>CM076570.1:728732680-730060230 GCA_034641835.2 Pinus albicaulis | reverse complement strand
GATGGCAACCCACTTGATGGAGATGATGGCAACCTACTTAATGAAGTTGTTCTTGATGCTTGATGAGTTTATTAATGATGTGAATCTGATGTTCTACAAGTAGCTCAGAAGTACCAGAGAAAGAAATATTAGTAAGGGCCAGAACAATGATGAAAAGTGTGTGTCACAAAGCATACAGGGGTTTGTTTAGGAGAAGTAGCATATGCACGCGGAAAAGTACGTGCTAAGTCGCGTATGCCTAATTGTGCTCCAAATTTGTAAAACCAGGGGTTCTTACCATGGTATTGACCTATTGTATTGAGCGTTGGATTATCTATTTGATCCCGTCCAGGAATACCATTGGAAGTTGTATGGTTTTGGCTCATGGTATTGTTAAAGGCTAGATCTATTTAAGGAGAAGAAATTCATTGTGCAAGGTAGTGCAAGGGTCTGGGATTTAATGAATACCTCACTCTGAAGTTTATCTGTATGGTTGAACTCTGTTCTTAATAAATAGATCTGAACCTATGATGCACCTATGAATATGATGAAGGGTCAAAATCTCTATATCTGGAATTGATGAATCTCTAAGATGATCTGAAAAGAAGTATTGAAGACCTGGCGCAAATCTGTTGAAGAAATTGAAGAAATCTGGGTAAGTTCATAGATCTGAACTGTTATGCAAAAATTATCTTTTATATATCTATACGCAGGTTCTTTTCATAAAAAACGCATGTATACACTGATCTGTTTAAACAAAGGCGCGTATAGGAAGTTAGGGTTATTCTGGAAAATTGCACAGATGTATATGCGGGTTAGCTTCATGAAAAACGCGTATATATGCGGGTCTGATTAAATAAAAGTGTGTATGGTATCTGATCTAATGGTTGATCAAGGTTGAATGTGTTTCTTCATATCTATTCTGAAGTCTGGGTAATCTTTGATATTCTGGTTACAGTGGTTTTACTGTTCTATTGGAAGCAATGGTCAAAGTATGTTTGTTGATAAATGAAGGGTTGTGTTGAAGCTTTTTGATCCAGTTTGAAAATTGATGAAACGTGGTCTGCAGTGGTGCTGAAGGTTGAAGCCTTCAGTCAGGGGGTTGTAGCTTCCTTCCAGGTGAGGCTAGTAAATGAGAGCAGGGGGTTGTAGGTCCCTTCCAGGAGAGGCTAGTAAACGAGAGCAGGGGGTTGTAGGTCCCTTCCAGGAGAGGCTGGTAAATGAGAGAAGGTTGTAGCCTTCTATAGGTGGGTGCCTGCATGCTGGTATGAGTCTGCGCCGGTACATGGTTGTATGATGTTTTCTCTATAATAAAATATTGAAGGTTGAGACAACGACATCGGTGGTTTTCTCCCGATTTGGGTTTCCACCTAAAATCCTAGTGTTCATGTGTTTTTCTTATGTGTGATGGTTTATTCTGTTATTACTGCACATGCTTACTGTTAACAATCAAGCCTCCACTCTTTAATGGCAGCAATTTAATCTTCTGGAAAATAAGGATGAGATCCTATCTTCAGTCTATGGGAGTAGGTGTATGGGCCATTGTTGAACAAGGATATCAATATCCTGCTGCAATACCAACAGATCCGACTGAAAAGAAGAATTATGAAATAAATGCAAAGACAATCAATGCTTTAACAGGAAGTCTAACTGAATCTAAATTTGTCAAAGTTATGCAGTTGAATACAGTAAAGGAGATATGGGACAAAATCATTCTAAGTTATGAAGGTGACGCAAAGGTAAAAAGTGCAAAACTTCAAATTCTCAGAATTGAATATGAAAACTTAAGGATGCATAGTGATGAGAATATTTACAGTTTCTTTTTACGTCTTGATGATATTGTAAATCGTATGAGAAATCTGGGAGAAACAATAACCAAATTTACTTTGGTTGAGAAAGTTTTAAGATCACTAACGGCAAAATTTGAGTCAAAAGTTTCTGCTCTTGAAGAAAAGCAAGATCTTCAAAATATTACTGTGGTGCAACTTCATGGCATACTAAATGCATGTGAAATGAGAAGAGGAGGACCATCTAAAGTCAAAGAAGCTGTCTTTAGAGCTTCTACAAAAGGGAAATAAGTACAAGAAGGTGAAGGATCTGATGTTTATATCTTAAGAAGATGAGGTAATTTGTAAAGAACCCCATCCTGGCACAGATTGTTCAGAGGTGTTTTCAAATGTTTTGAGTGTGGAATAATTGGTCATTATGCTACTGAGTGTCCTCATAAAGAAACACCTGCAAAAGGGAAGGAAGTATCAACAAGGAATAAGAATCAGTTTAACACTAGAAAAAGTTACTATACTCATGAAGACAGTGATGGGTTATTTGATAGTGAGGAAGAATGTGAACAAGATCTTAGACTTCTCATGGCATTTGAATATAGAGAAGAAAATGATACTTTTGTGGATGCTATAGAGGACAATGACTTTCTTGAAGAAAACAATCAACTCAAAATACTCTTAGAAGAAAGTAAAATACTCTTAGAAGAAAGGAAAATAACCATAGAGACTCTGGAAAAGCAGGTTGAAGGAGCAAAGAAACACATTGAGAAATTAGAATGTGAAGTGGTAAGTCTAAGAAAAGACTGAGAAAAGACTAAATATTAGATTTGCTAAAGGATCCGAAACCCTAGATGAGATTATCAAGGTACAACATTCTCCTCTTATAGAGACAGGTCTTGGATATACCATAGAATCTTCTCATGCTTCAGCACCAAATTATCTAAAAGCAACTATGGCTTGTTTACAAAATTCTACCACTTAGCAAGGGAATAAAGAATCATTACAGGTAAAGCATGATCATCTCAATTCAAAGAACACTAACAGGAATATCTATCAAAGAAACACCAATAAACAGGTAAATTCAAGTAGAAGATTTCATGATCGCAAAAATTTCTTCTTCAATGGACAATGTTTCTCATGTCACAATTTTGGTCATAAAGCTGTTCAATGTGTTACATATAAAACCATCATGACTAGAGAAGCAAGAAAGAAAAGGATTGAATTTGAGAAGAATACCTATAACAAATTTTCTCCTCTTCTAAATGAAGTTGAGTGTGCTTATTGCAATAACTTTGGGCATGAACAATCTGAATGCAGGAGCAAAGTTCAGCCAAAAGAGCATTTTCCTTCAAGTTCCAAAGTATGGAAAAAAAAAGGAATTACAAGTTGAAAATTGTGGCATAGCGTTATTTGCAGAAGGTGAAGAAAATCAATGGTAAATTGATAGCGGATGCTCAAGACACATGACAGATGACAAAACCAAACTTTGTGCATATAGTACACTAGAAAAGGAAAAGAAAGTTACTTTTGGAAATGATACTCCTGCTGTAATTAAAGGAAAATGGTTTGTGTTTCTAAAAGAAAAGTGAAGGCTAATGATGTCATAAGGCCAATTGGATTAAAGAATAACCTGTTAAGTGTAAGTCAAATGTGTGATCAAGGAACTGAATTTGTCTTTAGTTCAAAAGAATGTGTGGTACGTGATATTGATACAGGTAAAACAATTATAAAAGGAAAAGGAACTTCAAGCAACTTGTATGTATTAAAGAACTGCAAATAACAATGTTACTTGAGTAAATATTCAGAAAATTGGCTATGGCATAGAAGGTTGGGGCATCTGTGCTTCTCTCAAATCAACAAATCAAGCAGACTCAAAGCTGTTCGTGATCTTCCCAATATTACTCTACCTGAAAATATCATATGCAAATCTTGCCAATTCGGTAAGCAAACCAGAGTACAATTTAATGCCAATGAAGGATCATCAATTAAGCCTCTTTAACTCATTCATACTGACATATGTGGACTTGTGAAGAAAAATTCACCACGTGGTGAACAATACTATATCCTATTTATTGATGATTTCTCTAGAATGTGTTGGATCGAGCTGCTTAAACACAAAGATGAAGCATTTTAGAAATTTCAGATCTTCAAAGCACTAGTTGAGAATGAATTAGATCTAAAAATCAAGTGTCTCAGATCTGATCAAGGAGGAGAATATACATCAGATGAATTCCTTGAATTTTGTGAACAATATGGCATAAAAAAGATGTGTCAGAGCAGCACTACAACAAACTAGTGTAGCAGAAAAGAATGAATAGAACGGGGCCTGAACAAATGGCTAGGGCTATGCTTGATGATTCCGGAACACCTGACACATTTTGGGGAGAAGCAGCCAATACAGCGGTAAATATTCTTAACAAAGCACATGTTCGAGTAAATAGTGATAAAACTCCATATGAAATCTGGTATGGTAATCATCCCACTGTGAAGCACTTCAGAGTTTTTGGAAGCAGATGCTTTATCAAAAATAATGATGAAAAGCTTGGAAAATTTGAACCTAGAACAGATGAAGGAATACTTCTTGGTTACTCCTCTAGGAGTAGCAAGGTATATAAATGTTACAATAAAAGACTTTGGAAGATTGTTGAATGTATTGATGTTGTTATTGATGAGTCTCCTTCAATTCCAAAAGAATAAAAACAAACAACATATGAAGATGATGGTGACATATATCCTTCTACATCAAATAGAAATGATATAGACAGTGAACCCAATGAAGAACCTGAAGATAATTTATCTGAAAAAGCTCCATCCAGATATGTTTAAAAGAATCATCCAGAATCTCAAATTTTGGGAGATAAGGGATCAAGTGTGCAAACAAGAAGGACTCTTGTGGGATCTTCTAGCTATCTGGCATTTCTATCCACTATTGAGCCACACGATGTCAATCAAGCAAGCAAAGATGAATTTTGGATTCAAGCCATGAATGAAGAGCTTGATCAAATTGAAAAGAATCAGACTTGGGAATTAGTACCAAGACCTCATGACATAAATGTCATTGGTACTAAATGGATATTCAAAAATAAGTTAAATGAGAATGGGGATGTCATAAGAAATAAAGCTATACTTGTTTGCAAGGGGTATACTCAACGAGAAGGTATAGACTTTGAAGAAACTTTTGCTCAAGTTGCTAGACCTGAAGCCATAAGAATGTTTCTTGCTTTTTCAAGCTTTCAACAAATCAAAGTGTATCAAATGGATGTTAAATCTGCTTTCCTCAATGGTGACCTAGAAGAAGAGGTTTATATAGAACAACCAGAAGGCTTCATTTTGGGAAATGATGAAAAACTTGTTTGTAAACTTAAAAAAGGCTCTATATGGTCTCAAACAAGCTCCAAGGGCATGGTATTATAGTCTTGACAAATATCTTCATGAACAAGGATTTTCAAAGGGGTCTGCTAATAGAAACTTATACAAAAAAACTGAAAATGATAAAATTTTGATTGTGGTTGTAAAAAGCGCCATCAGTATCTCAAAGAATCATGTTATGCATTCTAAGACCAAGCACATTCCCATAAAGTATCACTTCTTACGACAACAAGTGCTTGAACAAAAGGTGAAATTGGAGTATGTTCCCTCCAAAGAACAAGTTGCTGATATATTTACCAAACCTCTGCCCAGGGAAGCGTTCGAATATCTCAAACAGAAGCTGAGAGTAGTCTCTACTGTGCAGAAAATCAGAGCTGCTTAATTTCAGAAGATTAAATTGAATACGCGGGTTTCATAAAATACAGTCGCGTATATACGCGAGTTCATACAATGGAAACCGCGTATGGGTGGTTGCTGACAATTTTTCGGGGTCAACATTTCTTCAGCACAAGCTGTGGTGTTGTTTGGTTTCTCTGATGCTAGTTGGTGCCTCTGGTGGTGTTTCAGCTCTTATATTTCTGTTTCATTCTCTGTTATTGGGTGAAGATGCCTTGATGTTCTTGTTGTTGAAAGTGTTCAGGATGCACAAGCTAAGGGGGAGATGAAGGATTAAACTGTTGTACAGGTTCAGGGGGAGCATTAGCCTTGCTGAGTATAATGCATTGTTGGCATTATGATGATTCTGAAATATGACTCTTCTTTGAGGTCCTTTTGGTATTTGTTACAAAAGGTCATATTTGTAATTGGTTGAAAAGGTCATGTTGAGACCCATGATGTAAATTTGTAATATTCAGTCATGTAAGGACTTGTTCAAATTTGTAAACCCACTTGGTTGGGTAGTTGAGTCAAAATTGTGTAAACCCACTTGGTTGGGTATTTGAGTCTCATATGTAAATCCACTTGGTTGGATCTTTGATGTAAGTATGAGTCCTTGGTGATAGGAAGGTCATAGAGTCATGTACTTCATTGAAAAATATGTTTGAAGATTCAGCATGAACTCAGGGGGAGCATGGTAACTTCAGTGCACATCAGATCTACAGCGCTCTTCTATCTACATGAGGAGAAAACAACCTTGTGTTGGTTTTGATCCGCCCTTTGACCTTGATGTCAAAGGGGGAGAGTGACATGGTGTTTGAATAAGGGAGAATATCATTATGCTTAATGTATCTATCTGTTGTGGTGATCAAACACCATCGTGATTTCCATCAAGTCCAAAGGGGGAGATTTTTGTCAATATGATGCAGAGTGTTGTCCTTGATGGCAACCCACTTGATGAAGATGATGGCAACCTACTTAATGAAGTTGTTCTTGATGCTTGATGAGTTTATTAATGATGTAAATCTGATGTTCTACAAGTAGCTCAGAAGTACCAGAGAAAGAAATATCAGAAAGTGCCAGAATAATGCTAAACAAGGTATGTCACAAGGCATACGCGGGTTTGCTGAGGCTAAGTCGCGTATGTACGCGGAAAAGTACGTGCCAAGTCACGTATGATTAATTACGCTCTAATTTAATAAAACCAAGGGACTTTACCATGGTATTGACCCATTGTATTGAGCGTTGTATTATCTATTTGATCCCGTCCAGGAATACCGTTGGAAGTTGTATGGTTTTGGCTCATGGTATTGTCAAAGGCTAGATCTATTTAAAGAGAAGAAATTCATTGTGCAATGGGGGTGCAAGTGTCTGGGCTTTAATGAATACCTCACTCTGAAGTTTTTCTGTATGGATGAACTCTGTTCTTAATCAATAGATCTGAATCTGTGATGCACCTATGAATATGATGAAGGGTCAAAATCTCTAGATCTGGAATTGATGAATCTCTAAGATGATCTAAAAAGAAGTATTGAAGACCTGGCGCAAACCTGTTGAAGAAATTGAAGAAATCTGGTTAAGTTCATAGATCTGAACTGTTCTGCAAAAATTATCTTTTATAGATCTATACGCAAGTTCATTTCATAAAAAGCGTGTGTATACGCGGATCCGTTTAAACAAAGGCGCGTATGGGAAGTTAGGGTTATTCTGAAAAATGCACAGATGTATACGCGGGTTCGGTTCATGAAAAGCGTGTATATACGTGGGTCTGATTAAATAAAAGCGCGTATGGTATCTGATCTAATGGTTGATCAAGGTTGAATGTGTTTCTGCATATCTATTCTGAAGTCTAGGTAATCTCTGATATTCTGGTTACAGTGGTTTTACTGTTCTGTTGGAAGCAATGGTCAAAGTATGTTTGTTGATAAATGAAGGGTTGTGTTGAAGCTGTTTGATCCAATTTGAAAATTGATGAAACGTGGTCTACAGTGGTGCTGAAGGTTGAACCCTTCAGTCAGGGGGTTGTAGCTCCCTTCTAGGTGAGGCTGGTAAAAGAGAGCAGGGGGTTGTAGCTCCCTTCCAGGTGAGGCTGGTAAACGAGAGAAGGGGGTTGTAGCTCCCTTTCAGGAGAGGCTGGTAAACGAGATCAGGGGGTTGTAGCTCCCTTCCAGGAGAGGCTGGTAAACGAGAGAAGGTTGTAGCCTTCTGCAGGTGGGTGCCTGCGTGCTGGTATGAGTCTGCACCAGTACATGGTTGTATGATGTTTTCTCTATAATAAAATATTGAAGGTTGAGACAACGACAGCGGTGGTTTTCTCCCGACTTGGGTTTCCACCTAAAAATCCTGGTGTTTATGTGTGTTGCTTATGTGTGATAGTTTATTCTGTTATTACTTCTCATGCTTATTGTTAAATAGACATCAGATGAATGAATGTTGCAAAGATCTAAGTTAAGAAATATCTGCATAATAAGATCTCTGTGCATACACATGTTTTATTAAGGATATCCACGTGTATACGCGAGTTGGATTCAGAAAAGTAGCGTATGGGTTTTGAAGTAAGGAAAAGTAAAAAGATTTGAGTTTGCCCTAAATACTGATTCACCCCCCCCCCTCTTAGTATTTTTCCCAACAGAGTATTTCATACAAAATCATCCATAACTACTCAAGCATTGAGGACAACAATTTTTTGAAGGAGAGGAGCATGTTAGGTCCCTATAATACTACTATAACCCCCTTGTTATTGGTGTGCCCCATAAAACCCCCATATTGTTAATTTTGAGCCCTTACATTATTATTTTTATATAGGTGCTAATTATATTTTGACCCTTTAGACTCCTATATATACCAAGGAGGTCGTATCGTTTGAATCATCCAATAATTGTTCATTTATGTGATGTAAAGGGAGGTTCCTCCCTTGAAGTGGCTTATTATCTAGTCGTTGATATATATTTTCTTGTGTTTCTATGATATTTCTAATATGGATACATAACAAATTTTTTTATCATATCATCCTCCTCTATAAAAATAGCTCCACCTAATAAACAAGGATATGAAAAAGGTTGTGGGAGAGTGGAAAGCAGTGTTGAAGAAATTGTAGAAAGTCCTCCTAAGCTGTTGATATATGCAGATACATCCTACTATATCGACAAAATAATACACTAGAAAATTTGGCGGAAATTCCGACGGCCAATTCGTCGCTATTCCGACACACAGTCGTCGCAAGAGCGACAGTTCGAGGGCGGGAAAAACGTGGTTTATCATACCGTCGCAGCTCCGACGCAACTAAAAAGTGTTACACTATCGACACATTTTCTGTCGCTTCCAAACAAGCATCACTCTTCCGACGTTTCCCAATCCGTCGCACTTCCGACCTTTGTAAATTGTCGCACTTCCCACGAAATGTGGTCTGACGTTTTGAACGTCGCTCTTCCGACGTATGTAAACTGTCGCAATTACGACGAAATGTGGTCCGACATTTTGAACGTCGCTCTTCTGACGTATTTATACTGTCGCTCTTCCGACGTTTCTAATCTGTCGCAATTTCGACGCTTACAAGGCGTCAGATAGCGACGACAGGTTCAATTTAAAAAAAAAAAATGAAACTTTAAAAGAGGAAAAACGTTGTTTTGAATATATTATATGAAGTAAAACAGTCCATGAAGTCATTACATTTTCACATCTGAAGATTGGAACCCAAATATCCATCCAGAAAAGTGGAAATCCCACCCCAGACAATGATAGAAAAATACCACATGTCACATACAGGGACATGATATAAAACCCAGTAACGGTCCACATGGAGTCGAAAATCTAAGAAAGCATCCAAATATGCCCGAGGCATCTATAAGAAAGTGAAATAGCAGTATGTAGAATAGTAAAGCAACAGATAGAGTACCAACATCCATTGTTCTAAATACAAATTAAAGTACCCAAAATCCTTGAACAGAGAAAAACACTAATCATGTGAGGAGTGTGATATGTCCAAAATATAAAAAGACCATGAGACCATATCAATAAACCAGCAACATAGACCAGCATAGCTATTTTTGAAGGCAGAGTGATAAACATTAATCATTTTTTTTCGCAAGAGAAAAAACGTTATTTTGAATATATTATATGAAGTAAAACAGTCCATGAAGTAATTACATTTTCACATCTGAAGATTGGAACCCAAATATCCATCCAGAAAAGTGGAAGTCCCACCCCAGACAGTGATAGAAAAATACCCCATGTCACATACAGGGACTTGATATAAAACCCAGTAACGGTCCACATGGAGATTATCAACAAATCTGAGAAAGCATCCAAATATGCCCAAGGCATCTATAAGAAAGTGAAATAGCAGTATGTAGAATAGTAAAACAACAGATATACTGTGGTAAATAGGCAAAAATTTATGTAAGGATAATTTTTTACAAAAGTTCCCTCATTTCTTCCCACCATTGAACTTCTGGCACTCTAGTCCTTTGCAACTTTCTTAGTGTTTCATCAGCCTCAGTATATCTGAAGAAATTACGCTGATTTGGGAACAAATGATTTACTTCATGCTCAAGATAAAATAAATTCTCCAATCTTTCATGAAGGTTTTTCCCTGTAGGCAATGCTGCTGTTGATGAACTGGTTGAAGAACTAGCTTGATTATTAGCATATTTGTCCAATTTTTCAACATAAAACTATCAAGGTCCATTAGCTTATCTTCTGCAACTATAGGACTGGGAAATCCTCTATTTAAAAAAATATTCAATCTTTCTCTGAAGGCAATGATCTCTTCTTGCATATCTGAGCACCTTCGTTCTAAATTCTGTACCAGAGTTCTTTTAGTAAAAACTCTCTTTATTTCCAGAATTGTTCCGGTCCTGTCCTGAATAACAATTTCTGCAAGTTGATTCTTAGTCTGAGTATTCAAAAAATGTATAAGTCCATTGGCCTCTTCTGGCATATTTCCCAACTCTTGTCTTGATCTCTCAATCTCATCCAGAGCCAATTTAACTAAGTTATTCTGTTCATCCATTATTTGAATTGAGGACCAAACATCCTTTATTGATTGAATGATATTATCCCAAATAATTTCATTTATTTCTTTTAAAGGTTTCTCCAATGTGAGATCCTTTTCCAATGCTTTGACTGTGTTTTCTAATTTGTTCACTTCTCTTGTTTTATCAGCAACACTCATTTTTGAAAGATCATATTTATGTTCTAGAGTGGCCAATTGTTCCTTTGTTTTGTGAATCTCTATGGCCTGAATGTTCATATCTTCCATTGACTTTGTTAATTCATCAGTGTTCAAATTTGTAGTGTTTCACTGTGACAATTCTGCTGGCTGACCTGTTGTTGTTGTACCTGTCACTACTCCTGCTGTAGATACTAGAATATTTGCCTGCTTATCTTTTAATGCATTCTCAAGCTCTTTTTCAGTTGCAGTAAGTTGCTCATTCAATTTTAAGAGCAAATCCATTAGTTCTTCCTTAGAATTTTGTTTGATGATTTCTGCAATCTGTGGATGTCTTGAGGCCGGTAACTTTAATTGTTTTCTCAGAGCTACAATATCATCATCTTTTCTCTTGATCGAAGCTTCAATACCTTTCAAATATTTAGGATTATGACCCAAACCAATGATTATTTCCTTTAAAGTTTTGATTCTATTATCCTTAGCCTGGGAGGAGTCTTTTTCAAGATGCAATTGTGTATTAGTATTATCCAAAGAATCCTGCAACTTATGGGTCATCATTGATTTATCCGTCAGAGTAGAATAAATCATCTCACCTGTTTTCTTGTGTAGCTCAATTTGATCTAAAGAATGGATATCCTTTGCTAAGACTTCAAAATTAGTCCTAACGTAATCTGCAGCTGTCTGAGGCTGTTGCACCTTGGGCTTCAAATGGCTCATTAACATCTTACCCTGTTGGATTTCATAAGCTAACATCAATATTTCTTGATTTTTCGGAGCCATCTTCAAAAATTGGTTGTACACTTGAAGTCTAAGTGGATCGTTCCTGGCCTTTATATTGACGAATGTTCTTTTGATGTCCCAGGAAGTTTTTACTGGAGGTTTGAAAGAAGATATTTCTGCACTTTTTTGCCTCTGTATTCCCTGTTTTTGAAAATTAGTGGATGTCTCACTACCTGTACCTGTTTGCTGACTCTCTTCTCTTCCCTGGCTGTCAGGGATTTCCTGAAATGATTCATCTTCTGGAAGGGGAGTTAATTTCTGCCTTTTAACATCTTGATGTTCAGAAGAGCCACCAATAGGAGTAGTTGTTTCAGCCTCTCTCTTTTTTCCCTTTTCTATATTCAGAGGAGTTTGTAAAATAGAAATTTCTGGCTCACTGAACTGAGTAGGAGGAATTTGTCCTTGACCTTGTTCTTTAGAAGCCTCTGGTTGCTTTGTCATTATGAATTTTCCAATTATTTGTATATCGGGCTCCTTTTCTTTTCCTTTAGATTCTACTGCTACTGTACTAATCTCCTGCAAATTTTGTTGTAAAGTCCTGGCTGAAGAAGATCCCTGCACCTGTCCAAAAGATTCTAGGTCAAGTATATTTTCAAGATCTTTCATTACATTTTCAACATTGACCTGCTCACTATCTTTTTCAACCAATGTCCCTTTTGTCCATTCATCCATATTAGCATATTGTTCTATTTCTGGGATTCTTTGATGGATGTATGGTGACAGTTTATTTTTCATTCTTCTATCACAGATAAAGTTGTTTAGATCATAAGGCACCCAGTAGAAACTCTTTTGTAGTCTGAGATAGTCTTCTAAAATCATTTCAGCTTCCTTTCCAGCTTCCCTAGAGTTAAAAATGAAGGGATGTAATTGGCTCTTGATCTGAGTTGAGCCTTTTTCTTTGCATTGCAAAAATGAATTATATCTAAATTATTCATCTGCCTGAAATATTCTAATGCAAAGAGTCTCATTGGGACATACTTGGGCAGTTTGAATGGGCATAATTCACATCCATATATCTTGATCTCTGTGTAGTTTTTATATAGGTACCAGTCACCTATCTTGTAATGCTTTGAGAGCTGAAGGATTTTCTTGATTTCATTGTTAATTCTAGGAGGAGAGACTCCTGTCAACAAGGTAGTTGCGGGATGAACAAAAAGGTCGACAAACTCATTATAGGAATAAGGAGAATCAAAGGAATTGTGAGTAATGGCAGACCAAAAGATGACTGACCTAGGATTCCCTTTGGCATCAAGTTTCTTAACATAAAAAGGGAAATTTTCTGACTGAAAGTAAATCATGAGATGATATATGACAGAAGAATACTTAAATACTCTCTCATTCTCAAATCTCATGAAGTGATCATAGATTTTGTCAGCAATATAAGATGCAAAATCGTACTTGACAGCAGGAGGCTGTCCAGGGGTAAAAATGGATAACAATACTAGGGTTAACTGATCAACATACTCACTAGTATTGAATCCCATTATGGAAGATATCATGTTTAAAATAAGTCTACCCTCATCAGTAAAGAATGCATAACCATAAGGGGGAGGGTTTTTAGGCTGATGCTCTGGTAACATGAAGGTTTGGCATAGGGGGTTTAACTCTTCATGGGATAACTTAGTAGATTTCTCAAGTAATTCAGCCATGGACAGGGGAGTGAGAGCTTGACCAGGTTGGAATTGTAGCATTTCATTTATGAACTGAGCAGTTATTGGGAAAAGGACATTTTGACTTGGGGATAAAACTGCTCGTTGGTTGGGATCATAATTTGCGTAGCAATAATGGATTAACTCAGGAAAAATATGGACTAAGGGGAGAAGGTACATAGGAAGATTTGATTCCCAAAGTCCAAATATGTCAGAACCATTCAAATAATTGTCTCTGCAGCGGCAAAATATTCGAAGAGGATTCTCACTGAGACGCAAGTCCTTAATTTGAAAATCCATATCGGCTAAAGGAAAATAATCCAAGTCCTTGTGAGGGACATTGATGGGCACGACATTCAGAGCTACAAGAACTTCCATTTCTGGTTCTTGTGGATTCAGAAATGGAATTTCGGGGTTTTTGTGGAAAAGGGGCACAATTACCAGTTTTGGGAATATATTAATATAATTGCAGTTTTGGGAACGAAAAAGACCAAAATGAACTTTTTTTCAGACCTTAGTGCAGAATTAAAACTAAAACCAGGATTTTTTACAGATTTTAGCGGGGAATTGGAATAAATACCTGTTTACGGGAAATGAAACGTGTTTAAACAGGCGCTGGTTATGACAGAAGAACCCTAAAATACTCGGCTTCAATTCTCTTCAGCAAGGTAACGGTCAGCAAGCGTTAACAGTTGGTTTTTGAATTTTGTTGCATGGAAGACTGGCTAGCGCACGGAACAATGAAAATGACGCAAACGCAATTTGTTTTATTTACAAAGTCAAAAGGGTGGCGGGTTTTGATTGATGACGTCAGCATGTATGATGGTTTCGTCACAGAGGGATAGGAGCGGATCTTTGTTTGGGCCGCTCGCGCAGTGGAAATCCGGACCCGAAAAAGATTAGGGCGAATTTGATAAGAAATTCGCGTCACAACTCTCCCTCCGTACGCTAGCCCAACTTCGGACCCGAAAAAGATTAGGGTGGAATTCATTTGGTTTTCGCGTCACAAAATTGGCCGACGTCAGCAGGCTATTTTGGAACGCGAATTTGGTTTGAATTATGGTTTATCGCCGTTTGAAGTCTGGCGGGCTCGACTTAAGAACAATTTTGTTTGATCCCATCTTATAAAATTTGTGTTGGTTTTGTTTGATAATACACATATTTATAATAAATCATGGGAATACCACACTAGTAAACATGTGGAAAAGTTATATAAATTATTGAGAACAATCATTTTTATGTAAAAATATCCAAATGTGCTTTTGGGAAATAAGAATTCGAGTATTTGGTTCATATTGTTTTAAAGGAAGGAGTGAAATTGGAGCCTCAAAAGATGCAAGCTATTACAAAATGACCTATTCCTAAGAAAATCAAGGTTCTTAGAAGATTTTTTAGACTTACATGATATTATTGATAATTTGTTAAGAATTATGCATGCATTTCAAGTCCACTCACATATCTCTTGAAGAAAATATCATTTATATGGGATGATGAGGCTACTTTGGCATTCTCTCTTTTAATGGATGCCATGTCTTCTACACCAACATCGGTTGCACCTAATTTTGGTAAAACATTCATAGTAGAGTGTGAGGCACTAGGGCAAGGAATTTACGTAACATTAACACAATAAGGGATATCATTGGCTTTTAAAAGCAAGGAATTCAAGAAAATATTTGGTGAAATCTACGTATGAAAAATAAATGGAAGCAATATTACATGCAATAAAAAATGGGGATAGTATATCATTGGGAGGTACTTTAAAGTCAAGATATACCATGATAGCATAAATTATTTTTTGAAGCTATGGATTTCATTGGAAGATTAACAAAAATGAGGAGAAAAAATGCAAAGTTTTAATTTTGAGATAATTTTCAAAAAGGGTAAGGAAAATTTAGTACATGATGCTATTTCTAAAATAGAAGAGGCCTCAAATTTATATCCAATTACATTTTCTATTCCTAGGTGGCTAGAAGAAGCTTGCCATAATGGAAAAATGACAATAGTACTAAACAAAAACTAAAATTTATAAATGATGGGATGAACTCTATGGAGCATTGGGAGTGAAAGAGATATACTTTGGTGCAAATGTAGAATATTTTTATGCACAAAATCATATTTGAATAAAAAAATATTAAGGGAGTCCCATGTCTCTCTAATGGTAGGACACAGGGTTCCTTAAAACATCTCAAAGGATCAAAAAATATATTTTGGAAGGAATGAAGAAAGATATTCAAAATTTTGTAAGAGAAGGTCAGGTTTGCATAATAAATAAAAGAGAGATAGTAAAATCTCTAGGGTTACTTCAACCATTCCACATGCATATTCAAAGACTAGAAGATATATCAATAGACTTTATTACAGGGTTACTGAAATATAAAGGTAAGTATTACATTTTTGTGGTCATTTATATAGACAAATTTTGTAGATTTTTTTTGTAGAGCTCAAAGTACATAAACAAAAAGCCAAGTGGCAGAAGTGTCCGTGAAAGAAATTCATAGTCTTCATGGTTTTCCTAAAGTAATAGTAACAAGAAAATTTTGGAAATAATTATTTAATATGAGTGGAGAAACACTAGTTGCCATGAGTTCTACATGTCAAACACAATCAAATGGTCAAACAAAAATAGTTAACAAATGTTTTTAAGGTTATCTACAATGTTACTCTTTAGAAAAGAAATCTTAATGGATGAAGTGGGTTCCTCAAGGAAGAATGGTAATATGACACTATCATACTACCTATCACACATCTACTAAAATTTCCCCATTTAAGGCCCTTTATGGATATCCAACTCCTAGTATCTCATACTTTTTGCAAGATAAGTCCAAAGTATAGGAAACGGAGTCACATATGGAAAATACTAAAGAAACTTTGAAAATTATTATGGAAAACCTTCAAATGACATAAAACATGATAAAACAACAAGGGGAACAACATTGAAGTGAAAGATAATTTGAGGAGGGTAATTGGGTATTTTTTAGATTATAGCATTATAAGCAATCTTCATTCAAGAAAAAGAAGAATAAAGAATTAGCTCAAAAATTGAAAACTGTTATGGCCCTAAATAATTATTCATAGGATTGCACAAGTGGTATAGAATTTATATTTTCCTTCTTCTTGCATTCATAAGGTTTTTCATGTATCTTTCCTAAAAAAGGTTTTGGGAAAAAATATGCCAATGTAAATAGAACTTCCAAAATTAGATGACGAATGAAAGTTGATTCTTGAACCACAAAAAGTTATAGATAAACATTCTATATCTCTTTGACATATAACCATTATGAAGTACCTAATCAAGTGGAAGAATATTCCTCTAGAAGAAGGTACATGGTAAAATGATCAATTCGTGATGAAATACCCACGGCTAAAGGGTTCGTTTGAAGTTTTGAAAAAGGTTTTGTTATATGTTTTATATAACGCACGGCGAAATAGTTTTATTGTTTGTTAAGGTCCCACACAGTGATCAAATTTGAAGGGCAAGTCAGAATTTCAATTAGAAGGGCATATATCTATGTCGCCCTTCCATAATGAAAAGCTTTAAAAAGAAAACTTTTCAATTGACCACAATAAATTATTTTTACATTTCATTTTCAGAAAGACAAAACCATCAATCTTTATATTAATAAAATATTGTTACATATACAACAATGAAGAAGGCTCCATATTTCATTGCTTAAATATCTCATTGGCAATGTCAACATAAGTCTTGAAGACACTATTATAAGAATTTGGATACATACCACCGGGATATAGGAGATTCTTATGTGTCATATTGTGTAATGCAATTTTGACTTTGTCTCACAAGGAGCAGCAGCATGGAGGTATGGATTTTTCTTATAGAACTTTTTTATTATTATTTGAAACATTTTTTATAGATATGAAGACAACAATGAAATTATGAGCATGGTGGACAATTAGTCAAGCTCATGATGCCAAACCATGATGATGTAAGTTTGGAATTTAACATTTTTACATGTTAAAGACAAATAGTCAAAATCACTGACAACTTAGTATGCCATAATTAATAATCATTCCATGTTCTCTTTTGTTAATAGGTTTATGTCACACGATGATGCAGGGGCATTAGGCACTAGCCAGCAATGTAGAAGGTTTTGTCCACATGTTGTGGCTAGGAGGGTTCGAAAAAATTTGAGTTGTAACAGCTAGGTGTCAATACCTCAGCTGACTGTATTACTTAGACTAGTTAGAGTTGTAGGAGTCGAACAGTTTCAGTTAGTTGAATTATTATAATTAGACCTTTTGATTTCTAGAATGGTCCTCTCAGAGGAACCAAAGAGCCATATGTTATGTATATAAATTGTAATTCCTCGGATGAATAAAAGTAGAGAGGGAAGAGGAGAGTAGAGAGGGGATTTCTGCAATAAACCTGTGTGTGTGAACAATTGTTTCCAGTTAAATGATTTCCAAGCTTAGTTTCCATTGAATTATCTCAAACTACTAATTGTGAAGAATTTTTTAACTGTGAGGCAATTAGGTACTGATAATTCCATTCTTCTGTCTTTGAATTCCCGTAAATTGTTGGATAACCCTGTGAACTCACCCCACCCGAAGGCGAGTTCTGTGTAGAGAACCGAGGTCGTGAACACTGTTCAAATATAAAAATCCCGCTTAATAAAGAGACAAGATTGTTGTGCTTTCGGAACCTGACCCGAGGATTGGACATGAGTTAACAAACAAAAAGATAGTGGAACCAGACTTGCACCTGTGGTCAAGCCATGTACCAAAACCACGAGTGGAATCACAAAAGCAGGTTGCCCATATCGCACCACTTTTACGGAGTAGGCAGTATTTCCTATTCGCGAGCGATTCCATAGGGAATGCGACACGTGGCGAAGTGACCCCCAGAAAACCACCGTTTAACCCGCGCCATCACACATTAAAGCCCGACGTTGGAAGCTGAGCGAAATTGCCAAGAGTCATTGATTTGGAGAAGGGCCATCGGACGGTGATCGCACATTGAACTTGCCCGGAGGTTAACTAAGGTGTGCGGAGGATAGCCAGGTACGATACGAGTGTTTGATTGGTTATTGATATATATAGGTGGGGCCGGAGTATAATGAAATTGTTTAATTAAACGATTGGCGGATAATTAGCATAAGTCTGGAGCGTGATTGTTGTAAGGCTGGGTGGTGAAATATAGAGCCGAAATTTCATTCCAAGTTATTTATTTAAAAAGAAACGTGGAGTATAAATACGAAGTGTTGAAAGTTAAACATTAGTTATAAGGCTTGGAGATAATATAAAGGCGGGAATATAAACTAAAGTCCAACCATTGTGGATAGTATTTATTTATCAAATTCTACGAATTTGATAAATAAACCCGAAGAAAGAAGAAGTCAATTAAGACTCAGGCTAGAGGAAAAGAACAGGGTAAACCAAGGGAAAATGCTGACAGAGCGATTGTAGACACACCAGCTCTCCTTAGGGGTCCAATTTCAGTTTTTTTGCGTCACACGATGATCTCTCTTCTCTGGCATTTACTTGTATTGAAGATCACTATTCTAGGAATAAGGAGTTATTTTCTCCAAAAATAACCCTATCCAAACATTGACAATGCATCAAGGATATCTTTCTATGCTTCATAAGTACATATTTTCTACTTCTAAATCATGTCTTGGAAGTGGTTGTTTTGCTGGAAATTATTCACCAGTTGGTTTCATACCAAAGTCTTTTTCACATTTTCAGCATCCGATACATGAAAAAGATAATGGTTTAAAACAACATAAATATTTGAAATTTTGCAAGAATTGTCTGGCACACTTTGAATATGAATTTTGAAGTCAAGTGCATGATCTTGTATAGGATCAAGTGTCATTTTGAATACCAAATGTTTCACAAGAAACTTCTCAACATGCTACCCTGCAGTAAGGATTAAATGACAATATTGCATCAACTATTTCCATAATAAAAGTGCACCTCGGCCATAAGACTAAACAACTACAAATGTTCTAGATCTAACAAGACCACACAATCAAATGTATTCCACAAGGCCAATACTGTATGAAAAATGAAAAGGAGTTTGCAACCAAAAATACCTTAGGCAACTAATTCAATTAGATACACCAAACCATCAGCAAAAAGGAAAACCGGCCTACTTGGCCCCAATATTTTCAACTGGGTCCTCTAATTCAACCAATAAAAAGGCCAAAACCATAGCATTGAGATACATTTCATTACACTGTCAATAACAATAAAATTTGACTCAGCCATAACCCTTTCCTTTTATTGTTGTGAAAAGCTTTATGCATTATTTTAATATTGAATTATGAACTGTAAAGGAAATTACAAAATGTGACATTACGAACCTGGTCAAGCGCACAAGCAAAAATATCCTGGACATGACCCTGGTTGACAAGTTGTATTGCTCATGATGCAAGAGGATTTGTACCTGCACTACCAAGTCAATCAAAATCCATCATTATCTATACAATAAATACAAGTAATTGATGTAGTATTTTTACTCTAAGATGCATTCTTATGATAATGTTAGAACATATGTTGAAAATGTCAAAACATACCTAAATAAGCTCCTCTTCGTTTCAAGAACAATTTATTGGAGTCGCATGAACTTGGAACAAGCCTCCCATGATCTGAAAGAGTAGCAACTAAGTCAACAGTGACTTTTTTGTTGCTACACTGGATCGAGGGAGGTTTGCTCCAAGATTAAATCGCTCCAATAAATTATTCTCTACTAAATAGGGCCAACCACGTGAAGGTGGAAGCTGTTATGGCCTCTCCCCCCCCCCCCTCCCCCTCACATCACTCTCAATTCCCCAATACCCAATCTATATTTCATTTTTTACTTTCATGAGCATAAAAAAAAAAATATTCAATAACTAATAAAAAAACAATTCAACAAAAAGTACGCAAGGAAACATTGCAATTAATGCTTGACATAAAAATGGTATGATAAATGAGTTTTTTATATAACGCAAAAAACGTTCCAAGTATGGTAACGTTTGTCTTATAATAATACAATATTTTACATTGTCAATTTTTCTTTTTCTTCTTCCTATTTTTAAAGCTCCTAATTACATCATCAATATCATCGTGCTCTGCTCCTGTTTCGTGCCTTTCGACCCGCACTGCTGACCTAGTTGCGTATTCACGATGTCTGGGCTCATCCAATGACGGGGCATCGCCTACAAAAACAGATAATATTAAATTTTAATTGTCAGTTTTTAAATATCATTGAACTAGTTCGGTAATATTAATAAAAAAAATTGCAATGAGATTATTTACCTGGTGCACCAGTTGTCACCACTGACCTAGTTGCGTTGTCACGATGTCTGGTCTCATCCAGTGATGGGGCATCGACTACAAAAACAGATAATATTAAATTTTAATTGTCAGTTTTTAAATATCATTGAACTAGTTCGGTAATATTAATAAAAAAAAATGCAATGAGATTATTTACCTGGTGCACCAGTTGTCGTCGCTGACCTAGTTGCGTAGTCACGATGTCTGGTCTCATCCAATGACGGGGCATCGCCTACAAAAACAGATAATATTAAATTTTAATTGTCAGTTTTTAAATATCATTGAACTAGTTCGGTAATATTAATAAAAAAAAATGCAATGAGATTATTTACCTGGTGCACCAGTTGTCGTCGCTGACCTAGTTGCGTAGTCACAATGTCTGGTCTCATCCAGTGACGGGGCATCACCTACAAAAATAGATAATATTAAATTTTAATTGTCAGTTTTTAAATATCATTGAACTAGTTCGGTAATATTAATAAAAAAAATTGCAATGAGATTATTTACCTGGTGCACCAGTTGTCGGCGTTGACCTAGTTGCGTAGTCACGATGTCTGGTCTCATCCAGTGACGGGGCATCGCCTACAAAAACAGATAATATTAAATTTTAATTGTCATTTTTTAAATATCATTGAACTAGTTCGGTAATATTAATAAAAAAAATTGCAATGAGATTATTTACCTGGTGCACCAGTTGTCGTCGTTGGGACTGTTGCCCTGTCTTCCTCTCTGGTGGTAAGATCCTCAAGGGAAAAATTCTCTGTCATTTAAACAAAAAACGTTATAAGGACAACCATCAAGGTATAATTAGAAAAAATTATAAGTGGAAATTAATTACCGTCACGGCCCTCACTGATAGTAGCATTGTCGGCCTGGTCCCTACTACAATGATCAGGTTGTACGTGAGGATCATCTACATTTGGCTCTAAAACTGGGTTATTTGCGTCGTCGGTAGTGTTGCTCCCCTGATTTAAACAAAGTTGTTAGACATTAAATTTATGGATGAAAACAAACATATTGAAAGGTTAATTTTTTACCTTATTAGGCATTCTGGATCTTGGGACCTACCCCAAGCTTATGCGACGTTCAACTACGGCTTGATAGCTGAAATGGAAAGCGATATTTCTATCTTCCTCTGTTGTTTCTGTTCCGAAGTCATCACCCTACATTACATATGTCTGTGTATTTTTAATCATATTTGATATGATTACAAAAACGTTGGAAGGCGATACAATTAATTATAAGATGTTTAGCTACTTAATTACAATTCTTGCGGCCAATTTCAAGTAGCCGCCCTGGCCTAGCTTGTGATGGCCCTTTTTTTCAATCCTAGCTTTGGTTTCCTTTGAGGTGTTATGCAACCTAGCATCAAAATATTAAATTCAGATATGACGTAGCACACTTTTATTTTAGACATAGAGAAAATTCAAGCTATTGAATTAAAGTTGTAATTTACCTTGCGGGTCCAGTGGGCATTTTTCCTTCTTTCTTTGCCCTTTCCTCTTTTCAGTCATGGATGAGTGCTCTCCACTCACTCTATGGAACTATGAGAGGACGCTCATATCTAGGGTTAAATTGCAATTGCGTCCTATAGGTGTCCCTGGTATATTTCAAATATTTGCTGGCTACCCGAGCCACCGCTATTCTGTCAAATGTGCCGACCCCAAAAAGGGCTTCTAGATAATCTAGAAGTTCTTTTCGAGTTGGAACAAATTCCACCACTGTGCATATGGTTGAGCCAAAATAGCCAAAAATTACTAGCGAAGGTCAAAACAAATACACGCATAAAACTCATTGTTTCCTACACAGAAAAAAAATAAAAAAATAATAAAAATAATAAATAAATAAATAAATAAATAAATATATATATATATATATATATGATCATTAATTTAAAAATAAAAATCATGATAAATATGTTTTAGATAAAGTACATGAAATAGTTAAAATATTAAAATTTACCTGGGAGTTGTACATGCTTTATAGGGATACCTTCATCGTTCACCAACAACGTGCCATTAATGGTCCCTGTGGAGCTGACACGTGTAGCTCCAAGAAACACAATAATGTAGTTGGCCATATCAGCCTCATCATTGCCAACACGTTCAACGGTTGGCTGGGTGTCTGCTTGGGCAGGGTGTGTTTCTTGGCTGGCACCTAAAGGAGTAGAAGGTGTATGAGAGGGTTGTTGGGCAATCTCTTGCCCTTGTGTCCCACTACCACCAACACCGGGTTCAGCAAATGCCAGAAAATGCTACATACAAAAGAAATTTTTGTTAGTTTAGTCAATGTAAAAATTAAAAATCAAACTATCACAATTCATCTCATGCGGAACAAAAAAAATATCCTTTTGACTTTTTATTATTACCTGATATCTTTCTAGCTGGCTCATAAGTTGTTTTATCCTCTCTTCTGTTTCAGGTGTTTGAAGCGCGTCTATCAAAGTATTAAATTTCGACCTTGCATCTCATGCCTTTTTTCGCAACAAGAACACTGGAGATAGGGATGAAGAAAGCTTTTCCTCAAAGAGGGAATCATCAGGCGTACCATGGCTAGGTGTCTGCATATTTGAACAAAATTAATATTATTTCAATTATGTAAATAACTAAAAAACCTAAAGATAGAGCAATGCTGGCACTTTACATGTTCTTCCGCTGGCCTCTTTCCGCGATCATCCTGTCTCGGGGTTGTTCCTGCACTGCTCTGATCAGTCTGCCACATTGCAATAAAATTATAAATGTAAAAACTTGAAAACGATATCTAACTTGAAAACACAAAATGAAAACTGAAATAATTTCTAATAAGACACCGGAAGACAGAGTTAGAGTTTCAAATATGCCTTGCATTGAATTCAGTCCTGGAAACATGTCATTACACATTAAGGCACCCAAACAAGAGACGAGTTGACAATGAAGACCTTATTGAATATATTGTTGGAGCAACTTCTGGTAAACTTGTTGTGAAGACCTTGAGGACATTTTTGGAGCAACATTGTTGAAGTTGATGGTATAGCATTGTTGGAGACGATATTGAAGGGCCTTGAAGTGAAGCTTTTGGAGCAACTATTGAAAAATCCTTAGAGCATTTAAGTAAGGCACTTTCTATCTTCCATCACCTTTTTCCTTTCAATATGCTTTAAACGATTTTTTTGATATTTAATGTTTGAAATCACGTTATAATTCCTTGATTATATGTGTTTGGGGACTAGAATAATTTCACACTAAACCATGCAAACTTAAAAGTAACTTAACAGATCCATAAAGTAATAATAATCATAATTCCTAATTTCCTATTGTACGATATGATGCAAATTATTCAAACATGAAGTAATGAAGACATGCAATGTATGAATTTCAAGATTGATGAACCAATACAAGAAGTTAGAAACTACAACTTTGATTCAATACTCTGTGTCCTAACTCCAGGAAGGAATCTAGTTTGTAGTACGGAACATGCATCGTGTATTATCAATTCTTAATTGACAACAACTAAAGGTCATCTACCTCATCAATTCCTTCCCATTTTGTGTTTTTATGTTATATTCCTTATAAAAGTGTCAAATTTCTCTCAAAGTAAGCAACCCTTGAATAAAATAAAAAATAGTTGAGATATGATTGAGAAATGGTCATTTATTTCTTGAAAGGATCTTCACAATTTCTTTGGTTGTTTTTCATCTCAAGAAATAAGAAATGACCTAAGAAACTATCGTGATGTAATATAAGAAACAACACGGTGCAATGGCCATTTCAAAGCCAAATGATGTCCATTGAGGACATGGCCTTTATTTGGTTCCTGTTTCATAGGAGTTTCGGGTAGAAATGGAACTTTGTTGTACCATTTCGAGTAGTAAAAAGGGAAAACCTTCTTTTTCCATGGGAAATAATTTACCTTTCCTTTTTCAAGATAATCTAAATCACAAAAAATATGAACTATATTGCACACATTCTTGGATAATGTGAAAGTGGAAAAGGAATACCCTACACAAGTGATGCACACATGTACATTTGAATTCACTAATAGATTTTTGTAGTTGAAATGCAATGCTTGTTTTCATTTAAATGTAGGATTTTTAAAGCAGGGAGAAATAATGGCTGCCAAATTAATAAGCGTTTCTTTGGGAAAAAATTAAATCTTGTATTGGGTGATGAAGATAATAGAGGGTATTGAATCTTGATTCTTGACATCTAGAGAGAACCCTACAACCTAACACAATCCAATGGAATTGACCAAAAAAACCAAAATAGAGTCAACCCTACTATAGGAGGAAGGGCCTGCAGTAAGAACTTACCATTTTGCAAGAGCTGAGGGCGAATGCTGTTCTACAAGAGCTGAGGGCAAATGCTGTTCTGCAAGAGCTGAGGGCGAATGCAGGGCGAATGTTGTTCTGCAAGAGCTGAGGGCGAATGCTATTCTGCAAGAGCTCAGGGCGAATGCTGTTCTGCAAGAGCTCAGGGCGAATGTTGTTCTGCAAGAGCTGAGGGCGAATGCTGAGGGTGAATGTTGTTCTACAAGAGCGGAGGGTGAATGTGCGCGTGATATCAGACATTAATGTAGCACACATGTGCATTTGAACACTAATAGATTTTTGTAGTTGAAATGCAATGCTTGTTTTCATTTAAATGTAGGGTTTTTAAAGCAGGGAGAAATAATGGCTACCAAATTAATAAGCGTTTCTTTGGGAAAAATTTAAATCTTGTATTGAGTGATGAAGATAATAGAGGGTATTGAATCTTGATTCTTGACATCTAGAGAGAACCCTACAGCCTAACACAATCCAATGGAATTGACCAAAAAAACCCAAATAGAGTAAACCCTACTATAGGAGGAAGGGCCTGCAGTAAGAACTTACCATTTTGCAAGAGCTGAGAGCGAATTCTTTTCTACAAGAGCTGAGGGCGAACGCTGAGGGAAAATTCTATTCTGCAAGAGCTGAGGGCGAATGCTGTTCTGCAAGAGCGGAGGGTGAATGCGTGCGTGATATCAGACGTTAATATATCTATTGTGACGGATACGAAACAATAAAATCATTTTTATGTAGCGTGCATAAAGTTTCGTATTTGTATTTGGCGCGCATATAAGTGTCGTTATACTGATGGCGGAAAAGGCATCTCTATTGCGATGAAGGCCTCCAAACTTCGCAATTACGACACTTAGACATTGTCTCGTAGTTGTGACGTTTAGAGGTAGTCGTCGCAATAGCGACGCATTGGGCCATAGTGTCGCAACTGCGACGTCTTCCTCCAAACGTCGCAATTGTGACACTTTTCTATAAACGTCGGTATAGCGACGGTTTCGGGTGGGATGGAAACAATTTGGGTAAATTTCCGACATTTGGTCAAAAGCGTCGGAACCAAGTGTCGGAATTTCCGCCGAATGTAGTAGTGATATATTCGCAGTTCGCTAGGAAATACATTCCATAATATGAATAATATTTCATAGTCTATATCAATGTGAAGAAGTCCAGGTTGCATAAATTTGTCGAACATCCTCCATTTTTCCATTGTGCAGAAGTTGTAGAATGGATTCTTCAACACATTGATGAAGAGCAGCCTATAATCATAAGTGATCAAGGATAATTGGTAGCATCATTCCAAGTATCTGACATAGTGTAGTGCTATATGTTTCCCAAACATTAGTAAACCTTTAATATGAAATGGCTGGCTAGCTTTGATAAACTAGTAAAGGAAATTTTCAAGTCTTGGTGGAAAGAACCAAGAAAGTTTAGGCATAAATCAGATTTCTTTTATAAGAATAAGTCACTCAGAAAATTATATCAAATGTTGGCATCCATAATATGTAGGATATATGGTAAAATAGATGCAAAATCATTTCAGGAAATCTCAGTGCACATGATCCATGCCATTGCCACAAAGGGAACTATCTTTAATTTGTAAAATATCTTATAATATTCTATTAATACTAATGTCGATAAGGCAAAGAATCCATCAGAAAGTGAACAGTTATAATTCTATATACCATCATACATGTTGGATGCCTTGTGTTTGAAATGTAAATTAAAGTGACTAGGTTGGAAATGGGGCATTGATAAGGAATTTCTTATATATATATATCATACAAATTTATGAAACATATAATGCAATAATATGTATGAGAATATTGTTGATTACTTCATCTCACCCACATATCATATACGTTTTGGCACATAGCCCTATCTAATAGAGCCATAGCTTATTTTCTAAACATTCCATATTAGTTTACTTCTCGGGGCACTACTTACATCAAGGTGTATGGTTCCTATAAACCCCCACGTGCTCTACCAACATTAATTACAGACAAAGTTGTGTTGCAAAAGGTGGCCTATAAACTCACCACAAGTTTATCCAAAAAACTAGTTAAGTACAAGATGGCCTCGTGGCATATATTCCCTTTATATATCAAGGCTTATTCCATTAAGATATTCAAAATTTTTGAAAATGAGGTTGAATAATTAAAACATTTTAGATTTGGTGAGTTGATTTTCCACATATGCAATCCAAGATGCATTGTTATGGGACATTGTAAAACAATCAAATATAGTTGGATATATGCTTCTGAGATCGATGAAGAAGACGAAAATGTAAAGAACTTTTATAACACTAACAAGGCATTGGAATAATCTCTTGAATTTGATAATCCACAACATTCAAATGAAGAATAAAATTCAGAACAAGACACATAGGAGAGCATGAGCTTGGAAGAGAGAAAAGTTTTTTTCTCAAAGGAAAACAAGAACAAGAAGCCAGAAAATAAAAGCTAAAGAAACATAAGGCTAGTAAGGAAGCTAAGAAAAAGTAGCAAGATGAAGAATATAGAAAATATCAAGAGGAGGAAGAGATTAGGAAAAAGTAAGAAGAAGAAGAAAATCTGAAGAAACAAGAATAAGAAAGGAAAAAAAGAGAAGCTATGAAGAAGAAAAATTCAGAGGCAACAAAGAAAATAAAAGAAGAATAAGCATGGAAAAAGGAGGAAGAAGAACAAAAGAGGAAGCGAGGAAAAGAAAAGAAGTCGAAGAGGGAAAAAGGAAAGAAGAAAAATTGGCCAAGAAACTTGGACAAGAGCTAATTAACTAGGAGCTTGAATACAAGGCAGTTGAAGAAAACATATTGAAAGGTTCATAAAAAAGGTAGAGTTTCCTACCTTGATTGTCCCACCACCCAAATCTCTCACTGGTGGACATTTTCCAACCAAGGTATTTGGCATCACAGAGGAAGAGGAGGATGTAGTGCTAGATCTATCTACACTTACATTTGACCAAGTTAAGTTTTAAAATACACAAGAAAGGTGTAAATGTTGGGCCAAGGATACACGAACTCATATATTTGTCACTATGGAGATAGAAATAGTGGTTGATACTACAGCTAATCGCACAATGATAGCTTCTACCGGAACTTCCTTCATAGCCGCCATAGCCTAAGAACATAGATTGATTATCCAAAAATTTGATGATTTGAAATCAAATTTGGCCATTGCATAGTAGAAGAATGTCCATCTACAAACAAAGAATCAAATTTTGTTTATTAGACACTCCCATGGAGAGGATTTACAAGAATCAATTCTTGAAGAGATTAAAGTGTTAAAGGGAGTTATGAGGTGGGTTTATAATGAAATTGTGATCTTGCATTAAGTAATGGCCAAAATTCTAGGCATGTGAAATGAATTAAAGGGGAGAGGAACAATGATTAAATTATCATCCTCGGTGATTGATCTCATGTACAAATGGGGCATTGAATACCCTAATGCACCTAAATAGTTTCCTAGAAAATATTGGATCACCATGGAGAAAGATAAAGTAGACATCAAGATCAAGATGCACTCGCATGAAAATATGAGTATAGACATGGAAAAAAAGGTTGTTTCCTATAAAAAATTTTACAATGGGTTGGAATCTCTTGTCAAGGTTTATAAAATACCTTCCATCGGTGCACCAAGAGAAATAATGTTAGATGAATAAGTAACGGAAAGATATTCAAGAGATATTATATTTGATAAAGAAAGATGCCAAAATACATGATCTAGAAGCCACAAATGAGGTAATCATGCAAGACATTGTAGAGCCCATGAAGTTGCACACAAATATCTCAATGCTATTGAACTTAGTACAAGCTGAAAAATGAACCTTGCTACCTGATGCATTAGAATGTCTCACAAGGTATGAACATGAAAAACAACATAATATCCCATTGATTTCTATCGAATATAAAGTATGGAAATCATAATTTTTTAGAGATATATAGGTGGAAGCTACCGACCTAGCCATCATATATTTGGCTCGATGAGAATTTTTTTTTTTCTCAGATTTCATTATAATTTGTATTTTATTAAAAATAAAATAGAATTTAGATTAGAGAATCATGTAGAAGTTGAAAAATCACGAGGTTAGGTGAAAGGTCATAGAAGGTGAAAAGTCACCTCACTTTGTATAAATATATCCTCATGGTCATATGTAAAGGACTTTTAGTTTAGGGCTTCATCTTGAGCACTTGGTCGTGAAAGCTTATAGATCCTTATGAGATTTCAAGTGGTAGCTTATCATCTCCACTAATGGACTCGTGGTTACTTCATGTGACGGTGCTATTGATACTTCAACTTAATTTTGAGAAGCTCTTTGAGACCAATAAAGTTGTTCCTTAAATGTGTTGTTGAGTATTGTGAGACTAATCTCTTGGTGATTCAATGGTATATGTTTTTTATTTCATGTGTTTTGTTGAGATTCAACAAGATGATGAACTTAGTGAAAATGAGTCACCTTCACTAAGTGGGACCGTAGGCTATTTTTAGGTGCAAGTCTATTTTTAGACTATGTCTATTTTTAGACATGGTGATCATATTTTAGAAGTTGTAGGATGTTATTTGTGGATGATTGGTCAAGTTGGAAAAATAGATGAAATTCTATTTTTAGAATATTGGGCGAAGTTTATTTATAGATCTTCGATCTAAAAATAGAAGTGTCGATTATTATTAGCTCTTAATAATAATCCGATAATAAACAACTTATTATCTTGGAGCACTTAATTTTAGTGTACAGATTTGTCAAATAAGTGGGCTAAAGGAATTACGCAATTCCTACGGTTTACTGGTGGTTCATGCATGGAGGACTCAGTTAGAACTGAAGTGGAAAATTTATGACAGAGTTGGAAGAGTAGTTCATGGAGTTGTTATTCAGTTTAACTCAGTTAATGGAGTTAAACTCAGTTGAGCTAGTTGTATCTAGTTTAGCAAGTTTACACTAGTGAGAGTGGAGTGAATTGATTAAGTTAATTAATTCACAAATATGGCCTCATTAAATACGCGGAACAAATACAACAATTAACTATAGTGCATGTCAGTTCCAGTGGAGACCCAGTGGAGAGATAGGTGAAAGGGCAAGATGGACTATCTGTTGTGACTATAGTGATGCATTGATTGCACCACACACACATTGGAGTTGCCAATGGGGATTGCGCAGTGCAAGAAAGGTAGATTCAAATTCATTCAAGGGTCTTCTTCAGCAGGGATTGCGCAGTGGAGGCAGGCTATCATGTGGCAAGAAATAGGTGCATGGATTTGCATATTTCTTCTGAATAGTGTATGAAAATTGATTGTACTGAGAGCTTGATGTACTAAGCTTTGTATGATATTGTTACATAATCTCCATGATACATAATATATGATAGTCGGTGTTTTCAGCTTCAGGCTTTCTCGTTAAAAAACTGTGTTATGTGCGATTGTTTTTATTGCTTCATATGTTTGAAATTGATTTTAAATTTCCGCAAAAGATTAACAGTGGAAGGATTCAGTATTTAGCAAGAAGATAAAATATTGTTAGATGAGGAGAATCTGGATATATACATGCATCTTGTACATAATTTTCTACATGTTTGATTAACAAACTTTTTTTTTTAGGCACATATTATACTTGGGATTGTCTACTATTCATGCTTTCATGATTGTTGTCGATTAGGAAGTAATTTTTTATCGATAAAAAAATATTCCCTTTATATATATACATTTTTTAATTGAAGTTTTCTATCGCTCTTCTTTAAGATTCATGTCAAATTATTTGATCGTTGTTATGCTTGTAGCATCTTATATATAAAGTATTTCATAAACCTACTCTAGCTTGTATTTTTCAAAAACTTTGTTTGTTTTATAATGCTTTCTTCTCACTTTTTCCAAAACAAATAATAAAGAAATATGGTGGCAACCAAGCCCACAAACCAAATGGGACTCCTATCTCAAATGTGTAGAGTCTATTTGGGATTTTTCACCAGGGATATCCCTTCACCATTGGCGGTAAATTTTGACCCGCCAACACATTCATTAACATCATAAATGTAACTTGTGCTTTGAATAGTCCCAATGGCATGACTAAAAACTCATACAAACCTTGCATGGTTTTAAAGGCGGTCATACAGGTATCTTCTTCTCTAACTTGAACATGGTGATATCCAAACTTTAAGTCCATCATGGTGAAATATTTTACTTGTTGCAACTAATCTAGAAGACCATCTATTGTTGGAAGGGGGTACCTGTTCTTGAGTGTGATTTTTTCCAATGCCATATAATCAATACACATCCACAAATTCCCATCCTTCTTTTTCCAAATGATGATGGGTGACCGCAGGGTGATGTACTTATTCAAATGAAACCATTTTCCAGTAGTTTCTACAACTATTTATTCACCTCACTTTCTTCTATAACATATTTCTTGTCCAAGCCAATGTTTGGAAATGGGGAGTCTAGAAATAGATGGATCTCACGCTCCACTTCCCTCTTCAGTGGTAGCTCTTTAGACTCCTAAAACACATTCTTGTATGCTTGTAGCAACTCTTCTAGTTGTTATTTTTGTTTCTTAGTACACCCCTTTAGGGATTCCTTTGATCTTAGTGTCTCTTCCATAGACTAGTTATCTGAAAAATAGTAAAGCAAACTTCTTGATAGAAATAGTTAGTTTCTTGGCTTGGTTGGTACTTGCCAATGCAACTTTGGACTTGAATTTGATCACATTAATGGTGAATGATTTTACATCATTTCCTTGTCAAGAATATGTCGTTTATGATGAGTCATTTCCTGATGAACATCTCTTCCTAATCTCTTCACAGAATCCTTGTTATGGATACATCATAGTATATCTCCAGACTTCGAAGCTTCCTCAGAATTTTTCAAAGGATGAACGTATAAAATTGTGTCACCTAGCTAAAAATTATATTATTATTGGTGATATTGTATATCGTTGCAGGATTGACTGAATCCTTAGGTGTTGTTAAACCTTGGAAGACACCGAGTTTTTTCTAAATAAATACCACAGGGGATATTGTGAAGGTCATCTATCTAGGCTTGCTACAACCCAAAAAATATTGCGTGCACGTTATTTTTGTCCCTCGATTTTCAAATATTGCATTGAAATGATCAAGAAGTGCCATCCTTGCCAGGTGTATACTCGGAAAACGCACCCATCCTATTTCACTTTTTCCTATCATCACTATCATGTCTTTCACTAAGTGGGGTATTCACTTTACTACTTGTAACCTAACCTCGGCTAAGGGTCATAAGTACATCATTGTAGTAGTAGACTACTTTACAAAGTGGGTTGAAGCTATGCCTACTTTCAATAATGACGGTGAGAGAACATCTATTTTCCTCTTCAACCAAATCATTTCATGTTTCGTTATTCTAGGGGAGATTGTCACTGATCATGGTAGTCATTTTCAGAATAAGATGATCTTTGAGTTGGCTTTAAAATTGGGATTTCGGCAGGAGCATTCATCTCCATACTACCCTCAAGCTAATGGATAGGTTGAAACCATAAAAAAAATACCTAAAAACTATCCTGCAAAGGACAATCAATAAAGCTAAATCTAATTGGAACATCATGCTATTTCCTTCACTTTGGGCATAACGAATTCTTGTCAATATCGCTACGGGTTTTACTCCTTTTAACTAGTTTATGTTTTAGAATCAATCTTCCTCGTGGAATGCGAGATTCTATCTCTTAAACTGGCAGTCCAACTTCTTCCAGACACCTTTAGTCTTGAAAAATTCCTTATTCATTTGGAACACATCGATGAGTAGCGTCGAGATGCAACCACAATGAATGAAGCTCATAAAAAGAGAGAAAAATCCCATATGACAAGATCTTGCATCCTAAGGTTTTTTCTGAAGGTGAACTTGTCCTAGACTATGACCAAGATAAGAATACTTTGGGGGTAGGAAAGTCAAACCCATGTGGTACAGTCATTTATTGTAAAAAAGGTGTTGAAGAAAGGTGCATATGAGTTGGTTGACTTTGATGGAAACGTGTTGTTGGAGCCTAGAAATGGGCTATATCTTAAGAAGTTTTATTCCTAGGCTATTTCCTAGCATTTTCTTTCCTTTTTAAATATTGTACATAGTTTTTGTTTCTATCTATGGGTCTCATGGTGATTTTGGTATCTTTGATATGCTTTGGTAGGTTTCGATGGGTGATCTAGTGTATCTAGGATTCGCTGATGGCGCTAGTAGACATACTCGAAACTTACATTTTTCCACTTGGGTAATATTATCCATCCGGTTAGATGTTAGTCTCAAGAGGCATATGTATTGTTCTTGCTTCCAACAATATGGTTGAATACAATGTTGTCATTAATTTACTATATAAGGTGATAACTTTTGGCATTGGATCGTCAGTGGTTTATTTGGATTCATAGCTGGTGGTGTCTCAATTAAATAACATTTATCATGCAAGATATCCTTTATTACATCACCAATTTCTGAGAGTGTGATTATTACAAAGACCATTTAATTTTATTACTTTCATTCATATTCCACGATCAGAAAATTCACTTGTTGATTCTATAGAAAATCAAGCGTTAGATTGGCACATTAATCGTTGATCACATTAAAATTAAAATTATCATAAAATCATCTGTATATATGATCAACACATAATTAAACTGTTTGTATATATATAGGAATAGTATGTCCAAAATGATACAAAATTTGGACAAATGTCCTACAAAATTAGGGCTTAAGCTCGATCATGCCCATAAAAAGATAATTCATATAAGTCTAAATTTGTGGGCCCTTCCCTGGATGAGGGTCACAAAAAAAGATGATGGAATTCACCACCCGTCAGAAGAGCCAGACCCACTCCCATGGTACTCCAATCACTCATCTCTGAATGGCCTCACGAAGATCGTTTATGGCTGCCATGGGAACCTAGCGAGTCAAACTCTCCAAGTTCCTCTAGATTGCATGAAGCACTCTCTCAAACTCTCCTTCCACTCTCTCTGCATCTTTGTTGCGACGCTCATGCCTAGGTAAACCCTTAGGTATCACTGGTCTACCATATGCACCATGATCAAATAATCTTGTAAGATTTTTGTTTCACGAAAAAAAAAATTTAACTTCTTAAGATCACATGTGAAAAATCCAAAAAAATCAAATAGCATAAAATTTAAATTTTTTTACCAATAGTGCCCCATGCAACACCCTCGTGAAGTGCCAGATTTGGGTTCTCTCGATAATATATTATTTCATAAGGATAGTAATCTATAGCTATGATTTGTTGTTCCCACCAAAGGAAGAACTCGTCATCAAATGCTGCTTCAGTTACTTCTCTTCCACCAAGTCACTTGATCAAGTCTGCCCATCTAACCATCCTCAGATCCCTAGGATAGCTAATGGTTGTAGACACTCTGGGTTGAAGTGTTGGGACTCTCTCAAAGAATGTTAAGTCCCTATATTAATAGTGTAGTCCCTTATTATGTTAGTGTATCCCCCCTTATTGTTATTGGTGTACCCCTATAACCCCCACCTTGTTATTATTGTGCCCTTACATTATTATTGTTAGGTTGGCTAGGGTTACATTGTGGCCCCACTAGGATTACATTGTGGCCCCATGGACTCCTATATATAGAAAGGAGGTTTTTTCCTTTGTATCATCCAAGAATTGTTCATTCATGTAATGTATTGGAGGTTTCCCCCTCAAAGTGGCTTATTTCTAAGGCGTTGATATCTCTTTTCTTCTATTTTTGGAGCTGGTTTCACAACATTTGGTATCAGAGCTTTGGATTTTAGGGTTTCGCTGCTCCAAACAGGTCATCATGGAATTTTTACTATAACTTGTTTTCTAAAAAGGTTCAGAATCTAAAAAAATTAGAGTGCGAAGAAAAAATCCTAAGGAATATTGTCGCAAAATTTCAGAGCTTGGTTCGCAATATTTTCGGAGATATGATCTGTGGAAGTTAGGGTTTTTTGCAGGTTCCTGAATTTAACCTAAACGGGTCATTGCGGAATTTTGGCTATAACTTTTTTTATACGAAGATTCAGAAGCTGAAATTTTTAGAGAGCGAAAAAGAAATCCTGGGGAACATCTTCAAAAAATTTCAGAGCTTGGTTCACAATATTTTCGGAGATATGATCTGTGGAAGTTAGGTCGTTTTCAGGCTACCAAATTTCATTTCAAAGATGTGATCATGGGAAAATATTCATAACTCTCTCTCTGAGCATCGGATTGGAATTCTGTAAAAAGTGGATTGAATCAAACGGATTTTAGTTTCCTTTCTATAAATTTTAGAGCTGAAGGAGGAAACAGTGGCACGTGGCAAGTCGTACAAGTTATCTCTACTGAACCAGTCCATAATTAGGTCATCGTAGGAGATTGGGCACAACTTTGTCTTCAAGAATCCAAATTAGGTCAAACCTATGGCATTCAAAAGAGAATTCAGAGGGATACCTTAGTGCCAAATTTCATATATTTAATATCTTAAATAATATAGATAATTCAATTTCAATATCGAGCTCCTCAAAAGCAAGAAAAAGGTGTGTATTTGGTTTTTAAAATTGCATAACGTTTGTTTGAAAAAGCAGTTTGAAGTGATTCCAAGGGCATATTTTATAATTTTTATCAGTATTGGGTTCTATAATGCCTCCAAAAAAGTAATTCCATACCCATTAAGCCCTCAAAAAGCTATACTATTACGCATGAAGAGGAAGAATTGCAGTATGAGATATCAAAATTACGGTACCAAGTGCAACAAATTTCGATCTTACGAAGAGCAACCGAAGATGACATAGATGGTTTAAAAGTAGAAATGGAGGCTAAGTTGGATGGTTTTAAGGATCAAATAATAGCTAATATGGATGATAAATTAATGGAAGATCACATCGAGCATCAACAACAAGTTCTCCAACTCTCAAAGGATAACCTAACTTTGGTGCAGAATCTAATGAAACAACATGAAGATCAACATCACATCAAAAGAAGTTCTGAAGCAGTCACATAAACAAGAACTCTACAAGTACGATCAATTTCAGAGTATCTAAACAAGTGGAACAACTTTCCTATAGAATATTCCACATGGGAGGATGATAATTTTATATAGAAGCATCAAGAAATAATCAAGCGTTGAGGACACCACTTGTTTGAAGGAGAGGGGCATGTTAAGTCCCTATAATAATAGTGCAGTCCCTTATTATGTTAGTGTATCCCCTTTTATTGTTATTGTTGTACCCCTGTAACCCCCATATTGTTATTATTATGCCCTTACATTATTATTGTTAGGTCGGCTAGGGTTACATTGTGGCCCCACTAGGATTACATTGTGGCCCCATGGAATCCTATATATAGAAAGGAGGTTTTGTCATTTGTATCATCCAAGAATTGTTCATTCATGTAATGTATTGGAGGTTGCCCCCTCGGAGTGGCTTATTTCTAAGGCGTTGATATCTCTTTTCTTCTATTTTTGGAGCTGGTTTCACAACAAAGAAGAATGAACAAAGTATGCTATCATAGCCAAAATTCTTCATTTTCTCTTGTGTCACTGAAGATAATTATGTATTCATGCAGAACAAGAGCAGTGTGCACCAATCAAAGATTTTCGAGTTAAGGCACTCTACTGCAAAGAACATAGTATGACGATATGCCTGATGTAGTGATGATGATCCTTCTACCTTGAAAATGGTAAAGAAGATGATTTTGATCGGTAGGATCACTACATTTTTTATCGGAATCTGTAATCCAACCTTGTCTGTCTCTGGTGTACAGTAGAGACATATGTAATCTAAATTATTGAGGCATCTTCGGGCCCTCCCTTTTAGATCGAATTCTTCCCCTATTTAGGAAAGTCCTGTGATGAAGTAAATATCTTCTACCTCAATCTGTAAGGGCATATAATTAATCATAAAGAGCTCTTGCTCTTGATCCTAGTAATGAATAAGCATCTCGAGAAATCATGTTTGGGTTTTCATATTTGGCATCATAAAAACTTGAGAAATCTGCATCATCTCAATGCATCCAATGCCAAAGGATCATTTAAGACCTCATTTTCAACATCATTATGTTCCCTCTCTCTCCAAATGATTTCCATCCTGCAATTTTAAAGGAATTTTTCCATTATAAAACGTATTTTTTCATTCTTCCATGCGTGTATGCGAATTTCTCAAGAGGCAGTGGCGTATACACATGAATTTTCCTTTGGAAACTTGTGTGTAGAGCTTTTTAAACACGATTCTAAAGAGCCAACTCGCGTGCATGCAAAGGAAATTTCCAAAACAAAAATCTTGTAGTGGAAAATCATTTGAATCCACTTAAAATGCAATCAAATGAATGATATTGTGAATTTAGAATTACCTGGAAGTTTTTTTGACGCATTGGTTGAGGAAATTGGTGAAATAGAGCGGCCCAAGTTTGCTCCAAAGCTCTCAATTCTCAAAATTTGCAAGTTTAAATGAAGCTTTGGTGAGTCAAAATGTCTTATATTAAAATTTTAAAAACCACTTTTATAAAGTTCTTATTTTTAACTTTATTATTTCATGAAATTTTTAACTTTTTGGCTTGAGGTGTTGGGGGATGCTGTTTTCCAGGGTAAATGAAGACTTTGTGACATTTTTCACCACCTCAACTCCATGACCACAGACCTATCATGGTAGATACCATTTTCATCATTGGCATATAGGTTAGGACATATCACTTTTTCCACTACATTATGCATCTTGACCTCATACTGCGATATTTTTCTGTAAGGTAAACCCCATTGTGTTGTGATTTTCAAACCACTTTCAGTCTCCATATTATAAAATCTTAACATAGTGGTAGATCCACTCCTTCCACGAGCTTCCTAGTTAAATCCTTGCTAGCATATGTTTCCCATGTTGCAAGAATTGTTTAGGCTCGAGATTCCTCTTTAGTCTCGACATGGCTTTGTGATGAAGCCTCATACCTTTTCTTCTTCATTATCTTTATGGATATATACCTTAGAGGCTCCCATGTGTTAAGTTATACTACTACATTACATATTGACTACTTGTACCCTTTTGGCCTTAATCCGGATTCACTTGGACTCATGTATAAGCCACTTTTCACCATGACCTTCTTGCAAGTTGGAACCGTGCATTCACTAGCCTCTGTGACTTGAAACCTGTTATCCGTGGAAAGAACATTCATTTGATTGTTGAAGACCAGTATTCACCACCTTGCATTGAGCATAAGAATGTTCTAGTCCTAGGAGCTAGTCATTTTCCATTAACACTCATTTTTTCCATTGTACTATAAGCATTCTTTTATTCCTTTTCAGGCTTTAACACTAGTATATTTGGCCCAATTTCCGACGGCCACTTCATCGCTATTCTGACACATAGGCGTCGCAATATCGACAGTTTGAGGTCGAGAAAAACGTGGTTAGCCATTATGTCGCAATTCCAACACTTCAATAAAGTGTCGGAAGAGCGACAATTTTTCCGATGTTTCCAAAAAACTGTCGCTCTTCCAACGTTTTCCAAACCGTCGCTCTTCCGATGTTTCCAAACTGTCACTCTTCCGACGTTTTCCAACGTGTCGCTCTTCGAACGTTCTCCAAACCATCTCTCTTCCGACATTGTTCCAAACCGTTGCTCTTCCAATGTTTATCAATTTTCACACGACTGTCGCAATTCTGACGAAATGTCTTCCGACGTTATAAAGCGTCGCTCTTCCAACGCTTATGAAACGTCACTATTCCGACGAATAAGTAAAAATATTTAAAAAAAAGGACCATCGCTCTTTCGACACTTTGGAGGTGTCACTCTTCTGATGCTTTGGAGGCGTCGCTCTTCTGACGCTTTGGAGGGGTCAGTCTTCCGATGCTTTGATAAAAATATTTTAAAAAAAAATTAAATATATTCTCTAATTCTCATGTTATAAGGTATCACTGCTTTTCTCTTTCATGTCGTTTGGGGTTGGTTTGGTCAGGCTCGAGCAGGAGTTGGGATTTTTCTTCAATATGAAGTATTTTGAGGAATAGGTCCTTGGTGGAGAGTGGGAAGAGGTGGCAAGATACCTTTCTGGTTTTACAAAAGTGGATGACAAGCGATACTCCATGAAGATATTTTTTGAAATCAGGAAGTAGAAATATTTAGAGGCATTGGAAAAGTAAGTTAAGACAGCACAGTCAAATTCACCATTTTCTATGTTTTATGCTTTCTAGTCTATCTCTTTCTATGGAAAATTGGAAATTGTTGATTTTTATAATAAATATAGATGCCTATCATGGAGAATAGATTGACTCATGTTAGATGCCTATCACCAAACGCATGTTATATTGACTTAGCCAATCTGAATTGTGAGTTTTACAAAGCAGAATTATTTATCTATGTGAATAATACAAGAAAACCAAAACAAAACACTCATTTTTCTTGTTTTCTGATCCAATTTTACAACTGGCAACGAGTAGACCTGTCAACTGTCAAGAATACACAGGGAATTGTAGTATGTAGTATCATCTATGTACAAACTTAACATTATATGGACATTGAAAACTTTAGTATTATGTAAAAATTAAAATGTCTTCTTTTATTATTGCTTAATTTAACTTTCATTTTTTTGTATTCCTGAGTTAATTCCCAAGTTTTCCCGACTCTCACCCAACCCTTACTCTTCAGCCTCACCAAATCATTCTTCAAGTAAATTTTGGTAACTTTGTTCCTTTCTAAATGCAGAAATTGGAAAATGAATTCGGGTTTGTGTCTTAGTTTGATGTTCTAATGCAATTTTTAAGCAACATGATGATACTGAGAAAATATTAAACCGTTGACTTCCTATGAAAATGCATCAAGCATTAATTTATGTGTATTTTCAAGACTAGTTTTTCTGTTTGCACCTAGAAATAATTTTTTTCATGGATCTCTATTTTCTTAATATAAATCATTATGTCATTAATCCATTGATGAGCATCATGAGTGGGATGTTCTTTTCTTACAATATGGATGATCAGTTAATTAATGAGGTATAGTTTTAAGGTGTGAAATAGATATCATGTATATATAACCTTTTTTCAAATGGATGTCTTTCCAGGGCAGACCGAGCCAAAGCTATAGAAATACTAGTAAAGGACCTAAAAGTATTTGCTTCCTTCAATGAGGAGCTGTATAAGGAGATAACACAACTTCTGACTTTAGATAATTTCATGTGCTTGTTTGCTATATATAATAGGTTATTAATTTTAAAGTTATAACATTCTGAATTGAGCAGGATTAATTTTATCTGTATTCACTAACGAACTTGTATGTGAATCAGAGAAAATGAATAGCTTTCAAAGTATGGGGATACCGAATCAGCTATGAACATCATGTTATTGGAACTCAAAAATCTTATAGAAGCTAATCCTCTTTTCCGAGAAAAGTTACAGTTTCTTGCACTTAAAGCATCTCGATTGTGAACACTTATCAATCAAAGGTTTGTAAAGTTTTCAAGCCTGTTTATTTTGGAAATGCCAGTATATTGCAATTCTTTCTTCACTGGGTTTTAGAAGGCTGTGACATTTCTCCAACAACGTGAAAGTGTCTTCAAAGTGGAGCATGGCCTGCACTTGCCTCTATTTGTGAATTTACACCAATTTTGGATCCTTTTCTAAGGGAGCATGAGTGGAAGTGAGGATGTATGGATTTGGGTATTTAGGTCTAATCCACAGTGGCCCCTTCAACTCTCCATCCATGACCCTTTTTACTGCTTTAACTTTGACCTCCTCATGCCTTATCAAAGATGATAGGGCCAATAATTTGGCATCTCCCAAATATTGGCTTGGATCTCATATGGTTAGATATGGAAGCACTAGGTTGTGAAGGTAAAATTCAACAACCTTGGCCTAGCTTTCTATGTTTCATTGTAGGCAAAATTCAATTCTTATCTCAAAACAACACCATTTCTCCTTAAGTAATAAGGAGTGGGTATTTGATGGTTGCCTGCAATTTATTGCCTCTAAAGGTGTGATCAGGTTTCTCAGAATGTTTCTCTAGAAAATTCCCCGTGTGTATTCTATTCAGAAACAAAGAAGTATAAGCATGAATGTGAGGACACAAGGTATACCTGCCCATAAATATACCTTCATACATAATAGATCTCAGGACAAAAAGTACTTCGATCCCACATGATTATTTAATTTCAGAGATTGGGATTCCATGTTTTCTGGATGTTGCAGTTCATAATGATGTTAAGAAAGGTCAAGAAGTTCCTAAAACTGCTTCGGAAGGTGTTAATCATGCAGATCAAATGAAATCAATCTATGATGACAATGCAGCAGATTTTTTGGAGCAACCATTGAATGAATATGTATCAGAGAAAATTAGGAATGTCTGATCGATTTTTATATGAGGTATTTGTTGCCCCTGTCCATAAATATACCTTCATACATAATAGATCTCAAGACAAAGGTATTATCTGTCAAAACTAGACATATCAGCAGAATTGGCAGGTCCAAATCTATATAGTCAATATATCAACAAACTTGGCACAGGACATACTATGAACCCTGATGAGGCCAATTTCACTACAGATAAGGCTTATGAAGACCACCAATTAGAGGTGGATACAGATACTGAGGCTCTCCTTTTAAGTCTCGATTTGTGACGAGCATTTTTCCCATGTTTATCGAAAAATCATATGCAGCGAGCAATGGAAATTCACTATGCATGCGGTAGAGCTGCATTGCATAATTGAACGCAGCTGTTGAAATTAATTTTAGTGTGTATTTTGAAGCAGAAACAAGGTTAGATGTTGAACCGAGGGTCAATGGTACCACAAAATGGTGGATGGTTTTGAAAACCAACCGGTGGTTTTCGCGTAGCACAAGGCTGGTAAGTGGTAATTTGTGGAGTCTGCGCGATACACCCCAACAAATGACACGTGGTGGTTTAAAACCACTTATTTCGCGTGCCTTGGAGCCTTTAACTGCCGAAGTTTATTTGGATGCGATATCCGTCAGATCGGCAATTCAATTCTATTAACCGTTGGATCACAAGTGAAGATATATGGTGGAAGAAAGGCGAGTTTATTAAAGCTATGGGCCGAAAATATTAATGTGTGATTGGTACTTTGGTTTTTAACCAAAGTCAAAATTGTGATTAAGCGAGATTTTATTTCCACTTCAAAGGTACATAAAGGGTTTAAAATTTTATTAAGGATCGAGAATGGTATTAAGAGGAAATACTTCCACTTATGAAGTGTACCTCTGTTTGAGGTTTATTTTAGCGCATGAATGAGACAAGTATTTTGTTTTTAAGGTGAGATTGTGGGTAAACGCAGCCAAGGATGCATCAGGGAGTCTACAAGAATACAATGTACTGCCTTCATCCACCATCATTCTCAACTTAAGGCTAAGAGGCAGAGCTGCTAGATTAAGAAAATCAAAGGGAGGAGGAGGTGGTACTGGATCTAGTTTTCCCAAAGGAGAAAAACCGAATCAAGAACATATCTATGGTGGACTATATTTCAAAGATGTACTTCAAGGAAAATTGGTTGCAACAACAAAACCTGCACAAACATACAATATCCTTAGCCCATACATTGTGGAGCAGTTGAATCATGTACTAGAAATCACTATATACCTTCTAGTAACGGACAATATTTGCACAATATATGTATCCCAAGTCCTTATATGCAGAATCTCTTCCGTTTTATTCCAAAATGTTTATGCTCCTCTGACAGTCTTCCATGCCTTTAATATATGGATCCTATTGCTATAGATGAAGCCCTTTTCAATGAGTGATAAGATAAGACTCTCATGCTCTCAAGGTGGCCTAAAATTGATCAAGTTTCTTAGGGCTACTGAGGCCCAAGTACTTTGATAGGTTTGACCTTAAAAATAACTTTGAAGATATTCTTAAATGGCCTGAAAATTGATAGTGAAATTATACTACACAGATGTTTCCAATACAAAAAATATCTAATGAAACCATTATTTATAAAAATCAAGCATTAGAATACAAAGATACAACCACGAAAAAAGATGAAGACAGTCCACAGGGACTCAGATTAACTTCAGAATTATTCTATTTCAGTCCCTTGATTACTCGTCCTTAGAGTAATATCATTATACCTCACTGACGGATGTTTTAGGTGGCCTAAGGCAACTGCAAATTGATGCAAACACTTACCTGAGAAATTAGACAAAAGTCCTGAGAAAGGTCTGCAAAATAGTTCAGAAAGCACCTATGTCTTTCCTCATAAAGATCTCCCTCAAAGGCTTTTTGACCACAATTGGGGTTTCAACTTCAAGAATCCATATCTCCTCAACCAAGAGGACCCACGTGATGTGCCACCTACCATTAGAATGAACACGAGAAGGAGAATCAAATGAAGATGGTTATGGGACAAAATTCTTTAATATTCATCCTCAAATTCTTCAAGAAGTGCAAGAAAATAAGATCAGGGCACACCCAAACTCAGTTTTATTTGTTGTTCAAGAATTTGGTTCTGAAATGATTAGAAGGCTCATACATACTGCCTAGAAAAACCTTCAGCTCCTATGGCTTTCTTTCATAAGTATCTGGACTCCCATGATAGAATAGAAAACCCAAACAAAATATTCCTAACTGCCTAGGCCTCTTGCTAGAAGAAAAAAACCCATTAGGGATGACTTCAAGCCTCTCCCTTTGCTGAGGATCTTACTGCGGCCTTTTTCAGAGAAAAAAATCATAAGATAGTTCTCTCTCTCCTCGCCTAGGTAATCTGATGGTGCACTTGAAAGAACATTAAAAAAGCAGAAAATTATGTGACCCATATTTTCTCTCTCTCCCCGCCCTGGTAATCTGATGGTGCAGAGGCCATAAGCTCTGACTCTAAAGACTCAATCTTCCCTCATGCAACCAGATGGAGAAATCAGAGGACAAGGGCATATCATTTTCCTGCAGGGTCGAGATATGCATAGTACTGCACCATATCATGATCCAAAGGCATGCCTTGGTTTTGTTCACACCTAAGATATAAAATACATTGTCTGGGAAACTGGATCGAGATCGCAGTTGGGTATTGTTTCCCTGGAAAAGCAGATCCAAGGAAAAGACACCTAGATTAGGCTTATAAGCTCCCACAGAGGCCACTGTGCATTTGTTTCATCAGATCGGGTTGTTAATGGGTTGCATAATATTTCTTTCAACATATCGAGTATGTATATTATCGGATCGGCGGAACAATCAAGGAATGAAATTGGAATAGAAATCAAAGTGAAAAGCAATCTTCAGTTCTTGAAACTGAGATAGTCACTGAAAAAACATTATAGTATCAGAAAGTGAAGTAACCGAGATTTTGTATGACACACGGACATACAACCCTTCAAAATTCTGGAAATCTTGTTGTACACAGGTCATAAGCATTGATTCTAAAACAGCCTTAACGAATCATTGACAAAAACATACAGATAGAATCACCCAATACAGAAAAGCCTTCCAAGACGCTGATAACCAAAATGGGTATAGACTCCAAAAATCCACATATTTTCATTTTATTAATGCTCCGAATGTACCACCAAAGGCAGTCCCAATAGAACAACTTACAAGTAGACCCATGAGACAAGATCCTAAAAAAGAAGCTAAAACGCCAACCAAAATTCTTGTTGTATTGAAGAATAAGAGTACCTATTTTTGGAGTTATGGAGTTGAGAGCAATGCAGAGATCCTCACACTGTCCATGGTGCCAAGCTCTAGATCTATGAGCACGGCTCGGGGCACAAATCTCCCACATCCTTCCTCCAAACCTGCAATAGTATGGCTGCATCCTTCCTCAAAATTGGCGACAATATGGCTGCATCCTCCCTCCTTCCCTGGACAAACCATGCAACCGGAGCAAAAAGAACGAGGGAAATTAAAACTTTTGATATTTGAAAATTTTTGACATTTTGAAATGAAACACGTTTGTTTTTTTTAAGGCCACTCAAATTAATTTAAAAATATATATTTTTTAATAATTATAATAATTTTTTAATAATTTAAATAATTTCTAAATAATTAAATGTTTGTTTATTTTGACTGTTTAAAAATATTTACAATAAAAAAAAATAAAACATATCTTTTTGAGAAGCAATTAAAATTATATGAGTAAATAATGGACTGATTTTTGCATATAGTAATCCTTCCACCCTACTAAATCATCATACTTTATTAAAAGGAGTTTTTAACTTTACACTATTAAATTATGTTGTATTTTAAATATTTGGAGTTTTAATCTCTTTTTTTTTATATATTTTTTCTTTATAATTTATGTATTATTTTTTCCTTATTTTTAAGTATTACTTTAAAAGTGAAATTTACATTTTTTTTCTTTAATGATAGTAATCTATGTATTCATTCATTCAAATTAGATACATTTTCTATAATAAATAATAGTGTAGTCTAATTAATAGATGAAATGGTGTTTTTGATTAAAACCTGACAATATCAAGATTGTGATTTCTTATTGTTTATAATCAATTTTTGAATACATAAATGAATTAAACACCTTAAAAATCTCTTTAGAAATTAAAACTTAATCAATTAAATAATTTAAACTGGTTTGGGTAAATAAGTGGTATTGTTGATTATAAATAATTATTAATGAGATTAAATCTAAGACATTTATTTAAATTATTAATTATATAAAATTGTTGAATTTTTATTTCATAAACTAAGGATTTTGGTTGATTTTTTAAACTAATTATGTGATATTAAAGATGAATTATGGTAACTTAAAAATAAGTTTTATGTAGTTAAAAGGGAAGTAGTAATGTTATGGTATGAATGATATCCTCAGGTATCATATGAGAGAAGAAAGCTATTGGCAAAATTGAGATCAAAAGCAGTGGAGTTAGCCGAAAAGCAGCTTGCCCCAAAGATGGAGCTCTTAGCTTCAATAAAGTATTAGATAAGCTGCATGTTGTGCTCAATGAAGCAATTAATTTTGAAAATGATAAAAAAATATTTCTGAAGATGAGGTTTTTGACTAGAAAGATATAACAACACAGAAATAATTACACTGTTGATACAATAATAATATAATCTGAAAACAACCTTCTCACATTCATGATCTGAGTATATAGTGAATTAGACAGAAGTACGAACCTGATAAGTAGCAATGAAATGAACGATTTGGGGTCTATTTAGCAAACCCTTGAAGTAGCAATAATGCAATAACGCGCCCTAAACCCTGTATTGCAATTTTCTCCATTAGGAAACCCTTGAAGCAACAAATACTCGTATAGATACTGAGCTTCAAGATAAAAATCCCATAGACATGAAGAGTGTCATACGCCTTGTTCAAAAATTAGTAAATGAAATTGTGGATCTAAAAAATAACTCTAGAGAAGATACCTCTATTTAAATAACTTACAAACCATATTGCAGAAAACAATTACTTCTTCAAAGCTAATTCGTTGAATTTGGAGGGCTTAGGGGATTGGGGGTTAGGGGTTAGGGGATTTAGGTGCATTTAGGGGTTAGGGGCCGAATAATGAGTTAGTAGTTAAGGGATTAGGGATTGGGGGCTTAGGGGGCCAGACCTGAACGCGTTTGGGCAGGCGCACTCAACTGAAACGACCTAACCTGAACGGGTTTGGGAGGGCGCCCTCAAACGAAACGACACAGCGTGAATGACCAAACGAAGGCACAAGGGAGAAAACGACAAACGGGCCGCACAAACGTGCACAAGGCACCCGAGCGGTCACAACTTAGCAAAACTGATACGAGCGCCCTTAAATGAAACGACCTGACCTAAACGCGCCCGATCAGGCAACCTCACATGGGCTAAGTGGTTCTGCCTTGGATCTTTACCTGTAATTGAATGCAAATAGTAATTCAGATTTGGTAGCTTCCATTGTAATTATGAATACTATTTTAATTTTTTATCATGTTTCAAGACTCCATATTAGGTTAGGAAATTGTGATGACAGACAGGGATCACTTAATAGGGCCATTATATGGATTCTACTCACAATCCTTAGTAATGCCAATTCCTTTGATTTTGTTCTATGAGGAGCCTAGTTATGCTCCTTAAAATTCAAGGACAAAATTCAAATTGATTCTGCTCCATACACTCCAAAAGAGGGGCATCCCTATTGGTAACAGAGCTACAAGCCTGTTTAGTAGTTACACTAAAATTCTTGGGATTTAAAGACTAATATGATTCCAAAATTGGCTCGTTTTATAGTTCACAGAATGGAAATTATGGCAGCTTGTATGTCACAGGCTATGTACCCCATGAACAATGGCATTAACCCTTGCTACAGTTCAGGCTTATACCTGAGCTTTGGAATATAGATATCAAAATGTGGTTTAAAATTTAAATTATCCTCCTATAGGTGACTGACCAAACTACATGTCTAATAGGGAAGCTTTTGTAATCATTCAATATTTAAAAGACTTGGCATGAGTCAATTTGGGGAATTGAAGCTAGTATGAACCCCCCTCTTCTCAAACCGGAGAAAAAATCATGGAGGTCAAGGGTGATGGTAAGAAGAGAAAGCTGGACGAGGAAGCCAATGGCGCCGCTCTGCAACTCTTGAAGGAAGATCTGCACTCGCTGCTGAAGCCACTGAGCAAAGAGAAGTTGATCTCTTTGATGGTCAATGCAGGTTCTTAATACCCTGCAATTGCAGAAGAAATTAAAGATGTTGCAAGCAAGAACCCTGCTCATCGGAAGCTGTTTGTGCGTGGATTAGCTTGGGAGACTTCTTCACAGACCCTATGTGATGCATTTGAATAGTATGGGGAGATTGAAGAAGGCGTTTTTATTATGGATAAGACATCAGGAAAGTCACGAGGATTTGGCTTTGTCACATTTAAGCATATGGATTCTGCTCAAAGGGAATTGAAAGAGCCTAGCAAGACTATTGATGGGAGGATTACTATAAGCAATCTGGCAATGGCAAGCACAGGTCCTGGTCAAAGTACAGATCAGGCTCAAAGGAAACTTTACATTGGTGGTCTTTCATATGACACGGCTAATGATAAGCTTTTAGAAGTTTTTTCCAAATATGGAGAGATAAAAGAAGGTTCAGTTGCATATGGTAATAATACCAACAAATCCAGGGGATTTGCATTTGTGACTTTCAATGCTGTGGAGGCTACAAAGTGGGCTCTTAAAGAGGTTAGGGTTTTAGAGGTTTATGGTTTAGGGGGTTAAATGGGTTAGGGGTTAAGGGGTTATAGATTTAGGGTTTAGGGGGTTAAATGTGTTAGGGGTTAATGGTTTAGGGGTTAGGGGTTAAGGGTTTAGAGGTTTATGGTTTAGGGGTTAAATGGGTTAGGGGTTTAGAGGTTTAGGGGTTTATAGGTTTAGGAAACCCTTGAAGCAACAAATACTTGTATAGATAATGAGCTTCAAGATAAAAATCCCATACACATGAAGAGTGTCATACGCCTTGTTCAAAAATTAGTAAATAAAACTGTGGATCTAAAAAATAACTCTAGAGAAGATACCTCTATTTAAATAACTTACAAACCATATTGCAGAAAACAATTACTTCTTCAAAGCTAATTCGAATTTGGAGGGCTTAGGGGATTGGGGGTTAGGGGTTAGGGGATTTAGGTGCATTTAGGGGTTAGGGGTCGAATAATGAGTTAGTAGTTAAGGGATTAGGGATTGGGGGCTTAGGGGGCTGACCCGAATGCATTTGGGCGGGCGCACTCAACCGAAACAACCCAACCCGAATGGGTTTGGGTGGGCACCCTCAAACGAAATGACACGGCGTTCCCGACCGAACGAAGGCACAAGGGAGAAACTGAAAAATGGGCCGCATGGACGTGCACAAGGCACTCGTGTAGTCACAACTTAGAAAATTTGATACGGCCACCCTCAAACGAAACGACCCAACCCGAATGCGTTTGGGCGGGTGCCCTCACACGGCGCGCACGACCGAATGAAGGCACAAGGGAGAAAATGCAAAACAGGTTGCATGAATGTGCAAAAGGCACCCGTGTGATCACGACTTAGCAAATTTTATACAACCACCCTCAAATGAAATGACCCGACCCGACCTGAACATGTTTGGGTGGGCGCGCTCATAATATGGCACGCTCGATCGAACAAAGGCACAAGGGAGAAAAAAGAAAACGGGCCGCATGAAAGTGCACAAGGCACCGATGCGGTCACAAGAGGTACTTAAGGAGTGTGACAGATTTGGTCGGGTGCCCTCACACGACGTGACACGACGTGCACGACCGAACGAAGGCACAAGGGAGAAACCGGCAAATGGAAGTTAAATGGGTTAGCATTGGGAAGTAGGGTTTAAGGGGTTAGGGGTTAAGGGTTTAGAGGTTTAGGGTTTAGGGGGTTAAATGGGTTAGGGGTTTAGGGGTTTAGGGGGTTAAGGGTTTAAGGGTTAGTGGTTAAGGGTTTATAGGTTTAGGGTTTAGGGGTTAAATGGGTTAGGGGTTTAGAGGCTTATGGTTTAGGGGGTTAAATGGGTTAGGGGTTGGGAATTAGGGTTTAATGGGTTATGGGTTAAGGGGTTATAGGTTTAGGGTTTAGGGGGTTAAATGGGTTAGGGGTTTAGGGGGTTAGGGGATTTAGTAGTTAAGGATTTTAGGGGTTAGAAGTTAGGGGCTAATGGGGTTAGGTTTTAGGGGGTTAGATGGGTTAGGGGTCGGGAATTAGGGTTTAAGGGGTTAGGGTTAAGGGTTTAATGGTTTAGGGTTTAAGGGGTTAGGGGTTAAGGGTTTATAGGTTTAGGGTTTAGGGGGTTAAATGGGTTAGGGGTTTACTAGGGGTTTAAGGGGTTAAATGGGTTAGGGGTTAAGGGTTTAAGGGTTAGGGGTTAAGGGTTTAGAGGTTTATGGTTTAGGGGTTAAATGGGTTAGGGTTTAGAGGTTTAGGGGTTAAATGGGTTAGGGGTTGGGAATTAGTGTTTAAGGGGTTAGGGGTTAAGATGATAGTTTCATTGGTCTTTGTTTGTGCACATTAGTTGCTTATTCTTTGCGTCTCAATGTAACAATTTTGTAAGTATTGTTGCTTGTTGCCATGTCTTCTTTATTTATTAATTTATAGTATTTGTTAGCCATTTCTTTACATTTATTGATGAAAATGTCTATTGCAATCAAACCAAATGTATGTTCAATCTCCAGTTTCAAACTCAGCCACAGTGTTGTCACACAATTTAAGTCCAGAGAATGGCCATCTGATGAAGTCTTAATAACTAGACTGCACCTCATGACTACTCCAAAAAATCTTAAGTTCGAGTGTCCCACAATCATGAGAAATGAGAAGAGGCCAAGTGAAGAGGAAGGGGGGCAGAAAGAAGGATAGAGGGAGGGATATAGTGAGAGGATTGGAGGGTAGAGAGAGAGAGAGAGAGAGAGAGAGAGAGAGAGGGAGATTAGGGAAGAGAGAGGGAGGTATAAGGAGAGAAAGGGAGAGAGAATAAGGACAAGAGATAGGACTTAAGAGAAAGGAACCAATATCATAGAAGAAAGAATATGTGACCAAATTACTCTATATGGAGATGGGAGATAGGGGCACCCTACCTACCTATTAAATGTCTAAACCAAATGTGGTGTAAACATCTGTAATGGTGGTCGATTATACGAGGAGAGGATTTTATGAGGAGGCACTGGATTTTAAGGCGGTCAAAATTTAGCATTTTTGATACGATCACCACCCTCACACGACCCAACCCAACCTGACCCAACCCGCCTGAACGTGTTTCCTTGGGCGGCCTCATGACACGACATGACCTGACCAGACCCGACCCGAACCAACCCGCCTGAACGTGTTTCCTTGGGTGCCCTCACAATATGGCATGACCCGACCTGACTCGACCCAAACTCGTTTCCCTAGGCGGCATCACACAACTCGACCCGACCCACCCGAATGTGTAATTTCCCTGGGCGCCCTCATGACACGACCCGACATGACCCGACCCAATCGGACATGACGTTCCTTGGGTGCCCTCACACAATCCAACCCGACCAGACCACTTGAACGTCGAAGGCACAAGGGAGAAAACGACAAATGGGTCGCATGAATGTGCACAAGGTACATGGGCAGGCACGACTTAGCATTTTTTATACGACCTCCCTCACACGATTTGACCTGAACGAGTTTCCTGTGGCACGCCCCTCACACAGCACGACTCGACCCGCCCGAACAAAGGGTGCACGAGGGAGGAAACAGAAAAGGGATAGCACAAACGTGCACAAGCAACATGGGTGGTGATAACTTAGAATTTTTTATACGACCACCCTCATATGACCCAACCCGACCTGACTCGGCCAGCTCGAACATGTTTCCTTGGGCAGCCTCACATGACATGACCCGACCAAACCCAACTTGACCTACCCGAACGCGTTTCCTTGGGCAGCCTCACACGGCACGACCTGAACTGACCCGACCCAACCCGACCCGCCAAAACGTGTTTCCTTGGGCGCCCTTAATTACAATATGGCACGAACCAACCTGACCTAACCCGAACTTGTTTCCAGCTAATTGGGCGCCATCACACGACTCGACCTGGCCCGTACAAATGTGTTTTCTTGGGCGGCCTCACACGACAAGACCCGATCACCAAACCCAACCCGACCCACCCGAACGTGTTTCCTTGAGCGCCATCAGTACATGACTCAACCCGACCCGTACGAAAGTGTTTCCTTGGGCGGCCTCACACGACCCAACTCGACCAGACCCAATTTGACCCGACTCGTACGAACGTGTTTCCTTGGGCGGCCTCACACGACACGACCCGACCAGACCCAACTCGACATGCCCGAACCTGACTCGAAAGGGATAATTGAACGACCGAATGATGCCACAAGGGAGAAAATGGAAAACAGGCCACCCGAACGTGCACAAGGCTGCACTCGGGCGGTCACAACTTAGAAAAACTGATACGGGTGCCCTCGAATGAAACGGCCCTGCCCTAATGTGCCCGGTCGAGCGACCTCACACAGCATGACACGTCGAACGATTCCATAGGGGAGAAAATGGAAAACGGGCCACCTGAATGTGCACAAGGCACCCAGGCGGTCACAACTTAGCAAAGCTGATAAGGGCGCCCTCAAACAAAACGACCCGACCCGAACACGCCTGGTCGGGCGACCTCACATGGCACGACATGATGCGCCCGACCGAACAATGCCACAAGGGAGCAAATGGAAAACGGGCCACCCAAACGTGCACAAGGCATCTGGGTGGTCACAGATTAATAAAACTGATACGGGCGCCCTTGAACGAAACGACCCAACCCAAACGCGCCCGGTTGGGCGACCTCACATGGCACGACACGGCGCGCCTGAACGAATGATACCACAAGGGAGAAAATGGAAAACGGGCCACCCGAACATGCATAAGGCACTCGGGTGGTCACAACTTAGTAAAACTGATACGAGTGCCATCGAACGAAACGGCCCGGCCTAAACGCACCCAGTTAGGCGACCTCACACGGCGTGACACAGCGAACGATGCCACAAGGGAGAAAACAAAAAACGGGTCGCTCGAACATGCACAAGGCACCCGGGTGGTCACAACTTAGCAAAAATGATACGGGCACCCTCAAACGAAACGACTCGACCCAAACGCGCCTGGTCGGGTGACCTCACACAGTGCGACACGGCGCGCCTGAATGAACGATGCCACAAGGGAGAAAACAAAAAAGGGCCACCTGAATGTGCACAAGGCACCCGGGCAATCACAACTTAGAAAAACTGATACGGGCGCCCTCAAACGAAACGACTTGACCTGAACACGCCCGGTCGGGCGACCTCACATGGCGCGACACGGCGTGCCCGACCGAATGATGCCACTAGGGAGAAAACGGAAAACGGGCCGCCCGGACGTGTACAAGGCACCCAGGCGATCACAACTTAGCAAAACTGATACGGGTGCCCTCGAACGAAACGGCCTGACCCGACCCAAACGCACCCGGTTGGGCGACCACACACGACGCGATACGACGCGCCCGATCGAATGATGCCATAAGGGAGAAAATGGCAAACGGGCTGCCCGAACGTGCACAAGGCACCCGGGCGGTCACAACTTAGCAAAACTGATACGGGCGCCCTCGAACGAAATGGCCCGACCCGACCCGAATGTGCCCGGTCGGGTGACCTCACACTGCGCGACACGATGCGCTCGAATGAACAATGCCACAAGGGAGAAAACGGAAAACGAGTCGCCCGAACGTGCACAAGGAACCCGGGCAATCACAACTTAGCAAAACTGATACAGGCGCCCTCGACCAAAACGACCCGACTCGAATGTGCCCGGTCGGGCGACCTCACACAACACGACACGAAGCGCCCGACCGAACGATGCCACAAGGGAGAAAACGGAAAACGGGCCACCTGAACGTGCACAAGGCACCCGGGCGGTCACAACTTAGCAAAACTGATACAGGCGCCCTCGAACGAAACGACCTGACCCGAACACGCCTGGTTGGGTGACCTCAGACAGCGCGACACGGCGAAAGATGCCACAAGGGAGAAAATGGAAAACGGGCCGCCCAAACATGCACAAGGCACTCGGGCAGTCACAACTTAGAAAAACTGATACGGGCGCCCTCGAACGAAACGGCTCGACCCGAACATGCCCGGTCGGGCGACCTCACACAGCGCGACACAGCACACCTGACGGAACGATGCCACAAGGGAGAAAATGGCAAACGGGCCACCCGAACGCGCACAAGGCACCCGGGTGGTCACAACTTAGCAAAACTGATACAGGCGCCCTCGAACGAAACAACTCGACCCAAATGCGCCCGGTCGGGCGACCTCACACGACGCACTTGAATGAACAATGCCACAAAGGAGAAAATAGAAAACGGGCCATCCGAACATGCACAAGGCACCCGGGCGGTCAGAACTTAGCAAAACTAATACAGGCACCCTCGAACGAAACAACCCGACCTGAACGCGCCCGGTCGGGCGACCTCACACGGCGTGACACGGCGCGCCCGACCGTGGTTGGGGGAACACATTAAAAGTGAATCAAGGAGTGAGCACATCACGTCTTTAATATTTTATGAAACTCCTTATAAGTCCCATCATAACCACCTTCCATCTTCATCACAATGTGATATGTCAACTAAAGATATCTTATTATGTTGCTCCAACCATTCAAAAAGGGGAAGAAGGGAGTTAAAATTTCCCAAAGGAGGCTACCCCATAATACTATGGTTCCAAATATTAATTGATCATCAATTTCCTGGGAGCCAATTTAGATTATTATTTATTAAAGGAGAGGCAAAATAAATTAATTTCCAAACCGTCGCAATAGCGACACTTTCCTCCAAACTTCGCAATAGCGACACTTCGCTCTAAGTGTCGCAAGATCGACACATCTCTCTAATCCGTCACAATTCCGATGCTTTCCCCAAACTATCGCAATAGCGATGCTTTCCTCCAAACGTTGCAATAGCGACACTTAGCTCTAAGTGTCGCAAGACCGACACATCTCTCCAATCCATTGCAATTCCGACGCTTGTCTACAAACGTTGCAAGACCGACACTTACCTCTAAGTGTCGCAATACCGACACTTGTCTTCAAATGTCGTTATAGCGACAGTTCTGGGTGGGATTTGAAAAATAGATAAAATTTGGGGAAATTTCCGACATTTGGTCAAAAGTGTCGGAATTTCCGCCAAATGTACTAGTGTAAATATGAAAAAGATAAAAAAATTATATATTCCAAAAAAGAGTGGGAACGAGAAATTTACTTTCGCATTTGATGTCAGCAAGAGTCATTTGTGTTTTCCTTTAATAAAGCACTCAAAACAAGTCTTTCCTCCATTGGGATGGGACTTAGTTTGAATTTAGGAGAACCATAACCTTGTTTTTTAGTCAGTCCTCCTCCGGTTGGTTATCTCTTCCAATCATATGGAGAGTTCGTTAATGCCTCCTGCATTACAAACTTATACAAAGTTATTATATGCTGCCATAGAGTCACATTTGAGTCGTGATTTTTTTCAAGGGAATTCAACCTATGTCAGCCATTCTGCAGTGTCTCTTGACTCATTTTCAGTTGGCCATACCTATTCTGTCAAGTTATCTTCAATATCACATCAACTATTTCACCCTTTTCTCGTGCTGGTTAAGAAGGTCTCCAATGACTTCTTGCTGGCGAGTTTGATCTTATCGACCCCAACAAATTGATCTGAGAGTAGGCCTAGAGATACACCCTGGCTCTATTTATATCATTGATAGGTGACCTTGTGCTCAACATTGATCAATATTATGGGTCTTTGACTAAGTGGTTTCCCTTGTGTTCGACGTCAGCTTACATTATCACACATTTGGATTCATACAATACCTTGGTTTCCATTTGACCCTATTAGTGGATTCCTCGCCTTTGTGTTAGCTCTCATTATTGGTTGGTTCAGAGGGTTTCTTTCCTGTGCTAGTCACATCTTGTGTACGCACTTCAGAATGGTAACTTCATATCTTTTCATACGATTTATTCCAAATTATTTTTGTGCGGGTTACACTCGCACTGTTTGATGTGGGATTCCTTAATTACTTCCTTCCATTAGATCTTTTCCCATAGACTCCGACTCAATTCTATGGAAATAATATCTAGATCCATTTTTCAGTACCTTAGGGTTTGCAGTCATTAGTGGCAGACTCCTTCACTATCAACGGTGAGAATACATCAATGTCTCTTGATTGATATATTCTCTCAAGTGTTTGAAGTCAACACATTTATTCACACTTGTTAGATTGTACCGGGGTACCTTGACTCTCATCATCATTATCGGTGAGTTGTCTCATGTTTGTTAATGATATACATCAATGAATGGTAATCAAACGATTTCTCACGTGGTCGACTTCAACTCATTTATTCCCATAGTGTAGAAATGTACCATATGCATTCAATGAATATCTCGAATTGTGTCATTCTGATGCTCTTGTATGGCCTTGGGAAACCCTTTCCCATTCTTACTTGATCATTTATTAAAAAACAATATTTTGAATTCCATACACGACTTTGCCCTTAAAAAATCACGTACACACACAGGTACCACAATACAGAACCACATATATTAGTTAAAATATGAAAAAATAGAAAACATCCTATTTTTTGGGGGAGGTTTACGGGTTTCACCGAAACCCCGCCTATTGGAGCCCATGGCCTAACTGAATCAATTGATTTCTGGTGGTATTGATACACCTCATGGGAAGGCCTAATGAGACCAAGGAGATAGGATATCGACATTATAGTATTTTCGGTCCCAGATCAAGTCTGATTTTCCCTGTGCCTCCTACACTCCCAGTCATAGGAAACCCTTGTTTCCTTGCATAGATGCTCATCCTTCATTATATGGCATCCCTTTGCATACGCTTGAGAGGTGATCTTTGAGGTTTGGGCTAGATAGATCTAGAGGAAGGTTTTGTTGGTGTCATGGTTAGATCAGGTTGAATCCCTCCACTACTCTTTGTTGATATCAATAAAGAAGATTTGTCTTGTTCCTGAAATGTTATGATATGATGTTTTATGATTCATGTTGAATATGCCATGATTTATATGTTTATGCTTGATGATCTAACATGTTTATTATGCACATACTTTCAACTACTTGTTTTGTATATGCTTCATTGAGCTATGTTGAGGTCTGATCACTTTGGAGGAAGCAGAGGGTTTGGATCCTATGGGATCAACATCGAACGTAGGACCTACGGGTACTCCTCTCAAACCCAACTTTAATAGTTTGTATAGGTTGCTTGCTTGAATGTATGTTTCTTGTCGATTGTCTGCCTTTGATATGTTGAGGTTGTCAACCCTTATCAAAAATATCAAAAATAAATATAAAATTTGAAAATAAATTTGAATAAATTACAATTATGTGAATATTAAAATTAATAAATTGAAACACCATAATAGTAAATCAAAATTATTTTAGTAATATATTTTTATTATTTATTTTAATATTTAATTAATTAAAGTTTCAAAATAAATATAAAACATAAACATATTAAAACTATTTTAATAATATATTTTATAAACATCTTTTTAATTTGATACACAATTTCATAATTGAAAAAAGTAAATAGATATTAAAAAAAATGAATTAGACCATCAAAACATAAGACTTAACATTGAGCTTAGTTTTAAGTGATAATTAGTTTGAGTGTAAAATTTGAGCTTAAATATTTTAGTTTATATGTAGAATTTTATATTTATAAATTGAAGTAGACTCCCTGGACAAAGGCAAAAGCGAAACAATTAACTCACATAAATTAAAAAATGATAAACATAAATATACAAAGACAGATAGGTTATTGTGTTCAACAAATGATCTAATTTTAATAATTTAACACATTGTATAATAGATCAAATTAAACTAAATTAGTACAGTACATAAATTACAAGAAACTATACCACAACACGTTAATGGAGGAGCAAATATTGACACATTATAAATTATACCACTGTACGTTGATAGAGAGACAAATCTTAACACATTGTAAATGTATATATAGATTAAACTACACTAAAACTAAAGTACAATACTCGGTAAGGATGGATGGGATAATCTAAAGAAGACAGAGTAGAAATGTACAAAAAAATACTATCATAAAACTGCACAATATACTTAAAAAATACTATCTTATTATATTTTTTTAAGTTAAATAATTTTAAAACTAAGATATCTTTTAAAATATAAAATTTATTTTGGTGAACCCAAGGGAATTCATTTAAACATTGAGACAATTGTTGTCACAATGCGACGTTGGACCAAGTATGACCATGGTTGGCCATGGTTGATTTCATAGTCAGACAATTTGATGATGGATGACATTGATCGATTATTCATATTATAAACCAAAAGAAATAATAAACCCAAGGGTTTAATATTATAAACCAAAGGAATTGGTGAACCCAAGGGAATTGATTTAAACATTGAGACAATTGTTGTCACAATGTGACGTTCGACCAACTATGACCATGGTTGGCCATGAGTGATTTTCATATTGAGACAATATTTTTCAGAATGTGACATTTGATCATGGATGACATTGATTGATTATTCATATTATAAACCAAAAGAACTAATAAACCCAAGGGTTTAATATTATAAACCAAAGGAATTGGTGAACCCAAGGGGATTGATTTAAACATTGAGACAATTGTTCTCACAATGCAACATTTGATCATGGATGACATTGATCGATTATTCATATTATAAACCAAAATAACTAATAAACCCAAGGGTTTAATATTATAAACCAAAGGAATTGGTGAACTCAAGGGAATTGATTTAAACATTGAGACAATTGTTGTCGCAATGCGACGTTGGGCCAACTATGACCATGGTTGGCCATGGGTGATATTCATATTGAGACAATGATTTCTTTAATGTGACATTTGATCATGGATGACATAAACCCAAGGGTTTAATATTATAAACAAAAAGAATTGGTGAACCCAAGGGAAACCATGACCAAACAAATTATAAACCAAAGGAATCGGTGAACCCAAGGGAATTGATTTAAACATTGAGACAATTGTTTTCAGAATGCGACGTTCGGCCAACTATGACCATGGTTGGCCATGTGTGATTTTCATATTGAGACAATGTTTGTCAGAATGTGACATTTTATCATGGATGACATTGATCGATTATTCATGTTATAAACCAAAAGAACTAATAAACCCAAGGGTTTAATATTATAAACCAAAGGAATTGGTGAACCCAAGGGAATTGATTTAAACATTGAGAATTTGTTGTCACAATGTGACGTTGGACCAACTATGACCATGGTTGGTCATGGGTGATTTTCATATTGAGACAATATTTGTCAGAATGTGACATGTGATCGTGGATGACATTGATCGATTATTCATATTATAAACCAAAGGAACTAATAAACCTAAGGGTTTAATATTATAAACCAAAGGAATTGGTGAACCCAAGGGAAATCCATTACCCAACAAATTATAAACCAAAGGAATTGGTGAACCCAGGGGAATTCATTTAAAGATGGATGACATTGATCGATTATTTATATTATAAACCAAAAGAACTAATAAACATAAGGATTTCAATATTAATAGTATTAAAAATAATATTTCTTATTCTTATTCAATTAATTAATATTAATAATAAAACTTATTTATTTATTATCATTAGTATATTCCTACATATTAATTATTTAATATCAAATACTAATGCAAATTATTATTACAGTAATAAATATATAACAAAGTATAATAATAGTTAATATATTATTATTATTAACTTTAATATTAATATTGATAATATTAATTAATACTAATATCAATAACATTTAATTAATATTAAGAGTGACGTAAATATTAATATTTGTTAATAGTGGGTAACATTAATTTTAATATTAATATCAAAATATATTATTTTCCTTTGTAAATTTTTAATAATATTATGATTAATGATTTTAATTATTAAATAAGATTGATTATAGCTTAAAAAAATAAAATAAAATAAAAAATGCACTCCTAAGTTTGTATAAAAGTATAGATAAAACTTAGAAACCTCTGTGAGAATCAAATTGCTATTATTCTAATTTATTCCTAAAGATAGTTTTTAACTTCAACATCATGAAATTTAAAAATAATATCTAATATCTAGATATTCTATTGATTCCTTATCTATATTTTTTATTTTTGAAATCAATATTTAATGGTGTTTGGAAATGATTAAATTTATTTGATATTACTCATTGAACTTTCTACATATTATACATATCGTTTATAAATAAAATATAATTTTATAATAAAAAAAAATTATATATGAAAAATAAAAAGTCATTAATTTATTTTTTTCTCATAAAAAATTAAATAATTTAAAATTTTATGTATTTAAAATAAAAATAGAAAAAAATATTTAAATAAACCTAAGTGTATTTTAAAAAAAAAACAAATATACCTTCTTATTTTTTATATTATATTTTTATTTATATAGAGATATTTATTAATATTTTCATTTATTTTTTAAGCGTAGATATTAAATTTATTAGAATCTCAAATTTATTAGAATCATTGAGAGTAAAATAAATAAATAAATAAACACACTATATTAACAAATTAAAATTATCCTATAATTAATTTGATTATTTCATTTTTTATATTTAATTAAACTACAATATCAAAAATAAATATAAAATTTGAAAATAAATTTGAATAAATTACAATTATGTGAATATTAAAATTAATAAATTGAAACACCATAATAGTAAATAAAAATTATTTTAGTAATATATTTTTATTATTTATTTAATATTTAATTAATTAAAGTTTCAAAATAAATATAAAACATTAACATATTAAAACTATTTTAATAATATATTTTATAAACATCTTTTTAATTTGATACACAATTTCATAATTGAAAAAAGTAAATAGATATTAAAATAAATGAATTAGACCATCAAAACATAAGACTTAACATTGAGCTTAGTTTTAAGTGATAATTAGTTTGAGTGTAAAATTTAAACTTACATATTTTAGTTTATATGTAGAATTTTATATTTATAAATTGAAGTAGGCTCGCTGGACAAAGGCAAAAGCGAAACAATTAACTCACGTAAATTAAAAAATGATAAACATAAATATACAAAGACAGATAGGTTATTGTGTTCAATAAATGATCTAATTTTAATAATTTAACACATGGTATAATAGATCAAATTAAACTAAATTAGTACAGTACATAAATTACAAGAAACTATACCACAACACGTTAATGGAGGAGCAAATATTGACACATTATAAATTATACCATTGTACGTTGATAGAGAAACAAATCTTAACACATTATAAATGTATATATAGATTAAACTACACTAAAACTAAAGTACAATACTCGGTAAGGATGGATGGGATAATCTAAAGAAGACAGAGTAGAAATGTACAAAAAAATACTATCATAAAACTGCACAATATACTTAAAAAATACTAACTTATTAAATAGATCTTTATTATCATAATTATATTTTTTTAAGTTAAATAATTTTAAAACTAAGATATCTTTTAAAATATAAAATTTATATTTTGGTGAACCTAAGGGAATTGATTTAAACATTGTGACAATTGTTGTCACAATGCGACATTGGACCAACTATGACTAGGGTTGGCCATGGGTGATTTTCATATTGAGAAATTTTTTTTCAGAATGTCATATTTGATAATGGATGACATTGATCGATTATTCATATTATAAACCAAAGGAATTGGTGAACCCAATGGAATTGATTTAAACATTGACACAATTGTTGTCGCAATGCGACGTTGGGCCAAGTATGACCATGGTTGGCCAAGGGTGATTTTCATATTGATACAATGTTTGTCAGAATGTGACATTTGATCATGGATGACATTGACCGATTATTCATATTATAAACCAAAAAAACTAATAAACCCAAGGGTTTAATATTATAAACCAAAGGATCATTGAAACCTAAGTGGATTGATTTAAATATCAGATAATTGTTCTCACAATGCTACATTTGATCATGGATGACATTGATCGATTATTCATATGTAAACGCAAAGAACTAATAACCCCAAGGGTTTAATATTATAACCAAAGGAATTGGTGAACTCAAGGAATTGATTTAAATATTGAGACAATTATTGTCACACGCGACGCTCGGACACTTCATGACCATGGTTGGCCAAGGGTGATATTCCATATTGAGACAATGATTTTCTAATGTGACATTTGATCGCGGATGACCTAAACCCAAGGGTTTAATATTATAAACCAAAGGAATTGGTGAACCCAAGGGAAAACCATTACCCAAAAAATTATAAACCAAAGAATTGGTGAACCTAAGGGAATTTATTTAAAAATTGAGATAATTTTTGTCACAATGCGATGTTGGACCAACTATGACCATGGTTGGCCATTGGTGATTTTCATATTGATACAATGATTGTCACAATGTGACATTTGATCAAGGATGACATTGATCGACTATTTATATTATAAAAATAAAAGAAGTAATAACCCAAGGGTTTAATATAAACCAAAGGAATCGTGAACCTAAGGGAAAACACACATCACCTAACAAATTATAAAACCAAAGGAATTGGTGAACCCAAGGGAATTGATTTAAACATTGAGACAACTGTTGTCACAATGCGACGTTCGACCAACTATGACCATGGTTGGCCATGGGTGATTTTTATATTGAGACAATGTTTGTCAGAATGTGACATTTGATCATGGATGACATTGATCGATTATTTATATTATAAACCAAAAGAACTAATAAACCCAAGGGTTTAATATTATAAACCAAAGGAAATGGTGAACCCAAGGGAAAACCATTACCCAACAAATTATAAACCAAAGGAATTGGTGAACCCAAGGGAATTCATTTAAACATGGATGACATTGATCGATTATTTATATTATAAACCAAAAGAACTAATAAACACAAGGATTTATTATTAATAATATTAAAAATAATATTCTTATTCTTATTCAAATTAATTAATATTAATAATAAAACTTATTTATTTATTAATATTAGTATATTCCTACATATTAATTATTTAATATCAAATACTAATGCAAATTATTATTACAGTAATAAATATATAACAAAGTATAATAATAGTTAATGTATTATTATTATTAACTTTAATATTAATATTAATAATATTAATTAATACTAATATCAATAACATTTAATTAATATTAAGAGTGACATTAATATTAATATTTGTTAATAGTGGGTAACATTAATTTTAATCCTAATATCAAAATATATTATATGTCTTTGTAAATTTTTAATAATATTATGATTAATAATTTTAATTATTAAATAAGGTTGATTATAGCTTAAAAAAATAAAATAAAATAAAAAATGCACTCCTAAGTTTGTGAAAAGTATAGATAAACTTACAAAACCTCTATAAATCAAATTGCCATTATTCTATTTATTCCAAAGATAGTTGCTACTAATCAAATATCCATGAAATTTGTACAAGTCAATATCTAATATCTAGATATTATATTGATTCCTTATCTATATTTTTTATTTTTGAAATCAATATTTAATGGTGTTTGGAAATGATTAATTTTATTTGATATTACTCATTGAACTTTCTACATATTATACATATTGTTTATAAATAAAATATAATTTTATAATAAAAATAAAAAGTCATTAAATTATTTTTTTCTCATAAAAAATTAAATAATTTAAAATTTTATGTATTTAAAATAAAAATAGAAAAAAATATTTAAATAAACCTAAGTGTATTTAAAAAAAAAAAAACAAATATACCTTCTTATTTTTTATATTATATTTTTATTTATATAGAGATCTTTATTAATATTTTCATTTTTTTAAAGTGTAGATATTAAATTTATTAGAATCTCAAATTTACTAGAATCATTGAGAGTAAAAAAAATAAATAAAAAAACACATTATATTAACAAATTAAAATTATCCTATAATTATTTTGATTATTTCATTTTTTTATATTTAATTAAACTACAATATCAAAAATAAATATAAAATTTGAAAATAAATTTGAATAAATTACAATTATGTGAATATTAAAATTAATAAATTGAAACACCATAATAGTAAATCAAAATTATTTTAGTAATATATTTTTATTATTTATTTTAATATTTAATTTATTAAAGTTTCAAAATAAATATAAAACATAAACATATTAAAAATATTTTAATAATATATTTTATAAACATCTTTTTAATTTGATACACAATTTCATAATTGAAAAAAGAAAATAGATATTAAAATAAATGAATTAGACCATCAAAACATAAGATTCACATTTAGCTAGTTTTAAGTGATACTAGTTCGAGTGTAAAATTTGAACTTCACATATTTTAGTTTATATGTAGAATTTTATATTCATAAATCAAGTATTTGTCGACAAATGAAAAAGCTAAACAATTAACTCACGTATTAAAAATGATAAACATAAATATACAAAGACAAACAGATAGAAAGCACAGACCACTAAATGATCTAATTTTAATAATTTAACACTTGGTATAATAGATCAAATTACAACTAAATTACAAGCATACAAATTACAAGAACTATACTCACACCACGTTAATGGAGGAGCAAATATTGACAATATTATAAATTATACTCACTCAGACACATAGAGAAATACCTAACACATTATAAATGTATATATAGATTAAAATACACTAAAACTAAAGTACAATACTCGGTAAGGATGGATGGGATAATCTAAAGAAGACAGAGTAGAAATGTACAAAAAAATACTATCATAAAACTACACAATATACTTAAAAAATACTATGTTATTATATTTTTTTAAGTTAAATAATTTTAAAACTAAGATATCTTTTAAAATATAAAATTTATTTTATAGAATTAAATCTCATTTTTTTAAATAAAAAATAAATTTTTAAATTAATAGTTGATTGGGAATTTTTAAATTAAATTAAGAATTCAATCTAAGTTGATTGGGATGTTTACACATATTTTTTAAATTAAGAAAAAAAAAAGATTTCTGATTTCATTACATAAGCCAAAACTATTTTGTAATCATTATTGTAAATAAAAAAATGTAAACGCACTATTGAATCTTTCTTCAACAATGTCTCGGATCCCGAGAAATTTCATGACATAAACGGAAATTATTTTGTAATCATTATTCTAAATCAAAAAGGTTAACACACCATTAAATCTTTCTTCAACACTGTCTGAGATCCCCTGTTTGCTACAAGAGAATTTCCCCTTTATTAATGTATTCCTAAAATATGTTGACTTCCTATTTACTAAGATATGATTATTAAAATATGTTAAAAGGTGTACATTCTATCTTTTCACATTTAAAATTATTCTATTTTAAAAAGAAATATATATTATACCAAGCTATTGGAAACAATCATCTTTAAATTGTTGAAGATATAATAATAATAATAATAATAATAAAGGTCATGGTTAGATTAGACACTAAATTGGTATATTAAACTTTTTGTTTATAAGACAAGAGATCCACTTTTGCTGAGTGATTTGACTGCTAAATCTACTAAAAACAAACATATCCTACTTTTCTGGTTTCAAACCTACATCCTTTTAAAAAAAAACACATACTTTTAACTATTAAATGAACTCAAACTATATATTCTTAACCAATAAACATTAAACCTATTCAAAATTTAAACATTGAACCTATTCAAAATTTAAACATTGAACCTATTTAAATTATACTGGAAATTTTCGTGCTTGGCAATTGTATTTCCTACAAAAAGGCAATACTGACGCAGAGAGGCCAATTTCTTGCCAGCGAAAAAGCAAGCACCCAACTGTAATTACCAGAAAGAAACAACTTAAAGAGACATCTTTAACCTCAAATATTGCATTTGGTTGATTGTCATCTTAATAAAGTGTCTGTCAATCAACAAGTGGTGCAATATTTTGGTTTCTTTTCGCTGGTCTCCTTTTCAAAAGAAATCTATCCAGCTGCTGGGCCTTTGGCGTTAGAGTGAGAGAAAATTCCTCATTGGTATAGCGTTCATAATTTAAATCACACTTTCATAGATCTATTAATTCTCTTTGGGCACCACTGTTTGCTATCATATACTTAATTGAGTAAATATGTGACCACAGAGACCACAAATTAGAGGACTTACCAACAGTTGCAGAACGAAAGGTTGTGAAATTGTCCTTCACATTTCGGTTCCCTGTCACCACTGTGACATCCATTCCATCTCCAAAAAACATGATATTAGTTTTCTTCTTGTGCAACTCCACATTCTTTGCATAAAATCTTGCTTTTATATGAATTACGTATCTCGTCTGGCTCTTCTCGGGAGCCTTATTCACTGCCTTTGTAATGTTCGTGTAATTCCCACTGCCATCCTTCGCAACCACGGCGTTCGGTTTCACCGTGCTTGTGGAGGTTTGCAGAAGCCTTCGATCTTCGGCCGACATCCACGTCGGAAAACCGTGGGAATCCATGGGCATGAAATTGGGGCCAGATTTTGCCGATAACAGACGGCGATTCTGAGTCGGAAAAGTTCGCCACAGCTTGGCCAGGCTTGAAGCTTCGGCTGAAATGTTCTTCACCATCGCCAGCGAATTGCTGACCAGATGAGAGACATTTCGCAGCCCTCCCAGTAAACGTTGCTTGAGATTCCCTTTGGAATGAGAGAAACTATCAATGCAGGTGTACTGGTTCGTGATGGCCGCGCTGAGCAATGTCTGGAGGTCACTGGCGTACTGTGGAATTGACATGAAAGTCACGTTCTTCAAATCGGAGAGCGTGCTGTGCAATTCATCGAGCGTGTCGTGGAATAACTCGAAACAATCTTTCAGGGCACCGCGTTGTCTTTGGTCGAGTCCGGGGGGAGATAGCCTGTGGGCTTTGGCGTCTGCCGCCTTGACTGCCTTTATACTCAGCTTCACGACGGCCTTCAGAATCTCCATGGTGTCTGGCCGTTTAGATAATCCAGGAAAGCTCGAAATGGTGGATACGCAGTATGTAATGATGTTGCTCTCGGATGGCAGCTCACAGCCATATCATCAACGCCACGGCACAAATGAACGATGCTCCTTTTTTTGGTCTTGTGAAAAGATAAACGCCTGTTCGTTGGCTGAACCTTCCACTTCCCGAATCGCAACGCTTGCCGCCACTATAGAGGTATGGGACACGTTGCACAAAGATTTCAACATGCACCGCTTGCTGCCACTATGGCTCCTGTGAAAGGCATGGGACACGTTGCAGAACAATTTCAACACTTGGAGAAGATTTAATGTTTCAATTTCCTTCTAGTTGTTAATCTTGATAGGTGGCAATTAATAAATGGCACAGTAAATTTTTAATCAAGATTTATAAAAAATTAATTTAAGTACGGTTTAAACATGTGATTAGATATGCAAGAAAGTTAGTGGGGTAGATTTCATCCATTGATTGAGTGGCGACGACCAGAATATACTGGCATCTCTCAATCTAGACCATCAGATCAAAAAAATTAATTAGCCTAATCACAAAACATGCTCCTTCCGATAAGGGGTTACGCCTATCGGCGTAATTACATTAATTTTGTTATTTGTATTTTCTTAAACCGAAATTAAAATTAAATACTAGTATTATTTCACTAAAGTATTATTACATTTATTTCAATTTTAACCTCTTTCGTAGTTTACAAAATTTTATTGTATCATTCAAGATTGTTTACTTTAATTTCATAACGGTGCATATTTTCCATAAAATTAATATTTAAACTTAAATTTGAAAATAAAGTTAATCTATATTACATTCTCTTTCTATATATTTTGGCAACATAATGATAATGGAGAATGAAATTATCAAAGACGAAAATTAAAAAATTCAGCGATATGACCTTACTAATATGTGAACAATATTATCTGCTTGCTTTTTTTTTAAATAAAAAACTAGAGTTCACAAATTTACATAAATCAAATAAATTTCAAAGAAGAATATACTCAACTCTATACAAACTAGTTGCTTTAAACTTATACTAATATGTGAACAATATTATCTGGTTGCTTTTTCTTTTTTAAATAAAAAACTCTGAGTTCACAGATTTACATAAATCAAATAAATTTCAAAGAAGAATATACTCAACTCTATACAAACTAGTTACTTTAAACTTATGTGTCCAATTTCGTTGAATATGTTCATAATTGAAGAGTTAGAAAAAAGAAATATATGTCTACCTATTTAAAATTGCGACCATGAACTTATATCATGTTGAATATATATAAGTATATGTACAAATTTATATTAGCAAATATACATCAAATAAACAAAAAGGTGTTCATTGTGGGGCTTATTATAACTTAATAGATCCACACTTTCTACTTTGCCTAGTCTATCCCAACCACTTTGCACTCTAGTTCTTTGTGATAATGATAGTACAATGCTAATGAGTTGCATTCATCAATTAACGAGTAAAAGAGAACTTTATAAAGACAACGGATTTTGCAATTAAAAAAAATAAAAAAATAATGTACTCCAGAGATTGAAGTCATATGTAGAGTACAATGATGTTTTAAGAGATACCCTTGAGATATTAAGGTCAATGATGCCAAAGAAGTTGGCTTAGGCGAGCCTTATTTCAGCTGCTATCCGCCCATTAATGCGCCCAGGGGTGGAATGGTCGCCGTCAGATTAAAACTGTAGATCATCGTGCAGTGGCCATTCCACCCCTAGGCGCATTAATGGGCGAATAGCCGCTGAAATAAGGCTCGCCGTTGGCTTAGAGATCGAGAGTACAATTATGTAACAAGTTCTCTTTTATTTTATTATAATGATTAATATATAGAGTACAATAATTATCCTCGCAAAGTGGTAAGAATACAATAATGTCCATGAAGTCGAAGTTATTGGTACAATGATGTAATGAATTTTTTTTGTGAACTTGAAGTTAAGAATACAATGATATCCATGAAGTTGAGTTTAATGGTACAATAATGTAATGGTTTCTTTTGTATTAATAACAAATTGTTTAAAACATTTTATATGTTCTCATGCATTATATGAAAAAAAATTCCTTATAATAAAGTGACAATACAATAAAAATATTTATATGTAATTTGACATTTTGAACTAAAATCTAAAACATCTCACAAATGAATGTTGTATGAATTTGTTATTATTAAGTTAATAAAATGCATTCACTCACCCTTATGCACTTAGTCACTTTTACTTTTTTTCAATGAACACTAAAATGATAAGCAATATCTTAATTAAACCATTAAGTTTTTCATTCTTTTCTCTACTTATTTATATATGATGCAATTTTACTAAATATTAATATTAAATTAGAAAGTTAATATATATCATTTAATTATAAAATAAAAATTACTTCATCTAATCTTGAGTGCATTTTTTAAATTTATTTAATATATTTATTCCAATATCACTTAATAATAATTTTACTAAATATTTACATTAAAATGAATATTTTCATCAATACATATTATAAAGATTAAATTTTAATTCACTATCTTATAATATCCCTTTTAGACAAAAATGGTTACAATTGAATACAAAATGTAATTAGTTTTAGCCAATCTCAAATACATTATCTCATAATATCTCTTTTAAACAAAAACTTAAGAAATTGATACAGTTTGAATCCAACAACTCCCTCATCATGAACTTTGCATTACACTTTATTTTATTTGAAAGGGAACACTTCATTTATAAAATTACAATTTACAAATTTGTCATTTTAACTATTTCATAAAATTTGTCATAAAATATTTATAAAATGTTTTTATAGTGATTTTATTTACAATTACTTCAAATTACTTGATATTTAACACTCTATCCTTAAAATCATAATTTAAACAATATATAAATATTTTTATATCACATTTAATTATTTTTATTTATTAAATAAATAAATAAATATAAAATAAAATAAAATAAAAACAAAAAACATGGTAACACTTTCAATTTCCTAAGCCACAAATGATTGTTTAAACACATCCAAACATCTTCAATCCGGTTCTCCTAACTAAAATTTTTACTTTTAAAAACTCTCAAATTTTTTAATATATATAAAATTCCTTATCACTTTTTTAGTTACTAAAAGTGAAAAAGAATGAAATTAAAATATTTTAAATTACTGAAATCATTATTATTATTCTTTTCCATTTCATTAATTATAAAAAAAAATTCAGACCACATATGATTACTTAATTAAAATAAATCTAAAATATATCTCATTTTTATTATATGAGAAATTTTAAAAAGACAAATTATGAATTATTTTTTCTATAGTTAATATAATAAAAAAGTTAAACACTAATATATATATAGTAAAGAGGAATTTCAAAATAAGAAACAATTATTATTTTTTTAATATATATAGTAATTATTTAAAAATTCTCTTTGCATATACATCCAAATCAATTTTTTTTTATAAATAAAAAATTAAAATTAAAATAAATCTAAACTATTATTTTTATTTTTTATAATAATAATGTCATCCTTTTATTATAATAATAATGTGGAATGCAATCTTTAAAAAATCAATATACAAATCAAATAGTAATGAATATAATATTTATTATATATCTACTTTTGTAAACTTATGTGCTCGGATGTATGATTGAAACGTGTAACAAAATTATACTTCCACTTTTTTTTTCAACAGATGGAAAACCTATCATAACTCAGTTGTCAACCAGCAATGAGGACAACCATCACTTCCACTTATCCAAAATTATACTTCCACTTATCCAAAATTGTTATCATAAATTTATATGATTAATGAATATACTGAAATACTATAAATTTATATTTCAAATAAAGATAATATTATAAAGGGCTAATTTGGTTTTGGTTTGATGGTGAAGAGTGTATTGTTAAAACACTTGTGTTGAAAAAGTTATTAATTCCAATCTCCCAAAAAATAAAATAAAATAACCATAATAAGTATGGTGGCTCCAAATCCAAAATAATACTGTAAAATAAAATAAAATAAAATAAAATTAATGCACCCATAATTTTTACATATTTCATAAAAAACCATGATTTAAATATTAATAAAATATTCATATATTACTTAAAAAAAATTTTTAAAAAATATATATATATTCATACTTTTATAATCTTATTAATCTTATTTTTTTAAAATAAGATTTACCTTTACTACATTTTCTCCCTTATTTCCTTTACACCCAACCACTTTTATATTTCCCTATGCCCAAGCTATGGTATACCTCATGAAAATGGAGTAGTAATACATAAATAAACAAATAAAAAAAACTTGTCATCTTAAATAATAAAATGAAATAAACTCATTTGATTGTAATGAATATGATTGTAGGTCTGCAAATTCCATAAATATAATTGTATGTCTGAAGATTTACATAACAATAATACATAATAAATAAACCAGAAGAAAGATGTACTTGCAAAAGCATCTGAAATTGTTACAGAGATTTTATGGCTATCGACAGTTGTACCTCTGAAACACAGAGAATTATTGATGTCTCAAGCAGAGAATTGTTGTTTTGAACTTATGTGCTTAAATATGATTGAATGTGTACAATTTATTTCTGTGAATTTTTCAGTAAGTGTACAGACTGTTCTTGTGATTTTTTGTACTTCATTCAGTATGATTAGGTATATCTAAATATTTTTTATCAAAACTATACAAATAAATTATTAATTTTAGACTTATTTTAATATAATTATATATTCGTTAAATCAAGTGTTAAGTTTGGAGGATCAGAAATAACTTGACAAACCAAAAAAATATTATTATATATTTAAATACGTATTTTCTATCTTAAATCGTTTTAATACCAATTACTTATGTCCCATAAATAAAAGTAACAAATTATCAAAACCACTAGACTATTCATGACTCATATAAGAACTATAATCTCCAGTAAAGCTCTACCAGACTATTCATGACTTCTATAATATGTAAAAAAAAAATATGACCATCTATTCATGACTCTTATGATATTATGACCATCTATTCATGACTCTTATGATATGTACACAAAAAATATGACCATCTAGTAGAGCCTAGAGCTACTAGGTTAGTCATGACTCTTAGGTGAGTAGAGCCTAGAGCTACTAGGTTAGTCATGACTCTTTTAGGTTATTCATGACCTTTATGTTAATGAAGACAATAATAAATAAATTTGACCATCTAGTAGAGCCTTTAGATTGTTGGTTAATTGTGATGCTTATGGAAATTATGGTCAAAATGACCATCTATTAGAGCTTCTAGATTGTTGGTTAAGTATGATATTTATGGAAATCATAATCCATGATTGCTCTAGATTGCTGGTTAAGCATAATGTTTATAGAAATTATAATCCATAATTGCTCATGACAAACTGGGTGTAAGTTTTGCATCACTACTAATGACCAAGAAGCACAAGATTTGTTGCAAATCAGTTCCATGTTTTAAAATGCCTTCCACATGGTGGTATCCTTTCAAGCTTGCTGGCTAAACATAATGTTTATAGAAATCATAATCCATGATTGTTCATGAGAAACTGGGTGCAAGTTTTGCATCACTGCTAATGAATAAGAGGGGCAAGATATGTTGCAAATCAGTTCCATGTTTTAAAGTGGCTTTCACATTGTGGTATCCTTTCAAGCTGGATATGGGGTTCTCAACCTGTTTTTTAACATGCCCACAAGAACATGCTCACTTGATGTGTTGTGAAGTGATACAGAGATTACAGTTTATGCCTTCTATTGAAGTTTAAAGTCAAAAATTGGAATCCACTATTTCATTCTTAAAAGATTAGAATGGCTTAGCTGTTTAAGATCAAATATTAGAATCAACTTAATATCTTTTAGATTAAAAAGACAATTATTCACTCAAAAAGAATTAAAGGACTACAAAACAAGAGTAATCCAAGTTTAAGGAACAGGTGTTTACAGAATATGCCTTGGCTGCCCAGTTTGAAGTCCAAGATTGGAACCAACTTCTTCAGTGATAAGCATTTAAAAAAGTAAAAGATAACAGAGTTGAAGATTGAAACTAAGATTGAAACTAAGATTGTTTTCTCTTTTCTTTAATCTAATTTAAAATAAAAAACAACTATCCATTTAGAAAGAGGTAACAGATTACAGCACCTTCTCTACTAAGTTTAATGTCAAAGATTGGAATACCTTTCTTCATTTCTTTCAACTGATTTAAAATGAGACAACTGTGAATTTAGAAAGATCTGTGCTGTACCATGACCTGGAATATGTGGTATGGGTAAGATCAGTTTTAATGTTTTAAAGCCCATGGAAGGCATAAGTGTCTGAAATCACAAAAAACCAGAGAAACTTTAAAGAAACAAACATGAGACATGACAGTCGGTGCATATGATCAAAGTCCAAAAATTGACTGACTTTTGTATTGGCACTGCAACATGTATTTGTACATAGATGCATGGAAAACTTGCCATCCCAGAGAAAACACAAAGAAAGGCTTGGTGTGGATAACCAGCCATCTACATACTGAATTGGGTTTACTCACATACATATGAAAATTCATTTCCCCTACTGTACTGTACGTAGCTGCCAGACAGCAATAAAATGCTAAAACTAGGTGTAATATTTACAACTACAATAAGCACCCTGCTTCTTGGTGCTAGGATTAAAACGTAGCTGCCAGACAGCAATGAAATGCTAAAACTAGGAGTAATATTTACAACTACCATAAGCACCCTGCTTCTTGGTGCTAGGATTAAAACAACAGTAGCAGTTCCCTTGATGTCCTCAACTCATACTCTACATGAAAGAAAGGCATACTCTGCAAAGAGGGCAAGCCATATTCTCAGAATCCAGAATCCATTTGTCCACACAAATATTATGGAACATGTGACAACATGGCAGACCCCAAATCTCTTCTCCTCCATGAAATTTCTTCAAGCACCCCAACACAATCAACTAACAGCATCACCATCAGAACAAGAAGAAGAAGGCCAGAAAGCTTTAAAATGTTAAAAGCCTACACGTAATACTTACAACTGCATTAGTACTAGGACTAAAACCGCATTACCAGTTACCCTTATCTTCTCAACTCATCCTCTACAGGAAAAACTAGGACTAAAACTGTATTACCAGTTCCCTTATCTTCTCAACTCATCCTCTACAGAAAAAACAAGGCATACTCTGCAAAGAGGGCATGTCATATTCTGATAATCCAGAATCCATTTGTCCACACAAATCTTATGGAACACATGACGACAGGGCAGGCTTCGAACCTCCTCTCCTCCAAGAAATTTCCTCAAGCACACCACACACTCAGTGACACCATCACCATCAGAACCAGAACAAGAACAAGCACAAGAACAAGAACAAGATGACGATGACGACGACACTTGAAAGAGTGATACAGGAAGCTTATCTCCAATATCTTCAATGGTCATGGCCAGCTCTGCAAACCCAGAGCCCAATTCAGCAGCTTCTTCTTCAGCATATGCAAATGACCTAGACGATTGGGCCAATTCTGGTTGCTCTGTTATCACTTTGAGACCCATTTTTTGGAGAAAAGAAATGACAACGTCCCTCACCATAGCTATAGACAAAGCTGTTCGGATGATCAAAAGTGGTATCACTCCTCCTTCAAACGCGTCTGGGAATCTTGAAAGCCCCATCTTTCTCCGCTCAGTAGCAAATACCTGATAAAAACACCAAACAAACCCAAGTTATCTCAATTACAGGTCACCACCAACACCACCAAATTCTCAGCAAGAACACAGATTTCAAGAATGGATGCTCTTCAAACTTTCATTTCCAAACTAAAATCAAATACCATGAAATGAAATTGAGCTCTCCTCACCTTCTCACGTTCCCACCGCTCCTGTTTCTTCACTGTATTTGCCCAAAATTCCTGCACCCTCGGCTGTGGTCACCTTCTGGGCAACCTGTTTCACCGTATTTGGTCCAATTCCTGCACCCTCTGGTTTTTCCCACAAATTCGTGACACGAGGAATGTGGATCCATTCAGCCAGATTCCTAATAAATAAACTCACCCACGCTGTCAACAGTGGAAGAAGACCAAAGACCACCTCCCTTCCCCACAAAATGATGACGTGGAATCTCAATTGTCACGTCATGAGTGGATGGACTTGTCATCACACTGCATTGCCCTGCCGACGTGCCGGAGTTGCATTAATTGCAATAAAAAGGAATATGGTACGCTCCCATTGGACCATGGGCAAGGGAAATAAAGCCTTGACACGTAATCAGGCCTCCCACGTGGCGAATTTGAATTGCTGGAGTCTGTTATGGTCGTGCTGAAGGCGTTGGAAGCGTGTCGGCGTCTTCGAGTTACAACTCCCCATCCGTGAAAATCGGAACGCGTGAAAATCTGGTCCACCGCCTCTGCACTATCGAGATGCGTTGCTTTCAACCTTCCATACTTCTGGCTGAAATGATCTCCCCACTGAAACTCTGTCAGTTCAATCCCATCCCTCCTCTGAATTTCAATGACAATCACAGTTGTTATTATGATCCAAGTCTTATGAATGTTTTGAATTTTGTGAAAATTCAGGGAAATGGGTTGGGTAATGGATTGGGTAAGAGAGTTGTTGTTAATGCGATTTTTTGGAGTTTTTTGTGTTGGAATTTGGCAAAACTTGTGGTGAAATTTTGATTTGTGTTATTTAAAATTGTTTTTTGATTGTATATATGGATTCAGCGCCTTGAAAAACCTTTGGCCCATTTTTATTGTGCAAAGACCCTTGGGGCATTTCTATTGTGCACGGATTACCTATCAAACTTGTAATTTCAATGAATTCACCAAAGACAACTCTATTGGGAACTACGTCAATATTGATTCTCACAGTTATTACTATAATTTTAAAAATGATAACCATTATAATAAATGGTCATTTTTTCGAAGATTTTAACATGATACCTTGAATTCACATACTTTACATTTTCACAGACTTGCCAAGTAAGGCCCGAGAGAAGCTAAATTCAATCTCATTTTAATTAAAGAAAAAAATGTCACTTACCAGATTAAGTGGTTCTTACAAAGTCTATGCCTTAAAAGTTATCGGTAAGAATATCATGGATGCCAAATGTCAATCTCATTTTAATTAAAGAAAAAAATGTCAAGTTGCAAGATTAAGTGGTTTCTACAAAGTCCCTTTCTCAAAAGTTATTGGTAAGAATATCATGGATGCAAAATGTCACCCAAATGCAAATATTCTATTTAGAACTTTGATGCATCTAGTGAATATGTAAAGACACCTTAATTTATTTTTGAAAGAAATCTCCAATTAAATAGTTTGTATGGTGATTATAATTTGCTTAAAACATAATGATGTTATTCAGAATAAATTTAGAAATAAAGATAACATTCCCTTGAACATAATGTATTGATGGTTTGCACTTGAGCATGCTCAAAGCATTTATACTCAAGGTAGAATTCATAAAGTCATTATACTCTAACTGTAGCCCGTTTAAATTGGCCTCCGAAATCTATATCTAGATTGGGTGCAACTTTAATTTTAATGATAAAAAAATGTTAATTACAAGATTAAATGGTTCCTACAAAATCTGTTTTTAAAATTTATTGGTAAGAATATCACAGATGCAAAAAGTCATCTAACATGCAAAATTTTTATTTAGAACTTTGATGTATTGAGTGAATATGGAAAGATACCTTAATCTATCTTTCAAAGAAAGTTTCAGTCACATAGTTTGTATTGTGGTTATAATTTGCTTAAAACACAATGATGGTACTTAGAACAAGTTTAGAAGTAAAGATGATCTTCACTTGAAAAAAATGCATTGATGCCTTGCACTTGAGCATGTTCAAAGCACTTACACTTAAAATAGAATTCATAAAAGCATTACAATGGAGTGAGGTTGGCCTCCCAAATCTCCATCTAAGTAGGGTACAACTTGTTAGCTAGACAATTGTTCATTTGGATCACTCTAGCAATTAATGTACAAACTCACTTTAGGGAGTCATGATTGTACTTTGAGTGGGCTTAAGCATGTCTCCTAGCTCTAGATGTGCATAATAAGTAAAGATTCTCTAAGTAAATTGTTGTACAAACTTATTTTAGGGAGTCATCATTGTACTTTGAACATGCTTAAGCTAGAATCCTTGTTCTAATTATACATAGAAAAAAACTCACTAGATAATCATTCTCCTTGTGATAACTAGATCGCTACTCATTTTGAAAAAAAATATTAGACTGAATTAAAAAATTTACAAAACACTCACTAGCATCATTTCAATGTTAGTTCAAAAAAATTACCTATATATAATTATCTAATTACCTAGTTACCTAGTTGAGATGATTTTCTCATGGGACTTACCATGCACCTAACATATAACTTATTATAATTCAATATATGGAAAAATTTACATGTGTAATGAGTACTCACAAAACAAAAATAAAACTAACATATAGAAAGAAAAACCAATGCCAAATTCATTTATCCTTGAAAAGTATTACCCACCACACAAACTTTATATCCAAAACCATGCTATGCCAATGAAGGAAAAAGAGACTGATGTTTTCAAAGTTCTAAACATATAACATGTCACATCAAAGTTGCAAATAATCCACATGGTTCCCCATCTTTTCCTTACCCACATATGACAACTAGAAAGTTGTGGAGAGTAAGGCACCCATTCTAATCCAATAACAAGAGACTTCTTTTATCCCTTTATGGAATTATGATAATGAGCAATAATTTGTTTTTTTATTATTTTTTCACATACGTTTCATGATTCAATGTTCGTTGAAAGTTATTATCATATCCATAAAGTGGCAAATTTTGGTTATATACATATTTAAAAACCCTAGGAACCTCTATTATAATTGGAAATATGTAAATATTAATAATTTTATCAATAATTTCATCCAATGGTTTTTCATTATTTTTCATTAAAATAAAACAAAAATAATCTTATTTTTATTTATAAACAATTTTTTTTACATAAACAATATTATAAAAATACAAAAAAAAAAAATATTTCACTAAAAAAACTATGTTTAATTACTTTAAATATTTTACTAAATTAATGATTTTTTCCCAATATTAATTTATTATATAATATTTTAGATTACATTTAAATTCTTCACATTTGTTGGATTTTTCTTTCAAAAAAACTAAATAAAATCAATTTTGTTTTATTAACAACATTATTACATTTCTTTTATTATTTGCCCATTTCATAGTATATAAAAATTTTATTAAAAATAATAATAAGTAACTTTATTAATTTTATTATTTGGGCTATGAATTTATTTCTACTTTGAAGATTGGTAATATAAATTTTCCCTAAAGAAAAATCTTATTTTTCATTAGTTTTAAGAAAATTACATATTGTAGATGTTTGGAAGCATATATAACAAAAAGTGTCATTATGGTTACTGCAAAAAACACTGTCAAGAATGTTCCCTTAGACGAAAGCTGAAATGTCCATGTACAAAGTTTTGATGTTGGAAAAATATGCATATAATAGCTGGATAAATTATATCTAATATATTGTTCTTGAAGATATATGGAAATAAAAAAAATCAAATCCCTCCATGCAAGTGATCAATTTATGGTCTATGGTAGTATTGGTAGAAAGCATGTCCAGTTTGCTCCGCAATCAACCATTGCCCTCTTGGCTGGTGCTAGGCCTCCTTAGATAAAAATTGAAAATATTATGTATTTATATTATATTAGTTTACATATTATATTATATATATGTGTGTGTGTTTTTATTCTACTTTAAAAATTCGCTAATTTAATATGACACACTGAAAAAAATAAAATATTTCTTTATTAAAAAAAGAAAAAGTTTCCATTTGCTTAATCATATTCAATATATCACAATAGTCTTAATCACATCCTAATAAACCAAAAACAAATCTAAAATACAAAACAAAAAAGTCTTCAGAAAACAAAGCATCCCACTAGTAAAATGCAGAATACTTTGCTTAGTCAGCCTAATCTTTTTTTAACCTTCTTATTTCTAACATTGTAATACTAATCGATCACATTTCTCAATTAATGGGTAAAAGAGTTCCTTATAAATAAAATGAATTTTGCAATTTAAAGTATGGATGAGACAAATCAATTATATTCCTCAATTGATTAATAAAAAAGTCCTTATGAGTAGAATGAATTTTGCAATTTAAAGGATGGATGTGACTAAGAGGTTGAGGACATGTGCAGTGTATAATGATACCCTTAGGAGGTTGAGATTAGATGTAAAGTACAATGATGCATAGGAGAGGTTAAAATCAAATATGTAGATACAATGATGCCCATGAATGGCTATGAAATTAAGGTCAAAGTTAGAATGCATTGATGTAATGGGTTATTTCTTGTTCGTATTATACTATTTAACAATAATGATTAAGAAGTAGAGTACAATAATGTCCATGAAGTCAATATTGCACAGTGTTGTAGTGGTTTTTATATATAGTAGTAATTTACAATAATGGACTATATAGCACATTTTCTATGCACTTTTCTTTAAATTCGGTTGCAAGTACACTAGCAAATAGTGTTATTGTGGTGTGACATTTTTTGGATGGTCAAAAAAATTTGTGGTAGGTTTGATTGCTATTTATTTATTTATTTTATTGTTTTTAATAAGTAATCTTTACAATGAGGATTGATATTTTATCATGTTTATTTATAAAGTTTTTTTTTTTAATTGTGGAATAAGAATGTTAGTATATTATAGATATTTAGTTTTCTTTTAATTGTGAAAAAAAAATGTTAATATATTATAGATAGTAGCATAGAGAATGTAGGGTATTGGGAGTTTATATGTATTGGGTTTAAAAATAGGTGTAATTAGGGATATTTAGTAAAATTAGGGAGTCTTTTTTATTGGAAAGATGTGTTTGAGACTTCAACAAAATTATTATTATTATTATTATTATCCAATTTTTAAGGTCACGGTCAAGCCATACACTAAATTGGTGTATTAGACCCTTTTGTTTGTGGGACAAGGGACTCAACTCTGCGTAGCGATTTGAGTGCTAAGTTTACGGGGGCATACATACTCTACCCCCCTCTGGTTTTGAACCCGTGACATCCTACGAGGAAACACATGCTCTTAACCATCAGGCAATGAGGAATCAGGAAACACTTGATTCCTCATAGCCAGGAACCTCTTCATGCCATTCACCTGCATAAGAAATCATTCATCCACAAGAATGATCCTTGAAAACCCTGTCATACAACAACATAGACACATACATATATACGTATATATAATCATTAGCATAAAACAATCATGATCCTATTAGACAACGTCCTACACACATACATATATACATATAAACCATCAACATAAAGCAGTCAAGATCCATGAAAACCCTATCAATCAATGACATACATACATGCATATATACATATATAGACATCATTATAATTATGATCACAACATGATTATCAAATATCATAAGGTATAGGTTAAGATAAATTCATTTATTTGTGCACAACATGCACAACATTGATAACAATAGTTCCCAACGTAGCCAAGGCATCTAACACCTCGGATCCACTTTCTTTACCTTTCTAGTTACCTTTCTCATTTATGTACTGCCACCATCCATTTACCACAATGGACCCAACTAGTCCACCTAATTTTCATAATCTTACCTTCCACTATGCTTATTCATGCATCGAGCTTCACCCATGTCTTACATTACCTGTTGGGTACCACATAACTCTCTATGAAATCCATCAACTTTCCTATTTCCCAAACCAATTCCCAAGACTCTCCAAAAGGACAAGAACAAGAAACAACAAGAATAAAACCATGAAAACCAATAACAATACGACACTGCAACCAAAGTGGCATAGCTATGCACTAGACATAAACAAGACCACAAATCAAGCTCAAAAATCACAAAATACCAAAAGCACAATACTAGCAAAAAAATTCCATGACTCAATCCCCATGGTTTACAGTGCTTCCAAAGGAAATCTCTTTTCCATGCAATCCCTGCATCATACTTCCATAAACACATAATTGTCAGCGCATAACTAAATATAACAATATACCAGTTATCTTACCTTTTCATGCTAAGCACGATGACCTGTAACTGAACACACACATGTCATCCATATGTACCGAAGATCAAGACAACATATCTATCAATTTAAAATCAACTTTTACCAATACTAACAACCATGCCATAATCAAATAATAGTCGAAATCATAATACTACAACTATCACATATTTATACTTAAGTACATATCATCCATCCAAACACATATGCGTTAGTACAAGAATCTTAAAACAAGATAATTTCTTCATGCAATATTATGAACACATACTCATATCATGCGATTAGTCAAACATTCAAACATACTATAAATGTACCATGCTAGATAAATCAACTAGACGACATAATGGGCACCAAATAGATGACATAATAAAACAAGCAAGCATCAAGTACACAACATAAGCAAACTCATACCTTAATGTATCTCAGGGGAGGCTATCTTGTCTTCACAATCAATCTAGGTTAGCACAATATAACTTCACAACACATCAACTCAAACCTAAATAAGGTCATGATATCCATAAAAATAACTAACTAACATGTTCACAACATATGATCATAAACATTTTTCATTCATGCATACAATCACATATGCATAGTCAGTCTAGACATAATACAACACACTATCATAATTAGTCTGAATCATGCCCGAATGCCATAACTCTAACCATCAAGTCACTAGCAGTAACAAAAACAAGTTATATATCATGCTCATAAACAACATGTAACCTAATCATCAAGTTAACTATCATACAACAACAAAAAGTTAACCCATAACATCCTCATCAACAACATATAAGTTATCTAACATAAAAAAAATAGAAATTCATACCACTACAGGTTTCTATCATTCATGAATATCTGACACATTTACATATAACCAAACTCATGAACTAGAATCTATAATGTATGTAAACATAACATCAATATAATGAAAGGAATACCCATAACCATATTGCATATGACTACGTTGATCAATTATCATTTATCACACATGTAACCATAATAATAATAGAATGAAAAACATATAAGTAACATTAATGCTACAAAAACCATGAATCACATACATGCATGCCAAGCATACAAACTTGTACGATGATCTTCTCTTGCCTTGAGGTCCAATGTTGCAACTACACTTTTATGGTTTGTATCTCTTTCTCTATATTAGCCAACACATTAGCATCATAACATACCAATATCATCATGATGACCTAATTTCATACAATGACCTCACGATGCATGAAAACATCAACTATGCCAACTTACATGAACAATACATAAGTGTGAACAACATGTGACCAAACATGAACAACCAATGCATGCATGACATGTAACGACATGTACCCAAGCATGCACAAACAACACCCAGGAATGAACATCATGCAACAAAGAGTAAACAAGAAATGCATGTAAAACATGTAGCATCATGTAAGCAAGCACACATGATAAATACATAAACATGAACAACACATAACCAATCATACACACATGACGACACATGTCCCAATGACACCAACAATTTTCCCATGACGACATCATTATAACCTTGAACAACACCACGTGAATGCAACAATAACACATATAATAAAATCATATTACACATGCATGCAACCAACATAAACACATGATCCAAAAAATAACCATCAGTTCAAGAGTTGAACCATGCTCTGATACCACTCTGTAACATCCTCTTATCACATCTACCCAAGTAACTGGCCAACCAGGGTAAACATGAGACGAGAGGATACTAATATGATATTCAACCTCCTAGATGACCTTAAGGAAGTGGAACTGATGGAAACAAGACAAACATGTTGGAAATGTTGTCATTGATGGAAAAGGAGATGGCAAAGGTAAAGACAGGAGCAGCACCTAAACTATCCATAAGGCAAAATAGACAGAGAAGTAGCAGAGGCAGCAGAAGAAACAAAGGAATTGTAGCAGAATTGGTTTATCTATGAATTAGGGGTTTAATATAGTTTGCAAATGAATTATTGAGCAATTATTCATCAATGATAGACTAAATATGTAGTAAAGACTTAATATTCTTGGGGATGAGTTGGAGTATTGCTTAAATGGCAGAAGAGGGCTAGAGTACAAGCAACATATATACATATATCTGTTTATGAAGAATTGTGAATAAGTTCCATGTGTGACTTTATGTGTTCTTGGTCGAATCATATGAGGAAATTGTCCCAGTGTAACTGTGCATTTGTTGTTAAATTCTGTATGGAGAGTACCTTTGTAATTGTGCATTTATTGGTGAAATTCCTGCAAGCTCTTGTAGAAGCCGGACCCTGTAAATCAAGCTAAGAATCTGCTTGTATATTCAGGAAGAAGAATGTATGATAATGTGTAGATATGGTGTCCAAACTGTATGCGCTTGTGGGAAAGATATACAAACCCTGTGACGAGAATTCCGTATGAATGAGACCCTGTAGCAGAGTATTTATAAGAAATGCATAATAAACCTCTGCATAAGAATAAACGAAAACCGTGTTATGTATGGTGGAACTCTGCAAGGGTTATGTATGGTGGAACTCTACGTCAAAGTATAAAAGAACCTTTTATAACAAGAAACTGTGTATTGACTGCAGTAAGAGTGGAGGCGGAACCACAATCAAATGTACAGTGTGAAAAGGAGCGGAACTCTGCGTCAGAGGCGAATATATATATATATAATTGAAATACGATGAAAAGTTATATATATATATATATATATATATATATAAAAGTGTCGGACCAGAACCTGGAGCGTAGGAGGAAGTGGAACCACGACCAGATGAACAGTGAACGCGGATTGCCGAAAACCACCCTGCCATTTCGCACCGCTTTTCCGGAGCAGGTGGTATTTTCTGAATTGGAGCGATTCCATATAGGAATCGACACGTGGCAAGGGACCCATTACAAAACCGCTTGATAAATTGTGCCATCGCATGTTATTCTTCATACCAAGACGCCGAGCGATATTAATTCAAGCCGTCGATTTGGAGGCTCGATATCCGACGACGATCATTCGCAGAACTTGCTCGAAGTTTAACTGAGGTGTGCGGAGGTTAAACAAGGTACGACGCGCGCGTTTGATTGGTTATATATATATATAGGTGGGGCCGGAGCAAAATCTCTATTACAAAGTTTGGTTACGAAGCGTGGAATATTAATATAAATTCCGAAGGTTTAAACATTGGTTATGTGGTTGCGGACGAATAGATGAAGTGGGCCCGGATGCTGTACACATCCGATTGGTAAGCGTGGAGCATTGTATTATTATGTTGAACCATTGCAACGATCATTCGATCAATATTTAAGTATTAATGGGGTAGACCATTTAATATGTTTGTGAAGTCAGCGCCTATGGAATGTATGGGGGTTTAACCATATCGTGGTGGTTTAATTTTTGAACGGAGGTCGTGACCACAGCACTATAAAGGTATGCCGATATACGTGGGATTTCTTTAATAATTGAAGAACGTCGCAATAGGTATATGGATATATTGCGTGGGTTAATATATGTACGTGCTGAGGGTCAATTTGCATGGTTTTAATAACCAAAGTATTGTGTTGATTATAATAGTTGTATATGGTTAATTGGCGCGATATGAAATATGAAATATGTGAATGGGGCCTAATACATGTACATGTAATGGACTGTCGGATTATAACTAAAGAATTGAGATATTAAAAATGACTAGACTTGTTTTTATTAAGTTTGCCAGCGTGGAATAAAGAGAAAATGCGAGAGTGCCCGGATTGGGAAAATGATTGGACAATGAAATTTTGGGATGCATTTACACACAGTTAAGTGAAATATTGAAAAGTACTGGGAATATGGTTGATTTATTAACACTCCAGATTTAAGCATTGAAACTGCCAGCATAGAACAAAGCAGAGATTGTGAGATTGCCCGGACTTGGGAAATGATTGGGCATGAAACTTGAATGCAATTATGAAAAAGAAAAAGAAGAGGAGAGCATGCAGAGATCCACAGAGATTACAGGTTTGACAGGAATATGTATAGGAATGAGTTGGACAGGTGAATAAGCACAGAAAAGAGGGAATATGCAGATGACAGTGAACAAAGTGTATGTAGAATAGGTTCTTAACAGCAGCAGGAAAAGACAAATCCAGTAAAGCCAAAATCCAGAAAAGGAGCTGAGTGAAATTGAAATATGTAATTAAAAATGTGAATGTAAATGTTGTAATTAATTTTTATTGTTTGTGATGCAAAGGCAAGTATCCTAAGGAAAAGACAAAATCCCACTATAGCATGAAATTTTGTACATATTATTATGATTTTAAATTGAGTTGGATAAAGAAATGAGGAGGCAGAAGACCAAGGGGTATGACCATCCATTTCGAATTCCTAGAGGAAAACAAACAGTCATCAAGAAGTTTCTATAAGAAATATCATCTTGATATGAAAAAGGAGAGTTAGAAGAGAGAGAGAGTGTGAGTAAAGTGAATGCAGAAATGAAGCAGTGAAGCAGAGAAGAAAGAGGAGCTGAGCAGAGAAGAAGGAGAAGCTGATAGAGAATCTGAAAAGATGCAGAGATGATACAGGGCAGATATGAGAATAGATGAACAGCAGAGCAGATGGAACAGAACAGAGTTGATATCCAAGGTAAATCAGCAAGTGTTTCTCTTTTGAAAGAGTAAGGAAGTTGGAGCTTCCCTATCAAGTTGTAGCTTGATAGATGTCGGTTGTAGCTGACTGAGGTAGGAGCCTCCTGTAGGTTGGTGCCTGCAGAAAATAGATGGGAGTTGGTGCTTCCACATCAAGTTGTAGCTTGATAAAATGTCAGTTGTAGCTGACTGAGGTTGGAGCCTCCTGTAGGTTGGTGCCTGCAGAAAATTGATGGCAGTTGGAGCTTCCTTGCAAGTTGTAGCTTGCAGAATTGAGGTAGGAGCCTCCTGTAGGTTGGTGCCTATAGAAAATTAGTGGTGAGAGGGAGTTGGAGCTTGCCTTTGCATCACAACAATAATAAGATGTGGTTTTCTCCCTTCATGGGTTTCCACTTATATATGGTGTCTCTGTGCATGATGTCTATGTGTTGATGTGGTTTATCTAATCTGCTTAATACTTGTTGCTCACATATTAAGACTGCTGTTACATTAACAAATCTGTTTGATACTTGCTGCTCACTAATAAAGATTGCTCACATATTAAGTTGATCATGAAGTGAAGGTGTAAATAAGTTTTAAGAGAAAAGTTTTAAAATTCCATGTATGTGTTAAACTGATTCACCCCCCCCCCCCCCTCTCAGTTTAACTAAGGGTTCAACAATTGGTATCAGAGCGGGTTCCTTTGGTGTAAGCTTAATAGCTTGAAGGAGATCTGGTTAAGTCATGGACTATCAAAATGTGTCTGTGTTAAATACAACAAACTTTCCTGAATGGAGAGATAAGGTTAAAACAGGATTATTGGCTTATGAACCTGAGGTATGGAAGCTTGTATGTGATGGTTATTTCACAGACTCCCCCACGGTGAAAGAACAACAGAGGAATGCCAAGGAAAAATGTGTGATATATGACAGTCTTCATAACAAGGACCTTGAGTTGATAATGGATCTAGACTCTGCAAAAGAAATCTGGGACATATTGCATTTCATCCATGGAGTAGACACCGAGGATTGCATTGTCAAGAAGGAGAAGAGAATCAAGAAGAAGAAAAATTCATGTCAAAAGGAAGATGTTCAATCAAATGAGGTACCTGCTAGTGTGAATGGTATTAAGAGCCATGAAGAAATCGCAGTAGAAGAAAAAGCCAAACTTGACACAGCTCTGACTGAAATAGAAAAATTGAAGAATGAAAACAAAGACCTTAAGAGATTGGTACAAATATGTGATGAGAAAGAATATGAAGACAGAAAAGAAATTATTTGCCTGAAGACACAGATTGAAGAGGCAAAGAAAGCAGAAGACACTCTGCTGCAACAAATGAGAGAGAAAAGTCAGGAATGTGAAAGATTGGAAGAATAAGTAGTGAGCCTAAGAAAGAACTTAGAAAAAGCCCAAAGAGAACTATTAATGAATACACCTCTAATGAAAGGCTCTGAACAGTTGGATCAGATTCTAAATGCACAAAGGTCACCTCTCATAAAGGCTGGGATAGGATATGAAGGAGAAACTAGTAAGCCCAGGGTAGAAGATAACAAGAAAATTATCTTTGTGAAGGCTGTTAAAGATAATAAAGCAACTCAGCAGATTCCTACAAAAATAGAATCTAGCAAGAACATGAGTTGTAGAGAAACAAATAGAATCAAGCAGCAAAATGAAAGAACAGAGAATGAGAAGATGAAACAATCAATTGCTGAAGGCTCATATGCTCCTAAGGATGTATTGAACAAATTCGGAAGATGTCAAAGGAGGTTCCTCCCTCCTATGAAAAATAGCACTTGTTTTTCCTGCCACAAACAAGGACATAATGCAACATATTGCAAGACAAAGCCAATCCAATCCAATCAGCAAAGGATGCAGCAAAAGAGAAGAATCCCTCAAGCAAGCAAATGGAAAGAACAATCTTTCACCAGGTACACAAATCATTTCCACGGCTATTGTTATGCATGCAATAATTTTGGACATAAAATTTTTGATTGTAAAATATATCCAAGAAGAGAAACAAAATATTATACATCAGCTCAAATGCATATTGGTCAAATAAGATGTTATGTATGCCTCAAACTTGGTCACAAAGCAAAAGACTACAATCTGCCATATACATTAAAGAACTCTAGACAGATGATGGGATCAAAGCAAATCAAACAAAACTATGAATTTAAAAGAAGTGTAGACATTATGAAGAACCCCAATAAAGTATGGAAGGAAAAGAGAAAGGGGGAGCCTATTACCTCAATAACACAATGAATCCTTCATAGTCTCAAGGGGAGCTGCTCTAGGAAACAAAGCTCAAATCCATCTAGTGACAAATATGAAGCAACATCCCAGGGGGAGAGCAGTTCATATATAGACCCCATGAAAGTAGCCTAAGAAGAGCTCCTTGGAATGAAAACAGTTATAAGATTAGGAAGGGAAAGAAAATTTCTCTAAAAGAAGACTATAGAGGAAGAAGATCATCTGAAGTATTAAGTAGCAGACAGATTGATGAAAGAAGAGAAGACAGTAAGAAGCCTTGGTGGTACAGAGAACATCAGCTATGAACATGTAAGCTTGGAAGACATCAGCACATTAAGTGATGATCACATTGTGTATCATTCTACTAGAATTAACAATGAATCACATTAAGAAGATTAAGTAAGAAAAGAGTCTACTATCTTGATGTCAGTACATAATTGATCTATGAAAAGTCTCCTTGGAGGAATGAAGTCAAGAGAGTGACCTGCCCTTGAAGATTCCAAGCATATAAATTGAAGATGTCCTTCTGAAGAACATCATGTCAGAAAAATTGAAGTGGTATATAAAATGGAGCTGTCATAGCAAAGGAAAATGCAGTGACATTCCTTTGAACAGAATGACAGAATAAGAAAATAGTTAATGATGAAAATATCAGATTGAGGAATTTAATGACTGTTGAGGTGAAAAATGGAAAGCTCAACAGAAGAATTTATGAAGGAAGTCTTAAATTATGGGTAAATGTGCAAGAAAAAGTGAAATCTTAGCATGGTTTATCAAAATAATTTCAATTGATGGTTAGGTACAAGCAGCATGCTTATCAACATATTACCAAGCATTATCAGTGGAGCAGCAGTATGATACAAGTCTACAGGATCAAAGGACTATGGCAAGAATGCATCAAGGTAAAATTCCCAGGGTTATCTGCATTCAGCATGAAAAGGTCAATAATAGAGCTAAAATATCAGTGCTTTGTTTACAATTGAAACATTATATTAGACATTAAAGAAGTCTCTGTTTCTATATATATAACTGCATGCCTTCTTGAATTCAGTACATATATCTTGAAGGCCTCTATCTGAAGATTGTTCATAAATTGGATGAAGTTTTTTAGCTGAGTTTTCAATTAAACATATTGACTATGCTTTTATGGAAGTTCATTTTGATAGAACAGTCAAAGTATCTGAAGAGTAAAGGACTAACTGTGATTACCATCTGAAGCTCAAAAGTTTTTTTTAAATCATCTAAATTCTACTTCAGCACAAAAGATTTATTGGTAGTCCACATTTAAAGAGAGATTGATTATTGACATACATACCATTATGTCATAAATAAAACTGCATAGTTGATAAGTGAAACTAACCAATGCATTGAAGGATTTGTTTTGAAAGCACATTGTACAAGAAGGAAATTCAGTTGGCCTCTAATATTGAAAGATATTGCCTATTCTTATAATAAGCTGTAAACTCTAGTTTGATTCTTTGTTCACAACAACAACAAGGACCTTTCAGTCTTTAAAAGTAATATCCTTGTCAGCATCCTAGTTCATGTCATCAACAATAGGTAGGAAAGGTGTACCATAGCAATAAAAGATATATTGGCATCATTATCATAATTGAACAGGTGCGGTACTGCAGATGAATATTACAGGAAGAGACATATTCAATCTACAATCTTCTTCAACAAAAATGTATTAGCACACTACATCAGACAGAGACAGAAGCATATTTGAAGCCTTCTCAGTATTTTAGTTCTTGATCCAATCATACATCTCTTATTAAATAAAGCTGGTACAATGTGTTCTATAAAGGATCATTATCCTCACTTTCAGCCTTATACTAGTAAAAGGATATTGTGCTTTGGATTGTATCAATTTACAGTGTATATTCAAGTCCAATAATCCTCAAAGTGTTCTCTCAACAAGTCTTGTACATCAGTCTGGAGCATAATGGTACAAAGTCAACAGAAGAGGGCCTAAACATAACTCAGAGAGAGGAAATGCAGAAAGAAAACCAGGAAATGAGCAACCCTTTGCCATTGATGTCAAAGGGGGAGGAAAAACAAAAAGGGGCTTTTAAAAAGAAAGCAGAGGAAGTATGTTGCCATCAATGCCAAAGGGGGAGACTGTTGGAAATTTTATCATTGATGGCAAAGGAGATGGCAAAGGTAAAGACAGGAGCAGCACCTAAACTATCCATAAGGAAAAATAGACAGAGAAGTAGTAGAGGTAGCAGAAGAAACAGAGGAATTGTAGCAGAATTGCTTTATCTATGAATTAGGGGTTTAATACAGTTTGCAGATGAATTATTGAGCAATTATTCATCAATGATAGACTAAATTTGTAGTAGAGACTTAATATGCTTGGGGATGAGTTGAGGTATTGCTTAAATGGCAGAAGAGGGCTGGAGTACAAGAAACATATATACATATATCTGTTTATGAAGAATTGTGAATAAGTTCCATGTGTGACTTTATGTGTTCTTGATCGAATCATATGAGGAAATTGTCCCAGTGTAACTGTCCAAACAGTAAGTGCTTGTGGGGAGAATATACAAACCCTGTGATGAGAATTCCATATGAATGAGACCCTGTAGCAGAGTATTTATAAGAAATGCATAATAAACCTCTGCATAAGAATAAACAAAACCATGTTATGTATGGTGGAACTCTGCAAGGGTTATGTATGGTGCAAGGGTTATGTATGGTGGAACTCTGCGTCAGAGTATAAAAGAACCTTTTATAACAGGAAACAGTGTATTGACTATAGTATGAATGGAGGCGGAACCAGAGTCAGAGGCAGAACCATAGTCAAAGGAAGAACCATAGTCGTAACAAAATAGATAAATAATAAAGGAGAACCGGAACCTTGACCAGAGGAACCATGAGGGGACTGAAACCATGAGCGGGTTCACGGAGGTGGATTTCCCAATTCCTCACCACCTTTCGACCATAAGGTGGTTTTGCAGAAATCGCAGTGATTCCATAGACTTCGTGACACATGGCATAGGCGGTATTGGAAGCCACCGTTTAACTTGAAATTTCGCGCGTTATACACTGACCAAACATGCCGAGCGAAATGGATATAAACCATCGATCTGGCGGAGGAGCATCGGACGGAGATCATTAAACGAAGATGTGCGAGGTTTAATAAAAGTGCACAGAGATTAAGCCAGGTACGGTGCGTTCTGTGGATTGGTTGTTTGACTGAATTGTGGGGCCTGGTGGAGTCATATATAATGAATCGGTTTATTAATGTTTTTGATGTATTAGAATCTTAATATAAGGTTCGAGAGTATGTTAAAAGAGTTGATCAAAGTTTAATATTGGTGGTCATTCACGTGGACAAATTACATATATAATCGTTGTGGGTGTGTGGGCCCAAATCAAATATATATTAAATTTTATGAATTAATAAGGACGAAGGTGTGACCATATATTGATATATATTAAGGTTGCGAATAAATAAAAGAACACCGAGTACTGTTGGACTCTGGTACAACGTTTTTGGTAATTAAAGAATGTTGAATATATGAGTTGACATAGAGCATTTATTTAGATGGAGGCGCATATGTATATGGAATAGACAATCAGATTATAACTAAAGAATTGAGATATTAAAAATGACCAAACTTGTTTTTATTAAGTTTGCCAGCGTGGAATAAAGAGAACATGTGAGAGTGCCCCGATTGGAAAAATGATTGGACAATGAAATTTTGGGATGCATTTGCACACAGTTAAATGAAATATTGAATATGGTTGATTTATTAACACTCCAGATTTAAGCATTGAAACTGCCAGCGTAGAACAAAGCAGAGATTGTGAGATTGCCCGGACTTGGGAAATGATTGGGCATGAAACTTGAATGCAATTATGAAAAAAAAGAAGAGGAGAGCATGCAGAGATCCACAGAGATTACAGGTTTGACAGGAATATGTACAGGAATGAGTTGGACAGGTGAATAAGCACAGAAAATAGGGAATATGCAGATGACAGTGAACAAAGTGTATGCAGAATAGGTTCTTAACAGCAGCAGGAAAAGACAAATCCAGTAAAGCCAAAATCCAAAAAAGGAGCTGAGTGAAATTGAAATATGTAATTAAAAATGTGAATGTAAATGTTGTAATTAATTTTTTATTGTTTGTGATGCAAAGGCAAGTATCCTAAGGAAAAGACAAAATCCCACTGTAGCATGAAATTTTGTACATATTATTATGATTTTAAATTGAGTTGGATAAAGAAATGAGGAGGCAGAAGACCAAGGGGTATGACCATCCATTTCGAATTCCTAGAGGAAAACAAATAGTCATCAAGAAATTTCTATAAGTAATATCATCTTGATATGAAAAAGAAGTGTTAGAAGAGAGAGAGAGTGTGAGTAAAGTGAATGCAGAAATGAAGCAGTGAAGCAGAGAAGAAAGAGGAGCTGAGCAAAGAAGAAGGAGAAGCTGATAGAGAATCTGAAAAGATGCAGACATGATACAGGGCAGATATGAGAATAGATGAACAGCAGAGCAGATGGAACAGAACAGAGCTGATATCCAAGGTAAATCAGCAAGTGTTTCTCTTTTGAAAGAGTAAGGAATTTGGAGCTTCCCTATCAAGTTGTAGCTTGGTAGATGTCAGTTGGAGCTGACTGAGGTTGGAACCTCCTGTAGGTTGGTGCCTGCAAAAAATAGATGGGAGTTGGTGCTTCCACATCAAGTTGTAGCTTGATAAAATGTCAGTTGTAGCTGACTGAGGTTGGTGCCTCCTGTAGGTTGGTGCTTGCAGAAAATTAATGGGATTTGGAGCTTCCTTGCAAGTTGTAGCTTGCAGAATTGAGGTAGGAGCCTCCTGTAGGTTGGTGCCTACAGAAAATCAGTGGTGAGAGGGAGTTGGAGCTTGCCTTTGCATCACAACAATAATAAGATGTGGTTTTCTCCCTTCATGGGTTTCCACTTATATCTGGTGTCTCTGTGCATGATGTCTATGTGTTGATGTGGTTTATCTAATCTGCTTAATACTTGTTGCTCACATATTAAGACTGCAGTTACATTAAAAAATCTGTTTGATACTTGCTTCTCACTAATAAAGATTGCTCAAATATTAAAGTTGATCATGAAGTGAAGGTGTAAATAAGTTTTAAGAGAAAAGTTTCAAAATTCCATGTATGTGTTAAACTGATTCACCCCACCCCTCTAAGTTTAACTAAGGGTTCAACAAAAGACACCTTAAATAACATCAAAAACATCCTCAAGAGGTAACCCAACCTTCCAGGCCCCTAAACCCTGCGAGAGATTGAATTTTTGACCATTTTGAGCCTTAGCCGCAGGCATGCCAAGGCAAGGTAGCAACTAAAAGCCTATAAGCGTGGGAATTCCAAGGCAAGGTAGTGGCCAGGACCTAGTTTGGTCAGTTATGTGCTTGCAACTCCAGGATTTGTGCCACCTTTTTAGCCCCAGAGCCTAGGTCACTGCCCAGAACTTCATGAAACAGTAGGGGATGATGAATAACATTAAAAAAGGCACGAATGTAATCATATCAATAGGAACTCATTTGGATCCCTCCTAGCCATGACATGCATTTCATCAAACATGTCACAAACATTGCATCTACAAGTATAAACAACAAATTTAAACATGGGGGTCTCTTACTTATCTGAGAAGTTATAAGAAGCATTGCTCCCCTACATCATAAGCTACATTACAAGATATTTGACCATAGATACATTGTGTATTAGTTTATAGGTAAAAACATGGATAGATCCATATATCATCAGTGATTAAATACATGCTTATAACCAACACAATAACAACAAAAATACAATGGATATAACAAAAATAAAATCCATACATAAAATAGTACATTTTCATACTGAATAACATAGGAATGACCTCTTCATTACCCAATGTAAAAACCAACTGGAGATGGGACTTCCATGTTCCACACGACAATTGATTGGCTGAGCCAAGTCTAACTTCAGCCAATCACCCTCGTGTCATATTCCAAGCATCAATGTGGGATCTCATCAAACACATCAATCACAATCAATCCAAGGCTTCCAGAGGCCAAACTGCCTTAACCCTAAACTAGTGATTCCACCTCATGTTCAGGCATCATGACCATCATGAATTGGTCTCTATCCAATATGCTTCAGGGCTTTAGAGTGTTTGTTCCAACCAGGGATTCCAGGAATAGTAACTCAACCCCAACTAGTACAGGGCTTCCAGAGTGTTTTTCCAACCAGGGCTTCCAAGACTAGTAACTCAACCCACCTAGGGATTCCAGAGCATTTATCCAACCAAGGTTTCTAGGACTAGTAACCCAACCCATAGTTGTTTGTCAGGCTTCGAGAGCATTTTTCCAACTAAGGTTTCCAAGAACTAATAACTCATCCCATAACTAACGGAATCATGTGAACCAACCATAAAACAATCAATGGAAATAAACTCACAAAACTATGGCTATCCACGAAATGAAAAGGTTAGGAAAATCCACATGCATAGACTATGCATGCCAAAACTAGTGAGGAAAACATACATGCAACTTGGTACCTACAATCAAATCCCATTGTAGCTACTGATCCCGATGTCCACATGCATTTTCCTACTCTTCATTTACCTTACTCCAAATCACAAAATATCCACACTCTCCAAGAGTTCTCCAAGAAAACTCTAAGTATCCAAGAGCATGAGAGAGAGAGATAGAAATAATGAGAGCTCCAAAGCTATACTCAAAAAAATATTGAGAAAAATATTCCCAACTGAGAAAAATATTCCCAACTGATCCTCAAAATATTTTTGATTAATGAAGCCTTTATTTTCTTCATTTTCCATTATTTTCCTTCATTTTCCTTCTTACATGCAACCCATGAAATTTCACCTCCCTTTTCTCCTATTTTCCATTATTTTCATAAATAAAATAATGCCTCATTCCTTTCCAATGCCTTTGCCAATTTCCTGTAGCCATAATAACCAAAATGAACACCTGCTAGGATTTTTAGCTCACCATTCAGCTTGGAATATGTGTCCCATCAATCATGGTCTTATATATTTTTTACATGAATTTTTACCATGGTTGTTACATGCAACACTCCCATCACGTGGAGTGATCCAGTGAACATGGTACTTATTGGACCAGAAATGTTGGTATACATTGAACAAGAAATTTAAGTTATCAAGAAGAATCTAAACGCAACACAGGACATGCATAAGGGTTATGCAGACCAACACATGGAATTTAAGGGGTTTCGGGTTTGGGAGCATTTGTAATTGTGCATCAAGCCCAATAAGAGCTCCTTGAGGACTAGATCATGTGCCAAGTTGGCATGAAAATATTGCAGGCCTTTTGAGATCCTTGAGAGGATTGGACCAATGACCTACAGACTTGCACTACCTCTGACAGTGAAAGTCCATGATGTTTTCCATGTTTCATTGCTTAAAATATATGTAAAGGATTTTGGTCATGTTATTGGTTGGTCTATATTGCAGGTGGAACCATAAGGAGAATTCCAGCTGAAACCTCAATGCATATTGCAGTGGAAAAAACTCACACTCCGGAACCAAGAAATTGAGCACGTTAAAGTGTAGTGGAAGCACTTTTAGGCTGATGAAGCTACATGCGATATGGCTGATCATATGCGGGCTATGTATCCTTTGTTAGAATCCGTCTTGTCAGTCCTTTTTCATTTCTCGTCATTTACAGTCTGGTTTTTGTCCAATGATAAGCAAAGAGTTAAACCTGGTCATTAGGTCTATGGTTTAAGGCCAGCAGGTCAGAGGGAAGTTTTAAAGATGCTTTTATTCCAGAAATTTCTCAAGCTTGAATGTAATTAGTTTAAGAGAAACCATAGAAATATCTTTTCACAGGAAGTTTCCAAATTACATACATCATTTCCTCGAATATGTCCTCCATGTGCCTATCCATCAGCTGAAACATGTCAGAAGAGGGTTCACAATTTGTCTAGTTTTTATCATAATACACTCTAGTTTCTAATGTTTATTTTGAAAGGGTGAAGTCATGTCAATATTATCCGAGTATTTTTTCTACAAGCACAAAACAGAGTAAGGTCATTTCCAGATCAACAGTGGATCATTTATGAAAACAAACTTCAGATTTCGAAGGAAGAAAATAGAGAAATCAGGCATAAAATATCACAAGAAGTTTCCCAGCGCAGTGGGGGAGAACCATCAAGGAGAGCATTGGTACATGTTGTTAAATACAAAGGCAAACAAATCATAGTTTTGAAGATGTGAAGATGAAAGCTGAGCAGTCAAGTAAATCTAGAACTAGGTCTGCTGCCATGATGGAGATGAAAATGAAGGAGACTACTTAGCCAGAACAAAAAGGTGGCATTTGATGAGCACAAAGAGTTTGAAAGACTGTTGGAACAGCTTGTAGGAGTTCAACAGCAAATAGATTGGCTTGTAGAGAAATACCAAAAGGAAATAACGTCGTGGTTCAGCAGGGCTTTGTTTGCATTCAAGGTTTTGGTATTATCATTTGCAGTTTGCATTCAAAATCATGGTGATGCAAACCGAGGATAAGGATAGAAGTTAAATCGAGCATTGGTATATTGTTTGAATCTTGGTATTGAGATTAACAGTGGTAATCTTGATGCCATCTTCAACACAAGTTCCTGAGACACCAATTCAGAAGTACACTAACAGAAAATTGAACATCTCCACAGTGCCAAATGAAATATATTCCATGGAGAAATCAAGAAACCTAGCAATAATAACTGAAGAAAATGAAATTTGTCAAAGGCTGGTAAAGATCATTTGAAAGATGGGCATGTCACTAGTTTTATGAAGTACTAGGGTTTTGCCCTGTTGATGAGCTCAAGGGTTTCATATTGGCCAGAGTATGCCACAGTTTCATATATGGGTGTTAAATGTTCCAAAGGAAAGAAGAGCTTGATACCTTCGAATCGATAAAGAAGAACGTATTGAGGGAAAATTGTATCTCTTGCTGCTGGGAACGACAGCGCTTAGCCTGGTCACAACTCCTTTGCTATTTAGAATGATTCCAATAATCATGCATTTGGGTGTACTGATGGGTTGGTTACCTCCTGACAACAATCAAATAAGAGCGAACTCGACAACCATTGCAATTCAAAAATCTATTCCATGATTGGACCTTCGTTTTCTCAAATCTCTGTGTTTACATTCCAGCTGGAATTAGCCCACGGATCCATCAGAAAATTCGAGGAACAGGTTTACAGTTTGCAGCAACAACTAAGTGAGAAAGATGATCCACTGAAGCTCTCACACGCGGCGCACAGGGTCGACAGGATTAATTGCTATTAAAATGCCACGACTTACTCAACATGGAGGGCTTCCCTTCGTGTCAAGCTGTCATACACATGGCTGGAAGAGTAAATGAATGGAGGAGTTCGTCAAACATTCCAAAGGCATGCCATTCAGCCCTTTGAAACGAATGTTCCTTGTTTTAGATCAGAGCTTTTATTATTATAGTGAAAGCGGATTTGTATTGCGGATCAGTGACACCTGGTCCTTCATTTCATAGATTCAAACATTTGGCAAGCGAAATTGTTAAATTAACAATTTCTACCCTATAGTAATAAAAAGGGCACTTAAATTATATGCTTTGATGACATGAATACTTCAGAGTATTTTCCGCGGTAAATGAAGATGGCTGAGAAAGCCGAGAGCAGATGTAGAAAGTATAACATAGTTGCTTTTTGATCGAATATTATGTGGTGTACCTTGCAGTGGAGATGGAAAAATTCGTAAGGCACCTGATATCTGGAAAAATGGAATGCTGGACTTGGCAATGGGGTACATCGCCTTCAAGTTCAAATTGCCATGCGAGGTGTTACATTGCTGAAAGATGGAGGGAAATCAGTTTACTCTACTTGCTCAAATGAATCCAGTTGAAGATGAAGCTGTTGTTGGGAAGGTGATTAGGCAAAGTGGGGGATCAGCAGAACTTTTCGATGTGTCTTCTGAGTTTCACGAGTTAAAGTGTCACCCTGGCCTCATGAGTTGGAAGGTTCGTGATAAAGGCAACTGGTTTATATCTTACAAACAGATTGATAAATACCGAAAAACTACAATAGTGCCTAGTATGTTTCCTTCTGGTAAAGCCTTGAAGGATTGTGGTATTTCTGATGGTGCACACGATTGCAAGAAAACAAAGATTGAAGTGGGGCCAAAAGTAATTAATTTTTCAGATAAAGATGCGAAATAAAAATCCGTCAAGAATGATATGTGTTGTGAAGGTTTAAAGGCTTGTCGCTACAGAGGGAAAGATAGCAGTGATGGAAATACTGTTTCAGAATTGTTAGAAGTACCATTAGGGGTGAATGATGCAGAGGATGAGAAGTTTGAAATAGAGGCAGAAGTATCCAGTCTTCCTCTAGAGCGATGTATGAGGATTGTTCCCCATGATCAAGATACAGGAGGCTTTTTTATTTCTGTTTTTCAGAAGGTCTCTCATTTCTCTGTTAAACAACTTAAATCAAATGAAGCACAGAGGAGAAGAAATTTAACTAGTACAGAAGATTTGAAATAATCCCTGCTGAGTGAAATTGGAATCGATAAAAATAAGAATCACAACCAGACTTAGCTTTTTGACTGGTTAAGGAGAGCAATGCAAGTCTGTTTATGTCATCCACGTGTTCAAAATCAACGTGCCATGCATGGGCATGTAAAAGAGTTATATGGTTTAAGCATGTTAAAAAAGGGTGGATAAAGTCATTTTCTTGTAAATTCTGAAGTCATAAAATGTTTTCCAAGGGTTAAAGGTAAGTTGAGAAAAATGTGGGAGTTGGTTTAAGCCTCCTCGATTTTGTGATTAGTTGGAGATTTTTAGGAGATCTGATCCTCAGATAGTGGATTCGACCCCTCACATGGGGAAGTCAGTTCATCATCTATATGAAGCCCAAATGTAATGAAAATAGGGAGTTCTGGGAAACCTGTAGAGAAATATAGAGAGCTTCATTATACAGTTTTTGACAGAGATTTAATTGAAAGTTTGCAGCTCTGTTTCATAAGATCCCTGTGGTAACAACTTAGCATTATGTTTTTCTCTGTTTTCATATGTTTCTTGTTATGTTTATTGTTTCATTCATAATCATTTCCTGTTGAATACTTTTAAGTGTGAAGGGCAGAATTCAGCTTGCTGCTCTGCCTTGGGAAAGCATTCAAGTTCTATGTTTTCCTCTGTCTGAAAAGGATTCATGAATTCATGCCCTTTTCAGCATTCTTAAACATTCTTTACACTCCATATAATTTCAAATTGAATGCTTAAGCTCTTGCCTATCTTGCCTTATGGAATAATCTGCGTCTTTCATTTAATTTCCCTGCTCTTGCTGTTCCTTGGTCCCATACAGCCCAGAAAACTCAGTTATTCATTAAATTTCCTTTTCATATCTATTTACTAGCCTAAAATCAGTTCCTATTTTAAGTCTTCTTGCACCTTATTGCTCATTTTATCGAGATTGACTGGAGAGAGCCCTCTCCTGTCCTCGTAGGGCTAGCTACGAGGCTGAGCTTGGTTTGATGTTGCCTCGAGTTTTGCCTTTTTCAGCCTGAGGCAGATTTGAGCGCTAACATCCTTCATTGTTTTTCGATGGAGGAAAATGAGTTTTGGTATTTTTACATATTTTTGTATGGTTTCTATTGTAAATATCGCAACGAGTTGTGTTATAAAGCTCCAATAAGTGGTATGGTTGTCATATTTACATGTTTTTCATGATTTTTTTCTTTTTATCAAGTTTTTTATTGTAAATACTACAACTATATGGGTTATAAAGATCCATGGGCAATATGTTTTGATTTTCAACATTTTTGTTGGTTGTAGGTGTTATAGAACACTGCTGACGATGTTCCCCTAAGGGGGAGGGGTCTGTAACAACCCTGGGTTAAAATTTCATGTAATAAAAATTAATAAAGGAAAAATATGACCAAGGTCACGTGACATTGATTCCAAGCTTAATGTTGGGAAAAATATCCTAGTGGGCATCACTTGATGTGTTTATGGCTAATCGAAATTGGCAAAGGCAACCGTAAAGACTTTGAAAAGGAAAAAAACTTTTTTGGCGTTCATTTTATGAAAATAAAGGAAATTAGGAGAAAAGGAAGTTAAAAGGTCACATGCTGCATGTGAGGAGTAAATTGAACGAAAATTAAGTAAAAATGAATAAATTAGAGGCATTAATAATAAAAAGGCATTAGAGCATCACTTGGTAACCTTTTGTCAGTTCAGTTTTGGAATTGGTTTCAGAGAGGAGAAGAGCACCAAGAGGAGAAGGAGAGAAAGCAAGAAACGGAAGGATAAGGAAAGCAAAGGAAAGCAAGGATCAAGAAAGGACAATTTGGATCAAGCAACATCAACAAGAATACTTGTAGGTAACATGTTGCATGTATGATTTCCTAGCAGTTTTTGAAATGAATGGTATGTGCATGTTGGTATTTGGTTCTTTTGCTATCATTGGCATGGATTTTTTCGAGTTTCGACAATGGATTTTAGCCCTAACTTGCCTTGCCATTTTTGGATAGCCATGGTGTGATGGGATTCTTTCTCGGTTGAAGCTTTGGATTGATGGAAGGTTTTGGATGAGTGAGGTGGTCTTAGGAAAATCGCAAGGGTTGGGGGTGGATATAGTTTTCTCTGGGAAGCCCTCAATAGGTGGGTGGAGACAAAAAAAATCCTCAAGGGATGGTAAAGTAATTATGAGGCATCCAAGCTCGGTTTGGTTTTGTGATCTTGGGACCAGTTTAGGTGAGATCATGGTATGGTGAGGGTGGAGGTGGTTTAACATCTAGATTCATTTGGTTGTTTTTGGAGTGGTTTAGCCCATAAGATCCCACATTCATGATTGGAATATGCACGAGGGTGATTGGCTGAAATAAAGATTTGGTTCAACCCAATCTATGTTCAGGTGGTACGTGGAAGTCCCAGACCTTGCTGGATTATTCCTATGTATAATAAGAGATAAGTTTGTCTTGCTTTTGATGAGTAAATGTACTTTTTGTTATGTGTATTTAACGGTTGTTATATCATTGTTATTTATTTTGTTAGATGATAGTTATAAAAATGGTTATATGATAGATCTAAATGTGGCTCTTATCAAATTTTCATTAATGAATGTCCAGTTCATGAATGTATGAGCTAATTTGTGTTATGGAAACTATTGTGAGAAGGCATCAATCCTTCTTGTTAAAACTTAGATAAGTTTCCATGTCCTTATGTTCATATATGCATTCATGACCTATAGGTTGCATGTTTACCAAGTGTTTGAAAAAATGTGATTCCTGATTAGGAGAGGTCAGGTCAAGTCCTGGTTTAATTTTTGGTTTATAAACCTTGTTTCTATGCCAGTCATCATTTCAGGAAGTTTACCTAAGTTCCGAGGAGAGGCCTGAGTCCTAGCCCTGAAAAAGTGGCTCATAATTTGAGGTCGCTGGCATAAAACTAACTGGAAAAGTACACATTCATTGGTAGGAAGGCATATGGTAGCAAATGGAGGGCTATAGTCACTTGCATGCCTTGTCAAGGGAGTGACTGAGGCTCTAGTTCAATGAAAAAGAGAATTGTCTCATGGGTTGGACACTTGGAGGGGTTGAGTTTCTCCTAGAGGTCTTGTAGCACTTGAGGGAATTCAGTAAGGTCTTTATTGTAAAATCCATTTCATTAGGGTCATATAGGAGGTTGAGTCTTATCATAGTTACTCTTAGCTCATGTTTTCCTCGGGTAAACCCGTGAAATCGGGTAAATGTGGGAGGAGCTGATTACAAAAATAAATTAAAAACAATTTATTTATTATAAAAAACATAGAAATTTAACCTGCTTATGAGCATTAGCTCGTAAAGTTTCCCTTGCGACTCTGAAACATTGTTTTTAGTTGGAAAAAAAATTCACTTCACCTAATTTTTTTTTCTTTCCTAAGGTAAAACATTTTTTTGTCAAATTTAGAGGTATGAAGTTTGATCACACATTTTAAATCTTTGCGCTTCATATGATCTCCATGAATGATAAATATAAGGAGTAAAATTGCATTTTATAAAAAATCTAACTGAGATAAATTGCATTTATATAATTTTTTGGAAAAAAATAAAATTTTCCTGTTTTTTGTGTGGTTATGTTGAATATTTTCACAAGAAAAACTAGGGTTTTGTGGGGTAAGAATACACTCTGGGACAAATATTTAAATAAAAATAAGGAAGGAACTTTCCTCCTCCTTCAATTGCTATATATTTTTCATTAATTCACTTTGTTGGAAGATACTTTATTAATAAAAGGTCTTGAGTTCAAGTTTTACTTTCAATTACTTTTTGAAAAAAGTCCATACAACTTTGAGTGATCTTGTAACTTTATTATATAGTGAATTTAACTTTAATTATATAATTGAATCACAACAATTTAATTATAAAAGTGTTGGCTATTGAAGGTGCCCGTGTTTTTTGTCCTTTTTCTACACAACACAGTGACGAGTCCTTCTATTGAGTTGGTCTATGTGCTACCCTTCACGTCATCACAAATTGTCGATTCCGTATGCATTTCATTTCGTTGTTCGGTCCTTGTATGTGGTGTCTGGTACTTGGGCACATTTTGAATTTGGTTTTGAAAGAGTCACAACAATTTTCTTCCTGACAGTACTAGGTTCATTCCACACTTGCCTCTCTCAACTACAAATATTGTGTCAAAAGAAATTTTACAATCACTAGGGTATACAATCATTTATCTTGTCTTTGGTAGATGACATTCTACTAACACTTCACCTTCACTCTTGTTCCACTTCTTACATTACCAGGTTACCACTCCACTGCTATTTTCATCCCTCGGTTCCATCTATGTTCAAGTTAACCCATTTTTTTACACAGTTAGTTTCATTATACTTTGGTCACTTCCATTAAGTTTTTCCACTCTAATAATTTAATGGCTCCTTGGATGCGTCAACTTAATCGACAGGGTGGATTTAAAGGAACATCCACCACTCATCACAAGCGGTTATTCAGTTGGCACTCAGTGCCCTACCACTTTGACTGTGTGCCCCCGGAAGTGAGGAATGAGATCTTCCACTTGGAAGCCAAGGAATTTGGTAATCAGGTTTATTTATTTGATACTGAAATCAGTGGAAATACCTTCAGGTGGACTCCAAATCCTTCAAAATTTCACAAAGGAGACTCCATTTTCTCCACTCAGTGGAACTGCATCGTCAACTAGAAACCTTGCTTCACATGGTCGTTCATGACAAGAAACTTTATAACTGTAATTTATTTGCAGGATAAGAAGAGATTAAAAGGATCCTAAGGGACATCAGGCACAATCTAGATGATATTGTCACTATATTAACATAGGTGGAACAATATGTGGTATACAACTCATATTCTGCCTTGGACTCACAACCTCATACCCTAGTTGTTATCAATGCACCATCTGAAGTTCCACCAAAAGGAAACTCTAATGGTATCTCTTCAGTTTTCATAGTAGACTAATAGTCTTCTCTGGTAATGGACTCCTCCTTTTTGCATATGATATGTCAAATTTTCTTACGGTTGTATGAAATTTACTATGTCTCAGTATGGTAAATGTGCACCCTATTTTGTTTGAATGCCCAAACACACCTATGCATGCAATTACTAATGGGTTATGTAGTTTGAATGTTGGTTAGGTTTGTCTACTATATTTTTTGGACAATATAGGGATCATGGGAATCTAGCTTTTTCAGGATAGTTGTTTATGGGTTCCCACATATATTCTGGGAATAAAATGCTATCAATGTAATCTCAGTTATTTCATATAAATTTATTCTTAAAGCTTAAGAATAAGAAGTGAATCACTATAATCTAACTTCAATATTTTGGTTTTCAAGTTAATATTTACATACAAGTGTAAATTATACAGTAATTTCATTGTAAAAGTATTCACACCTTTTTTATTCAAATGGGTTATCTCATAAGTAATTTATTTATAAAAGTGCACTTACACGCAAATTTAAAAAAGGAAGATATTTTTTTTTACTCATCAACCTCATTGCACATCAATCACCCCGCAGGTTAACCTCTACCCGCCACATTCCACTTTGGTTACCCTTTATGCATTTCTTTAAAGCACATAGCTTTGACATCCAAAATATGTTTTCAATGAAGTTTTTTAAGATAACATTTTTTTTAGACCTTTCCATCTACATAGTCAGTTTTACCTTTTGAGTATGTATTACCTACATATTTTAATATGGCTAGTCCAAGTGAAGTAAATTATTGAACTAGATTATCTTGGGAAATAAAAAATCCCTTATAGGCACGACAAATAAAGACAGATACGATAATAAGGATGACAAAGCATGTGGATTAATCGCAATTTCCATCTCTCTTGATTTATGGTTTCACCATCAAGGAAATAATGACCGAAATGAAGTTGAGGATAATTTGGAAGCCATATTTGATAGATACAATGTGTAATGATCCCACCAACTTGAAAAATATTTAATTTCTTTAAATCCTAATGATTTCTCATTCTTTAGTTATTATTTATCTAAGTTCAAAACACAATATTTTACTTAAAGAATATAAAATAGATATGAAGGGTGATAAAAATATATATGTTATTCTTGATAAGCATGGTGGTGCATATTCTATTTTTGTATCTATTTTTCACTCCACCAAATAATCTCTAAAGGATTATTATGCAACACCCTCTCTTGAGTATTTTGTGATTATCTAGTTAAAGAGCAAGATAAGCTCTTGCATCTTGTAGTGATTAGCACTGTACGTACATCTAACAAATTCTTAGTGGACCAATATAAACATAAATTCAATCATCCAAAGAAACAACTTCTTCAAAAAAACAATAAAAACAAGGTCCCCATTATGAATAAATTTGGCACCTTAGTGAAAAGCCTCACTAGGTGACCTAGATAATGAGCAACAATGAGAGTTCCACCATTATAACCTTAGAAACTACTCCCCTCATTATAGTTTAATAAGGATATCCAATATAAGGGTATATTCCCTAGTATATATTAGGAATAAAATAACCTATTCATGCTAAACTAAAATCCCCCCTTAGGGTTCTCCAATGATTTATCATTAAGGAAAAAGGCTAGGCAATTAGGGTTTCAAGGTGGATATATTGGCAATTTTCGTATCTATGCTGGAAGGTCATATGGATATTTAATAGGCTTAGTTCAACCAATATAGGCTCAATTAAGGTCCCTAAACACACAATCAAGAAATTATACTTTGTTGAAGTAAACTATTATTTAAAATCAATATTTGCAACAACAAACTAGTTCATGTCATTAGCACATTTAACACTAGAAACTATGATAATAAAATGAAAATTTAGTGATAAAATGAGACTAAACAAGATGATTACTTAAAAATATTTTTTCTATAGCTAAAATAATATATAACAACATTTAAAACCCTAGACATTGACTCCAACTTAAGACTAGAAAATGCACTTAAAATTTATTTATTTTCCCATTGTATTCCAAACAATTTATAACCATATGAAAATAATATCCAAGTCAACAAACATTGAAAATATATAATTTTTATCTAATTAAAACCTAATTTACCCTAAAATTAAAAATGAAAATGTATTTTAGAGATTTAAATGATTGACACTAGAGGTAAGACTAGTGGAATTCTCAATCTAGAGTTAATGGAGTTTAAGAGTGATAATCCTCTTAAAAAAGAGATGGATGTGAGTTCAAAGAATTACAGGAGACTAACTTGTGTCCTTTAGACCCCTAAACCTAGCATCCTTCTATTTTAAAATATAAACAAGGGAGGGATATTAACTTAGGTCACCCCAATAAACTTGATGAAAACCTTGTTCAAGGAGAGTTAAGATATAAAAAATACTTGCACAACTATGGTGAATATTAACCTAATACATCAACATAAACAATATTAGAAGAATATAACTCACATTTATTAACACATATCATCAAATTTCACAAATAATCATCCATGAAGAGTGAATCGTCCACATCACAAGATATCTAAAGAGAAAATTCAATTAGTGCTCCATAATGGATTTAGAGAGAAAATTCAAGTATAAGGGAAGTGATATATCTCAAGTGTGCAATGTTTCAAATGAAGGGTAGCACTACCCTACTTATACAAGGAAAAATACATGATTGAGATATAATGACCATATTATTCATTACTTAAAAATTTACATGCACCCTTTTTCTCCATTTTCCTATCTTTTGAATTGGTTGTTGTCAGTCACTCGTACTTGTTCCTTGCTTGTCTCATCTTATGAAATGAAGGTGCTTGGAAATTTCCATAACTCAATGTGCTTGAAAAAGGAAAGAGTATAAAAATTTGTTCCAAACGTTAAAATGCAAAATAATGGCAAGGGATGAATTATTATTAAAATTCAAGTTAGCTTATGCTCCTACCCGCTCATGTGAGGCCATCACCCTAGTCCCATGCATATCAAGATCTATCAAAATAAAAGGGACTTAAAGAACATTCCAAACCCAATGAGTGATGATGTTTCCATACTAAAATGGGGTTTCAAAATAAAATAAATGAAGCTTGGAAAACAAGCTAATCAAATAAAAGAAAAAGGATAAGGGGTGGAAAAAGTAGTGCCAAGAAAAGGGTAACTCAAGTAATGCAAAAACTTCCTCTAGAAAGGTGCTCATGGATGAAGGTTTTGCATAACCCGTGTATAATACTATCAAACCATTTATAAAGTCCACCCCTTAACCATATCAAATTATCACATCCGCTTTTCAATTGAAGGGTCAACATAATAACTATTCCTCCCCCTAGGTTTTTTTATTTTATTCTCATTTGGAAGCACTTAAGAGGGGTAGTTAATAACCCTCACATACCTAAATCTAACAACTTGTACATGGTCATAAGATAGTGTGATGTTTAAAGAAGATTCTTAATATAATATAATTGTAGAAATTATATAACTTATGTGTTATATATCCAAGATTCTCCTGATCACACACTATTTGACTTCATGCACAATACATAATCTATTCCACCATTGATCATCACATGCGGAAATTAAATCAATTGCAATGCACACATGAAACCATAAAAATTCACACACATTAACACAATGATTTAACGGGAAAGCTTGAAGCTAAAAACCCCAACTATCTGTATATAATATATGTCATAGAGATCATGTAACAATCCTCATACAAAGCTGAACATGTCAAGCTCTCAGTACAATACAATCGCTACACACTAATCAGGCCCGATCTAGAAAATCCATGCACCAATCTATGCCACCTGCTAGCCTGCCTCTACTGCGCAATCCCTGCTGAAGAATGGCTCTAAATGAACTCGAATCCACCTGGCTTGCACTGTGCAATCCTCATTGGCATCTCTACTGAGTGTTGGATGTAATCAATGCATCACTATAGTCACAACTGATAGTTTATCTTGCCCTTTCACCTATCTCTCCACTCGTCTCCACTGAAACTGTCCATGCACTGTAGTTAACTGATGTATTCTTTAGTTGATTAATGAATTAATATTTAGTGAATTAATTATTAATTAATTCACACCACTCTCACTAGTGTATCAATTAGTTAGACTAGATACAACTAGCTCAACTATGTCTAACTGAGTTAAACTGAACACAACTCCACCAACTACTTCTATAACTCCACCAAACTTTGTCACATGAGTTCTAACTGAGTACTTATGCATTAGCCCAGTAAAACCTCAGGAATAGCGTAATTCCTTTTGTCAACTGCTGTGCCACATCTATGCACTTAACTGAAGTGCTCCAAGAGAATAAGATAATGTTTAGAGTCCAAATATTATTAAGAGCTAATAATATTCGACATATCTTTTTTTAGACTGGCAATCTAAAAATAGATTCTGCCCAATATGTCTAAAAATAGAAGTCCATCTATTTTTCCAACTTGACCATACATCCATAAATAGCATCCTACAACTCATAGAATATGATCAACATGTCTAAAAATAGACTTTGCGCAAAAAATAGCTTGCGGGCCCACTTAGTGAAGGCGAATCTTTTCACTAAGCTCATCATCTTGTTGAATCTCAACACTCCCTCTCAACAATATGGTGATTATCTGCCACCCCGATCCTGTCTCTATGGTATTCGAATATGATCCTGGTGAGCGCCTTTGTCATAATATTTGCATCGTGATCCTCCGTAGGAATGTAAGAAAGAAACATGATCTTCTGCTGCACACAATATCTGATATGATGATACCAGATGTCAATATGTTTAGATCTATCATGAAATACTAGATTAACCGAGAGTTTAATGCAAATCTTATTATCACAATATATCACAGTAGGATCTTAGTGTGAACCGAACAACACGACCAGGATCTTCCTCATCCATATAGCCTCACATGCAGCCAAAATTGCTGCCATGTACTCGGACTCTGCTGAACTGAGTGCCACGGATCTTTGTTTCCTGCTGTACCAAGAAACTGTTGTAGACCTGATACTGAATATCCCTCCATATGTTCTCTTTCTGTCCATTGGGCTCCCTGCCCAATCTGCATCCGTGAAGCCATGCAACTTCAACTCATCCGACTGTCTGTACCACAGTCCATATCCCGATGTGTCCCTAAGATACCTCAAGACATGCTTGCCTACCTTCCAAAAGAGCTTGGTAGGCTTAACCATAGCTTGTGAAAGCTGGTTAACAGCATAGCATATGTCCAGTCGTGTATTGACCAAATACATGAGCGAACCAACCAACTGTCGATAAATAGTGGCATCCACTACCTCTGCCAATGTAGCATCCTATTTCCTCCAACCACCAAGAAGAGGAGTGTCGATAGGCTTGCAGCCTTGCATGTTGAACTTCTCCAGTATCTCTCGGGCATACTTACCTTGAGACACAAACAGTCCACCCTTCCGCTGCCAAATTTCCAATCCCAGGAAATAATGAAGGAGGCCCAAGTCCTTCATCTCAAACTCCTTTGCAAGATCAGCCTTGCATAAGTGTATCAACATTTCATCACCTGTTAGTATCAAATCATCTACATAAAGTACAATGATCAACAACTTACCCTCAACCACAATCTGGTACAGGTTAGGATCCGCCTCACTCTTGGAGAATCCATGTCTAGTGAAATAATTTTCTATCCGTGTGTACCAAGCACAAGGTGCTTTGTTCAGCCCATACAACGCTCTTTTGAGCCTGCACACATGCGAATCGTTGCTAAATATTTAGAATCCTTCAGGCTGCTCTATGTACACCTCCTCCTCAATGACTCCATTGAGGAACATAGTCTTCACATCCATCTGATGAATGTGCCAACCCATCTGCGCTGAGAGAGCAAGGATGGTCCGTATGAAAGAATACCTTGCGACAGGTGCAAAGTTTTCTTCATAGTCAATCCCCTCGATCTGTGAGAAGCCCCCGACAACAAATCTTGCCTTGTACTTCTCGACGCTCCCATCAGCAGCTTTATTAACTTTGTAGATCCATCTCGAACCTACCACTGATTTCCCTTCCGGCCTTGGGAAAATCTCCCATGCACTGTTTCTGACAATCGAATCATACTCTTCCACCATGGCATCTACCCATGCAGGGTCCTCCACAGCTTCCTCAAAATAATATGGTTCTGTCACGATACACTTTCTCATCAGAGCCATGTATCCAATAAATCGGTCGAGCGACTGTCTCTGTCTGTGCTGTGATGTAGGTGTTGAGCCCTAGAATTGCCTTCTCTTTTACAAACCTTCACTTCATTTCATCATTCTTTTATCACTTCATAAGCCTAAAATCAATGAAGAATGATTAGGATTGCTTAAAGGTTACATGCAATTGATTAACATATTGTATTTTCATGGTTTTTGCTGTTTTAATAATTTTGTGCAAAATAGCTATAGAATACAGACGTTTCGTAGCCGATCACGCGTTCCGTAGCTATTTTAGTGTTTGAATGGGTTACAGGTGTCGTCTGAAAGAAAAACGCATATGGGTGAATTCCAGACTTCATCCACATCATTCCTTGCTCCCTACAAAGTCTGAGCACAATTCTACAGGTGGTTATGCACGTGGGAAACCAAAACCAAGAGGTAGACTTCTACCGGGACACAGACTCTACAACTGTCTACAGCAAAGTATGAGACCTTCAATAAGAGTTTTAATTTGATTAGAAGTGGGAAAGACACTTATCCCTGTTTTTCTCAAAAGTAGTTATGTAATTTCATTATAAGTGTGACTCGGGAGACCGATAAACGGAGTTAGATTGTATCTTCTTGTTGCTAGATCTCAGAACTTTGTTTGTGAAGAATTACTCCTTTAATGAAGAGAAGCATCATTTTATTGCATGAGCTGAGTTAATCTTGAGTAGATCCGCGTGCTGATCCGGTGGTAGAGGGCCCCTACCGGCCGTGAAGCGTTATGCATTTGGTTTAGATAAGTAGCCGTAGCTTTGTTTCATTCTCAATTTAAATAGTTTTCTGAACTTTGCTTACATTGGATACTACATTTTAGCTTTGTTCTCATGAAGTATTCCAAAATATCACTAGTCTGGAATGAGGCATAATTATAGCAATTTAGAACTTTACGTTTTTGTGTTCAATTACAATTAGTTGTTACAGCTAGTCCTATTCTCATTAATCTCTTCCAAAATATCACTAACTCTGGATAAGACTTAGCTGTGGTGTTTTAGTTTACCTGCGTATTGTTATGTTTTTATGCCCATTTTCACTGAATGATACATCCAGACTTGTTTGTACAAATTATTCCAAAATATCACTCATCTTGAACAAGACAGGGCTGTAGTATTTCATAGAATTAGTTGCATTTTGGTTCAGTTGAAATACTTCGGAGGTAGATGTCATTCTAGTTTAATTCTGTCACTATATTTCAAGCTTGATAACGGTACTCTAGTTTAACTCTGTTCACTGTATTAGTATCATTCTAGTTCAGTTCCAATTCATTTCAAGTTAGATAATAGCACTCTAGTTTAGTCTTAGTTCACTGTATTAGCATTCTATTTTAGTTGTTATCAATTGCATTTTAAATTGTATTAGTTGTTAAATTTAGATACCACGGTCTTCATTATCTACAAAACTTCTTCTGTTCTAATTTCATATTAATACATCATCATCTGGACAGAAGCTAGTAATATCAGTTTAAGGCCTTGAGTATTTTGCAACCTTTTGACAATTTCACAAACAAGCCTTTTCTCAAAGACTATTCTAAAAAGAAATCTATAACTTTTGAACGAGGCCTAGTGGTGCTAAATTGAGTTGCAGAATAGAATTAGAAGTTAGTTTAAAGTAGAAATCTTATTGCGCTACAAATGTTCTTTTCCAATTATGTTCTAATAAACCTTTAACCATGGATGAGATGTTGTAACATTGTAAGTTGATTGTTGACTTAGGAAAACCTCAATTGCACTAAAAACTTATCCTTTTCTCAAGCTCTTCCAACATATCTCTAAATGAATGAATTGGATGAAGTTCATGATATGGGTTACTGAGTTCATGTTGTGATTTGTTTCTTTGCTATGAGTCCTTATCAAGTTTTGCATTTTCTGTCCTTTAGTGCACACCTAGTTTAGAATAGTTTCACTCTGTTTTAGTGTAAACTTCTTAGCCCTTTTTCAACATAAAAACCATAAAACCAAAAACATCATAAAAACACTAAACACAACGTAGTGAGAAACAGATACCTAGGCACATACAGTGCACCACACTTCAACAGTTTACTAGCCCTGGTTGACAATTAATGACCTCAATTTAGGAACACTAAGTTGAGCACAACATTTTGGCGCCATTGCCGGGGAAGTGTAACTAGGTAACCTTATTTCTTACATCCAAAAAAAAAACAAAAAAAACAAAAAAAACAAAAACTTCAATCACCTACCACACCCACTATATCATGTGGTGCAGTAAGAGCCACACATCCACATCATGAATTCATATTTTTGCTGGTAGAAGAAGAGGTGACAAAGGAGGTTGAAGAAATGGATGGAGATGATGACAATGAGGAATATCCTTTTGGATTTCCCATTCAAGAAACTGATATCAATGTTCAAATGAAGAACATCCATCCATATGTACTTCCTAACTTCAAAGGTATGAGATCAGAAGACCTGGAAACCTTTCTTTTTGAATTTGAAATAATTTGTAGATCTTATGGCTACTCATTGCACATGCAAAAATTGAATTTGTTTCCGGAAACATTGAAGGATAGAGCTCTTAGATGGTTCATGACTTTAGGAACAAATTCTATAGGGACATGGGATGATATGAAAAGAGTATTTTTGGAAAAATATAAAGGTTATTGCATGCACCATGACCTTAGAAATGAAGTCTTTAAGATGAACCAAAAAGAGGATGAAAGCTTAGAAGATTTAGTGGAGAGATTTACTTATAATATCAAAAGATCTAAATTGCATAATTTAGGATCAGATGCATTAAAAAATCTCCTACTAAATGCTATAAAGGATGAATGGATTGATCTTCTCAATCTTGTGGGAAAAGGAGATGTCTATCAATTGCCATTTCAAGAAATTTGTGAACTATGCAAGAACATATCAAGAGGAAAAGCAAAGTGTGTAAGATCCCTTCAAGATCCATTTATGGCAAGAGTAAGTAAGTCAACATCAATATTGGTAAGTCAAATTGAACCTAACAATTTGCTAAACATTCTTGGTAATTTAAATGAACAAATTGACATGTTAAGAAAGCAAAACAAGCAAAAAGTTGCTTCATTCATATTTTGCCCTAAATGTAGAAAGAAACATGCTTTGCATGAATGTCCACTTGATAACATTAAAATGTGTAAAATTTGTGCAGGATCACATACTACTGAAGATTTCCCATCATTACCAGGGTTGAAGGCAATTTACCAGAAGGATAATGGAGAAAATCAAGCACAAGAGAAACTTTCTTATGTAGCTCCAAGAGGACTATGGCATCCTCATCAACCCAATATGATGCAATATCCTTATGCACAGTTTCAAGGTTATGCACAACAATCTCAAGGTAATTGGAAAACACCCTTGCCTTGGCAACCTTGGGCATCTCAATCCCAACCTCAAAACCAACCTTGGAAACCTTGGCCATCTCAATCCCAACCTCAAAACCAATCTTGGCAACAAATTTGGCAAAGGCCCTATAAAGGAAATCCACCATATCCTCAATCTTTCCCTCTCTATCCTTAATACCATTCGCCTCCACTAAATCATCAATATCACCCTCATTTGACCTCAATTCAACCTTTCCCATTACCATCCACACAAACACCCCAAAGATTCCCCACTCCATTACCTGCACAACCATTTCATATCCCCAACAATAAAACACCTCAATCAACTTACAATTTTGAGGTATTACAAAATGATTCACCAGCTATCATTGAAGAACAACAACCAGAAGAAGAAGACTCAGATAAGGTCCAAGAATCATGGATGTCTATTGATAAAGAGAAGATATTGGAACCAGAGATTGACATCTTGTTATAGACATGATTCCACTGGAAGTATTCATATGCTTGAACAAGATTTTCTTTGTCAAGTAGAGTAGGACACAATAATAATAATAATAAAAAAAGAGAGTAGAGAAAAAAATAAGTCCTATTGTGAAAACCAGCTTGCTGGTGCAATTGGACATGAGCTTTGCTTGAAAACCAGGCAACTGGTGAGCAAAGTTCACAATAAGTTCTGCAATTTCATGATGGTTTCAATCTTTCATGGTTCTTCAAATCATTCTTGGTTCTATGCTCGAGTTGGATGATGTGGAATTCCTTAAGGTCCACCTTCCAACAGATATTGTCCCATCGACCTCAACACTTTATTTGGGATCAAGATTAGAGATTATTTGAAGTGCCTTGGAGCTTGCATTCATCAATGGCAAGCCTCCTCGTTGATAACAATGGGAATACAACAATGTCTCTTGATTTTCAAATCTTGCAGACGACTCGACTTCGACACATTCATTCGTCCTTGTCAAGATGCACTGAGGTACCTTGACACTCATTTACATTATCGGTGAGTTGTCTCGCATTGGTTAATGATTTTCATTATTGATCGATAATCCAATGATTTCTTCCCATGCTCGACTTCGACACATTTATTCGCATGGTAAGAATTGTACCATGAATGTTGGCTTTGATGAAGACTAATGGTTTTATGGAATCAACAACAACTTGCAGCAGTACATTTTATTAGTTTCTTGTAGCAGCATGTTCATCTTCTTGTCAATTCAACAACAGCTGCGGAAAGTGGCAGTTTCTGCAGCCAATGCTGTAGCAGCCTGTTTTCGTTTTTTACAACTTTTTCCAGAGGCAGTTTTGGCGCAAATATTGCAAGAGATTGGAGCAGAAATAAAAATTTTTGAGCTTCTGGGTTTTCTCAGAATATGATAAATTGAGTAAGACATGGACAAAATTTGGAAAAAAGCAATTTTTAAGGGCATTTTAGATGGGTTTTTTCAGGCAGATTTTCATTTTTCAGCATTATGGACAGATTAGGACAGATTTCAGTGTTTTTTCACAGCAGCGCCTTTTCTTCATCAAAATGAAATTATGGAAGCACGTGGTAGTAGAGAAGGTAAAAATACACAGTTTCACATCCATCTTCCATAGTCATACTTCATTTCTTTTTACAGATTGCATGTTTTAGCCACATCTTATTCAGCAGTTCTGACACAATTGTACAGCCTACAAAGAGATGATGATTATAGGAAATTGAAGGATTCTGTTTTGAAGACCAATATGCTAAAAGAGGACCAAAGGAACAACATCAAGCATAACAGTTAACAAGGTCAAAAATTCTGAGGTAAATTGTGAAAATTATTTTAATAGCAAAAAGTTAAAACATGAAATAGATACAATGTGTATAATCATATGTTTCCCAAAACAACCTATCATTCGAATTGATTAACATATCTTGGCCATATCCCTTATCCAACATTCCAACCTACTATTCCACATCTCCTTAAGATTGTATCATTCACTTATTTCACCACAAGTTCATCACAAATTCTCCATCAGATCCATAGCCACTTCATTTTCTCTTATAACTTAATTACCTCCATCCATTCACCTCCATTACACTTTGCAACCAATCCATCTCTAAGTGCAGAAAGGTAATTCTGAGGGTGAAGCATCATTCTTCAACTAATCTATCTTCAGACACAGAGATACAATTTCAAAATAAAGCATTAGACTCTGTAGTCAATCTAGCTTCAAGCATAGAAAAGTAATTCTGAAAGGAAGATAATCTGCACAAAGGAGGAATGTGGCTAATTGTCAGGACAGAACCAGTTGGAGTCAAGTATTTGGAAGGATATCCACAAGTCAAGGAGTTACTATAACAAGCAGGGAGGTTAAATTTTATAGAGAAATTTGATGGCTTCCATAAGGAGATTACAAAATCTTTTGCCAAATCTTTTGATGGAGCAGAAGAAGAAAAACTGACATGGTTATTGAAAATAAACTTGACACTCCATTACAGGAGGAAGATGAAGAACCAATTTCTAAAAAGTTAACAGAGATTAGAAAATAGATTAGGGCCAAAAGAAGAAAAAAGATAAGGTTGGATGTTCTAACAGAGGTTTCAAAGCACATGGAATAAGTTTTGATGAAATTGCATGAGGACATGCAATAGTCTTGCAGTGGGGGTATGTCGAGCCCTAGAATTGCCTTCTCTTTTACAAACCTTCACTTCATTTCATCATTCTTTTATCACTTCATAAGCCTAAAATCAATGAAGAATGATTAGGATTGCTTAAAGGTTACATGCAATTGATTAAAATATTGTATTTTCATGGTTTTTGTTGTTTTAATAATTTTGTGCAAAATAGCTACAGAATACAGACGTTCCGTAAATGATCACGCGTTCTGCAGCTATTTTAGTGTTTGAATGGGTTACAGGTGTCGTCTGAAAGAAAAACGCATATGGGTGAATTCCAGACTTCATCCACATCATTCCTTTCTCCCTACAAAGTCTGAGCACAATTCTATAGGTGGTTATGCACGTGGGAAACCAAAACCAAGAGGTAGACTTCTATCGGGACACAGACTCTACAGCTGTCGGCAGCAAAGTACAAGACCTTCAATAAGAGTTTTAATTTGATTAGAAGTGGGAAAGACACTTATCCCTATTTTTCTCAAAAGTAGTTATGTAATTTCATTATAAGTGTGACTCGGGAGACCGAGAAACAGAGTTAGATTTTATCTTCTTGTTGCTAGATCTCAGAACTTTGTTTGTGAAGAATTACTCCTTTAATGAAGAGAAGCATCATTTTATTGCACGAGCTGAGTTAATCTTGAGTAGATCCGCGTGCTGATCCGGTGGTAGAGGGCCCCTACTGCCCGTGAAGCGTTATGCATTTGGTTTAGATAAGTAGCCGTAGCTTTGTTTCATTCTCAATTTAAATAGTTTTCTGAACTTTGCTTACATTGGATACTACAGTTTAGCTTTGTTCTCATGAATTATTCCAAAATATCACTAATCCAGAATGAGGCATAATTGTAGCAATTTAGAACTTTACGTTTTTGTGTTCAATTACAATTAGTTGTTACAGCTAGTCCTATTCTCATTAATCTCTTCCAAAATATCACTTACTCTGGATAAGACTTAGCTGTGGTGTTTTAGTTTACCTGCGTATTGTTATGTTTTTATGTCCATTTTCACTGAATGATATAGCCAGACTTGTTTGTAAAAACTATTCCAAAATATCACTCATCTTGAACAAGACAGGGTTGTATTATTTCATAGAATTAGTTGCATTTTGGTTCAGTTGAAACATTTCAGAGGTAGATGTCATTCTAGTTTAATTTTGTCACTATATTTCAAGCTTGATAACGGTACTCTAGTTTAACTCTGTTCACTGTATTAGTATCATTCTAGTTCAGTTCCAATTCATTTCAAGTTAGATAATAGCACTCTAGTTTAGTCTTAGTTCACTGTGTTAGCATTCTAGTTTAGTTGTTATCCATTGCATTTTAAATTGTATTAGTTGTTAAATTTAGATACCACGGTCTTCATTATCTAAAAAACTTCTTCTGTTCTAATTTCATATTAATACATCATCATCTGGACAGAAGCTAGTAATATCAGTTTAAGGCCTTGAGTATTTTGCAACCTTTTTACAATTTCACAAACAAGCCTTTTCTCAAAGACTATTCTAAAAAGAAATCTATAAATTTTGAACGAGTCCTAGTGGTGCTAAATTGAGTTACAGAATAGAATTAGAAGTTAGTTTAAAGTAGAAATCTTATTGTGCTACAAATGTTCTTTTCCAATTATGTTCCAATAAACCTTTAACCATGGATGAGATGTTGTAACATTGTAAGTTGATTGTTGACTTAGGAAAACCTTAATTGCACTAAAAAATTATCCTTTTCTCAAGCTATTCCAACATATCTCTAAATGAATGAATTGGATGAAGTTCATGATATGGGTTACTGAGTTCATGTTGTGATTTGTTTCTTTGCTATGAGTCCTTATCAAGCTTTGCATTTTCTGTCCTTTAGTGCACACCTAGTTTAGAATAGTTTCACTCTGTTTTAGTGTAAAATTCTTAGCTCTTTTTCAACATAAAAACCATAAAACCAAAAACATCATAAAAACACTAAACACAACATAGTGAGAAACATATACCTAGGCACATACAGTGCACCACACTTCAGCAGTTTACTAGCCCTGGTTGACAATTAATGACCTTAATTTAGGAACACCAAGTTGAGCACAATAAGAGGGTGCTCTTACACTTTGCGCTCGCATCGCATCCGCCGCCTGGGCTTCCGTGGTGCGCTTCCGCCTCTCCGATGTTTGGTGCTGGCGAGTGGTTTCTTCCACTCCATGAACCTCTTCTTGTGGTTGATCCACATCCTGAGGCTCATCCTTAGGAACTAATAGCTCCTCATCTGCATGCAAGTGTGGCTCCCTCTCAAGCGAACACTTCATGGCTTTCTCCTCATGAAATTTGATATCCTGTCAGACAACAGTCTTGCGACTGTCTGGAAAATACACACGATAGTTGTGGGGTGTATAAGTGTACCCCACAAATATCCCAACCTCTGGTTGGCTCCGCCCTTTCTCCCCGGCATCCTTCATCACATGAATGTAAACAGGAGCCAAAAATCAAATGAGAAATATTCGTCTCTTTACCGTAAACGCTCTTTGGGTGTGTAAAAAATAAAGGCAGTACTTCATAGAGAGACAATGGTTTTGCACATAAACCGTAGTGTTGCATGCTTCAGCCCACAAGTGTATGGGAAGGCCCTGATCATGCAACATCGCCCGTGCAGCACCCACGATCATTCTGTTATTTCTCTCTGCGACCCCATTCTGCTATGGGTTATGAGGCACTATGAGCTCTCTTTGAATTCCTTCTATGCTGCAAAAGTCTTTGAATTCGCCAGAGATGAATTCACCACCATTATCGCTCCTAAGAGCCTTCACTTGCTTCTCCGACTCTTTCTCAACCAGTGCCTTGAACTCACAAAAATTTGAGTATGTCTTGCTCTTCTTCTGCATGAAGAAGATCCAGCACTTACGAGAAAAGTCATCCACAAATATCACATAATACCTGTGCTTTGCTGTCGAAGCTACTGAGAAAGGTCCACACACGTCTGTGTGAAATCTCTCACGGATCATTGTGGCGCGACTATCCTTCTCATGAAAAGTGGTCTTTAGAAATTTTCCCAAAGTACATCCCTTGCACTGATATGACTGCGCAAGTGTACCCTTGGGAAGCCTGGTAGAAATCTACTGCAAAATTTTCAAAGCGCCATGGTGAAGATGGCCCAATCTCCTATGCCAAAATTCGCCCTCATCCCGGCTCACCACTCCTTCTGCTTTGCCTGCCATTGCTGCGCAGCCATCTACCTACAATTGATAAAGGTTCTTAACTCGAACCCCTATCCTCCGGGTTTCACCAATTGCCTTACTGCGTAGGAAACCCTTTCCCTCACTAAAGACAACATCATATCCCTTGTCTTCCAACATTGCCACAGAGATCAGATTCTTCTTCAATCCTGGAACATGCATGACATCCTTCAATATGAAAGGTTTACCAGACTCCATCTCAAAGGAAATGGTCTCGATACCAGTCGCACTGTATCTACCATCATCGCCCATCTCGATGTGCACTCCAAGATCCTTCTCATCCAGATCACTGAACAAATATTTGTCTCCGGTCATATGGAAAGACGCACCACTGTCAATAAACCACACTGATCCCATCACACTTGAAACCAAGCATGCGATCAGCGAAAAATACAGCTCAAACTGTGAGGCTAAGGCCTCTCCAGCTACAGATCCAACATCCTACTTATTTTTCTTCTTCTGTGGACAATTAGTGGCATAATATTGTCCGTGTTGGTGACAGTGAAAGCACTTCACCTTGGACAAGTCCTGCTTCTTGCCTTTTGCACCGGACTGAGAAGGATTTTTCTTTCCCTTCCCTTTCCTTGCTTTGGCAGCCAAAGCGCAATTTTCTTCATCTTCATTCTTCGATGAAGATCCATCCCTAGTACCTCGCCTTATCTCCTCCTGCACAAGATCCGACCAAAGTCGCTCCTATCCTGGCAGTTTCTCCCGACCATTGACAGAGTCCTCATAGCTATGCCAACTCTTCGGAAGCCCAAGGAGAGCCAAGCTCACCAAGTCCTCTTCAGCTACAGTAACCCCCACACTTCCCAACTCATCCCTGCATTGGACAAACTTCGTGAGGTACTTGGGTATACTGTCGCCTTTCTCCATTTTTATTTTTCTGAGCTTGTCTTTAAGCGCCAACTTCCTTTGGTTGCTTCTGCTTTGGAACAAGTTTGTCAAAGCTTTCCACATCAATAATGGAGAAGCTTTCCCATGAAGGCTGGACATTATGTGATCCTTCACACCTTCCAATAGAATCCTTCGACATTTTTCTGTCTTCTTTTGCCATGCATCAAGTGCGGCTGCATCGCTAGAAGCAGTTTTTGGAATTTCTGCATCTATGAACTCCTTCAACCCATTATCATCCAGCACTGCCTCCATCCTATCCTTCCATGAAATATAATTCGAGCTGCCCTCAAGGGCATACTCCAATCGCAATCCATTGAAATACATTTCAATGAATGCTCAACTTTGACACCAAGAAAACACTACAGTAAATTCGAATTCCACCAGCACAAAACTCAACCACTTCAATAATTGCAATCTGCTTTGATCAATATCGCTTCGATACCATGTAGAAATTATATAACTTATGTGTTATATATCCAATATTCTCCCGATCACACACTATTTTACTTCATGCACAATACAAAATCTATTCCACCATTGATCATCACATGCTTAAATTAAATCAATTGCAATGCACACATGAAACCATAAAAATTCACACACATTAACATAGTGATTTAACGGGAAAGCCTGAAGCTAGAAACCCCAACTATACATATATAATATATGTCATAGAGATCATGTAACAATACTCATACAAAGCTGAACATGTCTAGCTCTTAATACAATATAATCGCTACACACTAATCAGGCTTGATCTAGAAAATCCATGCACCGATCTCTGCCACCTGCTAGCCTGCCTCTACTGTGCAATCCTTGCTAAAGAATGGCTCTGAATGAACTCGAATCCACCTAGCTTGCACTGTACAATCCTCATTGGCATCTCTACCAAGTGTTGGATGCAATCAATGCATCACTATAGTCACAACTGATAGTCTATCTTTCCCTTTCACCTATCTCTCCACTGGTCTCCACTGAAACTGTCCATGCACTGTAGTTAACTAATGTATTCTTCAATTGATTAATGAGTTAATATTTACTGAATTAATTATTAATCAATTCACACCACTCTCACTAGTGTATCAATTAGTTAGACTAGATAAAACTAGCTCAACTGTGTCTAACTGAGTTAAACTGAACACAACTCCACCAACTACTTCTGTAACTCCACCAAACTCTGTCACATGAGTTCTAGCTGAAGTCATCATGCATTAGCTCCAGTAAACCCTCAGGAATAGCGTAATTCCTTCTGTCAGCTGCTGTGCCACATCTGTGCACTTAACTGAAGTGCTCCAAGAGAATAAGATAATGTTTAGAGTCCAAATATTATTAAGAGCTAATAATATTCGACATATCTATTTTAGACTGGCAATCTAAAAATAGATTCCGCCCAGTATGTCTAAAAATAGAAGTCCATCTATTTTTCCCGACTTGACCAACCATCCACAAATAGCATCCTGCAACTCATAGAATATGATAGACATAGTCTAAAAAGAGACTTTGTGCGAAAAATAGCTTGCAGGCCCACTTAATGAAGGCGACTCTTTTCACTAAGGTCATCATCTTGTTGAATCTCAACACTACTTACATGACTTTTATATTAAATATGTCTCATTTCCTATATTACATCAACTCTTGTATGCATGATGGATTAATCTCATTTAATGACTTGAGGTATGCTTGATAAGGTTATAAACATGGTCATGATCATTTGCAGGGAATTAATGGTGCTTATCCTAAACTTTGTCGATGATGCTACACACCATTTGGAGCACATTCCACTTGATGTTGATAATTAGGCTTAATGATGACTTGGCATAAGATTTGAGACAATCATCCATCATTTAGACCTTGGGAATTTCCTTATGGAGCTAGGAACTTACACATATGAGTGTTACACTAAAATTTTTCACCATGACCATTGATTTAGATACCTCGCTATTCGATGGAGTGTCTCAAGTGAGTCCCCCATGAAGCTTGAAATAAAATAATACTAGGGACAAAAGGAATTTTGGTTTTTACTACTTAAAAACCATTTTTGAGAACCTACTCGTTTTTCCTGAACAAAACCCGCGCATGCGCAATTTTTGTTCACAAAAACAACACAGATCTATGTAGTTTCTTCCACTAAAAAGTGTGCAGATCCGTTCATGCACGTTAAAAAAAAAAGTAAGTTCTAGAACCTTTGGTTGAGGAATCTTATCCAAATTAGAAACCTAGAACCACTACATACCTGCACTTCATCCCTTGGTTTATGGAACTAAACTCCTTTTCATAAGGATCATATACCTTGAGAAGTGGAACTAGAAACCTCCTCATCCTCCCTATAAATTCAGCATAGGACTAATTTAAGGAGGGGCTGTTTGGGATTGGAATTTGTAAACTCATGCTGCTGGTTTTGTGTCTGAAGATCTTGTCATCAAGGGAAGGAAAGGAGACCATTGGAAGAGGCTTACAACATCAAGGCTCATGTTGTAAGATTGCTCTTTTTTATTCTTCATAATACATATGAATCTCTTTTTCTCATTGTGTTGTTTTTAGACTCATTGAAACAATGTAAATACTTAATCTCCTTCATCATTAAATTGAATTGGTGTTTTTAATTATTATATACTGCAAGTGCTTTGATCTTTTGCATTATTTGTGATTGCAGGTTCTTCTCAACATTGAAGGATTTCTTTAGAGTGAAAGGAAAAAAATCTACGTCAAACATCTCGTTGAAAGGTAGGAGCATAACCTCCTCATTTCTAAGTTATAATAATATGAATGCCAATAGTTTAGAGAAAGAGGTATTCAAATGGTTGTTTGTTTCTAGTTACCTGTTGGGGTACTAGGGAGATCACTCTTTTCTACAAGAGGGATTAATCCATAAAAATAATTGGCGACTCCACTGGGGAGCGAGTTATCCTTTGTGTCTTTCTGTAACATTTGATGCCTTTAGACCCTTTTAAGAATTGAAATTTCTGGTTTGAAACCTTTCGTTTTTTTGCTTAATTTTCTTGATCTGCATGGTTTCTGTTCAAAAATAGAGTGCATATGTGCACAATTTTTCTTTAGAAACAATGTGCATGCGCACTGACACTGTTGTCTACCTGGACAACCCTGTAAATTTTTGAAAAAGTTAAGGTTTCTGTGATTTAAGTCTATAATTTTGGTGTTTATGATCCTGTTAGCTTGTTTACAATCTCATTAAGTCTCTGCTAAGTTAATTGGGTGTTTTGAATTTTTGTTTTTGAGAAATTATTAATTTGATTTCCTTTGGTCATTACTTCAAGGTTTGTCTCAGTTTATTACCAGTTTTTTCATTTTTTTGCTTTTTTTTTTGCAAAAACATTTCCCCCTCATTCACCGGGGTCGGGGGGGCTAGATTGTGTCTGAGTGTTAATCACCTTTGAGTGTTTTTACTTTTTACCTTTGGAATTCTCATCGAATTTTCTTTACGTATACTTGATTGGTTCTTTGGATTAAATTGGGGAATGAAAATAGTCTTTTTGTTCTTTCGCTAATTTGGAATAACCTTGTGTTTGAGAATTCTCATGAATAGATTAAATTTGCATAGTTAGAATTCTCATTTTCAGAATATGAACGAAAAATGTGCATAGATTACATTTGCATATTTTTCAATTGAATGGTGCATAGACTACAACTGCATATTTTACATTCTGGAAAAGTCAACCATAGATTTAGATCAGTTTCTTTTATTGTATTTTTTAGGAAAATCACTTATCTTTACAGTTTTTGGTTTTGAGTTTTGTTGGTTTGCTGATCTATCAAAAAGAGTCTTTCAATTCTGGAATTGGTTGTGTCAATATCTTTTCTTTCAGTAAATATCATCATATATTCATTTATGCATGTTGTAAACAATTATTTCATCGATTGAAAGATAATGTATCCCATTGAAAGATAACCCTGATTTGAATTTACATGTTTTTATTCTTGTTTTAAAAGACAAAAATAAAAAATTGTTTTGAATTGATTAGCATTAGTTTTTCTTGTTGAAATTAGTGCATTAGAGAATTTGTTATATTTTCTCTTATTTACCAATTTTTTCATTGTTGGAAGTGAATGGAACCTCTCTCCTTAATTTAGTTAGGATTCATCGAAGTGAAAATATTACATTACCATATTCGATTGCATTTAGTTTTGGGTCAGGTCAGAACACCACTAGTTTCATATCCATTTACCCTTTGAGTAAAAAACAACCAAAATAACACAATGTTAAACAAATTCATCTTGAAATTTTTACATTTTCTAGGGATATTTCCACCAATCTAGTTCAAGATTAGTACTTTGGAATAGGGATTAGTTAACTTTCCAAAGCAACTAAACAAACAATAGTATCTCGTGGTAAGGAAAAATTCCAATTGTTTTCATTTTTCTCTGGGAAGCTCTTATTAAAAGAGTCAAGCACGAGGTCATGCCGGACCTAGTGGAGTAATCATACCTACTTTATTGGTAAAGATAGAATATGTGCACACATTACAAAGGGTAAACCTCAGACTAATCATTTTTGAGGAGCCTGGTATCACATGTCGGTAAACCTCGTATTTACCATGTCAAGGAGCTTTCAAGGGGACCGAGCTTAGTTACTCTGCCCTTGCATGTATATCGGGCCACAAACTGTTTCCCTAGGTTTGATTGCCTCAGTTGGTAACCATAGTGGCTATAATCTTAGGATTTTTCCCAAGGTGGCGGTGGAGGGAAGGTCCCACTGTACCCGGAAAAAATGTTGACTAGACTCACTTGGAATTTTTGGAGGGTAATATTCACTCGAGATGGCATAGTGGAGTTACTTGCACCAGAATTTTTCATTAAGTAGGTTGTCAGGGCAACTGTTACAACAACTAGATTTTCACATTGATCTCTGTGAAGTTGGATTTCATCACCGACTAGTGATTTCATTGTGAAAACAAACTGTTTGTGTGTGTTTTGACTCCTAGATTTAATAGCGCATGTTCATTTGTTTGTTTTTAATTTTTAGAGACCTTAGGTGTGGATTGAGAATTTGAAATTAAATTTTTAGTAAAATTTACTAAATTTGAATCTAATGGCCATAGTTATAGAATTTACCAAGGAACCCCTCTTAACAAGAATCCTAGTACTTTTCCTTGCTTTGGAAATGTTGGTCCTCCTTATATGGCTACATTGTCATTACCTGGATTTACCATAGGCTTACTAGTATGGTTATTTTCAATTTCGTTGGCCTCAATACTCAAATTGTTCCAACTCAACCGGATTATTCACCTCAACAAAGTTCATCATCTCAACATCACCAACCTCATGTTGACCCTTTACCTTATTCGCCCAACATTTCTTCCTCCCTTTCTTCTCCTTCGCTTGGTAAAAGCGTTGATGCTAGTAACTAGGTGGCTAAGAAGAAGAAGAAAGGGAAGAAGAAATAGAAGCAAGATAAGAAATAAGTCAACCAACCAACTATGGTTGTAGGTGTTGGTAGTGTTGAGGAAACTTCCAACATGCGTCGTAAACCAAAATACCCTTGCAATATTTGCAAGGGTGTCCACTTCCTTTTCAATTTTCCTAGTATTTCTAAGGTCTTCGAAATATGGTAAAAAAAATCCTATCAACTTATTGTTGATCCATCAAACAGTGATTGTCAGGTTCCTGGGAAAAAGGGTAAAGTTAGGTTTCCTTGTAGGTTATGCAAAGGGAGTCATCATATTCACCTTTTCCCTCATATGAATGAAGCCTCCAAATTTTTGGAAAACCTTACTGTTCCACCACAACAACTTCCAACTGGTTACCATAAAATTTCTCCCAACCTACCGTTAATTGTTGAATTAATTGATCTAATTCCTAGTATAGTCAATCCCAGTCTTCCATTGGAGAGTGAAACTCATATAAATCAGGTTGATGATCCATTAGTTGATCAAGTGGTCGAATTAATTTCACATTCAATCGATCTCGCTCTCCCCGTAGAGAGTGAAATACATACAGCTCAAGTTCTTCTTGTTACATCAGATTCTTTTATGCTAGGGGGGCATTTCACCTGTTTCTACATAACCCCCTCCATGTACTGAGGTTTTTTCCTTTGATTGGAATAGACTGACACAACCTAGTATTCCTTCTTCCATCCCTTTCCAAATAATTTTGAAGGTTTATGGTAAGTGTGCATCGCAAAAATGTGGATGAAGGTACTTCTGTTAGTTTTTTATCCTCAACTGTTTGGCAAGCTTTGGGTTCCCCTTAGCTTATGTCTGTTACACAGATTCTGTCAACTTTTAACAAAAACATTAGTGAACCCTTAGGGATCCTTCCTAAGTTTCCTATTACCTTTGAAGGTAAAATTGTTTGTATTGATCTTATGGTAGTCTAAGGCCCCTTGGATTTCAATTTTCTCCTTGGGAGAGACTATGTTTATGAATGAAAGCTGTCATATCGACACTCTTTCGTGTGATGTCTTTCCCTCACAATGGAAACATTGTGACTATTGACCAACTTTCGTTCGTTAGACTTGATTCGACTACCAAGCATCCGACAACCCTGAATTTTCCTTATACGGAAGTGGTATCTACCCTGCCACAGGTTAATTATGTGGCAACCAGTCCCATGTTTTCAATTACCGATGCAAGCAAGCCTCTCATTGTTTTCTTGACTTCCTTTGACTTAGATCCGGTAATTGACATGGTGAACCCTATAGGGGTATTTGAACATTATTTTCTTATCCCTATTGAGTCCCTCGACATGGGTTCCTTCCAGAGAATTTTTATTCCTTTCGATGAAGAAATCTTGGAGGCCATGATCAAGGTGTGTCCCTTGACATGTGCTCCTTCCAGTTGGAAGCCATGATTAATATTTCATGAGGATAGTTCCTTTTACTGTGTCAACGTCATTAAAAAATGAAACATGTATTTATGAGGATAGTTCCTTTTACTGTGTCAACCTCATTAAAAAAATGAAACATGTCATTATGAGGATGGTTCTTTTCCCGTGTCAACCTCATTAAAAAATGAAATAGGTTCCCATGAGGATAGTTCCTTTTATTGTGTCAACCTCATTAAAAAATGAAACATGTCTTTATGAGGATAGTTCGTTTTATTGTGTCAACCCTGTTAAAAAATGAAACAGGTTCTCATGAGGATAGTTCCTTTTACTGTGTCAACCTCGTTAAAAAATGAAACAAGATTCCATGAGCATAGTTCATTTTCTTGTGTCAAGCTTGTTAAAAAATGAAACAAGCTTCCATGAGCATAGTTATTTTCCTGTGTCAAGCTCGTTAAAAAATGAAACAAATCCTCTCCTAATTAAGTCGAGTCTTTCATCTGATCTCATAAATGAACCTTCATTCCATCCAACTATTAGTAATCAATAGTCTACTTAGGTGAATGAAATGAAGCTTGGGCGGCATTGAAACTTTCAAGCATGATTTTTCCTTTGTTTCAAGATTGTGTAAAAATGAAGCTACTCTCAAGCATAATTTTTCCTATGTTTCAATCTTGTATAAAAATGAAACCTATCTCGAGTCCATTTTGGTTATTATTTTCAAGACTCGTTAAAATCATGAAAATCCCAAGATTTTTTTGCTATCCTTCATGTTTGTAAAACACATGAAAATGCCAAGTTATTTATGTATTTTCCTACTCGTAAATTAAATTGAAAGCCCAACATATGAGTACACTTTTATCATTTTTTAAAACTCATTAAAAATTACGAAAAAGCGAAACCACAGAGTTCTCTTTTAAGCCCTTTTCAGACTCTCTAAAATGAAAATTTTTCCGAGCACTTGACTATTCGAACTCGTTAAAATAAATGAACAATATTTTATTCAATATAAGCTTACCTCTTTTCTGGACTGAGCTAGACTAATTACGAAAAAGGTATATGTTGACTAAGCATGGTCAATAGATTTCTCTCCCACATCATTTTATCCTTTTTTGGGTTCAAGAGACTAAATTTATGAAAAAGAACACTGCGGAGTTTACTTATGTTTTTCTCCTAAATCCATAAAACTGTAAAAAACTGAGTTTTACTTTCTTCGGGCTCGTTAAAAATTTATGTTGAAGGAACAACACAAGTTTTTTTGTGTGTATTTTCAAACCATTTGAAAATTAAAATGACATTGAGTTACCCCGACATTGGACTCGTAAAAACTTAAACAATGCAAGACTCGTCGATCACAATGGGACTGAACCACTCCTTCCTAGGGTTCGTTAAAATTACTTAGGAGGAATCATCTAAAGGATGAGATTATACAAACAAGAAAATGTTATCCTCCTCAATCTTGAAAAAAATAAAGAGGTACTTTCCAGTAAAGGTGGGGGAAAAATTGAGAAAAAGAACGTTCTTTTTTATTAAAGGAAGTGTGTCGCTTTTGAACATGACACTCCATCACATTTGTGTCTGGGTTGGGAAATCCATTTGCATCACAGTTAATCAAACCTCATTGAAAGTCTTCAACTGGTTTTGGGTATTATTGTTGAGTCAAATGCTGCCAAGTCATGTGTCGTGTCGCCAATATGTTCAAGAGAAGTCCAACCTTAGTAAAAATTACCTTGCTATGCATAACCTTCAATCATGTCAATCATCCATGAGTCAATCCTGACTCAATTCAAATATTTTTCTTCAAAAATTGACATGAAGTTTCATGTCGTAGGTCCTCCTGCGATGGATCGCTTCCTATCGAATTCAACTCATTATCTAGGAAGTTGATCTAGAAACTCTTTTAAATACCTTGAGGCTTGCATGTCTTAATGGCAGGTTTCTCACTTTTGACGATAGGTTCTCATCATTGGCCTTCGATCGAATGATTCTATGAGTGTTTGACTTCAAAAAATTTAATCACACTTCATAAATTGTACTAGGAGTATCTTGAGAACCATTGTCATTATTCGTGGTTTCTCTCACATTTGTTAACAGTTCACATCATTGACTGGTAATCAAGTGGTTTCTACAATGTTCGACTTCAATAAATTCACTTGCACGGTTAGATTCGTACTATGGATCAAGAGATTGAGATCAAGAACCTGGATCTAGTTTCATCCATCCAGGCTGCGCGGAGTTATTAAATATTCATGATTGTAAATATAGATCCATTGATGGTTGCATTCATACTATGTATACTGTTGACATGGATATTTGTATATTTCCCTACTAGTTCATCTAGTTATGTTTACTCTAAGTATGGGAATGCCTACCTCAGTGATGTTTATATGAAAGCATGATATGGTAATCCTTGATTGTTTATTTCAGGTTTTCAACCAATTGGTGTCTGATCCGAAACTTTGACATGATAAATCACTTCAGTCATCAAACATTTTTCCTGGCTTTGCACTTTAGTGGGCAATATGTTACACTAAAATTTGTCACCATGACTGTCGATTTAGATATCTCTCCATTTGATGGAGTGTCTCAAGTGAATCTCCTATGAATCTTGAAGTAAAATAATACCAGGGACAAAAGGAACTTTTGTTTTTACTGCTTAAAAACCATTTTTGAGCACCTGTGCAGTTTTCCTGAACAAAGCCTGTGCATGCGTAGTTTTTGTTCACAAAAACTCTATAGATCTACACAGTTTCTTCCACTAAAAAGTGCGCAGATCTATTCATGCACATAAAACTAAAAAAGTAAGTTCTAGAAGCTTTGGTTGAGGAATATTATCCAAATTATAAACCTCGAACTGTTACATACCTGTGCCTCATATCTTGGTATATGGAATTAAACTCCTAGATTGGCTATAGTAACCCACTTGGATGGTTACACTCTTCCTTTACTTGTTGACAATCCAAGCATCTCTCCACAAACTCTACCACCTCTTTCTTCAAGTTCAACCAGTAGTAGAAATTATTCACCGATGTCGATGTCTTCTAATATATTGGGTGACCACAATACGGTTTCAAATGAAACTCTCCGAAGATAATCTTCTTAATCTCACTACTGTCCAAAACAATATCATGTCCCTAAATTTGATCAAGCCATCTGCTGTGAGATGATAGTCCACATCCTGTGCACCTGTACCTGCACCTGTACCTTTACCACTACCTGTATATGTACAACTACATGTACAACTACCTATACCTATACCTATACCTATACCATTACCTATACCTATACAACTACATATACCTGTACATATACTATGTTGTAACCCGTGCCTAAGCTCTCTATACATGTCATCCTGCTGACCTGCCTATAAGATCTGAGACTGTAAATTTGTCCCATAAGAACTCATAGCTGCTATATGATTCACCTGTATCCACCTGATAAGAGCATCTGCAACCCTGTTCTCTTTACCTTTAATGTAATTGATCTCAAAGTCGAACTTACTTATCATGGAAAACCATCTAGCTTGCCTACCATTCAAATTCGGTTGGTAAAATAGATTCCTCAATCCACTGTGATCACTCATCAATACAAACCCCCTGCCAAGAAGATAATGCCTCCACATCTTCAATGCATGGATGATCACTTCCAACTCAATATCACGTGTCAGATAATTCTGCTCGTGCTCATTCAATTTCCGTGACTCATAACATACTAACTTGTCCTTCCTGCATAAGAAATCCTCTCTTGCAAGCAGCTATGTATACCACAAAATATTTTTTTGGATCTGCAATATTTAGCACTCCATTTCCATCCAAGCACTCAATATATTTTTCATAGGATTCCACTTTGGTCCTATGAAGATACAACTATTCCATACCCAAAAGTATGTTATACAAACCCAACAAAAATCCATTCAAATGTGCTAATGTAGACATACCATTCAACTCAAATGCACAAGATTCCACCCAATGATGAACTCAGTTACTTGTACTTGTAGCCAACTTCACTAACCAAGATTCTTCATGCACTTCTTTATTCAAACCACACTTATCCACTAGGTTAATATTAATATAACTATAGTTATATCCAAGTTCAATCAAAATAGAAACAACTTATTCAAAAAGCTTACCATCCATAGATGTATGATGATTTGCATGCCTATTATCCAACGCTGCATAAATCTGAGGACCACTCTGTCCAAAATCCCCCACAGTCTGTGCTTCTTGAGCATTGTAGATCTACATTATACTACCTTGATGTTGTGGACAATCTCTCCTATGATGATCTTTGCCAAAAGTCCAACACTGTAAGTCTTCCAGCTTGCGCTCTTATTATGCTCCTCAAACTGAAATCCCTACCCTTTGTGATCCAGGTGGATATCGGTGGCCACCCACCTTTTCCATTTGGACCTGCAACATCAATTCTTCAGCACAACTTACTATTTTTAGCAGGTTTTCGGGTCCTGCACTCCCGGAGCCATTTTGGGGACTTAATGATCCAATTGGATAGTGGTGGCCACCCACCAAGTCCATTTGAACCCCCACCATCAGTTATTTCAGTTTGTGAGTTTTAGCACAACTTATTATTTATAGCAGTTTTTCAGGTCTTGAAATTCCGGAGCCGTTTTGAGGCCCTAATCGACGTGGGTCGTAGACCATGTTGCTCACTCAAAATTTTTAGTCCTTGGATAGATCTTTCTAACAAGCTATTGAGCGTGTCAAACAGAGATCAGATGCCAAAGTTACGTCCTTGGGAAGTTGAAACACCAATTTACCCAAACGGGGCCCACAGTTTTGGCGCTTCATCTCCTAGGGTTAGGTTTTGGGATGTTTCAGATATTACATTGTTTCTAAACAATAAATAGGCCTTCAAGCCTCATTGTAACACAGATCAGGGGCTGGTAGCTGACACATCTCTTCTCAGAGATAAGCGTTGCCAGTACCTTAGCTCATCTATTTCCATTATGTCTATAATAAGCCTGCGAGCCTCAATGTAACATAGTTCAGAGGCCTGCGTACACCACATCTCTTCTCAGAGATACGCTGCCAGTGCCCTAGCTTGTTTCCATTATGTTTGTAATCTTATTTCAGTCATTCTTTGATTATAATAAAATGAAGCATTATTTCCGCTGCATATCTGTGTTTATGGTTATATCTGTATTCTGTTGCGTTCCTGCATAAAATATAGATCAGTGGTATCAGAGCGGTCTACTCTTTCTCTATTTTTCTTTTCATTTCCCCAACACGGCTAGGGTATAAGGAGTTCAACCACGCAACCCCGACAACCCCCCATGGCGGAAGGAAAGAAAGACGAGGGAGCAGGAGATCCTATCAAAATCTTGCTAGAGGAGGCCCTCGAGAAATAGAGGAACGCGCTGATGGATACATTTTCCCAGATCCTTCAACAGCTACCCACCGGTGGCACATCTACATCCAGCGCATCCGCCAACAGGTCCGCGACATCTTGGACAAATCCAACACTAAGTTCAACAGAATTTGCCACCCCCTCCCCCCCCCCCCCCCATGGCGGAACTTAACGCAATGGAGACCATTGCTTCCTAAGGAGGGAGGAATGATCCAGGTGGATATCGGTGACCACCCACCTTTTCCATTTGGATCCGTAGCATCAATTCTTCAGCACAACTTACTATTTTTAGCAGTTTTTTGGGTCCTGCACTCCCGGAGCCGTTTTGGGGACATAATGATCCAAGTGGATATTGGTGGCCACCCACCGAATCCATTTGAACCCCCACCATCAGTTATTTCAGTTTTTGAGTTTCAGCACAACTTACTATTTATAGCAGTTTTTCGGGTCCTGAACTTTCGAAGCCGTTTTGAGGCCCTAAACGACGTTTTTTGGGAAAACGGGGAGCAACAAGGGGCATAGACCGATGTTTCTCACTCAAACGTTTTAGTCCTCGGATAGATATTTCTAACAAGCTATCGAGTGTGTCAAACGGAGATCGGATGCCAAAGTTATGTCCTCGGGAAGTTGAAACACCAATTTACCCAAACGGGGCCCATAGTTTTGGCGCTTCATCTCCTAGGGTTAGGTTTTGGGACGTTTCAGATTTTACATTGTTTCTCAACAATAAATAGGCCTTCGAGCCTCATTGTAACACAGTTCAGGGGCTGGTCGCTGACACATCTCTTCTCAGAGATAAGCGTTTCCAGTACCTTAGCTCATTTATTTCCATTATGTCTGTAATAGGCCTGTGAGCCTCAATGTAACACAGTTCAGAGGCTTGCGTATGCCACATCTCTTCTTAGAGATAAGCTGCCAGCGCCGTAGCTTGTTACCATTATGTTTGTAAGCTTATTTCAATAATTCTTTGATTATAATAAAATGAAGCATTATTTCCGCCGTATCTCTGTGTTTATGGTTATATTTGTATTCTGTTGCATTCCTGCATAAAATCCGGATCACTTTGTTAGATACATTGAACTTATTATGAAATGCTGCATTATCATTGTTACTTATGTTCTAAGGCCTTGCTCACTTATTATCCCATTTCCATTTATTCTTATCATCACCTTTCTAGTCTTGCTTCGTCTCATATTTGTGCTTTGATTTTTCATAACAATGCTTTAGATTCTAGATGGAATCCTCGAATGATGTAGTCTCTTCAAACTCAATCATGCCTTTGAATGCTATCGACAAACCACTGATGAAAATCTAAATATTGGCCTTCTCTTCCTTGAGGTAAGGCACATACCTCAATAACTCCAAGAACCTGATAGTGTACTCCTCATCAGTCATAGATCCCATCTTCAACTCATAAAAATATTTTTCCATGTCATCATAGTACCTCTTTGATAGATACTTCTTCCTGAATGGTCTCTTGAATTCACTCAAAGCAAACTCCTCCTCATAAATATCTGTGACATTCTTTACATATTCCCACCAGATATCTTCTTTAACTTTAATATTGAATGCAGTTATTCTGGCCTTCATGTTCTCTGAGTAATCATGTAACCTGAGGAACTTATTCATTCAAAGAAACCATGCTTCTGCATCCCGTGATTTATTCATTTCCCCATCGAATGTAGGTGGCTTTTATTTCTTAAAATACTATGTAATATATCCCCTATTACTCTCATGTAAGGATAATAACGATGATGACCATGATACCTGTCAGAACCAACAATAGAATAAAACTTATGTCCATATCCTCTCCTATTCGGAGTATCCAAGAACCTGCCATCCCTGATCATATCATCTCTATATTATTTGTGCCCACTATGGGATCTACAACCATAGTCCCCATTAGTCCTATCCTCCCTTCGATAACTGATTCAAATTGGTCCCTATCTCTGTAATTCTAACAAACTCTGAATAATTACTGCATCGACTTATGCTTGTTTATCTTGTGCATGCATGTTTCTATCATTATTTTATTTTCAACTTGTTATTTCTTCCTTCAAACTCCTCAATGTATTTTTTAAGTTACAAGAGTGCCCAACACCATGATGCTCATCTAATTCGTAGGGAGAATATTTGTATTCTACCATCTTGCCAGTCACTCTTTTATTCTCTTCTTCCTGCAAGGTATATTATGTCAGCTAAACCAAATCATAAAAAAACCATCGTACCTTAGCATAGTTCGGGGAGGATATATTGGCTCGTCTACAAGACCGAATAGATTAGCACAATGTGTATATAAACATAATCATGTAAACATATAAGAATTTTTTCAGCCATTATCCAGTTATCAATGCATGACTATGTTTACCACATACCATGACTTCATGCACAATAACCATCATCCATTCAATGTATGCATAACAAAATATAAACATGGACACACATAACCAATGCACGACCAAAATACACTTACAACAAATATTTCCAACAACGACACCATCAAATTTCACATGGATACACCATTGCAATCATGACCAATGCCATGCATACACAACAAGAACATAGACCACAAACACAAGGACCTATATACATCTGACATGTACATGCGACAACACATTCATGCAAGGAGAATGGAAACCATACATCACCCAAGGAGAACAAAACCATGCTATGATACCACTCTATAACGCCTTCCTCCCAAATCTACCTATGTAATCATCCAACTAGGGAAAACATGTGACAAATAGTTACTATGATATGATTAAAATCCCTATGTATTAGTTAAGGAAGTGGAACCAAAAAAACACAACCAACCTGACCTTCTACACATGCATCATAACCTATAAGAGCCATCCAACCCTTCCAGGCGACCACCCCTAAGACAACCTAAAATTTTACTACATTAAAGCCTCATTCGATCCCACAACATGGGCGTGCATGCGACTGGGACCCTTTAGTCACTCCCAAGGTAAGGCATGCCTGAAACTGGGGAATTTTACAGGTAGTTATGTTCCAACAACTCTAGATTTTGTGCCACTTTTTCAGGTTTATGACTGAGGCCACTGCCCAGGACTCCATGAAACTTCTAGAAATTAAAGATAACATAGAAAAAATGATAAAAATACAAATACTTTAAAAAATACTTGACTGGAATCCTAATAGCCATGACATATATTTCATCAAACATGTCACAAATATGCTTTCTATATGTTAAAACAACATATCTGAGCGTAGGGGTCTCGCACTTATGTGAGAATCGCTAAAAATAATTGATGTCTCATCACAATTACTACATTACCATCTATTAAGTAATATATACATTTTACATCCATTGAATAATAAAAACATGATGAGAGCCATACATCATCACTATCATAAAACTCACTCATAACTATTATATAACCAATAAAAATATAAAGGATATAACAAAAATATAAACCAAATATAACCAAGCATATTTACCCATAAAATACCAAGGAGAAAGAGATCTTATTGATGATTGCATGGGCCAACCAGGTATGGGACTTCCACAAATCACCCGACCATAGACTAGGTTGAACCAAATATTTCTTTAAGCCAGTCATCCTCGTTCCATATTACAAGCATGAATGCTGGATATCATAAAAAAAATAAATCAAAACCAAACTAGGGCTTTGAGAGGCCAAACGACCTCAACCCTCAACCAACGATTCCACTTCACGCTAAGATATCACTAACCGTCACCAGATTGGTATCTACCAAAGCTGTCCAGGGATCCAAATCATTTGTTCCAACTAGGGCTTTCAAGACTTGTAACACAACCCACAACCAAAGGAACATGAAACCTAGCATAAAATAAAAATAAAACCCACAACATCATGCTTATCCAGGAAATGGAAAGGCTAGGGAAAACCATTTTCAATCTAGGAAATCCTCCATGCCAGTGGCAAATCATATTCGAATAACCACATGCATATTCCATTCATGCCAAAACTAGTAAGGAAATCATACATGCAACTCGATACCTACAAACAAAACCCATTGTAGTTGTTGATCCCTATGTCCTCTTGAGATTTCCTACTTTTAATTTTCCTTATTTTCTCCAAATCCCAAGTATGACACATTCCTCCAAGAGTGCTCCAAGAAAAACTCTAATTTTCCAAGAGTATGAGAGAGAGAGAATAGAATGAGAGCTCAAAAAATAAACTATAAAATTCTAAATTGTCCAAAAGGTACCCACTAATCCTCATAAGCCTTTTTATTAATGAGACCTTTAATTTCTTCCATTTTCCATTATTTCCTTCATTTTCCTCCTCACATGAAAATTGTGACCATTCACCTTCATTTTCTCCTATTTTCCATTATTTTCATAAATAATTGCCAATAAATGCCACTTTTCTTTTCCAAAGTCTTCCCCATTGCCTTTTCCAATTTTCATAGGCATTATAAACCAAATGAACACCCAAACTAGGATGTTTTTCCAAACATTCAGCTTGGAATATGTGCCCCATGGACAAGGTATTATTTTACCTTTATTAACTTTTACATGGATTTTTGACTAGGGTTGTTACAAGTTCATTCCTCTATTTCTCTATTACCTTGATTCTTCACTAGGAACCATTCTTCCAAGAAGAATTAAGGCCATTTTTAGACAAGTAAGACCACCTACTAAAAGTTGTTGATCCAAATTTCGATGGTCGATTTTTTCGCTACAATATTCACAAGATTTAGGGCCTTCTCCTCCTCTCCAAACTCTCCAATAGCTCACTATGCAAATGAATTGGATTTGGGGGAAAGAAGCGCTTTTATAGGAAAAACCCTATTTTTTTTGTCACCCATTGTGACCAAACTGTAGGTTAGTTTGAAAAACCATCAACACTATTGTAAATCTCTCATTGATTTCTATAATGGGTCTCCCTTTGTTTTTGGTAATTTGACACTTCACTGAGAAGCCATTTTTTCCATGAGGTTTCACTCTCTTGGCGGTTCAAATTGAATATCTTCATATGATCCTCCTATACTCTAGTACCACTTTAAGTTTTCAATTTTCAACTCACATGTTGATTATTGTCATGAGTAACCCTTATTTACTCATGTTTTTATGGCCTCCCCGGGCCTCCCACATGTGGCAGCATCACCGAGTCACCCTTGCTCAAAGCATAAGAGATGAGTCACCCTTGCATCCATGGAGTCTGTTGTGTCTCCCATTGAGTCCAATTATAGTGTTCCATCCATTTTTTCTTCACATTCATCCATTTTATCTCATATTTGGACTCCAGCTATACTGCTATGTCTCTAAAATTCCTTCACCTGAGTAATAGACCATCCCCTCTATAATCGAGTCAATCGCACCCAAGTCAACGATGCATATTATGCTCTGAAAAGGGAATAGGGAAGTCTTTAGCACACCACTCATTTTGTTTCCCTCCCGTTGAGAGTTTTAATTGGTGAATTAAAGCTCTTAATATTTAATTGTTAATCTGGCTCGTAAACATGAGTTGCATTGCACTTCTTGATTCAATTTGTAGGTCAGAGCTTTAATATTTCCTTTATAATGATAAACTAAGTAATAAAACACACAAATTGTTGTGAATAAACAAATTTCTAAAAGGGAATCAAGCCATCTCACTAAAATAATCAAATCCAACTTTATAATTGAATATATCTATTGGATCAATCCAACTCTACTCTTTAAAGGAAATCAGTACTTTGAATGGAAACCTAGTTCTTCACTGCACATCCTTCTTCAACTAATCTATGAATAAACAATAAAAAATCTTGAAATTAAAGCTAAGAAATATTGAAATTAAAATCTTGGAATCAATCTTGCATTAAACCCTAAAACTTCACTTGGAATTGAAAACCCTAAACTGATAGGAGCTCCACATACACAAAATTCAATGCTTCTTTCAAAAATAAACAAAAGAGAATGTTGGCTAAGAACTGATCTAAGAATTCTTCTTTTAAGGAAATATGTGCTTACTCAATCAAATAACATTGACAACTCAACTCCTCTTTTTGTAAGCAAACTTCTACAACAATTTTGTAAATGACCTCTAATTCATTATGCTAAACCCTAATTCTATGAGAGACAAAACAAAACTGTAAGCTTCTACTTAATCACACAAGAGAAATGAAGAAAAACCCAATCAAGAATGATGCTATTGTTCGTATGAATCAATCAAATTCTAACTTGTACTCTACAAAAATTGCCAACTAATATTTAAAATAACCTAAAAATTCACACCGCAATAATAAACCTAGAGAAATAAAAAATCTCAAAGCAATTCAATTTCAGCAAAACTTAATGCATTTGAACAAAAATCTATTTCTATGATCAAACCATACTCATGTAATTTAATTATTCAATCTGGGAATAAGAAATGTTGGCACACACTCACTGCTTATGATAATTGAAATTATATTTACCTATCACTTCAAGTTACAGGCATATAACAGAATGAGAATTACTTCCACTTGAAAGAGGCAATCAACTCATAAACTGGAACTAACTATCCAAGCAAATACTACCAAATCTAATACTTTGAGAAACAAATTTTGTTGTCAATTTAGAGCTCTGTTTTATGTTCTTTATAGTTCTCAAAGTCACATTTTAAACCAAACCAATCAATGCACTGGGATCTAATGTCATAATGCAGTAATGAGAATTATGAATCTCTAAGAACACACACAACAATGCTGTTAAATTACTCACTACCCTCTTAATGTTATAGGGTGTAAAAATCATTGGCTCACACTGCATATATAATCTCTTTAATTTATGAAAGAAAAATCTTATATATATATATATATATATATATATATATATATATATTCCAATTCTATAGGTCATTGTGAATGTCATTGCTTGGATCTCGTGTGAAGGTGAACGTATATGGTTTAGGTCCAAATATGATCTCTAATTAAATATAACTCCTATTTTAATAGATCTAATTGAAAACAAAGTTTTGATTATCGATAATGAAAACATAGGTTCGATTACCTTGCAATGAAAATGGATGTTGGTCTATATGTCTGAGCAAAGAAATAAAGAAATTAAATATCAAATGTTGGGTCTCAGCGTTGAGAGAAAACGAAGGATCTGTATGATGGAAGAGCTCAGCGTTGAAAGGAACATAGGATGCATGTTTACAGTGGATCCATAATGGTTACTCGTGCGTTTAAAGAGGGACAGAGGATGTCCTTTGCCAAAAAATGTGATCAAACAAAAATAATGCACGAGGTCTGAGATGAAAACGCAGCCCACAATCAACCAAACTTACAATTTGATTTGTATCAACGCTAGATAAAAAGGATTTGGAATTAAACCCAAATTTTATAGATAATTGACAGTTGATTTAAGGGCATGTAAAACGCATAGTGACATCGATTTAATTCACCTAATCAATTGCATTAACAAGATTTGATACACACAATGTGAATGTAATTCAATGATTTATTCAATTAAATGAAAAATGCATTGAGGAAATAACATCACACAACAAGGAGATAAAGCGATACTCAACCACTCTAAAATGAAATCGACATACATAAAATCAAGCTTTAGAAATTGATCTAACAATACAAACACCTATAATAAAAATCTCAGTTGTAATGCAAAACAAAATCAATGAAAAAATCACAACTAATTAAACTAACTAATACTGGACAAATCTCCTAGATGTGGTGGGCCCTTGCCCCACTCAAGATAGAGAAAAATTATAGGCTAAAGTAGAAAATCAACTAACTAATCCAGTCATTCGGCAATCTGGCAATTCCACAACTTTGCTTCTCCAAACATGCTCATGATGAAGTCTTTGAAATTAAAAAGGTTCAATACAATAATGTTGCTCAATAGCTATATTTCTGGCTAACACTATCATTGTATGGCTCTCCCATAACATCTTTGGATACAAGATTTATAGCACAACTTGAGAATCACAAATTGGAAGAGATCCAGACGGATCAGATCATAGGAATTACTATGCTTAGTTTGTACAAATCTGATTGCAATGTCCATTCAAAGTTAGATGCTTTAACAACACTCCATACATAACCATGGAGATAAGGCGAATTTGATTTTGAAATATGTTATGTGCTAATTTGTAGTATTTTCAACCGCCTTTGACCAAGAATCCAAAACAAGGTTATTTTGGGAGATTTTGACAAATTTGGAAATTCTGAGTTTTACATAAATTAGCCTCCAAGCACCCCAAATATCTCCCAAACCGTAAGTTATTTTGAAAAAATATTTTAGGTTTAATAAATGTGCTATATTGGGAACAAAACCCATGCCCCATAATTTCTTCATTCTTCTTCATATGCACGTAAATCAATGCGGAATTTGTCAGTTTATAATTTATTATAGATTTGGACAAATTGGATAATTTCCTTCTAGAGACCGATATGAGTGAGCTGGGTGGAATAAAATTTATGGAGAGGTATTATAACATAATTTTTGATAATAACATCTCTCGTTTTCTCCGGAAGCACGCTGAAAGTGTCAAAGCCCTAAATTAGGCATTCTCATACTTAATTGGCTTGTGGAGGATTTCGACAATGGAATCCCATGATAAATGTACTTAGCAACATTGTCATCAGTAAAACATGGCATAATAATATTTAATCATAGATAAGTGAAGAAAACTAATGATAATCAACCATAGAGAGTATTTGGCGACAAGTGATGGAATTAGGGTATAGAACGGGCTAAAAACCTAGGGGTTTAGGGTATAAACAGTGATATTTCATGATGAAAAAATGGGCATATACAAGAACCAACACCTCCATCATCATCCCTGATTCCAATCCATCAGTCAATTTACTATGATCCCTCGTGCCTTTTTTGAGGATTCCTCATTGCCTCAACTCTAACAACCTTGATAATGAACCTTGGTAGCAGGTTCGAAACGTTGGTAAAAAGAATAAAATGATACAATGGATCTTGAAGACACACTACAAATCATTAATTGAATAATTCTAAAATCTGAAATTACAATCCCTCTTTTGTTGACTTCGACAAATTTATTCCGAAAGTGTGGTCTAGAGGGCAGTGTACCTTGGTTGCAGCCTCCATCATTTTTCGGTGCCTCAGATAAAATAAATGTAATTATTATCACCCTTTGACTTGGTTATTTCTTGCGTGCTCGAATCCAACTCATTATCGCATGATAGAGAATCATACACTTGATGGTCTGATGATCCAACAGATTGTACCGGTGTTCATCAGTGTGTGTGAGATGTTCCATACCTTATGAAGGGGTGGCCCATTAGGTAGCCCTACATGCCCATATGTCATTCGTTATGATCTAGCCTCAGATGAAGTTCTGCAAATTTGACAGGTTTGGTTTTAGCCACTTGCAACGTCCATAGCATGCATTTATCATTTTCAACCACTTTCCTATTTAGCGGGGCATTTTTTGCTACAATTCCCCCTCACCATGTCATCTCAAGGGGAATTATGTCTCATGTACTTAGATGCCATTGTATTCAGTCTTGGCCTTTGTTCTTCTAGGCGCATTATGTATATGGGATTCATTGTATTATTTTCTATCCAATTGATGCAAGTATACCATGTATCATGTATCATGTAATTTGTAGCTCAGTCCCACATTACTGGGTTCACCATAATTATTTGTACTCAGCTATCTAGGCGAGTATGGGTGTGCCTCCCCTGCCTCATTTGAGATCATGTACTCCAAAATAAAAGGAGACTTACATCATTTTCGTAGGTCTCGCCCCCTCCATTCCTATGTCCTTCTTTTCATTGCTTCAACTCTCTCTCTCTCTCTCTCTCCCTTTGACTCCCCTTTGCTGTCTCGTGGAAGTGTAACCTAAAACGTATTTTGGTCATATGATTTTCTCCTAACACTCATACATTGGGGGGCAATCTGTTATCACCAAGAAATGATCACCTAGTCATTTCTAACTAGGTGGCTCGAAATACACCATGTAGGATTACTTTTACCATAGTAAAATCACTTTCACTATGAGAAATAATTTAGGAAACCATTTTTATTAAATTATTTATGATTACAAATAAAAAACCTCATGAGAGAAATTGAATAAATAATTATTTATTTAATTTTCACTAGGAATAATTATTAAATCATTATTTGATAATTATTCTTTGTCACATTTGACTAAATCACCTAGGAATAATTAAATAATTCACTATTTATTTATTATTCCTTAATTCTATTTTTGGAGTAATTGTTAAATCACTACTTAATAATTATTTCAATTTCACGTCTTTCTTAATCTTCACGAAATAATTATTAAATCATTTTATTTGATAATTATTTCTAAAGAAATATATTTGACCATTTCGAATAAATTTTCCCTCTCCAAAGAATATAGAAAAGTATTCCTAATGGTTAGATCTTGATTTGGTCAATAATATTTTATTATTTCCCATTTTAGAGATCAACCCAATACTTTGTTATAAATAAGAGGGGTTTTCATTCATTTTTCAGAATGATCATTATCATCGTCACCATTATTGTCTTCTAGCATTCAATCTCCCACTTGAGTTTCAGTCTTTGTTTTGGGTTTTTCACACATTGAGAGAGAGAATTGACCGCCGAAGCATAAGGACATCAAAGGACCCATCCCACTAAGGGGGATTTGTAGACCCTTGTTGTAGATCTCTTTCACCAAGTGTTATTAATAAAATATTATTCATTTTAAAAGTCTTTCTATTTTGGGTTGTTACATTGGATATCTCTTGTTGTTTTCTTTTTTGGATCACATACAATCTTTTTTGTTGTATGGTTTTATATTTTTATTATTGCAGACCTGAAGCGTAAAAAACCATATATTGTTGCTAGGGTTACTTGTCACCAGTGAATTAAGTGAAGAATTTTTGGTACACCTACTAAGAATTTTCATACTAATAACATTCGAGACAAAATATGGTGAAAAATACTTAATTCATTCTAAATGAATTATATTGATCTCAAGATACGAATTTACAGTACATGAATTTGACCAATCTAGATCTAAATCTAACCAACAATATGTCACTAACAACTCATCAATGGATCATGATAACACCTCATCAAAGATAAGGATTAACAATTGAATCAAAGTGTTCTTGAACAATGTTATTGTCTAGGGACTCACAATCTAACACTTATAACTATGTAATATTATTAATTGCTTGTAAGTATAGAATGAGTTATCATATTTTCATGAGAAAAAATTTCATATACAAATTACATTTAAAAAAGAAGAAGATATAGCTATAGCTCTATGGTCATGGATATCGTTAGATGTCTACAATTATATAACCAAAAGAATGATATACTTCCACCTATCCAAAGTTTCTATAATGAACTTATATGTTTCATACATGTGATTGAAATGCATTAAATAAGAAAATATAAGTAAATATTCACTCTAGTGACTAATGTAGCTTAAAATGTCCACATTTAAGTCTAATCCATTTCAACCACTTTTTTTAACCATTATTTTTCCCTAATAGTAACAAGATACTAATGAATTATATTACTTAATCAAGTACAAGAGATATTTATAAGAGTGAGTGAGTTTCACATCTTTAAAACATGGGTGATGTGAGATCTTTATAAGTAGAGTGAATTTTACAACTTCAAAAAATGGGTGATGTGCCTTAGAGGCTGAAGTCATATATAGATTAAAATGTTACCTAGGAGATTGAGGGCATATTTAAAGTACAATGATGTAATTGGATATCTCTAGTTTGTATTATAATATTTAGAAATAATTGTTAATATGTAGAGTATAATGGTGCCCTAAGATTGGGGTCACATATTAGAATACAATGATGCTAGATGGTTATCCTTTGTGCTTACTATACTATTTGACAACAAGGGTTAATATATGTAGTGCATCAATGATTTTGAGGTTGAGGTAATGATAGAATGATGTAGTGGTTTCCCTATACCATGATAATATGTAATAAATGGTTAATAATGAGTTTTTTTACACATTTATATATATTGAGCTATAAATTTATGTGTATGTATATAATGCTAGTGTTTTCCTTTCTTCATAAAACTTGAGTGAAAGTACATGATAAGTGAAAGTACATGATTGTTGTCGCCATGACAAACACCCTCCAAATTTTTTGCATACACTAGAATTTTGGAGCCTATTGTGGATCTTATGATCGGTCATTTCGTAGTCACTTCTTGGTCATCTAATGCCTTTGAGCTCCCTTATTGGATTAGAAGTGTCGAAGTCACTTTCTCACACATGCTTAGTCCACAACAAGTTCATTAGTACATTATTTTATGCAAGCTTGGAAAATCATAACACGTTCCATCAAGATTGTGCATGTGTTATGTAGAATCCATGTTGACAATCAATGCACACTAACAATAATAGTTTCTCACATTCTAGCTGCGTTTGTACTACCATTTCAGTGAGTTTTGTAATTTGTTGCTTTCGTGAGTGTATTTTTAATTATTTTGGTTGTCTCTTTCACTTTAATTCACTCTAATTAGTGTCAATTTCATGTTATATTTTCTTTGGCATGTGTTACTTCCACTGTCTTCCACATATCAGAAGAGTTACTCACACTTTATCAATTAGCAGCTTTTTGCATGTTAGCTGTCGCACAATGTATGCATGCTTGTTCTAGTGGTTTCAAGGGGTTATCTTTGTGTGAATGAGTTTTTATAACCATGTAAACATCAGTCGCACTCATTCCAAAGTTTTAAGTACCGTCACACAAGTGGCGTCACAGTTGTCTCAAAGTGTATCTTTAGAATCACACTTGTCGTAAATTCATTGCAATGTTGTAGTGTTGAGGGAAGTATGTTGTTAATGTGTCTAGATGATCTACATTTTTTTGTCGTAAAATTGTTTCAAGTGTGTGATCACAGTTAAGTCATATCACTATTCATATCAGTTTCTTCGGTTCCACACAACCATTTTTCAGAAATTCCCCAGCAACCGAGCCTCATCCGACCTTCCTAAAATGCACATTGCGTAGTTCCAACCATCAAGCTACATCCTTTTCCCTTAACACTACGCAATGTGCAGTTCCTGTTTTCTAGTACTGCACACTTCGTAATTTTAGTGCTCAAGCCTGACCTTTCCTCTGAGGATTGAACAATTCATCTTCCTATCCTAGCCTCAACTGCGCACTATGCAATATCTAGCTTCAAGCTTATCCCTTGAGCTCCTAAGCTGCATAATGGCACAACCTCATCTACCTCCCATAACTCCGCATTTTTACCAAGCAGTACAAAACCCTGTGGCGGAGCGCTCACCGAGTCCAGAAACTGTGTAGATTGTCTCCTCAGTCCTGTTTAAACTGTGCATTGCGCAATCTCAATACTCAAGCCTCATCCTTGATCTCTTTAACTGTGAAACTGTGAAATCTCTTGGGTTCATCTTCCCTCTAGCACTAATAAATTGGATGAAGTAGTGAAAAATCCCTCAACCTGTCACCCTGAGCTTATACACTGCGTATTTTTCTTCCTCATCCCAATCTGGACTGCGGATTGTGGAGTCTCAAGGCTCAAGGTTCATCCCTAACTACGTGAGCTGTGCAATTTCACAATTACTGAGCCTCTTTCCCAGCCTGTCACTTGGTTCTAACTCAGTCAGTGGATCAATCTGCACCATCTTAGATTAGGGTTTTATCGAACTGATGTCATCTTGTCATGAGTGAATTGGAGCTTGTCATGAGTGAATTGGAGATGCACGAACTCTATCGTGCTACGGAAAGATGACGAAGAAGGATATGGAGAAGGAGGACATACTAGAAGACACATATGGAGTTGAAGAGATAAGATGATCAGAAAGCAATAAGAAAAAGGAACACCAAACTCAAACCATTCAGAGCAGTCACAAAATTATCATGGTCGTAGGTGGATAGATAAATAAAAAATTCAATGCCACTACTACAAAAAATATGCCCATTATAAGTCTGAATGTCGAAAATTACAGTCTGTTTTAAGTAAAAACAAAGCTAATGTAACAAACAATGAATGTGAAACATCGAATACCTTATTTTTGGCATGCCAAGTGACTGTGCAAGTAACTAATAAAGATGTTTAGTTTGGTTGGTCGACAACAGATGTAGTAATCATATGACTTGTCATAGTGATTTGTTTTCACATCTTGATACATCTTTCAGTTCCTCTATTGGTTTGGGTGATGATCGATAGGTTACAATTTCAAGAAAGGGTGTTGTACCTATCTTAACCAAAAAAAATGTTCTGAAGAATAACTATGATGTTTATTATGTACCCAATTTCAAGCATAATTTGTTAAGTGTTGGTCAGTTAGATGCACATGGTTATGATGTTAGCTTTCACAACACTACTTGCACGATTTCTGATAAACATAAGTCTCATGTTGCAAAGATTCCTATGACAAAGAACAGGTTGTATCAATTACAATTGAAAAGTGAGAATTTGTATGCATATAATGTTTCAACGTCAATTGACTCTGATCTGTGGCATTTTCGATATGATCATTTACCTATCAAAAGTATGAGTTTGTTGCAAATACAGTCTATAGTGAAAGGTTTTCTTGCTTTTTCTGATCATATCTCTTCCTGTACAAGTTGTATAATGGGTAAACATAAACAATATATTTTTTCTTCAGTCTCTAATAGAGCCAAAGAACATCTAGAATTAGTGCATATAGATTTGTGCGGTCCAATGCAAGAAAAATTAGTGCAAAGCTGAGGCTGAAAAACAGAGTGGCAAGTTTATTAAAGTTGTAAGGTATGATATAGGAGGTGAGTATGAATCTAAAAAATTCATTGATTTTTGCAAACAACATGGTATTAAAAAACAAGCGACAACCAGTTATACTCCACGGCAGAATGTAGTCGCGGAAAGAAAGAATCAGACGATTATGAATATGGCTCGAAGTTTGCTCAAAACACGAAATTTATCTAAATATTTATGGGCTGAAGCAATTGCATGTTTGGTATATATCTTGAATAGATTACCAACTTCCAGTGTTCAAAGTTTTGTACCTGAAGAAGCATGGAGTGGACAAAAGGTAATTGTTTCACACTTTCACGTATTTGGTTGTATTGCTTTCGCTCATGTTCCAAAAAAATTGAGAAAACAAATTGATGATAGGAGCGAAAAGTATATATTTATAGGATATAGTGATAAATCTAAGGCATACAAATTATTTAATCCTATAACTAAGATGTTTGTCATAAGTCGAAATGTAAAATTTATGGAAGACAAATCTTGAAATGAAATAGAGAACAATACTTGTCCTAATCCTTTTATTTTATTAGACGAACATCAAGCTTCTACAACTAGCACTCCAATATTATAGGTTCAAGACAAAACCAACAGTAGTTCATCAAGCAATAGTAGTTCATCATATTTTGAGTCTAATTCTGATAATCCTAAAATGAGAAAATTAAGTGATATTTATGCACAAGATGATGTTGATGATATTGTAAATTTTGCATTTCTTTCATTTCAACTTACATGTTTTGAAGAGGCTATAAAGGACAAAGAATGGGTAGATGCAATGAATAATGAAATCGATGCTATTGAAAGAAATCAAACTTGGGATTCAGTTGATTTACCTGATGATAAAAATTCTATAGGTGTCAAATGGGTTTTTAAAACAAAGTTAAATGAGAGAGGTGAAGTTGATAAGCAAAAGCAAGATTAGTTGCCAAAGGTTTTTCTCAGCAACCTAGCATAGATTATGGTGAAACATTTGCACCTGTAGCAAGAATTGATATTGTTCGATTTGTATTGGCTATTGCAGCACAAAACAAATGACCGATTTACCAAATGGATGTAAAATTCACTTTTTTGAATGGTGTTTTGAATGAAGAAGTGTATGTTGATCAGCCACCTGGTTTCAAAATTAAAAATGAAGAACATAAGGTGTATAGGTTGAAGAAAGAATTGTATGGCTTGAAGAAAGCTCCAAGAGCTTGGTACAGCCGAATAGACCATTACTTGCTAAATAAGAACATGAGCCCACTTTGTATATCAAGAATGATCATCAAGGTAATATTTTGATACTATGTCTTTATGTTGATGACATAATTTATACACGTAACACGCAGTTAGATGAATTTAAAGTTGCAATGAAAAATGAATTTGAAATGACAAATCTTGGATTAATGAGATACTTCTTAGGTATCGAAGTGAAACAAACACACGATGGTATGTTTATGAGTCAACAGAAGTATGCTACTGACATTTTGAAAAAGTTTAAGATGGACAGGTGTAAACCGGTGGATACTCCTATTGAAGTTGGTACAAAGTTAAGTAAATATGATGTGGGTACTATTGTTAATGCGACTTTGTATAAGCAACTTGCTGGTAGTATTATGTATCTTACTGCTACTAGACCTAATATAGCATTTGTAGCTAGTTATATTTCCAGGTTTATGGAATCTCTGAAAGATTGTCATTGGAAAGCTGGAAAAAGGGTGTTAAGATATATTGCAGGTACATCTACATATGGTTTATCGTATGCAACCTCTACAGACAGTAAGCTTGTTGGTTATACAGATAGTGATTATGCAGGATGTATTGATGATCAGAAAAGCACTTCTGGCTATTATTTTCTATTTGGCAGAAATTTGATCTCGTGGTCATCCAAAAAGCAGCCCATAGTTGCGTTATCTTCAATAGAGGCCGAGTACGCTGCAGAAAATTCAACATCATGTCAAGTAGTGTGGCTAAAGAGACTTCTCTCTGACTTCGGATATACATAAAATGAACCTATTGCAATAATTTGTGACAACACTTCCGCTATTTCCTTGTCAAAAGAGAAAACATATTGACACTCGTTTTCACTTCATTCGTGAACTCGTCATAAATGGTGATATTGTTCTCAAATTTTGTGAATCCAAGGAATAGTTAGCGGATATCTTCACCAAACCACTAGGAAAAGTTAATTTTGAATTTCAATGTCAAAAGTTAGGAATAAAACAATGTAACCCTCAAAATTAAGGGAGAGTGTTACAGATTAATCTAGTTAACAAATCCATTTCTATTAAAGAATTGGTTCTTGAAATCAGTTAGGAATTAGTTTAAAGTTTAACTAACTAACTATATATATATATATATATATATATATATATATTCACTTAATGAAATTGATAGCTTCTATGTTCTACTGTGTCCTACTTCTCTCCTTTCTTAAATCTATCAGTTTCAGATGTTTGCTTGTTTGATTCGTAACGAATTTTAAGAATAAATTTATGTCAATTTACCACACATTTTCCCTCTTTATGATTAAATCATTAGAAGTAACTATTAATTGCTAGGATCAATTGCAAATATCATACACAAGCAAAAAAATTGTTGCTTAAATTAATAAAAGAAAAAAACTCATTGTACATAATGGATGCACCAAGCTTGTTGGAAGAGTAATTTTTTTGCATCTGCATGTTGTGTTTGTCTAATAATCAAACATTTGTGGAGCCTTTTATACAAGAATTAGTGTGGGAGGCAGATTTCTAGATTTATTAAGAAGAAATGCACAAATATTGTGTTGTCGACTGCGGTAGTGTATTTGGAAGTAGTACGCTTGGCAGTGGGGGTGCAAGAGACAAGTACTGAACAACCTTATCCTATGTTAATGAACATAGGAAGGAAACGACTTCTTAGTATTTTGCTACTACCTCCTTTGTTTTAGCCTTTAATTACTTTCTATGAATCTTCTAGAAGGGACTCTAATTAAGGGAAATAAAATCAAATTGGTAGGGGATTACTTAGGATTATAAAGGGTTACTGTTGTTATAGTTTTACTGATTAGTGCTATTTATTTTGTTGGATAGTTTGAGTTCTAGAAGTCATGACCGATGTTAGGACTTTTTCTTAAAGAGTTTTTAGAATAAGTTGTTGTTGGCTTATTTTAAATTGATATTGTTGAGTTGCTTAAGGATTTATTGATGGACAAAGGTTGGTCAGTGAATTATAGTTTACTATTTAAGATTTGTAAATAGTTGAGAGCTTTCTATATGGTTAATACTGTGACTCTATCATTCGTCCCACACCCTTGTCCTACGCAGTGAAAAAGTTTAGTTATTTTCACAAATAAAAGTAAATAAACCATTATAATTGCTATGGAATAATTAGTTTTATATTTATTTGTGTTGTATATAGGTTTTCAGGTAGAAGCAACAACAACAATAGATTCAAGATTATGTTGTATATAGGTTTTCATGTAGGAGCAACAACAACAATAGATTCAATATTATGTACAAAGACATGAATATGATCTACAAAGACATATTCATGTACATTGAAAAAATTAATGTTGCATGTTGCATAATTGTCAAACCCGTTTTTCAGATTTTCTCTGGTGCCTAATTCTGATATCTTCCAACTGTGGCTACAATTACAAGTACGTAAGAAATGAGACTCATGTTTGTGTGTCTAGTATGCAGTGTTCATATGCGGTGTTGCTGATAGAAATATGAAAGACAGGTAGCGACGGGCAGTCCAACACATGCAGATAGCCACGATGTGTGGTGTCTTAATGATAAAATTTTTTGGTGAAGAGAGAAATTGTTTCATGTTTTTTTAATTATAAATTAAACAATTACTGCTAATGAAGTAATGTTAGCATTACTGCGCGTTTCTCTCATATAGGCGTGTGCCTCGAGAAGAGGCCAAATAAGATTATGAAAACTTTAGTTGGTTAAAAAATCCGTTAAGACTACTTGAGAGGCCGAGAGAAAATGTTTTGTGAAATATTAAATTATAACTTTGGGATAAAATGTATTTATTTACGACATGACTAATGTAAGCCTAAAATATCAATTACTAATAGTCCCATGCCACGGGTGGCGGGGATTAATAAGACAACTTACTCATATTTATGCACTTCAGTGGATATCCCAATGCTTTGGTGAGAAAAAATGGTATAATAATATTATAAATAAGATCATAATTAAAGGATTATATAAATAAGATTATAATCAATTTTTTTAATTAATGTTTTCTTAGTTGTTGTTTTTATTTCAATATGTTTTTCTACATAATTAGTGTGTGCATTTTAATATTATTTAAAATTATTTGGAAATTTGAACTTCATTATATGTAAATTTGAAATATACAATTTTAAATGTATTTTTATTAAATAAAATAAATTAAATTCATCTACCTTTTTTCATAATATTGTTATTAATTAAGATCTGTCAAAATGGCCACAAACTTGAGTGAGTGATTCCTTCATCAAAACTTAATATCATAATTTATCTTACTTTAAAATGGATATTTCACCATGGAGTTATAACTTATACATTTTGTTGTTATTTTAATCAATGATATAATATGTCATGGAACACCCATTTAGAAATACTCCCCCTTCAATGGGGTATTAAGGGCATACACCTAGGTACACACACCTCTTCCTCATGATGATTAATATTTGATCAAGGGAGATAGAAAATTAGAGGCACTTAATTTTTGGGCTAAGGGAGACATCATGTCTACCATCATAGGTCGATTAGTTATTTTTTGCATACTTGGTATTGATGAGGACAACAAGGAAAATGAGATGGCAATAAACTCCTTTGCTCAAAGGAACGAGGAAGCTAGGATGATGGGATATAATATTACTTCCACTATTTATGTGAATCAATGGGAGACCAAGCACCCCCATATTCAAATGGTAGCTCACATTTTCTATAATTGTCCTAGATGATAGAAATCAAGCATGTAATAGAGCTAAGAGAGGATAAGTAACAATGAAGGAAGAAACTTCAACGAAACTGGATCTAAAAACCCATGTTCTAATATATAAAACATTCCTAGATCGAGGGAATAGAGCCACAAGGAAGAAGGTCGAGAAGCAACCTTTTCTTAGAGCTTTTCCAGGTCATCATAAGTAGAAACAATAATGATAGTGGGGCCAACCAAAGAAATGAAGGAAGATGATAGATATGTAGAGGATAACACGAGGTTTTGTAGGGAAGGAAAAGATTACAACTGTCCAATGCATGTAAAAAATGGAGAAATATGTTCAAAGCGGAGATGGAACACTAGTGTCTCTAAGATAGATGCAAATCTAGGTAACATTGTGTTAGGTAGATGCTTTCAAAAATCCACAATAATTAGCTCCCCCTCACCCTCAATGTCTAGTGGAATGCCAAAGAAATTATGGGAAGGGCCTTGGAACCTGAGAGAGAGGATTTCAACAACATTTTTTGTATGACGTTTGTAATGAGCTAAGGAAACTCAATGAAACCTATTGTTTTCTCTTCTAAGCCATTCAAGGTTTAGAGATAGCCACAAATAATGAGGATGCTCAAGATGATGTAGATCATTCTCACCCAATTTCTCAAGATGATACATGGGACTAGGTTTTTGAAAATTCAGGTTCCAACCAACTCCACTTATATGTTTTTATGTTTATGTCCAAATCTAGTTTTGGTTATAGAGGCCACAAGCTAGAATGATAAAAATGTTAAAAATGTTGTTTTTTTCTTAAAAATATAAGTCAAAACCCTCAACCAAACAATGCCATATTTAATTGTTAGTAATTATATTGTTAAGAATTCATTTTATTTAAGTTAACACTATGATATTTTTTTTTGTTAGACACACATTCTAAGGTTCTATGAATTAAACTAGTTGAATCTCAAGATCCATACTAAGGTCACTCGACTAGAACTTTCTCAACTATGTATCTGTGAAATATATATATATATATAATCCCACTTATTTATCATTAAAGTAAGTATCATCAATACTCACCCCATTTTCATTGGCTCGTCTTATTTAATGTTGAACACTCCATCCATAAAACAATAAATTCCACATCAACATTTTTTTACGAAAATAAAACCTACAGATAAGTATGCTTTCCCTAAGAGTGGTGGCACACTTAGAACAACAGAAAGAAATATATATGACCTTTTCCTTAAACTGAATAGATAAAGGGAAGAAAACCTACTTGTAATTTGTTCACTTTTCCTCACCTCCCTTTGTCGCTTCCGTCACTCTCAATCTAACTGAACTCGTGTTATGGGAAATGTTACACTAAGGTTGATAAAACTTCACAGATCAGGGGCATGTCATCACAAGAAGGACTCAATTAACTAAATTCTATGCTTTAAACTAGGGAATAAGGAATGCAAATCTTGCCCGTTTATCCTTCGGTTGTAGTAGATCCTGCGGGGTTCAAACGCCCTGCAATTCCTTGTGCTCTAGAACTTGAAAACCAACAAAGAACAAGCACAAAATCCTAGTTGTACAACATATATATGTTCTATATGTTAGAAAAAAGCATACATAATCTCATAGAAATAACAATGAATGAACTATTTAAGATCATTAAGCATGTATAAGAGATATATGACACGTAAACATTATGAACAAGATGTCACTTCTTTTATTGATAACATGTACAGTTAGTAAATAGTGCAGAGATCACCTAAAATCTACCATGGCCTTGAGCAAACTTTCCTTTGGATTCCTCCATCCCTAGCCTCACAAAACTTCTTCCAAGAATAGTGCACAATGGATGTCACATAGGATAAAGGTGAACATCTCAAGGAAACAAGGGTTTCCTGAAAATCTGGGAAGTGCAGGAGGCACAGGGGAAATATCAGACTTGTACAAGGCTATAACAGGGTATAATATCTATAATTCTCTCTCTTCCTGCTCTTAGGCCATTCCCTTGAGGGGTATTTATACCTCCTCAAATTAGTTTTTTCAGTTGGGGAATAGTTAGGCCATGGGCTGGGGTAGTTAAGTTACAGGAACAACCGTAAACCCCACCTCAAAAATAGGAAAAATATATATTTTTTAATATTTTAAATGACATACATGGGTTCTCTATGTATGGACCTACGTGTATATGCAGAAAAGTTTGGGTAGAGTCGCGTATGGGTTTTGAAATATTGTTTTTTGAGAAGTATGACCAAGTCTAAATGGAAGGGCTGCCCAAGGCCAATGCATAAGTCATCAAGTATATAATGGTGATAAATGATGCTATAACAGATGCCCCCTAATATATGAGGTCAGAAGAGGTGCATGATGGCTGAAATGTATTATGTGCATAGAAAGAACCCTGCAAGGACTAGAGAGGACTTCACCCGATTTCAGCATGCCAAAAAACCAGTGATAGAAATAAAAAGATAGCTCATGTCTGAGGTAGGCATACCCATGTTCAGTGAAATAAAATCATGTCCTCATATGAAGTATGGAGTGGATCCAATATGTATACAAGTATAGCTAAAATTTAAAGTACATAGTGAATCATCTGAAAACTTCCCGGAAGTATAAGGAAAAATCATGTCCAAGTATAACATGTAGAAGATTGATCAATGATGCTGCAAAGATATCTGATCACGAAAGCCATACTTGAATCTCCAAGAACCAAATCATAAGTGGTGGAACAAATGGTACAACACACAACTCAGGAGCCAACATATAAAATGTTGTTGTGATGAAACTGCAACATATAAGGGTGGATGGTCTCACTAGTAGAAAACTGAAGGAGCTGTCAAAGTGAACCAAAACATGCTGATGCAAACCCGAAGTCTTCACCGATCACCATGGTACAGTTCTACACAATGGGAATAAATGAGTTGAGGTAGACCATGTGAGAAATCATTTGATTACCAGTCATTGATGTATACCATTAACAAACGTGAGACAACCCACCAATAATGATAATGAGTGTTAAGGTGCCCCATTACAATCTAGTAAGTGCGAATGAATGAGTTGAAGTTGAACACTTGAAAGAATCTATCAACTAGGAGACAATGATGTATTCTCACTGTCGATAGAAAAGAGTTTGCCACTGATGACTACAAACCCTAAGGTATTGATAAAAGGACTTTGGACCTTATTCCCAGAGTAATAAGTCAGAGTCGATGGGAAATGATCAGCTGGAAGGAAGGCATTAAGGCATCCCACATCAGTCCAACGCGAGTGTAACCTGCAGGCCAAGATTTGGAAGGAATTGGACAAATTAAAGTGAAGTAACCAACCGGAAGTATGTTTATGGAATGCACAAGATGAAGCTAGCGCACATCAGAAACCCTCTGAACCAAACAATAATGAAAGCTTATAAAGAAGCAAGATATCCACCGATAGGGGCAAATGGAAATCAAGGTACTGCATGAATCCCAGGTGTGATGTAAGATGAAGTCAAACACAAGGGAAACCACTCAGTCAAAGATCCATGATGTTGATCAAATGCTGAGCATAAGGTCACCTATCAATGATGTAAATAGGGCCTGGGTGCGGTTCTAGGTTTACTCTCAGAGCAATATGTTTTAGTCGATAAGAGACAAACCCACTAGTAAGAAGTCAGTGGAGACCTTCTCAAACCGACACGAGCGAAGGACCAAATAACTGATGTGATAGAACAAGATACTGACAAGACCGAGAAGGCCGACTGAAAAATGAGTCAAGAGACATCGCAGACAGGCTGACTCAGGTGAACTTCCCTTGAACAAAAGCATGAATCATGTTGACTATGGCAACAAATGATAACTTTGTATAAGTTTGTCATGCAGGAGGCATAAAAAAACCCTCCATATGATTGGAAGGGATAACCAATCGGGGGAGTACTGACTCAAAAACAAGGTTATGGCTTCTCCTAAGTCAAAAACTAAAACCATCCCAAATGGAGAAAATATTTAGCATTTTTTTGTGCTTTGTTCAAGGGCGACACAACTGACACTATAGCTACCATCAAGTATGGAAGTAGTATCCCATTCCCACTCTTTTTAAAATATATATTTTTTGTCTTTTTCATATAATAAAGCTTGAAAAAGAGTAAAAGAATGCCTATAGTACAATGGATAGAATGAGTGTCAGGAAACAGATGCTTTAGTTCCTGGAATAGGAACAATCCTATGCTCAATGCAAGGCGGCATAAACTAGTAAGTTATACTCAAAGGAATGTTCCATCCATGGGTAAAAGTGTCAAGATGCAAAGGATAAGTGATTGCATAGTTAATTTGTACAGAAAGGCATGGTCAAAAGGGGGCTTAAACATGAGTCCAAATGGGGCTGGATAAAGGCCAAGATAAAAAGGTAGTCAATATGCAATATAGTAACACAACTTGATAACATATGGGAGCCTCTAGGGTAAATGGCTAGAATAAAGATAGAAAAGAAGAATAAGAATGAAGCTTAAACACATAAGTTATGGCGGGACTAAAGAGGACTCCTGAGCCTACATAAATTGCAGCATGGGCGAAAAATGATAGCGAGGAACTAACTAGGAAGCCCATGTAAAGGATGGCTCTACCTCCAAGTCATGATTAAAAATCGGTGAGTGAAATGGGTTAAATACACATGACATGATGGGATCAACCCTATGGAAAGTAATAAGAATGGAGGCTAGTATGAAAAAATGCAACAGAAAGTGAATTCCCTAACCTATATGCTAGTTCGAAATCAAATACCTGCCATGACAGGTCAGTGGTCATGGGTCTGAAGGAAAACTAGGAATATCTCAAATTCAACAGAATGTACATGAAAAATAATTTTCCCAACGATTACGAGCCAAAAGGTTAAACACCCTTAATCAAATTCAAAAAATAAACAAAAATAAAATTTGTGAAAAAATTTCAAATTCTGGGCATAAATAAACATTTTGACTCACTTTTTGATCATTTGTGCATTGTTGAAGTGGAAAAAGGAACTCTGGGGCGAAAAATCCTCTTCTCGAATACGGAGCAACCAACCACAAAATCACTTCGAATCATTCAGGTAAACCTTAGAATCATCCTATTTATCAATTTCGTTCCAGTTTTAAGCAAATTTTTATAATTTTGACCAGAGAAAATAGATTTTGGTGAAACCCTCTGCATATACGCGGGTTTTCTACAGGAAACTCGCGTATACACGCGACTGTGTAAAAGCGAGGTCGCATATGTGGAGAGCGAAATTAAAAAGTTTGTATCTAATCATTCAATTGATGAATTTGTCCAGGATGTCGATTAGTTGGAGAGAACATGAGCATAGTTCCATTGATAATGAAGTGATGGAGGACCAATAGTCCTTAGTTATTCTTCAAAATTGCGGGTTGCTCAAATTTTTCAAAATGCCGAATATGAAAAGCAATGCTAGTTTACTTTAGACGCTGGTTGATTACTGGGAGATAGAAGAATATTGTTTTATGATTGATCAGATGCCACTGCGAATAGAGGTGGATGACATATACTTTATTATTGGAATTTCCCGAAGGGGAGACCTAGTAGATTTACATGACAAGCTTGGTGGAGGGCTTAACGTAGAGGATTATGTCCAAATATATTGCGTAGATGATGTAAAGAAAGCGGGAACTCAGATTCCCATCAAATATATGTAGGATTTGTACATGAAAATCCCTCTTTTTACCATTGGTAGAGTGGCAGGATCAACTTCTCTACACTAGGCTTCATGTACACACATGAGCATAGCAGTGGAATGCTTGATACATATTTATGATTGGTGCACAACCTTGCTGGGCAATCTGAAAAAATAATTGACTTCTATCCAGAATTCAATGACTAAACATTTTGGGTACGGAATGATTTTACTGACATTCTTCTTTGAGAGGGTCCCAAGACTTCAGCCCAAGGTCATCTCTACAATCAGTAGCCCCAGAGATCCAAGAAAAGCTCGATGGGAAGATCTGATAAAGAGATTGGGGGGAAGTGAAGTTCCACAAACCACATGGGATGATGAGTTCTTCCAGTGGTGGGAAGAACAAGTCATTGCAGTGGAGGACTATCCCTATGCTGGGATGGACTTTCGAGTGAATCCTGATCTATTTCTTCCACCCGGAGCAGCATGGGGTGCAATTGGTAAGATTGCATTTTTTTTATTTTTGATTATATGATTTTTTCAACTTATATAGAAAAATGAAAAATTGTTTTTGATAGGACAATATAACTTACAAAATTTTAATGATCATGATGTAGACATGGGACCAGTCAGTCCAAAGGGCTACCCAAGGCACAAACGCCACAGAGGTGAGGCAAATGCTGAAGACCCATGAAGGAACCTTCATTCAGACAGAGAAACTTGGAGAGTTTGACTCACCAAATGCCTATGGCCGCTATAGAGGACCTACCGGAGCCTATCCATAGGGTGCGGTTATAACTGCCATTGTGTTCTATTAGAACACAAATGTTGGGTAGGGACCTTAGATTTGATCGGATGACTGTAATATTTTTTGATGATATACATGATCGGGCATAAGCCCCAATTTTGTAGGATATGATGGTCCATATTTTTTATATTTTGAACACTCTGATATATATATATATATATATATATATATATATATATATATATATATATATATATATATATATATATAGCGATTTTGTATGATGTGATGTCCCAAATGTACAATACTAAATGATGTTTTTGATATTTTTAAAGTAATAAATGATTAATATGCCAATCAAGTGCTTTATTATCTATTTAGTCTGCCAACCAATTATCAGATCGAGGAATATGAATGAACGTAAAAAATCGAAATGAACCATTAGGGGAATTTTGAGGTCTAAAATGGGCCTCCTAAGGAAATTATAAAATAATAGTGGAAATAATAAAATAAGATTTGATTACATCATCAAATTTTAGAGGGAAGAAAGAAAAAACTAATTTTTCAACTCATATTTTCAACTCATCTCCAAAATTTTTTACTCAAATTTTGAGTGGGAGTACTCGTTGGATGAAAAATTTAATTCTTTATCCAAGGAGTACCCATGTTGCATACTTTCGATGGATCCCTTTACACAAAAAATGAGAAATACATAAAAAAACATAATTGCAATCACGTTTTTCATGTATTTCTCATTTTTCATGTAGCAGGGTCCATCGAAAATATGCAACATGGGTACTCCTTGGATGAGGAATTAAATTTTGCATCCAACGAGTACTCCCACTCGATATTTGAGTAAAAAATTTGGGATACAAGTTGAAAATATGAGTTGAAAAAATAGTTTTATTATTTTATTATTTTATAATATGTTTTCCCTTTTACGTAAAAAATGGTGAATCATCCCCCATGGTTGACATCACCATCTTGAATCCTATTGGTTCTTATAAAGTTTATTTTGTTGTACATTTTTATTAGGAGGCCCATTTTAGACCTCAAAATTCCCCTAATGGTTGTAACAAACGTATCCTAAAAAACAATCGATGAAAAATGGGTCTCTGACACGATAGGTGTTGTTAAATTGTGAAACCACCAATTTTGAATCCAAGTAAACCACTAACGAATCAACACCAAAAGATATTGCCTCCGAGAGTAGGTTGACCACTACAGTGTACTCTGCAAAAATTTTCGAAGCAGGGCCAATGAAGACACCTCTTGAAACTAACAACTGACCAGATGGATAGTGGATTACCCAAGCAGCAAAAGCCAAGTTCTGGGTATGTCTATTAGCACCATCGACAAAGCCAAAATGAATCATTTCATCCGATACTACTTACCAAAGCAGATCAAAACCATCAAAACCACACCAAAAATCAAAAGACAGATATGTACAAAAATACATTATATAAAACAAAGAAAGTACTAGGCCTAAGCCTAAGCATAATACTTTTTCAAATAGAGCCCATTTCTGGGCTCCGCCAACTGGTTTCCATCAAATTCAATCAAGGCATAAGCTCCTTTCATTAGGACCTTTTTTACGATAAAGGAGCCATACCACATAGATTTGAACTTGTCTGCCCCCAAGGCATCCTTCTCTTGGGCATAAACCGAGACAAGGTCACCTTCAGAGAAAACCCTAGGTTTGAATGCCTTATCGTACTAAACCTTCACCCATTTTTCATGCGCCTCATTCATCGTAGCTGCATCTCGGTGTTTCTCATCGAGATGTTCTAAATGAATAAGGATTTCTTCGAGATTGGAAGTGTCAGGAAGAAGTTTGACAACTAACTTAAGGGAAGGGATTTCACGTTCAATAGGAAATATAGATTCCAATCCATAAGCTAGTTGAAACAGAGTGAAACCGTTTGTCATCTTGACCGACATCCGATATGCCAAAAGTGTGGGATACAACATGATATGCCAATTGGATCTAGCTTTATCAATTGTCTGTTGAAGAATTGTCTTCAAGGATTTGTTAATGGCTTCAACTTGCCCATTGGCTTGAGGATAATAAGGAGATGAATGCTCCTGCCGAAAACCCAATTTCGGAGCCAATTAAGCCATCATGTTGTTCGGAAAATGACTGCCATGGTTAGTGACAATCTCTTTGGGGATACCAAAGTGAGAAATGACTTTATTGAAAAGGAACAGGGTTTTTGTCTCATTGTCATTCCCAAAAGTGGGCATAGCCTCAACCCACTTCGTGAAGTAGTCTACGGCTACAATAATATACTTGTGACCTTTAGTCGAAGGCGGGTTACAAGTAGTATAATCAATACCCCACTTTGAGAAATGACCAAAAATGATGACAGGAAAGAGCGGAGCAGGGAAAATTTTAAGAACCCCCTTAAATTTATATGTATAATAAATGGGCGAATCTCCATGATACATAGGAAAAAAGGAAGGCGATTTTATCAATAATATAATATGTATATATAATTTTTTGGCGAATCTCTCACCATATTATATTATCTTATAAAATCAAATTCAGGAATAAAATTCCCGAATGTGGGAGCCTCGTAGAGAGAAGGCAGCATGCCACATGGTCCCCGCTGCACCAAGTAGTTGTCCTCGCCATGAGGCAACACATGGCTCTGGCGTGGGTGCCATTAAATTCTTCTTGCTGGCTTCAAAGCAATGTGCCATAACTAACACTCAATTTCACAATCATTTCCTTCGCCATGGACTCTCTCCCATCTGTTCTGGTTGCAGAGTGCCCTAGCCATTTATGGTGACAACACTCCTCAACGTTTCTCCCTCCGCTTCTTTGTCAGGTTGGCTCTCGACTCTATCTCTTCTTGATGTGACTCCACCCCTCTGTCAGCCCTTTAGACTCCCTCTGCGCACTTGGCCCATGCTGCCTTCAGTCTCTATGCTCACCCTTCACTCTCCATTAATCCCACTCAGTTTCATTCTCATAATGATGCTGCTTCCATGCCTCGCCTCCATCGTATTTGTTGTCGCAAAGGCAGACGCCGAGGTTTGCCTGCCCAACCTCCTATCCCTGCAATTGTGGAGCGCACAGTGGATTTTTCCTTAGCCATGGATGTGTTGGAGGTTATTGACCCTCGGCACCTCTATGCCCATATTTCTCTCTGAATTCAGCACCTAACGAGCCCTGGAAGCATGAAGAACATTCTTTTATCTAGAAGACCATCATTAAAGAACATGAAACCCATGCTTTAATAAAATAAAATTTTCTTGTTTGTTACATAGTATACATACTGAAATGAGTACAACAACAATTATGAAGAACGAAACTACTTAAATTTTCAACAAATACTTAGTCACTCAACCAAAGGTTTAAGACTTAAATATCCTAAACTACTTAGGTGTGTTCACGCTAGAAATTTTGAATCTATAAGAATTGAAGTGTTAATAAGAAATAAAACTTAGGGAATTGTAGCTAAAAGCCTAAAACATGCCATGCACCTTCTAAGAGATGGAATGAAGTGGTATCTAAGTATGAAAGTGAAATTTTCTTTGGTGAAATGGTTAAGATGTGATGAGGTACAAAAATCACGTAGGAAAAATGATAAGGTGCCATCAAAATGTATGTGTGAAGTGATTTCACCTAAGAAAAAGTTATAATATGCTTGCAATAAACAAATTGCCTAGGTAAAACTATGGGAAAATGGCATGAACATGAATGAAACGAGGTAAGTGTATTACCACATCATAGGATAATAATAATCTAACCCTATAGCACAAGGTGAAAGTGACCAGGATGTTATTATTTGACCACCTTGATGTTGGCTCATGAAGAACATTATGCACCACTAAAGCAACCTCCATTGATATTCTAACCTTGTGAAAGCTAGAATCATCATTCCAACCAAGGTAACCACATTATTATCAAGCAGAATCACTATGCTGATCATTCAGGAAGATCACCACATGAAGGACTACTCTCAACTAAAAATAAGTGTGTTCGTGGTCCTTGAGCATCCTACAAGTTACCCCTGAAATATGCATTTACCAATCATGTCAACATGAAGGGGTAACAACAACCACCAATGTGATCAAGTGGACAATGACAAGAACATGGCTGTAGGGGTTCTCGACCTGCAAAGACAAAACCAAGTTCCAAACTTGACAAATTGATGATATTTTTCTTCAAATAGGATAAATTATAGTCTCTGCTGAAATATTGATTGACTGGTAGATCATATGTACCAGTTAGATCCAAGGAGAAAAACACAATTCAAATGATCACATGAATAGTATACCTCCATGTTAAGCAGGCAATCACCACTGCATAAGGAATCCCAACAACAAGAAACTTTAAAGATGAAGGGAGGAGACTTGGAATTTGAGTTACACACACCAATACCAAACAATTTCAAGAAACAAGCTTGGATATTTAATCTGGGATCCATAGGTATCCCAATCAACTAGTCCCATACAAGGAATATTGGTCAACATACCCTTGTAGCACAAGTTGAAAGTGATGAATCAACTAGTCCCATGCAAAGAAAATTGGTTAGAATACCCTTGTAGCACAAGGTGAAAGTGACCAGGATGTGATTATTTGACGACCTTGATGTTGGTTTATGAAGAACATTATGCACCACTGAAGCAACCTCCACCAATAATCTAACCTTGCAAAGGCTAGAGTCATCATTCCAACCAAGGCAACCACATTATTGTCAAGGAGAATCACAATGCTGATCATCCAGGAATATCATCACATGAAGGACTACTCTCAACCAAAAATAAGTGTGTTTGTGGTCCTTGAGCATCCTGCAAGTTACCCCTGAAATATGCATTTACCAATCATGTCAACATGAAGGGGTAACAACAACCATCAATGTGATCAAGTGGACAATGACAAGAACATTGCTATAGGGGTTCTTGACCTGCAAAGACAAAACCCAATTCCAACCTTGAGAAATTGATGATCTTTTTCTTCAAATAGGATAAATTATAGTCTCTGCTGAAATATTTATTGACTTGTAGATCAAATGTGCCAGTTAGAGCCAAGGAGAAAAACCCAATTCAAATGATTGCATGACCGATATACCTCCATGTCAAGCAGGAAATCACCACTACATAATGAATCCCAACAACAAGAAACTCTAAATATGAAGGGAGGAGAATTGGAATTTGAGTTACACACACCAATACCAAAAAATTTCAAGAAACAAGCTTGGATATTTAATCTGGGCTCCACAGGTATCCCAATCAACCAGTCCCAAGCAAGGAACATTGGTCAGCATACCTTTTTTTTTTTGCATGCAAGACACACCACAAACCTTTACCCTTGTCTTCTGTCAATTAACTGTGCTAGAGCTAATGCACACAACCACCATTAGCAGACCATTAAATGCTTGGAAAAAACTAGTTAATAATTCCAAAGGGTCAAATATTATGAAAATACAATGCATCACTTTGAATGTAGAAATTAAGTGAACCCAATTTTAAGCTACTAAGTGCATATTTGCAAGGGTCAAATAAGGAAGTATACAACATAATAAAGGTATGCAAAAATTTCAATATTTGAATCACCTATCATAATTATCCTTAACAAGCCCTTAGAAGAAGGAAAAGCTCCATTGAACGAGAGGGTATCCTTGGCCAGATTAATAAGATAAAAAATAATTATTAATGTCCAACAGATGACCACAAAAGTAGGTCAATAGGACTGTGTTAGGTACTAAAGGAAAATGAAACATCTCTAACTGCATCATACTGGAGTGTGGAAATAGCGAGGTGATACAGAGGCAGCATAAGGAGAGACAACAAACCAGTCTTCTTTATAGCTTTAGTTACTACCAAAGAAGTCACACTCCTAAAATAATTATCATATAAGCTTAAGAATCTGATCAAGATTTACATATGATTCTTTCCTCCCAACCTGTACAGTAAGAAAGTCCAAACATGTGCTCAAGTTCAATGGGGACTCTCAGGGTTTCATTCTTTTTGTACATCAAAGTGCTTTTCCCTGTGATTTATGAAATATGGAATGAAAAAAGAAGCAAAACTAGCACCTTTTCTTGAATTATCAATATGTTGGAGGTTTATTAAGTTCCCAAAGGAATCTGGCAACAACATCATGCATGCTTGGAGTCTAGTTCTTCAAGGAGTAGATACGAAAAAAACTTTTGGCAATGTTAGGATGTAAGCTTTCCCCATATGTTCCTTCAATCTGACAGTGCATCCTTTCAGAGCAATTGTTTCTAACTTTATAGATGCTTCAACTGCCCTATCTTTGGTAACCTTAAGGAGGCGAGATAGATCAACTTCGTTAACTATGGAGGCTCCTGCGATGCACTCTTAAATAATAAATATGTTTATTTCAAGACCCCTGCTTTCTAGCAAGGTCAAAATATGAGCACAGGCTTTCTTTAGAACTAGAAAACTTCACTTCACTTTCATTCTCAATTTTTCCTAGTGGCTTCTCTGATTTTCCTAGTATAGCTTGTGGGCTAAGGCTCAACACATTAGAAAGGAATTATTTTCGGAGGGACAAGTACTCTCTGCTAGTGCAAGCTAGTAGATTGTTGGAACATTATTATTGGATTCATGCAGTAGCAATTATGAAGATAAGAAATCTAGATTAGGTTCCATAATTGTACTCTTTGTTTATTACATAAATAAATAAAAGTATTTATCAACAAGCTACAAATTGGTATATTATTAAGCAATGTTTTCTTTATCGAGTTTCTATTTGTTGTTACTTGCAAAAAGGTTGCATGCTATCTGTTTGTAAAAATCCCTAAAGAAATTGAAAATATAGTTGTATTCATTGTGTCTCATTGAGGAAAGGGTTATTTTTCATCAATGTGCAAATACTTGAAATGATGTCACTATTGTAATAAGTAGCATACATAGAACATTGTAATAATTTGTGAAATAAGTAAGCTATCTACCTAAGGGGATATAATAGTTGATGAACCTAGAAAATAGAGAATATGTCACGTAGATGGAAGAAGAAAGAAAATGATTTTTTATTATTCTAAATCAGAGGAAGAAGAAGTAGAAACGGGTGATCAAGAAGATTGACCGTGGGGAAGCATCATGCATACCTTGAGGAATTTATCTAGGGACAACAAGAGTTGGTACAATGGCAGTAAGAATTGGTGCAGGCCATTACTCAATCATTGACAAGTTCAATGCAAGGGAATCAACATTATAACATCAAGAGTGGCACTGGGAGATCAAATGGCCAAAATATGAAGCATGAGAATGACTTCAAATTTAGCCAAATTTGACTCGAAATCACTCACCTAAATAGCACATAAACCACTCCTACCAAAGTTTTTATAAGAACAACCAAGGAATAATACAGGGAAACAATAGAAGGGTGATATTTTTTATGACTACGTAAATAAGATCAGAAAATGTGGGAATATTTTCATTCTTCTATGTCATTTTAGGAATTTTGCACCATACAATATAAGGGTAGGCCTAGGGAATATGAATGGGGATAACAAACTATGACATTCTGAAAAAGGAAAGAAAATTAACTCTGCCCGCTTTTGATGTGACACTAGTTGTACTTCTAGGGCATTGGTTGAGAAGCTAGATACTTCCAACTCAACCCTATGACTGGGATAGAGGAAATCCAATATGCTACTCTACATCTGGAACACAAAGTTTTTCCCTGTTGTGAGTTAATCTTATTGTGCATGAAGCACTACAATCTGCCAACACATCAATTGTTCTCATCCAAAAGGGAGTGGCAGATTTCACACCCCAGAGCATCAATACCATGTTCACCACTCCTTCAACAAAGAAAAGAAATAGCTCAAGAAACCACGACATCCCTATGCATTGACTAATTCCTAGAAGATTGAACATAAAACAAAAGCAATAACGCATCAAGAGTACAAAATTTACATTTTCCAGCCCCCATCCAGAGAGATAGTATGGTTACTATGTAAAATATATAGAGAAATCAATATGAAGGCCATGTACCATTATAATGTTTGAGTAAATGCACAAGTTTTGAAGTAGTGAACAAGATCTACTGGGGACAAGTACAACCAATCAGTGATTCAATTCATTACCAGGAACAATATTCCCTCAATACAACACATTTCATTTAGTTTCTTATGTAGTCTATACACTATTACCTACCCCAAAATGCCTAAGGGAAAGTAAAATTGATCAAAACATCATAATAGTCCACCTCTAGTAGCCACTGATATCAAAGACAAAACAAATAGCTTCTTGAACAAAATGCATTTCTTATTGAAAGAGTAATCACATAGAACCACAGAAAAAACATAGAATTTATTGAGAGGGAAAGATGCTTATTTCTTCCACAAAGATTGTAATATCGTGTCTAGTGCTTTGACAACTCATCATCTACCCATTTCCTCCTCTCGAAGTGTTAAACAAGCTTCTATTACAAGAATTATGTAGGAAATTCATGGATGGTTTCATCCAGATCACAAAGTATAGGAAAGCACATTGTTCAGCCATTCAACCTTGTCAAGCATACTATCACGAATCATGCCCATATACAAATTTATTCCAGTGAACTGTCAAAGCTGGAGATTTTGACAGCTTAGAAAATCTTCCACTACAATCCTGAGAAAATATTACAGAATTAATGAGAACTAAAAAACCTAGACTTTCAACTTATATAAACAAGAAGAGAAGATTCATAACATCGTGGACTAGAAATGGATTGGAATACGACTAAGGGGAATTTTCAAATGGGGAAAGAAACAACTCTTCACCATTTTTTGGAGAAAGCAGAAAAGAAGAGGGGCGTGAGGAAGAGGAAGACAATTATGGTAAGGTCATATTTACTTGTAAACTCTAGCTGTTATAGATATTGCCTAGATCTCAATAACAACAACAAAGTCACAACTTTTACAGAGAATTCCTCCAACCCTTCCAATGCAGTCTTCTCCAAGTTTTAGGCATCACAGTCCAAAGGAGACCCAACTGCTTCATAAAAAACAAAACAAAGCAGCCCAATCTCTGGTGTCTGCTAAAAGCTCAGTCTCCACCACAAAGGGAAAAATCACCAAAAAAGCATTGAAAAATGTGGTACAGTTGGAGCAGATGTGCAGTTCCCCCTCTAAACCATTATACTCTTTAACCATTTTTTTCTACAACTTCTTGATAATTACTTGTGCATTACAACTCATACTCTTTATCCAAATTTTTCTACAACTTCTTGATAATAACATGTGCATTACAACTCATGCTCCTTATCCAATTTTTTCTACAACAATTTCTTGATAATAACATGTGGCATTACAACTCAAGTCCAAGATGGTTGCTACCACCACATCACTTGCTGACTAGCCTGCCCTTTTCACATTTATGCGTGTAGAAGAGTCAAGGTCCTAGTCTAACCTTTTGCTATACACAGTTGGTCTTGAATGATAAGGCCTGTTGTCTACATTTTTTGTGGGAAATAACTGAGATATTGACCTTAAATTGTTTCCACTTTAACCAACTGTTATACCTTGGGTGCAATTGGATTACTATTTGCAGGTTTAGGTGGGGCTGAAAAATGCTACCAACACAATATTTTGCCAAAAAATAGTTAGTTGTTCTGAAGCTTAAGCTTCCTAAACAAACTTATCCCATAAACTACAGCTACACTGAGCATGACATGACTAGTATTCCCAATACTCCCTTCAGAAAGGTGATACCACGACTCTCTCAAGTCTAAGTCGTGTATTTTGCTAAAGACTCATAATATGGGTTAGAAAAGACCATTAAGATTTGAAATCTGTAATTCTCATCTGACATTCTAAGATCAGAATACTTATATTTGTCCAATGATACTTTGAGTGTAACGAACAATCATATCCAAATAGTATCTCTGCTAGGTTTTATGCTTGACTTTGTGGTGCATGGATTTCTGGTCTAGCATAGTCCTTGTGGCCATTAATTCATGTCCCACCATATTAGTTGGCATGCTTGGGCCCTAATGGATCACACCCATCATAATGTCTTTAACAACCATTTATGGCTCAGCCTCAGCCCAAGGTAAGATCAATTCATCTGAACTCATCTTTAAGATAACTCTACAGAGAAACTTTGTTGCCGTAAAGAAGCTACAAGATCACTTTCATCACCACAAAGAAACCCCCAAAGTTTGTTTACAATCTACAAGGTAGTGAGAGTCCTTTTGAGGAATTTTCCATTGATATACATCTAGAATGCCAAATTAATTGCAGAATATATGAAAAAATGCATATTTGTACATAAATCAAGATAGAAGAGGCCATCAACCATCATATAACATTAATGATTACTTGTTTGGAGCATCAACCATCTAGAATCTAGATTTTATTAATTTCAAACAATCATACAAATTTTGAAGTCATACAATAGAAACTAGATCATTAACTTAATGAATGAAATAGGTCATTTAGCAACTGCCAACAATAACATGAGAAAATATTTATGTTTACAAAATAAGCTATCTATAGTGTACACACTAAAATATGAAGAACAAAAGGTCCAAAACAATAAAATGAGCTAGCTGCCAAACACGTCTCTATAAGTGTTTACCAATTCTGAAAGCACCCATGTTGCCAAATGTTGTCGATGTGGGGTAGCATAGCCACGAATCTTCCAAACCTGTATAGTAAACAAGTCTAAATCTGTGCTTAAGTTCAATGGGGACTCTCGGGTTTTCATTATTCTTGTAACATCAAAGTGCTTTTCCCTGCGATTTATGAAATATGGAATGAAAAAGAAGCAAAACTAGCACCTTTTCTTGAATCATCAATATGTTGGAGGTTTATTAAGTTCCCAAAGGAATCTGGCAATGAAATCATGCATGCTTGGAGTCTAGTTCTTCAAGGATTATATACAAAAAAATTCTTCTGGCAATGTTAGGATGTAAGCTTTCCCCATATGTTTCTTCAATCTAACTGTGCATCCTTTCAGAGCAATTGTTTCTAACTTTCTAGATGCTTCAGCTGCCCTATCTTTGGTAACCATAAGGAGGCGATATTGATCAACTCTGTTAACTGTCGAGGCTCCTGCGATGCACTCTTAAATATTAAATATTATTATTTCAAGACCCCTACCTTCTAGCAAGGTCAAAATATGAGCACAAGCTTTCTTCAAAACTAGAAAACTTCACTTCACTTTGATTCTCAATGTTTCTTAGTGGCTTCTCTAGCCTCTACCACTTCTAAAATAGTTCTTTATAGGAATCTGAGAATGCGGGGAGGATTATGGACAACTATCCCAGTAGAGGCATTGAATATTTTTCCATCTCATCAGGATATAATATATACACTTCCCAAATAATCACCTTCAAAACTTAGTAGTTGCAACCCACTCATATCAATGGAATACTTACTGAACTCCTGAGGTTGTCATTGATGCACCACATAGGTTGCCAAGGCTCCTCCTCCTCCAAAGGCTATGCCCATTTCACAGAGGTGATCGTGCAACATATAGATTTTACTGTTGACCTCTACAAGACACTTGTTTTCCAAGTTATAGAGACCCAACAATCCTCCCCAACCAGATCCATCCTTTATTCTTATGCCCTATAATCTTCTTCTATGAATAAAAAGTAACTTCCAATATTGAATTATCTTCTTTCTTTTGGTCATCCATTTTTTTAAAATAAAAGGTTAATTGAGATATATTATATATACTCATGAAAAGAACTATAACTGAGAATTTGAGATACAAGGTTCCAGGTTTCAACAGTGGGCAAGGATCCCAAATTTCCATGAACTGCCCCCTATCTATCATATTCATCCCATAAGACTAGAAATGAGATTTAAAGAGGCTTTATCCTATCCCTAACTACAACCACTCCCTAACACAAAGAGAGATATCCTTTGTTATATGTATCTACATTTTTAACACAGAATGTCTTCATAGTATATTTTCTGAGCTACATTCTAGGTGCCTAACTACACTATACAATCTATCCAAAATATGAAACAAAATGAACTCCTGAACAAGGGACATCTATCCAATTCCAAAGATGTAGCATACTACCAAAATGACAAAGAAAAGATATTGTCGCATGACCCATACTGAAATGTTGATCACAGGGATTGGGATGTAAGACAATTCTCCGCAGGGAGTTGTTACACCCTGTCTCATTGCTAGATAGAAAGATAGTTATCTGTAAATTTCTAGAGCAGCAAGGGACAAAGGAAATCCACAGAGAGAAAAATATATATTTCTCCTCTTCTTCAAGTGTGTCATAGCTAATTTTAAGCCTCCTTTGTATGTCTGAAGGAAGTGCTTTAGATATTTTGCAGAATTGGGCTTTAAAATAATCCAAAACAATTTTTCCATGAAATGTTGCAGCAATAGCTATCATAGATAAGGGAAACCCATCACAAGCATCCAAAAACTGTCTAACTACTTCAAATCCCACTACAGGATGTGGCTTGTGTAATGCATGGAGGCCAATAACATTTTGAGAATGTTCTCTGTTGAGGCTTGTCAAATTTTAAATGGCCCACCTTCTGATTGTTGAGATGGTAAAATCATTGTTAATGTGGTTTTTCAACTTTTAAGTGAAGAAACCTTCTGATTTCTTAGATGGTAAAAATTTAAAATCATCATTGAGGCTTGTCAACTAAAATTAGGTTACCAGAATGAGGGGCATTGAAGAAAAGATGTCCTTCACCGGTGAAAATAAGCATGGAGCTTCTCACCATGATCGACGCCATATAAAAATTACGAGGTTGAAAACATGAAATATGGTGTCTGAACAACACCATGCCTTCATTGATGCTAGATATTGACTGACCCACTACAGTCAAATCCTCGTAAAGTTTCCTTTGTAATGATGTTAAACAACTCTTAGCTGAAACTTCTCTTCAGTAAAACAAAGATCTGGATCGGTTGTATCCTAATCTTCTCTTCAGTAAAACAAAAAGCAGGATCGATTTTCCATTCAGTTTTACAGGTTCATGATTTTCCTGAATGGGCTAATCATGTACATCATTATTTATTCTAGTTGCCCAGAAAACAGGTACCAATCATCATGTTGTACCAGAGTAATATGATCCTGGTATTGAGATTATCATAAACAACACTCCATTATGATAAGAAAGCCACCTTTCTGGTTGTGTTTAGTTTTGACATAACATAACCCACCAAACACACCACAATATTTGGAGGTAGACATTGTCTCTCTCTTTATACCCATAAGAAGGTTATTTTCTTGTACACCTTTTTTTTTCAAATTGATAAATGTAGGTAATTTACAACTATTGTCTACTGCTATATAAAGCCAAGCCGCATGCAGCTTTACTGTTCAGTAGCCTTCTCATGAACAAGGCCTGATTTTTTTTTTTTGTAATATCACAGGGCCTAAGCTATCAGCCAAAATTCTCCAAAATCTCCCAAAGGAAAACGTTTATTGGCTTCTTCTCATGAAAATTGAAATAGAATTTCTTCATATTTGTTGTCCTCGATATACCTTTGATTCTCAGAATAAGGAAAACTAATATGTACACCTCTAAACACACAAAGATAACGATTTGTTTTCTTTGTCTTCAATAGCTCCCTGAGATAGGGTCAAAACAATCAATTTTGTGCCCAAATTACAAGCAAGTAATAGACCAAAATCATTGAAGCCTAAAGTAAAGCTAAAATTCTAATAATGTGTATTTACCACAGGTGAGCTCTTCTGATTCTTGCTAGTTGAGAAGCCTGCACGCAGTCAGCACAGAGCATATTGAGACAAAATGTTTCTTCATATTCACTACCATCAATACACCTTCCACACTCGTCACAGTGTGCAATACAAAATGTACAATCCCGGTACTCTCTAACTGTGTGGTCCTTTTTCTTTTTTCATTGGTGCAGTCATAAACAAGCCTTGCATTCCCACATCTAGGGAAAGCTTCAATATCAATTGTACTGTCATCATCATATGAAAGTGAATAATAGCGACCATTAGGATAAAACCGTGGTTTTAATGAATGATACTTCTGTTGTAAACCACCATGCAAAAGGTAATTCAACTTCTCAAGGTGCTCTCTTGTTATCCCAAAAAGACCACTAATTCTCAAATGCTTAAATCCGTGCATGTTGCATTGTTTGTGTGCTTTGACATTTTTTACAATTCCATTGGAAGTCAACCTTGTGCAGCATGGAAAACATAACTGCAAAGCCCCAAAACAAGTGCACCACATATAGTCAAGGGCAAAGTAGGAGGTACCAAGAGAAAATGATATTTCACTCAAAATTTTTGAATTAACGAGCTTAAATTGAGCAAGTGTAAGATAACAATATAATTGCATGATGAAAACATAATAAACTTGATAACAAAAAGAAAAGTCCACAATCAATGCACAATGTGGTTTTGAAAAGAATGGAAAAACTGAACAAGGGAACAACCTACAAGTAGTACCTTCCATGCAACATAATTTTCACAGAATGCATTACCTTTCCATGTTTTCAGATATTTAATGAAAATTAAGATATTCGAGGCAAGTTGAGGAGAAACCCACCAGTGTGTGCAATAATAGAAGACAAATCAAGAAACGAGAAATTTCAAACACATAAGAACATGAAATACCAAATGGAATAGCTGCACCAGTGCCTCCCTTGAAGGTTTCAACATTTTGGGGCAAATTCTACCTACATTTCCTTCAAAAGATAAACTTCTAATTTTTTAATTTTCTATCCTTTTATCATTGTATTTAAAGGATAATAGGGGTTAAATTCACATGCAAACACATCTATTTAGTAACCCTGTTTGAAAACATTTTACGGGAAGCACAATTCCATTTCACGAAACCCATGCAACTACATTAACTGAATCTAACTATTGACATTGCTAATCATGCCAAAATGCAGAAAATCTATATTTAGAAAGTAAATATACTGTTATTTTCAAAATGAAACTGCTAGTTTTTCCAAGAAGGGGTGTTGATAAGCACAAATGCAGCTGCTAGTTTCTCACTGTGATAATGCAGGAACTTTTATTTATGTTCCTCATCCACATTATGCAACACAAAAATTTTGTCTGGCACATAACCAACTACTTTCATCTACGTAGCCAATTTATCTAATGTTGCATAAATCTCCTTAATTTGTGGGTGAAATCTATCATCTGAAACAAAGCCATGCACCCCAGCCTCAACCTCAATCCAGCTATATGTTGTTTCTTTCTTAACTCCCCTATCATTCAGCATTTTCCTCACCTTTTCTACATCGTCCCACCTTCCAGCAGTGGCATATATATTAGAAAGTAGTATATATGGTGTTGCATTTTTTTGTTCCAAATTGAAAAGGAAATCTACTGCACGTTCTCCCAGCTGAATGTTTCCATGAATTCTGCACGCACCAAGTAGTGCCAACCACATAATAGCCTCAGGTTCACATGTCATCTCATTAAATAATTCTTCTGCTTCATCCAAGCATGCATAGCGACCAAGAATATCGATCATGCAGGCATAGTGGTATGCTCTTGGTGTTAGACAATGATCTCGACTCATGGAATTATAATATTGATAACCTTCTGCATGCAAAGAGAAGACTAATGAAAGTGACCTGGTCTGGCTTCATGTTAGAACGTATCATTTCTTCATATAGTTGGAGTATTTGCCTTCCATACCCATTCTAAGAAAATCCTACAAGCATAGCATTCCATGAAATCAAATTCCGCTTAGGCATTTTTTTGAACATGTGGAATGCACTCTCTATGCTTCCACATTTGGAATACATATCAATGAGAGCACTTCCAGCAAAGACATTTTTTACAAACCCAGTTTTAAAAGTATGGGTTTGAACCCGCTTGCCCATTTCTAAGGCAGCTATAGTGGCAGCGGCTCTAAAAATGCTTTCAAAGGTGACCTGGTCTGGTTTAGCACCTCTCCTTTGCATTTCTTGAAATAATTTCAAGGCATCCTCACTATGTCCTTTTTGTGCCTAGACTGCTATCATTACAGTCCATGAGATGACATTATGGTTAGGTCTTCTCTCAAATATTAAGCGTGCTTCATCTAAGACCCCACATTTGGCATACATATCAACCAGATCATTTCCTACAAATACGCTAGAATCAAATCTTGTTTTGATGATTTAGGAATGAATTAGTTTCTCCAGTCTGAGATATTGAAAATTAGCACATGCACTAAGAACACTCGCGAACGTGAAGTCGGTAGGCTTCATGCCTTCTCCTTGCATTTGTTGAAAGAACTTCAAGGCCTTCTCTCCGTTCCCTTGTTGGGCATATCCCGTGATCATTTCATTCCATGAAATTCCATCCCGTTCAGGCATTTCAACGAATAATTTATTTGCATTGTCAATGCTCCCATTTTTTGCATACATATCAACAAGGGAATTCCCCCAAAATACATTTGACTCATATCCATTTAGAATGACATGGATATGGATTTTTTTCCCCCTATTTACAGCTAGTAGGCTGGCACATGCACTGAGAACCCTTGCAAAGGTAAACTCAGATACATCTAGTCATTTCTTTTGTAATTGGCTATAAAGGTTCAAGGCATCTTCCCCGCATTGGTGCCGAGCATATCCAGCAATCAAGGAATTAAATGAAACATCATCTTGCTCTGGCATTATGTCGAAGATGAGCCGTGCATCCTCCATATCTGCACATTTTGCATGCATATCAACAATAGTATTCCTTATTAACACATTTTATTCGTATCCAACTTGGATAATATGACCATGAATCTGCTTAACATATTCCAGATTTCCAAGGCTGGAGAAAGTTCTAAGAATAATGGAGAGAGTGATCTGGTCTTGGTTTACTCCTTCCCCTTGAATTTGGAAAAACAGCTCAATGGCCTCCTCACCCCATCCATTATGTGCATATCCTCCAACCATTAGATTCCATGACACTAGCATACCAACCACGGTCCACAATTCGACCCTGTAGTCAAATGGTCTTCTTGAAAGGTTGCATTGTCCTCAGTTAGCCTTTCCTTTGTTAAACCTTGATACATCTCCTGTAACAGACATTCTCTTGAAAATTCTCATGTTCCACATTCATTTAATCAGCGAATGACATTTTGATAACCCTCCAACTTTCCAAGCTAGAAAATGGAAATGGGGACAAATGCAACCCAAAACCCTCCATTTCCCTCACGAATAGACTTAGTCTGACATGTAAGTCATAATAATAGGATCCACAATAACCATAATGAAGCCACACCAAGAGTACATTGGGCTCCAAATAAACTTTGCATCGCCAAAACAAGTGAGATTAGCAACAACACTTTTTTGCTAAATACAACTCAGGTAGATATATATGTCAGTAAGGACATCATGGGAGGACAACCTCTATCTTCAAAACGCATCTTCCAAGAAATTTGAAGTAGCAGAGACCAAATATTCAATAAACCCATAGTATTCAGAAAAGTATTCTATCTTTCTGAATTGTTTAGGTATGTACGTGTGAAATAAAAACTATTAAAAAGAAATAGGAACCATCAATGTGTTATAGTGATGAGAGGAACTGGGTGCCTAAACACCAATAGGTGGAGGTTGTCAATATTAACAAAATTATATGGAAATAGGGCAAAGTTATAATAATCACCATACCTAAACATAAGAAACTTGATGCCCAGTTCTGAGAGACAAGATAGAGGAGATTTTGTAGTCATAAAAGAAATTCCAAGATGTCACAAGATAGGCATATCCAACACTATTTTTTCACACCCACATGTCACATCCAGAGAGTAGGAAGAGACAGCTGAGAAAGCAAGAATATGCCACCCCCTACCACTTAACCATTATGTTAATAGGGGCATCTCTTCCTTGTCTACTCCCATCAACATAAGTACCATTGTATTTTGGAACTTATGTGCTGTCATGGACCAACCTTCTCAACCTATGTGGAATAATGGACAAGAGGAGAGAATATTTTATAGTCATGGAAGAAATTTTCAAGAGGTCACGGAATGTGAACTAGAATGGGTGACTGTGGTCCAGTTTTTGGGAGCAAGCACGATTTATTCAACAAAACTTACAACAAGTTGATTGATATCATGTTAGCATTTAATTTACTCTGTAATCAAATATTAACGAAAAAAAAAACCTGTGGCATCTTAACTACTTGAATAACAATGGTATATTTCATAATGCTTCCCTTATTTGCAAACATGTTGCCTTCATTTTGCATGAGCTAAATTAAGTGATGGTCAATCACAAAATGAAGTGAGAAATGCACAAGTTACCAATCCCAATCCATCATGATCAGTGATGTGTTAAAAGTGATAAATTTTTTCTGATAAGGACAATTGAGGCAAACTGGATAAACATATATGAAAATTACAGAAATATCTAGACAACATTTAGCGTTATGTATAATAATGCAGGAATGTATAGTTTTCGAATGAAAGAAGGTGTATAAACACCCTTCATTATTTGCACATGCATCCATTCTACGATTTAAATTTTTGTAAGAAAGTGGAAAAATTTTATGCTACTAGTCAGTGCTTGGCTCTCGAGGCATTGTTTTCCTTAATCCTTCGGCGATTATCGAGCTCGATGAAGCTTTGGATCTTAGGGAAGGGCAAGGTGTTGGGGTTTTTTATTTCCAGTTCACTGAGAGGCATTTGCTTGTCGAGGAGGTGCCACAGCCAATCAGGGTATTCACTGTCTGGCTTCATGGGAGGATCTACTGCATCTTTCAAGATGTTGGCCTCCACCGTCGTGCTCGATTTCAGCTCTTTGCTGATATTCAGAGCAACAGGGGCACCTGCCACACCCCCTTTCGCCCCATTCTTTGCTTTTGCTGCGAATGACTGTGCGTTGCCGGCTCCTCCAGACTTCAATGTTAATCCAATCTTTCACATGCCGACCCTATTCATTTTTTGTCCCTGTAAATTTCCTCCCTGCTTACCTTGCTTCCCTTCCCTCCTAATAATTATTCCTCCCTATAAAATTACACCCGAGGTTATTCACTTATCAAAATTTTTATTTTTGGAAAGATTCATTAGTCATTTCCCTCATCAACGACGTCATTCCCCTCATAAATGGCGTAAACTGGCATAAAATGGGAGCGAATGCCATTCTAAAACACTCCAATCTAGTAAATCGGCTCCATTGCCTTCATCGTAAATGGAATTGGGGACTAATGTCATTCCAGAACCATCCAACCTAGTAAATCGACTCCATTTCCCTCATCATCTGCGTACATTGTGGGGCGAATGACATTCCAAAGCCCTCCAACCCATTAAATCGGGGACGAATACAAAGAAAACAGACCAAACCAGTATAATGGGAGGCCAATCCAGATTTTCACGTTTTATGCGCTCCTATTTTATTGGGCTAAAAAATAACAATTAATTATTTTTAAAATAATTTTGAGGCTAACTATACAAAAATTACAAAAATGGGTTTATATAAAAAATTCACCCCTCTAAAATCTAAAACCCCTTAAATTTCGCCTTTGGGCTAAAATTCGCCCCTAAAATTTTCCCTGGAGCGTAGCTGGATGAGCACGCATCTTTCGAGTATAAACCTAACAAGGGTGACACTTTTTGACTGCTTCAATACAATCTTTGAAAATCTAAGGCCAAAATTATCCTGCATGCAATATCTTTTGGGTTGTAGCAAGCCTAGATAAATGACCACCACAAGCTCCACTATGGAAATTATTCAGCACAACCTCAACTTCTTCGAGAGTTAAGCAGCTTCTAAGGATTGAATTGACCCCGCGACGATATAGAGTGTCACTAATGATCAAATAACTTTTGGCTAAGTGACGCAACTTTCGACGCTCATATTTCGAAAAAGCTAAGGGAAAATTCGCAGTCTGGAGATAAAATATGAGATATCCATACCAAGGATCCTACAAAGAGATGAGAACAAGATGTTCATCAGGAAATGATTCTTCATAAAAAATCTCTTCTCCACAGGGAAACTCAGAAATCAACTCCGCAAATACTAATGATTTCTTGGTCTTGGCAGAAAAAAATCAAGATCAAATTCTTGCAAAATAACAATCCATCGATTGTATTTTCCCCCAATCAATCACCTACTGAGAAGTAATTGAAATGGATTGACTGCTACCAAAACATATTTTTTGCGGAGGACAATATAATGTCTGAGCCACTGAACAACGTGAATAGCTGCCAAAGAAAGTTTCTCTATCGGAGAATACCGGAGTTGAGGACCTACCAAGCCTCAACTAAGGTAGTATATAACATGCTCAGAAAGAGCATCATCTTCCTGAACTAGAACCATACCAATGGTAGATTTTGCTGCAGCGAGATACAAGAGGAAATCCCTACTACAATCGGGTGGACTCAGTAAAGGAGTAGAGGTCAATTCCTTTTTCAAAGCATTGAATGAACAATGAGCAAAGTCATCCAAAAATAAAAGGACTCCTTTCTTAAACAACCTCATAAATCCCTTTGTAATCTCGTCATAATTTACGATGAATCTCCACAGGAAATTAGCTTTTCCTTGCAAACTTTGAAGTTGATGAATAAAAAACGGGGGAGGCAACTGAAGTATTGCCTCAATCTTGAAGGGATCTACCCAAATCCCTTCCATAGACACGATGAATCCCAAAAACCAATCGGATGTGACAATGAAAACAAATTTATTAGGGTTCAACCGAATTTTATAATATTGACATCGTTCAAAAACTTGATGGAGGTGAGAAGGATGATCAATTCTCTTGCGAGAACGAGCAACTAAATCATCCAAATATGCCTAGATAATATGTTTGATGTTGTGGAAGGCATAAGACATAGCTTGCTGAAAGGTAGCTCCAACGTTTTTAAGGCCGAAAGCCATCTTCTTATAAGAAAAGGTACCCCAGGGAAAAATAAACACAATCTTATGTTGATCTTCAGGATGGATAGTGATTTGATTATATCCCAAGAAACCATCCATGAAGGAGAAAATCTCATTCCCTGCACACTCATCAATGATCTGATCTATAAATGGTGTGGGGTAATTATCTTTATGACATGCCTTATTTAGGTCCCTAAAATTGATGCAAACTAGGATCATTCCTTGTTTCTTGTCCAAAGGAACTGGATTTGAAACCCACTCAGTTAATGGAATGGGGTAAATGAAACCCGCCTTAAGCATCTTCTCCACCTCAGCTTTGATAGTTGTTTCCTTCCTAGGGTTGACCGAACGAAGCTTCTGCCTGATAGGCTTAGCATTTTCGTATGTATTTATCTCATGCTAGAAAATAGATGGATCTATACCAGGAATTTCCTCATAATACCAAGAAAACACATCCATAAATTCATGAAAAATATCGGTATAAGTCTGAATTTCTTCAGGGGAACATTCGGCTCCAATGAAGACGTTCTCAATAATGTTGGGATTTCTAGATATGTTCACCGAGGTAGTAGCAGAAATGAAAACCATGTTCCCTTCAACAAATACCTGTACTAATGATAAAGGGTTTAGGACTGGGTGAAAAGGGCTAGAAGATTGAAGACTAGAGAAAATTGATTCAAATTCTCGCATGTCTGGTAGAAAATAAGACCGATGATGCAAATCATCCCACGATATTTCTACACCAATAATTGCTTTGAGGATTGTCCCTTCAGATGGAAGAGTGGTATCAAGGAAATCCCGAGTAGAAGACGAACTAAGAGTCCAAACTGGAGCCACATCTCCATCCAATTATTCCTATGAAAAAGAAACTGGCATGGAATCTGCAGAGTCAACAATAGATCTATAAGCAATATCAACTGCAGACATAGGAAATTACATTCCACCCACTTGGCCTTCTGCTAATGTAGAGGTAGGAGAAGGTAAGGTCCAAGGGTCTAAAAAATAGTGAGTTTAGAAGAACTCTCTCCGAGTAGGAACCCTGGAGGAGGAAATAGCATTGATATGAACTGAAGGAGGTGGAAAATCAAAAGTACCCATCAAGGATGTATACATTCCAACCCCTAAATTCTCAACATATGGCTTGGTATCATTCACCAAGGGAATGGTCGAGTCAGAAGATGCATTCAGATCTACATGAGAACATTCCAGCTGATCAAATATGACAATTCTCCCTTCATGAGGACAACAAACAATACGAAATAATGAATATGCGATAGCATCCATCTCATAGATCTAGTTTCTCCCCAATAGACGGTTATAGTCTAAGCTTGCATCAAATATCTCAACTTCGATATTGACAGGTTTACCCCCAACACAGATGGGTAAAGCTGAAACAATGCCATGTGGCTTGTGAGAATCATCATCAAACACAGTCAGAAGGGTAGCTAAAGGAACAACTGAAGGAGATCCAATATATTTTCAACATGAAAGAAACATTACACACGTGGAAGTGCCCTCATCAACAACCATTTGACAAATATTAAATTTCTGATATATTGACTTGATATGGAAAGCCATATGGTGAGGAAGTATCTTTTTGAAATTCAACATATCAAATCTGATAATCAGAGAATTCTTCGGATCAACATCTCTAATGGAAGTGATCAATGCACTCCTTTGTGCAAGACATGACTGGAGTACCTCTAACGCAGACATGGCACAAGGAATTTGAGCCAGATCTTCTACAATTGAGTAGTTCTGGGCAGCCTAGGCATTAGGATTGATCGTCGTATGCTTTGTAGACCCTTTCGACATCTAAGGTATAGGCTCAACTACATGCCTCTCTATATGGAGTGGCTCATCATTATTAGGAGCACCCTTAGCTTTTGAAGACTCAGCTTCGCCATAATCACAACATCTCGTAGCGATATCTGCGTGAGCACTCATCATGTATATGTTTGATGGATTTTCCCCCTCCTGGTTGCCCCTGGAGGGAGTCCCTGTATTTTCATTCGTGCTAGCAAGTAATTGCTGCCCTTAGGGAAAATGGTTTGTTAGCACAACCTAGGAACTAGAAGAACCCTATTGAGCTAAAAAGCACTGCACATCTTGAATTTTAGGGCAGAGGTGAGTAAGATGGTCTCCAGTGCACAACTTGCATGGAAACTTAACTTTCTTTTTATTATCCTTCTTACCCTCTCCAACATGATCGTTGGATTTGTTCACATTCCCCTTCCCATCCATGACCTTTTTATTATTATTTTGTCCCTTCTTCCCATCGGATTGTTGATTTCCTTTGGGGTTAGAAGTTTGAACAACATTAATTGCCAAGGGTTGAGAAGGATTTGACACTGAAGGCACATCTTGGCCAGAAGGAGCAAATTGTATAGACAAATGTTGTAATTGATTTAGCAAGTTAGCCGTACTGCTATCGATTGAATCGATAAGCCCATCACCATGAGGTCCAAGTTTAGTTTTGGCTAAATCTAATTTGGAGTGAGGAGAATTTGGCAAAATTTTATTAAGGACTCCAGACTAAGAATAAATTAGTTCTAGCTGCTGAGCCCTAAAAATAGGCCGCTCTTCAGAAAATGCCCCTGAAAAGGATACATCTTTTGAGATTTCTGGCTCTAGAGATTTAAAAAACCATTCAAGAAGGAATTCGTTCGGGATTTGGGCTTTAATGAGCCTCTTCTTTCTTCTCCATTCCTGAATGTGATCAGAAATGTGAATTTCCTTATCCTACTGAAAATTGGCTAGGAGGTCGGTCCCGGTGTCATAACGGACAGGTAATTGTAAATGGTTTAAGAACATTGTAGCTAAATCTCCAAAAGTAGGAAAAATACCCCCAGTCAGCTTGATGTACCATTTTGTTGCATTTCCAGTTAAGGTTCATTGAAATAATATCAACCTAATCGAATCGTCAATAAGGGAGTTTGACGAACACCATAAATGGAAAGTGGTGACATGATTTTCCGAAAGGTCTTTCATGAGTTTGACATGTCTTCCCTTCAAACTTTGGAAGGTTTGAGGGCAGTTTGGTGGGGACCAGAAGCCAACCCAGGCTATATCGAATAGGATCGTTAGCCAATTTCAATAGATCTAGCAAGTTTATCATTTCTAAAAATGGTAAGCATGGAGGAACCTGGGATATCCATCCCCCATAGGAAGGATTCCCCACATTCTGAAAAGAATAACCTAGATTTTTTGAGGCACTAGGTTGCCAGATTTTATTCGTAGAAAATGCTAAACCATAGGAAAAACCTTGTGACCCAGCATTAAAAGAAGGACCCCCTCCCAACATAGGGTTACTATAAACAGGAACATTCCCTCCAACTGAGGTATTGAATGAAGAGGAAACCCCTTGGTAAGGGTTCCAAGAATTTGCAAATGGAGAAAAAGCCTGAGAAGTACCTATTGAAGGGAAAGGAACACTACCTTGTTGACCAGCGAAAAAATGACTCCCTGCTCCCAATGCTGTAAAAGAAGGGTTCCATCCCGCAAAAATATTAGAGCCTTGACCCCTGGAAAAAGGATTGAAAACTTGATTCTAAGAGGTGAAGGGCATGGATCCTAAGGAAGGGTTCGAATGAGGGATATGCCCACTTCCAAAGGGGAACCCTTGAAATGAAGATGATCCACTAGCCATAGAAGGTATGGGTGCAGAAATAGCTGAGACAACAGAAAATGAGAAAGAAGAAATTCCACTAGAGGAAATTCCAAAAGAAAATGTGCCAGATTGAGAAGCATGTGCTTGGGTGTTTCCAGTAAAAAATGGAGTAGAAGCAGATCCAAGCACAAGAACACTAGAAGTGATTGTCTCAGGTACCATGGGTATTCCCCCCCGCAGTCACCTGTGTGGTCTTTAGGAGAGGCAACTAAGGGCACCAATTTGTATTGGCAGCCGGGCAGAATGGTCTTAGGTCAAGATTAAACAAATAGGAGAGGGGGTATCTCTCTTCTTTGCCTGCACTCTACCTCGCGCTTGACTCTCTGGAGGAGAGTTTTCTCGGTTCAATTAACGGAGTTGGATTTCACTCTTTAATAAACTTTCTATGTTTAACAGTTTGAGCGGCCTTGGAGAGTTAACTCTCCACTCATCTCTTCCAAGGTCCTATAACTTAGCTAGTTTGTGTATGATTAAGGACAATGATACAAAAAATTCTAGTTGATTTTAATTATAGCACTTGATTTTAAATTGGTTGTCACTTAATTCAAAGGTATACGGAAGTGAAACTGATGGTGTTTTTCAACGCAAAATAAATCAATGAAAATAAGCAAAAATATTTATTTTTATTTTCAGTTAGTCACACTTCACACACTCCAGAAAACTATGAAAAAAACTAAAAATGCTTCAATGCACTTAATGCAAAACTACCAATGACATGCAAATTCTAATATTGCTAACTTTGAAGAAGCGAAAAGAGTCTCTAGAGAGAAATGGTTCAATCACTTTTGATAGAAAAGGAAGGCTAGTTCCAACCAGAACTCCCACGCATAAAAATGCTAAAATGTACTTGATACAAAAGAGAGAATCAAGAAAATACTTCCTTCAAAACCAAGCCAAGAACCAAAGACTAGAAACCAAAAAATTCTTCAAAGCATATGAAAAACCATAAAAATGAAATTAAAGAAAAAAAGCAACGAAAAACAAGATTTTTTTTTGGGATTTTTACTTATAATGGAAAGAAAAAATATTTCAAGAAGACAAGCATAAAATAACCCAAGAACCGAAACCAAGAAAATGAGTCTCAAAAAGGGCTTCGAAGTGTTCAAGCCAACTATGCTACTTTTGTAGTAGACCAAAATAAGCAAGAAGAAGAAAAGAACTCAAACAACTGATTCAGAATAGTAGCACACTCTTTCAACAAACAAAAACTCAAAAAACCAAGAAAGGTCTCTTCAAGATTCGCTACAAGGCTAGTCCAAGAAATCAAGAAAACCAAGGTAGTCAAAAAGGGAAAAAACCAAAAGCGAAGCAATGCATAGGGCCAAGAAGAGCAAACAAGCAGAGGCTCACTGTTTTGAATGGTTAGAACAACCAAGAACTCCAGGAAGAGATCTTAGTGCTACAACTGCAATTGCAATCACACAAAACATACAATTTTACCAAATGTCTAGGTTTTCAAAAGAACAAGAGAGAAATGGATGTGCAACCACATTAAACACTATCCAGATACCTTAAAGACACCACATAAGTGGTCAATTATAGACATAAAAAGTGACAGAGGTTCAAAAACTCAAATTTTCAATTTTTTCCCAGGCATACGCGGTTCTGCTATATGAAACTAACGTGTATACGCGACTGTAACAAAAGAAACTCGTGTATACGCGGGTTATTTTGAGAGATACATGGGGTATACGCGACTATGTATAGAATAAGTAGCGTATGTAAAAATAAATAAGGAAATAAAGAAAAATTCAAGCCTGATCAAGAGACCAGGACTTCTGCCTAATTCGAAAAAGACTTACTAGAATGTAAAAAGTGATAAAAATGTCAGGGAACCTACAAGATAGATAAAACAAACCAAACTAGGAATTACATGGATGTAATCCACAGTGGAGTCGCTAGTTTTGTTATGGGCAATGTTACCCTAAGGTCTTGGGTTGATAAACCTTCATAGATTAGGGGCATGTCATCACAAGAAGGACTTAATTAACCAACTTCTATGCTATAAACTAGGGAATAAGGAATGCAGATATTACCTGTTTATCCTTCAGTTGTAGTAGATCTTGCGGGGTTCAAACCCCTTGCAATTCCTTGTGCTCCAAAACCAGCAAACCAACAAAGAACAAGCACAAAAGCCTAATTGTACAACATATATATGTTCTAGATGTTAGCAAAAATCATACATAATCTCATAGAAATAACAATGAATGCAATATTCAAGATCATTAAGCATGTATAAGATATATATGACACGCAAACATCAGGAACAATATGGCACTTCTTTTATTGATCACATGTACGGTAAGTAAATAATGCAGAGATCACCTGAAATCTACCACAGCCTCGAGAAAACCATCCTCTGGATCAATCCAGCCCTAGCCTCGCAAAAATTCTTCCAAGAATAGTGCACAATGGATATCACATAGGAAAAAGGTGAACATCTCAAGGAAACAAGGGTTTCGTAAAAATCTGGGAAGTGCAGGAGGCACATGGGAAATATCAGACTTGGACAAGGCTATAACAGGGTATAATATCTATAGTTCTCTCTCTTCCTCCCCTTAGGCCATTCCATTGAGGGGTATTTATACCTCCTCAAATTAGTTTTTCAGTTGGGGAACAGTTAGGCCATGGGCTGGGGTATTTAATTTACAATAACAACTGTAAACCTCACCTCAAAAATAGCGAAATTATTTTTATTTTTATTTTAAATGGCATACGTGGGTTCTCTGTGTATGAACTCGCATGTATACGTGGAAAAGTCTGGGCAGAGTTGCGTATGGGTTTTTAAATACTATTTTTTGAGAAGTGTGACCAAGTTTGAATGGAAGGGATGCCCAAGGCCAATGCATAAGTCATCAAGTATATAATGGTGATAAATGATGCTATAACAACTCGCTTGATTGATACCTGCAATGGCAAACAGAAGAGAGAAAACGACATAAAGGAAATATGATTTATTCAAGTTTAAACAATTGAATTGATTATACTCATAATTACACATATAACATCATTGACACATGCATTAGGAAAGGAATACATTTCTTTATTATGAAGTAGAAGTAAGAGTACAACAAGTTGATCGATTCATTGTCATTCATCCAGCTTTAGTCCCATCCTCATCACATCCAGAATAAAAAATCTAGCATCTTCATAGTACATGAAAAATACCTCCAAGAGATGTGATATCACCTGCATAACTCTACTTAACACACATTATTGCTTTCTTATGCACTATGATTAGTGCTCTATTTATAAGTAGATGAAGGTAGTTTCACATAAATGAATAATTGAATGGCTTTCCTAAAAATGGATGAAGAGGTTTCCTTGTTCATGGGAATAGGAGGATAAGATGTTTAAAGGCTCCATGGTGTCCATATTCTAAGCTATTAAGTGATATGAAAGCTTGAACAACTTCTAGAATCCACTAGAGGTTGCAAATATTCCCGGAAGCCAATGAACAATTTGATCCCAACCGACCAATGCACTCTAAAGTGGGACTAGATCCTTTGCAATGCATCCTTGCATGGGGGTAGATGCTCTGCAAAGTAGTTACTATTGTCTAGGGGTGCGTTGATGGCTCAATGGGGCACTTCTACTGGCATCTAAGCAGTGAAACTTTCATGAAGCAAAACCACCAATTGAAAGACTTTTGTAGGGAAAGTAGCAACCAATTTAGAGTATGATAGACCCTAATAGATACTGATCTGTGTTTTGGGATGATGCCCAAATTGACCTGTAACAACTTCCCCCTAAAGCATGAAGTCAAAAATGATAATGTTGATTGATTTTATTTACGACATGATGAGGAGGAACTGAAGTAGACAGTGACCTGCATCAATTACAATACATGACATCATGATATATGTTCATCTTGGACATGAATTGGTAAGGAAGGCATATCCCATACTTAGCACATAAAATATCATAACATCAAAAAGTCATCTACAGATATAGACCCATGATAGGATGACCATCTAATTAATGACCATCGTACAAATTGTTATCACTCATATTTTCCTTGAAGTTGTTGGAAGAGGAAAGGGGTCCGAGGTAACCACAAACCAATCTTTTAGGTACAAAATCTAGCCATTCTGTACCCAGAGAGGGCTCTCTCTATAAAATTTAGCTTTGTTTTTAGAAGATATTAGGCTAGTTGTAAAGTTCAGGGGTTTTGTTTGAATTTGGGTGGTGGAATTTGATAGCAGAGGGCAAAATTGAGAAGTTTAGTCCATTAGGCTATGGAGTCAAAAGATGGCTTCACTGGATTAAGTCTCTAGACAAAAGATGGTTTTACAGGGCAAGATAATCAAACAGAGAACAATTTTAGATCTAAAGTGAATGGAATGGATTTAAATGGATGAAAGGCAACTAAGAATCTTTCAACACATTCATAAGAGGGAAAATTGAGTGGTTATTAACAAAGAGCAATGAAGTATTCTTTATTAAATAACCAAAATGCTTAAACTAGAAAAACAGGAGCAATTAAGAATTCCTTGTTTAAACCAGTTTAGAAGAAAACATTTAGAATAACCAATGATTAAAATCAGATTACACTTAAGTACTTTCTGATTTACTCCTTTTCATTAATCATTCAGAAATGAAACACAGTGACATAACAAACAGATATAAAGACTTTAAAACACAAGAGAAAGATAAACTTATTGATCTGTAGTCTGAAGCATGAATCCTGTAATCTGCAGCTGTAAAAGGTCTTTCGCTTCAAAATTATTTTTAATGTAATCTGCAACTGTCTGATATCCTAGCCTTTATATTGATGAATGTCCTTTTTATGTCCCAGACATCTTTTATTGGAGGTTTGAAAGAAGATATCTTTGTACTTTGTTGTCTCTGTAGTTCCTTTCTCTGAAAATTAGCAGAAGTCCCACTGCCTGCACCTGTTTGCTGACTGTCTTCTTTTCCCTGACTATCAAGGATTTCCTGAACTGATTCAACATCTGGGAGAGGAGTTAATTTCTGCCTTTTAATAGTTTGCTGTTCAGAAGAGCCACTAACAGGAGTAACTGTTTCAGCCTCTCTCTTTTTTCCCTTTTCTACATTCAGGGGAGTTTGTAAAATAGAAATTTCTGGCTCATTGACCTGAGTGGGAGGAATCTGTACTTGCTCTTGTCCTTTAGAAGTCTGAGGTTGTTCTGTCATTGTGAATGTTTCAATTACTTGTATATCAGGCTCCTTTTCTTTTCCTTTAGATTCTACTGCCACTGTACTAATCTCCCGCAATTTTCGCTGTGAAGTCCTTGCTGAAGAAGATCCTAGTATCTGCACCTGCCCAAAAGAGTCTAGGCCAAGTATCTTTTCAAGATCTTTCATCACATTTTCAACATTGACCTGCTCACTATATTTTTCAACCAAAATCCCTTCCACCCATTCATCCTTATTGGCATATTGTTATATTTCTGGGATTCTTATATGGATGTATGGTGATAGTTTATTTTTCATTCTCCTGTCACAGATAAAGTTGTTTGGATCATAAGGCACCCAGTAGAAGCTCTTTTGTATTCTGAGATAGTCTTCTAAAATTATTTCGGCTTCTTTTCCAGCTTCCCTAGAGTTACAGATAAAGGGACCTAGTTGGCTCTTGATCTTGAGTTGAGCCTTCTTCTTTGCATTACAGAAATAAACTATATCTGAATTATTCATCTGCCTAAAATACTCTAATGCAAAGAGTCTCATTGGGATATATTTAGGCAACTTAAATGGGCATAATTCACATCCATATATTCTAATCTCTGTGTGGTTTTGATAAAGGTACCAGTCACCTATCTTGTACTTCTTTGAAAGCTGAAGGATTCTCTTGATTTCATTGTTAACTCTAGGAGGGGAGACTCCTGTCAGCAAGGTAGTTGCAGGATGGACAAAAAGGTCAACAAACTCATTATAGGAATAAGGAGAATCAATGAAACTGTGAGTAATAGCAGACCAAAAGATGACTGACCTGGGATTCCACTTGGCATCAAGTTTCTTAACATAAAAAGGGAAACTCTCTGATTGAAAGTGAATCATGAGGTGATATATGATAGAAGAATATTTGAACACTCTTTCATTGCCAAATCTCATGAACTGATCATGGATTTTGTCAACAATATAAGATGCAAAATCGTACTTGACAGCAGGAGGCTATCCAGGGGTAAAAATAGATAACAATACTAGATTTAATTTATCAACATACTCACTAGTATTGAAACCCATTATGAAAGATATCATGTTTAGAATAAGTCTACCTTCTTCAGTGAAAAAAGTATACCCATAAGGGGGAGGGCTTTTGGGCTGATGCTCAGGTAACATGAAGGTTTGGCATAGGTGGTTTAACTCTTCATGGGATAGATTGGTAGATTTCTCAAGTAATTCGGCCATGGACAGGGGGGTGAGGGCTTGACCAAGTTGGAATTGTAGCATTTCATTTATGGACTGAGCAGTTATCGGGAAAAGGACACTTTGGCTTGGGGATAAAACTGCTCGCTGGTTAGGATCATAATTTGCATGGCAATAATTGATTAACTCAGGAAAAATGTGGATCGAGGGGAGAAGGTACATGGGAAGATTTGATTCCCAAAGTCCAAAGATGTCAGAACCATTCAAATAATTGTCTCTGCAGCAGAAAAATATTCGAAGAGGATTCTCACTAAGCTGAAGGTCCTTAATTTGAAAATCCATATCAGCTAAAGGCAAATAATCCAAGTCCTTGTGAGGAGCATTGAGGGGCGCGACATTCAAAGCTACAGGAACTTCCATCTCTGGTTCTTGTGGATTCAGAAATAGAAATTCGGGGTTTTTATAGAAAAGGGGCACAATTACCAGTTTTGGAAATATAATTGCAGTTTTGTGAACTAAAACAGATCAAATTGAAGTTCTTTTCAAATCGTAGTGTGAAATTAAAACTAGAATAGGGCTTTTTAACAGAGTTCAGCGGGAATTTGGAGTAAATACCTGTTTATTGGAAACTAACAGTGGTTAAACAGGTACGGGCTTTGGCAAATGAATTTTGGAGTATTTGGCTTCAATTTCCTTCAGCAAAACAACAGTCAGCAGTCTTCAATGGTTGATTTTTGAAATTTCGTTGCATGGGAGACTGTTTGGTGCATGAAATAATGAAAATGATGCAGGCGCAATTCGTTTTATTTAAAAAATCAAAAGGGTGGCGGGTTTTAATTGATGACATCTGCAGGTACGGTGGATGCGTCACAGAGGATAGGCGGTAAGCGGTTTCCATCGCACCACTTTTGGGACAAGGCGGTTTTGAGTGGAGGGGCAACAATTCCATACAACAAACGACGTGTGGCTCTGTACGGTTTGGAAAACCGCTTGGCCATCGCGCGTTATCTTTCGGACGCGGATGGCTAGCGATATCGTTAATGGCCGTTGATCTTGGATCAGTCGCTCAGACGGTGGTCGGAGTGTTGAGATGACAGGGACTTAACAGGCGGGCCTAATGCGATTATTTTTTAATTAATCTCATCGGGAGCGTTTTCATTGGTGAGGAAGGTTATTAATTAATCGTGAGGATTAATTAATCCCTTTGTATGATGAGGGCCGGGGATAAAAAAAAAAATGCACGAGGGATGATTTGTTTAGAAGTTTGGTTTGAATTAAACTTCGGGTTTATTTTTTGTTTTAAACATATAAATCATATGTTCAAAGGTTTTTAATATATTTTTATTATATGGTAATTCAAACCGATGCGATTCGCTTACCATAGGAGGTGGGGTAATTATATAAAGATATATTTAGCCAAAGGGATTTATAGAGTGGGTATTTTATTTGAACACGTGGGATTTATTAACTTTGACTAAAATCATAATATATAGGTTTTTGGGGTTATTATATAAAAGGAATTATAGTTTATAGGAAATGTTATTTCAATAGGGATTTAAATAATAAATTAAAAGTTAATATGACAAATGAAGTAAGCGCTAAGTATAAAACATTAGAATAATGTATTTAACTTATGCTTGCATGAAAAATGGTTTTTATGGAAAATTGCATGAATTTCCTAAGTAAAATGGGATTTTACTTAGGAAAATATTTTTTATAAATGAATGAGTGTGATGATGAATGTTTTTAAATACTTAAGTCTTTTCCAATTATTGGGCCGAGGGTCCGGTCCCTCCAAAAGTCAAGGAAATGCCTTGAGCCCCTTTAATCTTCAAATACCTTAGTAATTAGAAATTAGTGAAATATTTAGGGAAAATGAGAGGGGAAGTTAATAATTTTGGTTTGCCTTGCTTGCCATTCTTCCAATGTATTATCTGCCTTTGCACTTGTGATGAAAGTTAGAATTTCAACCATCAAAAGCCATCATTCACCATAGGTAATTCAAAAACATCATCTACCTACCCTACCTACTTTACTCTACCATTTTTTCTTCTTTATTAGGGTGCACTTAGATTGGAAAACCCTTATCACACTTTTCTTTTACATATGAAAATATATCTAGCTTTAACCTTATTACATCCAAGGGCTCAGATTAAACTGTTGAGCTCCTGTTATTTACTCTACCTATCTACTTATCTGCCAAGATTAAACTGTTTGGCCAGATATTTATTCTCTATTCTACAACATGAAATTGAAAAATGAATGAGTCAAGTTTAAACAGTTTGACTCTTCATAAATTGTGGTAAATTTTAACAAACTGCACATAATTGCTTATTACAGAAAATGAAATAGTAGTGGAATTTAGACTTGCACACTTTCTTGGTCTATTTTTGTTTGGGGTTCATTTTTTTCACTTTTTTGACCATTTTGTTCTTTTCACCCTTTGATTTTTCTTTTAGGGTATACCCTCTTTACATTTTTTAAATTTTTTGATTTTTTGATTTTTTTTTTAAGAATATGGAACACCTTTGCAACAAGAAAAAGGTTTGAACATATTCCATAATTTATCAAGACAATCATGAAATATGACTCCTATTGGTATAGGAGACTAACACTGGCTCCACTTGGGGATGGCTTTTCCTGGTGAAAAGTCAAGAACAACAGGTCAGATGCCTCAAAATGTCTTTAAACCGAACCATGAAATCTTCTTCTTTTTTTGTTGCTTTATTTTATGTATGATAGTAAAATCTCTGGAGCTTAGGGCCTTCTCTTCGGGCTTCAACTCTAGCAAGTCACCATCCAATCCAAACTGAAACATTACAAAGGATATAATATATACAAGTTAAAAATCAGAATGACCTAATAAATAGGATCAAAGTAATGCTTTAACATTCGACCATTTACTGGTCCTTCCTCAGTCTCTACACCATCCAAAGTTTTCAGAAAATATGTGTTATTTCCTTGTAAAGCATGTATGATGTAAGGTCCTTTCCATAGGAAGTCAAACTTCCCATGTTTTCCTTTATCCTCTCTTCTAGAATCCCATCTTAAAACTTTATCTCCCAACTGGAAATCTTCTGCTTTTGTTTTTTTGTCAAACATCTTCTTTAATTTTTCCTGTAAGACTTGTGATCTTTGATAGACTTCTTCTCTAGTTTGATGCAAATTGATTGTTTGATTGATTCTTCTCTGAATATCATTTGGTTCTACTTGAGATTCTTGAAGTAACTTCATCACAGGAACTTCTAAAGATGATGGAAATACGGCCTCCATACCATAAACTAATTCATAAGGACTGGTCCCAATTGATTTCTTAGTGGTAAGTCTGTCTGCCCACAGTGCATTGATAAGTTTCTTATGCCAATTCTTCTTATTTTCTTCCAATAATTTTTTAATGATATTAATAAGAATTTTATTGGAAGATTCAGCCAGTCCATTACCCTAAGGGTAATAGGCTGTTGAATGGCTCAAGGTAATATGATACTTATTACAGAAACTAGTCATCTTTTTTTATTTGAAAGAAACAACATTATCTGTTATGATTTTCTCAGGGCAGCCAAATCTTGATAGTATATTGGTCTCTAAGAATCCTATGATTACAGATTCATTAGCTTGTCTGGATGGAATTGCTTCAATCCATTTAGTAAAGTAATCTGTGGCAGTGAGGATCCATCTGTGTTGGCGGCCAGAAGATGGAGGATGGATTTCTCCAATGAAATCCAGGCCCCATTGTTGGAATGGTTTTTCGGTTGAGATTGGTTTTAAAGGTAAAGGTAATAATTTTCTCTTGCCTTCAAATATTTGACACTTATGGCAAAGAGTTAAAAATTTCTTTACATCGGAAAACAAGGTTGGCCAATAAAATCCAGCCCTCAGGATCTTGTCTGCTGTAGATTTCCAGTAAAGGTGTCTACCACAATCTCCTGCATGGAATTCATTGAGAGCCTTGTCAGCTTCATCTTGCAATAAACAATTTAATAGAATACCATCATGGTTCTTCCAAAAGAGCACATGATCTAAAATACAATATTTTAAGGATATCATTTTTAAAAACCTCTGTTTAGTTCTGGATAACCCTGGAGGAGCTTGCAGGTTTAATAAAACATAAACAATGTCAGCATACCAAGGTGAGTCTAAAAAGGCCTGGCTGATTTTTGGAGTCGCCATCTCTTGATTGTCATCCAGTTCATTAATATCCAGGGCTTGGCAATTTGTTTCTGTCATGAGTTGAGCCAATCCCTGTCCTTTAATAAGTTTTATAGGTTTTATCTCTATATCATATTCTAATATGGTAGCAATCCATTTACCTCTTTTTCCCTCAATTCCATCTTGAGTCAAGATGTCTTTGACAACAACAGTTGGTACATAAGCTATCACATGAGAATACAATATATAGATTCTGAAATCTTTAATAGCTTTTACTAGCGCAAAAGCTTATTTCTCCATGATATTGTATTTTAATGATGCGTCTCTTAATGCTTTACTAAAAAAGGCTATAGGTTTTTCACATCCTTGATCATCCTTTTGTAATAAAACAGCTGCTATAGTATGTTCTGATGCAAATGAAAAAATTATGAAATCTCTATCAAATTGTGGACTGGTTAGAACTGGCGCTCTAGTTAAATCCATTTTAATATCTTCAAATGATTTATTGGCTTCTACTGTCCATTTAATACTTGAATCCTTTCTTAACATGTTAGTAAGTAATCTAATTAATTCAACTAAACTAGAAATGAATCTTCTCAAAAAATTGATTTTTCCTATGAAAGCTTGAAGTTCTTTAACATTTCTTGGATGAGGTATCTGCAATATGGCTTGTACTCTTTCAGGATCAATTCTAATGCCATATTTTGATATGATATGGCCTAGGAGTTTACCTTCTTCAAGACCAAACAATGATTTTTTCGGATTCAAGGAAATGCCATACTTCCTGCACTTTATGAACACTTGTCTAAGACGGTCTAAATGTTGCTGATCTATTTTGGAAAAAACAGTTAAATCATCCAGATATATAACAAGAAAGTCATGAATTTCCTTGGCAAATGCAATGTCCATTGCTCTTTGGAAAGTTTCTCCAGCATTTTTGAGCCCAAATGGCATCTTGACATATTTGAAAGTACCCCATGGTGTTGTAAAGGCTGTTTTGTCTTGGTCATCAGGATGAACCAGAATCTGGTTGTATCCTGAGAACCTGTACAAAAGAGAAATCCTTGAAGCACCTACTACCCTTTGCAAAATGTGATCCATCTTGGGCAAAGGGTAATTGTCCTTCAAAGAAACCTTGTTTAGATTCCTTAAATCAACACACAGTCTAATTTCCCCAATTTTTTTTCTAGTAGGGACCAAGTTGGACACCCATTCTGAAAATCTAATTGGAGCAATTATTCCTGCATCGTACATTCGTTTAATTTCCTTTTCAATTGAAGGTAACAATACAGGGTTGATTCTCCTAAGTTTTTGCTTAAATGGTTTCTGATCTGGTTTTAAAGGTATGGTATGTTGAATTATAGATGTGTCATATGATTTTAAATCCTCATAACTCTAGGCAAAGACATCCTGGAATTCTGTTAATAATTCAACATATTTTTGTTTCTGATCGGGAGGCAAAGATTTTGATAACTTTATTGTTTTAGGTTTTTCTTCAGTCCCGAGATTGTATTCTTCAATATCAGCTTTTAGTAGTTCCATTTTAGGCTTCAGTGGAATGTCATTAGAGTCAAAAATATATTCCAAAGGAGTCAACCCTTTGGGTAAATGATTATCTTTCAGATTAATGATCTCTGTTTCATCTTCTACGATCTCATCAACTTCCATTTGTTTGAGGTCCTGCATGTCATTTCTGGTAAATTTCATTGGATGGAGCATTTGAATGGCACTCTCTTCAGAAACGTTTGTTTCTTGTTCAGTTATTTGATCAGATTCAATGTTGGTATCTTCATCTATGCTACTATTAGAAAACTCATTCTCTAAAGTTAAAAAACTGTTAATTTGATTGTCATTTGCAAACACTTGCCAATTCATAAGATTGTTTGGTATAGCAGGTCTATGTCTAATCTCAGATGTGAACTGATGATTTGGTTCAAATGGTAATTTACAAGTGCTAGCAAACATTGCGAGGCTATGAGCATGCAAGTTTTGTTTTCTGGGGATTTTTGCAAGCTGAGCCTGTAGAAAGGTGTTAAGAATCTCTACAACTGTTCCTCTGTATTCTCTTAGTCTGGGATCTTTTGTTGAAAACTCACCTTTGATCTGTTGAATAATTAAATCAGAATCTCCTATAACAGACACTCTAATTGCTCCTAAATTTTTGACCAGTTTAAGCCCTAACAAAAGAGCTTCGTACTCTACCATATTATTAGTGCATTTAAAGTTTAATCTGTAAGCATGGCCTTCAGCATGATTATTTTCAACGTTGTGTATCCAAATTCCAGCTCCTGCTCCTAACTTATTAACTGAACCACCAAATTCTAAATGCCAAAGAATTTCATGTTCATAATCTTCATCAGGTGTTTTAGTTACTTTCTTAACATGGAGATCTGGTTTTTTGGCTTCTTCTGCTATTTCATGAGTTTCTGATGTTTCTTTTTCCTCTTAGATTTCCTGGATTTGAACACTAGATTTCTGACTTGTTATCTCTTTTGGTTCTGTTTCTGGTGCTTCTAGTTTAGTGGGAAAATCAGTTTCAGCATTATAAAGAATGAATGAGTCCATATCAGGGTGTACAGAGTAGATAGGGAAATTTTCAGGTTTCTCCTAACTACTGACAACATATTTCATCAAGGTTTCTCTGTATAGTCTTTTAGGTTGGCCGAATACTAAAATAGTAGCATATGACATATCTAATTGAAGAGATCCTCCGAGTTTTGCACCCCAGGATCTAGACAATAGCATACCATATTTTGGAGGGATATCTGCTACTACTATATCCATAAAAATTGATTTAGCAGGGTATTGAACCAAAGTAACGCACAAATCTTTGATTAATCCTAAACATCTTACCTGACTTGAATCAAAAGAGAAGAGATCTTTATATGGTTTGGTGATGTCTAAGTTTAATCTTTCCATTACAGCCTTGGGCATTAGATTATGAGACGCTCCAGAATCAGGCATGGCATTATGAAGTATTTTTTCATGTATATTCAAACTTATATAAAATGGAGGAGTTCCTCCACTTTCTGGTTTTCCATTAACTTCAGGGCCAAAGAGTAATCTAGGTTGATCGTCATTTCCAGGAATATTAAGTGATCTGTAGATTTGGCTTCTATAGACATCATGTTTAGCTAATTCGGATAGTGGAACAACTATTTTCAATTTTCTTACTTCGGCTTCCAGATTAAAAGGTTTCTCAGTTTGAATCTTTGTATTTTGAACAGTTGGATTGTCTTTTTCTTTTGTGTTTTCAATGTTTTTCTCCTTTTCAGGAGTGGGGTTGTGACTTGAAATTGTTTCCGATTCAACTTCTAAAGGTTCCTCTACATTTCCTTTAGGGGGAAGAGTATTAGAAATTTGTCTGTTGTTCAGTTGGGTATCAGATACATCTTCAATTATTGGATGGGCAGGATTGGGATCTGATCTAGTGAGAATATTTACAGGGCTAGTACTGATCTTACCTTTGAGGGGTTGCTTCGTGTTTTTCTGTTTACTTGTTTCTGGAACATCAACTCTTCTGCTCCTCAAATTGTATTGCTTATGAACTTCATAGATGGTTGTATCATATCCTTCCTTAAAGTCAAACGACTCTCCTGATTGAGTTTGAAATTGTTTAATTACGTGAGCTTCTTGATCATCTTGGGTCAAGAAAACTTCTGGTTGATTTTCATCGTCAGTAAAGTTGTTTACTTGAACATCATCAGCAGGTTCCTCAGAAGTTGAGCCTTCAACATAATTTTCTTGGAATGGGGGCCTAACATTTTGGTCAGGACCAGTTTTTCCAGTATTTTGATTTTGGTTTCTTCTGAAGTTCGGGTTTCTCACAGGATTACCAGGTTGACCATCCCAAGGGGCTTTATTCTTTTCAATAGTTTCAACTCTGTCTCCAAGTCTTTCCATTCCTTTGAGTATAGCATCTAGTTTCTTGTCTAAAGCTGAGGGTTCTTCATTTACAGGCATTCTCCTTTCAGCTCTAGCTCTAGCTCGTTTTTCAATCAAGTTAGCTTCAACACTAACAACTATGCTTTGCATTTATTCTAGAGTTTGAGGAGCTCTTTCCCTAAGTTGATATGCTATATCGGAATCAAATCCATCAGGGAATTAATTTAATACTGAATCGGGAGGAGGTCTAAGATTTTGGGGAACAACATTGTAGGCTTCATTGAATCTAGTGACATAATCTTGCACGGTCTCGTTTGGTCCTCTTTTTAGTTTTCCAAAGTCTGATAGGATTTGAAGAGGATCTTTCTTCTTCTCCCATCTATTTAAAAATGACCTATAAAGGGATGGTAAGTCAACAATACTGTCTACAGGAAGAGCCCTGAACCAGGTTCTGACTTCTCCAGTAAGAATTTGGACAAAAATTCTCATTCTAACATCATCAGCATCTATTTCATAAAATTCAAAGTAATCGGTCATCCTTTTAGTATGTTGTTGAGCAGTATAAGTATCAGAACCATCAAAAGGAGTGATTTTAGATTGGTAATCTTGAGGCATAGCCCCTAGATTAGCTGGTAACCTTAAGGGAGCATATCTGTTAGCCATTGGAAGAGGTAATGGGATAACAGGTGAGGTTGGTCTATGAGTGATGGGTGGAGAAGTGGAAGGGGTAGTCTGAGTTTGAGATGTTTGGGGAAAAGTTGATGAACTTGGGGAAGTAGAAGTGAGTACCGAAATATTTGAAGTTTCTTCAGAGGTAATTTCAGATCGAATAGAATCTCGCAAATTTTTGTCTAGGTGTGATGTAACAAATTCAAATTGTAAATCTTCAAGAAACAATGGGTCAGGAACCAAATTGGATAACTCAGATTCAGAAAAATTTACAAATAAAGATGTTTCAAATTGTTCATCAAAAGGTTCGTCCTCAAGATAAATCCACTTCACTGGACATGAAATAGATCTATAGAGAGGTCGAGAACTTCCAGAGCTTCTTGACTATCTTGTCTTCTAAGAATTCTGGGAATCAGATTTGGATTTTCAAACACAGGGGGAGGATTTGGATCAGGATTAGCCCTGGTATAACGAGTCATTTCTAAAGCAAGTTTTCTTAAGTGTTATTTTTTGGTTTTTTAATTGAAATGGAATGAAAAAATACAACTTCGACAATTTTCTTTAAGAAATTTCAGATATTGGATTTAGATTTTCTCAAAGATTTATTTTTAACTAGAGGAACTGATCAAATGTTTGAAACCAAAGTTTAGTTGACAAACTGTACCGGAGATAGACTGAAGCAGCATTTATTTACTATGCAATTGCAGAGCAAAAGCAGTTCAAAGGCTACCTGGCTAACTTCAGGCTCCGTCTGTAGTTTATAAAATAAACAACAGCAATAAAAATATTCAGATCCCCAGTGGAGTCGCCACTATGTTATCACTCAGATTTTCCTTGAAGTTATTGGAAGAGGAAAGGGGTCCGAGGTAACCACAAACCAATCTTTTAGGTACAGAATCTAGCCAATCTGTACCCAGAGAGGGCTCTCTCTATAAAATTTAGCTTTGTTTTTAGAAGATATTAGGCTAGTTGTAAAGTTCAGGGGTTTTGTTTGAATTTGGGTGGTGGAATTCGATAGCAGAGGGAAAAATTGAGAAGTTTAGTCCATTGGGCTATGGAGTCAAAATATGGCTTCACTGGATTAAGTCTTTAGAAAAAAGATGGTTTTACAGGGAAAGATAATCAAGCAGAGAACAATTTTAAATCTAAAGTGAATGGAATGGATTTAAATGGATGAAAGACAAATAAGAATCTTTCAACACATTCATAAGAGGGAAAATTGAGTGGTTATTAACAAAGAGCAATGAATTATTCTTTATTAAATAACCAAAATGCTTAAACTAGAAAAACATGAGCAATTAATAATTCCTTGTTTAAACCAGTTTAGAAGAAAACATTTAGAATAACCAATGATTAAAATCAAATTACACTTAAGTACTTTCTGATTTACTCCTTTTCATTAATCATTTAGAAATGAAACACAGTGACATAATAAACAGATATAAAGACTTTAAAACACAAGAGAAAGATAAACTTATTGATCTGTAGTCTAAAGCATGAATCCTGTAAAAGGTCTTTCGCTTCAATTCATCATCCAGCTTAGCCACAAAGAAATTTCTCCAAAGCACTTTTATTCCAAAACATTCAATGTTACAACAATGTCTAAGAATCCACCCTCAATACTCCTATTGAGGGAATATTTATACAAAAAGTTACAAAAAATATCTCATAACGACTTGAGATATTATCCAGGATGACTCATAAGTAAATTACAATAAAATAGAGACAGATGGTCTCGTAGATAAGAAAGAATGGTAACTGATGTTGTGCTGTTTCCTTCTTTTGAGAATGTTCTGGAGGCAGGCCCTATGAATTGGCTTGATGTTGTCCTCTCCAGTAATTCTGTGCTGGATGTTTCGTTTAACTGATACTCTTTGACTGCTCTGATAAACTTTGACCTTTGTTCATCTTTCTATCCTTTTTATCCTGATATACTCTGGTAAAATAGGCAAAATGTTATGTAAAAATAAATTTTACAAAAGTTCCATCATTTCTTCCCACCATTGAGGCTTTGGTATTCTGGTCCTTTGAATTTTTCTGAGAGTTTCATCAGCCTCAGTGTATCTGTAGAAAGTAGGTTGAACTGGGAATAGATGCTTTATTTCGTGTTCAAGATAAAATAAATTCTCCAATTTGTTATGAAGATTTCTTCCTGTGGATAATGCTGCCGTTGATGAACTGGTTGAAGAATTAGCCTGATTATCAGCATATTTGTCCATTTTTTCAACATAACTATCAAGGTTCATTAACTTATCTTCTGAAACCATAGGACTAGGTAATCCTCTGTTTAACAAAATATTCAATCTTTCTCTGAAGGCGATGATTTCTTCTTGCATATCTGAGCACCTTCATTCTAGATTCTGTACTAGAGTCCTTTTAGTAAAAACTCTCTTTATTTCCAAAATTGTTCCGGTTCTATCCTGAATACCAAATTCTGCAAGTTGATCCTTAGTCTGAGTATTCAAAAAATGTATAAGTCTATCGGCTTCCTCTGGCATTTTTCCCAACTCTGCTCTTGCTCTCTCAGCCTCATCCAGGACCAATTTAACTAAGTCATTCTGTTCATACATTATTTGAATTGAGGACCAGACGTCCTTTACTGATTGAATGATATTATCCCAAAGAATTTCATTTATTTCTCTTAAAGGCTTCTCCAATGTGAGATCCTTTTCTAATGCCTTAACCAACTTTTCTAATTTGTTTACTTCTCTTGTTTTATCGTCAACATTCATTTTTGAAAGATCATATTTGTGTTCTAGAGTGGCCAATTGTTCCTTTGCTTTGAAGAGCTCTATGGCCTGAAGTTTCATTTCTTCCATTGACTTTGTTAATTCATCAGTGTTCAGATTTGTAGTGTTGCCCTGTGGCAATTCTGCTGGTTGACCTATTGTTCCTGCAGTTGCTGTACCTGTCACTCCTCCTGCTGTAGATGCTGGAATATCAGACTGCTTATCTTTCAATGCATTCTCAAGCTCTTTTTCAGTTGCAGTAAGTTGCTCATTCAATTTTAAGAGAAAATCCATTAGTTCTTCCTCAGAATTTTTCTTGATGATTTCTGTAGCCTGTGGATGTCTTGAAGGTGGTAACTTTAGTTGTTTTCTCAGAGCTGCAATATCATCATCCTTTCTCTTGATCAAAGTTTCAATACCTTTCACATCTTTAGGATTATGACCTAAAACAATGATTATTTCTTCTAAAGTTTTGATTCTATTATCCTTAGCTTGGGATGAAGCTTTTTCAAGCTGCAACTATGTATTAGTGTTATCCAAAGAATCCTGCAACTTATGAACCATCATTGATTTATCCGTCAAAGTAGAATAAATCATCTCACCTGTTTGCTTGTGTAGCTCAATTTGATCTAAAGGATGGATATCCTTTTCTAAAACTTCAAAATTATTTTTAATGTAATCTGTAGCTGTCTGAGGCTGCTGCACCTTGGGCTTGAAGTGGCTCATTATCATCTTTCCCTGTTGGATGTCATAGGCAGACATCAGTCTTTCTTGATTTTTCAGAGCCATTTTCAAATATTGGTTGTACACTTGAAGTCTAAGTGGATCATTCCTAGCCTTTATATTGATGAATGTCCTTTTTATGTCCCAGGCATCTTTTATTGGAGGTTTGAAAGAAGATATATTTGTACTTTGTTGTCTTTGTAGTTCCTTTCTCTGAAAATTAGTAGAAGTCCCACTGCCTGCACCTGTTTTCTGACTGTCTTCTTTTCCCTGACTATCAAGGATTTCATGAACTGATTCAACATCTGGGAGAGGAGTTAATTTCTGCCTTTTAATACTTTGCTATTCAGAAGAGCCACTAATAGGAGTAACTGTTTCAGCCTCTCTCTTTTTTCCCTTTTCTACATTCATGGGAGTTTGTAAAATAGAAATTTCTGGCTCATTGACCTGAGTGGGAGGCATCTGTACTTGCTCTTGTCCTTTAGAAGTCTGAGGTTGTTCTGTCATTGTGAATGTTTCAATTACTTGTATATCAGGCTCCTTTTCTTTTCCTTTAGATTCTACTGCCACTGTACTAATCTCCTGCAATTTTCGCTGTGAAGTCCCTGCTGAAGAAGATCCTAGTATCTGCACCTGCCCAAAAGAGTCTAGGTCAAGTATCTTTTCAAGATCTATCATCAGATTTTCAACATTGACCTGCTCACTATCTTTTTCAACCAAAGTCCCTTCCACCCATTCATCCTTATTGGCATATTGTTCTATTTTTGGGATTCTTTGATGGATGTATGGTGATAGTTTATTTTTCATTCTCCTGTCACAGATAAATTTGTTTGGATCATAAGGCACCCAGTGGAAGCGCTTTTGTAGTCTGAGATAGTCTTCTAAAATTATTTCGAATTCTTTTCCAGCTTCCCTAGAGTTACAGATAAAGGGACCTAGTTGGCTCTTGATCTTGAGTTGAGCCTTCTTCTTTGCATTATAGAAATGAACTATATCTGAATTATTCATCTGCCTAAAATACTCTAATGCAAAGAGTCTCATTAGGATATATTTAGGCAACTTAAATGGGCATAATTCACATCCATATATTCTAATCTCTGTGTGGTTTTGATAAAGGTACCAGTCACCTATCTTGTACTACTTTGAAAGCTGAAGGATTCTCTTGATTTCATTGTTAACTCTAAGAGGAGAGACTCCTGTTAGCAAGGTAGTTGCAGGATGGAAAAAAAGGTCAACAAACTCATTATAGGAATAAGGAGAATCAATGGAACTGTGAGTAATAGCAGACCAAAAGATGACTGACTTGGGATTCCCCTTGGCATCAAGTTTCTTAACATAAAAAGGGAAACTCTCTGATTGAAAGTAAATCATGAGGTGATATATGATAGAAGAATATTCGAACACTCTTTCATTGCCAAATCTCATGAACTGATCATGGATTTTGTTAGCAATATAAGATGCAAAATCGTACTTGACAACAGGAGGCTGTCCAGGGGTAAAAATATATAACAATACTAGAGTTAATTTATCAACATACTCACTAGTATTGAAACCCATTATGAAATATATCATGTTCAGAATAAGTCTACCTTCTTCAGTGAAAAAAGTATACCCATAAGGGGGAGGGCTTTTGGGCTGATGCTCAGGTAACATGAAGGTTTGGCATAGGTGGTTTAACTCTTCATGGGATAGATTGGTAGATTTCTCAAGTAATTCGGCCATGGACAGGGGGGTGAGGGCTTGACCAGGTTGGAATTGTAGCATTTCATTTATGGACTGAGCAGTTATCAGGAAAAGGACACTTTGGCTTGGGGATAAAACTGTTCGCTGGTTAGGATCATAATTTTCATGGCAGTAATGGATTAACTCAGGAAAAATGTGGACCGAGGGGAGAAGGTACATGGGAAGATTTGATTCCCAAAGTCCAAAGATGTCAGAACCATTCAAATAATTGTCTCTGCAGCGGAAAAATATTTGAAGAGGATTCTCACTAAGCTGAAGGTCCTTAATTTGAAAATCCATATCAGCTAAAGGAAAATAATCCAAGTCCTTGTGAGGATCATTGAGGGGCGTGACATTCAGAGCTACCGGAACTGCCATCTCTGGTTCTTGTGGATTCAGAAATAGAAATTCGGGGTTTTTATAGAAAAGGGGCACAATTACCAGTTTTGGAAATATAATTGCAGTTTTGTGAACTAAAACAGATCAAATTGTAGTTCTTTTCAAATCATAGTGCGAAATTAAAACCAGAACCAGGGCTTTTTAACAGAGTTCAGCGGGAATTTGGAGTAAATACCTGTTTATGGGAAACTAACAGTGGTTAAACAGGTACGGGTTTTGGAAAATGAATTCTGGAGTATTTGGCTTCAATTTCCTTCAGCAAAAAAACGGTCGACAGTATTCAATGGTTGATTTTTGAAATTTCGTTGCATGGGAGGCTGTTTGGCGCATGAAATAATGAAAATGACGTAGGTGCAATTCGTTTTATTTACAAAATCAAAAGGGTGGCGGGTTTTAATTGATGACGTCAGCAGGTACGGTGGACGCGTCACAGAGGATAGGCGGTAAGCGGTTTACATCGCACCGCTTTTGGGACAAGGCGGTTTTGAGCGGAGGGGCAGCGATTCCATACAACAAACAACGCATGGCTCTGTACGATTTGGAAAACCGCTTGTCCATCATGCGTTATCTTTCGGACGCGAATGGCTAGCGATATCGTTAATGGACGTTGATCTTGGATCAGTCGATAGGACATTGGTCGGAGTGTCGAGATGACAGGGACTTAACAGGCGGGCCTAACGCGATTATTTTTTAATTAATCTCATCGGGAGCATTTTCATTGGTGGGGAAGGTTATTAATTAATCGTGAGGATTAATTAATCCCTTTGTATGATGAGGGTTGGGGATTAAAAAAAAAATGCGCGAGGGATGATTTGTTTAGAAGTTTGGTTTGAATTAAACTTCGGGTTTATTTTTTTGTTTTAAACATATAAATCATATGTTCAAAGGTTTTTAATATATTTTTATTATATGGTAATTCAAACCAATGCGATTCGCTTACCATAGGGGGCGGGGTAATTATATAAAGATATATTTAGCCAAAGGGATTTATAGAGTGGGTATTTTATTTGAACACGTGGGATTTATTAACTTTGACCAAAATCATAATATATAGGTTTTTGGGGTTATTATATAAAAGGAATTATATTTTATAGGAAAGGTTATTTCAATAGGGATTTAAATAATAAATTAAAAGTTAATATGACAAATGAAGTAAGCGCTAAGTATAAAACATCAGAATAATGTATTTAACTTATGCTTGCATGAAAAATGGTTTTTATGGAAAATTGCATGAATTTCCTAAGTAAAATGGGATTTTACTTAGGAAATTTTTTTTTATAAATGAATGAGTGTGATGATGAATGTTTTTAAATACTTAAGTCTTTTCCAATTATTGGGCTGAGGGTCCGGTCCCTCCAAAAGTCAAGGAAATGCCTTGAGCCCCTTTAATCTTAAAATACCTTAGTACTTAGGGGAAATTAGTGAAATATTTAGGGAAAATGAGAGGGGAAGTTAATAATTTTGCTTTTCCTTGCTTTCCATTCTTCCAATGTATTATCTGCCTTTGCACTTGTGATGAAAGTTAGAATTTCAACCATCAAAAGCCATCATTCACCATAGGTAATTCAACAACATCATCTACCTACCCTACCTACTTTACTCTACCATTTTTTATTCTTTATTAGGGTGCACTTAGACTGGAAAACCCTTATCACACTTTTCTTTTACATATGAAAATCTATCTAGCTTTAACCTTATTGCATCCAAGGGCTCAGATTAAACTGTTGAGCTCCTGCTATTTACTCTACCTATCTACTTATCTGCCAAGATTAAAATGTTTGGCCAGATATTTATTCTCTATTCTACAACATGAAATTGAAAAATGAATGAGTCAAGTTTAAACAGTTTGACTCTTCATAAATTGTGGCAAAGTTTAACAAGCTGCACACAATTTCTTATTACAGAAAATGAAATAGTAGTGGCATTTAGACTTGCACACTTTCTTGGTCTATTTTTGTTTGGGGTTCATTTTTTTCACTTTTTTTACCATTTTGTTCTTTTCACCCTTTGATTTTTCTTTTAGGGTATACCCTCTTTACATTTTTTAAATTTTTTGATTTTTTGATTTTTTTTTTGAGAATATGGAACACCTTTGCAACAAGAAAAAGGTTTGAACATATTCCATAATTTATCAAGACAATCATGAAATATGACTCCTATTGGTATAGGAGACTAACACAAATGATTTGGTATTACTCCTGAAATTGCAGCCCAAATGGATGAAAATATATCTTGGGTCTTCTATCACGTTCACTCGATCACTTAAAGTACGAGTCTAACCATGCAAATATGTGATCTGAAGTCGAACATGGGAAGATATCATCTAATTACCAGCCAATGATGTGATTTGTTAACAGGCGCAAGAGAACCGTCGTTGATGATAATGGATTTCAAGGTACTACAATATATTATGCATGGCGTGAATAGATGATTTGATGTCGAACACCATACAAAGTCTTTCAGTCGAAGGCCTGTGATTCCAACCTGTATCTGGAATTGATAAACCTGTCATTGATGTAAGCAAGCTCCAAGGTACTGAAAGGTTGTTTCTAAATCAACTTCCTAGATGATGAGCTTATGTCGACAGGAAGTGAATCGTCGGAGGAGGGCATTTATGTTTCCCTCATCAAAGACATGAAATGGGAGTAATGATTCTAGAGACAGAATGTTACTGATGAAGCAATGTCAGGGATGGTGGTCATGAAATGAAGGTTTATGAGTATTCCAAAGGATAAGGAATAACTGAGTGATTTCTCTTGAACATATCAACAACACTGAATGAAGTGGCAACATTTGACCCAAAACCGAAGTGATGGATGGTGTGATAAACCATAGGTATGACAGACCGTCCAACAGATTACCCAACCCAAAAATCACAGAGATGAATTTAATAAGTGTCATGTTCAAGAGCGACTTGCTACCATAAATTATTTTATCCCTTTCCAATTTTCCTCAGTCATTATTGACCAACACCTCTTTATTTTTTAACGAGCTTGAAGAGTATAACATATGCTTTATGTATAATTCCACCCTTCGGGTGAATCTATCGCTATTTGATGCTTTAGTGAGTCGAGTGAAGGTAAAAATCGATCTTTTCATGATGGAAAAGTCCATCTCTATTTGATACTTTAACGAGTCTAACGATAGTGAAAACTCAGTCCATTTTCATGTTTAGAGAATTTGAAAATGGACTAAGAGAAAACTCCACCAGTTTTTTTTTCGTATAATAGTCCCTCAATTCCGAAAAAGTGTAAAATAATTTCTAAGAGAACCTCCTAGCCATGTTTGACTAGGGTTTTCCTTTTTCATAAACATAATATATCTCAGTCCGGAAAAGGGTTAAACTTGTACTAAGTAGATGTCGTTTCAATTCCTTTTACGAGCTCGAAAGGATAAGTGCTCGAAAATATTTTTATATTTTGGGAGTTTGAAAAGAGCTAAAAGAGAACTCTAGGGGGGTTCCTTTTTCATGTTTAAAAAATCTTGAAAAAGAGATAAAAGTGTGCTTTGAGTTCCATTTTCATGTTTAACAAAGCTCGAAAAAGAGATAAAGGTATGCTTTGTGGTCAAAATTGCATTTCACGATCATGTACGACGAACTCACTGTAATCGACTGTAAACCTACTCAAAGAACCATCAAATGGATTAAAAATACTTGTTTAAATAGTAAAAATGGGCAAAAACCATAGTCATTTCATTAAATATGCATAAATTAATAAAAACGACTATTAAAATAATAAATTACCAAATCATTTTTACCATTTGAATTTTAGTTCTTTGAGCCTATTTTACCCTCGAACTTCAGTGGCTGATTGTGATAGATCCTGTGGACCATTTCTCGTGTCATCTGAACTAGGTATGAGATCTTACCTTCCTCTTTATATTGGTTTCATTCTTGTTCATTTTCATGCACATTTTTTAGGGTTTTGGGGATCCGAGGGTAAATATACAATGCCCTAGGGCCAACACACCCTTGAATGTTAAAAAGTGCATTATAAAGAGGCTAAAAAGAGGCCCAATTCCTCTACAATGCTTTGTGTTCCACTCAGGAGTGCATTGGGAAGATTTCAGAAACTTGCATCTTGTTTTCTCCCCAAAATTTCTTTATTTTTTTTGCATGGAATGGATTCTAACTAAGCCTATGGTGTGATTTTAGACTTTGATTAGATCAGAATGTCGATTACATGGCGAGAAAGAGAACATGGAGAACATAATATGGTTTCCCTAAATGATCCTGGCACTGTGAGAGCCCTCAGAGACTGTGGGTTGCTCAAGTACTTCAGATTGTTAGGGATGAGGCAACACATGGAACTATTGGAGTTCTTGATCCATTCATGGGACCCGACACTACAGGAATTTCACATTGGGGAAAAAGTGCTCCCAATATTGGTTGATGACATTTTCTTTTTTATAGGTTTTTCGAGATGTTGTGCCCCCATTTCCCTTGCAGGATCCATTCGTGGAGGTGAACAGTGAAGGACTACATTCGACAGTTTTTTCTACTAGGAACTGAGCCTAGCAAATTTTGAAACATAAATATAAAATATGTACGTGATATGCCTTTACGAACATTCCTATTCACTACCGCAAAGCTATTTGGCAGCGTGATCCACTACATGTCGTGAACAGATCATACATGTAGTATGCACTTGAGTGTCTCAAGAAAACTGTGTTCAACTAGGCTAAAGCAGTACTCCTTCAGATGAAAGAACAACTGACCAAGGTAAAAAGTGGAAAGACCAAAATTTTCAACTATGGGTCGATCTTGATCACTTTTCTTTTGGAGTGAGTTCCATTGATGTAGCCATAGCATGTGACACTAGCATTAGTTGGTCCTAGAGATCCACGGATGCAACAGTGGGTCGAGCTGATGGCTAGACATGTTGGTCAGTCATTGATCTCATTTTCCACTGCATTCTTCAGTTGGCTCCAAAGACAGAATATCTTCATAGAGGAGCATCCATATGCAAGGATGGATTTCCAGGGGGATCCATATTTGATTTTACCAGAAGGTGCTCATGGGGCGCTATAGGTAAAATTTTGACGATGTTTTTGATTTTTTGGGTTTTTCTACATATTTTATGTTTTTTAATGTTTCCAAGACTAAACTAAATATTTTTTATGTATGCAGATGTAGGTATTGTTCGAACAATGGTTAGTGAATAGTAGGCGAGAGAACCAGCAGAGAGGACTGTCGGGAGAGCAATCCTTCAAGATTTGGATTTAGCCGAGACTCTTGTTGAGTTGCAACAACATGTGGAGGGATTGACTCTTGGGATACCAGATGCCCAGATCGAGTAGTTACCTATGAGGTTGCATCTCCATACCATTGGTATGCCCAACTGTTGGATGAGGCTATTGCGCATGATAGCCCAAGTAGTGACCTGCTATCACAAGCATCACTAGGTTTAAGTATATTATGTTATTTCTATATACATTTTGAGTTGCATGAGCTAGAGGGTTGAATGTCGATTTGTGAACTACTCCCTTCGGCAGCTTTATTGTTAACTCTGGAAGGATAGGTGGTAGATTTGAGTCATATGAGTTTGAATTCGAAGTGGTAGGTTGATCTGTAACCTGACCATTTGATGACGAAAAAATATTACTGTAATATTTACTTCAAGTCGAGAACAAAACATCAGTTTTGGGCTTAGTGGCAGATATCATAAGCACTTTTGAACTAGAAGCATGATTCGTAGCAACCATATGTGTTTCTGGGTTTGGAAAAGGAATTTTCAACATTGAAGTCTTAAGAAGCTTTGGGACTTTTGAGCGGTGAGGACGATCTCACGTAAAATTCTCCTCATTACATATCAAGCAAGGTTAAATAGGTTTCTGAAAAGAACCAGATGGATCAGATGATTTTTCCTATGGGGGTGAATTTTATTTCTTCTTATCTTTCCCCTTCTTCTTATTTCCAGGTTTCTTGTCACTTTTTCCTTTTTCAGATGACACGACATGTATTTCGGAACAAGACGGAGGATCATATGCAATAGGGTTTTGATTTGAAACAAAAAGCGTAGGACCAGATAGTCGACTTGTTTCCAGAGCGCTAGCAGAACCAATCACACCATCACCGACATGAATGTCCTGACCAGATGGTCCGGGAGGAACAATAAAATTTGGTCGCGACGCATTTGGAATATTTACATAAAGTGTGCCATACTGAGTGCAAATCAAATCCAGATACTGGGCACGAGCAATTACTTTCTCTTCAGTGACAACACCACCTTTGGCCACATCCTCGGTGATAGATGGCAATAAGGACTTAATAAACTAATTAGATAAAAGCTGATTAGGAACAAACTTTTAACCATTCGACGATGACGACGCCACTCATGTATATGATCTGATATATGAGTAGCAGTGGTTTGTTTAAAGCTGGTCAAAACTTCCGTTCCGGTTTCATATATGATGGGTAACTGGAAGTGGGTTAAAAAAGTAGTGGCTAAAACTATAAATTTATCAAACGAATCTCGTGGTAATCCAATGTACCACTTCGCAGCCAGACCAATAATAATTCGCTGAAAAAGATGCAATCTAATATAATCATGATTTATGGAATTTGATGAACACCATAAATGATAAGTCATGACATGTGTAAATGGGTATTCTCCTGAATTTCCATTGAATTTTGGAATGTATGAGGACAATTTATGAGGAATCAATGGCCACCAAGGTAAATAATGAATGGGAGAATTGGTGAGACAGTTTAAATCAGGTAACTCTAACGTTGCAACAAATGAAAACTGTCGATTAATGTCAGGTTGAGAATAACTAGGATAAGATGGAATTGTCTGGAAAATAGGCCTTTTCATACCAACAAATGGATTCTGTTGTTGGTAACCCAGATAGGGGTAGGATTGTTGACCAGGACTTAGATAAGCTTGATACTATGAGAATGGTTGTTGTGGCTACCATGGAATTTGATACAATGTTTTCCTGCCAGGATAATTCAGACTCGGTTGTGAATAGACAAAGCCAGTAGAAGCTTGTGACAAAGGTAAACTAGCCCGCGATTGTGAAATTCCTGATACAGATGGTTCTTGAATACCATCCTTGGAATACGAAGTCTGTGGAACCGAAATTTGAGGGTCAGGGGTTGAAGGACCCGCTTGAGTAGACTAACCAACAACCATAGAAGAAATAATAGGTGTAGTAGGCACACATACAACAAGTTGAACTGGTTGATATTTATACACAACCGTTTGCGGCTGAATAGGAAAAGTAGGTTACCACTGGAAAAAAAGCATTCAAACGTATGATTGACCTAAATACAATAGAGTACTGCCATATGGATTGAACATCTACTGCCCCCCAACATATGGAGTATAAGGATATTGCACATACTAAATTTCATATGATGGTTATCCAGCAGATACTAGATAAGAAGGATGGTAATTGGATGGACTAGCCTGATATTGAGCTGATGATGTCAATAAAGGATCAAGATTTTCAGTACTTGTAAGAGATTAACTAGATAGAATTACAGATGATGACATGGGTGAAGTCCATGGATTAGAGGAGACACCAAAGTAGGTTCCATTTAAAGCCTGGTAACCGAGTGGGACAGACAGACCACCATAAATATGAGACTCAAGTGTCATCGAAAACATCGAAGATGAAGCAAAAGTAGATGTTGTCACAACTGTAACAGATTTTCTGTCTCTGCCATGGTTAAATAACCCAAAAAATACTCTAACAAATCTATGGGAACTTAAGAGTGAAAAGGATCAACAGGAGCAGAGTAGGTCAAGCGAGGAAAATACTGATACAAATGAAGCCCTGACCCAAAATGAGTGGGAGTTCAAGCGGTTTTCTCTTCCTGAAGTTATTCCTCTATCGAAATCAAACCAAGTGGAAGCACTTCAACGTCAGGCCCGAGATAAATTTTAGGCAGTAAATTCTGTGATAAATAGGAAGACTCTACGGTTACGGATGACTGAGGATCATACGGCTGCACCAAAATAGCATCTTGTTGTTTGACTTTAGGATTAAGATGTTATGGTAAAATAACAAAGGGTTTTGGATTGACTTCTAGTTGAAAAAGCTTGGGTTCTGGATTTACCATTTCACTAGATTGAATTTCAGTGTCCTCAAGTAAATGTGAGGGTTTCGTCTCGACAGTAGAAGAAACGACTCCAGAATCGGTACTCAAAGGATTAGATGTCTCTGGTATATCAGATGATGTAGCACCAAGATCTCCAGAGGTACTGGACTCGGTAGGATGAGCGTGTCTTTGTCTAATAAGTGTAGCGTCTGGCAGTAATGGTGGTTTATTCGCTCTCCTATGTGAACGATAGGGAAAGTTTTGATATCATTCCACAGTTGCTGATTTATTTTATACAAAAAAAGAAAAACAAAAAGAGGGTAATTCTAGGAAAAAGGTTTACCAAGCGACTATGAACTGCAATATACCTCCCCAATTAATGAAGGACTTATGTACGTGTAGGCAATCTCCCCAAATGTTATGTTTAGTGTATCACAGGTACAAGGAAGCCGACTTGGTTACCTATGGATGGTAAACAACCTAAAGTTTTCCTCCCAAATATAAGAGAAGGTATGCAAAGGCCCAATCCGTATTAGCATTTTCTAATGTGAAACCGCACAGTGAGAATATCCCCTTATACTTTTTTTACTAGAACAACACCCGATATACCCGAAAGTATATGGACGAGTTCCGATATACTTACGTACATGGAATGAGGTATTACACTCAAAATGTATTGGAGATAATTAACGACAACTGCTATGTTTAATGACGTCGGAACACGTCTTCTAGCCTAGACCTCTAAATGTTATCATTAATGTTACAATGCTACCTTAGATAAATTAAGATAAATTTTATGTTGATCTTGCTTATGAGTTTGTCTTTCAGGTTGACCGCAAGATTTATTGAACATTCCTAGAATGAAATTAGAATGATAAGCATTCATTTTGAATTTATTTTCAACAATGAAAAACTAGCTACAAGGGATAGAGAAATCATATTATATGCAATCAACGATGAGAAAATATAAATGAAATTTCCCTAAACTATTCCTATGCAACACTCACAATCCCTATATGCAAATGAATGTTTTTATTTTCAATTTAGTTTAAGTTTAGATGAACAAAAAATAAACTAATGCACAAAAAATCACTCAAAACTTTCAAGAGAAACAAAGACTGAAATGAAAATTCCTCTTTCCAAAAATAATGAATTGATCAAATGTAAATTTTAACTTTGGAACTATTTGACAATGGCGAATAAAAAAAAAGGAACATTGATCAAACAAATCCAAAGTGAGGCAAGAAGAGTAGAGGTAATCTGGTCTCTAAAGGGAATCAATCACTCAAAACTTCAGCAAGCAAGAAACTGAAATGAATTTGCAAAAGACAAAATATGATAGATTTTGGTTGGTCACATGGGAAACACACCCCTGAGTGGGATATAGTGCGTTGCAGAGCACTGTCCCTAATCCAAAAATGATATGCAGAGCATTGTGTCAAGATCAACAATGCGTTGGTTCCAGAGGACTCTCTGAAAAAGAAATCAAACACACTACTTTTTCTAAGACACATTTAAATGACTGAAAATAAGCAGGTAAAGTCTACTAGATGTTGATGGGCAAGGAAAAAACCACCATGGATGATCTGTCGATCCCTAGTATGGTCGCCAATTTTTTTTTATGGAAATCAAACCTACGAATAAGTATGCTTTCCCTAAGTGTTGTGGTGCACTTAGAACAAAATAAAGAAAGATATCTGACCTTTTCCTTAAAAATAGATAAAGGGAAGAAAAATTACTTGTAATATGTTTGATTTTCCTCGTCTCCCTTCGTTGCTTCCATCGCTCTCAATCTAACTGAACTCCCTTTATTGATACTTGCAATGGGAAACAAAATACAGAAAACAACATAAAGGCAATATGATATATTCAAGTTAAACAAATTGAATTGATTAAACTCAAATAAACATATAACATCATTGACACATGCATTAGGAAAGGAACAAATGTATTTATTATGAAGTAGAAGGAAGAGTACAACCAGTTGATCAATTTGTTGTCACTCATCCGGATTTAGTGCCATACTCATCACATCCAACATCAAAAATCCAACAACATCCCAATACATGCACAATACCTCCAAGAGTTGTGATCTCACGAGCATAACACTTCTTAACACAAATTCTTGCTCTCTTGTGCACTATGGTCAATGCTTAATTTATAAGTAGATGAAGGTAGTTTGACATAAATGAATCATTTAATGGCTTTCCTAAAAATGGATGAAGTGTCATCCTTTTTCATGGGAATAGGAGGATAAGAGGTTTAATGGCTCCATGGTGTCCATATTCAAATCTATCACATGAGGTGAAAGCTAGAACAACTTCTAGAAGCCACTAGAAGTTGGGAAGATTCCCAGAATCTAATGAAAAATTCGCTCCCAGTCAACCAATGCACTCTAAAGTGGGCCTAGATCCTCTGCAACGCAGCCTTGAATGGGAGTAGATGCTCTGCAAAGAAGTTACAGTTGTCGGGGGGTGCGTTTATGGCTCAATGGAGCACTTCAACTGGCATCTAAGCAATGAAACTTTCATGAAGGAAAACCACCAATGGAAAGACTTGTTTAGGGAATGTAGCAACCAATTTAGAGAATGATAGACCCTAATAAATATTGATCTGTGTTTTGGGATGATGCCCAAATTGACCTGTAACAAACATTAAAAAAAACTCCTAAGCCACATTTGAATGCTTTAATTTGTGTAACCATATACCAATACCCTAGAGCACCCAAGCCACATGTAAATTTATATAAGTTCTCTTGAACATCATCAATTTTATAAGTCACATAGAGAGCACATACACACATCTTCAATTTCCCATTCTACCTAGATCTTAAACCTTTAAAATTGATGTGATGGGATAATTAATGTAAACAAGATTGGATGAAAGAAAATATATTTCGTTCTATTTTAATTAAAAAAAGTGATCATATTTCATTATATGAATTTTTTAATAAATAAATAATATTATTTTGAAGTGAATTAAATTTAAAGTATTTTAATTTTAATTGAATTGAATTATATATATGTTAATATAATGGAATTAAACACTTAATGTAATTAAAACAAAATAACACTAATTTTGTTATGGTTACTTCAAGGGAATTATTCAATTATTATGTATATCTCATATTCAAGTGATATGAGGTCGATTTTATATACTACTATAATTACTAGGTGATATAGCTACCAATAACCATTAGGTGCATCTTATTAGTTATCAATGTAACCATTCGGTACATTAGGAAAAACATGTTCTATTAATATCTATAACCACTAGGTGCACCTGCTTGACACAAGTAAATAAGGGTTTAAAAAAGACCTCACAATATTAACATAACATGTTTTGTCAAACAATCTGCAACCCAAAGAACCTTAATATAGATATTTATATTTTTTAGTAATTATTTATATTTTATTTAAATGTGATCCATAAATTTCCGCAGAGATTCCACTAGGCAGTTCATCACAACATATATGATAAAATTATGCTAAAACATATGAAATATACACTATGAACGTTAATTTTCTCTTTGTATTTCTAGATGTATTCATTATTTTTATTGTGTATTCATGCACATTATAGTTATGCAAAAAATAGAGAAAGGTGAAATAAAACTCAAAACCATAATTTAACAAAAGATATAACATGGGAAACCCGTTTGAGAGAAAGTCGAGTTGGAATGTGAGATTGCTTTGCTCTCTTTATCTTAATGCAAAATCAGTGCAAGTACAAAAAGGTGAGGCTTGTGTCCCATGGGCTTCTACAGTACAAAAATCCTCTCAAAACTTTCTCTCTTCCTATCCACTCATGAATATTTTTCTCATATATGGAACAAAATGCCCTCGAATAGAATGGAACATGTTTTCCTCCTAATGTCTCGGTTATAACATATCCCGATAGCCTACTAGTGATTTAGTTTGACACTTTCAACAATCAACTAGAGTTAAATTATGAATTCTTCTAGTGTTTTATTCATCCAATCAAGCAGATAACCCTTTTCCATTGAGTAATGGGCATTGACGTGGCATCGTCTCTAATTATGGTGATAAAAACATGAAGGTGAATGCCTGAGCGACATAACGTTTGCATGCATACTTCGATTGAGATGACCCTTGCACCATTAAAAAGGTCTTAATATGTAGAATAGAAAAAAAAAGTATTGCAATAGGTGACAATGTTTTATCCCCCTGAAAATGTAATTTAAGGCCTCAAATTTTTTTTGGAAGGTTTCAAACACCAATTTTCCAAATTGGTCCCACCTGTAAAAATGGTTATGTGAGCTTATTCCTCCACTTTTACACTTTGAAAGAATCAATATGGATGAAAAATAATATAAAGATCGAATTCCAATCAAAATAAAAATTAATTTTGAAATTAAAATGACTTGATATTTATTATTATTATTATTATTATTATTTGAAATGAAATTCTAAAAAATGAATATACAAAATATTAGCATTGCAAATAATGACAATACATGAATATGTTAAAAAAACCTACTAGTTTGTAATTATTATTTATCATTGAAAACCAAACCTTTTATAATAGAAAGAAAAATGTACTAGTAAAATACATCCTGAACGAAAACAAATCTACACTAATTACCTACTAGTAAAAGGTTCAATTTTAAGTAAAATAAAAAATAAAAAATTACAGACAAGTTTAATTTTCTACGGCCCATTATGAGGAAGATGTTGTCACACAATGTTACATTTAAAAATAATAAAATAATACTTATATTAGAAAACTAAATAAAATAACAACAAAAATAAAAAATCAATGTTAGTCATTAATACATTTCTTCAATTTCCACCTTAATTTTAGATCACTTTGTAGAGAGATAAAGTAATTTAAAGTAAAAAAAAAGTACATAATATGTAATTTCTTCAATTATTTAATATGGGGTTTACAATTGGCATGTAAAAAATATTAATATTGTTATTCCATGGTGTGTAATTCATTTTATAGTCAGTTTATGTGTGTGTGAGTGTGTTGAAAATGGCATCAAGAAAGTTTCTAATTTATTTTTTCCCTTGAATTAAATTAGAAAAAAAATGTAATTCCACATCTCATGACATCTTGTACGATTTTAATAAGTTAGTTGGGCCTAGTTTTTTTAGTTAATTCGAGTTGAGGGTCTAACTTGAGTCATGTAGAGTGGCTCCTAATTTTAGGAGACCTAGTTGAGTTTATTTTGAGTTGTAATTAATTATTTCAGTTTATCTAAGTTAAAGGCAGTTAAACTAGTTCAACCTGTTAAGTACTGGGGTGTGTACTTTGTGATCAACCTAATAACTAAAACATCAAGCATAAATAACTCATGCATGTGTGATCTCAAGTTACCCAGTTGAGATTGGAGTTCAAGGGCAACGCATTATTAGTTGTATAATCATCCAAATTAGACAGGTGGTGCATGTAGTCAGGGGAAGGCCTATGATGTATTGCTCAAGTCCAATTGAGGATTTCCCTAATAAATATGGGGCTAATTCCCAAGGAAACATCACAAGGAAATAGGAACTTAGGCAAGAAGAAAATTGGTGAAGTATTTGCCAAGCCTTGCCTAGGAAGTCGTGAGACAGATAAAGATACTCCAGAGGTTGTGTGGGCTTGAGAAAATAATTGTAGTCTCCTCATGTTTTCTGACTAATAAATATACATGTATAGGGTTTTTAGTTGTGGCTTTCCCTAAGAAATCATTTTGTAATGTGTTGATTGAATTATTTTTATTGCATGCTTCATGATTTCGTGATCATTTATTGTTTCTGCAATTGGTAGAGTAGATTCAAGTCTATTGTTTTAGAAAATTACATTCATTGGTTTGAATATACACGAAATTATACATGGTACCAGAGCTGAAATCACCATAAAAGAGAAAAATGTGAGTTTTCCTTGCAGGAGGAACGTGTTTTGTATATCTATTCTCCAGAGCTAACAGTAGGATCAGGATGGTGTTCTATGGTTTGAGGCTCAAGTATGCCCTTGAGGGTAGTTCGAATTAAATTTCTTGGAAGGACTTGATGGAATCAGTCATGGAAGGCAATGAATTGAAGGAATACATTGATAGCAATGTTATGAAACCACCACCAACATATGCACATGATATAGAAGAATGGAAGAAGAATGTAGCCAATGCAAGAAGGACCTTCCTGGAAGGAGTTTGAGATCACATTGTCTCAAACCTCCACAAGAAGGAGACTCCATATGTAATGTGGAAGGCATTAATATAATTTTTTTAGAACAACAGTGGCCATAGGAAGCTAGCACTGAATGAAAAGCTTCTGAAAATCAAGATGGAAAATGGTGACACAATACCATAGTACTTAATAAAGTTCACCCAATGTATGGATGAGCTTGGGAGTGTTGGTGTTACAATTCTTGAAGATGATCTGGTCAGCCTAGCACTTCTAGGCCTTCACAAGAGCTAGCATAGCTACTAGGATTTGGTAAATGGAAGGGAGAATCTAGTCGAGTGGGAGTGTTTGTGGTGCAACTTGGTGCAAGAAGAGATAAGGAGAAACACCAGAGATGGATCCTCATCCAAGCATGACGATGAGGAGAACTATGCCTTGGATGTAAAGGAAAATAAATGGAATGGGAATAAATCCCAATCCAAAGGAGATTCTGGTCAAGCAGACAAGAAGAAGGACTTGTCGAATATTAAATGTTTTCACTCTCATGCACTGGAACACTATGCCGCGAAGTGTCTGCACAAGAAGAATGAAAAGAAGCCCTTAGGAGGAGTAGCAGGTGAAGCTCTTGCTTCACAATTCATGCATGAGCTACATGCATGGTGACACCACTGATGGGTAGTGTGTGGTTTCTGGATAGTGGAGCCTCATTACATATGACCGAAAAAAAATAGTTCTTCAACGACTTGGAGGAAAAAGAAATCTAGATGCACTTCGATATGGGAGATGATGGAAGTTATAGTGCAATGGGCATCGATATTATCAATTTTTAGAGGGAGTCTAGTTCTCCTGTCACATCACACGATGCCATATATGTTTCGGGTCTGAAGAAGAATTTAGGTTCAATTGCTCTGTTGGAAGATTGTGGATGCGATGTGATATTTATCAAAAGGAAGGATTTCCTTCATCACATAGCCACGGTAAAAATTAATTTGATCGGTGTTAGGGTGAAGAACCTCCACAAATTGGATGTAGAATATTGTGATACTTTGAGCACGGAAACAGAGAAGGTGCAAAGCTGAGACATCGGTGAATGATGGCATATGTGACTTGGCCATTTCCACCATGGATATTTGTTAATTTTGGACAACTAGGTCCAAAATCCATGTTGTGATTCTCGGATGAAGATGCCAATATTTTTATTGGACTCCTCTTTCGGAGAGGTGCAAGATTTATCTAAAGATCATCTTGATCCGATGAGCAGAACATTTATTTTGAATTAATTCCACTTATGTGCAAGGTCAGCCGGAATTGTAATGTAGGCTTGAAGCCCCAGTAGATGTGTCACACACCCTCACTGATGGATATATATAGGTCAACATTGGAGGTCATTTTCACCATCACTCATCACACATTCTCTCTCATCATCTGATCGGTTCGATAATCTTGAAGGCTCTTCTTCTCTCACACTTGGGAAAACGCAGCAAAGGAATTTTTAGTTTTTGAGGTTTCAGCGCATATTTGACCAACGTTGACTTTGGTCAACACATGGTCAACTTGACCTCAAACTCTCCATAAATTTCTATTTCTACATTACACATTTTTTGGCATAAAAATCGAGGCTCGACGTTGACTTTGACTTGGCTGCGTTGAATTTTGCTGCTATTGTTTTTGCGTTGACCATTGATTGGACAACGTTGACTTTTATTGACTTTGGGTTGACTGGTATAGAGCTGTCCGAGAGGGTTGTGTGACACATTCTAGTTGGCTGACCGTATAGAGAATTTTCTGGTTGAAGCATCCTATTGAGCACTGTAACGCACCACAACACATATATTTTGCTGATCAAATTAACTGTATTTTTGGCTTGTCTTTTGTCGATCTATTGGTATGTTCTATTAGAATTTTAATTTCTTATTTATGTGATTGATGTTTGATATTGGGAATAAATTTAAAGTTGCATCAAGCATAGAACACCTACGAAAATTTACATGGTATTAGAGATAAGGTGAAGACAAAGCCAAGTTTGTAGCAATCACCGAAGAAGGAGCATTTGTCAAGGACCCATGGGTACCTCAAACTATAATTCCTTCAAATTTGATGACAAGTTGACTGGGAAGGAAGACTTCCATGCCTGGAATATGACTTTGGATTTAATGATGGAAGACCAAGATGTCATGGGGTAAAATCCAAGACCTCCATCATCTGCACCTGCTGCCACCAAGAAAAAGTATAAGAAGGGGGACATAAAAGCAAAGCTGATCATCTGGGATTCCATCCATAAGATTCTAGTTGCCTACATCTCTGAGTTGGGCACATCTAAGGATATTTTACATGTATGATAAGTTGGTCAATATGTTCATGGCCAACAATGAAAATCAAGTCCTTTTCTTTAAGAACCAATTGAAGAATCTTAAGAAAGGCAGGGATGAATCTGTTCAATCATATTTTCTGAAGTTGACTGAAATCAGGAACAATAACAATGTGATTCCTGATTTTGATGAAGTGTTGTCGAGATGCACTCAAGAGGAAACAAGGATGAAGGAATATGAAAATGAAGGTAATGCTGCCTTCACTTCTCGTACTAAGAAGAAGAACAATGGTGGTCCAAGGAACCAAGGAAGAGTAGGGGCCCAAGGAAAGAAAGGAAAATTTTACACATGTCACAAGCCCGACCACTTTGCTAGAGAATGCCCTTATAAGAAGGATTATCCTGGGGATGATGACAACAACAAAAACGACAGGAAGAATGGAAATCCTAGGAACAACAGGTTCAAAGGAAAGAGGAAGGCTCCCTCTGGTCGCAATGGAAATGGGAAACCTTTCAAAAGGTCAATAAATTCTAGGTATGAGGAATATAATGTTGTTGATGATAAAAGAAATGAATTCATTCTCGTATCTGCCTTTCTTCTACATCTCCACCTGACACTATGGATGCCTAGTTGACTAATAGTGGTGCCTCAAGGAACCTCACTAGGTTTAAGGAAGCACTTTATGATTTGGTTGAGAAGGATGTTAATCTGAATATTATCCTTGGAGATAATGCCACATCGAAAGGGACAAGGACTGTGACCCTCCACTTGTCTCAAGGTCAAGTCCTCCACTTGCAAGATGTACTATATGTACCTGATTTGAAGAAGAACCTTGTGTCTATTTCAGCCATGGAAGACAAAGGTTTAAATGTGGCATTCATTGATGGGAAGGTGCATATCTGGAAGAAGAGTTTCAAGGAAGCTATCATGATTAGGTTTAGAGTTGATACACTCTACCGAGTTGGAGGAAGTCCACTGGGAGTGATGACATGTGATACTATCCGTCAAACTGAGCTATGGCAGCATAGGTTTGGACACCTTCATTACAAAGCCCTTCCCGAAGAAAGGAAGGTGGTGACAGGGATGCATGAATTCAAAAATGATCATGAAGATGTATGTCAAGGTTGTGCCGAAGGAAGAATACAAGGGGAACTTTCCCCTCAAGTGTCACAAAGACATCTGATGTCTTGCAATGATACATTCTGATTTTTCTGGTATGCTGCCCATGACATCCTTGGGAGGATGTTCTTATTATATGACGTTCATAGATGAATTATCTCACAAAACCTGGATATAATTCTTGAAGAAGAAGGATGAGGCTTTCATGTGGTTTCGTACTTTTCAAAGCCTTGGTGAAAAATCAAACAGGGAAGAAGATCAAGATATTGAGGACCGATAATGGCACTAAATATGAGACGAACGAGTTCAATAAATTTTGCAGAGAAGTTGGCATCAAGAGGGAGACCACAACTATATATACTCCTTAGAAAAATGGCGTTTCTGAAAGAAAGAACCAGACCATTGTGGAAGTTTCCCATGCCATGCTATGTGACCAAGGTCTTTCAAAGTTTCTGTGGGGAGAAGATGCGAACGCTGCTGTGTACATTCAAAACCAATGTCTGCATTCCACTATGGACTCCTAAACTCCTGAAGAGGTTTTCTCTGGTAAGAAACCTCAAGTCTCACATTTTAGTGTTTTTGGTTGTCCTTTTTATTTTCATGTGTCGAAAGAGGAGAGGAGCAAGCTGGATGCTTCTGGGAAGAAGGCAATGTTTATGGGCTACAGTGAAACTTCGAAGGCTTATAGAGTCTATGTGCCTGGTCAAAGAGAAGCGGAGATATGCCACGATGTTACCTTTGATGAAGATGGTTCCCTCAGGAAAGTGATCAATCTTCCGAGATCTGAGGAAGACCATGAAGTAAGGTCTGAAAATCAGGAAGAACCGAAGGATGAGATGATGCCTGATGTTGAAGGATCGATGGACCCTATTGATTCACCTCCTTCAATGAAGAGAAGACCCTCACGGCTCAGGGATACTCTCGAGGATGCCTAGAGACATATGGCCCCAAGGGGGACATTTCGTGAATGTAAGAAGCCGAATAGATACCAAGGGTATCTAGCAGCCATGAGTACAATCATACAACCTGAGCCTGGATATTTTGAGGAAGTCATAAAGCATAAATCATGGAAGGATGCTATGCACAAAGAGTACGATTCCATTATGAAGAATGATGTTTGGGATGTGGTTCCAAGAACAAAGGGTAAAGTAGGTGTCACCTTGAAATGGCTCTATAATACCAAGCATGGATTTGATGGTAGTGCTGAAAAATTCAAGGCAAGATTTGTTGCCCGTGGCTTCTCTCAAAAGGAAGGCATAGGATATGATGACATATTTGTTCCTGTGGCCCAATATACCACCATCCGATCTATCATATACCTTGTTGCTATGTAATGATGGAATATTCATCAGATGGATGTGAAGACCGCTTTTCTGCATGGTGTGATAAAGGAAGAGGTGTATGTGGAGCAACCTCTGGGGTTCGAAGTCCAGGATAGAGACACCCATGTATGCAAGTTGAAGAAATACCTCTATGGGTTGAAGCAAGCCCCCATGGCTTAGTATGTGAGTATAGATAGCTACTTGATGAAGCTGGGCTTCACTCGTAGTAATTTTGATCCGAAACTTTACTTCAAGGTTGATAGAAGAAAGCCTCTTTGTAGTGGTGTATTTGTCGCATGGGTGTACGAAATCACACTAGTTTAAGGAGTGTGGTATACTCTTTAAACTATTGGTTACAGGCAGAAATTGGTGGAGCTTGTTGGAGCAGGGTCCTCCAACGGCTGCGAATTGGGACAATTTCGAGTATTTTGTATAATTTTGGCATATTTTGGTCTAGCACAGGGGTTTTGGGATGGGTCAAAGACCCAAAAGCATTGTAATGGGTCAAAGTGTAGACCTAGAGTCCGCAAACCATGGTTTGTGGACCACAGGAAAGTTTAGGCTAGCTTGTTATAAATAGAAGGACATTTTGAGTTGTAAGAGGGAGGAATGAATAGAGATTGATGCTAAGTGTGAACTGATAGATCTGGTTAGAGTTGGTGGGGAAGGACTCCTGTTGCTGTGTGCATGGAGATTATATGTCCTGCTATGTGTGGACCCTGCTATTGGTCCATAGGTTGGGTTTTGGGGTATTGTAAGAAGGATCCGAGGATTAATGAATGTGGAAGTATTGTTGAATATTTGAATCTGTTGGAATGATTGTTAATGCAAGTATATCATATCAGATTAGTTGATGCATACTGCTATTTTTAAGATTCACGCTATGAAAGAAACTATGTTATCTCTTTATGCTGTGATATGAATCTGTTTTTTTCTACTTTAGGAAAGAACCATTGAAATAGCTGTGTTAGTTTTCTATGCGTACATGATATGTTGATTGCCGTGAATATCATTGCTGTTGTGCATGTGGATGTGAAGGAAATCTGTAGATCTAGGCTTTGTGATATAATATCTGGTTAGTATAATATTGAATGAAACTATGCTTGACTTACCTACCCACTCCCACGGTGTGGAAACCTGGTTCCAACACCCACCCATACTACTTCCGGTGAGACTTTTTCCTACGCAAGCAGGTCACTGCCGAAATGGCCAGTAGTATAGGGGTTTGTTGGCAAACCTTGAACCTCTGAACCTGGGTCAGGACCCCTCACGCCAAAAAATGGTTCCATTTCCAGGATAGGGAGAATTTTGAGAGAGGGACCGAGTAATGCCAAGGCCATACTGGAAACCTGAAAACAAAGAAATTAATGAATGGTTCGAATAGGAAGTTCAGGAATTCGTAGTGAAATAAAACCGCAGTAAGAGGTTGAACACCGAGGAGTGGAAAAATAAGTATATTTCACGGATATATATGAGATATTCTTTGTAACAATTGCGATCAAGCTCCAAGAGTGGCTCGCAAGGTTGGTCGAATTTCAGAAGTGTTGGAAGGACGAACGGGTCACACAGTGGATCCCCGAATTGATCCAGCAGTTAGAGAAGACTGATAACACCATCACTCGCATGGTGGACCACTAGGCAGATAGTGTGCTAGGAGGGTTCATGAAAAAATTTGTCATTGATCAGTTCGTTTCCTACTCTGAAGGAGAGAGAAGATTCTTCAAGGGTTTCCAGGGTAAGTTTCTGAAGACCTTAAGATTGCTAATTAAGATATTACTGTGTGAAAAGAGTATCTTGTGTAGTCACACCGAGTGAATGACCACTGATTTGGATGGAAGTACGACGCGAAGCAGCAAATAATATTAGACCAACCTAGAAGGAGATAGATCTATCTACATCCTGGTAAGAAAAGTAGCTGCGTAGAATCCTCCCGGCACACCACTTTCGAACCATCATAGGAGTAGGAATTTGCCTACGCCTCCACCACCACTAGAAGATGACATGGTTGCACACATGAAGTTGTCAAATTTAAGGGTGTGGGGGATGAAGACATGGATCAGTTCTGGTTTGTCGCAGGATCGGTATGGGCTGCACAGAATGTAGCTAGTGATGCGGTGAAGCGGGCACAACTATCCCTTGCCTTTGAAGGGAGAGCGTTGGAATGGTACATGGGATACATCGTCCAGCATGCAAATGAAACCATTGAGGAGATTAAGAATTCTTTGAAGAAACAATTCAAGAAGCCTAAGTCCTACTCTCAAATAGTGGTTGATCTAAAAGATTCCAAGCAAGGGCCTTCTGAGTCTGTGTGGGATGTCGATCAACGACTGAAGAAGGTGATTAGAGAAGGAGGATTTCAATATGATGACAGAAAAAATACAAAATGGTTCATTGCTATGCTACTGCCTCACCTACACGTACCTATGGTTCATCAAACGTTCGAATCACAGGAGAAATCCTTGGAGGGTGCTATGAAGTTAGAAGCCGCGCCTTAAGACGAGACCTAGGTGGGCGTCCAACGGATCCAAGGATAGCTAGAAGTGATGCACATGGAGATCCAGAACCTACGAAAAGAGCAAGGAGCAGAGGATAGCCTTGAAAGGTGGTGTATACGGTGCAGGGTGAATGGGCACACCAAGGATAACTACCCTCTATTAGTAGATTATATGCAGGCAAGGGGACCTAGCCCGTTGCGCCTAAGAGAAATTGCAGGGCCAAGTGGGACAACATTGTGGTGCAATGATTGCGGTGTTGCAGGGCTGCACGACACAAACCACTACCCCCGCCTTGCTATGTATGTCCCAGAGGTAAAACAACAATGGTGTAGGTTCTGTAGATCAGTAAGACATGATGAACATAACTGCCAGACATATGATTTGATGATTGATCGCAGAAACTTATATAGGGTACAATGAGACCCTGTGTCACCAAGGTCCCTCGCAGGCATAAGTGGCTCCCTAGCCAGGGGTAGGGCGGGAGGTCGAGGAAGAAGCGTAGGTCGAGGACGGGGAAAGCTAATGTGTTATAACTGTGGAGAGGCCGGGCACTTTGCAAGAGACTGCCCAAATCCTACAAGGCAGTCCTGCCATTACTGCAGACAGCTGGATCATGCAATCAAAGACTGTCCAATCTTGATAGCAAAAATGCAGGAGAAGCAGCCAACACCTACGCAGAATGTGAAAAGGGTTAAGGCTGAGCTGTGAGACAAAGATCTGAGAGTAAATGTCATAATGCGTAGTGGATTGGCCACCGGAGGACCTAGGGAGAAGGCTGCGACTTAATATATGATCTGACAAGCTGCTATCAAACAAGAGGGTTTGGACCTAAGCAAGGAAAAAAAACATTTATCACATCTCGCAAAGACTTTGCTAAGGCAGAGGCATATAGTTCTCATACACCTGCGAACCTTAAGGCAGATGAGGGGGTCAAGCCCTTTTTACAGGCATGTATGAAGCTGCTACGCAACCCAATGGCTGTAGAGACTCTTCAGGCATTGATATATAGCTATGCAACATGACCTAGCTGACCTCCAGAAATCAAGGATGTGCACAAAATATACAGATATAAGAAAGGCACTAGTAGGGAGATGTAGTTGACTGCATAGATCGAGGATTATGAGATGGATTAGGTTATTTTGGACCTGGATTCAGATGCGAATGTATTACCTAAACAAACTTGGAAACGAATGGGAGAACCTAAGTTGGAATGGTCCACCATCCAACTGCGCATGGCTAATCAGAAAAAGATTATACCCTTGGGAAGACAATCAAAAATCATGGTGGATTTTGTGGGAGTAAAGGCCCAAGCATATTTTAAGGTAATTGAGATCGTAGAAGATGCGGACCCCTATCCTACGCTCCTGGGCTTGGATTGGGCCATCGATATGGGAGGTATCATTAAATTGAAGAAGAGAACCATGGTTTTTGAGAATAACGATACAAGGGTGATAGTGCCATTAGATCCTACGGAAGGCGAATGATACACTGAGCCGGTGCGCGACAAAGAGGATGTGGATCATATTTATAAGCTGACTGCGCGGGACAAATACTGGATCAACCCCACGACTAAAGGTGTACTCTGCTGGGAAAAGGACAGTGAATGTTTCTCCGACTCCGATGGGGAGATAGAGAACTGGAAAAGTCGGTTACATGATGTCTATGCATTGCGATGCCTTCGGGTCACAAGTGACTTCCACTGCATTTCCTCAGAGGTGAGAGACCTACCCTATTTTGATGGTTCTGGTAATATTAAGGAATTTTTATGAGCATTCAAAGCTAAGGTTCCAAGAGGACGAAGGCTAGGGGCCCTTAATCTCGCCATGCGTAAGACACCTATGAAGTGGTGGGACACACATAAGGAAGCATTCTAGGACTGGGAAAAGTGTTGGGATATGATGGTCCTGCAATTCGAACAATCCGATCACATGCGCATCCAAAGATACATCGGCCCCGAAGACACGCGCAAGTATCTGTTCGCATGGACGGAGAAATGGTGTGACAAGACTAGGGAAGAATGGGTTCATCTATTTATTCATGCCTTGGGACCACTTCCCACTGCATGGTATTTAGATGTGGAGCTACATCAGTGCACTCTCCATTGGGAGACTTTGAAGGATGAATTTTTGGGAACATTTGGGCTCTTAGGTGGAACAAAGGCACTTGACACAGCTCTGCAAGACACTGATGCTGTGGCATGGGGTGAATCACACCTGTATGTCGCACCTAAAATACCCACGTGGGAAATGCAGGTACCAAGTATGGTTGATTACCATGGCCTAGCCCCAAAAGAAGGTAAGAATGATCCACAAGTTGCTTCTGACTCAGAATTGGAAGGGATGCGCACGATTACCAGGCCGGGTAGGCTGTGAATGGGTGGCATTGAAACACACCCACGTTGGCTATGATTGGGGATGCAGATACAGGAAGCAGAGTTATCATATATCTGAAAACTCCTACAACCAAGAAATATTTGCGTTCAATCCTCAGCCATGCAGGTTATTACAGGAAGTTTGTTCAATAGTACACACGGATCATAGCACCTCTGAGAAACTTGCTTATGAAGGGGGTTCAGTTCTGTTGGGATGACACATGTCGGAGGAACATGTATTTGGTTTCAAAGTTCCTATGGAATGAGCCTGTGTTGAAGGATGTGCAAGCATTTAGTCCAAGCGTAGCAGGTACATCGAGCACACATGAGGAGCGAAAAGTGGTGGTTGGAACAGTAAAATCTGGTAAAGAGGAAAAGTTACTGTTGAATGGAGCGGGTGGCTGACAATTAATGAAGCGATTCCTTGAGATTTTTTACTGTTTACTGGATGGTAAGTTCCAAGTGACATTTACCCTACCTTGGATGACCATAGGCACTATAAAGTAGGAAGAATAGCTCAGACAAAGGTTCCGTATCAAATCCGTAACCTGTATGTATTTTCTCTATGCTGCATGGTTCTCTGGGCCTGTAGCATCCAGTTCATGATGAATCAACCCAATCCCGCTACCAATAGTCCCCCAAAATTGGGATTCCCTTTTCACGCTAGAATGACAGATACTAACCCGATGGAAGCTTCGGTACCTATAGAGTCAGAACTTGAGGAAATCATGGTGATTGGGTCGGGGGATGAAGAAATTGATAGGATAATGGCGCTCTGGCTCCCTGCATGGAGGATTGGCTTCATACCCGGTGAAGAGAGCATCGAAGGGACCTGTGTGACAGGAGTGAGCCCCCCTGTCAACCCCGAGGAAACCGTAGGACCGAGCAAGAGGGGCTCGGACGCCGCCACGGAGAAGGACTCACAACTGACACAGATCGCCGAAAATGATGTCGAGGCCGGTTCACAGCTATACTTGAGCATGAAAGGGATGAATAAAAAACATACCACCTCCCTCCAGGGTACGAAGCAGCTAGGAGAGCCTATAAAAGGGTCCCAAAAAAAGCAACATGCCCAACGCCAGGAATATGATGCGACGGTCACGCTAACTGACAGTGACCTCGAACAAATCACGAACGAACTTACACTGGCTATAGAGGATATATGGGAAGCTATAGAGGAACAACAGAAGGCTACAATTGAAACCATTCAGGCCGAGCTCTGCGCCCTCCAGTGGAAGACAGATACGCTTCAGACCCACGTAATTAAAACATGGGCTCCCTTGGAAACCAATAGTACAGTACTATCTACGGAAGAAAGTCATCTCTACTCTTTGCCTAGCGTTGCCCTTGTAGGAATCCAACTCCAAGAAGGTACAGGGATACAATTGGATCTGGCTAAGATGCCCCATGAGGCATTATAGGGTCTCCACACCGCCATGTTCTAGGAGATCCACCATCGACACCAGAAAGTACACCTACAGCTAGATGTGTCCAAGCAAACCATCGCATGGAAGAATGCCGAAATGTCCCTTGCTATATCGCAGTAGATGGAGCTTGAAACAATGATCCAACGGCTCTGCACGGAGGTTACAGACGGGATCCCGGCCATAGCTATGTCCTGAGCCAAAGTGAAAAGAGTGGTTGTAGCATTGAAAGTGTCTAGGAAATGCAGGTCATCAAGACACACCTGGAGTAGCAAATCTACGACTTACAGGCCAAATTGCAGCCTGCCATGCCGCCGGAGGTATGAGCCCAGTGCGCTACGCTGGTGACCGAAGCTACGAACACTATCAAAGTGCAGATTTCTCAAGGAACCCAATTGCTAGAGTCAACCATGCAGCTCTAGACCATGGTCCAGTTCAATCTGGTCCTTCGAGAGATCAATTGGGACTTACGACACAAGGAAGAAGCTTTCGAGCAGGTTGAGGCTACATTGCCCACCTTGGTGCTTGCACAACGTTTAGCACATTTGAGGACTAGCAGTGCTCTCCAGGATGAGATTGAGAAACTTCGCACGCAAGAAGCACATCATCGAGGAACGATTGAAGCCATGGGTTTTCACATCCCTCTAGCTCTCACAAGATGCAGATGGCATAGTCAAATGACTAAACCAGACACTGGAAAGTGTCACCACGGCAACTGAAGGACCAACATCCCAAAAGCTTGTGGACCTTGCGCAGAGTGCTACTACTCAGAGTTAGGACGTGCTGCCTCTGCTAATCCTAACCATCAATGCACTACGTGCGCAGGTGGAGACCATGCCACTACAGTGACTCGGGACGAGTCACAAGATTGTGTTGGGGGACTGTTGGAGTAGGGTCCTCCAATGGTTGCGAACTGGGACAATTTCGAGTATTTTGTATCATTTTGGCATATTTTGGTCTAGTATAGGGTTTTGGGGTGGGTCAAAGCCCCGAAAGCATTGTAATGGGTCAAATGGTAGACCTAGATTTCGAAAACCACGGTTTGTGGACCACATGAAAGTTTAGGCTAGCTTGTTATTAATAGAAGGAAATTTTGAGTTGTAAGAGGGAGGAATGAATAGAGATTGATGCTAAGTACGAACTGATAAATCTGGTTAGGGTTGTTGGGGAAGGACTCCTGCTACTGTGTGTGTGGAGATTCTCTATCCTGCTGTGTGCAGACCCTACTTCTGTGTGCACAGGTTGAGTTTTGGGGTATTGTAAGAAGGATCTGAGGATTAATGAATGTGGAAGTATTGTTGAATATCTGAATTTGTTGGAATTATTGTTAATGCAAGTCTGTCATATCTGATCAGTTGATGCATACTGCCATGTTGATGATTCACACTATGAAAGAAATTGTTTTATCTGTTTATGCTGCAATATGAATCTGTTCTGTTCTACTTTAGGCAAGAATCACTGAAATAGCTGCGTTAGTATTCTATGCATACATGATCTGTTGATTGCCATGAATATCGTTGCTGTTGCACATGTGGACACGAAGGAAATCTGTAGATATAGGCTCTGTGATATAAGATCTAGTTATTATAAGATTGAACATAGCTCAGCTTGACTTACCTACCCTCTCCTAGGGTGCGGAAACCTAGTTCCAGCACCCACCCATACTACTTTGGGTGAGACTTTGGCCTGCGCAAGTAAGTCACTGCCGAAAGGGCCAGTAGTATAGGGGTTTGTTGGAAAAACTTGAACCTCTGAACCTAGGTCAGGACCCCTCATGCCAACAGAGCTCCAAAGGATAAAATTTAATGGAAACAATATGCTGAAGTATGCTCTGGTTAAACTAAAACTAAAACACAAATATACAGAAGCTATCAAAGAGAGTCAAAATGATAATAATACCAACGATGGCTTAAAGGCCTCTTCTTATTAAAAGTTTGAAATGGAGAATAAATTTTATCCACTTACAAAAGGGCACCCAGGCAGTGGATCTAGGTCCTAATGCAAGGATGTTGCCTTCCAAGCTCCGCCTCTGATGCAGTCTCCCTCTCTCTCTCTCTAGCATGGTGGACTAGGATTTTTGGGTGGCCAACGATTGAGTCCTCTTCAGCTCCAGCTTCGGGTCACACACTGCTGGTGTTTCTTGGGAAACTTTGGCCAGCATAACAATGTAATCACCATTTCTACATCTCTTGGTGGCTTTATATAGGGGAGTTTCAAATCCTCCTTCCCTCCCTTGGTAGATGATGGATGGTGACCCAAGGGAGAGGTATGATTCCATTTTGGGCTTCACATATTCCTTTGTGTGCTCACATGATGTCTAGGGAGGTGCTGGTGGCTTTCCTTAGGCGGCTTCATATAAGGAGTAACTGTCCTTTGCTTGGTGTGGTCCTGGAAAGTGAAATTTTTCCATTTCCAGGAATGTGCGCTTATCGAGAAAAAAGGCGCGCATAAGGCGCTCTTATCGAAGGATTAAGCATGCAATCCAACAATTATGACTAGTTCAAATCTGATTTTCTCAAAACCTCAGAGATTTTAAATACTTTCTTGATTCCTTAATCATGCGTTCCTGCCCATTAAATCCTTAGGCTTGACATTAATTAATGCCATCTTCTGCTGTGCGATTTTATAGTGTTAACAGTTTCCCCTTAATGTGTGAGGTCTGGGAAGAACTATATAGTCGAAATACATTATAGTTTCTTTTTTGTATTGTGTGTAGAGAGAGAGAGGCCTGTGTGAATATTAGAATTGATAATACCTTGCACCATTTCCTAGATGACCATGGCCTAAGGGGCCCCTAAAAGTAGATAAAATATACAACATATATACAAAATTTCAACGAGGCCGGCATGTCCCATGCTCGTGATGCTATGGCTAGTTAAACAAAAATGATAGATAGATGTGCTGTCAGTGTCACTACTGTGGTAGTGATGCTGACGGTTGTTGACGACGATTGATGACGCCCGTAGGGGCATTTTTTATTTGAAGATAGGTGGAATTTGGTACCCATATGCATAAACTACATATGTACTGGTTGGGATATTCCCGTGTAAGCATTGTTGACAGAGACGCTTATGGAGGCATGGGTCTTTGACGGATTTGATCAAAGTGCAATGATATGATACCATCGTGACATGAAAGCTTTTGCTGTTGTCAAATGTCAGGAGGATCGATGACATCTGTGGAAAATGATGTCTCCCATAGTGCCACCCGAGGATACCCCTTTTCATGGGGAGGGGTGATCCAAGGTACTGCTTCGTTTTCGGAAAAAAGGTGTTGAGGTCGACAAAAAGGAAGCCTTATCCAAGCCATGGGTCACCGACCTGAGGGGTTGGAGACCTAAATGTGATGGGTTTAACATAGGCATGTTGGTGAGAGGTGACTGAAAAAGGATGATGGGGATTCAGTGGCCCGAGGTCGGAGTATAATTTTAGCAGCTTGGTGGCAGTCATAGGTATTTCTGAAGGAAAAATCCCTGGATTCAGTAGGACTTCCAGGGCGGGTGTGAACCGGCTAGGAATGTTTGATGGTGCATGCTTTGCGGTAAAATACTCCGACAAAGGAGAATGAGGGACTGCTGCCATGGGGGAAAATATGACATATGAGGGCAAAGAGGTGAAGGGCATCATTGGCGGTCTTTGTACACTTACCAAAAGAATAAAATAATGAGGTTTGGTTTGTACAAAAAACAGAGACGGGTACCCCAAAACATGAAAGGGTTCACTCACTGAAGGTGTGAGGATGGTGTTTTGTTGGGGGTGGGGGTCCGATTGGTTGGTCTTATGTGCAGGGTTGATGAAGTAGATTAAGGAGTGTTGCGGATGGGATTATGCTGATGGAGGTATGGTGGGCCAAATGTGATGCATGGAGGTGTGCTTTCAATTTGCTTGTACAACTTGATCGTCTGGGAAGGGGGTTTGAGTTTGAATGGTAAACTTGAACTTATTCATGATGGATGGATGGGCACGAGGCGCTTCCCAGACTGAAATGGTATGGCCATGGCGTAACTAGAGATGTGATATATGTTCTATTTTGGGTGACGAGTGCCATGGAGGCCGGGAGGCTCTACCGATCAACGCAGACATTTATCATGTGTAGGGTGAGGTGATGATAAATGCAGTTGGGTTATGAGGACCCTATGGTTTATTTCTGATGGAGAAATGGTGTCAGGATATGTAGAGTTTTCTGGGACTCTATCATACTGGGGTAGAATGACACCTGCTCCGAGATTTTTAGCAGATGGTGTTGAAAGCGGGCTGCAGGTTCTTCCTGCAAAAAAAACTACCTCAAGTGAAAGCATCTTCTTTTCGTCAAATATTATTTGAAAGAAAAGAGCTTTAAAAATAAAGATGGGAGAGGGCATACTTGCCCGCGCTGAAAAAATATTTTTCTTGGAAAGCGAATGTGTGGTATCGCTTTCATTCGTCATGGCATACTGATGATGGTGCAACTTATGATTTGCGAAATTGACCCTCTGATCTCTTGTTATGGACCTCCGAACTTTTGGAAAAAGGGCAATAAATATGGGATTATAGCCCTAATCCTATTCATTTGTACTTGTTGAGTTTTGGGAGATTAGAGGTGCCAGTAGAGCTTTTCTTGCCGTTGTGGTTAGCCTGTGTAATAGGGATTAGCGATACTATGCCGAGGTAACTCTCATGATGTCCTCCATTGTAATTTCTTCAGTTTGATGGTGTCGGGGGCCATACAAATTAGGTTTGTATGGCCTCTGAGCAACTTTTCCCTAGATTTCATGGGCGATCTAAGCAAAAGCGCACCTTTCTTGGGTGCAATTCTGAGGGACAGGCGCACGAGGGCGCCCTGTTCACTACTTTTTTCATGCAAAGGCGCGCCTGTAAAGAAAATAGGCGTGCGAGGGCACACCTATCTAAGAGACAGGTGCGCAAAGGCCATAGTGACATGAATTTTTTGATTTCTTGTCTATTTTTGATGTTTTTCTCTGTACTAATGGGTGCCTATGTTGCTTGTCAGGTTAGTGTGGAGAGAGCAGGATTTTCCTGAGATCCAGATCATTCAAGTTGCTGATGCTAGGGCTCATTATTAGTTGGCCGCATGGGGCCTTCTGAAGTTCGCTGAGAACAAGTTCCTTCTGTCTCAGGACCGACTACTGTGTTACCTTATACATCACTGGCATCGGAGGTGCAACATGTTCGTACTACGGGGGACAAACCTGGTGATCTGTCCTGAGATGGATATTTAATTTTTGACCGGGTTACTACCTCAGGGTGAGGCTATGAGGTACCCACTCTCTACAGGGAGAGTGAACCTAAATAGATTCCGGAGGCGGAATTGCGGTGGTGCACCTCTTACTGAGGGGTGCATCAACATTGCATCGGTGATAGACGTGGCAGAGCGGTGTGCTCTGGCAGTTATTGTGCGACTGGCGGGGTCTTTTGCTCCACATCGGGCATCTGGCCCGTAATTGGAGTTTTACGCCGACTGCGGGGTGGGCATTTTTTTGATTTCACCCGCTTTTGTTTTGATGGGATGGTGTCACAATTGAACAAGGTCCAATGTGGATCTAAGTCATTTGCGTACGCTAGCATCTTGTGCAGCAGTATGTACGAGAGGGTGGTGCTGATGAGGCCGGTCATTGCGGTGCCCATTAGGGGGCCACGAGAGCCACAGATGAGGAGGTGGGCTTCAGTGATGTCGCGGGGTGGTGGTGGCATGGTGGGGCGTTATTGGAACACCACGATAGAGGCCTCGTTTGAGGCCAAATCATAAATGTTCCTGCCATACCCTTATTCAGGGATGGACTTCCAGGGTGACTCAGACATGGGTCTCCCTTTTGGTTATTTTTGTGGGCCTGTAGGTATGCGTTATATTTTTTCTGCATTTGTTCAAGAATTTATGTTCTTATGTGTTTCTTTCTTGACAATGACATTATTTTGGTTACTCGTACAGATGTTGGCGAGGTCGGTCGCCCAGTGGCCTGACTGGTGGGTCACAACCCTTTTCTACAACCTCGAGGTGGTCAAGGTGGAGGTGATGCAGGTGGACCAGGTGGTGGTGCTAGTGGACCTAGTGGAGATGGTTCTAGCCCTTCTGGTGAGGGCAGCAGCTCAGCTGCAGCAGAGGTTGCGGTCAAGCGAGCTCGTGCTGATGCAGCTGAGGCACACATTGCAGTACTTACGGCTCAGTTGAACACTCTTGAGGACTTCCGGGGTCAAGTGGACTGCTTGAACCAGGGTATACCTGCTCCAGGTTTTATGGACAACTGCAAAGAGGTCTGGTTAGAGACGGTGATGGCTCGCGAGAGGGATTGACATCGGCCCACTCTTCGTCGGGTAGCAATCGCGGTGGTGATAGTAGCTCCCGTGGTGGCACTAAGAGAGGTGGTGGGTCCAGGTGCTCCTCTTGAGGGGGCACCCCCCTAGAGTGGTTTTTGTACATAGGGAAAGCACCTGTTATGAGGATGCTTCCCTTATTTTTGACGACTTTTGAATCTTTGGGCTAGTCAGTGGGCCAACGATGCTATTTTTTTTTGTACTCCGATACACATATTTTTTGATATATATATGAGAGATATTTTTGCGGCTCTACATGGTGTGCCATTTATTTTGGTTATTTGTGTTATGTTTATGGATATCTATGTTTTTATTTTTTATGAATGATGGTTTATTCGAGATACATTCCAGTCTATGATATTATTAGTTATGCGATCAGCTTTTTGGTTTTGATTCCTTGATACATGTGAAAATGTAATGTAATCAAATTGTCTACTTAATCTTTTGGCACGAAAATATTTTCTAAACAGGTGTGTGTCTCTGGTCTCAAATGTTAGGTTTAGCTACAATACCACTAACTGGGAATCGAGGTAGATATGCATACGACGAATGCCGCAATGGAGGGCGTCGCACATAAGTCCAATGACAACGTCATATTTTGCCTGATTTTTTGTTGCTGATCCGATACACACGCCGTTTGAACATAGCGGTGATCAATCAGGGTGGTAGATGACCCAGGCGGCTGCAGCTACATTCTGAGACCATCGTGATGCTCCATCAGCAAATCCGAAGTATGGTTCATTTTGGTGATCCATGTTGGCACTTTGAGCTTGTTTTCGGGTCAAAAATATTTTGGTGATTGGGTTTTGTGTACTTTTACTCTAGGGGAATGGCCTTTGGGGCCCTTATGGGTAGAAATTCTTGAGGTAAAGGTTGTTGATGGGGTTAGTGAGGCCAGTCCCGTCCGGTTCCGTCAAGATGTATGCCCCCTGTCGGAGGAAGTGTTTGACGATGTAGGGTCCTTTCCACAGGGTTTCGAACTTTCCTGGCCCTAATGCCTCTTTTGCGACATCGTAGCTAAGGAATATATTTCCCTTGGTAAATGAGCGAGGGTTGATGTGGCGATCGAATGATGCTTTCACCCTTTTCTTATGGGCCTCATTGTGTTGCAGCGATTATCACCGACTTTCGTCAACTAGCTCTAGTTGTACTAGGCGTTGTTCTAGAGGCTGGGTGTCATCAAGGAGTTTGGTGGTGGCATGTAGGTTTGGGATCTTGTGAAAATCGATGCAAAAGCGCAAGGTGCCTTGGTTTTTCGTGACAGGATTATGATGTAAATCATGTGGCGGGGTTGAGGCAGTAATCCTTTCTCCAATCTGAGCAGATACAAATCATATATGGTGGATTGTATCATCGGTGTTTGGTGGGAGAAGAATATCCATAATGGGATTCTGCACGGATTCAAAGTTAGGTTCCCCCCTAGGATAGTCAATTTCTGGTAATTGGAAATTGTGGCTGCCACAGAGGTGCCTAAATATTTCTATTAATGGGCACGTCTCTGGTGCGTGATTCAGTCCAGTGAAAATGGTGCATGGTGTTACTAAGCCAACAGATTATATAGTGTGTGATTCTATGCTACTCGTTGTTCCTGATGTGGATGCTTGGAAAGGGTCAGACATATATGAGGTTGTCTTCTGTCTCCATTTCTATGTCGTTGGCTTAGAATTTTCTTCCTCTTTAGTGGAGTGTAGAGTCAACGCAACTTGTTCTGCTCTCAGCTTGGGGAGATGTATACACTTAAACGTATGGTGAAAGTGTGAGCAAATTCGACAATAAGTGCATGTGATCTTCTCTTGATTGGAAAGAAGTTTCTGGGGGAGAGAAGAGACTATGCAGAGACTATTTTCTAGGGGCTTGAGTTCTCTACATCGGTTGAATTAGTGGTCGTTTAAATCACATAGGTCGCATTTTATCCTAGGCTTGGCCGGGGTTACCCTTTCGTGGTGTGATGTCCTGTTTGGCTTGACACACCATTGCGGGGGTGGGGACATTGATTCGGCGATGTACTTTTTATGCCATTCTTTGAGATCATCCTGTCTCTTATCTATGGCATTAATCACATCGATAGTGGGACAAATCTGCGAGGCATAAGTACAATGTCACTCGTAATGATTACCTTGACATATCAGGAAGAATATCCTTGATATGAAAGTTCCGTCGACTTCAGTTCGAGGTCTGATGGGGAACCAACACTGGAAGGCTGCTACATTGGGGCAATGAATGACAATATGGTTTGTGTTTTTTCATAACACACACGGTGGTCATTGCTGTGAGGTGCCATTGGGGGTAACAAGGGGTTCCTTGTTAGGCCGTTATTTGGTTTTCAAGAACATAATGGATATGCTTATCTCATCTGCTTAGGTCATGGAGCTGCCGGTGGACTTAGCGTCCATATCGCCTTCTTGGGAAAGGCAGACTATGGCTGAGTGGAGGCTATCAAGGGCTAGCCGGAAGAGAGCTATGTAGTGACAATCCTCCAAAAGGTGATTCTCGGTGCATAATGGGCACGTGAATTGCGCTGCCCATAGCCCTACGTAGTAAGCCCTTTTGATTGGATACCATCTATGAATGAGTTCCAAAGCTGTGCACTCTTCGAGGTAGTGGCCACGTTCATTGCGTAGCATACAACATATAATGGGCATTACTAGGGGTCGTTCTACAATGCTATGCTCCCCTTGTAAGTATAGGATGGTGCAAGATTCGTCGTTAACCGACTGGGTGGAGGGATCCTCTTGATAGGATGGTTCGACCTCATGTAAGGCATCCCTATACCATGGTATCTCCGAACAATGGTGGGTATAATGCCCATAGGTGCCACAGAGATAGCATGCGTGATTGGTACGCATTGGCTTGTCTTTACCTTTTGAGGTAGGTTCCTTTTTACGGAAACGTGGCATTGAGATGTCTGCTTCGGAGCCGAGGAGTGTGTTTAACTCGTCCAGCTCCAGGAATATGTGGGTTGGATGGCCTATTGTTGGATGGATAGGTCATTCTTGCAGACAAGACATACCTCCCAAGTGTCCTACAGACAGCTAGCAACAAACAACCAAACAAAAACTATTTTCTCTAGATAATATTTGATTCAGAATTAGCTACAACATAGGTTTTGAAGACCTACCTGTAGTCCAGTGCTATTTGTAGTGATCTTCTTTCCAGTTTCTTGAAAGAGTCATCTTCAAAGATATGCAATCACAAACATGGAAAAAATCAATAGCACCTGCATAGTATAAACTAATTCATGAATCATATATCTATCAAGATGATCAAGGAATTCAAGAAACAAGCTAATTAATTAAATAACTCATTGGTAAAACATGATAAACAAGCTACTTAATTAAAGAACTCATTGAGAAAACAAGATTCATTCATATTATCTTTATTAAAGAATATCCTTACAACCGTGTCCGCCTTGATGTTGTACAGGCCTTCTTGGGGTCCAGAACAGGCATTTCCTTTACTCTGACAAGCTTTGCACTTTCTCAACTAAAATGCACATGGGTCTGTAATCATTCCCACATAATGATCAGTTAAGAGAGTCTGAGTTTCTACAACATTTCTCTTCAAACAATTCTCAAAGTCTAACTCCCAAAAGTAACTCTTGAAGCTGCACTATGGCTTCAATTTATAGGAAAAGAAAGGAGGTTATGGTTCCACATAAGAAGGGATAGAATGCTCTTTTGAAGTGATTGAGCTCCATAAACCAAGGGGTAGGCTCCCATAATGGAGGAATGAACATACATGATATGAGCGAACCTTCGACTAGATAATTGCTTCTAGAAGATTCTAGATTTGACTGTTGGGCTTCTAAATGTTACTTTCCACCTTCATTTTACCTTTTATGGGGATCCATAGTTTTAATACAAAAAACATGCGGTAGGTACCACAGTTTTCCTTTACAAAAGGTGCGAAACCATAGACAATGTTAAGAGAAAGTGCGGTACAAGCGTTTTTAAGACTTTTATGAGCTTTTCTCTCAATTTCAAGGCTTGATTTTAGGAACTTTGATATTGTAGAATTCTAAGGGAGTAATATATGAGTAATGATGAACCCATATAGACACTAAAATATCATGGTGACAAATTTCAGTGTAACACCTGTGACATCGCATATGGTGCAGACTGGTGATTCCCTTTGAATGGTAGGGGTCACCATCTTCATTCCTCTGTTTGTGGTTTTCTTGGTCGTGATAATCGGTTTCACAATGGGAGTTTCCTTTACGGGGCAGTATCGACCGTTTCTCGGGTTGGTTGGGGCTCCTCGGGGCTGAGGGGCTTTAACATTGTGGCAGTACTGTTGGTGGCTCCTGTTTCAGAAAGGGGAACCAGGTACTAAACTGGGAATTCCAACGATATGTTGGATAGCACCAATGTTGCCAAAACCTGCTGGGAGACGAAGCCAGCTGGGGGGTAGAGGAAAGGGGTTTGGGAGGTGACGTAGGATAGAGAGGCTGCCGTGACTAATGCATCAGTGTCATTACTACTTGAGTCCGTATCCTAGCTGACCTCGGTACTTGATGTGGACATCATGCACACCGGGGCCTCTGTGGTATCTGGTGATACCTCAGGGATAATGGGAGGATCTCCTAGGAATGGCCCTAGGACGGATGATAGTTTGAATTGGTCGAGGAAATATTCTTGGTACTGTGAGAGACTGTCTGCAGCCGTATCTACATAGGGTAGAATTACATCCATGTTGGTTAGAGGATGCTTCTCGATGTGTGTCAGCTAGTCTACAATGATGATGCCATCCTCATGGGGAACATCATAATGGGGAATATGGAGGAGGCTATGGAGGACATGGCATACATATAATTCCGCCCAAGGAGTATATTGTAATCCAAATGAGCGTCCAAGGCTTCAATGTCTATGTGGACCTTCTTATTGACTAAACAGACCGGGACATTTTGGTAGTGGCCGATGGGTGTCGAGGGATGACCGTCGTAGGCTTGAAGTGTTATGACCGAGGGTTTTAGTTTGAGAGAACCCAAATTATTCCAAACATCTTTTGACATGATGCATATCGATGTGCCCTCATCTATGACACATCGGTGAATAGTGATATTCTGTACCGATACTGGTATCTAGAGTGCGACCATAGAAGGAAGCCTAGGGGTGGCTTTGTCTAATTCAAAAGCCATCATGTGCGTATCAGCAGGGTCAATAGTGCCTAATGCAGAAATTAGGGCTTTCTGTTGCTTTGGGAATGACTGCAGTACCTCCAATGCGAACATAGCAGCGGGTGATTGAGCTAAATCGTTCACGATGATATAATTATGGGCCGCTTTGGAGTAGTTACCTGCTCGCCTATTAGGTCACTTTGCCATCTTTGGCAATGGTTCTATAGGCATCTTTGAAATGGTCAAAGGTGCAGTCGGCATGCTAGTACTAGCCCCTAACGTAGTGGAGTCTGGTGGGGTATCATAACTGTGATTCCGTGTTTGGAAAAACATTTCTTCCCCAGTCATGTAAATTTCATGGTTTTTTTTTCTGGAATCATCTGGGTGTTGCTGTTGAGTGTTGACCGTCCCTTGGTGGGGGAAAGGTTCTTGCATAACAATGGGTTGCTGGGAAGCACCTCCTTGTCCTTAGTTACTCTGAATATTTTTTAGCTCAAGGAGATCGGGACATTGGTGAGTATAGTGCTCGTACTCACCACATATTTAACAAGAATGGTTTGTTCGTAGAGGTGGCCTTTTGCCTTGCCATTGGGCATTGCTTGGATCCTGGTTTTGATTCCTGCTAGAGTTGCCTCCAGCCTAGGATCGTGGTGGGTGCTGTTGGTTGCTGCCCCCTTGTCTAGTGTTCCCTTTGGGCTTGTTTTTTTATTTTTTCTTAACCACATTAGGAGGGTAGTTTTCCTGGTTATACTAGTGTGGTTGATTCTAGGACCGCTACACAAATTTCACCTACGCATTGGTTTGTGTAGGTGTGTCGTGTGCTTGGGACTGAGCATAACGTTGTCCCTTGTTTGCGCTTGGCCGTTGGGGGGGAGCTCTTCTGTCAATGTTTCTTCTTGCATACTGGGTCCCCTTAGCCGGAGGATAGGGTCCTCCTTGGTGATACGCTTGCACCCTACTATTAAAATCTTGCTGAGGCATGTGATGACTTTGAAATCCGGGTTGAGACATGTTCTGGGTAGAATTATGTGCGTAACCAGGATTGGAATTATTGCTGCCTAGGTTTGCAGGTGTAATTCTTGATAAGTTTGCAGGTGTGGGGCGTTAGGCAGGATATTGTAAATGTATCCTAACTGCGTATAAATCAGTTCAAGCTTTTGGGCTTTACTGATTGCGTCCTCTTTGGATGTGGGGTATTTCTACACCACATCCTTTGAAATCTTCGCTGTCAGAGATTTCAAGAATAAATCTAAGAAGAACTGATAGTCGAGTTTAACTTTGCATAAACTGTGACACTTCCTCCAATCATGAATATGGTCAGAGATATGGATGGCCGGGGTTTGTCTAAAATGATTCAGTAACTCCATTCCCAAATCATGGTGAATGGGTATCTGAAAATAAGTTAGGAATGTGGTAGCGATGGTGCTAAAGGTTCCATGTGAAGTAGGAGGTTGCTCCACGTACCATTTTGCAGCTACTCTCGTAAGAGTGTGTTGAAATAGCCTCAATAGAATAGTGTCTTCGATGATACTATTCGATGAGCACCACAGGTGAAAGGTCATTATATGATTACCTGGGTATTTTGCTTGCTTGCCTTCGAAATTTGGTATATCTGAAGGGAGCTTCGTGGGCATGGGAGGCCATGAAGGATCATGTGCGATGGGGTCATTTGTGAACTTGGTTAAATCAGGTAGATTCAACACAACTAAATAGGGTGACTGGGAGGTTGATGCCATGGCAATGTGTGAAGACACGAAGTTCTGGTTAGAACGAGGGTTAGTCTATGACGTGCATTGATGTGTGTTCAGCTAGCTTCCCAAATGGGACACGCTCCACTGCCCCCTAGGGGTCGAGGGGGGAGTGGTGTGCGGTGTGGTGTTGGGAGACTGACTAGGGTTCCCAACTATGGTTGTTCCAATGAAGGATGAACCAATGACGATGACAACGTTCCGTCTTTTATGCCTAAATGGCGAAAGACCTGGAACCCCTCCTTGTAATGGGAGGAGGTCCAAAAGACGCCTAGATCGACAAGGTTCCATTGGGACTATTTGGGTGTTGACCAGGTTTGGTTTTGGAAAAATTTGAGGGGAAAGAGTCTAGGTCAAAGCGAAGTTATGGCCACATACATAAAACAAAGCAAAAAATAAAATGATTTTCCTTTTAACTTTAATTTATGTGATCAATCAAGAAAAAATATGGTTTTTGTTTGTTTAGCGCATGAGACTCAAAATCCTAGAAGACCTATGCATCCTCACACACTCAAAAGTAACTGGGCCTAGAGAATCCACCAAGGTAAGGGTAGAGGGTCTAGCGCTTGCCTGCACCATCACCTATAGGGTAAAGGATGCCTTAGTTTTTGGCCACTAAGAACCACTATACCACGTGAGCGTTTGAGACTTGGGCTTCTTGGTAGTCAGCTAACAGTACCAAGTATCAGCTGGGTCAGGTAGCCCTAACTGATACCGTACGCACTGAGCCTAAGCCTAACCCCCTCTGAATCAGGTCTCTGTCGTTCTCGGGTTTTCTTTTCCACGGGCTGATAGGTGGATTTTTAAGCTCCCTAAATACACAACTGCTATGTTTCAGTATGAAGTGTGATCAATGCGGCTTATTGGATGCCTACCCCCTTGATCCTAGCTTAATCTTTAAATTCTCTTGTGACCCCTATGGGGAGAATTTAGTAAGTTGGTTTAAGTTAGTTTTAGGTGGATTTCTTTGCTTAGTGGGTGAGTGTGTGTGAGCATAAGGTGAAAAATCTCATAGTTTAAACATTTGGATATCGATGATCCTTTACAAAAAACCCCTAGTTAAACTATGTTATCTTGTTCCTGGCTCAAAATGGAAAATGTGTGCGGATAATGGGTCGCTTTCAAATATTCCTAGTTAATCTATGTGAATAACTAAAGGGAGATGGTGAATAAAAAAAATAGAGCGTTCATATGCTTTCCTAGGATCATTGAAGGGTGCAAAGGCAGTAGAGATTACTTGCTCTAATCGACGATTCAATCCTAGTCCCGCAATTTCCTAAATGCAAAAATTTAAATAAGCTAAACAATTTCTACACTAGAAAATAAAACTAGCTTACTTCGACTAGTTAATCTAAGTGTGCATACCAGAATTTGCAAAACATAAATCGTTCAGAAAGCAATGGTTAATTCGCCCCCTACTTAAACTATGTGAATATTTTTGCAAAAACCAACTTGAATGAAAAATAGCTCTATGCCTACAGGAAGCAGCAAAAAGTGAGTTCTCAGAAGCTGTGGAGTATCAACACAGGTGTTGGTAGATACATTAGGGGCTGCCCAACACACTTACATGTAGAAAAATGCAGAATATAGAGAAAAAAATCTCATGCTGTAATTTGCGCGGAAAATACTTTGACAGGTGCGCTTTCCTGCGCGCGGGTCAGTCCTGAACGCATGCACTGTGCATCTGTGAGAAGAAACTGAGTGCAAAAGTCCTACAAGTAAAAAAATCAGGTGCTGACTTCTTCAATTTGTCACTCCAGTGAATCTAGGGACTTTAATATGGGTCAAAGGACTGTCAACTCCACTCCAGCATAGACAAAGGGTCTCCTGCAAAAGATGGCACAACCACATAAACTTGGAACACGTCAGTGGAGTCGCCAATCCTATAGTGGTGTATTTGTTGCATGGGTGTATGAAATCACACTAGTTTAAAAAGTGTGGTCTACTCTTTAAACTATTGTTTACAGGAAAAAAGTGGTGGAGCTCAAAAGCGTAAAATTTAATGGAAACAGTATGCTAAAGTATGCTTTGGTTAAACTAAAACTAAAACACAAATAAAAAGAAGCTATCAAAGAGAGTCAAAACGATAATAATACCAACGATGGCTCAAAGGCCTCTTCTTATTAAATGTTTGAAATGGAGAAGAAATTCTACCCACTTGCCAAAGGGCACCTAGGCAGTGGCTCTAGGTCCTGATGCTAGTATGTTGCCTTCCAAATTCTGCCTCTAATGTAGTCTCCCTCTCTCTCTCTCTGGCGTGGTGGACTAGGATTGTTGGGTGGAAAACGATCAAGTCCTCTTTAGCTCTAGCTTTGAGTCACACATTGCTGGTGTTTCTTGGGAAACTTTGGCTAGCATAACAATGTGATCACCATTTCTACATCTCTTGGTGGCTTTATAGGGGGTAGTTTCAAATCGTCCTTCCCTCCCTTGGTACATGATGGATGGTGACCCAAGGGATAGGTATGATTCCATTGAGGGCTTCACATATTCCTTTGTGTGCTCACATGATGTCTAGGGAGGCATTGGTGGCTATCTTTAGGTGGCTTCATATAAGGAGTAACTATCATTTGCTTGGTGTGGTCCCGGAAAGCGACTTTTTTCCATTTCCAGGAATGTGCACTTATCAGGAAAAAAGGCATGCAGAAGGCGCTCTTGTCGAAGGATTAAGCACGCAATCTAGCATTTATGATTAGTTCAAATCTGATTTTCTAAAAACCTTAGAGATTTTAAATACTTTCTTGTTTCCATAATGTGTTCCTGCCCTATAAATCCTTAGGCTTGACATTAATTAATGCCATCTTCTGCTGTACAATTTTCCAGTGTTAACACTCTCATTCTGGTGTTGTATGTGGATGACCTCTTCTTGATAGGTGTTGAATCTCTCATTCATCAGTGTAAGAGGGAGCTCGCTTCTGAGTTCAAGATGAAGGACCTAGGACTGATGCATTACTTCCTAGGCCTGGAGGTTTGGCAGAGACTTGGCGAGATTTTTCCTTTCTCAAGGAAAATATATTGTGAAGCTCCTGGAAAGATTTTGAATGGTGGATTGTAAGTTCATGTCGACACTAATGGAGTTCAACTTTAAGAAGTTGAGTGGCAGTGATGCTGGGTCCGTGTTAGCAAATGCTACTGAGTTTCTTCAACTCATATGGGCCCTGATGTTCTTAGTGAACACTCGTCTGGACGTATGTTTTGGAGTGAAAACTTTGAGTTAAAACATGGTTGATCATTATCACATTCATTGGGTTGGTGCCAAGAATCTGTTGAGATATCTTTGGGGCACGATAAACCATGGGATGAGATACACTGCCGGGAGTGTGGTACTCCATGGATATATTGATGTCGATTGGGTTGGCAGTGTGGTGGATCGCAAGAGCACATCTAGATGCTGCTTCACACTTGGGTCTACTTTGATATCTTGGATGAGTAGGAAGTAGAAGTTGACGGCTTTAAGCACTGCTGAGGCCGAATACATTGCAACGAGTATGGCCTATTGTGAAGCATTTTGTTTGCAAAATCTCTTAAGTGAGTTATTCGAACATGTGATAGATACCACTGTTATCCTTTGTGATAACCAGAGTGGGATTATTTTGTCAGAGAATCCAGTGTTCCACGATCGATACAAGCATATTGATATCAGGTACCACTTTATCCGGGATATGGTACAATGAGGCGTCGTAAGGCTCGATCATATAGGAAATGATGAGTAGGTCACGGATATTCTCAAAGAGCCCTTGGCTAAGGTCAAGTTCCTAACCTTTCGTGAGAATCTTGGAATCGTGGAGTGACCCTGTTCTAAGGGTCTTGTTCGAAGATGAGGGTTGGGAGCTCTAGGGGGCTTTGGGGATAGCTTCTTGAAGCTATAAGCACACACAGGGATAGGCTTGCCGAACCTTGTGGTGCTTCTACCCCACCATTATGATGTTGAGTTGGTTCACCTCTAATGATCCATGCCTCGCGTGCATCCTACCCATAGAGTCCCGGACTCATGGGAAGTACCTCTCATTTGGACAATGAGGTGGGAAAAGCTATAGACCAGTAGAAAAGACCGATGGACACATAAGAGATTACCGTAATCTCTATGTCTACGATGGAACGTGTCCAACCACTTGATCTAGGATCAAGTCTAGTGAGGTTTCAGACCTCCAACTGACTTCGGGTTAGTTAAACCAACTTCGGGTTGGTATATGAATCCTTTAGGTCATATAGAGGTTTCAGACCTCTGAGCTGAATTGTTAGTTGGGAGTGATGTCTTTGTGACTCACCCCTTGTTCTGAAATAAAGAAGCCAACAAAGAAGGTTACAGCAAGATGATGCACGATGTTTGGATGGCACAAGTAGATTGAGTTCTCCCTAGTTCAGAGGGAGTGTTAATTTTGGACAACTAGGTCCAAAATCCATGTTGTGATGCTCAGATGAAGATGCAAATATTTTTATTGGAATCCTCTTTCAGAGAGGTGCAATATTTATCTAAAATATCATCTTGATCCAATGAACAGAACATTTATTTTGAATTAATTCCACTTATGTGCAATGTCGGCTAGAATTCTAATATAGGCTTGAAGCCCCAACAGATGTGTCACACACGCTCATTGATGGATACATATAGGTCAACGTTGGAGGTCATTTTAACCATCACTCATCACACCTCTCTCATCATCTGATTGGTTTGATCATCTTGGAGACTCTTCTTCTCTCACACGTGGGAAAACACAACAAAGGAATTTTTTGTTTTTGACCTAGGTTTTCAGCGCAAATTTGACCAACGTTGACTTTGGTCAACGCATGGTCAAATTGACCTCAAACTCTCCATAAATTCTGTTTTTTGCAGTTTACATTTTTTGGCACAAAAATCGAGGCTAGATGTTGAATTTGACCTGGCTGTGTTGACTTTACTATTGATATTTTTGCATTGACCGTTGACTGGACAATGTTGACTTTTGTTAACTTTGGTTTGACTGTTATAGAGCTGTCTAAGAGGGTTGTGTGACACATTCTGGTTGGATGACCATATAAGGACTTTGTTGGTTGAAGCATCATATTGACTGTCGTAACGCACCACAACATATATATTTTACTGATCAAGTTAAGTGAATTTTTGGCTTGTCTTCTGTCGATCTATTGGTATGTTATATTAACATTTCACTTTATTTTTTATGTGATTGATGTTTTATATTGGGAATAAAATTAAAGTTGCATCAAGCATATAACATCTACGAAAATTTACAATCTTTGAATATCATGCCACATATTTATACAGTACTTCCGAAGGGTGCACTAGAGCAATGCGATACATGAAAAGGGTGTACATTGGGGAAGTGCACCAAAGTCACCTTTCATGATAAGGAAAGTCAAGCGCAAGTGATCCTTGAAAGGGTGCACTCATATGTGTGTGGACCATTCTCAACAGCCTCTGAGGCCAAGCACAGGTATTATGTGATATTTTTATATGATTTTTCATGTAAGTTTTGGATATTCTTCATGCAGAAGAAATACCATGTTAGCACTCCACCAGTTCTCCCAAGGCTAAAAAGGAGACTAGCAAAGGTAACCACAAACCACTTTGACCTACTAGCTAGCCCTTCTAGGCTGAGAGGGAAGTATTAATGAGATCACAGCCAAGTATTGACTGTGACATGAAAGATATTAGGCTAGATATGATAGGCTCAGGTAGGTTTTGAATGTTTTAAGGTTTGATGCTAGATCTCCCATGAAACCAAGTAGTTAGGTCTAGGTATCAAAGGGTTTACAACTGCAAAAATCTAAAGGAGCAAGGTAGTACTAGATCTATGATGAATTTAGGGTTTTGTAGGTATGGTGGTGAGTCTAAAAGAGTAAAGGTATTTAATGAGCATGTTCATTCATGAATTCATTAAACCAGAAGCATAAAACACAAAATGACATTTCCATATAAACATAGCTAAATCAATAGAATTTCTCATATGCACTGTAAGGAAAGCCACTAAAGATAAAACATATGAAAGAGGGGATATATATTATTCAATAAATATTATAACAAAGAATATACATGATCATAAACTCACTGCACATGAAATCCTAGATAATAGTTGCAACTGAATCCTTTGATTTCTGAATATGAGTGAAAGTACAAGCTACAAGATTACAATCCATTGATGTCCAACCAGTCAAACTAATCTGAAAATGATATATATAGACCAAAAAAACATCTCCCCTCTGTCAAGGGTCGAAGCCATAATTTTTGAAGCTAATTACATGATAATCTCAACAAAACCCTAATCTCTAGTGGAGGTCAACCAATTCACCTCATCATAGGAAAATAGATACATTTGACCAAAATTACATTAAAAATCATGTATCTACCCTAATTTACCATTTACCAACTCAATTACATCTCATGAAATCATAATTTCATTAATTACATTAGTAAAAAGTCAAACTAGGTCAAAATTTCAGTGAAAATTGCCTTATACAGAAAGTGTAACGAGCTCAGCAAAATTGACTTTTGGAGGGCTTCCAGGTGTCCAAATAAGGATTTGCAGGTACCATTGGTAAGATCTGGATGTATTCTACATGATAGGGTCATAAATCACTGAAAATTTGTCTCCTATCCCTACAAATATTCAATATACCAAGACTACTTAGAAAGCATAGCGAAGGCTCCAAAAACAGGGAAGAAAGCTGATTTTTAGCATGTTTTTGGACATTTTGACCCCCCAAAAGTAGCTGACATGGCCCAAACACCAACTCGGATTGATGTAATTTTCAAGAGGAATCCAAAAATGTTTATTTTTCCTCTAGCGGACCCCCCCAAACAAAAGTGTAGCGTGGCCCACGCTACACTTTTGCCAGTATGACTGGTTTTCTGAATTTCCAATTTTGACCAAAATTTCTCAAAAAAAAAATTTTCTCAAAAACTCCTCAAAATTGGTCTAGAGGTGCCTCATAAGGTATTTTATGCCACTAGGGAATCATCAGCAAGAATCTCCAATTTTTCCTTCTCCTTTTGATTTTTTAGGGTTTCCTTCAGTTTGGCTTGCAACTATTTGACTTTGATATTGAAAATATGATTTCTTGCATAGTAATGGCCAAACATTTGTTTATGTATATTTTTTTCCCCGTTGGCATTTTCAAGGAGCTTATCCAAGTGAATATTGAATTTCTCAAGCCAAAATTCCCTGTTTTCACTGATTTCCATGGTTATTCCTTCTTCAAAGGTCAACTCCTCATTTGGTGGATTCTGCTCTCTTTCCTTCTACAATGCTCTTTTGAGATCCATGGTCCTTGGAATATTTATTATCACTTGCCCTTAATGCTTCTATGACTCTTCAGTTTCAACCACTGATTTTCCCTTTATATCATGCATCCTAGACACAAACTGAATTTTCTCTGAAGGCAATGTTTTTTCCTTCAACTAATTGTTTTCTTGCTCTAGGAAGGAAATGATGAAATTATCACTTGCCAAGTTGTCTTGGAGCCTTTGATCTGAGAATATTTTTCCTTGATGATCCTCTCTAGATTTTCATGTTCTTCATTAGCCTCCAAGTCTACTTAGTCAAATTCATGCTCCTCATCATGCATAGATTTTTCATGGTGTGATGGTTGTTGAAAGTCCAACAAGAAATTGCAGCACACACACTAGTGTGGGACCACAGGTCCTAGCGATACATTAGTGTGAAGGCCAATTTAATTAATTAAATTGGTGCAATGTCTAATTTAACTTTTCCTTAATTAAATTGGACAATAAAATGTAATATTATCTCATGATCACCTGTAACAGTTAACTAAGTGTGATAGACTCAGTTAGCTCACGTATTTTGAGTTGAGGGTGGTTAGTGAGGCATGCAGAGTGATTCTATTATTTATGGAGTTTGAATTGCATTTGGTGGATTAGTTTAATGCATGAGTAATCAGTTAACTCAGTTAGGTGAGTTAAAGTCAGTTGGACTAGTTGTAATTGTTTGTTGCGTTAGTGAGAGATCAAGTGAATTAAATCAGATTTAATTCACATGGAGTGATCTACCATGCAATTGATGATTTAATTAATAGTTGCATGCATGTTAGTTCTAGTGGAGACCTAGTTGAGAAAAAGGTTAAAGGGATGCTAAATATCAGTTGTGTGATTATTAGGTTGCCTGCATGCAACCAGACATCCATTGGATTTCCCATGATCCTTACATAGTTTTGGAAGGCCAAAATTCCTAAAGAATAGGGATTGCATTCATCAGGAATTGATCAAGCAAGGCAGGTTGTTTAGAGGTTGATAATTTGCTAAGTGTTGGCTAGTTTTTGTCTAGGAAAATGTGAGACAGTTGTGAGAGTGCAAGAGACTCTTTTGAGAAGAGCACATTGTAATTGTTTCATGATTCCTTGGTTAATATACAATAGAATATAGAGGGGTTTTGAGCAGAAAGATTTCCCTGGGAAATTATCTGTGTTTTGGTTTGATTTGTTCTTTCTGCACTTGTTGTGATTGGAGATTGTGTTTATTTTCCACAATTTATTTGTAGAAGGATTCAGTATCTAGCTTTAATAAATTTCTTATTCGGATTGAATCCATTAATATACATATGTTTGTATAAATTCTACAATGGTAATCCCTCATCTACTGATGTGGGCTTGATCCCTTCCTAAATCTGAGTAGAAAACACAATCCTTATGCCTCTTTGGTATGTGTTAGTGACCTAAATCTTCTTCCTCACTGGAACACTGCTAGGTGAGCCAACCTCCACATGTCTGGATAGTGTTGATGGTGAAGTAGGGCTAGTAGGTTGGCTACTAGAAGACAAAAAAACATCTTCCTCAATGAAGGTATCCCAAGAGATCTTATTTTTCTCAAGCTAGTGTAAAACCATTAGGGGAATTTTGAGGTCTAAAATGGGCCTTCTAAGAAAAATGTACAAACAAAAAAAACTTTATAGGAACCAATAGGATTCAAGATGATGATGTGAAACATAGGGGATGATTCACCATTATTTAAGTAAAAGGGTAAAAATATAAAAAAATAATAAAATAATAAAACTGTTTTTCCAACTCGTATTTTCAACTTATCTCCCAAATTTTTTACTCAAATTTTGAGCAAGAGTACTCGTTGGATGAAATTTTAATTCTTCATCCAAGGAGTACCCATGTTGCATACTTTTGATGGACCCTTCTACACAAAAAATGAGAAATACATTAAAAAACGTGATTGAAATCATGTTTTTCATGTATTTCTCATTTATCATATAACAGGATCCATCGAAAGTATGCAACAGGGGTATTCCTTTGATGAGGAATTAAATTTTGCATCCAACAAGTACTCCCGCTCAAAATTTGAGTAAAAAGTTTGGGAGATAAGTTGAAAATACCAGTTGAAAAAGTAGTTTTTTCTTTTTTCCCTCTAAAATTTGTTGAGATTCAACAAGATGATGATCCTAGTGAAAATTAAGCACCTACACTAGGTGGGACCCATAGGCTATTTTTAGGTGTATGTATATTTTTAGAATGTTCAGAAAATTCTATTTATAGCGAGATTCTATTTATAGATGGTTGAGAAAATTCTATATATAGATGTGTTTCTATGGTTTTTGATATTGTTGAATCCATTTCCACTATAAAAAATTCAATTCAACCACTCCAACTACCTGATTTTTTGAATTTTATTTTACTAAATTCTGGAAAAAAACTGTTGTCCAGGCTATTCTGTATGCTGGGTAGAAAACTTCATAATATATTCTCTTGAAGCACTTGATTTCAGTTAACTGATTTGGCAAACCAGTTTATTGAAGGAATTTCGAGTTATAAGGTTGGTTGGTGGGACATGCAAGTGGACTTAGTTATAACTGAGTGATTCAAAGTTGTAACAGAGTTGGATGTGTAGTTATGTGAGTTGTAAATTAGTTTAACTCAGTTAAATGAGTTAAATTCAGTTGTGTTCGTTGTAACTAGTTGTAAATAAAGATACACTAGTGAGAGATCAGTGAATTAATTATTTAATTAATTCACAAGCAGTGGTCTCACATGCAACTAAAGAAATACTACTATTAACTACATGCATTTCAGATCCAATGGAGACCCATTTGAGAGGTAGGTGAAAGGGACAATTTGACTATCAGTTGTGACATTAGTGGGTGCACAGTTGCAACCACACACACATTGGAGATGCCAATTAGGATTGCGCAGTCAAGGTAAGGAAATATTAAATTCATTCAGGGATTGTGATAAGCGTGGATTGCGCAGCCGAGGCAGGTTGTCAGGAGGCAATAAATTGGTGCATGAATATGCAAATTTATGCATGACAGTGTGAGACGATTGTATATTGTACTGCGAGCTCTTGGATTAGATTTTTATATGAGATTGTTTCATGATCCATGATACATACATAATATATGATAGTGGGGTTTTTAGCTTCATGCTTTCTCGGTAAAAACATCCGTGTTATGTGTGATTGATCTTTATTCATGTGTTTGCAATTGGTGATTAAATTTTCGCAAAAAATTTAGTAAAAGGATTTTGTATTTAACAGTGGCATATAATTGTTAGATCAAGAGAAACTAGGAAATACATAATTGTATTAAAATTTCTACATGGTATTGGAGCAAAGAAGATTGCAAAATTGAAGTAGTAGCTGAGTTTTTTGGTGGAAACAATTCGAATTTGCTGCAAGAATTTCTGGGTGTGACAATTGAGTAAACATCGAAATGGTTTTCAATGGTTTGCGGCTAGAGTATGCACTTGAGGGTAGATTAAACAAAATTGCATGGAAGGATATGATGGAAGCGGTGCTTGAAGATAATGGCTTGAAGGAATTCATCGATAGTGATGTTCCTAAGCCCACTTTGACGGATGTTACATTACTTGATGCATGTCAAAAGAAAGTAGCAAAGATAAGAAGAATTTTGTTGGAAGGAGTGCGAGACCATATTGTCTCAAGACTTCATGGGAAAGCCACTCCATTCGCAACGTGGAAGGCAACATCGAAGGCTTTGACAGATCTTTTCTAAAGTAGCAGTGACCATAGGAAATTGGAGCTCAAGGATAAACTCAGAAAGATCAAAATGGAGAAGGGTCACAATATTCCTAAGTATCTCAAAAAGTTTTTCCAATGTCGGGATGAGCTGGGGAGTGTGGGAATCATGGTTGTTGATGATGATTTGGTGAGCTTGGCTCTCTTGGGACTTCCTAATATTTGGCACATTTATCAAGACTCTATCAACGGATGGGAAAAACTGCCATATTGGGAACGGCTGTGGTCAGATCTAGTACAGGAGGAGTTTAGGCAGAACACTAGAGATTGCTCTTCATCAAAGCATGATGATGAAGAAGATTGTGCTTTGGTTGCCAAGGAAAGGAAAGGGAAGGGGAAGAAATTCCACTCAAAATCTGAGGCTAAAGGCAAGAAGTTGGATTTTTCCAAGGAGAAGTGTTTTCACTGTCATGAACATGGGCATCTCGCTACTAAATTCCCACAGAAAAAGAAGAAAAAGAAGGCCCCTAGAGCTGCAGCTGGTGAGGCCCTTGCCTCAAAATTTGAACTTGAATTCTCCTTGATCGCGTGCTTGGTTTCAAGTGCAATGGGATCAATGTGGTATCTTAACAGTGGTGCTTCCTTCCGCATGACAGTAGATAAGGAGCTTTTCAGTGACTTGGAGGATAAATATCTCCAAATGCATATAGAGATGGGCGACGATGGATGACACAACGTGACCATAATTGGTACCGTTACCTTTGAGAGGGAATCAAGTAAAAGATTTATTTTGAAAGTTGTTATGCATGTTCTAGGTCTGAAGAAAAACTTGGTCTTTGTCACGATGTTGGAGGACATAGGCTATGACGTTGTTTTCAGTGATGGAAAATATTTCCTGCGACATAAAAAAATTGGTCAAGCCAAGATGATAGGTATTTGAGTTAAGAATATTTACAAGCTGGAGGTAGAAGGCTGTGCTGCCATGATGGGCAAGGCGGAAAAAGTGGTGAGCCGGGATGAGGGTGAATTATGGCATAGGGGATTGGGCCATCTTCATCAAGGAGATTTGAAAGTCATGCAATAAATATATACTGGACTTCCAATGGGAACACTTGCTCAATTAGATTAGTGCAAGGGTTTCACCATGGAGAAGTGTGCAAAATCCACCTTTCATGAAAAGGAGAACTATGCTTTGGTGATCCTGGAGAGAGTTCACACAGACGTCTGTGGACCATTCTCGGTTGCTTCAACAACAAAACACAAGTATTATGTTATTTTTGTTAATGAATTTTCTTGTAAATGTTGGATCTACTTCATGCAGAAGAAGGATCAAACATTCTCAATGTTCTATGAGTTTAAAGCATTGGTGGAGAAATATTCGGAGAAGCAAGTGAAGGCTCTGCGGAGTGATAATGGTGGATAATATATCTCGAGAAAATTCAAAGACTTCTGTAGCAAATAAGGAATTCAAAGATAACTCATAGCAGCTCATAACCCACATCAAAATGGGGTCGTGAAGAGGAAGAACATAATGATCATGGGCGTTGCATGATCAGGGCCTATCAATGCATTTGTGGGCGGAAGCATGGAACACTCCAGTTTATGTGTGAAATTGTTGTCCTCATAGGGTACTTGCCATGATTACGCTTGAAGAAGCTTTTACTGGCAGGAAACCAGATGTTTCTCATTTAAATATTTTTGGCTCATCTGTTTATGTGCATGTGACCAAGAACGCCAGGAAGAAGCTGGAGCCAACTGCTGAATTTGGGATATTTTTGGGGTACATAGAAACACCCCACAACTATCGTGTGTATTTTCCAAACAATCAAATTATTGTGATGCGACGGGATATAAAATTCAATGAGGAGAAAGCCATGAAGTTGTCACTTGAGAGGGAGCTAGACTTGCATGCAGAGGAGGAACTACGTGTTCCCAAAGATGAGTCTCTAGATGTGGATAAGACACAAGAGGAGGTTCATAGAGTGGAGGAGTCCACTCACACAGAGCCAAACATCAGAACTAGCGGAAGGCGTACCACAAAAGCTTGATGCGGCACAGAATGTAGGAGTCCCAACTTCACAGCGCAGAAAAAGACAGACTCCTGACCGATTCAATGGATACATGGATCTCGTGAGCAAATGTATTGTGACTAAACCATCTTCCTTACAGGAAGAAGTTCAGGAGCCCACATGGGTAGATGCAATGGTGGAGGAGTATGACTCCATTGTCAAAAACAGTGCTTGGGAAATTTTTCCAAGGCTGGTTGATAAATCAGTGGTAGGTTCAAGATGGATCTAGAAGGTAAAGCAAGCTTCTTATGGGAATGTTGAGAAATACAAGGATAAATTTGTGGCCTGGGGCTTCTCATAGATTGATGGGATTGATTATGAAGAAACCTTTGTACCTATCACACGATATTCTTCCATAAGGACCATCCTTGCTCTCTCAGCGCAGATGGGTTGGCACATTCATCAGATGGATGTGAATACTGTTTTCCTTAATGGGATCATTGAGGAATAAGTGTACATTGAACAGCTTGAAGGATTTGAGATCTTCAAAAGCGTTTCGCATGTGTGCAGACTCAAAAGAGCGTTGTATGGGTTGAAGCAAGCACCCCGTGCTTGGTACACTCGGTTCGACAACTATTTCACTAGACTTGGCTTCACCAAGAGTGAGGCAGATGAAAAACTATACCAGATTGTGGTGGAGGGTAAGCTTTTAATCATTGTTCTTTATGTTGATGATTTAATACTGACTGGTGATGAGCAGCTGATACAATCATGCAAGAAGGACCTTGCAAAGGAGTTTGAGATGAAGGATATGGGCTTCCTTCATTATTTCTTTGGATTGGAAATATGGCAGCGAGATGGTGAAATTTTTGTGTCTCAAGGTAAGTATGCAAGGGAGATACTGGGTAAGTTTCACATGGAGGGCTACAAACCCATGGATACTCCTCTTCTAGGAAACTGGAGGAAATAGGATGCTACATCTAGAGAGGTAGTGGATGCTACTTTCTATTGACAGTTGGTGGGTTCGCTCATGTATTTAGTTAATACAATACTGGACATATACTATGACGTGAACAAGCTTATTCAAGTGATGGTTAAGCCTACCAAGCTCTTTTGGAAGGCAAGAAAGCATGTCCTGAGATATCTCAGGGGCACATCTGAGTATGGATTATGGTACAGACAGATGGATGAGGTGAAGTTGCATGGCTTCATGGATGCAGATTTAGTGGGCATCCCAATGGAAAAAAAGAGCACATCAGGAGGGGTCTTTAGTATCATATCTAAAATTGTTTCTTGGTATAGCAAAAAACAAATATCCATGGCACTCAGTTCAGCGGAAGCGGAATACATGGCAGTAAGTCAAGCTGCATGAGAGGATATTTGGATGAGAAAGATCTTGGTTGGTTTGTTTGGTTCTCATTTAGATCCTATAGTGATTCATTGTGATAATTAGAGTTGCATAAAACTCTCGATTAATCCTGTGTTTCCTGATAGATATAAGAATATTGATATCCAATATCATCATATCAGAGATTGTGTGCAGCAAAAAATCATGTTGCTTCAGTACATTCCTATGGAAGATCAGGATGCAGATATTTTGACGAAGGCGCTCACCATGAGAAAATTATAATACCATAGAGACAGGATCGGGGTGAAGGATAATCCCTTTCTTGTTGAAAGAGAGTTATGAGATTCAACAAGATGATTATCCTAGTGAAAATTAAGCACCTACACTAGGTGGGGCCCGCAGGCTATTTTTAGGTGTATGTCTATTTTTAGAATGTTGAGCAAATTCTATTTATAGTGGGAGTCTATTTATAGATGGTTGAGAAAATTCTGTTTATAGATGAGTTTCTATTTTTAGATGTGCCATGTGCAAAGTCTATTTATAGATCGCATGTCTAAAAATAGAATGCATGTCGATTATTATTATCTCTTAATAATAATTAGACAATAAATAATAATCTATTCTATTGAAGCACTTGATATCAGTTAACTGATGTGGCAAACCAGTTGATTGAAGGTATTTCAATTTCAAAGGTTGGTTGGTGGGACATGCAAGTGGAATTAGTTATAACTGAGTGATTCGAAGTTGTAACAGAGTTGGATGTGTAGTTGTGTGAGTTGTAAATTAGTTTAACTCAATTGTGCTAGTTGTAACTAGTTGTAACTAAAGATACACTAGTGAGAGATCAGTGAATTAATTATTTTATTAATTCATAAGCAGTGGTCTCACATGCAACTGAAGAAATACTACTGTTAACTACATGCATATTCAGATCAACAGGGATTGCACAATGGAGGCAGGCTGTCAGGAGGTAGTAAATTGGTGCATGAATATGCATGTGAGACAATTGTATATTGTACCGAGAGCTCTTGGATTAGAGTTCTGTATGAGATTGTTTCATGATCCATGATACATACAAAATATATGATAGTGGGGTTCTTAGCTTCATGCTTTCTCGGTAAAAACATATGTGTTATGTGTGATTGATCTTTATTCATGTGTTTTCAATTGGTGATTAAATTTCCGCAAAGATTTTAGTAGAAGGATTCTATATTTAATAGTGGCATATAATTGTTAGATCGGTAGAATCCAGGAAATACATAATTGTATTAAAATTTTCTACAAAATTTGATGATTTAATCAAATCTTCTTTTATTATTTCCACTATTTTTTTATAATTTTCTTAGGAGGCCCATTTTAGACCTCAAAATTCCCCTAATGAATGATTTTGATCAGAGCATGGTGGAAGAGGCTGCTTTCAAGACTAATTTTCTTATGTTGGACCTTTTCTGCCATCTTTGCCGAACTTCTGTAGAGGTAATAGGGAAAATTGAGTGGTTTTACCCTTGTGAAATGCATGAGAAGTCTGACATAATACCCATACAGTCTAGAAAATCTTCCCTCATAGGTGAATTAATTCATTATATCTTCGTGAGTGGTGTGTACTTCTCAAGGAAGTTTCCAATAAGAAAAAGCTTCGTCATGTGTTGTTGATGATGTCTTCTCAGATAGGACTGATAATTTTGAAGGGTTAGATATTTGTTTTTAAACCATTTTTCACCATGATTAGGAATATTGTGGCCTCATCTACTATATTAGTTGATATAGTGAAATTAACCCCTGCAATTGTTACTTTGTCCCTTTTGATTTGAGAGGAAAACTTGGTCAATGTGGCATTGTATTTGACTTTCTCAACTAGTTTAAAAAAAGGAAGACACCCTATTTCTTGAAAATAGTTCTTCGAAAATGGTGTAGAAATAATTTCAAGGGTGTTTAAGGGCTCATGTCTTATCACCTGGCCTCCTTTTTTATAAGTTTTCTTCTCCTCCATTTGGTTGTTTGCAAGGGGAAAAACCCTAATATGACAAAAAAGGGGAAGGGAGAAGAGGGATAGGATGAGTGGGTTAGGGAAGGGATATGAGAGTGGGAAATTTTATGGAGATGGGAAGGAGTCCTATGGATCTTTAAAAAGTGAAATGGGCAAGGGAATTGAGCCAGGAAATTTAAAAATACTCCTAGCTAGGAAAACTGCCCAAATTTGAAGAATTGGGCTAGGGTTTAGGGTTTTGGACTTAGGAATTGGGAATGAATGGGTATTGAAGGCTATGGGGGATGGTTAAGAGTGTAAGGGAGGTAAAAAGGTCTATAGGGGAGTGTATTTTCATTGCAAAATTTGAAAAATAGGGCTAGCCACTAAAACGCAGCATGGAGGTCAATTGAGGGTTTTCACACTAAAATTATGAAATTGAGGTCAATGGAGGGGTGTTTTGAATGTAAATTACTTTTCCACATATTATTAAAACATTGAAAACCTTTAGAAGCCTTGAGAATTTTATTTTATGCCTCTAGGAGAGAAAACGATGTGTTTTGAGGAAAGAGTAGCGTGGAGGGCAGAAAACGCAACGTGGCTACTTTGGCACCAAAATTTTTATTTTTTTTGGCTTGAACTTGCTGAATTTTCACTTGGTTATAGATTAGTGCTCTTCTTGGATGATGTGGATGAAAAAATGAGTTGAATTGGTCTTTTTATAGCTTGTAGTGGTCACTTTTGGTCTTTGTAGTGTGATGGCCCACTATAAGTCTTTTCACTTTGTTATTGAAAACTTGTAGCTTTGACACTTTGTATGTAGCTTTAGGAAAATGATGAAATTATTAAATATTAAAATAGAAATTACATTTGAAATCAAACTTTATTGAAAAAATTTACCTATTACCACTCCTCCAATTGCCATATTTTATGCATGGATTGACAAATTTAGTGACTGAAAAGATAATGACCTAATGTAGACACTGAACTGAATGAAATCATAATGGTGATGAATAGAATGATGATGATGACCTTTGAATTATGGTACACTCAATTTGAGTGATGACATGGACCAACATGTAAATTTTTGAAAGAATTGGAAATAGCCCTAGACATACTACCCAGTGACCAAATTTTTACTTGAAAACCTAATGAAATGACCAAAAGTTGACTATGAGAACCTAAAAAGACATGATAAGAGCCCATTTGATCACTGGTGACAACCTGTATAGAATAAAACTAACATACCATACATTCTAAAAATTTTATGAATTTAAATCACTTGTTGAGAAAGACACAAGCAGGAAAGTGAAGGTCTCAAGAGGGATAATTGTGGAGAATATGTGTCAAATGAGTTCAAGAAATTTTGTGCATAAGAAGGCATTCGATTGGAGTTAATACCACCCCATAACCCACAATAGAATGTATTTGGTGAAAGGAAGGACATAAGTGTTGTAGGAGATACACGTGTGATGTTGCATGATCAGGTTCTATCATTTCACTTGTGGGATGAAGCATGAAAAAAAAATAGTAGATGAATAGAACAAGAAACCTCATTGGATTCTTGGGATGAGTACACCAGAGAAAAAAAAAAAAATCAGGTAAGAAACCAGATGTTGCACACTTCAAGATCTTTGGTTCATCATTTTTCTATCATGTTTCTAAGGATGCAAGAAAAAATCTAGAACCGACAACTGAGTTGGGAATATTTGTAGGGTACACTGATACACCTCACAACTATCGGGTGTACCTTCCATGTCACAGGATGAAATTTTTTTGTAGAGATGTGAAGTTCGATGAAGAGAAGGCCATGATATGTTCCTTTGAGAGGGAACTTCAGTTGCATGCAAATGAAGAGATTTTATCTCCAAAGGAAGAACCTTAAAATGTTCTGAAGTAGCCATAAGCAGAGGAGAAGAGAGTGGAAGCACCCACTCATGCAAAGACATCTAGAGTAAGGAAGCACGCCAGAGAGGTTGATAGATTGATGCATGATGCTAGAGAGAATGTGGGAGAACCCACATCACAACATAAACATAGGAGGTAAACAGATCGATACACTAGCTACATGGCTCTAATGAGCGAGAGTGTAGAGATTTAGCCATCCTCATTCGAGGAAGAAGTGTAGCAAAAATTATGGGTTGATTCCATGGTAGAGGAATATGATTCCATTATCAGGAACAGTTCTTGGGAAGTTTTCCCAAGGCTAGAGGATAAGTCAGTTGTAGGATCCAGGTGGATCTGAAAGGTGAATGAAATAGAATATGGGAGTGTCTAGAAACACAAGGCCATATTTGTGGCCAAGGGGTTCTCTCAGGTGGAGGGAATCGATTACGAGGATACATTTTCTCCAATAGAAAGGTACTCTTTAATTAGATCTATTCTATCACTTTCAACACAGATGGGATGGAAGATACATCAGATGGATGTGAAGAAAACTTTCCACAAAATAGTGATTGAGGAAGAGGTGTACATAGAGCATACGTAAGGATTTGAGACCTTCAATAGAGATTCAAATGTGTGCAGATTCAAGTGAGCATTGTATGTATTGAAACCAACACCCCGTGCTTGGTATGCCAGGATCAACAACTATTTCACCGAGTTGGGCTTCACAAAAAGTGGAGAAAATACAAACCTTTACCATATTGTGGTTGAAGGTAAATTATTTATTATAGTATTATGTGTTTATGATTTAATTCTAACAGGTGATGAGAAGCTGATAAAGTCTTTCAAACAAGATTTTGCAAGAGAATTCAAGATGAAACACATGGGGCTCATGCATTATTTCCTTGGTTTGAAAATTTTGGAAGGAGATGGGGAACTGTTTATTTCCCAAGGAAAGTATTCCAATGATATTCCAAATAAGCTTCACATGAAGAGAAGCAAACCCATGGAGACTCCTCTAGCAGGGAATTGGAGGAAGGAATATGCTACTTCAAGCAAAGTGGTAGAGGCTACCATTTACATGAAACTTGTGGGTTCACTTATGTACTCAGTGAACACATGACCAGAAATGTGTTATGCAGTTAACCACCTTAGTCAAGCAATGGTTAAGTCAACCAAACTCTATTGGATGACATCAAAACACGTGTTGAGATACGTCAAAGTCACCACTCAGTTTGGTGTTTGGTATAGACAGACAGAGGGAGCGAAGTTGCAAGGCTTCGCAAATGCAGATTGGGTAGGGATTCCATCAGACAGGAAGAGAACATCAGGAGGAACCTTTAGTATTGGGTCAACAATAGTTTCTTGGTACATCAGGAAGCAGATATCAATTTCACTCAGTTCAGCAAAATTAGAGTACATGTTTTTTAGTCAAGCATCTTGTGAGGCTATCTAGATGAGGAAAATCATTGTTGGGTTATTTGGTCAATATATGGATCCTACAGTGATTTACTGTGACAACCATAGTTGTATCAAACTCTCGATGAATCCAGTTTTTCATGATAGGTACAAGCATATCGCCATCTAGTACCACCATCTCAGATATTGCATGCAGAGGCAAATAATGTTGCTAGAGTACATTCCTACAGAGGAACAAGATGCAGATATCTTGACTAAGGCACTATCAAGAGGAAAAAATTAGTTCTAGGAGGCAGGATCAAGGTATCGAACAAATATTTTTCTTACTAATAGGGAGTGTTGAAAATGGCACCAAGAAAGATTATAATTTATTTTTCAATTGAATTAAATTAGAAGAAAATTGTAATTCCACATCTCATGAAATCTTGTAAAAGATAACTAAGTTAGTTTGACTTAGTTGGTTTAGATAATTTGAGTTGAGTGTCTAGCTTGAGTCATATAGAGTGGCTCCTACTTTTTAGGAGACCTGGTTGAGTTTGTTTTGAGTTGTAATTAGTCAATTAAGTTTATCTGAGTTCAAGTCAGTTAAACTAGTTCCAATTGTTGGAGGAACTAGTGGGAGGTCAAGTAGTGGGGTGTGTACTCTGTAATCGACTGGTTAATTGATAATTTAACCATAAATAACTCATGCATGTGTGATCTACGAGTTACCAAGTTGAGATTGGAGTTCAAGGGCGGTGTACTACTATCAGTTGTATAATAATACAAATTATATAGGTGGTGCATGCAGATAGAGGAGGGCATATGATGTATTGTGCAATTCCAATTGAGGATTTCCCTAATTAATAGGGGGCTAATTCCCAAGGAAATAGGTACTTGGGCAAGAAAAAAATTGGTTAAGGCTTGCCTAGGAAGCTATGAGACGGATAGAGATAGTCCATTGGTTGCTCGGGCTTGAGAAAAGAATTGTAATATTCTCATATTTTATGACTAATGCAATATACAGATAGCGAGGTTTTTAGTTGTGGCTTTCCCCGGGAAATCATTGTATAATGTGTTGATTGAATTATTTATCTTGTATGCTTCACGATTTCACGATTGTTTATTGTTTCCGCAATTGGTAGAGTAGATTCAAGTCTATTGTTTTAGAAAATTAAAATCAATAGTTTGAATCTACAAGGAATTTCTACATTTCATGTCCATATTAAATAATATAATTTTATATTGCGCCGAGAGGCACTCTATAACCAATACATGAAGGAGATGTTTTCATGTAAAATTTTGTCAAAGAAAATTAAAATATATGTTTGTTAGTTATTGAAAAATAAAGAGTATCAAGGAGATGTTGTCATGTAACATTATGTTAAGAAAATTAAAATTATATATCTTGGATAATTAATGAGAAATAAAGAATATGAGGGAGATATTGTCATTAAGTTTAAAAAAAAGAATTAAACATATGTGATCTAATTAATGAAAAATATAAAATATTATTGATTATGTTGCTCAATTAAACTTAAAACACACACACACCCACACCCACATATATATCCAATTATATTGTTAATCACAAAAGGAAATTAAGAGTTGACAAAATTCAAGAAAAAAAAAAGAGTATAAGGTTTTAGCTAAAGAGTATTGTTTCCAAAGTTAAGGTATGTTCCATCTTAAAAAATTATTAATCTATACAATCTATAGTGATGAAATGAGATTATTTGTTTGTAAATCTTGGCTTGCTTCGCATTGGGACAACAAACTCACAAGACTGCAAATATTACCAACACCTCATTCCTCATTCCAATTAAATTAGGTTTTTCTTTTAATGTAAAAAAAAATATCAAATTAATTTTCAAAATGTGAAAGTAATAAATCACAAGTCAACTCTTATTACATGTAAAATTTTAAGTGGAATTGGAATACTTACAAAACTAAAATGCCAACTCCTATTATGTGCAAAATGTTGAATGAGATTGGAATACTTATAGAACTAAAATAGTGTGTGTTGTCTGTAAAATGTTACATAAAATATGAATTGGAATAGTTACAACAAAAAAAAATGTTAGATGAAAAAATTAAGTTGTTGTGAAGTAAATTTTATCAAAGTAAAATAAAATTAGTATATCATAGTTAAAAAAAACTTTTGTGTGAGTTAAATTTTCTCAGAGTAAAAAAAAAAAAGTATTTATGATATATAAACCAAAATAGATCCATCTTAACTCTTGACCTATGAAGCCCCTAGAGGTATCAAATCTCTAAAGGTGAAAACCTTCCTTTCCTCAAGTTTTGCATTCAAAAAATAGATTTGCATCTCGAGAGATTTGATCCCTTTTTGGGCTTGATAGATCCCTAGTTAAGATGGATCTATGTTGACGTTTTCATTTTATATTGTGAGGGACATGTGTAATTTATTTTATTTTTAATATTGAGTTGATATGTAACATTTAAAAAATATTTATTACTAAAAAAAGGTCTAATTTGGAATAGAAATCAAATATTTCAATATGTATGTTGAGTAAAATATTTTAACATCAAGGTCATTGGTGGCAGCAAGGTGGTAAATTCAGCCTCGTAATGATGGACCGGTCTCGTGTTCAATCCTGAGCAAGGTCGTGGCTTGCCGTGTGAGTAGTTAGACTAAACCGGGCCAAAGCACACTACCTTTCCCCGGATGCGGGTGACAGAATTGACACGCTTGACGATCACATCCCACACTCCTTAGGAAACCGATATCTCCTGTGCAGAGCCTCATCTGGTGCGGATCCTCAAACCGTTAGCCATTCACATGAGACTCACGGAATCAGAAATGATGACAATAGGATGGGAACTGTGTCACCATGTCCAGAGCATCACCTCGCATCTATCACCATTAATGACCATCATGATTAACTCGTTTTGCAACCATCCCCCTTCCCTTGAGCTTCCTCAGGTTCTCAATCATAGCACGTAGATGTGTGCAAAGCCTACTCATTTCTATCCTCATCGCACACATCCCCGCCCCTTTAAAAGGATGAGCTCCCAGCCCCTTTCAATACACAGTCTGTTATCTCGGCCTTTCACCTCCCTAATTATGCTTTGGCTTCTCCCTGACTTCAAAAGGCTGTGAAGCTCTACTCCGCAGTCTCCAATATGATGTCGCACCCTTTCCAGCCCATCTACCCCCTAGATATTCCTTCCCCTTGAGCCCCAATGCTACTTGCTCTTTTGTTCATCCCTTCCTGAACTACTCCCCCCTACCTCGGTGCACAATGGCTCCAAGACTTCACCAACCAACTATCCATGGAGGACAGAGAGGGGCTCTCCTTGGTCGTTATCACCATGGCAAGGATAATTGTCTAGAGTCCATGGAAGGCTCCTCTTCTAGCACTTTTGCGCATCAGAGTCCTGAACTCGAGCATCATGCAGAAGCTCTTGGGAAAGTTGCACAGAGAGGAAGACACAGTCCGAGGAAGTCCTCCATCTCTCCCCAGCCGCACCCCCAGCACCGTAAAACTGACTCGATGTCGATTCCGGAGAAAGATGATGTGGATACAGACATCTGGGTGATGGAATCTGATGGAATTTGGACATGTGTCCCTGATGGCATTGATTCAGACTCCCCCATCCTCTGTGCACCGGTCTGCACTCCCAGGCATACAGTTGCAGATGCAGAGGAAGCCGTTGCGTAGGCTCCTGCTTGGCCCATTGAGGAGGAGCCCCCCAACAGTGATGATGAAGATGAAAAGTGAAGCCTGCACAGTTGCACAGTTCCCCTATGTTTTTTTTCATGCTCGCCATCAGTGCTTTTCTGCTACCATTTACTTTGTGTTTCTTAGATATGTCAGTGCTACTGCGCTTAATGTAATTCTCTGTTTTCAATTTTGTTTGGGCTAGTCTTTCCCCTCACCTCGAGGTAGCCTAGAAACTATATAACAAAGGCTGGGATTGGCTAAGTGCAGCTTGCCATCCCAGCCTGTACCATATGTAACTTTTTATTTTCGAATTAATATAATAGACCAACATACCAAAAAAAAAATATTTTAACATCAAATATATAGAAATAAAAAGTGAGAGAATTATTATCTAATTAATAGATTCTTTCTAATTCAAAGTATGGAAGAGATTTGTAATTCCTTCTATGTTTAATATGAAGTGACATGTAACATCTTAAAAATTATATATATATATATATATATATATATATATATATATATATATATATATATATATATATATATATATATATATATATATATATATATATATATATATATATATATATATATATATATATATATATATATATATATATATATATATATATATATATATATATATATATACTTCTAAGGAAAGAAATCAGGATTTGAACCTAGGTGGGGAAGATAACAAAAAATAAAAAATATTGATAACAACGATATATATATATATATAGAGAGAGAGAGAGAGAGATGTTCTCTACTTCATTTATTGAAAACTCAACATTTTATAACATAAATAAAAATGTACAAGTAAAATACATCCCAAACAAAAACATAATTACAGTCAATCAAAATTGTTGTTATATATTTATTTGCTTAAATATATCATTGAATAAGTTCACAATTATAGATCTGAACAAAATATACTTTCATTTAGCTACCATCGTGATTATGAATTTATGTGTTTCTGAAATAATATAAAAAAGTAGATGACAAAACACTCTCTTAAAATGTCTTCCTCATATGTATAATTAAATTAAAATGTCTTCCTCATATGTATAATTAAATATGCTTATGATAGTAAATATTAAAAAAAATACAATTTCATCTATTTAGAGTTGTCACTATGAATTTATACATTTTAAAATTTATCATTTTCTGAATGAAAAAAAAAAAAAAACATTTTTTTCAAATGTTATACAAACTATAAAAATTATTAAAAATTTATGTAATCTTATCATTACTTTTTTTAACATATAAAGTAAACTCTAACTCATACTAATTATTATTTATTTTTTAATTACATTAATTAAAATTATCTCAATTAATTAATTAATAATAATATAAATTTTACATATAATTTAATATTAAAAAAAACTATTTTTACAATTTTTTTTAAGTATAAAATTATAAGAAAGTAAATATGATTTAACATGTGACTAGAACTACACAAGAAACAAAGATATACCCCACAGTCCACTTAACCAAATTATACCTTTACTTATAATCCAATAAAACATAGTTACTATGTTTATAAGCATCACAAATTTTATATGGTTGTACTATCCATAATTTTATCACAAATATGCTTCTGCTTATATAACATTGTAACTGTAAATTTATAATTTTTTAGAAATGGAATTAAATATGTTGAATTTTTTTATTTTAAGAAATAGAATTGAATATGTTATAAATAAATAAATAAAATAAATTATATATATATATATATATATATATATATATATATATATATATATATATATATATATATATCATAGCAACAAGTACAAGTATATAATAAATAAATAGAAATATTTCCACATGACACAGACTTCCACATTGAAAAGAGCCTCCGAAGTGATGATCAAATAAAACATTTATGTAATTCATACTCTATGCTGGAATATGGCAGATAGGGTGTAAAATTTGCATAATTGCTTATGAGGGAGAGGGTACAAGATCTAGTGTGTGCAGTTGGCATTGGATGATGGTATATGACAGTTAGTTTAAGATTTGCATAATTTCTCATGAGGGAGAGGGTGCAATATTTGCTATGAGATTGACATTGGAAAAATGTTTGTGGGTGATGGCATATGACAGATAGGGTATAAGATTTTCATATCTTTTTTTAATGAAGGAGAGGGTACAAGATTTGTTGTAAGCAGTTGGCATTGGAGAAATGTCTTTGCAAAACTCTGTGAAAGGTCAAGGTTATAGAGTATGCTCCTCAAATTTGAAGTTTAATATCAAGGGTTTCAATCAACTTATTTATTTATTTAACCTATTAAAACTATGTTGTGCAATGACATAGAAAACATCCATAAAAATTTAAAATATAAATACATGACATTGGGGTCCATATGCTCAATGTCCATATGCATGGGAAACTTGCCAACCTAAAGTGAATCCATAGAAAGGGTTGGTTTGACAAGAAAGCCACAGACTAAACTAGATTTACACGTTGATTCCTTTTCCCTACTCTATTGTACATCATAATGCCATCAATTCTAGAGTTTCAAAATTCTAATCCTATCTATGATATTTATAATTACATAAAGCACTATGCTTCCTATTTCTGCTTTCTACTGTTATAATTAAAACTGCGTGATTGATTATTTTTACAAAGTAGTTATATATATCTGTGTGTGTGTGTGTGTGTGTGTGTGTGGACCATTTCTCTATTTGTACCAGTCATCCTTGAGTAGTGTCATGATAATGCTAATCTTCTTTGCGTCGTTTCATTAATCTCCTCTGCATCGTTTCAATTTTATTGAATGTTTTTGGAAAGACATAAATGATTTAAAATTTTTGTGTATTCATATGTTTTAGATATATTTTTTTATAAGTTTTTTTAATTAAAAATCGTTGTTGTTAAATTTGTTAAAATTATTTTTTTGGAAGTTTTTTAGAATTTTAAATTTGTTTATTTATTAAAAAAATATATATTAAATGTAACCAAATTCAATCAAAAAAATTTAAAGCAATTAAACTTTTCCAAATGCAGTGATCTCAACTCAGTCTCTATACTAAAACAAAGAATATTCTATGACCAGAGTATGTCATATTCTCATAATCCTTGAAATAATCCAAAATCCAATTTTCCACACAAATTTTATAAAATACTTGATATGGAGCCTACTCAGAAGCTCCCCCCACTCCCCCAGCTAAAATTGCTAAAATTTCCTTTTAACACACCCCACTATCACCATCAGAATGAGAAAATAAGATGACAAGGACGACGAGAACAACGATGCTTTAGAAATTGAAGGGGATCTTATCTTTCAATTTATTTTGTGGTAGTGACACGACTTGGAAGCCCAAATCCCAATTTAGCAACGTATGCATATGACCAAGGTAATTGGGTTAACTCTAGTTTATCTGTGATTATTTTGAGATGAAATTATGATAAATAATAGACTAGTCTATTTTTTAATAGAATTTTTAGAATTTAATTTTACAATGGGCACATTGATTTCTTTGTTAAGGACTCTACTTCCTTTGTTAAAGAGTGGAAATACATTAGGTTGGAACATAGCAATTTGTTATTAAGCTTTGATGTTGTGCCCTTTTATACCAAAATCCTTATTCATGAGGCCATTTATGTCGTAAATCATATCACTAACAATGATGTTGCCAAATTAGTTGGTGTTTGCCTCACCTCGACTTTTTTCAGTTTCCAAGGTGATTTCTATGAACAAACTTGTGGGGTTGTGACGGGTTTCCATCTTTCCCCTTTAGTTTTTAACTTATGCATGGAGGATTTTGATACCAAGGATTTAGCCTCAACTCAATCTCGACCTAAGAAATAGAATAAATTTATTGATGATACTTGCATCATTTGGCCCCATGAACAGGAAAAATCAGATTTATGTCTTAACCATCTCAATTCTCAATCAAAATCCATCAAATTCACGATGGAGGCTGAGGAGAATGGGCGTCTTCCCTTCCTTGATATCCTCCTCCATAGAATGGATGATGGTTCTGTTTCACACCAAAGTTTTCACAAAAAAACTCACACGAAACAATATATTCATGCTAGTTCTCATCATTTTTTGGTGCAGGGTCCTTTGCACTCTTTCAACCCGTGCGTTGAGAATTTCTGATGATAACCACCTAGAGCAGGAGAAATCTCATCTTCTTCAAGTTTTTGAAAATAATGGGTACAACAGGACTCGAGGCATCAAGGCTTTTCAAAGAGACCGTAAATAATCCAAGGATAATACTTCTCGTGTTGATCCTATCTCTAAGGTTCAAATTTCATTTATCCAAGGGACCACTAACACGATTTCCCATATTCTTAAAATAATAGTGTTTTTTCTTCATTCAAACCTCTTAATACATTGGAAATTATCTTAGATTCATTAAGGACCCTGAAGAAATGTAGAAAATTTAATACAATTATGTATTGCATGGATTCTCCTGATCAAATAATTATATGCCACTGTTAAATACATAATCCTTCTAGTTAAATCTTTGCGGAAATTTAATCGCCAATTGCAAACACGTGAAGAAATATCAATCACACATAACACATAAGTTTTTACCGGGAAAGAATAAAGCTAAAAACCCCACTATCATATATTATGTATATATCATGGATCATGAAACAATCTCATAAAAAACTCTAATCCAAGAGCTCTCAGTAGAATATATAATCATCTCACACTGTCATACAAAAATTGGCATAAACATGTGCCAATTTAATGCCTACTGACAGCCTGCCTCCACTGCGAAATCCTTGTTGATCACAATCCTTGAATGAATTCGATCTTGGCTTGCCTTGATTGCGCAATCCTCATTGGAATCTCCAATGTGTGTGTGGTTGCAACTGAGCACCCTAATGTCACAACTGATAGTCAAACAGGCCCTTTCACCTACCTCTCAACTGGATCTCCACTGGATCTGACATGCATGTAGTTAACAATAGTATTTCTTTAGTTGCATTTGAGACCACTTCTTGTGAATTAATTAAATAATTAATTCACTGATCTCTCACTAGTGTATCTTTAGTTACAACTAGTTACAACTAGCACAACTAAGTTTAACTCACGTAACTGAGTTAAGCTAAATAACAACTTACATAACTACTCATCCAACTCTGTTACAACTTCGAATCACTCAGTTATAACTCAGTCACTCTGCATGTCCCACCAACCAACCTTAGAACTCGAAATTCCTTCAGTCAACTAGTTTGCCATGTCAGTTAACTGAAATCAAGTGCTTCAAGAGAATAGGTTATTATTTATTGTCTAATTATTATTAAGAGTTAATAATAATCGACATGCGATCTATAAATAGAATTCGCCCATGCATCTAAAAATAGAATCTCATCTATATATAGAATTTGCTCAATCATCTATAAATAGACTCCCACTATAAATAGAATATGCTCAACATTCTAAAAATAGACATACACCAAAAAATAGCCTGTGGGCCCCACCTAGTGTAGGTGCTTATTTTTCACTAGGATCATCATCTTGTTGAATCTCAACACTCCCTCTCAACAAGAAAGGGATTATCCTTCACCTCGATCCTGTCTCAATGGTATTCGAATTTTCTCCTGTTGGGTGCCTTCGTCAGAATATCTGCATCTTGATCTTCCATAGCAATGTACTGAAGAAACATGATCTTCCGCTACACACAATCTCTGATATGATGATGCCGGATATCTATATGCTTAGATCTATCATGAAACACAAGATTAACCAAGAGTTTAATGCAACTCTAATTATCATAGTGAATCACTATAGGATCTAAATGAGAACCAAACAAACCAACCAGGATCTTTCTCATCCAGATAGCCTCACATGCAGCTTGACTTGCTGCCATGTATTCCGCTTCCGTTGAACTGAGTGCCACATATCTCTCTTTCCTGTTGTACCAAGAAACAACTTTAGATTCGATACTAAAGACCCCTCATGATGCTCTTTCTGTCCATTAGGATGCCCACCCAATCTACATCCGTGAAACCATGCAACTTCACCTCATCCGTCTGTCTATGCCATAAGCCATACTCAGATGTGCCCCTGAGATATCTCAGGACATGCTTTCCTGCCTTCCAAAAGAGCTTGGTAGGCTTAACCATCGCTTGAATAATTTGGTTCACCGCATAGCATATGTCCGGTCTTGTATTCACTAAATACATGAGCGAACCCACCTATTGGAAAAGCGTTCTCTAAAGCTGCAAATTTTGTACAATTTTGTATATTTTTGGTATTAATTAGTCTAACGTAGGGGTTTTTGGGTGGGTCAAAGCCCTGAATACATTATAATGGGTAAAGGGTAGACCAAGAGTCTGGAAACCATGGTTTGCAGACCATTGGAAGCGTAAGCAAAGTCGATATAAATAGATGAAAATTTTGAGTCTTAAGGTAGGCAAGAATTAAGTTTGATGCTAAGTGAAAATTGTTAGATTTGTTGTTGGGTCGTTAGGGTAAGGACTCCCGCTGGTTGTGTGTGCGGAGATCCTCAGTCCTGCTGTGTGTGGACCCTTTTGGTTGTGTGCGCAGGCTGTGTCAGATTGTAATGGGTTTTGGATGGTAATATATGTGGATATGGTTAAATTATTCCTGTGTTATCTGATCTAATGTATTATTGTTGATGTAAACTATTGGGATCTGTTACGAATACTGTTGGTTATATGTTTATGCTGCGAATTTGCCTGTGTTATGGTATAAATATAATCTATTGATGATGCGTTATGATAATGTGTGCTGATAACTGTTGATACACACGTGGATGTGGAGTTATTAACTAGATCTGTGCATGATAATAGCTCTGTATATTGCGATTATACTGTTAACAACCCTGCGAATATATTTGTATGGTACAAACCTGATAGGTTTTGAACGTGGATATTCTTGACTTACCTACTCTCTCTCAGGGTGCGGAAACCTCGTTCTAGCACCCTCCCAAACTGCTTCGGGTGAGACTTTGGCCTACGCAAGTAGGTCACTGCCGAAAGGGCCAGTGGTATAGGGGTTTTTTGGCAAACCTTAACCTCTGAACCTGGGTCAAGACCCCCCGAGCCAACAAATGGTTCTGTTGCCGAGACTGGGAGCATTTTGAGAGAGGGATAGGGTAATGTCAAGAGAACATTGGAGACCTGAGAAGAAAGAAATTGAAGAGTGGTTTGAAAAACAGGTTTAGGAATTTGCGGTGAAAGAAAATTGTAGCACAAAGTTGATAGCGGAAAAGTGGAAGAATAAGTACATTTTCATAGAGGTCTATGAAATCTTCTTTATGAAATTTGCGACTGAAGTTCAAGAGTGGCTCGCAAGGCTTGTAGATTTCCAAACGTGTTGGAAGGACGAACGGGTCACGCAGTGGACTCCAGTGTTGATCCAACAGTTAGAAAGGACTGATAATACCATCACTCGTCTGGTAGATCACTGGGTGGATAGTGTGCTGGGAGGATTTGTGACGAAATTTGTGATCGATCAATTCATGTCCTATTCTGAGGCAGAGCAGAGGTTCTTCAAGGGTTTCCGAGGTAAGTTTTTGAAAACCTTACTATTACTAATTAAGATATTATTGTGCGGAAAGAACAATTTTTGCAGTCATACAGAGTGAATGAGCTCCGATTAGAGTGAGGGTACTACAGAACCAATCAAGAAGGAGATAGATCTGTCTATATTCTAGTAAGGGATTCGGTTGCGCATAGCCCTCCAAATACACCACTTTCAAATCAACATAGGGGTAAGAACTCACCCATACCTCCACCACTAGAAGACGAGAGGGCCTCACACATGAAGCTACCTACCTTTAAGGGTGTAGTGGACGAAGATATGGATCGGTTCTGGTTTGTAGCAGAGTTGGTATGGAATGCGCAGAATGTGGCTAATGATGCTTTGAAAAGGGCACAAATGTCCCTTGCATTTGAAGGAAGAGCCTTGGACTGGTATATGGGATATGTAGCTCAGCATGCGAATGTGACCATTCAACAAGTTAAGAATGCCCTAAAACAACAGTTTCAGAAGCCTAAATCCTACTCTCAGATAGTGAATGATCTAAAAGATTTCAAACAAGGAGCCTTTGAGTCTGTATGGGAAGCCGACCAGTGGCTGAAGAAGGTAATCATAGAAGGGGAATTCCTATATGATAACAGACAACACAAGGAATGGTTCATTGCTATGTTACTACCTCACCTGCATGTACCTATGGGTTAACAAGCCATTGAATCGCAGGAAAAATCCTTGGAGATCGCTATGAAGTTGGAAGCTGTGTCGAGAGATGATACCCAGTTAGGATTACAATAAATCCAAGAGTAACTGGGGGCGATGCACATGGAGATCCATAAACTTTGAAATGATCGAGGGAAAGAAGTTAGCCTAGATGTATGGTGCATACGATGTAGGGTATCTGGGCATACCAAGGATCAGTGCCCATTGTTGGAAGACTACCTATAAGTAGGGGGACCTAGCCCATTGCGGCCGGGACCAAGTGAACCTGCATTGTGGTGCGATGATTTTCGCGTAGCCAACCTGCATGATAATAACCATTGCCCCTGTCTAGGTGCGTATGTCCTAGAACTGAAGCAACAATGGTGTATGTTTTTTCGATCAGTGGGACATGATAAGCAGAACCACCAAACTTATGATTTGATGATAGACCAGGGAAACCTATATAGGGTACAATCAAACCCTTCTTCACCAAGATCCCCCTCATGCATAGGTGGCTCCCCAGCTAGGGGCAGTGGAGGAGGCCGAGGTTGAAGTGCAGGTAGGGGAAGAGGACAAATGATCTATTATAACTGCGAAGAGGTAGGGCACTTTCTGAGGGACTGCTCGAACCCTACAGGGCAATCTTGGAGGTACTGTAGACAGTTGGACCATGTGATTGAAGACTTTTCGATTCTGATCTCAAAGATACAGGAAAAGCAGCAGACACCTACGCATAATGTACAAAGGGTTAAGGCAGAACCTCGAGATGAAGGACCAATAATTAACGACGTAACGCGCAGCATCATGGCCACTGGGGGAGCAAAGGAGAAAGTTGCGACTGAGCCTCTTATCCGAAAAGTAGCCATCAAACAAGAAGGATTGGACCTATAGAAGGAAAAGTAAACCTTTGTCGTAGCCCGACAAGACTTTGCTAAGGCCAAGGCATCACCTTCTCAAGCCCCCACAGTAGAGGAAGAGGTCAAACCATTTTTGCAGGCGTGTATGAAGCTGCTGCGCAACCAACGGGCCGTAGAAAACCTCCAAGCACTAATATACAGCTGCGTAGAAAGAACTAATCCACCCTTGGAAGTTAAGGATGTGCACAAACTGTACAAACATAAGAAACGCACTAGTAGGGAAATGCGGCTAACAACACAAATTGGTGATTATGAAATGGATCAGGTTATTTTGGACCTGGGATCAGATGTGAATGTACTGCCCAAGAAAACTTGGCAGCGAATGGGAGAACCTAAGTTGGAATGGTCCATTATCCAACTACGCATGGCCAATCAGCAGAAGATCATACCGTTGGGAAGGCTGTCAAAAATCGTGGTAGATATTGGAGGAGTTGAGGTCCAGGTTGATTTTGATGTCATTTAGATTGTATAAGATGCAAATCCCTATCCTGCACTCCTAGGATTGGACTAGGGCATAGATATGGGAGGTATTATCAATTTGAAGAACAGAAGCAAGGTGTTTGAAAATGAAGGAACGTAGGTGATAGTACCATTAGACCCAGCGGAAGGAGAACGATATACGAAGCCAGTGTGTGAAGAAGAGGATGTGGATCACATCTATAAGTTAACTGTGCAGGATGAAGATTAGATCAATCCTACGGAAGATGGTGTACTTTGTTGGAAAACTGGAAGAACCGGTTACATGATGTATCTGTGCTGCGATGCCTTAGGATCACAAAGGACTTCTGATGTATCTCCTCAGAAGTAAGAGAACTGCCCTTCTTTGATGGTTCTAGTAGTATTAAGGAGTTTTTGCAAACATTTGAGGCTGAGTTTCCAAGAGAGAAAAGGCTATGGGCCCTTAATATAGCCATGCGCGCAACATCTGCGAGGTGGTGGGACCTGCATAAGGGGGCACTCTAGGATTGGGAGGAGTGTCAGGATATGATGATCTTGTGATTCGAACCTCCAACCCACTTACGTGTAAAGACATTCCTTGGCCCAGGAGACCCGCGTGAGCATTTGTATGCTTGGATGGAAAAATGGTGTGACCGAACTAAAAAAGAATGGGTTCACTTGTTTATTCACGCCTTGGGACCGATTCCCACCACATGGTACTTAGACGCGGAGCTACATCAGTGCACCCGCCACTAGGAAAAATTAAAGGAAGAATTTGTAGGGACATTTGGGTTAACATGGGGAACATAGGCGCTTAATGACGCTCTGCAGGATATAAATACATTCGTATTTAAGGAATCTCACCCTTACATAGCATTTGGGGCACCAAAATGGGAAACGCAGATACAGGATATTGTCAACTGCCGTAATATAGCAATAGAAGAATGCGATGAAGATCCGCGCAATGTATCCATCCCGGAATCAGATTGGGAGCATGCAGTTGCTGGACCGCCACTACAAACTATTGATGTTACAAAGCCCCTGAAGCTACGAGAAGTCAACAGCGGCACAAAAGAGCAGCCTAAGTTGGCTAAAATTGGGGATTACTGGGATGATGATACAATAGGCAAAGTTGCAAAACTGCTCACTAAATATCAGGACTTATTCCCGAAAAAGTTTTCTTAGCTTAAGGGAATCACAGGGGACCTAGGGGTCATGCACATCACATTACAACCATATGCATGCCCTGTGAAGCAGCGCCCTTATCAGTTGAATCCTAAATATAAGCAAAATTTTAAGGAAGAAATTGATAAAATGCTCACTGCAGGTATTATTGAACCAGTCGAACAATCGGACTGGGTAAGTCCGATGGTGGTTCAAGATAAAAATATGAAGTGGGAAATACGAATCTGTGTGGACTTGCGCAAATTGAATGATGTCTGCGTGCATGATCCTTTTCCCACACCATTCTCAGATGAAATCCTTGATAGCGTAGGAGGGCAGGAAGCGTACTCATTCACTGACGGGTTTTGAGGGTACCATCAGATCAGAATCGCACCTGAAGATCACTGCAAGACTACATTTGCCACTGAATGGGGATCCTTCCAGTATACATTTATGCTGTTTGGACTCAAGAATGCCCCTGCTATATTTTCATGAGTAGTAGTCACAGTGTTCAAGGAGTTCATACACAAATTTTTGGAGGCTTATTTTGATGATTGGAATGTCTTAGGCTTAGTGAAGAAGCACATTTTGAGCCTGCGCATAATGTTGGATGCCTGCATCAAACACCAGATTTCCCTGAATATCAAGAAGTGCATATTCTTCATACCCTTCTGAATCTTTCTTAGACATATAGTTTTCCAACAAGGGTTGGTGGTTGACCCTGCAAAAGTCGTAGTTATCATAAATCTGGTAGTACTTATAACTGAGAAACAACTGTGTTCAATCCTTAGACATACAGGCTACTACAAGAATTTTATTCAAGGATATGCGTTGATCACAGCGCCGATGGAAAAACTTCTTAAGAAGGATGTTTCATTTTTTTGGGATGACGAATTTTAGAGAAGCTTCGAGCTACTCAAAGAGAAGATGGTCTTTGTGTCTATTCTCATATTTCCTAACTGGGCGAAGGAATTCCATGTTCATGTCAATGCATCAGGAATAGCCCTGGGAGTGGTCCTTACGGAGTCTGGAAACGATGAAATTGATCACCCAGTTGCATTTTCCAGTAGGAAACTCTCTGGTGCAGAGCGCAAATACTCTACCACAGAATGGGAGGGCTTGGCTATGGTCTATGCATTACAGAAGTATCGACACTATCTGTTAGGCAGACACTTAAATTTTTTTACAGATCATTCAGCTTTGAAGTACCTAGTGAATAAGCCTGTGTTGGGGGGGGGGGGGGAATATGTCGATGGCTACTATTGTTCCAGGAATACAACTTTGAGATGATTGTCAAGCCGAGGAAGTTGAATGCTGGGCTGGATCACTTGTCCCGCATTGAGAGTGGCTGAGAGTCAACCGACCTAGAGGATAGATTGCCTGATGCACATCTATTTTCTATTAAGGTAGTGGATGCGCACTTCGCCGACATCATTTAGTTACTGACTACAAGCATGGCACTTGCAGAGTATTCGGTACAACAGAAGAAAGAGTTGGTAACCCACGTTGCATATTTTACCATCATCACAGGTCATCTATATAAGATGGCAGCTGATGAAGTGCTGGGAAGGTACGTTTTGGAGCATGAATAGCATGCTATCTTGGCATAAGCCCACGACGCCATAGCTAGAGGTCACTACACAGGGAAAGCAACGAAGCAAAATATCTTGAGAGTTGGATTATGGTGGCCCACCCTGCATAGTGAGTCTCATGAATATTGTAAGGCTTGCAATACATGCCAATGAACATGAAGGCCATCACGCAGAGAGAAAATTCCCCTTCAACCGCAAATGGCCCTGCAAACATTTGAAAAATGGGCCATAGATTTTGTAGGACCTATCAACCCACCCGGAAGGAAGATAGGTTCCCGTTACATTATAACTACCACGGATTATGTAACCAGGTGGGCCGAAGCACAAGTAGTGAAGGATTGCACTACAGAAACTGCTATGCACTTCATCTTTGAGCAGATTCTAACCAGATTTGGATGCCTGAAGATCTTGATGAGTGTTAAAGGTACACATTTTGTTAATGAAACAATATAAGCCTTGACGGAATAATTTCGGATCCATCATGCGAAAAGCACTCTGTATCATCCCCAGGAAAACAGAGCAGTTGAAGATTTTAATAAATTCTTGGAGCACGCACTGACTAAGGTCTATAACGCTGATCACAGAAATTGGGACGTGCACATCCCATCTATTCTTTGGGCCTACCGAACCACCTGTAAGAAGCTGACAAGAAAAAAACTGTTTAGGATGGTTTATGGCAAGGAGGCCATTATGCCCATGGAATACATTGTTCCTAGCCTGTGCATCGCAGACTTTACGAATATGGCAGAGCCTGATATCCTGGAGGAGTGGTTAGCGCATATTGTAGCTTTGGATGAAGGTCGTTTCATTGCTAATTTCCATCAACAGGTTCAGAAGGCTCAGGATAAGGCATGGCATGATCGACATATTTGACCAAAGACCTTTGTGGAGGGCGAATTAGTGCTACTATATGATATCTAGTTTGTGAAGCATCCAGGGAAGTTCTGACAGCACTGGCTAGGGCCCTATGCAGTTAAAGAAATAACGTATGGAGAAGTTGTTCAGTTAGCCACCCTGTGCGACAATATGCTACCCTGCTATGTCAATGGTAGTAGGCTCAAAACATATCGGATTAAATGACTATATGGCCGGAGTAGCTGTATGAAGGGGGGTATGCCCACTAAGGACAGTAAGAAAAAAATGTACCATGATACGCACAAGGAGCCGTCGCAGGTTTGGAAGCTCATAGGGGTGTGCTGAAGGCGCAAAAGCATGTTCAGAACACAGAAGGCATGCTGGAAGCACATAGGTGAGCTAGAAGTGCAGGGGGTACGCTGGGAGAGCAGGGCTACGCTGGGTGCGTAGGAGGCCCGTTGGGAGCGTAGGGGTGCACTAGGTGCATAAGAGGTGCAAAAACTAGCTGTTGGAACAGTAAAATCAAGTAAAAATCAAAAGTTACCGTTGAAAGGAGCGGTCGGCCGACAATTAATGAAGCGATTTCCAACGATTTTTTACCGTTTACTTTATGGTAAGTTCCAAGTGAGTTTTACCAAATCGTTGGTCAATCGAAAAATCTATAAAAGGAGAAGGATAGATCAGATAACAGTTTCGTATCACTTGAATGGTTTGTACTAGGCATGTTTGTCCTTGACAACTTTGTGCTGTAAGATTTTTTGTGCCTATTATGTCCCTTTCATGTCTAAGCAGCATACTCCCTCTGACAGTAGCAACCCACAGGTCATCTTCCGCACTATAATGACAGCCTCTAATCCCACTGAGGCCTCAGAACCGGTGACCTCGGTGGAACAAGAATCCTAGGAAGTAGTAGAAATTGATCCAGAAGCCGAGGAAGTTATATCTACGTCGACCCAAGAAAAGAAGAAAGGCAAAGAAAAAGTGTAGGGGTCGGGGAAACCCGCGAAGTGGGTTGGGGTGAAGCCCCATACTTCTCCTCGGAATGTGAAATCCCGGGGGGCAGCCTCGGCAGGCTCGCCTAAACTAGTAAGGCGACCTTTTTATGCTCAAGAAAAGGCCCAAGTGGCCCAACCAATCAATTGGTTTCCACCCTTTGTTCGGCCCTGCAGACCCTCCACATGCACGCCAAAGAATCTTGATGGCCTACGCACCTACTTGTAGATGCCACTGACCCTGGGAGAGGTCCCCATCATTGGAGAACCCTTTGGTAGGCTTCATGAGGTGAAATTCTATGATCATGACTTGGCCAATTTGGAGGCCTTCCCCGACATGGCGCCTGAGTTATATTTGGAAAGAGTAGAGGAAGATGATGGGATAAAGATTGTCCCCATGCATTAGGTACACGGAATGGTAGGATCTGGGCTTCTAAACCTACTGAGTATGTCACATTTCGGCCACTACAATATCACGGACTGTATGGTACGTTAGTTGCTTCCCCTGATCCATGATGGCTACTTATGGATCTAGGATCGAATCCCCATCAATTCTGCGCTCATTCATCGCACTATTGGTCTTCCCATGGAAGGTTCAGACCCTTTGGAGCGCGTTGGTAAGAAGTATGAGGTGCATATTACTAAACACGTGCGTAAAACGTACCATGTGGAGCGGAACACTTGAGGCTTCATAATCAATACCATTAGTGACCCTGGTACGCAGTTGGGTACCATGTTGTTGGCATGCAAGATGATGCAAAAATTCCAGGTAGCCACCATCCCTGCATATGTGATTCAGTGGGTAGGACGGTGCGAGAAAGGGGTATGCTTTAATTGGTCTCAGTACTTTTGCAACGAGTTCTTGGCCAATGTCCATGAATCCTAGGAGCAGGGACGACCTTTTCGTTATTCATGGTTGCTGCTTCTCATTACGTTGGTCACCTAGGAAGCACCTGAAAAATCAGTCTTCCCTGAGCTCACCCTAGACATGTGTGAAGGGGCTCGATATACGAACTTGTGGGACTCTAAGGATGTGCAGTGCATCGAGGACAACCAAGTATTCTGGGTATTGTTTCAGAGTGGGCTCACAGCAGCTATCAACTCCCCGTCGCATCTTTCGCCAACCATCTATGATAAATATAAAAGCATTTATACTTTCTAGGTAACTATGCATAGTATACAAGCCAAAAGCCACAAGGATCCAACATGGATTTCGCTCCCCTATATGGTTGAAGATGAAGATATTGACCGGTTGATTGCACAATGGCCTCCTCAAGGGAAGCTTGGATTGAAAATAGGTGCAAAGGGCGCTGAGGGAACGAGCACCACGAGGGTCACCCCACAGGTCGTCACCACAAAAACCAGGGGACAGGGCACAAGCATAGGGAAGGGCATAGGAGCCACATCATAGAAGGGTTCGTAGCCGGGTAGTACGAGGAAGGGTGCGGATGCAGTATCACAAAAGGGGTCGCAGTAGAATTTGGGTACGCAAGGGCAAGAGACAGGAGGTGTTGACTCCCCCTACAGAACAAAGAGAACTGGTGAACTGGCTTAAGGGCCACAAAAGAAGCAGTGCTCTCAACGAATAGAACGCGATGAAACTATTACACTAACAGAAGGGGACCTTGAGAAAATCGCAGATGCGGTTACTTTGGCTGTGGAAGAAAAATGGCTGGCTCTGGAAGAGCAGCAGAGAGCCACGATCAACACCCTTCAGGCCAAGCTCTAAGCTCTACATTTGAAGACGGACATGATGCAAACAAACATGATTCAGGTATGAATGGGCTCGACAACTAGCAGTGCAACACTTGTTACAACAGAAAGCTGCCTCTGCTCCTTGCCAGGCGTAACCCTCACAATAATTGCACCCGACTTAGGAGTGCAAGTCCAGGCCTGTGTAGAGGTCTAGATGGATCTAACCAGGTTTCCACATGAATCATTGTAGGTACTCCACACCTCCTTATTCGAATAAATTCAACACCGGGACCATCGAGTGCACCAGCTTCTCATTGTAGCTGAGCAAGCAATTGAGGAAAAGAATGTTGAAGTTTTTCAAGTACAGGCTGCGTGTACCCTCACCACTGTACAACAGGTGGAGTTGGAACACCTCATTAATAGGCTCTACGCAAACATTTCCAAAGATATTCCAACCTCTGCCACCCCACAGGCCAAGATTGAGGGGTTGGGCACAACATTACGGGCCTCAAGGATCGAGATCTAGGCGGTCAAAATAGAGATGGAACAACAGATCGCAGACTTTCAAGCCAAGTTGCAGCCAGAGACACCACTAGAGGTATGGGCCCAACGAGCTGTGCTGGTTATAGCAGCCACGAATGTGATTACAAGATAGATTGCTTAGGGTGCCCAATTGCTGGACACAGCAATGCAGTCATGGACCAAGGTGCAGTGTGACCCGATCCTGCGTGAAATCAACTAGGACCTACGACAAAAGGAAGAAGTGTTCGAGCATCTGGAAACTACGATGCCTACTCTGATTCCTACTCAAAAATTGGCATGACTGTGAACTAGCCATGCCCTTCGGGATGATATCGATGAGCTCTGCCAGAAGAAGAAGACTCTCATTGACCACCTTAAGCCATGGGCTGATGAAGCCCTCAAGCTCTCTCAGGGTATTGATGTCACTGTTAAATAATTGAACCAGATTCTGGAGAGCGTCACATCTGCAACCGAGGGACCAACTTCACAAAAATTTGTGGATATTTCTCAGAACGTTGTTGTTCAGAATGAAGGCATGCTACCCCCATTGGTTGAGGTGATCAAACTGCTTTAGGCGCAGGTGGAGACCCCTCCACCGTAGTGACTCGGGACGAGTCACAAGATTGTGTTGGGGGACTGTTGGAATAGGGTCCCCTAAAGCTGTGAATTTTTACAATTTTGTATATTTTTGGTATTAATTAGTCTAACGCAGGGGTTTTGGGGTGGGTCAAAGCCCCGAATACATTGTAATGGGTCAAGGGTAGACCAAGAGTCCGTAAACCACAGTTTGCGGACCATTGGAAGAGTAGGCTAAGTCGATATAAATAGATGAACATTTTGAATCTTAAGGCAGGCAAGAATTAAGTCTGATGCTAAGTGTGAATTGTTAGATATGTTGTTTGGTCGTTAGGGTAAGGACTCCTATTGTCTGTGTGCACAGAGTTCCTCAGTCCTGCTGTGTGTGGACCCTGCTAGCTGTGTGCACAGGATGTGTCGGATTGTAATGGGTTTTGGATGCTAATATATGCGGATATGGTTAAAGTATTCCTGTGTTATCTGATCTAATGTATTACTATAGATGCTAACTATTGGGATTTATTACGATTACTGTTGGTTATCTGTTTATGCTGCGAATATGTCTATGTTATGGTATAACTGTAATCTATTGATGATGCGTCATGATAATGTGTGCTAATAACTGCTGATACACACGTGGATGCAAAGTTATTAACTAGATCTGTGCATGATAATAGCTCTGTATATTGTGATTATACTGTTAAAAACGCTGGGAATAGATCTGTCTGGTACAAATGTGATAGGTTGTGAATGTGGATCTTCTTGAATTACTTACTCTCTCTTAGGGTGCAGAAACCTGGTTCCAGCACCCTCCCATACTGCTTCGAGTGAGACTTTAGCCTGCGCAAGCATGTTACTACCAAAAGGGCCAGTAGTATAGGGGTTTGTTGGCAAACCTTAACCTCCGAACCTAGGTCAGGACCCCTCAAGCCAACACCACCAACTATCGATGGACAGTAGCATCCACTATCTCTCCAGATGTAGCATCTTATTTCCTACAGTTTCCTGGAAGAGGAGTATCCATGGGTTTGTAGCCCTCCATGTGAAACTTGCTGAGTATCTCCCTTGCATACTTACCTTGAGACACAAACAATTCACCTTCTCGCTACCATATTTCCAATCCAAGGAAATAGTGAAGGAGGCCCATATCATTCATCTCGAACTCCTTTTCAAGGTCCTCCTTGCATGAGTGTATCAGTTGCTCATCACCGGTCAGTATTAAATCATCAACATAAAGAACAATGATTAAAAGCTTACCCTCCACCACAATCTGGCATAGGCTTGCATCTGCCTCACTCTTAATGAAGCCAAGTCCAGTGAAATAGTTGTCGATTTGAGTGTACCAAGCACGGGGTGCTTGCTTTAGCCCATACAATGCTCTTTTGAGTCAGCACACATGTGACTCGCTGCTGAAGATATAAAATCCTTTAGGCTGCTCAATGTACACTTCTTCCTCAATGATCCCATTAAGGAACACAGTCTTCACATCCATCTGATGAATGTGCCAAACCATCTGCGCTGAGAGATAAAGGATGGTCCTTATGGAAGAATACCATGCGACAAGTGCAAACGTTTCTTCCTAATCAATCCCCTCGATCTGTGAGAAGCCCTGGGACATAAATCTTTCCTTATACTTCTTAACACTCCCATCACCGACTTGCTTTACCTTGTAGATCCATCTTGAACCTACCACTGGTTTATTAGCCGGCCTTGGAAAAATTTCCCAAGGACTGCTTCTGACAATGGAGTCATACTCCTCCACCATTGCATCTACCCATGTGGGCTCTTGCACTGCTTCTTGAAAGGAAGATGGCTCAATCATAATACATTTTCTCATGAGATCCATGTATCCAATGAATTGGTCAGGAGACTGTCTCTGTTTGCGCTGTGAAGGAGGATCCTACATTCTGTGCCGCATCAAGATTCGGCCTCTCATCTTCTGTGGTACGTCTTCTACCAGTTCTAATGTTTGGCTCTACGTGAGTGGACTCCTCCACTCCATGAACCTCCTCCTATGGATGATCCAGATATAGAGACTCATATTTAGGAACAATCCATTCCTCTTCTGCATGCAAGTCTAGATCCCTCTCAAGCGACAACTTCATGGCTTTCTCCCCATTGAATTTTATATCTTGTCGCATCACAGTCATTCGATTGTTTGGAAAATACACACGATAGTTATGGGGTGTTTCTGTGTACCCCACAAATATTCCAACTTCTGCAGTCAGCTCCATCTTCTTCTTGGCGTTCTTGGTCACATGCACATAAACAAATGAGCCAAAAATATTTAAATGAGAAACATCTGGCTTCTTACCAGTAAAATCTTCTTCAGGTCTACTCATGCCAAGTACCCTATGAGGGAAACGGTTTTGCACATAAACTGCAGTGTTGCATGCTTACACCCACAAATGCATTGGTAGGCCCTAATCATGCAACATCACTCATGCATCACCCACGATCGTTCATTTCTACCTCTCTGCGACCCCATTTTGCTGTGGGTTATGAGGTGCTATGAGTTCTCTTTGAATTCCTTATTTGCTACAAAATTTTTTGAATTCGTTCGAGATATATTCTCCACCATTATCGCTCTGTGGAGAATTCACTTGCTTCCCTGAATATTTCTCCACCAATGCTTTAAACTCACATACTTTGATAATGTTTGATCCTTATTCTGCATGAATTAGATCCAATATTTATGAGAAAAGTCATCAACAAATAACATAATACCTATTTTTTGCTCTTGAAGCAACCGAGAATGGTCCACACATGTCTGTGTGAACTCTCTCCAGGATCACCGAAGCAGGGTTCTCCTTTTCATGAAAGGTGGATTTTCATACTTCCCCGTGGTGGAACCCTTACGTTGATCTGACTGAGCAAGTGTTCCCATTGGAAGTCTAGTAGATATTTTCTGCATAACTTTCAAAGCTCCATGATGAAGATGGCCCAATCGCCTGTGCCATAACTCGCCTTCATCCCGGCTCACCACTTTTTCTGCCTTGCCCATCATTGCAGCGTAGCCATCTACCTCCATCTTGTAGATATTCTTGACTCGAATCCCTATCCTCTTGGTTTAACCCATTGTTTTATGTTGCATGAAGGATTTTCCATTGCTGAAAACAACGTCATAACCTCTGTCCTCCAACATCGCGACTGAGACTAAGTTTTCCTTCAGACTTGGAACATGCATAACATATTTCAAAAGAAATGGTTTACCTAACTCCCTCTCAAAGGTAATGGTACCAATTCCGGTCGCACTATATCGTCCATCGTCACCCATTTCTATATGCATTTGGAGATCTCTCTCCTCCAAGTCACTGAAAAGCTCCTTATCTCCTGTCATGTGGAAGGAAGCACCACTATCAAGATACCACACCGATCCCATTGCGCTTGAAACCAAGCATGCGATCAAGGAGAAATAAAGTTCAAATTGCAAGGCAAGGGCCTCACCAGCTGCAACTCCAGCAATGTTCTTTTTCTTCTTTGTCTGTGGGCAGTTAGTGGCAAGATGCCCATGTTTGTGACAGTGAAAACACTTCACTTTGGACAAATCCAACTTCTTGCCTTTAGCCTTGGATTTTGAGTGGAATTTATTCCCCTTCCCTTTCCTTGCCTTGGAAGCCAAAGCACAATCCTCTTCATCATCATGCTTTGATGAAGAGCCATCTTTAGTGTTTTTCCTGAACTCCTCCTACACTAGATCTGACCACAGTCATTCCCAATCTGGCAGTTTTTCCCGTCCGTTGACAGAGTCTTGATAATTGTGCCTACTCTTAGGAAGTCCCAAGAGAGCCAATTTCACCAAATAATCATCAGCAACCGTGATTCCCACACTCCTCAGCTCATCCCTACCTTGGACAAACTTTGTGATATACTTAGGAATATTGTCGCCCTTCTCTATTTTGATATTTCAGAGTTTATCCTGCAGTGCCAATTTCCTATGGTTGCTGCTACTTTGGAAAATATCTGTCAAAGCCTTCCACATAGAGAATGGAGAGGCTTTACCATGAAGGCTTGATACAATATGGTCTCTCACACCTTCCAACATAATTCTTCTTGTCTTTGCTACTTTATTTTTCCATGCGTCAAGTAATGCAGCATCCGTCGAAGTGGGCTTAGGAACATTGTTGTCGATGAACTCCTTCAAGCCATTATCTTTGAGCACCACCTCCATCATGTCCTTCCATGCAATTTAGTTTGAGCTTCCCTCGAGTGCATACTCTAGCCACAAACCATTGAAAGCCATTTTGATATTTACTCAACTATCGCACCAAGAAATTATTGCAGGAAATTCAAATTATTTCCACCAACAAACTCAACTACTGCTTCAATTTTGCAATCTTCTTTACTCCGATACCATGTAGAAATTTTAATACAATTATGTATTTCTTGGATTCTCCTGAAGTAACAATTATATGCCACTGTTAAATACAGAATCCTTCTAGTTAAATCTCTGCGAAAATTTAATCACCTGCTCCAAACACATGAAGAAAGACCAATCACACATAACACATAAGTTTTTACTGGGAAATCATAAACCTAAAAATCCCACTATCATATATGATGTATATATCATTGATCATGAAAAAATCTCATACAAAACTCTAATCCAAGAGCTCTTAGTACAATATACAGTCGTGTCACACTATCATACAAAAATTGGCAAAAAGATGCGCCAATTTACTGCCTCTTGACAGCCTGCCTACACTGCGCAATCCCTGCTGATCAGAATACCTAAATAAATTCGATCTTGCCTTGCCTTGACTGCACAATCCTCATTGGAATCTCCAATGTGTGTGTGGTTTCAACTGAGCACCCACTAATGCCACCACTAATAGTCAAACAGATCCTTTCACCTACCTCTCAACTGGGTCTCCACTGGATCTGAAATGCATGTAGTTAACAGTAGTATTTCTTCAGTTGCATGTGAGACCACTGCTTGTGAATTAATTAAATAATTAATTCATTGATCTCTCACTAGTGTATATTTAGTTATAGCTAGTTACAACTAGCATAACTGAGTTTAACTCACTTAACTGAGTTAAACTAAATAACAACTCACATAACTACTCATCCAACTCTGTTACAACTTCGAATCACTCAGTTATAACTCAGTCACTCTGCATGTCCCACCAACCAACCTTAGAACTCGAAATTCCTTCAGTCAATTGGTTTGCCACATCAGTCAACTGAAATCAAGTGCTTCAAGAGAATATATTATTATTTATTGTCTAATTATTATTAAGGGTTAATAATAATCGACATGCGATCTATTTTTAGACATACGATCTATTTTTAGATATGCGATCTATTAATAGACTTTTCCCATGCATCTAAAATTAGAATCTCATCTATAAATATAATTTTCTCAACCATCTATAAATAGAATCCCACTATAAATAGAATATGCTCAACATTCTAAAAATAGACATACACCTACAAATAGCCTGTGGGCCCCACCTAGTGTAGGTTCTTAATTTTCACTAGGATCATCATCTTGTTGAATCTCAACACCCTAAAGGCATGAAAGGGGTCTACTCAATCCCTTGTTCCTATGGGATTCTGTACATTTGGGAAACTAGTCGCTCCACTAACGAGAGAATCCAAGAACATGCAACACACATCGAGCAAAATCATTCCCGCTCATCAGCTCTAGTTGAACGTGCAGAGAAATCCAAGCACCATGTCTGCATCGAGGATTCCAAAGTCATTTCTAGGGTTGATCTGTTCTACCATAGGAAGCTTAGAGAGGATATTGAGATTGAGAAGCATGTAATCAATCTCAATAGGGATGATGGTTGGAAATTAAGCAAAAGTTGGATCCCGATCCTCTCTTCCTAACCTCTCCCTTCCTTTTTATATATATATTAATAGAATCATTATAAATATTCTAATCCTTAACATTTTAACCCTTGTAATATTATTAAATTCTTATAATTTTATTAACTAATTAATATAAATATATAAAATACAAAAACTAATTCCTAATTATTTATAAATTTGACTAATTTAGTAGAGGCTATATTTTACATTCTATAAGGTTATAAATTAAGAAAAAAACTCTTAATTGCTAGTTAATAACTAAATAACTAATTTCTAACAACTAGTTTATAACTAAATATTATTTTAATCAATTTTATAACATATTTCATAATGGCTAATTACTAATTGCTAGCTTTGGACCTGTTTCTTTAGGATTGATTGAAATTTTCACCTTGTCCTAAAGATGAACCACATTATTTGGTTCGAAACGTCGACCAAATATAAATCATTTGATTAATTTGAAAGAGATTATTACTCACAATATGGATCACGATCTAAAATTTTTGTTTATTTATTTTTTGACGAGCAAGTCTAGGAAGGCATACATACTCTACCACCCTCTATTTTTGAACCTATGACCTCTTAGGAGGAAGCACATGCTCTTAACCATTAGGCCCACTTAATATGTATAATGCTAGGGATTAGTAGTTATGAATAGAGAATTAAGATTTATCTCAAATATAATTATGACTTTTGTTTTTCAATTTAATTGAAAAGAATATTAGCTACTCTGTAAATTTCAATGAAATACATTTAAACCCACACAAACCAACTTATATACACTTCATTATATCAATTTCACATCTATATTTTCCTAGAAAAACAAGAAAGTCGTGAATAAAACTCTTTAATCTTTCATTTCCAAACTAAAATTTAGTTGCATGAAATGATCTTGATCTGTACTCACCCTATCATATCCCCACAAATATTTTACCATATTTGGTCTAATTCTTGTTGTCCATCCATCCTAAATCAAAATACATGTAGGAATCCATGTTGTTAAAAGTACACAAAGACCAGAGACATGATGTGGTATATCAACACGAGTAATGGCCTATTATCTCATGGCAAACATTATGCACTTATCCATGCTATATATATATATATATATATATATATATATATATATATATATATATATATATATATATATATAATATTTAAATCCAATAATTTATATTTTAATCTATACAACATTTAAAGTACTTTATATTCCAAAATATACAACATTTAATGCTCCACTACTAGGTGCATATTAATTGATGTTATTCCATCCATTTTCACCCATCAGAATGAGTGTAATCTAACTAATAAATGTTGTGATTTTTTTTTGACATTCTTTCCTATCTATTTTTCCTTATAAAGTTTTTGTAAGAGATTTTTTGGAGTCATAACTTTCAGTTGTGTAATCTACAAAATCCTAGTACCCAATAATTTTTCAAGGTGCTAAATTCATTTATATATATATTCAAAAATTCCTTTTAAATAATAAGAAATCACAATCACAATCTCAAGTTTGAGTTATGTTATCTGCATGGCCCTAGTTCCTAAGGATTTTTTAGGGTGTTGAATTCATGTATATATTCAAAAATTCATTTTAAACAATAAAAAATCACAATCTCAACCAAAATTATATTGCCAGATTTCGACCAAAAAAAATCCTCTATTTTTTTTGCCCTAAAACAAAAAAAGCATAATTTTATAGAAATAAAATCACATCTTGCAAATACATGTCCAACGTGTATTTGTATATGTAGATCTCATATATTTGTCCGAAAATTGGCAAAATCCATCGAAAAATTGTTACAAATATAGATATCTAGGACTATTGTGTAATCTATCCAAAAAGTATAAACACATATAATGTATTGATACAAAAAAATAAAACATATAAGTGTTGTTTTAGACTAACATATATACAAACACTTTAAAATTATGTATCAAAAAAATCATAACATTACATCCAATTATGACAAAACAAATATTTGAAACATAGAGAACTTCCAATTAAAGAATATACTTAAAGAATTTGAACTTCATCTAGAGGACGTACATGCCAAATATTATTGTATTATCTCCAAGGCTGGAGAATTCAAAGGCCAAGCAAAGAGGATAAAGCATACCATTATCTATGAAAAAAACTATTGATGAAAACTCTTTATACAAAGTGAAGGAAAACCATCAAATGTGAAATCATATTGACATTTTCATTACCAAGAAAATATTCACGGAATACAAGAAAATCAATATCAACATGATTAAGGAAGACCAGAAGATCCATGTCAACATTATCAAGGAATAATATGGAGTACTCATCAATATTCATGGAACAGGGCATCGCCAAAACACTATGGAACTGGATGTTACTTAAGACCAACAAGTACTAGAAATTCAAGAAGTCACAACAACAAGACACAGAATTGAAGGAAATAAAACTATATAGAAATCCACTATCAAGGATTAAAGATGGTAATAATTTATTTTGGATGGATGGATTATCAGCCATGGAAAAAAAATGTAGGAATCTAACAAAATTCTATTATTTGGTTTCATCACATATTACTCCCTTAACAACAAATCTTGGAGGAAAAAGCTTTTCGAAGGAGGGTACTATGTTATGACCTAAAGGGGGCCTACAATAGGTTAAATGTATATGATATTATCTAAGTGGGGCATATATGGGCTTAAATGTATGTAATATTCCCAATCTGGAATGGCTAGCAATCCATGGCTGGAAAACACATTTTCCAGAAATGGAGGCAGCAGGATTTAAAACTAGGACCTAGATCCCTTAGATCAATGTATCTAAGAATTAAATCCAAGAGATGGCTCCAAATAAATCCTTCTAAGGTGGTTAAACAGATCTACCACACTTAGATGTACTCAGAAAATGCCCATTGAGGGACTGCAACATTTGTAAGCACATCGAATGGAAAGACATCGTTATTTAATAGCTGTGAACACATGAAGATATGTATAGCCAAAAAATATCTAATATAGCAGCAAATGTATACAATGTGTGGAGGAATCAATCGCTCCATCTAGGCAATGGAAGCCTCAATGAAGCATGTACAAGGAAATGAAGCAATACTGCTATGAAAAATATCATATGACTAAAATAACGCAGTTTATAGGAGATACTGCTGCATAAAAAATGAGAATAGGATGATATGACAATATCAGCTCAAATAAATGAGGGGGAGAAAGCTCTCGACCCCTGAAAACACTAATACAACAATAATACACAATCCTTGGAAGGATTGGCTACAATATACATCAAAATGGAAAATCTGCAGAAATGCCGGAGTTGTTGGGAAACGAATGAAACTCAATAATAGAAATACATGGAGATGTCTGAAGATGATGCTCAAACTAAAACCAACCTCCTCCAATGGATATCTCAATGCAAGGCTGATCCCGGCACTGAAGATCTTGTCCTCCAAGAAGCTGGTGCAACCTCTCACTACAAGTGTGCACTGAAATAACTCAGTCTTGAGGATGGACTGCGCTGTCTATGATGGGAGATGTTGGCCTTGGTGCCAGGATGTGAAAAATAGCTTTGAAATCCCTTTTAATAACCTCCCATAGCAAGAGAAACTCCCTCCTCTAAAATATAAGCCAAAGAGAAGTGTCGTGGAACCCTCCACTGCAATGCCCCAACAACACTGTGTTATACTTGAGCAGAAATAACGCAGTATCTGAAGAATGGATTTGGCCTTGAGCCAAGATGTGGAGAATATGAAGTGCAATCCTTCAAGAAGCCTCTCAATAAGGAGAGGAAATCCTAAATAGGAATCCCTCGTGCTAAGCAGCACTACAACTCTGCTGAACAGCCGAAGTGTGAAATTTTTCTGAATAGACAAATAATCAAATGATCCAAGATATCCCTCTATGGCTGCCTCCTCCTCTTCTTATACAAGTGAATGCCTCTTTTCCATGGACCCCACACATTAGGGTTTCTTCCACAAGGAATCTTTATCCCTCCAAAACTGCGTTGTCTTCTCATGCAAGCTACACCTCTTAGGCAGTGCTGTTGACTTGGTCAAACTTGACCTTGTCCTCATGCAAATTGCCCCTTTTCACACTGGAAGGTGAAAAATAAGCTGCTCCAATGATCCTTTTCACATTATTAAGGATATTATTCCTACTTATGGGCCTTTTACCCATTTTATTCACCTCCTAGATGAAATAAGCAAAAATTGATGTTCCAATTTTCTTCATGAAAATTTTGGAACATTACAGTCCTCCCCTCTCAAAGATTGCTTGTCCTCAAGCAAGTGCAAGGATAGGCTGAGTTATTTTCTTCTCCTCTCCCTGTAGCATCCCTGTATGATGATCTCCTCCAAGGAAAGTGATGTTATCTCATCAATCAAATCTCCACAATGCTCCTCCTCAGCATGTAAGTCAACTATCAAGCTATCATCATGTGAAAGTGAAATACTCAAGAGGATAACAAAGTGATGTCTAGAGGTCCCCTTAAAGAATGGGATTTGAAATAGAATGGGAACTATATTTCCCATATGGATCCTCCATCTCCAAGCTATGAGCCATGCAAAATGAGCCACCTTCCAACTAGGAAACTCCGGAAAGCTGTCATCCACCTTTGGCTCCAGAAAATTAGGTGGGATGAAAATCTGTACATGGTAGACTATATAGCCTATCCCACACTGTCCATCTCTCCACTTATGATAAGTTTAGAGTGGTGGTTGTCCATGGGCTGCAATAAGTTTTCCCTCAAGTGGAAAAATGAGGACTAGACCTCCAAATATCTCTCCCCCAATGCTGCAAATCAAGCTGGCCCAAGTATCTCCATATATGATGAGTTGGAAGTCACCAAAATATGGCATGCCATCTATCATATGGCTCACCTCATAAAGATTCAAATGTGCTATCAAGGTGACCATATCATATCCCATGTTCCCCTTAGAACATGTAGTGCAAAAAGTGTGAGGAATTCCTCCCTCAAAGGACACATCCACACAATGTGTCTCTCTCCCAAGCACGCTCCTCATAAAAGTAGCAACAATAGAACCATAGGGAGAAAATATGAGAATAATTCTTGCTGCCATATGCAACAAATGAGAAGGAAAATGGTCCCTCAAATGTAGCCAACGTAGCTTGACCCTCGGTTGCAATAGAGACTGATGAAATGAGTGGCTTTTCAACCACTTGCCTACTACTCCAATCTCCTCATAAGTATGGAGGAAGTGAATGATGTGGTGTGTACAATGAGCATGTCCTCCATAACATATCTCTTCCCCAAGTCCTCCTAGGGAATGCCCATCAATCATGCTTATGGCATCAACTAGACCATGAAGCTCTAAAGAAATAATGCTCCTCCTTGGAGCAACATCCTGTACATGTATGGTTAAGGGACATATACGTACATCATATGAATGCTCATGTAAACAAAAATGAATACCCTTACCATACTCTCTGCTCATACAAATGGAGTGGCTCAAAAATGAGTCTCCTCTCATCCTCAAAGTGGAAAGAGGTGGTTGTGTTAACTCCTCCAAAGATTCATGTCTCACCTCCATCTCCATTTGGTCCATGCATCTCCTCATATGCAGATATATCTCCTCCTCAAAGCCCATCCAAAAATACCCCTCCATGATGGTGTGGTATGCTCTCATAGAACAAGTGGGGCTGAAAAGGAAATCCTCATAAGCTGCTTGTAGCAACTTCACCTTGAGCTTGGAAGCTCTAGGTAAGAAGATCCTATCATGATAGTAGATGACCCCATCTCTGACTGAATATGCCTCCTCATGCAACTGGTCATCCAAGATCATGCAAGTAAAAATATCCTTGGAATACTCCACCCACAGCTAGGAGCTCCAATGTGGATCTAATCTCCATAGTGACAACGTTGATGATCTCTCATGAAAAGCACCTGTCATATGGTCATCATCTCCTTTGACATTTCTCATGTCAAAGATACAAGTTGGTGTAGAAATTATATAACTTATGTGTTATACATCCAAGATTCTCCTGATCACACACTATTTTACTTCATGCACAATTCAGAATCTATTCCACTATTGATCATCACATGCGGAAATTAAATCAATTGCAATGCACACATGAAACCATAAAAATTCACACACATTAACACAACTGTTTAATGACAAAGCCTGAAGCTCAAAAGCCCAACTATCTATATATAATATATGTCATAGAGATCATGTAACAATCCTCATACAAATCTGAACATGTCAATCTCTCAGTACAATGAAATTGCTACACACTAATCATGCTAGATCTTGCAAATCCATGCACCGATCTCTGCCACCTACTAGCCTGCCTCTACTGCGCAATCCCTGTTGAATAATGGCTCTAAATGAACTCAAATCCACCAAGCTTGCACTGTACAATCCTCGTTGGCATCTCCACTGAGTGTTGGATGCAATCAATGCATCACTATAGTCACAACTGATAGTCACACTTGCTCTTTCACCTACCTCTCCACTGGTCTCCACTGAAACTGTCCATGCACTGTACTTAACTAATGTATTCTTCAGTTGATTAATGAGTTATTATTTAGTGAATTAATTAACTAATTAATTCACACCACTCTCACTAGTGTATCAATCAGTTAGACTAGATACAACTAGCTCAACGGAGTCAAACTGAGTTAAACGGAATACAACTCTGCCAACTACTTCTATAACTCCACCAAAATATGTCACATGAGTTCTAACTGAAGTCCTCATGCAATAGCTCCAGTAAACCCTCAGGAATAGCGTAATTCCTTCTGTCAGCTGTTGTGCCACATCTGTGCACTTAACTGAAGTTCTCCAAGAGAATAAGATAATGTTTAGAGTCCAAATATTATTAAGAGCTAATAATATTCAACATATCTATTTTTAGACTGGCAATCTAAAAATATATTCCGCCCAATATGTCTAAAAATAGAAGTCCATCTATTTTTCCAACTTGACCAACCATCCACAAATAGCATCCTGCAACTCATAGAATATGAACGACATGTCTAAAAATATACTTTGCGCCAAAAATAGCCTGCGGGCCCACTTAGTGAAGGTGACTCTTTTCACTAAGCTCATCATCTTGTTGAATCTCAACACACCCTCTCAACAAGATAGGGATTATCTGCCACCCCGATCCTGTCTCTATGGTATTCGAATTTGCTCTTGGTGAGCGCCTTCGTCAGAATATCTGCATCCTGATCCTCCGTAGGAATGTAAGATAGTAACATGATCTTCCGCTGCACACAATCTCTGATATGATGATACCGGATGTCAGTATGGTTAGATCTATCATGAAATACTGGATTAACCGAGAGTTTAATGAAACTTTTATTATTACAATATATCACAGTAGGATCTAAGTGTGAATTGAACAACTCGACCAAGATCTTCCTCATCCATATAGCCTCACATGCAACCAAACTTGCTGCCATGTACTCGGCCTCCGCTGAACTGAGTGCCACGGATCTCTATTTCCTACTATACCAAGAAACTGCTGTAGATATGATACTAAATATCCCTCCATATGTGCTCTTTCTGTTAGTTGGGCTCCCTGCCCAATCTGCATCCGTGAAGCCATGCAACTTCAACTCATCCGACTGTTTGTACCACAATCCATATCCCGATGTGCCCCTGAGATATCTCAGGACATGCTTGCCTACCTTCCAAAAGATCTTGGTAGGCTTAACCATAGATTGTGAAAGCTATTTAACAGCATAGCATATGTCTGGTCATGTATTGACTAGATACATGAGCGAACCAACCAACTGTCGATAAATAGTGGCATCCACTACCTCTGTCGATGTAGCATCCTCTTTCCTCCAACCACTAGGAAGAGGAGTGTCGATAGGCTTGCAGCCTTGCAGGTTGAACTTCTCCAGTATCTCCTGGGCATACTTACCTTGAGACACAAACATTCCACCCTTTCGCTGCCAAATTTCCAATCCCAGGAAATAATGAAGGAGGCCCAAGTCCTTCATCTCAAACTCCTTTGCAAGATTTGCCTTGCATGAGTGTCTCAACAGTTCATCACCTGTTAGTATCAAATCATCTACATAAAGTACAATGATCAGCAAATTACCCTCCACCACAATCTGGTATAGGTTCAGATCCACCTCACTCTTGGTGAATGCAAGTCCGGTGAAATAACTATCTATCCATGTGTACCAAGCATGAGGTGCTTGTTTCAGCCCATACATCGCTCTTTTGAGCCTGCACACATGCGACTCGCTATTGAAGATTTAAAATCCTTCAGGCTGCTCTATGTACACCTCCTCCTCAATGATTCCGTTGAGGAACGCAATCTTCACATCCATCTGATGAATGTGCCAACCCATCTGCGCTGAGAGAGAAAGGATGGTCCATATGGAAGAATACCTTGCGAAAGGTGCAAAGGTTTCTTCATAATCGATCCCCTCGATCTGTGAGAAGCCCCGGGCAACAAATCTTGCCTTGTACTTCTCGACGCTCCCATCAGCAACTTGCTTCACTTTATATATCCATCTCAAACCTACCACTGATTTCCCTTTCGGCCTTGGGACAATCTCCCATGCACTATTTCTAACAATCGAATCATACTCTTCCACCATGGCATCTACCCATGCAGGGTCCTCCACAGCTTCCTTGAAAGAATATGGTTCTGTCATGATACACTTGCTCATCAGAGCCATGTATCCAGTAAATCGATCAAGTGACTATCTCTGTCTACACTGTGATGTAGGTGCTCCTACATTCTGCAATGCATCAAGATTCAGTCGCTCAGCTTCTCTAGTGCGCTTCTGCCCTCTGATGTTTGGCGTTGCATGAGTGGTTTCTTCCACTCCATGAAACTCCTCTTGTGGCTGATCCACATCCTGAGGCTCATCTTTAGGAACTAGTAGGTACTCATCTGCATTCAAGTGTAGCTTCCTCTCAAGCGACAACTTCATGGCTTTCTCCTCATGAAATTTGATATCTCGTTGCACAACAGTCATCTGACTGTATGGAAAATACACACGATAATTGTGGGGTGTTTCTGTGTACCCCACAAATATCCCAACCTCTGCGGTCGGCTCCAGCTTCTTCCTGGAATCCTTCGTCACATGAATGTAAACAGGTGAGCCAAAAATCTTCAAATGAGAAATATCAGGCTTCTTACCAGAAAACACCTCTTCGGGTGTACTCATGCCAAGTACTCTATGAGGACAACAGTTTTGCACATAAACCGCAGTGTTGCATGCTTCAGCCCATAAGTGTATGGGAAGGCCCTAATCATGCAAAATCACCCATGCAGCACCCACGATCATTCTATTCTTTCTCTCTGCGAACCCATTCTGCTATGGGTTATGAGGTGCTATGAGCTTTCTTCGAATTCCTTCTACGCTGCAAAAGTCTTTGAATTCACCAAAGATGTATTCACCACCATTATCGCTCCTAAGAGCTTTCACTTGCTTCCCCGACTCTTTCTCAACCAGCACCTTGAACTCACAGAACTTTGAGTATGTATCACTCTTCTTTTGCATGAAGAAGATCCAGCACTTACGAGAAAAATCATCAACAAATATCACATAATACTTGTGCTTTGTTGTCAAAGCTACTGAGAACTATCCACACACATCTATGTGAATTCTCTCAAGGATCGTCATGGCGCGACTATCCTTCTCATGAAAATTGGTCTTCACAAATTTTCCCAAAGTACATCCCTTGCACTGATTTGACTGCGCAAGTGTACCCTTGGGAAGCCCGGTAGAAATCTATTGCAAAATTTTCAAAGCGCCATGGTGAAGATGGCCCAACCTCCTGTGCCACAATTCACCCTCATCCTGGCTCACCACTCCTTCTGCTTTGCCTGCCATTGTTGCGCAGCCATCTACCTACAACTGATAAAGGTTATTAACTTGAACCCCTATCCTCCGGGTTTCACCAGTTGCTTTACTGTGTAGGAAAGTCTTTCCCTTGCTAAAGACAACATCATAGCCCTTGTCTTCCAACATTGCCACAGAGATAAGATTCTTCTTCAATCCTGGAACATGCATGAAATCCTTCAATATGAAAGGTTTACCAAACTCCCTCTCAAAGGAAATGGTCTCGATACCAGTCGCACTATATCTACCATCATCGCCCATCTTGATGTGTACTCAAAGATCCTTCTCATCTAGATCACTAAACAAATATTTGTCTTCGGTCATATGGAAAGACGCACCACTGTCAGGAAACCACACTGATCCCATCATACTTGACACCAAGCATGCGATCAACAAAAAATCCAGCTCAAACTGCGAGGCTAAGGCCTCTCCAGCTGCAAATCCAGCAGCCTGCTTATTTTTCTTCTTCTGTGGACTATTAGTGGCGTAGTGTCTATGTTGGTCACAGTGAAAGCACTTCAACTTGTACAAGTCCTACTTCTTTCCTTTCACACTGGATTGAGAAGGATTTTTCTTTCCCTTCCCTTTCCTTGCTTTGGCAGCCAAAGCACAATTTTATTCATCTTCATTCTTCGGTGAAGATCTATCCCTGGTACCCCGCCTTATCTCCTCCTGCACAAGATCCGACCAAAGTCGCTCCCATCCCAGCAGTTTCTCCCGACCATTGACAGAGTCCTCATAGCTATGCCAACTCTTCGGAAGCCCAAGGAGAGCCAAGCTCACCAAGTCCTCTTCATTTAAAGTAACCCCCACACTTCCCAGCTCATCCCTGCACTGGATAAACTTCGTGAGGTACTTGGGTATACTTTCGCCTTTCTCCATTTTTATTTTTCTGAGCTTGTCTTTAAGCGCCAACTTCCTTTGGTCGCTTATGCTTTGGAACAAGTCTGTCAAAGATTTCCACATCAAGAATGGAGAAGATTTACCATGAAGGCTGGACACTATGTGATCCTTCACACCTTCCAACAGAATCCTTCAACATTTTGTTGTCTTCTTTTGCCATGCGTCAAGTGCGGATGCATCGCTAGAAGCAGGTTTTGGAATTTCAGCATATATGAACTACTTCAACCCATTATCATCCAACACCGCCTCCATCTTGTCCTTCCATGCAATATAACTCGAGCTACCCTCAAGGGCATACTCTAATCGCAATTCGTTGAAAAACATTTCAATGAATGCTCAACTTCGACACAAAGAAAACACTGCAGCAAATTTGAATTCCACCAGCACAAAACTCAATCGCTTCAATAATTGCAATCTGCTCTGATAAATATCGCTCTGATACCATGTAGAAATTATATAAATTATGTGCTATATATCCAAGATTCTCATGATCACACACTATTTTACTTCATGCACAACACAAAATCTATTCCATTATTGATCATCACATGCGGAAATTAAATCAATTGCAATGCACACATGAAACCATAAAAATTCACACACATTAACACATCTATTTAATGGGAAAGCTTGAAGCTAAAAACACCAACTATATTTATATAATATATGTCATAGAGATCATGTAACAATCCTCATACAAAGCTGAATATGTCAAGCTCTCAGTACATACAATTGCTACACACTAATCAGGAAAGATCTTGCAAATCCATGCACCGATCTCTGCCACCTGCTAGCCTATCTCTACTGTGAAATCCCTGGTGAATAATTGCTCTGAATGAACTTGAATCCACCAAGCTTGCACAGCGCAATCCTCATTGGCATCTCCACCAAGTGTTGGATGCAATCAATGCATCACTATAGTCACAACTGATAGTCACACTTGCTCTTTCACCTACCTCTCCACTGGTCTCCACTAAAACTATCCATGCACTGTAGTTAACTAATGTATTCTTCAGTTGATTAATGAGTTATTATTTATTGAATTAATTAACTAATTAATTTACACCACTCTCACTAGTATATCAATCAGTTAGACTAGATACAACTAGATCAACTGAGTCTAACTGAGTTAAACTGAATACAACTCCACCAACTACTTCTATAACTCCACCAAGCTCTTTCACATGATTTCTAACTGAATTCCTCATGCAATAGCTCCATTAAACCCTCAAGAATAGCGTAATTCCTTCTGTCAGCTGCTGTGCCACATCTGTGCACTTAATTGAAGTGCTCCAAGAGAATAAGATAATGTTTAGAGTCCAAATATTATTAAGAGCTAATAATATTCGACATATCTATTTTTAGACTGGCAATCTAAAAATAGATTCTTCCAAATATGTATAAAAATATAAGTCCATATATTTTTCCAACTTGACCAACCATCCACAGCTAGCATCCTGCAACTCATAGAATATGATCGACATGTCTAAAAATATACATAGTCTAAAAATAGACTTTGCGCCCAAAATAGCCTGTGGGCCCACTTAGTGAAGGCGACTCATTTCACTAAGCTCATCATCTTGTTGAATCTCAATAGTTGGAAGACTTCTATCCTTCATCTGATGCTTCTGCCACATCGCAGTATCTAAAATGGAAGTGGGTATTGATGATGTTGAGAGAATTCCCTCTCTCTCCTTGAGTCTACCCCAGACTCCCAGCGCTGTATCAAGCTCTCTCCAGGTCTCCAACCTCCTGAAATCAATGATTGGTGCCTCAATATGTGAAGCATACATCCTCCTTTGCTGATCCAGTGGTCTCGCTGACAAAATGTCTCCATGCAATGAGACATCATCATCAAGAGATGACTGAATATATGAATGGAGATAACCCTCCATGCTTCCATTGCGCAATCCAATCACCTTCTTAGGTGCATCAACCTCCATAGATGAATATGGATGTATACTCCTCATCTTCAGATGTTGGGTCTTCTCCCTACTTCCTCCTTGTGTCTCCATGGTTTCACACCTCCTCAAAAATGGCACAGATAGAACATGAGTTGTGCCTTTATCTCCATACACGAGATCCTGGGGACTTCCTTGAAAAGATGCAAGCATCCCTCTATGTGGAGCAAGAGATTCTCTTTCCTCTGCATGAGGCACTAGATCAATTCTAGATCTAACAGCGTTGTTGCCCTCAATATCTACAACATGAATGGGAAATCCTCCAATGATTGGCTCCCTTTTTGAAAAAGAGACCCTCATGCCTCCTTGCTCAAACGTATGAGAAGAAAGTTTCTCCTCCAGAAAATTATGGTGCAAGTTTTCAGCCTCCCTCATGGTTCTCTGAAATAGCATTTTTTTTCCATGCAAGGGTTTGGTTTGATTTTTTTCATTCATCTCCTCAATGAGTGTCTCATGAATTCCTCTATCAAATATTTTCACTAAGGCCTTAGTGAAATTTGCATGAGATGTAAAATTTACATTTCTTAAAGAAAAGGATTCAAAGATCCACCAGGCATAAGCCTTACCTCTCAAATGCAGCGCTGCAACTTTGATGGCTTCATCCTCTGGAATTTGGTGCTGCTGCAAGAAGGTCTCTAACTCTTCCACCCAAGCTTTGGCTGAACATGTAGGTGAACCCTCAAAGGTAGATAGAAGAAATATATCTTGCTGCTCTCTTCCTTTCACCTTCATCTTGCAAAACTCTGAAAAACTGAGATTATCTCTGAATTTCTGAGTTTGAGACTCATACTCTTTCAAGAAATCACTAAGGGTTTCCCTCCTAGCAACCTCTTCTCTTCTTTCCATCTCTCTTCCGGCAATCCTGGGCATGTGACTACGTTGTACAAGGTGGTGTGTAGCTACATGCTCACACTCCTCCAATCTAGAGTTTTCTTTTGAATCAAACCCTCTAGGAGATTCTCTATACTTCCTCCGGATCTCCTCATACTCTACATGGATCATATATATAGATTTAGGAAGAATCTTGGTGAGCTTATCCCATTTTTCTTTTTCTTTTTCTTCTCCAAAAGATGGAGTCTTTCTCTTGCTTATTTCTTTGTCTCCCTAATGAGAATAGGAAGTGCAGGGCTCTTTCTCTTCTTTCTACATGTCCTCCTTGGGGAGGTTCTTCATGGATCTGAAATATGATGAGATATATCTCATCCTCTACAATATTTTGATCTTCTTGGGCTTAGACTCACAGGCTGAGCCAAGAAATCATCTCTGATACCACTTTAATATTTCCAATCCGGAATGGCTAGCAATCCATGGCTGGAAAATGCATTTTCTAGAAATAGCGGCAACGAGATTTGAAACCAGGACCTGGATCCCTTAGATCAATGTATCTAAGAATTAAATCCAAGAGATGGCTCCAAATAAATCCTTCTAAGGTGGTTAAATAGATCTACCACACTTAGATGTACTCAGAAAATTCCCATTAAGGGACTGCAACAATTGTAAGCACATAGAATGGGAAGACAATGTTATTTAATAGTTGTGAACAAGTGAAGATATGTATAGCAAACAAATATCTGATATAGCAGAAAATTTATACAATGTGTGGAGGAATCAATCACTTCAGCTAGGCAATGGAAGCCTCAGTGAAGCATGTACAAGGCAATGAAGCAATACTGCTATGCAAAATATCATATGACTAAAATAACGCCGTTTATAGGAGATACTGCTGCATAAAAAATGAGAATAGGATGATATGACAATATCAGCTCAAATAAATGAGGGGGAGAAAGCTCTCAACCCATGAAAACACTAATACAACAATAATACACAATCCTTGGAAGGATTGGCTACAATATACATCAAAATGGAAAATCTGCAGAAATGCCAGAGTCGTTGGGCAGTAGCTGCAACTCAATAATAGAAATACATGGAGATGGCTGAATATGATGCTTAAACTAAAACCAAACTCCTACAATGGATCTCTTAATGCAAGGTTGATCTCGGCACTGAAGATCTTGCCCTCCAAGAAGCTGGTGCAACCTCTCACTGCAAGTGTGCATTGAAATAACACAGTCTTGAGGATGGAATGCGCTGTCTATGATGGGAGATGTTGGCCTTGGTGCTAGGATGTGAAAAATAGCTCTGAAATCCATTTCACTAACCTCCCAGAGCAAGAGAAACTCCCTCCTTTGAAAGATAAGCCAAAGAGAAGTGTTGTGGAACCCTCAACTGCAATGCCCCAGCAACACTGTGTTATACTTGAGTAGAAATAATGCAATATCTGAAGAATGGATTTGGAATTGAGCCAAGATGTGGAGAAGATGAAGTGAAATCCTTCAAGAGGCCTCTCAAGAAGGAGAGGAAATCCTAAACAGGAATCCCTCGTGCTAAGCAACACTGCAACTCTACTGAACAACCGAAGTGTGAAATTTGTCTGAATAGACAAATAATCAAATGATCCAAGATATCCCTCTATGGTTGCCTCCTCCTCTTCTTATACAATTGAATTCCTCTTTGCCATGGACCCCACACATTAGGGTTTCTTCCACAAGGAATCTTTCTCCCTCCAAAACTGCAATGTCTTCTCATGCAAGCTACACCTCTTAGGCAGCGCTGTTGACTTGGTCAAACTTGACTTTTTCCTCATGAAAATTTCCATTTTTCACACTAGAAGGTGCAAAATAAGCTGATCCAATGATCCTTTTCACATTATGAAGGATATTATTCCTACTTATGGGCCTTTTACCCATTTTATTCACCTCCTAGATGAAATAAGCAAAAATTAATGTTCCAATTTTCTTCATGAAAATTTTGGAACATTACAATGTAAATGTAATATGTAATTGGGTCATCCTAATAATGAAGGGACCATGTGTGAAATGTGTGGATAGGTATATATAGATATCATGTATTCATTATGGAGGGATATGATTTGGGTTGTATGAATTTATTTGGGTATCTTGAGTAGTTTATCCTGTAATTATCCACATTAGAGTTGTTATCCACCTTCAAATTGTTGTACATGGTGTGTAGTATGATTTTTATGTATTTGGATGATAACATAGAGGAACATGATTTAACTTACTGCAAAATCCATATACAAATAATTAGGTAGGAGGGTGATCCACTAGTAACTAGGTGGGAGGAATTCAAAATCCTCATTAGGTCCAAATTCTACTCTATGGGGTATGTATAAGGCCAGTGGATCTAATGGAACTACTTTAGGAAGAGGAAAGGACAAAGTATTTAGGATTACACCACTAAGTCTAAAAATGTTTCCATCATATTGGAAATCTCTCCCAAGAACCCATATGCACTCCTTAAGTATCTAGGGGGCCTACATAGCCATATATGAAAGAAAGTGATGTTATTCAATATAGGGATAATGGATGAGGCATGTGTATAAACATAGTATTTGTAAAGCATAGGCCACCTGAAAGGGCAACAAAATGGGTCCAAGCAGAAAAAACACCAACAATATTCCAAGGAGGGGAAGAAGTTGAAAGGGAGGAAGGATAAGAAGACATAAATAAATACACATCAATACAGGGATCTTATCAACCATTGTAACTGTTTCAATATTTTTTTCATATCAAGGAAAAATTATAGAAACTGCATCCAAATTTGAACTAAAAGAACTACAAGAAATATGTAGAGAAAAATAATCTTCTAGCTACAGATTGGAGAAATTAGGTTAAAAGTAGCCTCGACGTGGATGAAAATATTGTCTGCACATAAGTGAAAAAGGAGGTGAATCTGAGTAGTCTTCATCACTAGAAATAGAAGGAGATGACCAAACTCTTACACATCAAGATACATGTTCAACTCTTATTCACAAGCTAATCCCATAGTAGGAAATATAGTCAACAAGTTTTGATTAGATTTTCATGATCATCCTAGCTCATATTCATTGGGATAAATAAATAAGGACGTAGATATCAAGCTAATGGAATGGTGCAAGATTAAATTTTCTATAAGTGTTGATATTATTTATGGAGTGGAATTGGATGTACAAACCTTTAATGTATGTGGGATTGTGTTTGTAATCCCATATATATATATATATATATATATATATATATATATATATATATATATATATATATATATATATATATATATATATATATATATAAGGGATGAAATATTCATGCAAAGAGCCAACCAATATCACCTATTAAATGATGGAATTCCTACATCATAAATGTGCATAATGGCAAGTCAAAGATCTCACTAATAAGTTCCAACCAAGCTAAGAAGTTGATTAGTTCTAGTAAGGAATATGTTTTAATTTTATTAAGAGAAAATTAGTTGGATTGTGAGTCGAAAAGAGAAAAAGCATACCTAGAGGGGTGTACTAAAGAGAAAATACATCAGTTGTAGGAGTTAATATAAGCATATATATGAGTGTTCTAGGAGCCTAAATGGATACCACCCAAGAGGGAAGTGGAGCACAAAATATAATCATTTTCAAACTCCATTTCCAAATATTGCGATATATAAACAACACATTTTGGAATCAAATGTAGTGAAGAAGTATCAAGAACATGGTGTGCTTCAACCAATCACCTTAACTTGTGGATCACTATTCATAATTGTACCAAAGAATAATGGGACTTGGTGAATGTGCATCGATTATAAAGAATTAAACAAGATTAAATTCAAGAACCAATAGCCTATACCTAAGATCAATCATCCATTAGATAAATTGCATCACGTGAAATAATTCACCAAATTGGACCTAAAATCAGGGTACCACCAATTATGCATTAAAGAATAAGACACTTGGAATAATACCTGCAAAATAATGAAAGATTTGTATGAATGTTTGGCTATGCCATATGCATTATGTAATGCACTAGATACCTTTATGGGACTAATGAATAATGTATTATGCCCATATCTAGATTCATTTGTTATATTATATTTGATTGACATACTAGTTTATAGTGATACCCAGGAGGAGCATATCTCATATCTTATGCAAGTGCTAGATAATTTGAAGAAGCACCAATTGTTATCTAACCATGAGAAATGTTAGTTTTCTTAGCATCCATTGGTGTATTTGAGGTATTTTATTGGTGGAGAGAAGCTCAAGGTAGATCCCGCAAACATGTAGGCCATCATGAAGTGGCCAGTTTCTACCAATGTCTCTAAAGTTAGGAGATTTTCCTGGGTAGCAGAATATTGTGGAAGCTCATAGCTTCATTTTCAGAAATAACTACACCACTTAATATCATAAAAATTAGTGGTAATTATTCCAATGGGGGAATAAATACCATAATTATTTTGATGAGTTGAAAACAAATATCAGGATGGCATGTATTCAGTCATTCTAAAATATTTCATGGGGTGGTTATCAACTACCCTACTTATGAAAAGGAGCTTTACGCCTTGGTACAAGCTATTAAAAAGTGGAAGAACTATATAATATACAAAGAGACCATAATCCACATTTATCACCAACTAATACAGTATCAGCAAGCCCAAATTAAGCTACAATAGACCAAACATTACAAGTGGATGGGAATTTTACAACTTCATCTAGTCATCAAGTACAAGAAAAGAAACACAAATATGTTGGAAATCATGTTTTCAAGGCCATCGCATCCAAGTTTAAAACTATGGGAAATTTTATGCACATGTATAATTTCACCCATCATTCATACATAGAGGTAGACATAGAAGGTGGGGGCTTGAAGGAGATGTTTTGGTAGCTGTAGGGCCAAATTCATGTAGAATATTGCGACAAAAAAAGCTGATTGTCACCTCTAGAATGGGTTACTCTACATGTTGTATAAGCTTTATGTTTGTAAAGGTGAGTGACTAAAACTTATCAGAGAGTCTCTTGAAACTTTCTTTAGTTATTTTACACATTCACCTATTGATGTTATATATGGAGAATAAGAATGTGTGGGGGAGGACATCACACTGAGGTGCACTAATATAAAAACAAATGGTTGAGAATATTATACAAATCCATTTTCAATTACAAGAGATGTTGAATAAGTCATAGGAAATGTTTAAGGATTGACATGACTAACATATAACAGAGAATTCATTCAGAGTGGGAGACAAAAATTCATTATAACTAAACAAGGAAAGATTATTGATTCCTGGAAAGAAGATCAAGGCTTTTCAATATGGTCCTTTCAAGATATTTGAAAAGGTGGGAGATAATGACTACAGACTCATTATACCACTAGACATGTGAATTTACTCAATAGTGAATGTGGAGAATCTATCACTCTATGAGTCTTCCTTGTTAAATCAAGAGGAGGCACAGGTCCTACCTTTCATAGAGGAATTAGCACCAGATGTGTAGGTAAAGTTGGCATGGGATAAAATTTTGTAAAAGAGGTCCGAAAATACAAGTTGAGGGTAGCATGACCTTTGGAATTTTTTTTTGAAAGTGTTAGTGTCCAATATTTAATGATCAAAATCTACTCTCTCAAATTTGTTTAGTGGTGGTCCTAGGTCAAAATTTTATATTTCCAAGTCAGTTTTCAAATAAAATTTTGATCACTAGATATGTCTAGGTTTTAAAAACCTACTCCCTCTAGTTTATTCATGGTTATTTTCATTTCATGGGTCATGCCCTTCATTATCATCTAGATTCATAGGTCAAGTCACCATGCTTTTACCTAGGCTAGTGTCTAGGTGTCTTTCATTTCGCCACCATAAATGTCCAAATTTTGTCATAAAGAAGGCAAAAGAAGGGTCATTCATTTCCATCATACAAAGTTATTTTTAAAAGGGAGTTAGGTAGGAAAATGAAAAAAAATACAACTTGTCTTCTTTAAAAAGCTTGTTACATTGTCAAATTATTCAAAAAAGAAAAGTGTTCCTCAAAAAGGTAATGTTTTAACTAAATGACAAAAAATGGTGTTTTATTGATGTTATAAGAAGAAAAAGTCACTTCCTCAATTCATTTTATCTTCTTTTGCTCGATAAAGTTCAAATATCACCTTCAAAATACTCTACCATTGCCAAAGTTGGAAGAAAACCAGAAAAAATTGCAAGAAAACCCAGTCTTCTACACTTTGGAGGCAGCATGACATTTCTGGGAAGCAGCACGACATTTCGGGGGCAACGCGATGTTTTTGAGAGGTGGCGCTACGCTTCTACCAAAGAAATATGTTTCTGCCAAAACTACTACTTTTTTGGGTTTCGACCTCCAAATCAACCACTCAAGCCTCAAAGCAAGTATGCAAACCTTCTGTAGCCTCCAAAAATAGTAAGTGGACACTTCAAATACCTTATTCAAGTCAATTCATAAGTGTATTAATTTTTTCTATCATTAGGGTTTTTCCTTCACTACATTTTAGGGTTTCCTTTCTTAATTGGTTTTAACCATTAAAAACCCTCATCCCACCATCTAAAAACCTTCACGTATCATCCATAAACCCTACCCTAAACAACCCCTATCGCTCACAGAACTCTCTACTATTGTTCCATCAAAACCATAAATTCCCACTACATTTCCTCAGCAAAATTGGAAAATTCCTGTGTTTTCCCATTTTGATCCACCTCCCCATACCCATTTCAAGAAATTCCACCTATATCCTCAAGTTAAAAAATCACCCTCATCACAACCCCTAAATTCACCCTATCCATATCCCCTGTTTTCCCAAATTCACTGTCCCTACCCACTCATTTCATCTAGGAGGGTTCGATATTGTTCACAACTACTGTGGAGAGTGAAAAGAAAGCTCACAAGGGAGGGCACCATCCTATATTTGAGCCATCCACATTGCAAGAACTCAATGCCTCCCCTTATGCCAAAATATGTTTTGAAAACACTGGATGTCTAATATTTTATGAGAAGATCATGGAGATAGGATGTCATGCCAAATTGACTATCCTTATTGCCACTAAATTCAATAGAAACAAGGCCATCATAGCAGACATTGAATTCACTCTATCAGTAGAGACCATCACTTCAGCAACAAGGATTCCAAATGAAGGAGAATTTTGGTTCAAGGGCATGGAATTGGACCTTGAAAACTACCCAACTTTTCTAAAACCTTAATTTAGAGATGAACCTAAACATGTTTCCCTCTCAAGAATTTACTTGATAAGTATGCACCATTAATGAAGCTAATCATGAAATATTTTACATGTGAGGGAATATTTTCAAGACTGTAACAATACCATGTCAGGTTACTAATGCACTACATAGCCACCAAATCACTCAGATGGCAGAAAAAGTACAAATCAAAGGTATAATCCTCATCCTAGTCTATTTCACCATGGTTTGTTTAAGTTGATTATTTTTCACCATCTCTCAGCAAACAATATGACCTGGGAAGCTTTCATGGAGAAAGTAGCATCATCTCCTCCTACTAGTCCACCTATTGTTCATAGCACAACACCAGTACATCCAAAATAGGTTGGATCTTCAAGTAGGTAGGCAGAGATTTTGAAAGCACCTAGGGTTGAGATCACTCAAACCTATGATAAGGGAAAGAGAATGGTTTTTTCTCCTAAGACCATCAGAGGTTTATTGGCACCTGAAGCTACACTTGAGCAAAGACAAACAGTGGATCAGCCACCTAACCATGATGGTGAGTCATCATTGCAGCACCATGATGAACAAGCACCCTTAGAAGTTGACATGGCAGAGCAGGTGAAGGATAAGTTAGTTGAGGAAATCATTAAGGAGAAATATGAAGAAATAGCAGAGTTGAGGGAGGTTTTCTCAATGGAAAGTTCTCAGATCACATTCCTAAAATAAGAGAATTTTCATTTAAAGGTGAAACTACTCCTCCAAGACAAGCCAAAGGTACATGTTGATGCAGATAAAGGCAAGGGAAAAGAAATAGTATATGATGATCATATGGAGGATGCAGAAGTTGGAACAAAAAGAAGAATACCAAGGACAAGAGGCCTCAAGAAGGTGCTTCAAAAAGAAATAGAATCAGCTCCTAAATCAGGCTGGAAAACCTTTGATGAAATAATTCTTGATCAAATAAATCGGGATAGAGAGTATTGGCTTGAGAGAGTCAATGGACGCCTTGAGAAGCTTCTAAAGAAATCTAAAAAGAACAATAACCTCTAGAGACAAATGGAAAATATTTATTGCACCAGAAAGCTCAAACAAGTGAAGAAAAAACTTAAAGAATATCAAGTAGAAGGGAAACTTAGACCACCTTGCTGAGGAATCCATGGCTATCTATCCTATCCTCCACATGTATCACAGAACAAATTTTGATCAAATTTGAGCATTTTTGCATTTTTTATGATTTTTGTAAAATTATGGAAAGTTTATCTCCACATAAGTGTCATGCAAAGGCGCGACACTTTCTCTCATGGCATCCAAATGAAAATTTTCTTAGATTTATGGGTTCATATTGATCAGTAAATTCCATATGTGGACTTGGATTTCGATGACAATTTTCGGTTTTGAAGAAAAACTTAAAAAATTGCCTCATTTCTATGCTTATGCAATTATTTTTGACCAAGCGTGGCGCTTCTGGAGTAAGGTTGGGAAAAACAAATTTTAGAGGTCTTACTGTGGGTTTTCTCTATAAATTAAAGATGCCTTGTAAACTAGGCTTATAGGGCTACTCAACCCAACTTTCATATTTTCATTTTGATGTTTCTAAGTGGGTCAAACTCACCCTTGAACAAGAGAGAAGTTTCTTCCAAATAGACACGACGCTTCTGGTAAGGGCACTACGTTTCTGCATTGGATTCCTTTCAAATAGTTGTCATGCCAGGAAAACTCCATAATTCGATGCTATTTGTCCCATTAGGTGTCATTTGATGTATTTGAGTTTTTTTTTCCTATATTATGAGGAAACATGTAATTTAATGAAGGGGAAAAACACTCATAGTCTTTAGCTAAATTTCAGGAATTAGTTTCTAACTTCCCTAGATTCTAGGAAGTGACTCATCTAATGTAATTATGACACTTTTTGGATTTGATTTCAACCCTATGAGGTGTCATGAACTCTATTTTATATAAGTAGTCCACCTCAAGTATTTTAAGGGGTTAGATATGTTATCGTTCTGTAATTTATGAGATTGTCAGAGTGAACACAAAGGAAAACATCAAAACCACTTTGGAAGCTGGGATCTAACCCTGCCAGGTTCAGAGAGGGATCTCTCTGTAAAATTTAGCTATGTTTTATGTGAATTTTAGGCTAGTTATAGCTGTGAAAATTATTTGTTTGTTTATGATTTGATTGGATTGTTTGGTTGATTAAATTGTTATAATTCCATTGGGCTATGGAGTCTAAAAATTAATTGGATCTGCATTAAACTTTGAAGGATTTTAACAGGGAAAGCTAGGTCGCGCTGGTCGGATCTTTTAGGATTGTAAATGAATATAACGCAAAATAAATGTAAGGTTCGGTAGAAACTAAGGAGCAATGAAGAATTCCTTAATTTGACTTCAGTAGAAAACATATAAATTACAAATAGGCATAATAGGGTGCTCTTTATAACAAATCTTATTTGTCATAGTTTCTGTTATGTAATTAAGATTTTAAGAAACAACAGTGAAAGGAAACAATGAATAAACACATTAACAGAAGGAAAACATCACCAATTCGTACACCACATGAATCCTGTAAAGAATGTCCTTGTATTATTGATACGTCCAACAACCAGAGAATTACAATAACTTAGAGAAAATTATACTAAAAAATCAACCTAGAATACTTCAAAATGTGAAGTATTTATACAATAAGTTACAAAATCATTTACAAAATTGTTGTTTCAACCTACAGTGTATAATTAGCACTATTCTAAATAATAAAATTGATCTCTGCAAAGTATAGGCAAGGTGGACAACTGTGTGGAGAGGTGGCTCTGCTTTGGAGGAGTCAGTTGTTGAATGGTCTATTTCTGTATTGTGCTGGATGATGTAATGTCTTATGTGTTAGCATGATTCTTACTGCATATGAATTACTACTCAGTCTAGTAATCCACAAAGTTTATCCCATCTATCTTCATCTGGAATGGTTAACTTAGTTACCTTTCGATAAATTTCATAAACCTCAGTATATTTGTAAAATGTTGGTCTTACCACAAAATATAAATTACTTCATGTTGAATGAATAAATCATTACCCTTGGCTTCTTAGAAAGCTCTGCCTGTCATGCTGCCTTTGATATTTGAAAATTTTGAGCTGTCTCTGGCTGTCTCCTTCAATTTTCTAATGTAATATTCATGAGTAATCAATTTATCGTTAATTATAAATAAAATGTAGCCCCTTCTAAGTTAGAGGTTCAATCCTAGTGAAAACTATATTTACTGCTATCTCCAAACTCTGACATTTCTCCTCTAACTAAACAACCAAATTCTTTTTGGTGAGAATATTCTTTACCTCCAAATTTTTTTCTATTCTATCGTAAATTCCTAAATAATATGATTCATAACTGTTCTTAGAATTTAGGAATTTAATGATGTTTGTAGTTGTGGCAGGAATTTCTCCCAACTATTCTTTAATCTCTTTTATGGCCTCTGTTTCTTTCTTTGTCAAATTTTTCTGCTCAAAGATAATATGAATACAGGGCCAAATTTCAGCAATAAAATTCATGATATTTGTCCAAATGATTTCCCTGGCTTGGGCCAAGGTCTGTCTAATTGTTGATTCCCTTTCAGATTTATGTAGCCTCTCAATCATCTTATGAGCCCTTTGAGCTTCAGCAGAGTGTGAAGCTTCACTCTTGGTCTTTTGGTCCTCTAATGCTTTGACTTGGTCCTACAACATTTTGATTTCTTCTATTTGAATTGATAGACTTTCCACAACATTGTTTAGTTGTTCAACACCATCAGCAGACTGTGTAGTAGGTGCAATGAAGCTTATAGTTGTTGTTGTGGGAATGAATGTAATAGGTACAACATCCAAAGGAATCATGGCTAGTTTAGCATTCTGCTCCTTTTCCTTTATCATTTTATCTAGCTCAGTTTCCATTTGTCTTATCTGAGCATTATTTACATGATTAGCTTCATCATGTTAGTTTTCTAAATCTTTTTTTCTTCAATGTCCTTCGTGAGGGGATATTCAATAGCTGGAAATTTCAAATGCTTCCTCAATGTTTCAATGAAAACATTCTTTTTCTTGATCAATTCCTCTACATCTTTCATGTTTTTCAGGATCATAACCCATCTTCACTACTATATCCTCTAAGGATTTAATCCCGGTGTCCTTTGCAAGAGAAGAAATCTTCTCCATCTTCAATTGTGAGTGAGTATTAGACAATGAAACCTGCAGTTTCGAAACATTCATAGTAGTGTTGGTTAAAGTGGAGCAAATCATTTTACCTGTTTATTTATGCATCTCCATTTGGTAATTTGGATGAATACATTTTGTATCAAACTTGAATGTTGTTTTCTTATAATCTGATGTTGATTCTGGGTTCTGCTTAACCGTTTAGCACACTCATGGCTGGGTGGAAAAACTGTTCAATGAACTTCTTATAGGAGAATTCGTGTTTCTCCTTCATAACTAAATAATTCCAAAATATAAATGATTGTTGGTTTCCCTCTTCATCTAACGTTTGCATGGAAAATTTAAACTTGTATGCTTGATAATATAAAAAATATAGACCAAAATTGAAGTGTACTTGAACACTTCTTCAGTTTGAAACTTCAGAAATTATTCATGGATGTTATCAGCCAGAAATTAACTGAAATTAAAGATAATGCAACGTTTGTTGTATGTGGAAAATGGAGAGGAAGCCTAGAATAGGTTCATCTACACACTGATCAGAAAAATAACCAAGAATACATGAAATTCCAGATAGAGTTTGTTTTTCTTGATCAGGGAATATTGAGGAAGGGCATGGTGTATTTTTTCTTGGAAATTAGGTATTTTATGGTAGGAATATGTAAAAATTCCTAGCTCTCTTGGAAAAATAAAGCTTTTGGTAAAGTTCTGTCATGGATTCTAAAGAAAATGGTGTGTTTTTTTCCATGGAGGGGACCTGCATCCTCTGGTCTATGGATTGGGTAGTAATGGTTAAGAGGATTCCATCAGTAGAGGCTATAATTGCTCATTCATTGGGAAAATGGGATGCTTTACATATTTTATCTGAAATTGAACTTTTAGTTCTAACTCAGATTAAACTTTAAAACATGTATATGGAAAAATGATTAACAAAATAATTTAATGCTTTAATAAAATATGTTCAATAACATAAACAAATATTCACAAGAAAGAGAACAACACAATTGATAACGGAGTTCACCCCCTCCACTGGGCTACCTCTTCGAATTTGTCTCCAACAGGACGAATCAATTTATTATCTTTCTGAATAGAGATAAATGTACATTGACTTTTACATCAAGGTGTCCAGCCGAGAACTCTTAAGTATACATCCATACTTTGAAAGACTTATGAGCTATCCAAGCTCCGAGTTGTCCAAGCTCAACTCGAAAATGAATTTTCCAAGCACTCAAAATATCTCCTTAATATCTTTCTCCTTACCTTTCATGTACATAGAATGACATTATATACCTCTTAAGAGCCCAAAACTAAGGAGGAAATATTTCCTTATCTCCGATTTTAAGGAGGAAATAATTCTCATATCCCTTAAAATTTTCTCACGAGATTTCTATGGAGGAAATATCTCAATCTCTACTTTCAAGGGCCTTATCCCCAAAACCTTAGGGATGAAATAATATATCAACTTCAATATGAAATTAGAAATTGAATTTATTGAATTGTTGAGGAAAAATCCTCTCAACGTTTTCAATTTCTATTTTACAAATATATGAGAAAATTTAATTAAAAATAAAGACATCCTCAACCTAGACTTAACATGAGTATATCTTCTTCATAGTGCTCCTTGGGTTTTCTAGATCCTCCTGGATCACACCTCTCCATTAAAAAAAAAATTATTCCTCTAAAAGTATTTTTTTAAATTGAAGTCAATTCTTCCTCTGAATATTGGAACAATTTTGTTTGCATTTGATGTAATCTTGCATGCTACCTTGTTGGAATTGATGTTGGGCTTCTGCATTGATTCTCCTTTCATAACATGCTTCGCATGTTGCACCAAATCTTAACCAAACAAGAAGATGAAATTGAATTTGTGTCCATGCTAGAATCATACTGGAAACAACCTTGACTATCTATAAATCGATGTCAAGAACCCATACCATTAATTCAGCTACTTGAAAATTGAGCTACCTCAGCCCATCGTTGTGGCGTATAATTTTATAATAAACAATTTATTCCCTATGTTCATTTCTCCTAACACCAACAACAACAATATCTGCCTCTAGTTCCAGAAATTAGGCCCTTCCTTTTTCACGATTTTCCTTTTCCTTTTACTGTACATTTCTGTAACTAGTTTGGAATAAACACATCACTTTGTACTGAGAAAATATTGTCCAAGGCAACCTTTTGTGATGCATGCCCCATAAACAGAACTAGGTCTTCAATAGATGCCAATGTCTCCTTCCATATCAAATTTGGAAACTATTTCTTAAGCTCAACCTTTGATACAATCTCCTAGGTTTCTTTCTTTGTTCTTATTCTCCATTCCTGCTCTAAATTCTTCTAAATGTGCCTTGAATACAAATGTAACGCCTCTAGAAAGTGTCGAAGAAGAGTGGTGTGCAGAACTGTAGAAACCATTGATGGATACCTAGAAGGAAGATTTGTGTCGTAACCCTTCCATTTCTTCATTTCTTAAAGATGACTATACGGTATACTTTAATATAGATAGACATTTCTTCTGCAAATATTTTGCCATATGCAACTCTTCCAAAGATTTAGATATAGTTTCTTCGACCCAATTATCAATTAGCTTTTTATATTCAAAGCTATCCATTGAGACATCAAACTTCAAATACCTATCAAAATGCCTCCAAAAGGTGGACACATATATTTTATTACACCTTTCCTCTCAGGATACTCTACAATGATGTCAAAAAGTTGGTTTATTCGCAAATCTTGCAATGTTTTGATATGAAAAATACTCAAGTCGCAGATGTTAGATGATCCTCCCCTGCTAAAGAATGAACTTTGCATTCGAAAGAGAGAAGATAGCAGAAGCATATGCAACTTCCGTCATTGCTGTGAATCCAAGCTCCTTGAGATTATGAACAACATGGTCAACCTTAGTAATCCATGTGTCAACGACTTCAAAATATTCATTGTCTGCCTCTAGTGCATTTATATCTACAACTTCATGAATGCCAATGGGGTCTTTTGGAGGCTCTATCAGACTCAACTAGACCTGAAGTTCGTCCAAGCCAAAAAACATAAATAATAGCCACAGTGATAACAAGAACTGGAAGAACAATTGATTCCAAACCCAAGCTAAATCCTGCAATAATATTCGTGCCATGTCCTATACAACTTGACAGCATAAAGAAGCCGACACGTATACCTCTGATGGAATATTATTCTGCATGAAGTTACTATTAAATCAAATGAATTTATAGCAAGAGGGAAGAGATTAAAAACCATATGGATCAACGACTAAAACAACAAGCTTTATCATCTCCCAAAGTGAAACAAATGTTATGGTTGCAACACAATGTACAATACCAGGTCGATCTATAAAATGCCTTCGCACTTCCTTAACATCTTCCTGGACTGTTTGAAGTCTTGGTGTGTGGCATCAGTAGCAACGCTCGACTGCCCGCTACTACTCTGTTCCCTCCTACTATTTGCAGAGAAGACTGATGGCCTCAACACAACATTCGACGATTCATCATGTCGAGAAATCGACAGTGCAGTCTTCATCTCCATGTCCTGTGACACATTTCTGCTTTGTTAACATTTTCTATAACTGCAATATCGACGTTTTAGAACTATGAAATCATGGAATCTCGTGGTTGCATAAAACCTCATCTGTGCTTCTAATGCCACCATAAATATGACACATCACAACTCCGTCGCAATTTATATCGAAGCTCGAGTTGTTATATTCAACCTCGGCATCAGACTTCACACTTCTACGTTGTTAGCTCGTTGGCTCCATCGGTGTGCTTACTGCTTGCAATCTACGTCATCCAACTGTCCATAGTGCTCGTCATCTCCGCACCGACTGACTGCATATGAATACGATGTGGTAAAATCGTTACATTCCCATGTTGTGTGCTGACGTGTTGCCTTCGTGGCACACCAATCTTGACAAACTTGGAATCCATCTCCTACGTTGCTGGATGACATTGAATTTCAAGCTGTTATCACCAAAATCGTACCTGATTGGCTGCTGATCAGAAAACTTCAGTGTAACTGTTTCAAACCAATCTTTTGATTGAGGCTTAGTGTCCTCAATCTGAGAGGGCTTTCTCAAGGGTTAATGATTTTTAATAGAAGTATAGATGGCTAACTCTATGTGGGGTAATAAGTAGATAAATGATAGATATTGGTAGAAAATCATGTCAGCATGTGCACATTGGGCTTATGGAGTCAAAATAGTTTCAGAAAAAACAAAAATATACTTAGCATGGAATTCAATGCATATCAGAGTTCTAGTCATGAGATACACATGTGAAACAGTAAAAAACACAGTCAGTTTGTCTATATAGGAAGTCAGAGCATCAAATATGAATTCTGAGTAACATAAACAAACACCACTACCATAAGATGGTAATAAGACTCAATTAGAACAAGAAAACACTAGAACTCTTTATGAATCTCAAGTTAGCTAAGTAGAAAACTCTGTATTAAGTTGAAAAATAGTCACTTGTAATAAACAAGTCTCTTGCTAAAAATATCCAACCTTTAGCATTTCAACCTCTTCATATCATGGAAAATTTTAGGGGCTAATATTCGTAGGTGGGCTAATTTTCCATGTTTTTTCCAAAAAAAAGATTCGCCAATTTCCATTTTTTTATAAAAATGATTCGCCCAAATTTTGCAATATAAAATTATTTTAACTTAAAAATCACCAACATTATATAATGACTATATAGAAAATCATTATAAATTTGAATAATTTTACAAATATATCAATAAACATTTTATAGTATGCATATTAGGGACTAGTGAGATTCGCCAATGTTTAAAACTTCAAAATAATTTCCCATCCTTAAAATTTCCCCTGCTTCATATTTATAGATCATTTACAATCATAGGATAACCTTATCCTCATCTAGATACATCGAATTCCTACTTTTTGACACCTTGCCTAACCATGAGACATGGTATTTATTACAAAATTACAGCTGCAAACCTAATGAACAGTCCTACTACAAATAGGACTCAAACTCCTTAACTCTACTCTTAACAACCTTACCTAAACTAGATTACATCTTTTTCCAACTGTATTCCCATAAGGTCGAATCCAGATGATAAGCTTTAGCACTTTATGACCTTAATGTTGATCTCCTGCAAACTAGGAAATCGTCCCCTGTTTTCTAGGCTTTGGATCCTTTGTGTTATTGAGACACTCTGACCACCATTAACCCATGACTTCGAAGATATTTACTCTCAGGATCTGAAAAAAAAACATATGCCCAAAATAACCCTTAAGTGCCAACTGTACAAAATCACCATCGAACTGTCCAAAATAGAAGAAATAGAACTGCGCTATGAAAACAACAGAGTTTCATAGTGCTTTTTGTAGCGCAGTGTTTTTTCCCTTTTTCCTTCAAAAAATTGCCTTATTTATTCCAGATTTATCTTCATATTTACTTAACACATTCTCCCTAGAAATTTAAGGTCAAAATACATAGATCTGCCCTTCAAAAATGGATGGAAAAGGGTGAAAAAAGTTGCTACAACAGTTTCGTAGCGCATTTCAACCTTTTTGAACTATTTGCGCTACAAAACTACTGAGGGAGAATTTTTGTCCAAATTTCTTCAAAATTCAAACCAAAATTTTTCTAAAACTTCAAAAAACTACTGGTTTCATCAAAACAATCAGCCATATGAACTAAAAACACAACTTTCATCGCATTTATTTGTTAGCTTATTTTCCATTTGATTTTGCCTTTGAATTTCTCATTCTGCACCTTTGTTTTTTAGTTCATCTTGAGATAGTTTTAGTTGCAGCTCCAAATCTTCCACTTGACCTCTTAGTCTTCTATTACTGGCTCTCAAGTGGTTATTGATTACTCCAACAAATTTAGCTTCTTTGATAGCTGGCACTGTCCATGTGAAAAATTGTTCTGCACTACTTGGAATTTCAAACCTAGAACCAGTTTGGCCTTCCCATACTGCATTCATTCTCTTGAATTATGTTTTCCCAATGATATGCTTTCTGGCCCTCTTCCTCATCATTTCAATTTCTTGGTTTTCTATCTTCAATCTCTCTTCAAGATGTTGACTCTCTGTCATGTGTTCTTTTCCCTTCATTATCTTGCTGGATGTATGCTCCACTATTGGTGATGAGAGATCAACCACCTCTTCAGGGACTCTGGTTGTTTCGACAATTTCTTGGACCTCTTTACTACCCCACATGAGTTTCTTTGCATGCCTAGTTAAAGGCTTCCTTGCTTGATAGATAAAGGCTGCATTTTCACCCTCAAATTCAAGTTTTTTAGCTGACTTAACCCTTTTCTGTTTGTGATCATCTACTCCAATGAAATCAGCTTACACAATGGGTGATTCCTCTATATCAATTTCATGAAGGATGTCATCTAAATTTCCTTTTATCACTGGGTTGTCCTCTGTACCTAAAACAATTGTTTTTCCCTTTGATGCCTATGCTTGGCTTCTTGTCACTCTCTAGATTTCCTGCTTGCTGGCCACTTGTTTTTGTTTAGCCTCTTTGACACCTTTTGACCTATGTTTTGCAGGTGATGGAGTTTCTGCAACAAGAACTTTAATCTTCTCTATCCTATCTTCAACTTTTTTCCTTGGTTTCAAATTTACAAACCTCTTTGCTCTTGCAACCACAGGCTGACTAGACTCTACTACTGGTGTTGAAGTAGTTCCTTTAGGTTTAGGGTTTCTAGCTGGGGTTAGGTTCTCTCATTCAAATCCATTCATAAACAAAGAGGAAGACCAATCTCTACTTATTTTCTGAAGCTCATTCAAAACCAATAGCTTTATCAAACCATGGTGAAACAAAGATGTTTCACAACCATCAGAATTAGCTTGTACTTTATCAGACATTTTTGCAAGGCTTCTATGCCATTAGAAGGGAAAATCTAGTGATATCATACCTATGAAATGTAGAAGTAGCTTGAAATGATAAGTATAAACTTTATGGTACCTGCCTTCACATGTAAAGTAGCTTTGAATGTTAAACAACAGCTTGGCATAGGTGTCTTTGATACAGCTTCTAGGTATTGCATTGTTCAGGTCCATATCTGCATATTCAGGTTTCATGAATTCCTTAAATGGTTCCATTTCAAACTTAAAACCTTTAAACCAAGTCCCTTGTCCCCTTTGTATTTCTGTTACAAAAGCAATGATCTCAGGTGTGACTGGCACATTTAACATATTTTGGTAGTTGTTCCACTGAAGTGTAAGGAAAACTCTTTAGACACCTGAGTGTGGCAACCCTGTAGCTTTTCACAAAACCAGAGACATCTTCCTTTGCTAAAAGCCTCCATCACTGTTTGATCCTCAACTATAGCCTTCACATTTTCAAGCTCATATCTTAAACAATGTCCCCCTCTATGGACTTTCTTCTCCTCTGCCATGCTTCTTTGAAAACTTGTCAGCTTCTCTAGAATCTGTAAAACAACCTCGCTTGATCAAGAAATGAACAACCTCGCTTGAAATAAATGAACTGACTCGCTTGAAATAAATGAACTGCCTCACTTGATTATGGTGAAGATAGCCTTGGTATAGAACAACCATAGGCTTAGCTTAACTGATTCAGAGCTTAGACAATTGTGTGTAGGCATATGAAAACTAGAATGACTGAATTAGGCAAGATTCTTTTGAATTTGAAATCTCACCTTATGACTGAATGATGCCTCTATCCTGATGATGATGTCTGAGAGATGGGTAAGTACATTGAATCTGACCTCTAACTGACTCACCATACCCTTATCCTATCAGTTCTTAACGAATTTCTAACAGATTCTGGCTTGATTGACATGATTGTTAAGAAACCGCGCTTTCGTAGCACCCATAGTGTATTTTTCACATTTTTCACTACGAAAGTATTAGCACTTTCGTAGTCCAAAACCTCTTTTTTGAACTAGCGGTGCTACGAAATGGAGGATTCTTGGCTAATTGCTAGAATTTATCCCAAAACCTAATGGAATGACTTCTAAATAGAAAATTTGAGCATTTGATCATGGAGTGGACCTCTAAAGACCTTATTTGAATTCAAATGATGACCTTTAAACTTATAAAAACTATGACCTACCCTTTAGCAAATCCAAAAATGACTTTCAAACCTTTTTGAAACCACGATCAAAAACAGATTTGACATAATGATGTTTTGAAATTTTTGGGTGATAACAGTGGCTCCACTTGGGATAGTGTGCCCCTGTGGTACACTAAGAACCAGTAGTTCCAGTGCTACTATCTATCTTCTTGGAATAAAAACTTTGAAATTTTACCAAGTCTTCTTCAAACTATTATAGCCTTCACCTCGGGCTTCAAGCTTGATGATCGCTGCAGAAAAACCAAATCTGTACCTACTGAAAACATGCTCTGTCAACTTTGAGCTTATTCACACACTCCTACCTACCCTATCAGATGCAATCTCCATTTGTAACTCAAGGAACATGAAACTTCCAATGAAGCCAGTCATTGATCTGATCTGACACTTGAATCTCTTGACTGTGCATGAACCAAAAGTAAACATGATACTGAAATGACCAAGGCAACATGAGATGTAACTGATCTTCATAATGAAAACATAACTGGAAATCTGGACTGTAGCACGTTTCCATGTAGTCAACTATAGAATCATAGAAGACATAACCTATTTGAAGCTTCTCATGACATTATACTACTTTGGACCACTCATACATGCTTTGATCAACCACATAATACTTCATTTTTGTGCTCTCAAAATTATTTTCAAAAACAGTGTATTCTTCCTCAAACTCAAAAGAGAAAGGTGGTAGCACCCTCTCTTTGTTTTCTGGCATAAAAATCATTTGAAAAGAGTGATCTTGATCATGAATATTATGAGATTGAATTTTATCTTCTAAAACTTCAATATCTTTTTCATTTTTCTTAGCAAATTCATCCACAAATTGAATCTTATCTTCTGACTTACACTCAAATGATTTCAGATTAGAAGACAAGGATAAAGAAAATTTTTCACCCATTTTTTCATTAGCGTGATCATTATTTGATGTAGGCTAATGCAAGAAATGACATGAAGAATCAACTTTTTCTTGTACCTGAGGTTTGTAGCAATCATCTTCCACTATTTCCTCTTGTTGTTTGCAATGATTCTCATAATCCTGATGATCAAAATACTGACAAGTCTGCTGCAAATTTTCATCAAACTCAGAGGATGTATCATAATTTTCATAAATAAACTCCTGTTGGGTTTCACTTTCATATAAGAAAGAGGTTGTCGTTTCTTCTTGGTGATGAAAGGGATTGTCATGAAGGGCTTCTAAAATTTCCTCATCCATGAACTCATCATCTTCATAACAATCCTCCAAATATTCAATAAAACTCACAGAGTGTTTACATCAGTCTTTCACCAGTAATAAGGAGGGATGACACTCTTTATACATCTCATAAAATGCAACATGGAAATCAACAAGAGAATATAATGAACCATTTGGAAAGCTTTCATACCAAGACCATGCTTTTCCTTCTATAGTGGTCATAAACATCTTCATGAGACAATCCTCAGGGAACTGAACCTTAAGTTTGTGTACATGCATATGGAATCTAACCAAATGAAGAGCAACATTGCCTTTATTTTCATCTTTAAATATAGGAAGATCATCTAACCATTCAACCTTCGGCATAGGATTTGGAAAACCAAGGATATGAGACCGATTCATAGGGGCATACATGGAATTTATTCTTGCAATTGAGCTCATCTTGAAACTTCATCAAGTTACTGATCTTCAAGAAGTGGAGTCACCTTCCAATTGATTATTTGATGTGTGGATTTGCCAAAGCAGAAATACAGCCAATATGTGCCTAAGTGTCTACTGCTTGCAGACCTTAGAACTGAAAATTTGTCATTCTTCCCAGGGAAAATATACACCTTCGGTCCCCAGCAATGACACCAAAATCTCATCACCAAAATCATACCTGATTGGCTGCTGATCAGAAAACTTTAGTGTAACTGTTTCAAACCAATATTTTGATTGAGGCTTAGCCTCCTCAACCTGAGAGGGCTCTCTCAAGGGTTAATGATTTTTTATATAAGTATAGATGGCTAAATCTATGTGGGGTAATAAGTAGATAAATGATAGATATTGGTTGAAAATAACATCAGCAAGTACACATTGGGCTTAGGGAGTCAAAATAGTTTTAGAAAAACCAATAAATCTACTTAGCATGGAAGTCAAGGTATATCTGAGTTCTAGTCAAGAGATACACATGTGAAATAGTAAAAAACACAGTGAGTTTGTCTATATAGGAAGTCATAGCATCAAAGATAAATTCTAAGTAACATAAACAAACACTGCTGCCATAAGATGGTAATAAGATGCAATTACAAAAAGAAAACACCAGAAATCTTTATGAATCTCAAGTTAGCTAAGTAGAAAACTTTGTATTAAGCTGAAAACCAGTCACTTACAATAAACACAGTCTCTTGCTAAAAATTTCCAACCTTTAGAATTTCGACCTCTTCATCTTTATAGATCATTTACAATCATAGGATAACCTTATCCTCATCTAGATACATTGAATTTCTACTTTTTGACATCTTGCCTAACCATGAGACATGGTATTTATTACAAAATGATAGCTGCAAACCTAATGAACAATCCTACTACAAATAAGACTCAAACTCCTTAACTCTACTCTTAACAACCTTACCTAAACTAGATTACATCATTTGCCAACTGTATTCCCATAAGGTCAAATTAATATGATAAGATTTAGCACTTTATGACTTTAATGTTGATCTCCTGCAAACTAGGAAACCGTCCCCTGTTTTCTAGGCTTTGGATCCTTTGTGTTCTTGAGACACTCTGACCAACATTAACCATGACTTCGAAGGTATTTACTCTCAAGAACTGAAAAAAAAACATATGCACAAAATAACCCTTAAGTGCCAGCTGTACAAAATCACCATTGAACTATCCAAAATATAAGAAATATAATTGCACTACGAAACAACACAGTTTCGTAGCACTTTTCGTAGCGTAGTGTTTTTTCCCTTTTTCCTTCAAAAGTTTGGCTTCTTTCTTCTAGATTTATCTTCATATTTACTTAGCACATCTGTTGGGCCGTGAATATGACCACTTTTTAACACTTATTTCATCCATTTTTACTCTTCTTAATCATGTCATTTATTATAATTTATCATATAAATCCATCTTATAATGATTTATGCTTTTATGGATGAATATTATTTCTTCTCCTTTATTTTTAATAAATTGATGATTATTATGCATAAGTTTATCAATGATGCTTTATTAATATGTTTTGTAATATCAATCACCATTTTAGCCTCCAATATATTTGTCAAATTGAAGATTTGATCTCCAAATCATCATCAAATATTCCAACTTAGATATTCGCTAGAATAAGAAGTGACAGTTTTGCAGTTAATATTCTGGGCAAATGAAGAAGAATCTGGAAAATCCGGAACATGGGTTTTGTCCAGAATAGGCCCAATTAACTTTAGAATGGGATGGTTTTCCAAAATTCGGCCTGTATTGGGAGAAACATAGGGTTCTTTGAGCACGATTTTCTCAAATTTGTTGTTGCGCCCGTCCTCCAAATCTCCGCTGCAAAGCCAAATTCGCCTTGCTCTTGTTGAAAGATTGTTGGAAATGTATTTTCTGGTTGACCAAGTTGTTGGGAACAATCCAATATTGTTATGGGATATCATATTTGCTATTTAATTTCTCTTTCTTTTGATTATAAAAGGAGAGCATGTATTGTGTATTGGAGAACAATGGATGATTATTGAATTCCCTTTGTAACACTGTAATTCCTTGACTCTTGTGATCAAAGAGCAACTGATGTAAAAACTATTCATGTTTTATTAATACAAAGAGGCGTTATCGTTCTATTTCTCAAGCTCTGCAGTAGCCCAGCGACGTTTCACCGGCGGTTGAGGGCCCGACCCTGGTGGATCGATCCACTGTTTGTATTTCTATCCTTTAATTACTGTTGTGTGATAATCGTGTTTGGTTTCATTATGATTGCAGAGTTAATTATTATTGAATTGCTTATTAGTATTGATGTGTTATATTAACAAATCACGTTGCTGTTTCTTTATGATTTAACAACAATCTCAACACTGTATAATTTATCTTGTTAATACGTTAACGGAGCTTCGATGTTCTATTTCCATTATGGTTTCATTCAACTTTTTGTTCTGTTTGATTGATATTCATTACAGATTGTTGTTCAATAGGATTGGTTATTCGATTCCTTTAATTTCAGTTTGTTGTCCATTTACATTGTTGTTCATTTCAATTGATTAATTGCAAAGAGTTTGGTTTTGAGAGCTTTCCTAGTTTCCTTTCATTAGCAGCTTTTAGTTCAATTTATATTTCCTTTTAATTTCTTTCAAGCAGAACTGTCAACTGTAGATAACATTGGTTATTGCTTCCTCGTTCCCAGATTGATGGTCTTGTTCCAGTTTGATTTCAATTGCGTCAATTTCTAGAAGATTGAGTTTGCTTTCATTTCGATTGTTTTAAGATCACCAACTGTAGAGGATAGAGGTTATTGCTTCCAAGTCCCCAAATTGGTTATCTTGCATCAATTTATAAGGGAAAGAGTTATTGCTACTGTGTCCCTGATCGATATTTTGCAGTTTGATTTAATTCAAGTTTCAGAGCATTTCCATTTGTAATTAGGTTCCTTTACAAGCATTTGTTTATTCTTGAATTTATAATTCTATACTACATCTTCATAGCATTTCTCTTGGATGAATTGTAGCCTCAGACAGAGTACACTCTTGAAATAAAAAGTTGCTCCCGGATTGATAATCAATGTGAGATAAATAGGTGTTAAAAAGATACCTTTTTATACCTCGACATTTTGGCGCCGTTTCCAGGGAGAGTGTATGCCATTTAAAAGGAGTGATGCACATTTGACCTTTTTTCTGCTTGGGAAGAATTGGGTTTTAAAGACGGAAGGTAAAAACTTGCGCACCGAGCAAGGAACATACTTGCTCACTGCCCGCTTCACAGCAGAATTGGGTAAATTTATTTCTTTAGGTAGGAATGAAGGCTTGTTCTTTTGAATGACTAGAAAATATAAACAAGAAAAAATTCCTTCCAAACCTGAAAAACCTAAGGGACTGGTGACCCTTGGGAGAAAGACCTTTCTTGACGAAACTCGTAAGAAAACTGAATCTCAGCCATCAGTAGGACCTAGGAAAGTTATTTCTAGACAACCTACTACTTCCCTTCAGGCCACAGAGTCACCATCTGTATCCTTTGCTGAGAAACATAACCAAACAGAAGAGACTGAGCAAGATTCCCAAGAAATTGAGAATTCTTGCCCAATTTTTTTTACAAGAAGGGAAGTTGGCCTCTCATACCTTACTATTTATCAACATGCATTTTTGGAGGCCTTATTTTGGAAATGGCTCCACTGGGAATACTCTTATACATAAGCATATTCTATTTTCAAAGAAGAGTAGATTAGTGGAGAAAATAAAATAAATAAGGAAATAAAATAAACATATTTTTTTATTATTTTTGTAAAAATAGTTGTTTCTTTGTTGCAACATGCTGTGAAAATCAACATTGATGATAAATATTCTAATTTATTTGTGTATGTAGATGAATTATATTGCAAATGACAATTCTACAAACACTCATATTCATTTCTATCATCAATATGAAAAAAAATTGTTCGAATATCATTTTTTGGCTTGCGGGCTTGATGAAATTCATGAAAAAAAAGTTGGGACAGTCATGTTTTGGGGGACCAAAAATGAATATTTTTAAAACTTGTTTCTATCCTAAGTATCCCTTGATGTCTACTTTCTAACCCAATTTTAATCACTCTATTTTGATTTGAAACGAAAAAGTTAGAACCAAAACATCGACAGGGTGTCTACTAGGCAGCTCAAGAACAGAGTTGGGACAGTCAGTTTTTGGAGGCCTAAATGACTATATTTTTAAAACCTGTTTCTATGGGAGATTCCTCTATGAATCTAGTTTACAACACAATTTTAATCACTCAATTTTGATATCGTATGAGGAATTTATGACCAAAATACTGATTGCCTATCATAAATCAACACTCTTGAAACTCTATTTTCTCAGTTGTTCCTTAACGTATTTGACCCATCAATTCTTCTTGTATTCAAAAAATGTTTCTATTGGAGATCAATAAATGAATCTAATTTAATCTCCAATTCAAATCACTTCAATCCGACATCAAACGAATAATTTATGCTTGAAATACCAACTGTTGGTATGAGCTGGAAAATCGAAAATGACTCTACTAAGCAGATTGTTCTAAGCAAGTTTAACATACCATTACATGGAATTTTTAAAACCTTTTTCTATTGGAGATAAACCTTTGAATTAGTTCTTATTTGGCTTTGGAATCACTCGAATCAGACGAAAATCAAATAAGTTATGATTAAAACACTACTGGTTAGTATGGTCGACCATTGCTCTCCCGCAGGTAAAAAATATAATTTGTTTTATTTTTCCGTGGATTTGTTCTACAGAGTAACTACTTGTTAGTTTTTGCATAATTTTTGGATTAGGAGAGCCTGATCACCTCTTTCTCCATGATTTAATGTTTTATTGCAGCTAGACACTCATTTTTTGCAGGTCTTAGAAGAATAAAGAAGGTCAATTTATGGACGAGCGATTCCTGAAAATTTAGTAAAACAAGGGCATTTCATACAGTTAATTACCTAACATATTTATAACAAAAAGAAATGAAGAATTGGTTCCCATTTCAAGATTCATGTTACTGCTGCCAAAACATTTTTCAAAAAGATCATTTTTTTTCCATTAATAGATTGATATTCCCTTAGGAAATAACATCATAGCTGTTGTAACTTAATAAAATGTTGTTTCTTTTCTGATTTCTTTTATGTTTTTGTGTTTCAGGTGTTGATTCCTCTAAATTGCAGTTTCCGTTCCATTTGCAATTGAACAATAAGGACCCCACCATGCAAGTTTCAGTTACAGAAGGCAATTCTTCGGTAGCACCAATTCTGTGAAAAAAAATACTTTTTTCTTAAAACATGTACATAAACTTTCATTTCTATTTGATTGGATTTGCTTGGCAATGAATTGCATATTAGCTTTGTTCTTTCCTCTTTTTTTCCTTTTTGCATGTTTATATTTGTTTGTTGTTCCTCTTAAGGAACAGCAGTCGTTCCTCTTAAGAAGTAGTGCGTTTATGTGTTTATTTTTGTCGTTCCTTCCAAAAGGAACAACATTTTTGCTGATTAGTTTTCTTTTAAAAAAGAACAACATTTTCATTGCATGTTTTTGTTGTTCCTTTCAAAAAGGAACAACACCGCTCGTTTTTGCTGTTCCTTTCAAAAGGAACAGCAGTTTTGTTGTTCCCTTCAAAAGGAACAACACCGATTGTTCTTGCTGTTCCTTTCCAAAGGAACAACACCTTTTGAGTGCATTTTTCTTGTTTTTAAAAAAAACATTTCTAGAATTTTTTTTTGAATTTTTCATGACTCTTTGAAAGGCAAGCATACAATTTATGGAAGGATACACAATCATACAAATTAAAGCTTACTGTAATCACCAAATCAAAATAAATCGTCATTTTTAATAAAGTTGTTTAGTGATGATAAGAAAAAGGAAAAAGGGACATAATCAATAACATGATTTTGTTGTCTTATTACCACTAAATTCATATGATCGATTATATTTATCATGTTGGTTCTTTCCCATATTTTATAACTTTCTTTGTTTTTTACTTATGGAGTAGGAACAAGGGCATATTTTTTTTCTATTGAGCTGTTCAGACTTCTTCCACCATCCCTACTCTTAAGGAGTGTTGAGCCATTCTTTATGAATAAATAGGAAAGTGCTATATGAAAAGAAAAATATTTACATATTTCATTAATAATTTTATAATTTGGCAGATGGAGGATAGGGGGTCTCATCAAGAGCCGGCCTACCATGTTCATAAGGAAGCAAGTGAAGTGGCATTCCCATCATGGCCACCAAACCAGGGATATGGTCCAATGGACAATTGAAAAAATTAAAAAGTCCTTGGAACAGGAGGTCTCATCACGAGCCGGCCTGCCCACTTTTCACTTCTTCTCAGTGAATGGCATTGTGATTTATCTGGTCACCAAGCCAGCATAATGGCCTCTATTATGACAATTAACAAGCACTTCCTCAGCATAAATAAAGGACAATGGTTCCAAGGGTGAAAGAGCAACTCTGTCAAGGTTATGGACACCTGTGGGCAACAGAGCTCTGCTGATGGTATTGGAGTCACATTTATACACATCAATAGTAATATTAAACCCTTTTTCCTATATCTCTATTTAAATATCAGATGAAAGTATGAATCCTTAACCTTTGATTTCAAACCTATTATACATGAAAATCATCATAAATCAATCACATTAGTTTAAGTGGGTAATAAATGCATTTGTACTTATGTTTATTTTAAGCTGTCCCTTCTCCTTATCTTTGAATCATTACAAAACACTTCTATATCTGTTTACGATTTATCACATGCATGGATTTCAGTAAATGCTATAATTTCATTGATTGTATCATAAGTATGTATGCCTTTCCATGTCGTATAATTGTTGTGCAGTATGCTGCCATTTTTCCACAATATTCATACTGCATTTCTATAGAATTTTTGTTGATTGAAAAATTTGCATGCATCTTATCTGTTACCATTTAAAACTAAAACCGTGGATTCAAGAAAATTGCATACAGAATTGTGATTTGTTTACACGAGAACAACAAGTATGGGGAAAAATTCTATTCATAGCATGATCACACTATTGCAACTAACAGCAAAGGCTCACGAACGCGCACATGGCTTCCACCTTTTGCATCACTTTCAGTAACCGCTCAGCCTACATCAGCTTCAACAAAGGCCAGTCCCTACATGTCATTCCACATTTTTTTGGAAGTAACACTTGAGGTAAAATAGCATAATTTTCTGATTTATTAGAAATTTAGGAGAATTTCATGAAAATCTGTTGAGCATTGTTTATCATCATTCATTCCACATCTTTACCACTTCCCATTTTTTTAGACATGTCTCATCTTTCAGTTTGGGGGAGTGTTGATTTCCTTCATTTCTTTCTTTTGACCATGTTAGTAATATTCTTTATCATCCATGGATATTCTTATTCATTCTCAACACCTCCCTTATTCCATGTTGTTTTACATCAAGCATAGATTTCAACAGATTGTAGCAACCACCTCTCTTTGTTTTCTAGCATCGCCTGAGGACATGCTAATTCTTTAGTTTGGGGGGGGAATTGCTATACATGATGGATGTTTTCTACTCTTTTTCTCATTTAAGGCATACAATTTCATTTGTATATAGTGCAGAAATTGTTTTGCATATATCTTTAAAACTATGAACTGAATTCTTGTGATTTCTGGATAGTAAAGAGGTATCATTAAAATACACAAACCTAGATAATTTCACGATAAATTAGTTCATAAAATTTCGAAAATTATGCACTGTCACCTACAATAATTTTTTTATATATCTCATGATCCGTGCATCAAAACGATCTAATTTTTGAGAAAATGATTAATGAAGGTTGTTATTACTTATGTCACATTTTTCTGCGACTTCATATACATACAGTTGAACGTCAACTGTAAAAATTGTTATGCCTCTATTGCTAATATTGAATATTCATTATTTGAGGAAACATGCATTTGTTCCATCCATTTCATGAGTTGGGATGAACAATTTTCTTTGCTTGGTTAACACATGGGTTTTGTCTTTGGATTGCATGAGGACATGCAATATATTTAGTTCTAGGTTGCATGAGGGCATTCAATATATTCAGTTTGGGGGTATGTTGGGCCGTGAATACGACCACTTTTTAACACTTATTTCATCTATTTTTACTCTTTTGAATCATGTCATTTATTATAATTTATCATATAAATCCATTTTATAATGATTTATGCTTTTATGGATGAATATTATTTCTTCTCCTTTATTTTTAATAAATTGATGATTATTATGCATAATTTTATCAATGATGTTTTATTAATATATTTTGTAATATCACTCACCATTTTAGCCTCCAAGATATTTTCCAGACTACAGATTTGATTTCCAAATCATCATGAAATATTCCAACTCAGAAATTCGCTGGAATAAGAAGTGACAGTTTTGCGGTTAAGATTCTGGGAAAATGACGGAGAATATGGAAAATCCGGAACATGGGTTTTTTCCATAACGAGCCCAATTAGCTTTTCAAAGAACGTTCTGCCCAAATTCGGCTTGTATTGAGAGAAACACAGGGTTCTTTGAGCACTATTTTCTCAGATTTGTTGTTGTGACCGTCCTCCAAATCTTAGCTGCAAAGCCAAATTCGCCCTGCTTTTGTTGAAAGATTGTTGGAAATGTATTTTCTGGTTGATCAAGTTGTTGGGAACAATCCAATATTGTTATGGGAGATCATATTTCCTATTTAATCTCTCTTCCTTCTGGTTATAAAAGGAGAGCATGTATTGTGTATTGGAAAACAATGGATGATTATTGAATTCCCTTTGTAACACTGTAATTCCTTGACTCTTTTGATCAAAGAGCAATTGATGTAAAAACTATTCATGTTTTATTAATACAAAGAGACGTTCTCGTTCTATTTCTCAAGCTCTGCAGTAGCCCAGCGGCGTTTCATCGGCAGTTGAGGGCCCGACCCTGGTGGATTGATCTGTCGTTTGTATTTCTATCCTTTAATTACTGTTGTGTGATAATCGTGTTTGGTTTCATTACGATTTCAGAGTTAATTATTGTTGAATTTCTTATTGGTATCACAGAGTTATATTAACGAATCACAATGTCAACCTTATGATTTAACAAGAATTCAACACTGTATAATTTATCTCGTTAATACCTTAACTAGAGCTTCGTTTATTTCCATTATGGTTTCATTCAACTTGTTGTTCTGTTTGATTGATATTCATTATAGATTGTTGTTCAATAGGATTGGTTATTCGATTCCTTTAATTTCAGTTTGTTGTCCATTTACATTGCTATTCATTTCAATTGATTAATTGCAAAGAGTTTGGTTTTGAGAGCTTTCCTAGTTTCCTTTCATTAGCAGCTTTTAGTTCAATTTCTATTTCCTTTTAATTTCTTTCAAGCAAGACTGTCAACTGTAGAGAACATTGGTTATTGCTTCCTCATTCCCAGATTGATGGTCTTGTTCCAGTTTGATTTCAATTGCATCAATTTCTAGAATATTGAGTTTGCTTTCATTTCGATTGTTTTAAGATCACCAACTGTAGAGGATAGAGGTTATTGCTTCCAAGTCCCCAGATTGGTTATCCTGCATCGATTTCTAAGGGAAAGATTTATTGCTACTGTATCCCTGATTGATGTTTTGCAGTTTGATTTAATTCAAGTTTCAGAGCATTTCCATTTGTAATTAGGTTCCCTAACAAGCATTTGTTTATTCTTGAATTTAGAATTCTATACTACATCTTCATAGCATTGCTCTTGGATGAATTGCAGCCTTAGACAGAGTACACTCTTGAAATAAAAAGTCGCTCCCGGATTGATAATTAATGTGAGATAAATAGGTGTTAAAAAGATACCTTTTTACACCTCGACAACATCCTCCCTAGAAATTTCAAGTCAAAATACATAGATCTGCCCTTCAAAAATGGATGGAAAAGGGTGAAAAAAGCTATTACAGCAGTTTCGTAGCGATTTCACCCTTTTTGCACTGTTTGCGCTACGAAACTGCTGAGTGAGAATTTTTGCCCCGATTTCTTCAAAATTCCAACCAAAATTTTTCCAAAACTTCAAAAAACTACTGGTTTCATCAAAACAATTAGCCATATGAACTAAAAGCACAATTTTCATAAGATTTATTCTTTATTTTCCATTTGATTTTTCCTTTGAATTTCTCATTCTGCACCTTTGTTTTTTAGTTCATCCTGAGACAGTTTCAGTTGCAGCTCCAATAATTCCACTTGACCTCTTAGTCTTCTATTACTGGCTCTCAAGTGGTTATTGATTACTCTAACAAATTTAGCTTCTTTGATAGCGGGCACTGTCCATGTCAAAAACTTTTCTGCACTACTTGGAATTTCAGACTTAGAACCAATTTTGCCTTCCCATACTACCTTCATTCTCTTGAATTCTATTTTATCAATGATATGCTTTCTAGCCCTCTTCCTCATCATTTCAATGTCTTGGTTTGCTAGCTTCAATCTCTCTTCAAGATGTTGACTCTCTAACATGTGTTCTTTTCCCTTCATTATCTTGCTGGCTGTATGCTCCACTATTGGTGATGAGAGATCAACCACCTCTTCAGGGACTCTGGCTATTTCAATAGTTTCTTGGACCTCTTTACTGCCCTCCTTGAATTTATTTGCATGCCTAGTTAAAGGCTTCCTTTCTTGATAGATAAAGGCTGCATTTTCACCCTCAAATTCAATTTTTTTAGTAGACTTAACCCTTTTCTATTTGTGATCATCTACTCCAATGAAATTAGCTTGCACAATGGGTGATTCCTCTATATCAATTGCATGAAGGATGTCATCTAAACTTCCTTTTATCACTGGGCTATCCTTTGTACCTGAAACAACTTTTTTTCCCTTTGATGCCACTGCTTAGCTTCTTGTCACTCTCTAGATTTCCTGCTTGCTGGCCACTTGTTTTTGTTTAGCCTATTTGACACCTTTTGACCTTTGTTTTTCAGGTGATGAAGTTTCTGCAACAAGAAATTTAATCTTCTCTGTCCTATCTTCAACCTGTTTCCTTGGTTTCAACTTTACAAACCTATTTTCTCTTGCAACCATAGGCTAACTAGACTCTACTACTGGTGTTGAAGTAGTTCCTTTAGGTTTAGGGTTTCTAGCTGGGGTTAGGTTCTCCAATTCAAATCCATTCATAAAAAAAAGGAAGACCAATCTCTGCTTATTTTCTGAAGCTCATTCAAAACCAATAGCTTTATCAAACCATGGTGAAACAAAGAGGTTTCACAACCATCAGACTTAGCTTGTAATTTATCAGACATTTTGGCAAGGCTTCTATCCAAGTAGAAGGGAAAATCTAGTGATATCATACCTGTGAAGAGCAGAAGTAGCTTGAAATGATAAGTATAAACTTTATGGTACCTACCTTCACATGTAAAATAGCTTTGAATGTTGAACAATAGCTTGGCATAGGTGTCTTCGATACAACTTCTAGGTATTGCATTGTTCAGGTCCATATCTGCATATTCAGGTTTCATGAATTTCTTACATGGTTCCATGTCAAACTTAAAACCTTTAAACCAAGTCTCTTGTCCCCTTGGTATTTATGTTACAGAATCAATGATCTCAAGTGTGACTGACACATTTAACATGCCAATTTTGGTAGTTGTTCCACTGAAGTGTAAGGCAAACTCTTTAGACACCTGAGTGTGGAAACCCTATAGCTTTTCAAAAAACTGAAGACAGCCTGCTTGGCTAAAAGCCTCCATCATTGTTTGATCCTCAACTATAGCCTTCACATTTTCAGGCTCATATCTTAAACAATATCCCCCTCTATGGACTTTCTTCTCCTCTGCCATGATTCTTTGAAAACCTGTCCGCTTCTCTAGAATATGTAAAACAACCTCGCTTGACCAAGAAATGAACAACATTGCTTGAAATAAATGAACTGCCTCGCTTAATTATGTTGAATATATCCTTGGTATAGAACAACCACAAGCTTAGCTTAACTGATTCAGAGCTTAGACAGTTGTGTGTAGGTATATGAAAAATAGAATGGACGAATTAGGAAAGATTCTTTTGAATTTGAAACATTACCTTATGACTGAATGATGCCTCTATCCTGATGATAATGGCTATGAGATGGGTAAGTACATTGAATTTTACCTCTAACTGACTCACCATACCCTTATTCTATCATTTCTTAATGGATTTCTGACAGATTCTGGCTTGATTGACATGACGTTTAAGAGTGTTAAGTCCCTATATTAATAGTGTAGTCCCTTATTATGTTAGTGTAGCCCCACTTATTGTTATTGTTGTACCCATGTAACCCCCATATTGTTATTATTGTGCCCTTACATTATTATTGTTAGGTCGGCTAGGATTACATTGTGGCCCCACTAGTATTATATTGTGGCCCCATGGACTCCTATATATAGAAGGAGGTTTTGTTCATTTGTATCATCCAAGATTTGTTCATTTATGTAATGTATTGGAGGTTTCCCCCTCGAAGTGGATTATTTCTAAGGCATTGATATCTCTTTTCTTCTATTTTTGGAGCTGGTTACACAACATTTGGTATCAAAGCTTTGGATTCTAGGGTTTCGCTGCTCCAAACAGATCATCGTGGAATTATCGCTATAACGTTTTTTATACGAAGTTTCAGAAGCTGAAATTTTTAGGGTGCGAATCCAAAATCCTGAGGAAGCTTTTCTAAAAATTTCAAAGCTTGGTTCGCAATATTTGCGGAGATATCATCTGTGGAAGTTAGGTCCTTTTTCAGGCTCCTAAACAGGTCATCGTGGAATTTTCGCTATAACGTTTTTTTTAAGAAGGTTCAGAGTCTAAAATTCATATGGTACGAAGCTTAAATTTGGAGGAAATTCATCAAAACATTTCAGAGCTTGGTTCGCAATATTTTTGGAGATATGATCTGTGGAAGGTAGTACTTTTTCAGGCTCCTGAATTTCATCTCAAAGAGGTGATCGTGGGAAAAGTTCAATAACTCTCTCTTTGGGCATCAGATTGGAGTGCCGTAAAAAGTGGTCACAATTACACGGACTTTAGTTTCTTGGTTATCAATTTCAGAGACAAAATATGAAACAGTGACACGTGGCAAGTCGTACAAGTTCGCTCTACTAAACCAGTCCATAATTAGGTCATTGTGGGAGATTGGACACAACTTTGTCTTGGAGAATCCAAATTAGGTCAGACCTGTGGCATTCAAAAGAGAATTCAGAGGGCTATTTCATTGCCGAATTTCAAATATTTAAGAGTCGCAATCACAGAGATAATCCAATTCCAATATCAAGCTCCTCAAAAGCAAGTAAAAGGTGTGTATTGTTTTTCCCGAATTGCATAAATCTTGTTTGAAAAATCAGTTTGAAGTGATTCCAAGGGCCTATGGAGCATATATTTCAGTATTGCATTCTGAAATGCCTCCTAAAAATAATTCAACACCCATTAAGCCCTCATAAATCTATACTATGATGCATGAAGTGGAAGAATTGCAGTATGAGATATCAAAATTACGGTACCAAGTGCAACAAATTTCGATCTTACGAAGAGCAACCGAAGCTGACATAGATGGTTTAAAAGAAGAAATGGAGGCTAAGTTGGATGGTTTAAAGGATAAAATAATAGCTAATATGGATGATAAATTAGTGGAAGATGACATCGAGCATCAACAACAAGTTCTCCAACTCTCAAAGGATAACCTAACTTTGGTGCAGAATCTAATGAAACTACAAGAATATCAACATCACATCGAAAGAAGTTCTGAAGCAGTCACAAAAACAAGAAATCGAAAAGTACGATCAATTTCAGAGTATCTCAGCAAGTGGAAGAACTTTCCTGTAGAAGATTCTACATGGGAGGATGAGAAATTTATAGAGAAGCATCAAGAAATAATCAAGCGTTGAGGACAACACTTGTTTGAAGGAGAGGGGCATGTTAAGTCCCTATATTAATAGTGTAGTCCCTTATTATGTTAGTGTAGCCCCACTTATTGTTATTTTTGTACCCCTGTAACCCCCATATTGTTATTATTGTGTCCTTACATTATTATTGTTAGGTCGACTAGGATTACATTGTGGCCCCACTAGGATTATATTGTGGCCCCATGGACTCCTATATATAAAAGGAGGTTTTTTTCATTTGTATCATCCAAGAATTGTTCATTTATGTAATGTATTGGAGGTTGCCCCCTCAAAGTGGCTCATTTCTAAGGCGTTGATATCTCTTTTCTTCTATTTTTGGAGCTGGTTACACAACAAAGAGTGTATTTTTAGCAGTTTGCGCTACGAAAGTATTAGTGATTTCATAGAGCAAAACCTCTTTTTTGAACTAGCGACGCTACGAAACAGAGGATTCTTGGCTAATTGCAGGCATTTAACCCGAACCTAATGGAATGAATTCTAAATAGAAAATGTGAGCATTTGATCATGGAGTGGACCTCTAAAGACCGTATTTGAATTCAAATGATGACCTTTAAACTTATAAAAACTATGACCTACCCTTAAGAAAATCCTAAAATGACTTTCAAACATTTTTGAGACCATGATCAAAAAAAGATTTGAAATAATAATGTTTTGAAATTTTTGGGTGATAACACAATCCACGTAACAAATCTGTAGATACCACAGAAGACACAAGAGAGTTTCAACTACAGAAGACAATCTTGTTGTAATGGATTCATTGGCTCTTGAACTGCATACTGCAGGGAACTACGAACTGATGCAAAATCCACATATTCATCATGGCCAGAACTAAGTCTGTGCCCTCATTCAAAGGCATAAATGTAGTGAAACTAGGTAGCATATTTTGTTTAGATGATTCAAGTTCAGAACAGTCTTCTTCAACTTTTCTTATTTCTTTCACAAGCCTCTCTATTTTCATGCGCAATGCTTCATACTTCAGACGTATGGTGTCTGCACGTTCATTCTGTCCTTTTGAAACAAGATCAGAAGCTTGCCTTCTAGTTACAGCTAGAGCATCTAGAGAGATGTTCCCTGCAGTTCATATTGTTCCGTTGATACATTTATCTCAATAATATCGTAGTTTCAACGGACTTTTCATGTAGAAACAATTTTGAGAAGAATTTTTGTTTTTTAATTAATTAAGAATAAATGATATCCATTGCTTACCAAGCCAGGTGAATGGATTTTCTTTGATTGGCTTTGTTTAATCACGAATACTATTTTCTTGTGATTTTTTTTCAGGTTCCTTTCGCAAATTCAGAAGATATATTTGTGAGAACTGTTTATTCTGCTTGTGTCGAAGTCTGGATGTAGATCCCAACAATTCTCCTTCCGGTGCCCATTTCTTCCACAATGAACACAAAAATTCATTTGTCGATTCCTTGGCAGAAATGATTTCAAACCTTGATCAGGAGAACAAGATTTAGCTCTTCTATTGAAGTGCTCATCTCTTCGTGGCATCTGCTTTCCATCACCATTACCACCATGATTTGACTTTCTTGCCTCTGCAGATTTGTAACTCTCTCCAATTTTTGGATAGCCCAATCCTTCCTTATGAGGTTGTCTCTTCACCTCAATAGGATTAATGATACCTTGACCATTAACCCCAACGCCTCTTCCCTCGTATCCCATCTTGGTCAACAATTTCATACCAATCCCCTTGGTATAATTTTCAAAATCTGCAAACGATGCATCATTAACATCATTATTAGAAGGTACAGAAAATGAAATGCTTTGTACCTCATTGGACTCTTGATTATCTTCTTGGTTCTTTGTTGATGATGAAGTATAAGATGATGCTCCATGAGAACTACGTTTCTCACATGGCTGATAGAAATAATCCTTCAATGGCTCTTTCAAAACATCTCTATCCTTTGTGGCTTCGAGTAATCTTTTCAGCTTGAGATTCTCCTCTCGAAGTGCTAAATTACTCTCTTCAAATTCATTTATCTGCTTACGCAACTGAAAATCATGGTACATTTCTTCTACCATTTCTTTCATGGTTAAGAAAGTTTCTCAATTTTGTTGAAGAAAGGAATCAAAAGATGACATTTTGAACCAAAAGGATTTACCTTCTCCTTCTTCTGCTTGCCTGAGCTGAAACTGGAAGATGTACCCACTAAACTAGATAATGAACTGCTCTGATACCAAACTTGATTTGAAATTGAACTTTTAGTTCTAACTCAGATTAAACTTTAAAACATGTATAAGGAAAAGTTATTAAAAAAATCATTTAATTGAATGCTTTAATAAAATATGTTCAATACCATAAGCAAACATTCACAAGAAAGAGAACAAAATAATTGATAACGAAGTTCACCCCCTCCACTGGGCTACCTCTCCTGATTTGTCTCCAATAGGATGAATCGGTCTATTTTCTTTCTGAATAGAGATAAATGTACATTGACTTTTACATCAAGGTGGCCAGCCGAGAACTCTCAACTATACATCCATACTCTAAAAGACTCATGAGCTATCCAAGCTCTGCTCGAAAAATGACTTTTCCAAGCACTCAAAATATCTCCTTAATCTATTTCTCCTTACCTTTCTTGTACATAGAATGGCATTATATAGCTCTTAAGAGCCCAAAACTAAGGAGTAAATATCTCCTTATCTTTGATTTTAAGGAGGAAATAATTCTCATATCCCTTAAAATTTTCTCGTGAGATTTCTATGGAGGAAATATCTCAATCTCTACTTTCAAGGGCCTTATCCCCAAAACCTTAGGGATGAGAATTATCTATCAACTTCAATATGAAATTAGAAATTGAATTTATTGAATTGTTGAGGAAAAATCCTCTCAACATTTTCAATTTCTATTTTACAAATATATGAGCACATTTAATAAAAATAAAGACATCCTCAACCTTGGCTTAACATGATTATATCTTCTTCATAGTGCTCCTTGGGTTGTCTAGATCCTCCTGGATCAATCTTCTGGTGAATTCAGGGGCATGGAAGGTCTGAGGGAAAATATAGTGCGGGAGATTGGACTACCAAAGTCCAATTTCATTAGTTTTATCAACATATTTATCTTTGAGCCAACAGTACAGTTCTAACAGTTCGAACTCATATTGTATCTTGATGATTTTATAGTCCCCATCAGCTAATGGGATGTGATCTAAATCAATTGGAGGATAAACTAAAGGATTAACAGGGTCCTCCTGGTTCTTCTTCTTTGGAGGCATTTTTTATCACTGAATAATTAATTGGAATTAGGAAGAAAGGTTTACTGCGTGTATATTGCAGGTGTGTAGTTTATTAAGAGAGGGAGATAAGACACTAACACTCGATCACATGTCGATCAGCTGGTAAAACTGAGGGAGCACTGGAAAACTTGTAAATCAAAATTAATTCACAGATAATTTGTGACAGGAGGGTGAAAAAAGGATCAAGTTCAAGTTTTTAAGGCCATATCATGGTTTCCATTTCAATTTGGCATGGGATATTTGGATTAAATGGTTACCCGAGAGAATTAAATGCTCAACGGTAAATCCAGGGAAAATATTTGATTGGGCAACGGTTAAGATACGTGGTGGAAGGATCAGGGTAGGGAAAACAAGAATGAAGTGAAGGGGAAGTAGTTTTCGGAGGGGGTAGGGAGTGGTTAGAATTTTTAGGTAGGGGGGTGCGAAATGCAGATGGGAGGCCACATAGCGTAGGACTTGGTGGGGAAAACCACCTTTTTGGACCAACCCCACCCCCACCCCCCCCCCACCCCCCCACCACCGCCCGACGGTAAAGACAGGAAAGAGAGGGAGGGAAAAATTCTTTGTGCATCATTGATCTGATGAGCGGGATGATCATACGACTGATACTTCAGTACCCTTTAACCATAATACAACAAACAACTTTTTCAAGACATGTCTTTTAATTTTGATCAAAATTTAGGATAAAGTATATTGGAGACATACATATCCCTTTGCACCTATTTATACAATGTTGTTTGAAACTTGGTAATAGTGAAAATTTTGATATTTTTCCAAACAAAACTACTTCTACCTATAATTTTTAACTTCAATTCTTTTTCTAAGCTAAAATTTTTATTTCTTGTTCAAGGGGTGTATTTAAACTAGAAAACCCACATTTCCATTTTTTATGAAACATTAAAATCTATTCAATCCTATTACTTATTTCTCCTATTGATTCATATTAAACAATTGAACCAATGTCATTTTCTACCTAACTATTGATTTACCAAGATTAAACTGTTTGGGAAATATTTATTCTCTAATCTAATCTATAGAAATTTAAACTTGTTCTAACCATGATTAAGCTATATGATTAAACAAATAACTAGTCATTGTGCCATTATAAACAAGTTGCACACAAACTTATTTTATTTGACAGAAAGAAACTATCTATCAATAGTGGCATTTAAATTTGCAGCACTTTTAGTGTTATTTTCTTTTGTTTTTCTTTTGTCGGGTTCTTATTTCATTTTTATTATTTTTTCAATGCTTCTTTCCTTTTATTTTTATTTTTCTGTTTATTGATTTTTTTTAAATGCCCTCTTTTCATTTTCTTTTATATGATTTTTTTTTTGGAAATCATTTGCAGATTGAAAAATTATTTACAATATCAAATATCTGAGATAAAATACTCAATCACCTTGAGATCCTATAAATTATAGGACCCTAACAGTGGCTCTAGTTGGGAATGACACTCTCCATGTGAGGTTCCAAAAACATTTGATCAGTAGCCTGGAATGTTCCATTTTAGCAATATCTGCACCTGACTTCTTTTTGTTGTTGGAGTAATTATGGTAGCATATAAATCAAAAGCTTAGGGCCTTCTCTGCAGACTTCAGCTTCTGTCAATAGGTTACCTAATCAAAATAATAAATATAATGATATTTACAATGATTTCCTGTAAGAAAAACCTCAATTGCTAGAAGAAGTAATGCTTCAGCATTCTACCATTCACAGGTCCACCAAGCATTTCTGTTCCATCTAGGTTTTTGAGAAAGAATGTGTTGTTTCCTCTGAAAGCATAAATGGCATATGATCCTTTACACATATTGTCGAATTTCCCATGCTTGCCTTTTTCCTCTCTTCTAGAATCGCACTTTAAATTACTGTCACCTAAATTGACATCATTTGCTTTAGTTCCTCTGTCAAAAATATTTTTGACATTCTCCTGGATAACCTCTGTTTTATTATAGACTTCTTTTTTGGGTTGGTGCAATTGAATGGTCTGATTAATCCTCCTCTTAGTATCATTTAGCTCAACATGCAATTCCTGAATTATCTTCATAACTGGAGCTCCAAAAGAAGATGGAAAAACAACATCCATCCCATAAACCAATTGGTATGGTGACATGCCAATTTATTTCTTTGTAGTAAGCCTATTAGCCCAAAGTGCATTTATCAACTTGTTGTGCCATGACTTTTTGTTATCTTATAGCTGCTTTTTGATAATTTTGACCAGAATCTTATTTGAGGATTCATCTAACCCATTACGTTGAGCGTAATAAGCAGTTGAATGTTCCAAATTAATATGTTATCTACTGCAAAAATCTATAATTTTCTTGGATTTAAAGGCTGCAGCATTATCTATAATGAGCTTGTTTGGACAATCGAATCTTGACAGGATATTAGCTTTCAGGAATTAGATAATAACATCATCATTGGCTAGTATGGAAGGTGTGGCTTAAATCCATTTGGTGAAGTAGTCAATAGTTGTGAGGATCTATTTGTGTTTGGCAGTGGATGGTGGATGGTGGATGGATTTCTCCTATAAAATCCAAACCCCATTGTTGGAAAGGGCTTTCAACAGATATGGGTTTTAAAGGCACATACAATAGTTTTCTTTTTCCCTCAAATATTTAGCATTTATGGCAAGAGGTTACTTTCTTATGGACATCAGGGAAAAGGGTAGGTCAATAAAAATCATCTCTAAGGATCTTGTTAGTAGCGGTTTTCCACTACAAATGTCCACCGCAATCACCTTCATGGAATTCCTGCATGGTTCTTTCTACATCATCCTTTAATAAACATTATAGTAAAATACCACCAGCATATTTCCAATATAAAACATTATCTATGATGAAAAAATTTACTACTTTTAACTTTAGAAATCTGGCCTTTTTCTTATTTAAACCAGGAGGAGCATTTAAATTGAGTAAAACAAAAATGAGGTCTCCATACCAAGGTGAGGTCATAAAAGCCTCATCAATTTGTGGAGTCGCTAACTCCTCTTGATCATCTAATGGAGCTAAAAAGTTGATATCCAATGCATCAAATTTATAATCAACCATCAATATGGTTAGTCCCTATCCTTTAATAAGCTTAGTGGGTTTAATTTCTATGGCATACTCAAGAATGATGGCAATCCATTTTCCTCTTTTACGATCTAGTCCATTTTGAGTTAAAAAATCCTTAACCACAGAATTTAGTACATAAGCAATTGTATGAGAATGGAAAATATATAATCTAAAATATTTAATTGCTTTTATTAAGGCAAAGGCTTTTTTTTACATAGATTTATATGTTAATGAAACATCCCTTACAACCTTGCTAAAGAATGCAATGGTTTTTTCATATCCCTCGTTTTTCTTCTGTAAAAGAAAAGCTGCAACAATGTGTTCAGATGCAAATGAAAAGATTATAAAATATTTAGTGAAATCTGGACGGATTAGGACTGGTGCTTTTGTCAATGCTTGTTTAACTTGATCAAATGATTTCCTAGCTTCAATGTTCCATATTATTTCTGAATCTCTTTTCAACATGTTTTTTTTATGTTTCTGAGAAGTTCTGCAAGGTTGGGAATTAATCTTATTAGGAAATTTATCTTTCCAATAAATAATTGAAGTTCCTTTATGTTTCTAAGATGACTTATTTTCAAGATAGCTTCAATTATACTGGGATCGATCTTAATACCTTCATTAGAAATGATATGACCTAGAATTTTTCCTTGTTCAAGGCCAAAAAGTGTTTTCTTAGGATTTAGAGAAATTCCAAAAACTCTTCTCAAATGTAACAAATGTTCTTCATTAGTTTTGGGATACAAATGATGTCATCTAGATGGATCACAATAAATCTGCCAGTTTCATTAGCAAAGGAAATATCTATTTCTCTTTGAAATGTGGCTCCAACATTCATTAACCCAAAGGGTATCTTCACATACATGAAGGTACCCCATGGAGTAGTAAAAAAAAAATTATCCTGATCATGAGGGTGAACTAAAACCTTCTTATAGCCTAAGAAACCATCTAATAAATAAATCCTATTAGATCCAACTACCTTCAGTAAGATGTGATCCATATTTGGAAAAGTGTAGTTGTGTTTTAGGGAGACCTTATTAAGGTTTCTAAAATCTATGCATAATCTGATTTCTCATGTATTCTTCCTTGTTGGTACTATATTGGAAACCCATTTAGAGTACCTAAGAGGAACTATGATATTAACATCATACATATTCTAATTTATTTCTCAATTAGAGGCATCCGTGCTGGATTTATTCTTCGAAGTTTTTTCTTAAAAGGTTTATGATCCTCTTTAAATGGAATTTTATGTTGTATAATACTAGTATCATAAGCTTTGAGGTCTTCATAGCTCCAGGAAAATAAATCAATGAATTATTTGAACAAAGCAATGTATTTATACTTTTCAGCAGTTGACAATGACTTGGACAGTTTTATCATTTAGGGCATTTTTCACTACCTGTGTTGCATTCTTCTACATCTGCCCTTGTCGGCTCAATCTTAGGCTTCTTAGCTACATCATTGAAATCAAACAATTCTTCTAATGGGACCAAACCTACAGGTAAAACATTGTCCTTTAACTGAAGTATTTCAAACTTTTATTTCTCTTGATCTATTTCAAGAAATTCTACTTTATTTGCAACTTTATCTACATGTATATTTACATCTGTGTTGTCTAACTGTTTTTCTACATTAGAATGTACAACTATTTTATATTCTAAGTCACACTCTAAATCTATACTATCTTCTTCAAACTCATCCTTAGATTGCATTAATTTTTCAATTTGTTTATCATTTCCAAACACTTGCCAATACCTCATATTGCCTGGTACATTTGGTCGATGTTTCATTGCCACTGTATATTGTTGATTAGGGTGAGGCATTTTACAGGTGTTGGTTGAAAAATCCAGACTATTTGCAAGGATATTTTGATTTCTAGAAATTGCAGAAAGGTCATATTCCACAAAACTCTTTAGAAAATCAAGCACAACATTTTTATATGCTCTTAATCTAGGGTGTTTTACAGAGTATTCTCCTTTAATTTGTTTTATGATTAGCTCAGAATCCCCATGAATGGAAATTCTTTTAGCACCCAATTTTTTCAATAACTGTAATCCTAGTATAAGTGCTTCGTACTCAGCTATATTATTAGTACATTGACAAATGAGCTTATACGAATAGCCTTCAACATGATTGTTTCTTGTATTTGAAAACCACACTCCTGCTCCAGAACCCTCTTTTCTACAAGACCCATCAAATTCCATGTTCCAAAGAGGTTCAAGCTGAGTGTTTTGTTCCACTGTTTGTGCTTGGTTTTCATCTATTTCACAAATATCAATTTCTGCATTAGTAACCTGAGTGTTGATATCTCCATCATTATAAATGGACATAATAAAGAGGATAGTTGTGTGGTTTATCCTGACTACTCACCATGAATTTCATCAAAATTTCCATATATAATCTTCTTTGTTGACCAAACACTGGTATGGTATAAAAATTCATATCCATTTGTAGGGTCCCTTGTAAATTTTGTCCCCATGACTGTGAAAACAACATGCCATACTTGAGGGGTATATATGCAACCATTATATCCATTACAAAACTTTTAGCTGGGATTTGAGCTAAAGTAACACACAAATATTTGATGAGCCCTAGGCATCTTACCTTGCTGGAATCAAATGAATATAAATATTTATATGGTTCTGGTAATGTCAAGTCCTAGTTTTTCCATAACATATTTAGGCATTAAATTGTGCGAAGCACCTGAATCTAACATGGAATTATGAACAATCCTATCACGAAAATTTAGGCTAACATAGAATGGAGGACCACCTCATCCCTATGGTTTTCCATCAACTTCTGGTCTGAATAAGAGTTCAGGTTGGTCGTCATTCAAATTAACAGTATTTTTGTTTTCCCTTATATTTAGAGCTTTCATTAATTGAGATTTGCATACATTTTTGTTCATTAACTCTGTTAGAGGAATGAGAATTTTGAGTTTTGCTCACTCATTCTCAATGTTGAATGATGTTTGAATCTTACTCAGGTTTAGAAAATCAGATTTTTCAGAAAATTATTTTGATATAGGTTCTTTTTGCTGACTAGTGGTTGGGATATCGGTTTGAGTAGTTTTAGAAGCACTATCAACTATATTTTTGGCAGGAGTTTCTACTGTCTTTTTGCCTGAATTTTCAGCAATTTTCTTGGCAGGATTATCTGTGATTTTCCTAACAGCAGTGTCAGAGGCTTTCTTGGTAGGAATTGTAGAAATTATATAACTTATGTGTTATATGTCCAAGATTCTACTGATCTCACACTATTTTAACTTCATGAAAAATACAAAATCTATTCCACCATTGATCATTTGTGAAAATTAAATCAAGATTGCAATGCACACATGAAATAATAAATATTCACACACATTAACACAGTTTTTTAATGGGAAATCCTGAAGCTGAAAACCCCAACTATCTATATATGATATATTTCATAGAGATCATGTAACAATCCTCATACAAAGATGAAAATATCAAGCTCTCAGTACAATACAATCGCTACACACTAATCAAGCCCGATCTTGCAAATCCATGCACCGATCTTTGCCACTTGCTAGCCTGCCTCTACTGCGCAATCCCTGCTGAAGAATGGTTCTGAATGAACTCGAATTGCTCCAGCCTTTCTCACACAATCCTCATTGGAATCTCCACTGAGTGTTGGATGCAATCAATGCATCACTATAGTCACAACTGATAGTCACATTTTATCTTTCACCTATCTCTCCACTGGTCTCCACTGAAACTGCCATGCACTATAATTAACTGATGTATTCTTCAGTTGATTAATGAGTTATTATTTAGTGAATTAATTAACTAATTAATTCACACCACTCTCACTAGTGTATCAATCAGTTAGACTAGATACAACTAGCTCAACTTAGTCTAACTGAGTTAAACTAAATACAACTCCACCAACTACTTCTCCAACTCCATCAAACTCTGTCACATGAGTTCTAACTGAAGTCCTCCATGCAATAGCTCCAGTAAACCCTCAAAAATAGTGTAATTCCTTCTTTCCACTGTTGTGCCACATCTGTGCACTTAACTGAAGTGCTCCAAGAGAATAAGATAATGTTTAGAGTCCAAATATTATTAAGAGCTAATAATATTCGACATATCTATTTTTAGACTGGGAATCTAAAAATAGACTCCACCCAATATGTCTAAAAATAGAAGTCTGTCTATTTTTCCAAATTGACCAACCATCCACAAATAGCATCCTGCAACTCATAGAATATGATCGACATGTCTAAAAATAGACATAGTCTAAAAATAGACTTTGTGCCAAAAATAGCCTGTGGGCCCACTTCGTGAAGGCCACTCTTTTCACTAAGCTCATCATCTTGTTGAATCTCAATAGGAATATCAGAATGATTTTTGTTGGGGGTGTTTGAAGTCTTCTTACTCCTAAGGTTATAGCATTCTCAAATCAATGTTTGTAATTATCTGACTCCTCTGAATCAATCTCAGTTTGAGAAAGATGAAAAAGCTCTTGTTCTTCTTGAGTAAGAAAAAAAAATTCATCATCATTAATACCCATCAAATTTATTTGGTTATATTCTACCTCTTCTAAAATTTCCCCTTCATCATCAACATAATTCTCTTGAAATGGAGGTCTAATTTGCTGATCTAGTCCCTTTTGTTCCCCCTGTTTGATTTGGGGAGGATTTATTCTAACATTTTGATTGTGGTTTTGAGGGGCAGGATTGTTTTCTCTTGGGGAAACTCTATCTGTTAGATTAAACCTTTCAATCATTATTACTATTGTTCTGACTAAATAATATATTTTTGCATCAACAGAAGATGTTGAGGGTTCATCTTTCATGCTCACTCTTCTTTCAGTTCTTATCCTAGCTATTTTTTCTAACAAATTGGCTTCTACACTCACTGCATCACTTTGCATTTCTTCTAATGTTGCAGAGTTTCTCTCTCTCATCTGATAAGACATGTCTACCTCAAATCCATCAGGGAATTTTATTAAGGCTAGACCTTGTGGTGGTTTAATGTTTGCAGGAATTGCATTGTAAACACTATTGAATCTAGTGCAATAATCCTGGACACTTTCCCCAGATGCCCTCATAATGAGTTCATATTATGATAGAACCTGAAGAGGCTTATTTTTTACTTCCCATCTATTAAATAATGACTGATGGAATGCATTGAGATCATTAATGCTAGCAAGTGGAAAGGCATTAAACCATTTCCTAACTTCTCCAGTAAGACTTTATGAAACCAACCTCATTTTGACATTTTCTTCATCTACTTCCTGAAGGTCAAAAATATCATTCATCCTATCTAAATGTTGTTGAGAAATGATAGGTCCAGCTCCATCAAACTGAGGAATCCTAGTTTGATAGTCCTGTGGCATGTTTGCCAAAGGACCTTGAAGAAAACGTGGAGCATATTTGGCTGTCATTATGGGTATATGAGGATGGAAAATATGTTGATTTATTAAAGGTGGGTTTTGGATGAAAGGCAGGGGTTGAATCAAAGGTGGATATTGAATTAGAGGTGGAGACTGAATCAAAGGTGAAGCTTGAACTAAAGTTTGAGGTTGTGGTGAAGATATAGGTTGGATTGTAGGTGAAGATGTAGGTTGGATTGTAGGTGAATATGTGGCAGAAGATGGAATTTGAGTTGACTGATGATAAACTATAGGGGTAGTAGTGGAAACTACAAAAGGAGTGGGGTTGGATGATCTTGGATGAAAAAATTGTGATGGAGTAGATGAAACTGAAAAAGAAGTTAAAGAAGAGAGTTCAACATATTGTTGGATGTATGCCTCATGAACAGAAAGTTCAAGGCCTGAAACTAAACCTTTCAATTTATCAAAATATTAAAGGATTTTAAGTTCAAGATCAGGTTGGGCAGATTGTACTTTAGTAGAATGGCATCCTAAGGTAGATTGATCTAACACAATTTGATCTACCCAGTTGGATGACTTAGTTCTAAACAAAATATGTTCAAAAGGAAAATCAAATTTAATATAGTGTAGGGTAACAAATTCCTTCGGAATAGAATCTTCTCTATGGGGAGGATTGCTACTTCCTTAGCTCTCAGCTATACTTTTTCTTCTCAACAATTTTTCAGAATCATTAATAATAGTTGCAGGTTTTGGGTCTAGATGAGATCTAGTGTAAGCTCTTTTGGGAGCCAGAATTAAAATCTAAGGCACACACAAACACTTATTATTTACAAAAATGAAAAGGAGACAATCTCTTAAAATATTCCTGGCATACACTTTTCTTAACCAAGGTAATGCATTCGAAGAGAATTATAATATTTTTAATTTCTCCCCAGTACGGTCGCCACTATGTTATCATTGTGTAATTTATGATATTATGAGAGTAAACACATAGGAAAAAATCAAAACCACTTTGGAAGCTGGGATCTAGCCCTGCTAGCTTCAGAGAGGGATCTCTTTGTAAAATTTAGCTGTTTTATGTGAATTTTAGGCTAGTTATAATTGTGCAAATTGTTTGTTTGCTTATGATTTGATTGGATTGTTTGGTTGATTAAATTTTTATAATTCCATTGGGCTATGGAGTCTAAAAATCAATTGGATCTTCATCAAATTTTGAAGAAGTTTCACAGAGAAATATAGGTTGCACTAGTTGGATTTTTCAAAATTGTAAATGAATACGAAACAGAAGAAATGTGAGGTTCAGTAGAAACTAAGAAGCAATGAAGAATTGCTTAATTTGACTTCAGCAAAAAACATATAAATTACAAACAACCATAATGGGGGTCTCTTTATAAAAAATTCCTATTCGTCAAATTTTTTGTTATGTAATTAAGCTTTTAAGAAATGACAGTGAAAGGAAACCATGAATAAACACATTAACATAAGAAAAAAATCACCCATTTGTACACCACATGAATCCTATGAAGAATGTACTTGTATTATTGATGCGTCCAACAACCAGAAAATTACAACAACTTAGAGAAAATTATACTCAAAAATCAACTTGGAATACTTCAAAATGTGAAGTATTTATACAATAAGTTACAAAATAATTTAAAAAAACGTTGTTTCAACCTATAGTGTATAACTAGAACTATTCTAAACAATAAAATCGATCTCTGCAGAGTAATAGGCAAGGTGGAAAACTGCGTGGAGAGGTGGCTCTACTTTGGAGGAGTCAGCTGCTATATGGTTTTTTTTTGTGTTGCGTTGGCTGATGTGTTGACCTACATTCTTACTACATCTGAATTACTACTCAGTCTAGTAACAAATAAATTTTGTCTCATCTATCTTTATTTGGAATGGTTAACTTAGTTACCTTCTGGTAAATTTCATCAACCTCAGCATATTTGGAAAATGTTGGTCTTAACACAAAAAAATGATTTACTTCATGTTGGATGAATAAATCATTACCCATGGCTTCTAAGAAATCTCAGCCTGTCATGTTTCCTTTGATATTTTAAAATTTTGAGCTGTCTCTCGCTACCTCCTTCAATTTTCTAATGTAATTGTTGGGTGCAGGAATTGCAATTCACTGGACTCCTTCAACACTTAAGTATCAAACGGGGGGTTTGGAAATAATTAGAGGCGAAGCAAAAGAAATTCCAGAAATGATATGAACTTTTCCTAAATCTATTCCTACTTCCTTAATTACAATCTTGTATAATCGAAAAGAAATATCACACAGAAATTCACACCAAAGGAATTCTAGTGCTAGAATATGAAAGAAAGTACTTTGCAAGAAATTAATAAAAGGAAATATCAAACTTCTGTGAACAATCCTCATTGATGGAATGAATATTTATGTTTATCTTCAGTATAGTTGTATGACAAATTGATAGTTGGACCCTTGAAGGTGCATGTTTTCTTTAAAGATATTCCTTCCTGCACTAAATTGTCATTCCTATACTTTAGCAATGTTCTTCCACCATAACTTATGCTTGTACTGGAATAAATTTTATATGTTGGAAGTATGTTTTGTACTTGTACTTGTAATAAATATTTTAATCCTCATGCAGGGGCTCTAAGTCTTGGGACTAGAGCACTATGTTCCTGTACCAGAACAGATATTCCTACACCAAGTTTTAAGATTACTTTCAAAAAAGAATAAAAATAGTGTTAACTAAGAAAAAAATTTGCAAAGGTGATCAGAACTCTGAAATATCTTCCACAAGCATAAATATTATTCAACCAAACTTAATCTAAAAACAAGAATTAACTTTGAAAGTCAAGGCACACTTTTCTTCAAACAAGGAACTCTTTCATGCAGTTAAAGAAATCATTTAACTATGACAGCAAGCTTATTCCTGTGATAGCTTATTCATACAGATCAGATCTGCATTTTTAATCCTTTGAATTTTAAAGGTTCACTTGATAATTTTAATATGACATTCAATCCTTTTCTTAAAAGTGTAAAGTGCAGGTACAGATCCTTGTGTTATAACAATGTTTATTCATTATTCATGAAAGAACCTTTAATTCTTAAGTTTTGACTCCTAATATTAAAAACACCTATGTCTAGAAATTAACACTTACTTGCAGAAACTCATCAAGATCTTATGAAAGAAAAGAAATAGAAATTATTTTCTCGAATGAACCAAAGGAATCGAATTGTATAATTGAAAATGCACTAGTACAGGAAAACGTGCTTGCACAATTCTCACATAAATAAACCAAACTTTGAAAAGGAAATATTACAAAAGTTAAAATAAAAATTAGTTAAGCATGCACACCAGGGATCCGTCACACAATAACTGCAAATGAAATCGAACTTGTACTTATGAAATAATTGAAATAATTATTCAATTCATGCTTTTCATTCAAACGAAATTAACACAACTTTAACGAGAGGGAAAACGAGCTGGGTTGTTTGGGCCCTAGTCAACCAGCTCGTTTCCCTGTTAAAGAAACCTAGAAACTTAGCCCTCAGCAATGCATCATCATAAAGTTAAAATGCAGAATTGAAACAACATGGCGCAGTCCTTTTATATTATATTTTGAAGAAGAAAATGCACATTATGAAGTCAAATCCAGCCTAGAACAAGGGCGATACCAGAAAAATTATATTCATCAAAATTACAGTAGCATTACTAGCTACCTCCTATCTGAATTCTACATATATACAACCCTTTAGGCCTGCGGTCATAACAAAATCACAACAGCGTTACAAACTAAGCCTTTCGGTTGTAACGAAATACTAATATAAGAATTTGGTCAGTGTCCTAATCTGTAACATTTGCTAATTTATCTCCCGCTCCGAGCCCAACTCGAGATGACTGATCCTTAACGAGATATCCACGTAGGTAGTGAGTTGTCACGGGAGTGCAAGGACTACCATCAGTGCAGGAATCCTACCTTCATTCGACCATAATAACATAATGATTAATACATTGCTTACCAAATACTTTAGGAAAGAAAATATTAGTTTCAAAGATAAATTAAAGGTATTAAATATATAAAATAATTAATTAAGTCCATAACAAGCCTTAAATATGAAAATACAAAGCTAGTGCAGGAATGGACACGATTCTTGGAATAGTGCAGGAATGAGGAGGTTTCGAGGTTAAAACCGAGGTATTAGGTCGTGATTTTGAAGTAGGAGAATTAAAAATAAAGTAATTTAGCCTACCAATATCCTCCCATCCCTATGTTGTTGTGTTTCCTCACACAACCTTTACCTGCTGCAAAAAAACCAGAAAAAGGGAGCCTTCCTTCAATACTAAACTTGTATGTTAATCCCTGCTTTCACTATCTTCACCTTCTTGCCTCGAGCCTTCTTGAGTTTCTTTTTCATATTTTTAAGATTCTCGTAGCACTTTGATGCTTGGAATTTCCATATCTTTACTTACCTTTTCTGCTCTTTTACTTCCTCTGCTAGCCCTGCACTTTTCTGCTTCTACATTGTCCCCTTCTCTTTCATGGTTTGGTTTAGTATCTCCAAACCGTAAATACATTTCTTGAGCTCTTCTATCTGAATTTTCAGGTAGAGGGTGGAATTTTCTTCTCCCAATTCCTCTGGTGTAGGCATATTCTTAGCAATTGAGTCTAAACATGTACTGGCATCATCAGGGTCAAGGTTACCCTGGCTACCAAGTTCTTGCATTTCAATATTGTCAAGGGATTTAGTACCCTGAAATTCAATGTCATCGAGGGTCTCAGTGTCCTGCACATCCATCTTACCAGGGGTTTCAGTACCCTGCACTTCAAAATTACCGAGGGTTTCAATACCCTACACTTCAAAATTATGGAGGGAGTACCCTGCACTTCAAAATTATTGAGGTTTTCAATACCCTACACTTCAAAATTATGGAGGGCTTCAGTACCCTACACTTCAAAATTATCGAGGGCTTAAGTACCCTGTACTTCAAAATTATTGAGGGCTTCAGTACCCTACACCTCATTGTCCATCTGACCCACTTCGGGGTCTTTTCTTGCACTTGCACTGGGTGTCGGCATCATCTTTTTTTTCTTCATCTTTCCAAGGAAGAGCGACAAGGGTGTGTCGTCTTCCTCCTCTGAATATCCTTCGTTGACCACTATTTGGGCTGACGCCTCAGCAAGGACCAAAATTTTTTTGTCACCTGGTGAAGTAGGTGGTGAATCATCTAATTGTATTGGGGTGGTTGACTGAACGTGACCAGCCCTTGAAGAGGCAGTCCTCTTCTTGGCTGAACTCTGGGTTTTTCTTTTTTATAATGACGGGGTTTCAATGACAGGTCTATGCTGATCCTATTCCTGCACCAACTTCTCTTTGCTCTTAGTCTCGGTAGGGAGTGAGGTCAGGGTTTCGGGATTTCCCTTCCTAATTTCACCCTTCTTCTTGGATGACTTCCTTTTGCCTCGTCTTTGAAATTCCTTCAAAAATCCTTTCCAAGTCATATTATTGACCTCTAACTCATTTTTAATTAAAATTTCGATCAATCTGTGGTGGTATAATTTGCATGGAATCTAGCTTATCTTTCCCTTATGAATTCCTTTCGACATTTTCTCCAATTTCCTGAGAATATAATAGGGGAAATTAATGAGCTTACCCGACTTGAAATGTAGTAGCAATTGTATGTGACATAGGAATTTTAGTGAATAACGACCCTCGCAAGTGAGAAATTTTTTCATTATTTACAACAGGTCCTTCCATTTCCCTAGCATAGCGTTGCGCTAGAGACCTTTCTTCTAGTCCACCTTTTTCTTTCGGTTGACCACAAACCGGTGCCACAACATCTTCTCAATATTTTCCTTCTTAAACCACTACTCTCCTACTGCTTCTAAGCCTATCGCCTAAGATATGGACCCCTCTGTGACTTATAATTATAGAGAACCCACCTTGGCTCGGCTTCCATCAAAATTCCAACTGAACTCTAGCACCATAGCCGAGTCAAATCCATCAATTTTTTTTAGAAACGGAAGGAACCCAGATTCTTGTGTTGAAATTTGCAACACGAAATAGTGAAATTGGCATCCGGAAACAACATGAAAATTTGCACACACTAGTGTGGTATCACAAGTCACACAGTGATGGATCCTAGCAACAAACTAGTGTGCAACCAATTTATTTAATAAATTGGAAAATTAATTGTAATATTATCTCATAACAACTTGTAATAGTTAACTAAGTGTGATAGACTTAGTTAGCTTAATAATTTCGAGTTGAGGGTCTATGGATATGCATGTATAGTGAATCTATTATTAATAGGGTCGAGTTGTAGTTGTAGCAATAGTGGGTGGGATCAGTTAACTCACAATAATTGAGTTAAAATCAGTTTAACTAGTTCTAATTGTTTGATGAGCTAGTGGAAGATCAAGTGAATTAAAATATATTTAATTCACCAATAGTAATATACCAAGTAACTAATGATTCACTATTTATAGTTGCATGCATGCTAATTCTAGTGGACACCCAGTTGAGACAAAGGTTCAAGGCTAGTGAACTATCAGTTGTATTTTAGAAAAATTGCCCAGGTGCAGTTATAAAACCATGGGAAGACCATGTTGAATTGTGCAATCAAGGAAGGTTAAATTTCCTATTTAATAGGGGTTTAATTCTCTAGGGATTGTGTAAGCAGGGTAGGCTGATAATTGGCTATGTGTTTGTCCAATTTTACCTAGATCTGTGTGAAGCAATTGGTAGAGTGTATGAGGTTGTGGTGATCACAAATACATTTTATTGTTTCATGATTCCTTGGTTGATTATACAATAAAGATGGAGCGGTTATGAGAAGTTTCTTTCCCGAGGAATATCTAGCGTTGTGTATTGATTTACTTATTTCTCTTACTTGAATGTGATTGAGTGTTCATGTTTTATATTCTGCAAATATTGTAGAAGGATTCAGTGTCTTGCTTTATTACATTGCATGATGGATTGATTCCCTTGATATAATTAATACATATTATTATAGCTGTGTTAGATATTTTCTGCATGGTATCGAAGCACTAGGAATCACAATAGTGGAGAAGAAATTAATTTTGTGTTGAACAGTATTCAAATTTGTAGGTACTTTCTTTGGAGCTATAAGCGGATCAAGATGTCCTTCAATGGCTTGAGACTCCAATACGCACTCGAGGGTAGTTCAAATTATATTGCATGGAAGGACAAGATGGAGCCAGTTTTGGAGGACAATGGGTTGAAGGAATTCATAGATAATGATGTTCCCAAGCCCGCAGCAGCAGATTCCCAAGTTCTTGTTGCATGGCAAAAGAAGGTAGCAAAGGTGAGGAGGACCTTGTTAGAGGGAGTTCGAGATCATATTGTCTCTAGTCTCCATGGAAAGGAACCTCCATATGCTATGTGGAAGCCCTTGACAGATCTGTTTCAAAGCAAAAGTGACCATAGAAAATTGGCACTCAAGGAGAAGCTCAGGAAAACAAAAAAGAATAAGAACAACAATAAGGCTCCAGGAGCTGCAGGGGGTGAAGCTTTGGTCTCATAGTTTGAGTTGGACTTCCTTCTCATCACATGCATGGCATCAACTGTGATGGGATCTATGTAGTACCTGGATAGTGGAGCATCTTTCCACATTACAGGAAACAGAGAACTCTTTAATATCTTGGAGGAGAAGGATCTTCAGATGCACATCGAGATGGGTGATGACCATAGGTATAACATTACCAAGATTGGTACAATTAATTTCTAGAGACAGTCACGTAAACCTTTCTTATTAAAAGATTTCATGCATGTACTAGGCTTGAAAAATAATTTAGTTTCAGTTTCTATTTTGGAGGATCTTGGATATGATGTGGTTTTCAATGAAGGAAAGGTGTTCCTTTGTGACAAAGCCACAACATAGGTAAAGAAGATTGGGGTTCATGTGAAAAAGCTCTACAAACTTGATGTAGATGGTTGCACAACATTGAGCAGTAAAGAAGGGAAGGTGGTGAGTCGAGATACAAGTGATTTATGGCATAAGAGATTGGGTCATCTACACCATAGTGCTTTGAGGATCATGCAACAGATTTCTACAGGACTTCCAAAGGGTACTCTTGCACAGATAGACACATGAAATGGATGTACCATGGGGAATTATGACAAATCCATGTGATTGTCCCTTGATAGGGAGCTTGACTTGCATGCAGATGAGGAACTCTTAGTTCAAAAGGATGAACCTCAATATGTGGAGCATCCACAAGCAGAGGATCACGGAGTGGCAGAAACCACTCATGCAAATCCATCCACCAGAAATGGTAGGAAGCGCACCAGAGTGGATAAAAAATTTATGCTAGATGCGACAAAGCATGTAGGTTCACCTACATCATAACGCAGGTAGAGAAGGTCCCCAAATAGGTATACTAGATACATGGCTCTTATGAGCGAGTGTATTATGAAAGAACCATCCTCTTTTGAGGAAGTAATGTAGCAGCCAACATGGGTTGATTCCATGGTTGAGTAGTATGACTCCATTATCAGAAATAGTGCATGGGAAGTGGTCCCATGACCAGTGGGGAAGTCAGTGGTTAGATCTAGGTGGATCTACAAGGTGAGGCAATTAGAGACCTCCAAGAGGGGGAAATTTTGAGCCAGATGGGTAGAAGGAGTGTTAGGGTCCTATAATAATAGGATTCATAATTTTGAATTGAATTTGATTAAGTCTTGTAATATGTACATACCTTTTTTCTGCAAATTGTTTTCCCATATTAGAAAAATTAAAAAAAAATGTAAAGAGGGTAAAATTCCTAAAAGAAAAATCAAAGGACTTGAAAGAAAAAATATTAAAAAGAATAGAAAAATAGACCCCAATCAAAAAGAGATAAAACTAAAACATGAAAGTGATGAAAATCCAAATGCCACTACTATTTACTTTTACTACAAACTAAACATTGTGTGCAACTTGTTAAAATTCCACAATCCATGAAGGTTAAGCAACTTAATCTTAACCTCTCATGCTTTAAATTTCATGTTGTTAGATAGAGAATAAAGATCTAGCCAAACAGTTTAATCTTGGCAGATCATTAGTTAGGTAGAGAATAATAAGGAGCTCAACAGCTTAATCTGAGCCCTTGGAATAAATAAGGATAGAATTAGTTATTTTTTCGTTTTAAAAGAAAAATGAACAAGGGTGTGCAAGCTCAAATGCACCCAGGTAAATTAAGAAAAAATGTTAGGGTAGCATATGGGTAGGCAAAAGCAGTTTTTACAAATCATAGATAAGCAGAAAATTGCTCATTTCATTTACTAACTTCCTTCAAAAATCGTCCCTTTGTAGAAATACTTCATCCCCTCCATTTTCATTCTTTCCCCTTCATTTTTCCCTTTTTTCCCATTATCATTCATTCTCCTTTGCAAAAATCCTCTTTTCCTAAGTTTAAAATAAATTATACTTAAGAAAAGTAAAAGTCCTTTAACTAATTTCCCTTTACCCAAAAAATACCCAAAAACCCAAAAAATAATTTATCCTAAGCGCAAATGCTAAAATATTATGTTGGGACCCATTATGAAAAAATCTAATTCTAACATTAATTTTACATTATACTTAGTGTATTCTTACATTCCACAATACATTTCTTTATTAACGTTAACTTATGTATTAACTCCATATATATACATTTTTAGCCCGTATTAAATTAAATCCTTATATAATATATCCCAACCCATATTTCTAGTTTAAACCTATGTTTTATTTCCCTCACTTGTTATATAATCCCGCTCATCCCATAGGTTAAAACTATTTAAACCATGTAATTACTCCAATCCCATTATATATCATCCCCGCTAGTCCTAATGTTACACTTATTCACATTACATTTGTCAATACATATTTATCCTTTGCCTATCATTTTAAACCCCATTTATATGTATTAAACCATAGTTTAATTACATATTTAACCTCCCGCTTCATTGAAATCCCGGGCCCCATGCCATTTTACCCTACATATCTATCGCATAATCCGCTCCGTCCGATCTACATCCGCCAGATCTGATGGCGGTGATCCCATGTCGCAAATTTCATTACGCGATGGTTAAACAAATCCAAAACTTGCGATAAACGTAGTTTTCGGGATTTCTCTCACCTCTACGTGGTGGATTTCCATTGGATCGCACTGATCAAAATAATCCCGCTTACCACATTTGAACCCTGCAAAAACCGCTTGGTGGTTATTCCCTCCCCTGTGCCCAAAACACCCGCTTGTTTGAAATGACCACGCAATCAATGCATTCACTGTTCAATTAAAAACATTTCTAAACTTCCCAATCACATTCTTTTACTCTTCTCTTACCGTTTTCACGCAGAAGAAATATTGAAGACCCAGATAAAAGTTGCCAACTCTGTTTTTAAGCCTAAAAGAAATGGATATCACCAAATTCGACTGCTACAAACAATGCAGAAGGCATCCAAATGCTATAAAGACCAGTAAAGCTTTTGAAAGCTTTCTACAACCCCAGAAACCTTCCTGCACAGAAAAATTTCAAATTTCCCAAGTATTCTTCAGAAGAACAGATCCATTCATCGTTCTAAAAGAGTGATGCAATTAATCGAATCATTTAGGAGCCAATGTACCTAAAGAAAACCATGTTTTTTCATAAATCCTTTGTTCTATAAACCCTAAGCGTCTTCTCACAAATCCTGAAACCCTGGACTATTAAAAATGACATATTGAGTAAACTGAAGAAATTGAAGCCATCTATAGCCCTGAAAAAGCCTTCTGTGACCTTCAATCCTTTCCTACAATACTTAGGCATCCTTTTTGCATAAAATTGATGTCTTAAGATTGTTTTTTATCATAGAGAATAAACTACATACCCTAGATATATTTTGCAGAAGCTATAAAATCCTGCAGTTTCTCTTTTGATACAAAGATTTCAGTTTAAGTTAATTGATCCAAATTATACCTTTGCAAGCAAAAGATAAAGCCCCTGTTTTATCCTAGTCCTTCTGCAAACTGTTAAAACTTCCAAAAGTGTTTTTACATGCTTAAATTAGTGTTTTTAAGGTCAAAATAATATAAAATTGATTAAGAAAACAAATTAATGGCTTCCAAAAACATTCTAGCATTCAATCCTCTAGAACCCCCTGCTGTAGATTTAGAGCATATACTTCAAGATTACTTATAGAGTGAGTGTTAAACCTTCTTGAGCTCCACTGCTGGAGCCAAGAAAAATCCCTAGATGAGGTTGATGAAGTGTTTATCTGGGAGTCAAACTTGCCTATAAATGGTGTTCCTCATACTTACCAATGCCCAGAAGTAATCAGACTCTGTCAGACATGCTATTTTCCATATCAGAGAGCCATAGTAAACCCTAAAAAAGAAGTATTGCTTAATATTACAGCAGATTCTATCAATCAAATACTTTAGATACAACCTGGGCAAAAGGAAGTTCCTTTGTCAATAGAAGCCCTCACTAAGTTATATTTGGATCTGGACTTCCCCAAGAGGTTCCAGATTTTTCAGACCTTCATGCTTTCTTATGTCGAAATTCCCAAGCTAAATCCTCCATACCCTTCTGCTAAATTCTCTAAAAGGACAAGACATATTATTTCCATGTTGTCTTTCATCCTTTTCTACTTTCCAGATGAGCATGTTGATGTTGCAGTGCTTGGTTTCTTCTCTACTTTTACACCTGGTCAGCCTCCTGCTACCATCTTTAATCCCTTATAAACTGCCCAAATACCTCCCTATTAGATTATTTTCCTTGGAATACATAAGGCAAATTATAAATTCAGATTTTGTCAGTTTCTTAATAGCAAAGAAGAAAACATAGTTCAAGTTGAAGAACCAGGCTGGCCCTTTTATCTATAATAATAGAGAAGCAGGTCCAGAGGTAGAAAAATAGTTGCAATAGTTCAAATTCAGTCCTAGTTTCCTTTGGTATTATGATCACCTTGGTGTTATTAGTAAAATGAGAGTTAAATGCAAATTAACTCCATATATAAATGAAAAGAAACATGAGATTTAGAAATTCTCAAACCAGTCTGAATGGTTAGAGAATACACTAGTAAAGGTAGAGAAGCAAAGTGATACTAGTCAAACTTTGCAAATTCCAGCCCAAGAAGATAGAAATGTGAAAATAAATAGGGAGGAAGGATCTTATACATGAGACTACAACAGAGACTAAATTCAAATTAAGACATAGTAAAAATCCAAAGCTAAATCTTGTCAATAAAGAAAAGGAAACAGTAGAGGTGATTGATACAGAAATTGCGAAAAAAGACAATGCAACTTCTACAAGAATTGAAGAGGAAAAACAACCCACTACTTCTAAGGCATAGCTAATTCAGAAAAAACACATTATATAATTTTCTTCATCCAAGAAAATAGCAGAAACAGACATGGATATAAAGGAAAGATACAAAGAAATCAAAGCCAAAAATGAAGAAATCAAAAATGAAATATATTCTCAGTATCTAAAGCTAACTCTTAGCATTCAAAATAGGCTACTTTCAGCCTTTTATTACAAGAATAAAAATAGGTTGATAACAGTTCTTCAACCCACAGTTCAAACTCCTAAATCATCCTCTGATTACAAAACCATATATTTTGAAGTTCTAGTCCAGGATATTCATACTCTGGATCAAATTGAATTTCATAAGCAGGTAGGGGAAATTATTTATTCTACAATGACCACCAAGGCCATGAGTGCATAGAAACTTCAAAACACTTTGGTAAATGTAAGAGATCAGCTCAAATTGGAGAAAGCATCTTCATATGCAAAGGACACTAGAATCAAATCCTTCGAAGAGTTAGTGATTGAAGTAGGATATCATCCTCAAAATATAAAAGTTGCAGAGGTATTGATCAAAAAGAAAAATGCAGACATTGTTGCACTTAAGAAACAATTGAAGCTACCCCCTACAGAACATCCCCAAGCCAAAGAGGTCTTACAGGATACCAATCAGAAAGATGAGATGATGAGTCTCATTTTACAATTAACAGCTCAGAGAAAGGAAATGGAAATTTAAATGGACAAATTGGTCCAGGAGAAAGAAGCCAACAAAGCAAAAGAAGTTCCTGCTACTGTCATCCCTGTAGTTACAACAACTGTCCCTTCTACTTTGGCAGAATCACTAGCTCCTAATGTTCCAATGGCCACAACACTTCTAGTTACTTTATTTACAACTTCAGCCACAGAATCTTCAACAACAACAGCACAGTACTCAGATGAAGCAAGAAAATTAGTAAAGACAATGCAAGATATGTATATTCAAACCAATGAGATAAAAATACTAAAAGAAAAACTCAAAAATCTTGAAGATGCTAAGAAACTTGCTCAAATAAATGCCAAAAATGAAGAACAAAAATCCAACAAATTGAATGAGCAAATGAAAAAGTTGGAAAAAGAACTAGCTCTGAAAGAACCAATGTCACATGTCGAGCAGCAATTATGGTCCAATATCATTGAAGTATTCAATGAGATTTGGCCATGCATATAGGTGATATATGAGAAGAAAGACTTAGTGAAATCATCAAGAGAAGCAATCCAGAAGACAAACGAAGAGCTTGGCAAGAAACCTGAAGAAGCTCTAGAAATCATCAAGTTTCTTAGTTCCAAAAATATACAAGAGCTGGAAGATATTGGAATTAATGATAGAACAGAGACCATCCTAGAAGTTAGGAAGGTAATCTCTAAGAATAATTTTATGACACAGTTAGAGGAGAAGTGCCAGAACGTGGAGATTTCTATCGCAAGGTGTGTGATCAAGTTTTATGCTCTAAGTCAAAAAGGCCTTCCCCATCCTCTAGTTATTAATGATAGATTAATGAAGCAGGATGACTATGATAAAAAGATAAGAGATTTTTCCAAAGAAAAAGTGAACAATTCAGCCTTTCAAGGAATCCCAACAGGGAAGGTGCTCTACAAAAATGTTGAAAATTTTTTTTACTTACATCATGAAGTAAAACACTTATTTGTGAACAAGCCAACATTCTCAAAGTATACTGAAGCTGATGAAAAATTTAGAAAGATGATGAAGATAAAACTATCAGAGGTAGAATTCTCATAAAAATTAACTGATTTACTGTAAATCAAATTACAGTAAGCGCAGAGCATTATAAGTAAAAAATAGAATTTGTTGTTTTTACATCACCATTTACAGTTTTGCAAATGAAAGAGTATTAGGATAAAGAGAATCAGATGAAAGTGTGTCAGTTGAAAGGTTAAAGACAAAATCAAAGTAAAAATGAATCTGCCAGCGTGAAAGACACCTCATTTTCCAGCTACAACCTTCATTAAACAACAAAGAGATAAAGCAGTGACAAAATCAAGACAGCAAACCATTTTATTTCAATAAAAAAGGGACAACTAGCATTTATTAGGAAGCTGTCACTATCTTCTTGCATGAAGATATTTCTTTTCCATGAAAAATTCCTAAGTTTATTCTACGATATTTTGTATGATTTTTTGTATAAATACTTCTCATTTGGAAGTATTGAGGGTGGATGAATTGCTAAACATTTCTGTAGTTGTACTATTCTGAACCTAAGGGTTTTTTGTACCAATTTCAAGTCAACAGACTGGATTAAGGAAATAAAGCATCATTTTACAGGATTATGTGTTGGGCTACTACAATGAAGTATTTTCACTTGTTACTTTGTCAATTTCTTATGTTTTCCATCAATACTTGAATGTGTTCTAAATCTAAATGATAAATCAGGAATTGTTATTTCAGAATATGTTAAAAGCACTATGTTTTGACTGAATATCATCTATATGTTTTCCAATGATATCTAGATTAGGGAACCCTTAATTTCTCCCTATTTTCGATTGAACTCTACCTTTTCACTCATAATCCGGATTTAAGAACCCTTAATTTCTCTTTTGTCCCGATTCAAACCATTTTCACCATCAGCCTTGAAGATCTGAAATGACTCAGCTATCTTGCCCTGTAAACATTTCCTTTTAGAACTTAATCCTGATCTGAATACTTGACACAAAGACTCCATTTTCCCAATGGAATAAAGATCTACATCTATCCATCTAAGTAAGTGATTTCACCACCAAATCAAATCAAAACCCAAAACAAATTTTCCCTACATAACTATCCTAAAATCAAATACAATTAACAAAGATAAATCATATAGAGAGAGCCCTCTTTGAGCATTAGGAAGGCTAGATCCGAAACCTTAAAATTAGGTTTGTGGTTATCTCTAATATTATTTAAACACAAAATAAAAAATCTCACTACTTCGGAGAATTATTGGAGTGATACTAGGGAGTACATGCAGCTATACCTCCAGGTGTGAGGTGGGGCGATGTACAGAATTAATCCCAAGAAGAAATTTGGGCAGGGTCTAGTGAGATGGTGTGTCTCATGGATCGAACATGTTTCTGAGGAGCCCATAGTATAGCAATAGCATGAAGGATCAGTTAGATTGATGCAGTCAAATTTCAAGAGGACAGAAATCAGAGTGACAGGTGTTAGATACTAGAGCACAGATCAGAGTTGGCAGCACTGCAGAGTGCATGGATGAAGATGTCAGTAGTGCAGGGAGTCCAATAGACATGTGCAGTAGCTAGCAGTAGTCAGAAGACTCTAATGACAGATGCATTATACTAATTCAGTTTTTTGGAGGCTATTCAATTTCAATAGAGTTGCATGTGCGAACAACACTAGGAAGTGTTGCATGAAAGAACATTCCAAAGGTACCAGATCGAGACAGATTGATTCATTTCTTGTTGAGAGGGAGTGCTGAAATTTACAACAAGAAACAATGAAATTGGCATCCAAGAACAACATAAAAATGCACACACACTAGTGTGGGATCACATGTCACACAGTGATGGATCCTAGCGACACATTAGTGTGCAACCAATTTATTAAATAAATTGGAAAATTAATTGTAATCTTATCTCATAACAACTTGTAATAGTTAACTAAGTGTGATAGAATTAGCTAGCTCAAGAATTTCGAGTTGAGGGTCTAAGGATAGGAATGTAGAGTGATTCTATTATTAACAGGGTCCAGTTGCAGTTTAAGCACTAGTGTAGTGTGGGCGGGATCAGTTAACTCACAATAATTGAGTTAAAATCAGTTTAATTAGTTCTAATAGTTTGATGAGCTAGTGGAAGATCAAGTGAGTTAAAATATATTTAATTCGCCAGTAGTGATCTATCAAGTAATTGATGATTCACTATTTATAGTTGCATGCATGCTAATTCTAGTGGATACCCAGTTGAGAGAAAGGTTCAAGGCTAGTAAACTATTAGTTGTATTTTAGGAAAACTGCCCAGGTGCAGTTATAAAACCATGGGAATCCCATGCTGAATTGCGCAATCAAGGAAGGTTGAATTTCCTATTTAATATGGGTTTAGTTCTCTAGGGATTGCATAAGCAGGGCAGGATTAGGGTAGGCTGATAATTGGCTATTTGTTTTTCCAATTTTTCCTAGATCAATGTGAAGCAATTGGTAGAGTGTATGAGGTTGTGGTGATCAGAAATACATTGTATTGTTTCATGATTCCTTGGTTGATTATACTGTTATCACCAAATTGAGTCCTTTGTCATTCTCTGCTCCCTCTTTGCATGTTTTTGAGCTCTGGAGAGATATTTCACTAAGCCCAAGCTGTGGCTGGAAATTTTCAAAAGTTTGCAGGTATCACTAATCAAGCGAGGCAAAGAAGACATTATAGTACCATGGCTCATATATGAGCCGTCATACATGAACTTGATAAATGAAGACCCAACCGCTTCAGAAGTTTTTAGAAGAACAGGGTGTTTGCAGTTTTGTCAAAGATTGCAAGGATGCCATGTGCAGGTCTCTAAAGAGTTTTCCATCAAATGGGACAACTGCAAAAGTGGGAATGTTGAACCTCACTATAACACCAGATACTATTGTAGCAGCAACAGGAATTCCAAGAGGAAGAGGAGGAGAACAATGGTTCAAAGGTTTCAAATTCAATATGCAGGAATGTAAGTAATTTATCAAGACATAACATATTTAGGTTGACCTTACAAATTCCATTCCAAGGAGCTACATGAAAGGAAATTTCTTAACTCTATTGCTTATCATTCAAAAGTACTTCACTTGTGAAGGGAGGTATCATACGGCTTATTCTTACCACTTCAGGCTTCTGCAGCGTTTTGTTGGTAAGAAATCTCTTGATCTACCTTTTTACTTATATAGAAGCTTAGAAAAAATGGTAGATAAAGTTCAAGCTAAATCTGAAGGAAAGGAAACCTCACTCTTTTATCATGGTTTAATCAAGTTGTCGGTTTTAGAGGAGTTAAAAACACTAGGCAGAGACTGGTATTCTTTTCTGTTTGTCAGTGGTTTTGAAATGGATGCCATTACCCCTAAAATAACTCCTAAACCTAGAGGTATACCATCACCTTTAGTGGTAGAACAAAGTGAAGCTTTAGGGGCAGAGCAAAGTAAACCAGTAATCATGGAAACAGAGCAATTGCAGAAACTTGATACACCTGTTGTTTTACCTACAAAACAAAATCCAATTGTGAGAAAACCTACAAAACAAGAGCCAATTGTGAGTAAACATGGTAGAAAAAGGATTACAAGAAGCCAAACAGTGGCTAAGGTAAATTTAGAAGACATTATGCATGCTATTTATATTGAAGAGACTCCCATAGTCCAAGCTGAGGATATAGATGAGGGAGGAAAGAAGCTCAAGAAAGCCAAACCAGCTAAGAAGTTAGAATTTGAAGGTGAGGATGCAGGTTTCATGTTTCAGGCTAGGATACCAATGACAAGGCATGCCAGAAAGGTCTTGGAAAGAATTAAGGAAGCTCAGAAGGTCACTAACATTGTCCAACCACCACCAAGTATCATTGACCTCTCATCACCTGCAGAAGAAGATCTAGTCATCAAGCAAAATAAAGGAAAGGAGAAAATCATTGAAAAAATAGAGATTGAGGTAATAAAGGAGCAGTTGAAGTTAGAAAATCATGAAATAGCAGTATTGAAGAAAGAGGAAAAGAAACATAATGTTTAAAAAGTGAATTTTGAGAAAATGAAAGAGAATTGGGAAGAGCAGGTTGATAGTGTGTCAAAGACCTTAGATGACACACAACAATTAATCAATTGGATGCAGCCATTGAGAGGAGAGGTGAAGCATGTTAGAATAATGAACCTGCACTTGAAATATAGCAATATAAAACTGAAGGACCAAGTCAAAGACCTCCAAGAGTAGTTAGAATTGATCCATGAAGAGCTAGAGAAGAAGGGCTTAAAGATGAATGTAGTTGACGAACCCATAGCTCAACTCATCATTAATGAAGAGGAAACACCTCAAGGCTCTTAAGTTGAGTTTGATTATGTTTTAATAAGTTAATGGCATTTTGAAAACAAATTTTCTACAACTAGAGGTTACCATTTTGAGATAGGGTCGAAATCCGGAAATTTCACAGTTTTCCACAGTTTCGTAGTGTTTCCTAGGCTTGAAGCCAGGAAAACGCTACGAAAATTTATGTAGCTATTTTTTTGCTTCTAAAACCACTTTTTCAGCTTTCAAGGAGGTGAAATGGTAGTGATGATGTGTCAGGTCATGATAGACACTATGGAGCAACAAAGAAGCAGAAATTTTGAGTGAAAAGGCCATTTTTTGGACGCTACGAAAGCACACTACGAAACTGTTCTGTTTTTGTAGTGAGCTATTTTTCAAGGTTTCTAAGCAGTTTAAAAGAAATTTTTGACAAGCGAACACATCCAACAGATCAAGGGACCTTGCCACCAAACATTTATGACTTGAAGACCATGAAATGGAAACAGATGATCAGTTGAAGCCTTCGTTGAAGATAGGGTCCTATTTTCCTAAAAAATAGGGTTTTTTTCCATATGTTGAGGAGGATATTTAAGATGTCAAGTAGTGATGAAGCTATATCATAGCCTATTCTAACATGTGAGGCTTAGTTTTAAGATATGAAATTGTTTTAAAAGCTAAGGAAGTTTGATGTAATAAATAGGAGTTTGAGTCCTATTACGAAAAGGTATGTTTTAGAGTATAACTGTCATTTTTTTATTAAAAGATATTTTTTTTGTTATGTAAGGTGTCATTAGAAGAGTTCGATGAATCTAGCCAAGAGGCAGATCATCTATGATTTAATAAGGTCTATTTAAAGGCAGATTATCGAATTTGTAAAGGGTTGGGATATGTTATGGTTGACTACTACTATTGTAAACAGGTTTTGATCAGTAATAGAGAGTGGTTATTGGTTTCTTCCTTCTCCTGAGATTCATTTGATACTTTCATGAACACTATCCTATGTATCTTATTACTTTATGTCAATATGTTAATGTTTGATTACTCATAATTCTTGCTTTGCATGCTCTGACTTCATTTCAAGCACTAAAATATTGGATATCTTTCTCAATGTCCTACTTTCAGTATCTTAATGTTCATTAATCAGAATTCATGTTTCTCATGCTCTGACTTCCTTTGAACATTTATAGATTGAGTAAACTATGTGCTTGTGTATTCTACTTTCATTTAAGTATCTACATGCCTTAGCTTCCACAAGGAGAGCCTTTTTCATTGAGATCCCTGTCACTGACTCCATAGCCCAATGGTAGCAAGCCTTCATCTTTTCAACCTGCAAACATACAAAACCAAGACACAATTAATAGAGTTAGCCATCTATCTTTATCGTTAACCAATATCATAAATTACCTGTGAGAGAGCCCTCTCACACTGAAGAGGCTAAGCTTCAGTTAGAAGTGGTTTGAAACAATTACTCCAAGTTGACCATTGAAGCAGCCCAAGAGGACTCACTTTGGTGATAACATATACAATAAATATGGAGGGGTTTTGAGTAGTTGCTTTCCCCAGGAATATCTGGTGTTGTGTATTGATTTACTTATTTCTCTTACTTGCATGTGATTGAGCGATCATGTTTTATATTCCACAAATATTGAAGAAGGATTCAGTATATTTATTTAGTACATTACATGATCGGATTAAGTTCGTTGATATAATTTCTACATGGTATTATAGCTTAGTTAGATATTTTCTACATCTTGCAATATTGCAAGAGTGTTTCGGTACTCTGCCATTTTCTCTACCTCCTTCATGGACCACGGTTAGAACCTCACATGCACCATTTCTCTGTTTGAATTCACTCAATATCTATCTAAAACCTTGGAAGGATGTCACAAACAAGAACTCAAAGGCTTTCTCGAAATATTTTATGATATCCGAGCTATCCATCTGCCACTATATTGGCCACCTTCCAACGGTCACACTCCATCATTAAAATTACACCCTTAGGACGGATGTGACACGAATTGGTTCAAGTACAAGTAGGCAATGATTATTGGCGAAGGGCAGCGATTAAGGTGTTGATTCAATGTAACAGTCATGTGTGGTATGATATGAGGTAAGGTAATCATTAATAGGTGATGAGATTTTTTTTTCAAAAAGGTGAGTATTGGATTTTGGGTGAATCGTAAAATATTTCTCTCCTAATTTAGTAAATGATAAAACAAAGTTTAACCATAATACAAATTATGAACGTCATGGTCTAAAGTTAGTGCAGTCATTCTGCTTGTACAAGAATTTTACAAAACAAAAATAAGCTTTTCAATACACATTCTTTTACCAGGTATTCCTGCACTATATCAAACATTTTTTCACTAAAGACCATTGTTCCTACACCAGAACATGTGTTTTCATATTTGGGCATGCTCAACACTGTGGATTCCTACAGTAAACATGCCTGCACTTGAATTACCCTGCAATGTACATGCCATCACTGAACATGCCTGCACTGAACACACATTCTTGCACCAAGGATATTTTTTGCATATATGAAGAGAGGAAGGGAATAAAAAAAATTCTGATAGAATATAATTCATAGGTTGGATTTTAAAAAAATTTTGAATATACAAGGGAGGGCTTATTCGCCAATATTTGATGTTAATCTATGCCTTTAGATCTGACTTGTAAGTTCACATCATATCCTGCAATATGATACATGAGGGAGAAAATAAGTAGGAAAAGAGGGTAAATTCTTAGAATGGGAATGAAATTACGACAGGGAATTCAAGAGTGAAACCAAAAAGAGGGACATATCGAAAAAGGGATTTGGGAAAAAAATTCAGGGGAACAGAGGGAAATACGATATCAGATAGGGAAAGTTTCTTTTGAAGAAAGGGATGGTAAATCACGGGATTAAAAGAAGAAAAATAGATGGAAATTTACGAAATGGGAATATAAGAAGAGAATAATTTTACCTTGAAAATCTGCCTAAGTAGTGTTGAATCCAAAATAAATGTAACTGGAAATGAGCGTTTCTTGTATAAAAATTTCTGTGTCAACTATCCCAAACTTGGATAAGTGCTCGGTTCCTGTACAAAAAACTTGCTTCTTCTTGGTGACAGTTAGCACATATAAATATCAAGAAACATTCCCATTTTATTGAAATTTGATCTCCCTACCAGCATGTTGGTTTTCATGTTGATCCTTCTTTGCTTATGTCAATAAACTAATTTTCACGACCATAGGAAATTTCTTTTTTCTTTTTATTTTTGTTTTTAATTTTTCTAATTTTTTTTCTTTTATTAGTTTTTTCTTTTTAATTTCAGTAAAAGAAAGAATCAAATATGCAATAGTTTGGCATATCCAGCTACCATCTCTTCTTTAGATTGTCATTGTACTTGCTACATAAAATCTTCCTTTGTGAGGGTCTGAAAATATACCTTAAGTCTATGCCCATTCATAAGGAATACTGAATCTCACCCATCAATAGTTTTTATTTCTACCACTCCATTTTCAAAAACTTTAACCACTTCATAAGGCCCCATCCAATGTGTGTGGAATTTCCCTTTGGAATGTTTAAATCTAGAATCATAAAGGAGTACCCAATCACCTGGTTGGAATTTCTTTTTCTTGATAGACTTGTCATGCCACTTCTTGCATTGTTGTTGAACAACATCCCTTCTAAATTCATCTAACTCATTCAACTATATTAGATGCTTTTGATGTGCCTCTGAGAGATCTAGTCCCAACTGAACTGCAGTCTGGAAGGTCTTGATCTGGAATTCTATCGGCAAAAGGACTTGTTTCCTGTATACCATCTCATATGGTGTATCTCAAGTGTTGTTCCTCCAAGTGGTTTGATATGCCTATAAGGATTCTGGAAATCTCTTAGCCCAATCATTTCTATGAATGTTCATTGTATTGGTGAGGATGGACTCAATTACCTTATTTGTAGATTCCACCTAGCCATTTGGTTGCGAGTGATACGGTGTAGATTTCCTATGCCAAATTTTGTATTGATCCATTACACCTTGTACTAGATTAGAAATAAATTGTGGCCCAGTGTCAGAAAAAATTTCTCTAGGCACACTAAATTTAGTAAAGATTTCAGTAAATAAAAAGTCTACAACAACTCTTTCAGTAGCAAAAGAAACAGCTTTAGCTTCTACCCATTTTGTAACAAAACCTGTACAAACCAATATATGCTTTTTATTTAAAGATGTCGAATTTATGGGTCATAAAAAATTAATAGCCCATTTTTCAAAGGGCTCAATCATAACTTGAGGACATAAAGGAATTTCATTGCCTTGGTTCGATTGGCCCATTCGCTGACAACTACCACATCGCTTGACTATTGTTTGGAATCCTTAAACAACGAAGGCAAAAAATATTCAACTCGTAGAAGCTTGTATGCAGTTCTCTTATCAGCGAAATGACCTCCGCAAGGTTCGTCATGAACAGATTTCAATATTTCAAACACTTCATCCTCTCTTACACAACTATGGATAATAAGATATGGTCCGGTCTAAAAGAGGTCTCCTTGAACCCAAGAATATGTAGCATTTTTATGTCTGATACTCTGCTTTTCACGAGTGGATAAGTGAGGTGGGGTCTTTCTGGTGACTAAATAATTGGCTATGCCAGTAAAACACAGGGATTTTATTGAGACATCAAAAATATATCATCAGGGAAATCATTATCAACATTAATTACTTCACCAAGATTATTTAATCTAGAAAATATAATTAGCAACCACATTAGACTTTCCTAGTCTATCAACAATAGTAACTTTAAATTCCTGAAGCAAAAGTAACCACCTAGTCGCTCTACCATTAATCAATGGTTTATTCATTAAATATCTTATTGCAGAACGATTAGTATGCACAAAGAATCCATATCCTATTATTTAGTGTATGAATTTATTAATCGAAAAAATCACAGCTAAAAACTCTTTCTCAGTCACAGTGTAATTCAATTCGGTGGGTGACAAGTTTTTACTGATGAAGTAGATAGCATAGGACTGTTTGTTTTCTTATTGTCCTAAAGTTGCGCTAATGGAAATTTCTGAGGCATCAGAGGAAATATGAAATGGAAGGGACTAGTTAGGTCCTCTCAAAACTGGTGTGTGTACTAAATTTTCCTTTAAGGTCTCAAAAGACAGTTGGCAAGTTGTGAACCAAGAAAACTCAATTTCCTTAGCTAATAATCGGAAAAGGGGGGTAGCTATACTAGAAAATTTCTCAATGAATTTGCACATTTATATAAAAAAAAATTCACTCAAAGCAAGGTGAGATTCTTGGCAATGAGAAATCACTTTTCCTATATTTTTGAGGGATTCAGAAAATGAATCACCAAATATCAAAAATCATCCATATAGATTTCTACACACTCAAGGTCAGAAAAAATAGCCAACACTGCCCTTTGAAAGGTGGCTGGGGCATTACACAACCCAAAGGGAATCACTCGATATAAAAATTTCCCCCATGGGCATGTAAATGTGGTTTTATCTTGATCCTCAGGTGTGATCTGTATCTAGTTATAACCACTAAAGCCATCTAAAAAATAAAAGTACTTTTTACCGATGAGGGTATCAAGCACCTGATCGATGAAAGGAAGGGGAAAGTAATCCTTGAGAGTGGCTTTGTTCCACTCTCTGTAATCAATGAAAATTCGCCATCTCCCATCTTTGTTTGGGACTAACACCAACGGAGATACCCACTAGCTATCAAATATAGGATAAATAAAATCAACATCTAAGATTTTTGCAATTCTTCCTTCATAAATTCTCTTATATTTGGGTTCATGCATCTCTGGGGTTGTCAGACAGGTCAGGCTCCCTCTTGAATATAAATGTGATGATTAAGAGTTTCAGGAGGGATGCATTTCATTTCCTCATATCCCCATGCAAAGGCATCAAGATGGCTTTGCAACAAATTTACAAGTTGTTCTTGTTGGGATGCATCCAGCTCTGAGCTAATATGTAAATATTTTGTTGTGAAGCCAACTCCAAAAATAGAAGAAAAGAGATATCAACGCCTTAGAAATAAGCCACTTCGAGGGGGAAACCTCCAATACATTACATGAATGAACAATTCTTGGATGATACAAATTACAAAACCTCCTTTCTATATATAGGAGTCCATGGGGCCATAATGTAATCCTAGTGGGGCCACAATGTAATCCTAGCCGACCTAACAATAGTAATTTAAGGGCACAATAATAACAATATGGGGGTTACAGGGGTACAATAATAACAATAAGGGGGTTACACTAACAACAATAAGGGACTATACTAGTAACATAGGGACCTAACATGCCCCTCTCCTTCAAAAAAGTGTTGTCCTCAACGCTTGAGTAGCTCTGGGTGCTTCTGTATAAAATTCTCATCCTCCCATGTAGAATATTCAGTGGGTAAGTTCTTCCACTTGATGAGATACTCTGAAATTGATCGATTCCGTAATTTTCGAGTTCTTGTTTCCGTGACCGCTTCAGGTTCCAATATCATTTTTCCTTCCTCATCAAGTTCTGGCAATATTGTTTGAACTGGAAGATTTTCACCTATAACCTTCTTTAAGCATGAAACATGGAAAACTGGATGTACTCGCGAAGAAGCAGGAAGCTCCAATTTGTATGCCATAGAACCAATCTTTTGCAACACCTTGTAAGGACCATAGTACTTTGGTGATAATTTATTATCCTTTTTAGCTTGCTTGAGGGACATTTTTTTGTATGGTTGCAGCCGTAAAAATACCCAATCTCCTACATCAAAACTTCTCTCGCTGCGATGTTGATCTGCCTGTTGTTTCATTCGATTTTGTGCCAAATTCAGGTTATCCTTTAAGAGTTGGAGAACTTCTTGTTGATGCTCGATGTGATTTTCCACTGCTTGAACCTTCGAATTTTCTCTTAAATATGATGTGATGGATGGTGGATGATATCCATAAAGTTCCATAAATGGGGTCATTTTTGCTGCAGTATGGACATAAGTGTTATACCACCATTCAGCAAGAGGTAACCACTTGACCAATTGTGTTTGTTTATCAGATACAAAACAACGAAGATATCCTTCAAAAAAATTATTTACTATCTCAGTTTGACCATCAGATTGAGGTTGATAAGATTACTTTTTAGCTAATTGAGTACCCAAACAAGAAAATAACTCCGTCCAAAAATTTCCAGTAAAAATGGGATCTCTGTCGCTCACAATAACCCTTGGGTTTCCATGTAGCTTTTGAATTGTGTCCATAAATGTAGTAGCAACTGTACTTGCTTTAAATGGATGAGATAATGCACAAAAGTGTGCATACTTGGTAATTTTATCAACTACCACCATGATGACACTCTTTCCTTCGGACCTAGGTAAACCTGTGATAAAATCCATTGAAATCTCCTCCCAACGTTGACTTGGAATGGATAAAGGTTGTAGAAGTCTCGGGGTCTTGATTGTCTCAACTTTATTCTGCTAGGAAACCAAAAATTCTACCATAAACTTTTGAATATCATATTTAAGGCCATCCCAAAAAAATTCTTTCTTCACCCTGTGGTAAGTTTTTAAAAATCCTGAGTGTCCTCCTAAAGGAGAAGTGTGCAATTCCAAAAGAATCTTTTGTTTTAGTTGGGAGTTCTTACAAAGATATAAGCAATCTTTGTACCATAAAGAATCATTTTTCCAACTAAATGTATCAGATGTACTAGGATCTTGCTGCAAATTTTGAATGAGTGTCCATACTTCTTTGTCCTTCTTCCATTCATCTCTTGCTTCAGTTATAAAATCTGGTTGGATAATAGAAATGGCACAAAGCAATGCTTCCAGCTCTTCATTCTTTCTTGAGAGTGCATCTGCAACAACATTAAGCTTCTCTTTTTTCTAGATTATTTCAAAGTCATAATCCAACATCTTTGTGACCCTTTTTTGTTGTTCTTCTGAAGATATTCTTTGTTCCAAAAAGTGTTTAAGACTATCATGATTAGTCTTTACCTTGAAGTGTCTTCCCATTAGGTAAGTTTGCCATTTTTTTAGTGCATGCAGTATTGCTAACATTTCCTTCTCATAAATAGGTTTCTGTAAATACTTTCCTTTGATTAGATGAATTTCAAAAGAAATGGGTCTTCCTTCCTGCATTAAAACAGCACCAATTCCATTTACTGAGGCATCACATTCCACAATAAAGGTTTTTGTGAAGTCTGACATATCTAAGACCGGTGCTAGGAACATTGCCTCTTTAAGATGTTCAAAGGCCTTAGTTGCTTCAGGAGTCCATGAAAATGCATCTTTCTTGAATAATGTTGTTAGAGGTGCTGCTATTCTCCCATAATTCTTAACAAACTTGCGATAATACCCTGTTAACCCGAGAAATCCTAGCAACTGCTTTATGGTCGTGGGGAATTTCCATTCCTTAATGGCTTTAATTTTGTTAGGGTCTACTTTAACACCCTCGTGAGATATAATATGACCCAGATATTCCACCTCTTGTACTCCAAAGAAACATTTGGATGTTTTTGCATATAATTGTTTCTCCTGCAATAGTTTGAGCACCCTGTTAACATGTTCAACATGATCCTTCCAAGACCTGCTGTAGATTAGTATATCATCAAAAAATACTAGCACAAATTTTCTAAGGAAGGGTTTGAAAATAGAAGTCATCAACCCTTGAAATGTAGAAGGTGCATTGGTAAGGCCAAAAGGCATGACCAAAAATTCATAATGACCCTCATGAGTTCGAAATGCTGTTTTTGGAATATCTTCGGTCTTCATTCTAATTTGATGATATCCTGAACAAAGATCCAACTTGGTAAAATAAATTGCTCCATGTAATTCATCCAATAATTCATCAATCACAGGAATGGGAAATTTATATTTAATGGTGAGCTTATTGAGCTCCCTATAATCCGGACACATTCGCCATGATCCATCCTTCTTGTGTACCAATACTACGGGAGTAGAGAAAGAACTTTGACTAGGTTGAATTATACCCGCCTCTAACATTTCTGCAATCATACGTTCAATTTCGCTCTTTTGGACATAAGGATATCTATAAGGCCTAATGTTTGGAGGAACACTTCTTGGAATCAAATGAATAGCATGATCATGATCATGAACAGGTGGGAGTCCTTTGGTAGTTTCAAATACCTTGGAATGATTGTCCAAGAATTGTTGGAGATCTACAGAAATAGATGATTTTGATGTTGGAACTTCTAGTGAGCATAATTGTGCAATTACACCTCATTGTTCTTTATTTAGAAGCTTTGTCATGACATTAGAGCTTATTATCTTTCCTGGCTTCCCTGCAATACCCCATAATTTGACTTCCTTTCCTTCTGAAAAAAAAAAAGTGAAGAAAAGTTCTTGAAAATTAAAAGATATCGTCCCCAAAGATTGTAACCATTGTACTCCTAGTACAACATCACCACCTCCCATAGGAATGGAAAGCATTGGACTATTCAATACATATTCCACCATGGTTAGCTTGATATTATGTCATTTTCCAGAGCAATTTATAGTTCCTCCATTTGCAACCATCAATTGACATTCTGGTGCTGGGTATAGGAAACAATTCAATTCCTTGCCTACCTTACAATGAATAAAATTATGGGTGCTACCTGAATCAATCAACACTATTACCTTTTTCTTCTTGATATGTCCTTCTATCTTGAGAGTTTTAGGAGTGGTAATTCCTACCAATGCATTACATGATATGGTCGGACTCATTTCTTCCTATTCTTGTTCATTTTCTTCTTCCTCTTCACAATCTATGTAAAATAATTTATTCTCAGCACACTTATGACCTTTAGTGTATTTGCTATCACAACTGTAGCAAAGCCCTTTTGCTCTTTTTTCTTCCAATTTTCGTGGTGTCAACCTTGTAGGTTGTGGAAATCTAGGTGTAGCAACACTTCCTTCTTTATAGAAGTGAGTGGTAGGCTTCCTTGTTGCCATAATTTTACATTCAATTTTTCTTGCCAATGATGCAGGAAAACCCTGCATAACCCACATTCTCGCCCATGCTATGCATATAAAAATTCATTTTCAATAAATGCCCCAAACCAATTCTAGGTCTAGGCAAATTCACACACTATCATTCGCGGAAGCTCCTCAAACATATGGTTCAAAACCATAACTCAACAATCCACTTTTCATGTGATTGAACCCAACTTCAAATAGCATTATAAACTCTTATAAAAGTCTTATAAAAGACTTTAACTATCCACCCACTAGCTTTCATTGCTTAATTTCCAGGTTTTTATGATTAAACCCCCAATGTTTGTCATCGCATGAGAATATTTCAATATTGTGATTTCACTTCAAATAACCCATATATCCACCATACACAATGTATGAAAATCCGCCATGTTTCAACTTTTAATTAAGCCCAAGGCTTAATCCATCTCAACTCGAAAGTTTGGATTCAATTTATTAAATCCTAACAACCTTCACACCTTAATCAAATGCCATAGCATATTTGACCAACACCTAAATATGAATTCAAATCTTGATAAAAACCAAATGCCAATATAAATCCATGTTTTAAAAGTTCAAATCGGAAAATTAATACCACTGCATATCGATTTTATGCATTCCAATATCAATGAAGTTTATGTGAAACCTTCACGCAAATGCCATCATTTAAAAATAACATTTGGCCCACACAAAATTACTCGTCCTTCGATCCTTGTAACATACCCATTCCAGTCAACACAATAATAGATATGGCCATGGTTTTTAATACATATCTGGTAAATAAAATGTGGCTTACCTCCATGAACGCCTATGCAAATTCAATTGAGCCTTCACCTTATTCAAGTTTGACCAACGCTTCCATACATCGACCTTCTCCATCGCTGGCCAACACTGCAGTTTAATTCTTCAATTGCAGAGAGTTTGAAGAAACCTCTACGTCCTCGATTCGATTCAGTCTCCAAAACCCGTCTTCTAATTGAACGCTTTCCTCTGCATCGACTATCCAACGTTGTTCAATCTCTGCGCGTTTGGTTCATACCAAAGCAACGTTCAACAATATATATCAGTATGAAATATCAATCAAATGTTTGCATAACAGTTGAAATCACTCTCAATCCAACAGCGCTCCATCTCACATTGAAACCACAGCTTTTCAACGTTGTATATAACCCATATATTACAATCTGCAATTTAGCCTACGCACCATGCAAACAGTTCATTCAGATTTTATTTAAAACGCGCCTCATACCCATCGCTAAGTCGACTCACCATTACCGTTTTTAATCCTGGTACCTCACCTCAACAGGTCGATTTCAATTCAAGGCTCGAACCTGCAATTTTGATTCATGTCAATTATGTATAACACTAGCATTAAATTCCACAATATGAACCAAAAAATGACTTTTAAGTCTTGATCTTAAATGCGCTGTCTATTTTCAAACAGTGCGCCCATTCTCCCTCAACTGTGTAAATGTTCACAATTCAGAATTGTATGCTTTTCCACATATGTAAACCTTTATTTCATTCGATTCAAAACACAAATCGACAGTAAATTCAATTTTCCCTACACACGTAAAGTCTCACAGATTCCCCATGTACACAATTCAGAATAAAGTCCTTCATAAAAAAACATGAAATTAAATACAAAAATCATCTTGGTTCATGGCCAGATTTTCAAATCAATGGCCCTTTTACAAAAGCCCGTAGGCTTACAAACTTTGATGTCCAAACCACACCTCTCTCTCTATTCTGCTCTGATCTTTTCTTGCCTTTGATGCTTATTAATTTCTACAAATTTAGTTGAACCAATTTAGGTTCACATCCCTTTAATAACTCAACAAGTCCTCAAATAAATCCTACAATCTAGATTTATCCCTAAAATCTTGAAACTAAATCTAACTTAGGCTTCATAATTAATTCTTAGATATCTAAAATCTAATTCCTCTCATGTTCTCCAAATCATTTGGGAACATTAACAAATCCCCACAATAATTAATTTAAAATATAATTTAATCACTCAAAAATCTCATTAATATTTACATAAAATTAATATTTCCTCACAAACATAAGACCCCCTAGTTTAAATAAAATACAAAGTATTTTTCGAATCTAATGCTCTTGCATCATACTCCCAAGGTTGAAAATGATCATGATCTCCTGATCATGCGTTTTAAATTTTTGTCCGCCTGGATCCCACACTTTGTTCTGTAACTCATCATCTATATCTGTTGTAGTTTGTTGCTTTTCTCCAGATCTCCATATCTTATGTTGTCTTGCTCCACTGGCTGCACTTTCACAATCTTTCTCTGTCTTCATTTTGCTGCTGCTCCTTCTCTTCCTTGCTGATGTCTTCCTTTGAGACACTTTCAACATGATTCTTTTGATTAATTCAATTTCCTTGTCCAATAATTTTTCAGATTGTTGATTTCTTGCTGCCTGTTGAGCTCTTACTCGCTCAGTTCTTACTACCACCCAATCATTTATACCCTCTTGTCTTCTACAACGGAAAACTTCTTCTCTGCCTTCTCCTATCAGCAACTTACTGGACTGGTACATTGTGTACTCCTTTCTGTTGTCTTCATCTCTCTGCATCTGCAATTCCCAATTCTGAAATTGAGAATTTCCCTGCACTGAATTCTGATCATTCAGCATTATTTCCAGCAACATAAATTCTTCATTCCATGGATTAGAAATTTCCACAGAATATTCTTCTTCCTTCATTTGACTGCTTAACTGAGTCAAATGTTCTTCAGCACCTGCAATAACACCTGCATTCACAAAACACTTTTTAAAACAAAAATCATAAGGCCTCAGTGCCTTACTTTCCTCTGCCAGCACCTCAGTATGTTGCTCTGAATTTTCCATCTCAATCAACACATTAGTATGCTGATTCTTTCTGCCCAAAGAATTCTCTGAAGAATTCTCAAGACTGTCAACTAGTCTTCCTTTCACATCATCTGCCTCCATGATGTTTTTCTGCTCTTGTTCACTGTAATGAAATCTACCTTCTGCTGCAATCTCCCCATCATACTCTGAATTTTCCAACAAATATTCCAACAATGCAATTTCTCTGTGGCATTGCTGAAGCATATAATCATCATTTACAGTACCTGCATTCATACACAACTTGTTAGTTTTAAAAATACAAGTTTCAACAGTCTCAACTGTTGCTTCACTTATCAGTGCCTCAGACTGATCCACTTCTTCTACATCCACAAGAATTTATTCCTGTGTTGTAATAGCTTCAAGTACAAACGCATCACTTCTTTCTTCTTCAGATTATTTATCTCCTGAAAGATACTTTTCCATACTTGTGACAGCTTCACAAGATTGCGCATCCTCCTCAGTAAAACCTATAATCACATCACAATTGTCAGCTACAAAAATACAAGGTTTTACATTATCCCACTGGTCTGGATTTGCCCAATAACTCATCATCTGCTCAAGCTTCTTCAACTCTTCTGTTAACTGCATGTTTATCTGTTGATCCCTCTTTACTTGTAGTCTCTACCATTTCACTGTCTTCCTCATGGTCCAACCATGTCTCTGGTCTTTCGTATTTTCCTGTAACAATTCCATCAATAACTCAAGATGAACTGTTGTCTCAGCTTTCTCTCTCTCATACTCTTCATCAGTCAACTGCTTCCATATGCCATTTGTCTCGGCATTTTCTTTCTCCTTCTTTCTACTATGGCTTCTCTCTAAACCTCTGCTTTCTCCTTTATGACTTTTAGTATTCATCTCCTTCGCCATGAGTTTCTCACTCATGAGTTGCACCAAGCCTCTACAACAGCAAGCTCTCCTGCTGCCACTTACCCAACCAATCCCTTCCTCTAGATCTGGTCTTTTGGTAATCACCGGTCCTCTGCTGGAACCTTTTGAGCATTCTTCATTGCTCCTTCAGGCTTCACTCATCTGCAATTTCAAGAACACACTTGTCCTTTTCATTCAACCTCTATTGAATCTTCAGGTTCTGCCACTCTCTCTTAGAATCCCTTTCCGGACTCCTTCATCACTGCTCTCCAGTTGTGATCTGCTTCTTCCCGCTGATATTTTCTTAATATGCCTGCAACCAAATTCTTCAAGCATAACTTTCAAACCAGAGTTCAAATAATACTTTGTCAGCTCACCTTCAAGATCCTGTTGATCTCGCTTCACTTCTTCAACTGCACTGCGTCTCTGTGCTGCAATCTTCATCAATTCCAAAATCTGATATTTATTCATCACATGCAATTAATTCAATTTAAAAACTTGAATCTTCACACAGAACTATTCCAGCTCTGATACCACTTGATGCAGGAAAACCCTGCATAACCCACATTTTCGCCCATGCTATGCATATAAAAATACATTTTCAATAAATGCCCCAAACCAATTCTAGGTCTGGGAAAATTCACACACTATCATTCACGGAAGCTCCTCAAACATATGGTTCAAAACCATAACTCAACAATCTACTTTCCATGTGATTTAACCCAACTTCAAATAGCATTAGAAACTCTTATAAAAGTCTTATAAAATACTTTAACTATCCACCCACTAGCTTTCATTGCTTAATTTCCAGGTTTTTATGATTAAACCCCCAATGTTTGTCATGGCATAAGAATATTTCAATATTGTGATTTCACTTCAAATAACCCATATATCCACCATACACAATGTATGCAAATCCGCCATGTTTCAACTTTTAATTAAGCCCAAGGCTTAATCCATCTCGACTCAAAAGTTCAGATTCAATTTATTAAATCCTAACAACCTTCACACCTTAATCAAATGCCATAGCATATTTGACCAACACCCATATATGAATTCAAATCTTGATAAAAACCAAATGCCAATATAAATCCATGTTTTAAAAGTTCAAACCGGCAAATTAATACCACTGCATATCGATTTTATGCATTCCAATATCAATGAAGTTTATGTGAAACCTTAATGCAAACGCAATCATTTAAAAATAAAATTTGGCCCACACAAAATTACTCGTCCTTCGATCCTTGTAACATACCCATTCCATTCAACACAATAATAGATATGGCCATGGTTTTTAATACATATCTGGTAAATAAAATGTGGCTTACCTCCATGAATGCCTACGCAAATTCAATTGCGCCTTCACCTTATTCAAGTTTGACCAACGCTTCCATACATCGACCTTCTCCATCGCTGGCCAACACTGTAGTTTAATTCTTCAATTGCAGAGATTTTGAAGAAACCTCTGCATCCTCGATTCGATTCAGTCTCCAAAACCCGTCTTCTAATTGAACGCTTTCCTCTGCATCGACTATCCAACGCTGTTCAATCTTTGCTCGTTTGGTTCTTACCAAAGCAACGTTCAACAATATATATCAATATGAAATATCAATCAAATGTTTGCATAACAGTTGAAATCACTCTCAATCCAACAGCGCTCCATCTCACATTGAAACCACATCTTTTCAACGTTGTATATAACCCATATATTACAATCTACAATTTATCCTATGCACCATGCAAACAGTTCATTCAGATTTTATTTAAAACGTGCCTCATACCCATCGCTAAGTCGACTCACCATTATCGTTTTTAATCCTGGTACCTCACCTCAACAGGTCGATTTCAATTCAAGGCTCGAACCTGCAATTTTGATTCATGTCAAGTACGTATAACACCAGCATTAAATTCCACAATATGAACCAAAACACGACTTTTAAGTCTTGATCTTAAATGCGCTGTCTATTTTCAAACAGTGCGCCCATTCTCCCTCAACTGTGTAAATGTTCACAATTCAGAATTGTATGCTTTTCCACATATGTAAACCTTTATTTCATTCGATTCAAAACACAAATCGACAGTAAATTCAATTTTCCCTACACACGTAAAGTCTCACAGATTCCCCATGTACACAATTCAGAATAAATTCCTTCATAAAAAAACATGAAATTAAATACAAAAATCCTCTTGGTTCATGGCCAGATTTTCAAATCAATGGCCCTTTTACAAAAGCCCACAGGCTTACAAACTTTGTTGTCCAAACCACACCTCTCTCTCTATTCTGCTCTAATATTTTCTTGCCTTTGAGGCTTATTAATTTCTACAAATTTAGTTGAACCAATTTAGGTTCACATCCCTTTAATAACTCAACAAGTCCTCAAATAAATCCTACAATCTAGATTTATCCCTAAAATCTTGAAACTAAATCTAACTTAGGCTTCATAATTAATTCTTAGATATCTAAAATCTAATTCCGCTCATGTTCTCCAAATCATTTGGGAACATTAACAAATCCTCACAATAATTAATTTAAAATATAATTTAATCACTCAAAAAATCTCATTAATATTTACATAAAATTAATATTTCCTCACAAACATAAGACCCCCTAGTTTAAATAAAATACAAAGTATTTTTCGAATCTAATGCTCCTGCATCATACTCCCAAGGTTGAAAATGATCATGATCTCCTGATCATGCGTTTTAAATTTTTGTCCACCTGGATCCCACACTTTGTTCTGTAACTCATCATCTATATCTGTTGTAGTTTGTTGCTTTTCTCCAGGTCTCCATATCTTATGTTGTCTTGCTCCACTGGCTGCACTTTCACAATCTTTCTCTGTCTTCATTTTGCTGCTGCTCTTTCTCTTCCTTGTTGATGTCTTCCTTTGAGACACTTTCAACATGATTCTTTTGATTAATTCAATTTCCTTGTCCAATAATTTTTCAGATTGCTGATTTCTTGCTGCCTGTTGAGCTCTTACTCGCTCAGTTCTTACTACCACCCAATCATCCATACCCTCTTGTCTTCTACAACGGAAAACTTCTTCTCTTCCTTCTCCTATCAGCAACTTACTGGACTGGTACATTGTGTACTCCTTTCTGCTGTCTTCATCTCTCTGCATCTGCAATTCCAAATTCTGAAATTGAGAATTTCCCTGCACTGAATTCTGATCATTCAGCATTATTTCCAGCAACATAACTTCTTCATTCCATGGATTAGAAATTTCCACAGAATATTCTTCTTCCTTCATTTGACTGCTTAACTGAGTCAAATGTTCTTCAGCACCTGCAATAACACCTGCATTCACAAAACACTTTTTAAAACAAAAATCATAAGGCCTCAGTGCCTTACTTTCCTCTGCCAGCACCTCAGTATGTTTCTCTGAATTTTCCATCTCAATCAACACATTAGTATGCTGATTCTTTCTGCCCAAAGAATTCTCTGAAGAATTCTCAAGACTGTCAACTAGTCTTCCTTTCACATCATCTGCCTCCATGATGTTTTTCTGCTCTTGTTCACTGTAATGAAATCTACCTTCTGCTGCAATCTCCCCATCATACTCTGAATTTTCCAACAAATATTCCAACAATGCAATTTCTCTGTGGCATTGCTGAAGCATATAATCATCATTTACAGTACCTGCATTCATACACAACTTGTTAGTTTTAAAAATACAAGTTTCAACAGTCTCAACTGTTGCTTCACTTATCAGTGCCTCAGACTGATCCACTTCTTCTACATCCACAAGAATTTCTTCCTGTGTTGTAACAGCTTCAAGTACAAATGCATCACTTCTTTCTTCTTCAGAGTATTTATCTCCTGAAAGATACTTTTCCATACTTGTGACAGCTTCACAAGATTGCGCATCCTCCTCAGTAAAACCTATAATCACATCACAATTGTCAGCTACAAAAATACAAGGTTTTACATTATCCCACTGGTCTGGATTTTCCCAATAACTCATCATCTGCTCAAGCTTCTTCAACTCTTCTGTTAACTGCATGTTTATCTGTTGATCCCTCTTTACTTGTAGTCTCTACCATTTCACTGTCTTCCTCATGGTCCAACCATGTCTCTGGTCTTTCGTATTTTCCTGTAACAATTCCATCAATAACTCAAGATGAACTGTTGTCTCAGCTTTCTCTCTCTCATACTCTTCATCAGTCAACTGCTTCCATATGCCATTTGTCTCGGCATTTTCTTTCTCCTTCTTTCTACTATGGCTTCTCTCTAAACCTCTGCTTTCTCCTTTATGACTTTTAGTATTCATCTCCTTCGCCATGAGTTTCTCACTCATGAGTTGCACCAAGCCTCTACAACAGCAAGCTCTCCTGCTGCCACTTACCCAACCAATCCCTTCCTCTAGATCTGGTCTTTTGGTAATCACCGGTCCTCTGCTGGAACCTTTTGAGCATTCTTCACTGCTCCTTCACGCTTCACTCATCTGCAACTTTCAAGAACACACTTGTCCTTTTCATTCAACCTCTATTGAATCTTCAGGTTTTGCCACTCTCTCTTAGAATCCCTTTCCGGACTCCTTCATCACTGCTCTCCAGTTGTGATATGCTTCTTCCCGCTGATATTTTCTTAATATGCCTGCAACCAAATTCTTCAAGCATAACTTTCAAACCAGAGTTCAAATAATACTTTGTCAGCTCACCTTCAAGATCCTGTTGATCTCGCTTCACTTCTTCAACTGCACTGCGTCTCTGTGCTGCAATCTTCATCAATTCCAAAATCTGATATTTATTCATCACATGCAATTAATTCAATTTAAAAACTTGAATCTTCACACAGAACTATTCCAGCTCTGATACCACTTGATGCAGGAAAACCCTGCATAACCCACATTTTCGCCCATGCTATGCATATAAAAATACATTTTCAATAAATGCCCCAAACCAATTCTAGGTCTGGGAAAATTCACACACTATCATTCACGGAAGCTCCTCAAACATATGGTTCAAACCCATAACTCAACAATCTACTTTTCATGTGATTGAACCCAACTTCAAATAGCATTAGAAACTCTTATAAAAGTCTTATAAAATACTTTAACTATCCACCCACTAGCTTTCATTGCTTAATTTCCAGGTTTTTATGATTAAACCCCCAATGTTTGTCATGGCATGAGAATATTTCAATATTGTGATTTCACTTCAAATAACCCATATATCCACCATACACAATGTATGCAAATCCGCCATGTTTCAACTTTTAATTAAGCCCAAGGCTTAATCCATCTCGACTCAAAAGTTCGGATTCAATTTATTAAATCCTAACAACCTTCACACCTTAATCAAATGCCATAGCATATTTGACCAACACCCATATATGAATTCAAATCTTGATAAAACCAAATGCCAATATAAAACCATGTTCTAAAAGTTCAAACCCGCAAATGAATACCACTGCATATCGATTTTATGCATTCCAATATCAATGAAGTTTATGTGAAACCTTCACGCAAACGCCATCATTTAAAAATAACATTTGGCCCACACAAAATTACTTGTCCTTCGATTCTTGTAACATACCCATTCCAGTCAACGTAATAATATATATGGCCACGGTTTTTAATACATATATGGTATAAAATGTAGCTTACCTCCATGAACGCTTACACAAATCCAATTGCGCCTTCACCTTATTCAAGTTTGACCAATGCTTCCATACATCGACCTTCTCCATCCCTGGCCAACATTGCAGTTTGATTCTTCAATTGCAGAGAGTTTGTAAGTTTATTCTCAGATCCTCGATCTGATTCTGCACAAACCCGTCTTCTAATTGAACGCTTTCCTCTGCATCGACTATCCAACGCTGTTCAATCTTTGCTCGTTTGGTTCTTACCAAAGCAACGTTCAACAATATATATCAATATGAAATATCAATCAAATGTTTGCATAACAGTTGAAATCACTCTCAATCCAACAGCGCTCCATCTCACATTGAAACCACATCTTTTCAACGTTGTATATAACCCATATATTACAATCTACAATTTATCCTATGCACCATGCAAACAGTTCATTCAGATTTTATTTAAAACGTGCCTCATACCCATCGCTAAGTCGACTCACCATTACCATTTTTAATCCTGGTACCTCACCTCAACAGGTCGATTTCAATTCAAGGCTCGAACCTGCAATTTTGATTCATGTCAAGTACGTATAACACCAGCATTAAATTCCACAATATGAACCAAAACATGACTTTTAAGTCTTGATCTTAAATGCGCTGTCTATTTTCAAACAGTGCGCCCATTCTCCCTCAACTGTGTAAATGTTCACAATTCAGAATTGTATGCTTTTCCACATATGTAAACCTTTATTTCATTCGATTCAAAACACAAATCGACAGTAAATTCAATTTTCCCTACACACGTAAAGTCTCACAGATTCCCCATGTACACAATTCAGAATATATTCCTTCATAAAAAAACATGAAATTAAATACAAAAATCCTCTTGGTTCATGGCCAGATTTTCAAATCAATGGCCCTTTTACAAAAGCCCATAGGCTTACAAACTTTGTTGTCCAAACCACACCTCTCTCTCTATTCTGCTCTAATCTTTTCTTTCCTTTGAGGCTTATTAATTTCTACAAATTTAGTTGAACCAATTTAGGTTCACATCCCTTTAATAACTCAACAAGTCCTCAAATAAATCCTACAATCTAGATTTATCCCTAAAATCTTGAAACTAAATCTAACTTAGGCTTCATAATTAATTCTTAGATATCTAAAATCTAATTCTCTCATGTTCTCCAAATTATTTTGGGAACATTAGCAATCTTAACAATAATTAATTTAAAATATAATTTAATCACTCAAAAATCTCATTAATATTTACATAAAATTAATATTTCCTCACAAACATAAGACCCCCTAGTTTAAATAAAATACAAAGTATTTTTCGAATCTAATGCTCCTGCATCAGCCAACCTGAATGCCTTCTCCAATGAATCAGGTTCCAAAACGCGAACTTCATGTTGGATGCTATCCTTTAAAGTACCTATGAAGAGATCAATCCTGTGTTCCTCTGGAATATCAGTTACCCTTATATTCAATTTTTTAAAGTCCTCAATGTGCTCCCCGTTAAACCCTTTTGTTTGAGATTTATCAATTGGCTAAAGAAGTTGTTGCTCTTTGTATCCTCATAATGTGCTATCATTTCCTCCGTAAAAATTGACCAAGTGACAATTTTTTTACGGGAGCAAAGCCATCGATACCATACAAATGTATTTTATTCTAAATGTAAAGTTTCAATGCGTACCTTTTGTGTGTTTTGCACATTATGGAGATCAAAATATTGCTCCATCTGTAGTATCCATGTTATAGGATCCTTTCCATCAAACTTCCTCATATCCATTTTTGGAATATGGTGGTTCTTCCCGCCAACATTAGAGTTTATGAAGTCACGATTAAAATTTATTTTGTTCTCATCATGAGTTTCCTCTACTATCTTTTCACCGTTAGGAAAAATTTCTTGTATCAACTTTTTCAAACCTTCCATGTCTACTTTTAGATCATTCTTCATGTTTTCCAAGTTGTCTTTCATTTTTTTCATCGATCTTAGCTTCCATGACATCCATCTTAGATTCCATGTTGGCTTCCATGCCATCTATCTTAGATTCTACACCTTTCTTCAAACCATCCATCTTCGCTTCCATGACATCCATCTTAGATTCCATGTTGGCTTCCATGCCATCTATCTTAGATTCTACACCTTTCTTCAAACCATCCATCTTCGCTTCCACACCTTTCTTCAAAACTTCCATTTCATTTTTTGTTGCACTTTGCGAGAGCGAAATTTGGTGCACTTGCTCTTGTAATTTTGATAGATCATGTTGCAATTATTCATCTTCATGAGTCATAGTAGAGCCTTCTGAAGGCTTAATGGGTGTTGAATTATTTTTACAGAGAATTTTTTAGAACCCAATATTGATATCTATTCTACAATATGCCCTTGGAATCAATTCAAATTTATTCTTCAAGCAAGACTTATGCAATTCAGAAAGAAAAAATTACACACCTATTTCTTGCTTTTGAGGAGCTCGATATTTAAATTGGATTATCTTTGTGATTGTGGTTCTTCAATATCTGAAATTTGACACTGAGGTAGCCTTCTAAATTATCTTTCAAATGCCACAGGTCTAACTTGATTTGGATTCTCCAAGGAAAAGTAATGTACAATCTCCCACAATGACCTAATTATGGACTCGTTTAGTAGAGCAAACTTGTACGACTTGCCACGTGTCACTGTTTCAACTTTTAGCTCTGAAATTGATAGCAAAGAAACCAAAGTCCATGTAATTGTGACTAATTTTTACGGCACTCCAATCCGATGCTCAGAGAGAGAGTTATGAAGATTTTCCCATGATCACCTCTTTGAGATGAAATTCAGGATCCTGAAAAAGCGCTACCTTCCACAGATCATATCTCCGAAAATTTTGTGAAACAAGCTCTGAAATTTTGTGACGAATTTCCTCAAGATGTCAGATTCACACCCTAAAAATTTCATATTTTGAACCTTCGTAGAAAAAAATTTATAGCGCAAATTCCACGATGACATGTTTAGATTAAATTGAGGAGCCTAAAAAAAGACCTAACTTCTATAGATCATATCTCCGAAAACATTGCAGAAAAAGCTCTCAAATTTTGCGACGATGTTCCTCAGGATTTCGGCTATGCACCCTAAAAATTTGAGCTTCTGAAACTTCGTAGAAAAAAAATTATAGCGAAAATGCCATGATGACCTGTTTGGAGTAGTGAAACCCTAGAATCCAAAGCTCTGATACCAAATGTTGTGAAGCCAACTCAAAAAATAGAAGAAAAGAGATATCAATGCCTTAGAAATAAGCCACTTCGAGGGGACAACCTCCAATACATTACATGAATGAACAATTCTTGGATGATACAAATTACAAAACCACCTTTCTATATATAGGAGTCCATTGGGCCACAATGTAATCCTAGCTGACCTAACAATAATAATTTAAGGGCACAATAATAAAAATATGGTGGTTACAGGGGTACAATAATAACAATAATGGGGTTACACTAACAAAAATAAGGGACTATACTAGTAATATAGCTGTTAGAGTCGGTCTTTACAGCCCTCCGTCAGAGATCATTTCTCTTATTGCATTTCATTGTTTAGGTGTCTCATTCCGCTCATTCATCTGCATTCCGTTAGGCAGCATGCCATTAACTGATGGAAGGGTTTGGTTTTTTCTTGTTTCCCTCATGTTTGTACCTGCTGGGTTGGTCAAAATTTCTCCAAAATCATCAAAGTTCATTTCAAGTCATTTGCAGTAATAGATGCCATTTTGGTCAAAAAGAGTCATTTAGTTTTTGAGTCTAGGGTTCGGTCTTCTAAAATGTCAAATAATGCCCGCAGGCCATGAGGAGGTTTTCCATAAGTTTTCAGTTCAAAATTTTTATTATCAAACATGCTCAAGGACATTTCTTGTTCAAAACTCTGTTTTGAATAAGAAATTTTCGAATTTATTTTTGTAATAAAATGTATTTTTCCACCATGTTGTACTTCACCATGCAAACTCTGGTCATCCTTTGCCAAGGATCAATGCCACCAGCCCTGCAAGAAATCAACCAATTTCATCATTCGAAGCTCGGAAAGTCATGAGGAAACAAAAGACAGAAGTTGAATTAAATGAAAAGTGCCAAAGTAAAAAAAAAACATTACAAAATGGGTTGTGAGAAGAAAAAATCAAAGCCATCTCTTTTCAAGATATTTCTCAAGGTTATTTATTCATTTGCAACAAGTTTCATTCAGAAAATCCAAGGGAGAAGGCGAAGTTGGAAGTGGAAGAGAAAAACTGCATTTGAGGAAGGCTGACTGTGTGTGTTAAGGTGAGCGCAGCGCATTGGGCATAGGCGCGGCGCACCCACACGACGCGGCGCATAGAGCCGAAATTCTCCGTGTATTTTTCTAAGGGTGCGGCGCACCCATTGAGCGCGACGCATTGGGCTTGCGCGCGGTGCGCATAACCCCAAAGGCCGAAACTCGTCTTGCTTCATCAAAAACTCAGTTTGATTCAGTTCTTTTATTGCCAAGTAAGTGTGCGCGCTTGATATTTGAGTTTAATTCCTGTTGGGTGTTGTTTGAAGGTGAAATTCAAGTGTTTAAATGGTGCAAGGATAAACCCTATACCCACATTGCAATCTGCTCCCAAGGGTTTGAAAAGAGGTGGTTAAAACTTGAAACTTGGGTGTTTAAACTCCCATTCTATTGACATTTGTGCTCTTGTTATGGTTATCATTTTTTTTACTGCTATCAATTTCATACTATTATACCTACCATACTCCTATTCCCTGCTGTCCCATGTTCCTTATTCTCTTTTATTCCCATGTCATTGAATCCTCAAACCCTATCGTTTGCCATCATCTCCTTCCCTTCATAGCATTGATAAAATCCTGATTACCAAAGATTCAAGGACTGTTTTAATATCCTTGATTTCACTTTAACCCAAGTATACTTTTTCATTGCACTCTTATCCCTAAAAACTATCCTCATTACTATCACCTATAACTACATCACCTATAAATCTCCAAATCTTTAAGTCCCCCAAACAGTGACTGTCCTCACCACTAAAATTCACTTGACAGTCTACTTTATTCCTTGTGATATTTCTCCGCAGCACCTATTGTATATGTGACACTTTTGGCATTAAAACATACACAAAATTTTTGTTTTCACCATACATATATCAGCATATACTTGTCAAACACCTTGATTTTAGCACCATGTCAGAGACAAATTCATCATATGAGCAGGGATATGAACAGGACAGTGATTCAAATGCAGAGCTAAATGTACCGAGGAGGTATCATAAGAGTGGCAGGCACATCCAGGAGGAGCCCACTTCTTTGGCTCAATTGCAGGCCTGCCCACTTGCAATGACATGCTTTCAACAACATTCATGTTTTCGGTATTACGAGATGATATCTCAGATTCAGCACCATCTAGAGTTAGTTCGCTTATTTGTCCTACATTTGCGGGATGGTCATGTAAATCTTGCTGGAGTGAACTTCACTTTGACACCAGGGACAATTTCTGATGCGACCGGGATACCGAACATTGGTGAGGAGTGGAATAAGAGACAGTAGCTGGATAGAGCATATTATGAGCCTTACATCAGATCTGGATATTTGAGGCAGTTGAGCAGGGTATTTCCATTCCGATTTCTGAAGGAGTCCTATGCGCCATTAATGAAGCTCATCATTAGATATTTCAGCTGTGAGGGTAGATTCTCGCGCCTTTATGCATATCATATCAGACTTTTGATGCATTTCACGAGAGTGAGAATGATGAATATTCCATACTTCATGTGTCGGAATATAGAGCGGATGACTACCCTCGTGAAGAAGAAGACTCCGGAGCAGCAACATAACAACATTTATCATTATGCACTCATCAAAATCATTGTGGTACATCAGCTTGGTTTGCAGGGCATCACCTGGGATGAGTTCATTTCTCGTGACTTCTTTGCAGCCCCCGAGCCTCCTCCCGAGATTGTTCATGATGAGGCAGATCCTTCGCATCAGTTTGAGATTCCTGAGACTTAGCCTATCAGTGCTCCAGGGTGTGTGACATATCAGAGAGGCCACAGAGCTTTATTTGCAGCAGCACGACGAGTACTATCTCCACCAGGGTGGAAGGGGTCTCGTTATCTTCATCAGCAGTGCGAGTACTATCTCCACATGGCGTGGAATGGCTCTCGTCTTCTACATCAGCACAGGTACAGGACAGAGGCAAGAATCCTATGCACGATGAGGGCCCCTCACAAGGCCAGGATACTGATTTTATTTTGATCGATGTTGATGCGAGTTCTCCTAGCTCGAAGCTGAAAGAGATCATCCAGGAACAAAAGGCTGAGATTGATACTTTGACCGTGAATTTGCAGAGAGCTCAGTGGGTTATAGATTACTTGTACCAATGTAATAAACATCTGGAGGATCAGCAGACACTCATAGAGTTGCGGCAAATCCGTGAAGACCGTGCATTGGCCCGGAAGAGACCAGGTGACATGACACCATTTGAGCGAGAGACTTGCCTTACGCATTACAACATTCATCTGGAGAAGCTCTTGGCGAAGGCCAATAGGGACAAAGACATGCTCAGACACATGAAGAATCACTATTGGGCCCGCACGCATGTTTGCAGAGCAAAAATGAAGATCCTGAAGGCGAGGCTGAGAAAAGCACTGAAACGTCGGAAAAGGCCGGATCCACTCCGAATCTTGGCTGAAGTTTCCTTGGCTGAGCATGAGACATGATGGGAGACCTTCACTCCAAATTTCAGAAAATTTGGAGAATATTTTGTCATTTTGAAATTTTTTGGTTGCAAAACAGGTTTTTCCGCCCGACGCGTCGTGCCACCCGACGCGCGCTTACGTTTGGGACATCTTCTGGAGGAAAACTTTGCATTTTTTGGTTTGTTATGATATATTATGTATGTTCAGGAATGGCCAAAGCATTTCATCAAATTATGGGCTGCCTAAAGGGCCAAAAACACTCCAAAATTGGCCTTTCTGCCACTTTTTGCACCAGCAGGAACCAGTCTTGGGATATTGCAGTTTTGGAGGGGACAATCCAAATTGAAAAATTCAACTTGGGTTGGATAGAAGACATCCAGGGCTTTCCAACGAGCTATCATGAGTTCAATTTTGACTTCGGGAAGTGCCTCAAAATCACCTCCAAAGTGGCGCGACGCATAGAGAATTTGAGCGCGGCGCATAGAGAAATTTTGCCTCATTTTCACTCTTCAGCTCAGAAATTCGCCCAGTTTTGACTAGTTTTACTTTTTCATGTGATGATTGACCTAAAATGATGTAATTTGATGACTATGATGTAAATTTGGCATGTTTTTACTTGTTCTAGAGGATTCATTCACTAAAAAGTGAAAATTAAGTGAATGGATCAGTTTCCTAGCATATAGAGGCAAGTTGTTTGGCTACCTAGATTTTAGCTCCATGTTTAGAATTGGTTGAAACAACTCCTAGAAGGTTGAGCTCAACCCCTAGAGGCATGGGAATGGGTTAGGATGGTTTATATATTTTATTTTCTGAGACATTTTTAGGGTTGGATACTTCGGAAAATTTTGGCACCTTATTGTACATTCATTTCAGATTTTTGGCAAAGGAAAGACCAGAGTTTTGCAGCACTTGTTGGGATCCTTGTGGCTTCTGAGTTTTGATGATGTTCTTCTCATGTTATTGTAAGTTTCATTAATTTTATATGTATGCCATTTCCCTTCTCTATGCTTCTGAATTAAACAAATGAGTATTTGAGGTAGAATTCATTGATTTGCTGGTGCTCTGCCTTAGACTTTTGTTTAGTTTTATATATTTTCGTCAGTTTGAAGAGGATCCTTGCACTCTCTTTCCCTCTTCAGCTCCTCAGAAGTCTTTTCCATCCATTCATTCTATCTAAGACATCAAAGCCGCTGCCTACCTCGCCCCAACTTGAACTCTGCAAGAATTTGGCCTCATCCCCAAGCCCGAAGATTGTTTTTCCCTTTTTCCAACAAAAACCCCTAAAAATCAAAATCAAACCCTCTTATTTGTTTATCTAGCCTAAGATCAATTGTTTTTATCGTCATCTTAAGCCCCTTTGAATATTTTCATTGAGATTGACCCGAAGAGAGCCCTCTCCTGTCCTCATAGGGCTAGCTACGAGGCTGAGCGTGGTTTGGTGTTGTCCTTCTTCTGCCTTATTTCAGCCTAAGGTGGATTTAGGAACTAACATAGTGGCAACCATACTGGGGAAGAAAATGTTTTGCTTATTGGTGTTATTTTTTTCATAAGTTACATACGGAGTCTGAAGTCACGCCAGGTAGCTTTCGAAACGCTTTTGCCTTGCATTAGCGAAAGTAGATAAACGTTGCTTCAAGTCGATCTCCGGTTTAACTTGTGAATGTGACATTTGACTTGTGAGTTACCCCAGTATATTACATCGTTCTGGACTTTTGGATGATTGAGTCTAGAATTTGATAGGCTAAATAGATTGTTTTTCCCTTTGATTTTTGAATAGATCAACACACTGGCTTCCAGAATACATACTAGATCAAATCCCGATCCTGATCCTTCTCCAGTGTATGAGAATCCCAATCTGATTTCAAGAATCCTCCGTCGTGAAAGTCCCGTGATCCCTTTGTTGAAATCTCATTCATGCCCGACTGTATTTGAGTTCCTTGAAGATATTGAGTTTGATGATCAGTTCGAGTTGTCCTTGTTTGAAACTAAATCTGAAAGTGCTACTGGTTCTACCATCATAAATCCCGAGTTCATCAAGTACCTTGAGGTTGAACAAGCTAATAGATCTATTGAGAATTACATTCTGAACCTTCAGAACTCTATTGTGGCAACGAATATTCCTGAGTTTATTGAATCTGCTTCTGAAACTCTTGGTCCATCAGTAGTTACATCTGATTCACAAGTTCACGCTGAGCCTTCTTTTATTCCTACCATTCCCTTGCAACCATCGATATATGATCAGCAATCGGCAGTAGTTCCTCCTCCATCTCCACCACATACACCCCGAACACCTACTGCTCCTACTCCACCCGTTTCTCCAAGACAGATCATAAATCCACCAAGAGTCATGGATGCTAGATTCACACCTCTTGTTTTGCCAGCAAATTTGGATCCTATGCCCGCTGATTATCAGAGTAAAATTCCTTTGTTTGATGGTACTCTTCAAAGTGTGCCCGCTCAGCAGCATATTGATAGAATGACAGACTTTTTGGACCTGCATGAAATTGACGAAGAGAATGTCTCCATGAGATTGTTTGTCCAAACTTTTGGAGGGGAGGTACGTAAATGGTTCAGAGCTCTACAGCCCAGAACTATTAATACATTAGAAGAGCTTTAGAGACAGTTTCTAGATCGGTGGGAGATGAAGAAGGATCTGCTTCACATCACTTCTGAGTATACTAAGATCAAGCGCAATCCTGGTGAGTCCGTCCAAGACTATATTATCATATTTAATGCGGTTTATAATGCAATTCCTGATGACTTGAGGCCTTCTAAGAAGTCAGCTTTGTTAAAATTCCCGGATGGTTTTGATCCAGAGATGGCCTATTCATTACGAGATAGAGATTCGCCTACTTTAGAGGATATGCAGAAGATTGTCGTGAGTGTTGAGGCAAACTTGAATGATAAGAGAGCTAGACTGAAAGCCGAGAAGAAAGTTATGATAAAGGAAGAAGCTTCTACATCTACAGATCAGATACTTCACAAAATGGGAAATATGTTCGAAATATTCACTCTTGATAAGCCCGAACCACAAGTTCGTAATCCTAACTTTCGTGGTCAGCAACAGCCCCAATTCAGGATTAAGCAACGAGAACAGCGAGCACAAGAACTAGCAGTCCAGCAGCAAGTGAAGACACCTCTTCAGCAGAATTTTGTTGGTCAGGATTCAGATGATGAAGATGATGTAGTGGGGGAGTAAAATCACTTCTTTACTCCTGATGATTTTCCCATATATATCACCGAAGATGAAGAGTATGCAGAATGTTCAGCGGTACAAAGAGATGAGGATTTTATCCTAGCTAATGATGCAGATCTTGAGGAGGAGTCGGATGAGTATCAGAGAGGATATATGAATGCATTGTCAGCTCAGCAGAAGCAATATTCTCTTAGAAATAGAGATGTACCAGTCAATCCAATTCAGAAGAGGAAGGAAGTTTCAGCGCCTAAAAATGATTCACCTGTTGCACAAAAGAAAGCAAAAGAGATAGTTGATCCTGCTGCCACTAAGTCATCATCAGCAGAAAAATCAAATCAGCCAATTACATCGAGAGAGAAGGTTGAAAAGAAAGATGTTCCAGCCAAAGAGATCGAAAAGACTTCAACTTTTAGTTTGGAGAATGAAATTTCAAAATTGAAGGTATCCATCCCCTTGACTGAACTAATGAGGAACAACACTTATAAAGGTCAAGTTTCTAGAATTTTGAATTTTGATCCCATGTCTGATATGGTGAATATTGAAGATGATCAACCGAAATTGATATTTGGACCAGCTTTAGATGGTGAGTCTCCGGAAAGCGAAGTGCCTCCATTTTATATCAGTGTTCGATTGCATGAGTTTGTATTGCATAATGCCATGTTCGATTCTGGTGCTTCCCATAACCTTATGTCGAAAGCAATCATGGAGAAGCTGGGTTTAGATATTACCAGGAAGTACCATGATCTTTATTCATTTGATTCTAGCAAGGTGAGATGTATTGGGCTCATTAAAGACTTGGTTGTAAGTTTGGATCATATTCCTACAAAGAATGTTTTGATGGACGTTGTTGTAGCAGACATTCCTCTGAGATTTGGTATGTTGCTTTCCAGATCTTAGGGAGAAAAATTGAAAGGGACACTACAATTAGATTTCTCTTATGCGACGATTCCCGTGTTTGGCCAAATGAGAAAGTTGTATCGGGAACAAAAAATGAAGTATATGATTACGACCAAGGAGAAACCAGTTAATCATCCGATTAATTATGTACATACATATCTAGAGTCTTTTGTTTTGTTTTCAGATAGTTTTAATGATGTAGATAGTCAGTTGGTTCAAGCAGAAGATATCCGAGAGATTACCGAGAATTTCAGAGAAGTTTTGCAGAAGGAAAGGCAGCTACCGGAAAGCACAGTTGAACAATCAGCTAAAGATAGTGGACAACAAGCAGAAAAAACAGAGCTAGCACAATTTCAGCACTTAGAGGATGATGAAGAGGGTCTATGGACTATAGATTTCGATGGTGCAGTGGGCAATGATGGTGCTGGAATTGGTATTTGGGTACGCAGTCCTTTTTCCGCTCCTAACAAGGTACCGAGCAATGTATGGGTATGTTCTTACAAATTAGCATTTGATTGTTCGAACAATGAGGCTGAGTATGAAGCTCTGATTGCTGGCCTAAAGATTCTTAGAAAGCTGAATGCTAAGAGAATTGTAGTCTATGGCGACTCCGAATTGGTGATTAAGCAGGTAAAGGGTGAATATCAAACGAAACATCCCTGGATGCGCGCTTACTGGAACGTTGTCCTTGATATTTTGAAACAGTTTTCAGATTATACCTTGACTTGTACTCCTCGCATTCAAAATGGAATTGCAGATGCACTTGCTAAGGCAGCAAGTAACTTGAAGATCCCAATGAATTCAAGTAATAAGTTTGAAATCCATGTGAAGCACCGTCCTACCATACCGAATAATCAAAGATGTTGGCAAGTTTTCCAAGATGATGATGAGATTAATGATTTTCTGCAAAGTAAAGGCAAGTTCAAATATACCTCAATCGATGTGGAATATGATGATGGTGATGATGTTCAAGTTAATCAAATGGAAGTGTTATAGCTGAAAGATAACAATATTCCTAAAGGTTTGATACCTTTATAAGAACTCTTTGATCAGGATGATGTGGTCAAGAAACCAACTTTACAACCGACTGAAAAGGGAGTAGAGGATGTAAATATTGGGACAGCTGAAAACCCCAAAATGGTAAAGTTATGCAAATCATTGCCACCGGAGGTAAAGGCTAAATATGTGAGTTTGTTGTCTTCATTTGCTGATGCTTTCGCTTGGGATTACTCAGATTTAAAGACGTATGACACCAATATAATCCAGCATACTATCCCAATTAAGCCTAATCAGAAGCCTTTCAGACAAAAGCTAAGAAGAATCAATCCGAAGTTGTTGCCATCGATTGAGAAGGAGGTAAACAGGTTGTACAAAGCAGGAATCATTGTTCCTATCAGATTTTCTGATTGGATTTCCAATTTAGTGCTAGTGCGGAAAAAGACAGGTGAGATTAGATTGTGTATTGATTTCCGAAATCCGAACAAGGTGTCATTGAAGGAAAATTATCCATTGCCTAAGATGGATCATATATTGCAGCGAGTAGTGGGTGCATATCGCATGTCACTACTCGACGATTATTCTAGATATAACCAAATTTTGGTTCATGAGGACGACCGCGACAAAACAGCCTTCACCACTCCGTGGGGGACATTTCACTATGCCAAGATGCCATTTGGTTTGAAGAATGCTGGTACAACTTTCCAGCGGGCGATGGACATGGCTTTTGCGAATGAAAAAGATGTTTTCCTTGTTATATACCTTGATGATTTGACGGTGTTTTCCAATTCAGATGAAGAGCATATGTATCACTTGAAAGTTGTTTTTCAGAAGTGCAGAAAATATGGTGTCTCACTTAATCCTAAAAATAGCTTGTTCTCCATGGATGAAGGTAAATTACTTGGTCACATTATTTCCAAATATGGCATTCGTATTGATCCAGCACGTGTTGAAGAAATCCAGCAAATTAACCCTCCCAGGAACAAGAAAGAGATTTAGTCTTTTAATGGTAAGATGAAATTTTTGCGTCGTTTTGTCCCTAACCTTGCTGAGCATTTGAGAGAAATAAAAAATATGCTGAAAAAGGATAGCCAAGTGAAGTGGACTGAAGATGCAGTAAAGTCCTTTAATTTGGTGAAGTTGGCACTATCTTCAGCCCCAGTGTTAATCAGCCTGGATTACACCCAAGACTTTATTTTGTTTTCCTTTGCTTCAGAGCACACCATGGCAGCTGTGTTAATGCAGAAAAGAGATGGACATGAGAAGCCTATAGCGTTTTTCAGTCGAGCTATTAGAGACGCAGCCCTGAAATACATCATTGAGAAACAAGCTCTGGCACTGGTAAAGGCATTGAAGGATTTCCGGGTATACATTTTGCATTCCCATATTTTAGCTTATGTTCCTAACGCTGCCGTGAAATATGTTTTAGTACAGACTGATCTGGAAGAAAGACGTGGTAAGTGGATCGCAGCTTTGCTGGAATATGATGTGGAAATAAGGCCCACGAAGCTTATCAAGGGACAGGGGCTGGCGAAACTTATGGCTGAATCCAATTTGCACGCATTAGACATAAATCTGATTGCTGCTATGTCTGATGAAGATGAGGAGAATTTGCCACTTCAGGTATCGGAAATTTTTGTTGATTCCCCATGGTATTCAGATATCGTCTATGTTCTTAAAAATTTGTCATCACCGCCTGGCATGACTAGAAACAAAGGTAGGACTTTGAAACTGAAGGCTGCAAAATTTTGTATTTTGAATTCTGCACTTTTTTGGAAGGATCTAGGTGGTGTGTTATTGAATTTTTTGGTGGAGGAAGAAGCGAAGAAGGTAATGGAAGATTTCCACAAAGGTGACTGCGGAGGTCATCATTTTTGGAAGACAACTGCCAATGAGATTTTGAGAGCAGGGTACTATTGGCCCAAATTGTTTGCTGATGTCTATAAAACAGTCAAAGGCTGCCATGAGTGCCAGATTTTCGAAGGAAGATAGAAATTACAGCCATTACCACTCAATCCTATTGAGATAAGCGCCCCTTTCCAACAGTGGGGTTTGGATTTCATTGGGGAAATCCATCCTCCTTCCTCAGGACAGCATAGATGGATTCTAATAGCCACTGATTACTTTACGAAATGGATCGAAGTAGTTCCTACAATACAAGCCACTGATTCGGTAATTATTTATTTCCTTGAAAACAACATTTTGTCTCATTTTGGTTGCCCGAGTAAATTGATCACAGATAATGCAGCGACTTTTAAATCAAGGAAGATGATTGAGTTTTGTGCAAAGTATAAAATAATTTGGGGCATTCAACCGCCTACCATCCGCAAGGTAAAGGTTTGGCGGAATCTTCCAATAAGTCTCTAGTCAATATCATTAAAAATTTGCTGGACATCAATAAGAAGAGTTGGCATAAGAAGCTGGTGAATGCACTATGGGCTGATCGGGTAAGTCAAAAGAAATCAATTGGTATGTCTCCCTTCGAGTTGGTTTATGGAGTAGATACAATCTTTCCTACTTCACTTGCTGTTCCGGTGGTCAAGCTTCTTTAGGAAGCTGGTAGTGAAGAAAGCCATATGCAGAGAAGGATAAATCAGATGATTCATTTGCAGCAAACGAGAGAAGAGGTCTTCCAGAACACATTTAAGTTGCAGGAGAGAATCAAAAATATCTATGACAGGAAAGCAAAGGCAGATAAATTCCAGTTGGAGGAAGTGGTACTGAAGTGGGATGCTAGGAATGAAGACAAAGGTAAACACGGTAAGTTTGAAAACCTCTGGAAAGGTCCATTCAAGATTGCAGCATATTGAGGTTAGAACGCCTTTCTGTTGAAAGAGATGAATGGTGAAGACTGTCCAGGAGGGCCGGTCAATGGCCGTCTACTCAAGCGGTACCATTTCTAAGTTGTTTTTTGCTGATCATATTGTCATTGTACATATCATGTATTTCAATTTCATTGTAAGTGTGCACTGTAGTCTTTTCTTCAATATGGGGCCCGAAGTGAAGGCTATAATTCTGAATAAGGATTTCAGTTTTGGTTTGATTCTGTTTAGTCGGTTTGGTTCGGTCATTTCTATTTTAAAGGTTGAGTCAGTTTAAGTTAAAGTCTCAGTCAATAAATTGAGTTATCATTGTTTTGTCGATTTGTCAAATAAATGGACTCCATAGCCCAATCGACGAAGGCACTGGTCTGCTCTCCCAAAGATCTTCTATTCTTGGCACCTCCAAGGAGTTACCATCCCCATTGGAGCCAATGTTAGAGTCGGTCTTTACAGCCCTCCGTCAGAGATAATTTCTCTTATTGCATTTCATTGTTTAGGTGTCTCATTCCGCTCATTCATCTGCATTCCGTTAGGGGGCATTCCATTGACTGATGGAAGGGTTTGGTTTTTTCTTGTTTCCCTCATGTTTGTACCTGCTGGGTTGGTAAAAATTTCTCCAAAATCATCAAAGTTCATTTCAAGTCATTTGCAGTAATAGATGCCATTTTGGTCAAAAAGAGTCATTTAGTTTTCGAGTCTAGGGTTCGGTCTTCTAAAATGTCAAATAATGCCCGCAGGCCATGAGGAGGTTTTCCATAAGTTTTCAGTTCAAAATTTTTATTATCAAACATGCTCAAGGACATTTCTTGTTCAAAACTCTGTTTTGAATAAGAAATTGTCGAATTTATTTTTGTAATAAAATGTATTTTTCCACCATGTTGTACTTCACCATGCAAACTCTGGTCATCCTTTGCCAAGGATCAATGCCACCAGCCCTGCAAGAAATCAACCAATTTCATCATTCGAAGCTCGGAAAGTCATGAGGAAACAAAAGACAGAAGTTGAATTAAATGAAAAGTACCAAAGTCAAAAAGAAAAACATTACAAAATGGGTTGTGAGAAGAAAAAATCAAAGCCATCTCTTTTCAAGATATTTCTCAAGGTTATTTATTCATTTGCAACAAGTTTCATTCAGAAAATCCAAGGGAGAAGGCGAATTTGGAAGTGGAAGAGCAAAACTGCGTTTGAGGAAGGCTGACTGTGTGTGTTAAGGTGAGCGCGGCGCATTGGGCATAGGCACGGCGCACCCAAACGACGCAGCGCATAGAGCCGAAATTCTCCGTGTATTTTTCTAAGGGCGCGGCGCACCCATTGAGCGCGGCGAATTGGGTTTGCGCGTGGCGCACATAACCCCAAAGGCCGAAACTCGTCTTGCTTCATCAAAAACTCAGTTTGATTCAGTTCTTTTGTTACCAAGTAAGTGTGCGCACTTGATATTTGAGTTTAATTCCTGTTGGGTGTTGTTTGAAGGTGAAATTCAAGTGTTTAAATGGTGCAAGGATAAACCCTATACCCACATTGCAATCTGCTCCCAAGGGTTTGAAAAGAGGTGGTTAAAACTTGAAACTTGGGTGTTTAAACTCCCATTCTATTGACATTTGTGCTCTTGTTATGGTTATCATTTTTTTCACTGCTATCGCTGTCATACTATTATACCTACCATACTCCTATTTCCTGTTGTCCCATGTTCCTTATTCTCTTTTATTCCCATGTCATTGAATCCTCAAACCCTATCGTTTTCCATAATCTCCTTCCCTTCATAGCATTGATAAAATCCTGATTACCAAAGATTCAAGGACTGTTTTAATATCCTTGATTTCACTTTAACCCAAGTATACTTTGTCATTGCACTCTTATCCCTAAAAACTACCCTCATTACTATCACCTATTCCTACATCACCTATAAATCCCCAAATCTTTAAGTCCCCCAAATAGTGACTGTCCTCACCACTAAAATTCACTTGACAGTCTACTGTATTCCTTGTGATATTTCTCCGCAGCACCTATTGTATATGTGACACTTTTGGCATTAAAAGATACACCAAATTTTTGTTTTCACCATACATATATCAGCATATACTTGTCAAACACCTTGATTTTAGCACCATGTCAGAGACAAATTCATCATATGAGCAGGGATATGAGTAGGACAGTGATTCAACCGCAGAGCTAAATGTACCGAGGAGGTCTCATAAGAGTGGCAGGCACGTCCGGGAGGAGCCCACTTCTTTGGCTCAATTGCAGGCCTGCCCGCTTGCAATGACATGCTTTCAGCAACATTCATGTTTTCGGTATTGCGAGATGATATCTCAGATTCAGCACCATCCAGAGTTAGTTCGCTTATTTTTCCTACATTTGCGGGATGGTCATGTAAATCTTGCTGGAGTGAACTTCACTTTGACACCAGGGACCATTTCTGATGCGAACAGGATACCGAACATTGGTGAGGATTGGAATAAGAGACAGCAGCTGGATAGAGCATATTATGAGCCTTACATCAGACCTGGATATTTGAGGCAGTTGAGCAGGGTATTTCCATTCTGATTTCTGAAGGAGTCCTATGCGCCATTAATGAAGCTCATCATTATATATTTCAGCTGTGAGGGTATATTCTTGCGCCTTTATGCATATCATATCAGACTTTTGATGCATTTCACGAGAGTGCGAATGATGAATATTCCATACTTCGTGTGTTGGAATATAGAGCGGATGACTACCCTCGTGCAGAAGAAGACTCTGGAGCAGCAACATAACAGCATTTATCATTATGCACTCATCAAAATCATTGTGTTACATCAGCTTGGTTTGCAGGGCATCACCTGGGATGAGTTCATTTCTCGTGACTTCTTTGCAGCCCCCGAGCCTCCTCCCGAGATTGTTCATGATGAGGCAGAGCCTTTGCATCAGTTTGAGATTTATGAGACTTAGCCTATCAGTGCTCCAGGGTGTGTGACATATCAGAGAGGCCACAGATCTTTATTTGCAGCAGCACGACGAGTAATATCTCCACCAGGGGTGGAAGGGGTCTCGTTATCTTCATCAGCAGCGCGAGTACTATCTCCACATGGCGTGGAAGGGGTCTCGCCTTCTACATCAGCATAGGTACAGGGCAGAGGCAAGAAGCCTATGTACGATGAGGGCCCCTCACGAGGCCAGGATACTGATTTTATTTTGATCGATGTTGATGTGAGTTCTCCTAGCTCGAAGCTGAAAGAGATCATCCAGGAACAAAAGGCTGAGATTGATACTTTGACCGTGAATTTGCAGAGAGCTCAGTGGGTTATATATTACTTGGAGTAGTGTAATAAACAGTTGGAGGATCAGCAGACACTCATAGAGTTGCGGCAAATCCGTGAAGACCATGCATTGGCCCGGAAGAGACCAGGTGACATGACACCATTTGAGCGAGAGACTTGCCTTACGCACGTCAACATTCATCTGGAGAAGCTCTTGGCAAAGGCCAATAGAGACAAATACATGCTCAGACATATGAAAAACCACTATTGGGCCCGCACACACGTTTCCAGAGAAAAAATGAAGATCCTGAAGGCAAGGCTGAGAAAGGCACTGAAACGTCGGAAAAGGCCGGATCCACTCCGAATCTTAGCCGAAGCTTCCTTGGCTGAGCATGAGACATGATGGGAGACCTTCACTCCAAATTTTAGCAAATTTGGAGAATATTTTGTCATTTTGAAATTTTTTGGTTGCAAAACAGGTTTTTTCGCCCGACTCGTCGCGCCACCTGACGCGCGCTTACGTTTGGGACATCTTCTAGAGGAAAACTTTGCATTTTTGGGTTTTTCATGATATAGTATGTATGTTCAGGAATGGCCAAAGCATTTCATCAAATTCTGGGCTGCATAAAGGGCCAAAAACACTCCAAAAATGGCCTTTCTGCCACTTTTTGCACCAGCAGGAACCAGTCTTGGGAGATTGCAGTTTTGGAGGGGCAAATGACATCCAAATTAAAAAATTCCATTTGGGTTGGATAGCAGACATCCAAGGATTTCCAACGAGCTATCATGAGCTCAATTTTGACTTTGGGAAGTGCCTCAAAAACACCTCCAACGTGGCGCGGCACATAGAGAAATTGAGCGCGGCGCATAGAGAAATTTTGCCTCATTTTCACTCTTCAGCTCAGAAATTCGCCCAGTTTTGACTAGTTTTGCTTTTTCATGTGATGATTGATCTACCATGATGTAATTTGGTAACCATGATGTAATTTTGGCATGTTTTTACTTTTTCTATAGGATTCATTCACTAAAAAGTGAAAATTGAGTGAATGGATCAGTTTCCTAGCATATAGAGGCAAGTTGTTTGGCTGCCTAGATTTTAGCTCCATGTTTAGAATTGGTTGAAATAGCTCCTAGAAGGATGAGCTCGACCCCTAGAGGAATGGGAAGGGGTTAGGATGGTCTATATATTGTATTTTCTGAGACATTTTCAGGGTTGGATACTTGGGAAAAGTTTGGCACCTCATTGTACATCCATTTTCAGATTTTTGGCAAAGGAAAGACCAGAGTTTTGCAGCACTTGTTGGGATCCTTGTGGCTTCTGAGTTTTGATGATGTTCTTCTCATGTTATTTTAAGTTTCGTTAATGTTATATGTATGCCATTTCCCTTCTCTATGCTTCTGAATTAAACAAATGAGTATTTGAGGTATAATTCATTGATTTGTTGGTGCTCTGCCATAGAATTTTGTTTAGTTTTATATGTTTTCGTCAGTTTGAAGAGGATCCTTGCACTCTCTTGCCCTCTTCAGCTCCTCAGCAGTCTTTTCCATCCATTCATTTGATCTAATACATCAAAGCTGCTGCCTACCTCGCCCCAAGTTGAACTCTGCAAGAATTTGGCCTCATCCCCAAGCCCGAAGATTGTTTTTCCCTTTTTCCAACAAAAACCCCTAAAAATCAAAATCAAACCCTCCTATTTGTTTATCTAGCCTAATATCAGTTTTTTTTATCGTCATCTCAAGCCCCTTTGAATATTTTCATTGAGATTGACCCGGAGAGAGCCCTCTCCTGTCCTCGTAGGGCTAGCTACGAGGCTGAGCGTGGTTTGGTGTTGTTCTTCTTCTGCCTTATTTCAGCCTAAGGTGGATTTAGGAACTAAAAATAGGGACCTAACATATTTTTCTGGATTATTCTCAACGAGAGTGGTTTTTGGTTTGAGAGTACAAAGAGGTGTCGCTAGAGACTATAGTGGGGAATGTTGGGAATCATGACTTTCTTGAATATTTTACATAATGACTCAAATCAGGCATGGTATCTAGATTTTTCAAGAGTCTCGTACCTCACCCTCCTAAATTGACTCAGTATAATGATGTATCATTGAAACTGACTAAGTCTTCTCATCCATACTGTAATCTAGCCATAAGGTATCTCGAATCTCCTAGGTATATCTAGCAAGTGGATATAAGGTGACTTTCTTCCTAGAATCTCCATGGAAAATGTACATGTCACTAGAATGGCATCCAATGTGAGCATCAATAGTAGCAAGCCAAGGTCGTCCCAAGATCAAGGGATGTCCTACCATAAGATTCTTTGGCTGAAGCACAATGAAGTCTGCGGTATATTCCCTAGAGTCTATCGAAACAACCACACCATCCAATACTCCCTCCGGCTTGATTTTAGATCTGTCTTCCAATTCAAGCATAGTAGGAGTAGGATGAATGTGGACCAACCCAAATTGATCCATGGTTTTCTTGGTCATAACATTAATGGATGCCCCCAGGCCTATAAGCACATTGGAGACAAGGAAATCACCTATCTGAACATAGAAAACGGGGTTTCCAGGGTTGATATATTTTTCCATTTTCGCACACTTAGTCATTAACTCTGCTGCTCTTCCAAGAAATTGAATGGTTTGAGGTTCTAATCTTTTCCTTATCGACTTATTGAGACTGAGTTCCCTAACAATTTTTGTATATATGGGGATTTCTTTGATATCTTGGAGCAAAGGGACCTTAATGAAAATATTCCTAAGATCAGAAGCCAAGCTAGACTTAAGAACAGGGTCACTCCTCTCCACAAATAGTCTCTCTAGACAGGGAGGTCAGTTTGAAGAGGATGGAAAAGGTTCTAAAGGTACGGGGATGGGTTGAATGGTGACATCTCTCCCAGAACATTCAGGAGTTTCCTCATCACTTTTATCTTCGATAATCACCATTGTTTGATTTTGTTTTTATGATGCTGCTACCTTCCCTTATCTCAGTTGGAGATCATTGACCCTAACCGACATATACTGATAACTGGGTGAAAGAAGCGGTTTAATAGATTGGATTATTTGTACCACTTTATTATTGGGATTCGGTATGGATTGAGAAGCCATTTGAGGAGGTCGGAATGGTGGAGGTAAAGGTAATGGTGGCATTGGCTGACTTAGCTGGGGAAATGATGGTTATGGCATTGGGTAAGGTGCATATGTAGGTGGATATGATTGCATATATGCAGGATAGGAATTATTTGAATGGTTTGGCCCTCTTCAACCTTGTTGCCAAGATTGGGAAGGATGTCCATACTGAAAGTGGTTCTCATGCTGCCACAGTTGAGAGTGATTAGTATTATGATAGGAATATGGTTGTGCATTATAACCAAAAAAATGTGGAGGAAGTTCAGAAGGCATACCTGCACCTACCTGAGGTAAATTTCTATGTGCTCCCATAACATGCAACGACTCAGGTTCAGGATGCCCTCCTTCGAATACTACATTAAATCCAAGTATGGAGGGGCATTTTGATGCTTTTTCCTACACTTTGGACAAAAAATAGACAATGACTCTTGTTATTTTACAAGTTTTTGTTGAAGTTTTAAAGAGTATATTTTTTTTTCTAACAATATCCATTATTTCAATTTTCATATTGTCCATTTTTTTCTCCAAACCAATAATCATGGCATCCGTAGATCCATATTTGTTATTTATACTTCTAGTTCCTTTACTGGATCTCGACTGATTCCTTGAGAATTTCCTGCACATGTCACAAATTGGATCAAAAGGTTTATGAGAAATATCCCCTTGTCCTAACAGATTTAATTTATTTCTAGCATAATCAGTAGTTCCATGTAAGAACAATGTTCTAATAGTACTTAGATCAAACTTGTGTTTTGACCTTTGGAGGATATACATAAATATTTCCAGATAATCTTCCAAGGTCTCATCATCACCTTGCATAATGGTGAAGATTTAATCCTGCATCTCTCTAGTTTTACAATATTCCTGATATTTCAATAAAAATACTCTCTTCATCTCCTCCCAAGAAGCCATAGTGCTTCCTCCTAATCCCATAAACCAGCGTAGTGCTAAGTCCTTGAGATTTGCAGGAAAAAAAATTCACTTCTGAGCATCTGAGGAGTAATAATAGCTTCTACATAATATTTCAAACTCAAATAAGAAGTAATTTGGGTCGTCACGTACCTTACGATAAAAATGAGGAAGAGCTGATGGAGGAATATTTTTCATTTGCACAACTATGTCTAGATCCACAATTGGAAATCCAAAGGTGGATTGTTCCTCATTTACCTGGTTTTCTCCACTCCCCTCAGAATGGTCTTCGTGATCATTCATTCTTGTACCTCTAAATGAACCGCTTTGAATGGGCTGACAAGGTCGATTATGATTTTATTTACTTTGAAGTCTAACAGTCTCCTTCTTCCCCTTCATTGGTTGTATCACACCTGAACTACTGTCACCAGAGTCCAAGTGGACAGTTCCTGCATGATGGTTCTGTGTCTGTTTGTACTTTCTTCCTGCAATAGAAGGCCCAATATGAGAAAAAGTTTCATATTTATCAGTGTTTCCTCATCCCCTATTGGGCTTTGTACCCCTACCCCTTTTACGAATTCATCTCAAAAAATTACAAAAAAAAAATTCAATGAAATGTTGCGATTTAAAATAAGAAATCAACACTTATAAAATCATTCAAATAATAGAAGAAAACTACATAAAAAATAATACCAGACTTACCCCTATTGCAGAAAACGAAAATTTCTTACCAATTTCAAATTGCCTCCTCAGAAACGACGCCAAAATGTAAGGTGCGGGAATTGCGGTTCAATAGACTCATTCAACACTTAATTGCCAACCCGAGGGTTTCTTAAAACTTAGAAGCGAAGCACGGGAAATGCCAGAAATGATATGAACTTTTCCTAACTCTATTCCTACTTCCTTAATTACAATATTGCATAATCGAAAAGAAGGATCACACAGAAATTAGCACCAAAGGAGTTCTAGGGTTCGAATATGAAAGAAAGTACTTTGCAAAGAAATAAATATAAGTAACTCTCAAGCTTCCACGAACAATCATGATTGATGGAATGAATATTTATGTTTATCTTCAGTATAGTTGTATGACAAATTGATAGTTGGACCCTTGAAGGTGTTTTTCTTCTTTAAATATATTCCTTCCTGCACTAAATTGTCATTCTTGTACTTCAGTAATGTTCTTGCACCAGAACTTATTCTTGTACTGGAATAAATTTTATATGATGGAAGTATGTTTTGTACTTGTACTTGTACTGAATATTTTAATCCTCATGAAGGGGCTCTATGTCTTAGGACTAGATCACTCTGTTCCTGTATCAGGATATCGATTCCTGTACTGGAACAGAGATTCCTACACCAAGTTTTCAAATTACTTACAGAAAAGAATAAAAACCGTGTAAACTAAGAAAATAATTTGCAAAGGTGAAAAAAACTCTGAAACAGCTTCCACAAGCAAAAAGATGCTTCAACCAAACTTAATCTCAAAACAAGAACTAACTTTGAAATTCAAGGCACCCTTTTCTTCAAACAAGGAACTCTTTCATGCAATTAAAAAATTCATTTAATTATGATAGCAGGCTTGTTCATGTGATAACTTATTCATATAGATCAGATTTTCCTTTTTAATATTTTTAATTCGAAAGGTTCACTTGATAATTTTAAAATGACATTCGAGCCTTTCCTTAAAAGTGTAAAGTGAAAGTACATATACTTGCATTATAAAAATGTTTATTCCTTATTAATCATATCACCTTTAATTCTTAAGTTTTGACTCTTAATATTAAAAATACCTCTATCTATAAATGAACACTTACTTGCATAAATGCATCAAGATCTTATGAATGAAAAGAAACAGAAAGGCTTTACTATAATGAACCAAAGGAATCAAATCGCAGAACTGAAAATGCAATAGTACGGGAAAATGTGCTTGCACGATTCTCACGGAAATAAACCAAGATTCGAAAAGGAAAAATTACACAATTTAAAATCAAACTTAGTTAAACATGCACACCATGGATCCATCACACAATAACTGCAAATGAAATTGAACTTGTACTTGTGAAATAATTGAAATAATTACTTAATTCACGCTCTAAATTCAAATGAAATTAACACACCTTTAACAAGAGGGAAAACGATTTGGATTGGTTGGGCCCTAGCCAACCGGCTCGTTTCCCTATTTAAGAAACCTAGAAACTCAGCGTTCAGAAATGCATCATCATATGGTTAAAACATAGAATTGAAACAACATGGCATAATCCCTTTATATTATATTTTGAATAATAAAAAGTACATTATGAATTCGAATCCAGCCTAGAACGAGGGTGATACCCGCAAAATTACAGTCACCAAAATTACAGTAACATCGCAAGCTACCTCCTATCTAAATTCTACATGATATACAACCCTTTAGGAATGCGGTCGCAACAAAATTACAGCAATGTTACAAACTAATCCTTTCGGATGTAATGAAATACTAATCTAAGCATTTGGATGACATCCTAATCTCTAACATCTACTGATTTATCTCTCACTTTCAGCCCAACTCAAGATGACTGATCCTTCACAAGATATCCGCGTAGGTAGTGAGTTGTCACGGGATTGAAGGGATTTCCATCAGTGTAGGAATCATACCTGCATTCAACCATACTAACATAATGATTAATACGTTGCTTACCAAATACTTTAGGAAAGAAAATATTAGTTGCAAAGATAAATTAAAGGTATAAAATCCATAAAACAATTAATTAATTCCATGACAAGCCTTAAATATGAAAATACAAAGCTAGTGCAGGAATGGACACAATTCTTGGAATAGTGCAGGAATGAGGAGGTTTTGAGGTTAAAACAGAGGTCTTAGGTCGTGAGTTTGAAGTAGGAAAGGGGTTAAAAATAAATCAATTTAGCCTCGCAACAGTAATCTTCATGAGTAATCAAGTTATCATTAATTTAAAATAAACTAGGTAGCCCCTTCTGAGTTAGAGGTTCAATCCTAATGAAAAATCTATTTACTGATATCTCCAAACTCTGACATTTCTCCTATAACTAAACAACCAGATTATTTTTGGTGAGAATCTTATTTACCTCCAAAAAATTTTCTATTCTATCATCAATTCCTAAATCATATAATTCATAATTGTTCTTATAATTTAGGAATTTAATGATATTTGTAGTTGTGGCAGGAATTTCTCCCAACTGTTCTTTAATATCTGTTATGGTCTCTGCTCTTTCTTAATAAAATCTTTCTGCTCAAAGATAATATGAATACAAGGAAAATTTTTAGCCATAGAATTCATGATATCTATCCAAATTATTTCCCTGGCTTGGACCAAGGTCTGTCCAATTGATGATTCCCTTTCAAATTTCTGTAGCCTCTTAATCAGCTTATGAGCCCTCTGAGCTTCAGCAGAGTGTGAAGCTTCACTCCTGGTCTTCAGGTCATGTAATGCTTTGACTTGATCCTAAAACTTTTTTATTTCTTCTTTTTGAATTAACATATTTTCCATAGCTTTGGTCAGTTGTTCAACACCATCAACATACTGTGTAGTAGGTACAGTGGACCTTGTAGGTGTTGTTGTGGGAATGGCTGTAAGAGGTACAACATTCAAAGGAATCATGGGTATTTTAGCATTCTGATCCTTTTCCTTTATCATTTTCTCCACCTCAATTTCCATTTTTCTTATCTAAGCATCATGTTCCATGATCAGCTTCATCATGTTAGTTTTCTAAATCTATGTTTCTTCAATGTCCTTCGTGAGGCCCGATCTTTAGTAGCTAGTAATTTCAATTGCTTCCTCAATGCTACAATGATAACATTCTTTTTCTTGATCAATTCCTTTGAAGCTTTCATGTTTGTAGGACCATAACCCATATTCACTACTAAATCATCTAAGTATTTAATCATGGTGTCCTTTGCAAGAGAAGAAATCTTCTCCATCTTGAAAAATGACTGAGTATTTGACAATGAAACCTGCAATTTAGAAACAATCATAGTAGTGTTGGTTAAAGTGGAGAAAATCATTTCACCTATTTGTTTATGCATCTCCATTTGGCCAATGGGATGAATATCTTTTGTATCAAACTCTAATGTTGTTTTCTTGTAATCTGATGTTGATTTTGGGTTCTGTTGAACTGTTTAGCACACTCATGGTTGGGTGGAAAAATTGTTCAATGAACTTCTTATATGAGAATCCTTGTTGCTCCTTCATCACTAATGAAGTCCAAAATATAGTTGATTGTTGGTTTCCCTCTTCATCTAACTTATGCATGGAAAAATTAAACATGTCCACTTGATAATATAAAAACATATAGACCAAAATTGAAGTCTATTTGAACACTTCTTTAGTTTGAAACTTCAGAAACTGTTCATGGATGTTATCAACCAGAACTTGACTGAAATTAAAGATAATGGAAGTTTTTTTGTTTGTGGAAAATATGGAGAGGAAGCCTAGAATAGGTTCATCTACCTATTGATCAAAACAATAACCAAGAATATATGAAATTATAGTTATAATTTGTTTTTCTTGATCAGGGAAGATTGAGGAAGGGTATGGTGGATTGTTTCTTGGAAATTGGGTACTTTATGGTAGGAATATGTCAAAAATCCTAGATCTCCTGGAAAAATAAAGGTTTTGGTAAAGTTATGTCAGGGTTTCTAATGAAAATGGTGTGTTGTTTTCCATAAAGGGAGCCTGCATCATTTGGTCTATGGATTGGGCAATAATGGTGAAGAGGATTTCACCAGTAGGGGATATAATTGCTCATTGATTGGTAACATAGCATGCTTGACATCTTCTGGTGAATTCAGGGGCATGGAATGTCTGAGGAAAAATATAGTGTGAAATATTTGACTCCTGGATTCCAATTTCATCAGTTTTATCAACATATATATCTTCAAGCCAACAATGGAGTTCAAACTATTCAAACTTGCACTGTGTCTCGATGATTTTGTAGTCCCTATCAGCTAATGGGATGTGATCTAAATCGATTGGAGGATGAACTAAAGGATTAACAGGGTCCTTCTGGTTCTTCTTCTTTGGAGGCATGTTTTATCACTAAATAATTAATCGGAATTAGGAAGAAAGGTTTACCAAGAATATATTGTAGGTGTGTAGTTGATTAAGAGAGGGAGAGAAGATATTGACACTTGATCACAGGTCGATCAGCTGGTTAAAAACAAGGTGATATTAACAAATCCTGTAGTAATACTCCTAGTTATACATTCAAATTTAGCATAAAAATAAATGGATGCATGTAAAAAAGAAAGGAAACAATGACAAGTGAAGAAAATACTTCACTCCAAATAGATCATCACAGGAATCCTAAAGTATGATGCCAATTAGCTTTGATCCATCCTGCTACTCATATTTTTGACACACAAAATATTTAAATTCCAAGAAGAAATGACTATAACAATCCTAGCAATTTTATTCCAAAAAAATACTTCAAAAGATGAAGTATATATACAAATTCTAAACTATAATATCTTGAAAAAAATATCAATATTGGTTTACAAATATCTCAAATTGTTTTACATAAATAGAACTTTAATAAAGGACACTCCAAAATAATTCATATATTTGGCACTATACTTATGGATGGATGGTCACAAAGAAGATAATTCGAATCTGATATCAAATCTTGCTTGATGATGAGGCATCCAAGTCACTAACTGTCTCCTTTCTTTGTGCATTCTTCTCCATAAATTCTGTAAAAGTGGGGTCCAATGATACCTCTGTATATCTCAATCCAAAATAGATATATAAAAATTGAAAGAGGTTATAGTAGATGAATATGTTGGTGAGATAAACCTCTTTCGGTTCCCTAAAATCCTGCTCCAGCTGTTCACAATAGGCTCTGCAAAAATATGTGTAAAACAGAGTTTTACAGAGTCTGAAAAATAAGTTATAAGGATGTGCATGTATCTCTCATTCTGTAATACCTGTGAAAAATGTGAGATAGGTTTTTGTAGATGGTCTCTTAGGAACAAAAAAATCCTTCATTTTGGTAAGATGTATTTATTATTGGCCACAATATTCTCTGTAAAATGATGACTTAACAGGAATTTTCTGTAAAAAGTGCTTTCAAATATTGTTTAATATTTCAAAACCAAAAATATTTGTTAGAAAAGTGAGAGAGGTTTCTGTAGTTGGACATCTTAGGAACATAAACCTCCTTCAGTTTTGCAAAATTAATATTGTATTGGTCACAATATTTTCTGCACAACAATGAATTTAAACAAGAAATTTCTGCAAAAATGTCCCTTCTTGCTCTGTTTTCATCTTTTAACCTTACTTTTCTTTTAACTTTTTTTACTTTCACTTTGGATAAACTTCATTGTTGTTGGTGAAAGTATTTTCATCTTTGTTTACCATTTACTGCCTCCATGTTTACTTTTACTTTTTACCTTGACTTATCTGTAACTTTGTTTTAACCTTTACTGTGACTTTCATCTGATACAATTTAACTCTGATGCTCTTTGACTATTCTGTTTTCACTGTCACTGTGAATTCTTACTTTAATTTTACCATTAACTGTGTAATTTAATGTTGGGAAAAATACTGAGAGGGGGGGTGAATCAGTATTTAGGGCATGCTCAAAACTTTTACTTTTTCATGCTTTAAAACCCATACGCTACTTCACTGAACCAGACTCGCGTATATACGCGGATACCCTTCACAAAACTCGCGTATATGCAGAGATATTATTATGCCATTAATTCTTTACTTAGATCTATGCAACATTCATTCATTAGATGTTTATATATCAGTATACATGTGCAGTAATAACAGAATAAATCATCACACATAAGCATCACACATGAACACCAGGATTTTAGGTGGAAACCCAAGTCGGGAGAAAACCACCGCTGTCGTTGTCTCAGCCTTCAATATTTTATTATAGAGAAAACATCTTCGACCATGTGTCAAGTACGTACCATACCAAAGACGTGTGCACCCACCGCCGTTTACCAGCCTGGAAGCGAGCTAGCCGACCCCCGCTCTCGCTACCAACCTCTCCCCGAAAGGGGAGCACGACTCCCTCTCCGCCACGCCCTCTCCTCGGAAGGAGCTACGACCGCTTTCCTCGCGATTGTACTTTCCCATAGAGTTTACAGCCTCCCGACCAAGGCTGCGTCCTCACACCTACCCGTACGGGACCACGTTTCATCAATTTTCACACCGGACCCGACCTACACATTTATTCAATCATACATCAAAAATGATACTTATCAATTCAGACAACCCAGAACTGTAGAATACAGATAGCAGTAACACAGCAGAACAGATCAAACATTTCATACTTCATACTTCAGCAAAACCCTAGTTTTAATACGCGCTTTCCTTTCACTGATACCGTGTATATACGTGCTTCCATTCACATAAACCCGCGTATACATCTGCATATTACAGAACAGCCCATACGGGCTTTCTCTTCATCAAACCCGCGTATATAAGCGCTTCCTCTACGACAAACTTGCATATAGATCTTCAGACATTATAGGACATCATACTTCTTCAGATCAGATATTCAGTTCAAATTTAACTCCACTTCAGACAGATGTTCGCCTCATCTCAGATTTAAACATTCCACAAACAGATCTAGAAGATACAAATACATTTCAGATCTAGATTCCCTTCTTCATCATTTTCTTCATAGGTGCATCACAGATTGAGATCTATCATCAAACTGTTACCCTTTCCATTCAGGCATACTTCAGAGCGAAGTATTCATTCAAACCCAGACTCGTGCACTGTATTTGCACAATGATTTTCTTCTCCTTATATAGGTTTACCCTTTTTCAATACCATGAGCCAAAACCACATTACTTCCAATGGTATTCCTAGACGGGATCACATAGACATACTAGCGCTCAATACAATGGGTCAATACCATGGTAGTAACCCCTGGTTTTACATATTTAGAGCGCATTTGACCATACGCGACTTGACACGTTATTTCCCGCGTGCATACGCTACTTCTATTAAGCAAACCCGTGTATGCCTTGTGACATACACTTTTCATCATTGTTCTAGCACATACTGAAGTTCCTTTCATCATTACATGTGATTTTCTCTGTAGACACATCATATCACATCAGATTTACATCATTTAACAAGTTCATCAAGACATATTCCATCAGGGACAACTTCATCAAGTAGGTTGCCATCATCTTCATCAAGTGGGTTGCCATCAAGGACAACACTCAGCATCATATTGCCAACAATCTCCCCTTTGGACTTGATGGCAACCACGATGGTGTTTGATCACCACAACAGATAGATACATTAAGCGTAATGATGTTCTCCCCTATTCAAACAGTCCTCTCCCCTTTGACATGAGGCAAGGGCGGATCAAAAACCAACCTGAGGTTTTTTTCTCCTCATGTGATAGAGAAAACCTTGTGATCCATGCTCCCCCTGAGTTCATGCTGAATGTTCAAACATATTTTTCAATGAAATACATGACTCTATGACCTTCCTATCACCAAGGACTCATACTTACATCAAAGATCCAACCAAGTGGATTTACATATGAGACTCAAATACCCAACCAAGAGGGTTTACATATTTTTACTCAAGCACCCAACCAAGTGGGTTTACACATTTTGAGTCAAGTACCCAACCAAGTGGGTTTACACATTTGATCAAGTCCTTACATGACTGAATATTACAATTTTACATCATAGGTCTCAACATGACCTTTCCATCAAATTACAAATATGACTTTTCATGACCAATACCAGAAGGACCTCAAGAGAGATCATATTTCAAAATCATCATAATGCCAAAAATGCATTATACTCAGCAAGAATAATGCTCCCCCTAAAACTGTGCATCCAATGCATCCTTTCTATATGAAAAAAGCTCCCCCTTTGCTTGTGCATCCTGAATACTTTCAACAGCAAATCATCAAGGCATATTCACCCAAAATCAGAGAATGAAACATAAATATAAGAGATGAAACATCACCAGAGACTCCAAATAGCATTAGAGATACCAAACAGCACCACAGCTTGTGCTGAAGAAATGCTGACCCAGAAAAATTTTCAGCAACCACACATACGCGGTTTTATGTGTATGAACTCGCGTATATACGCGACTGTATTTAAGGAAATCCGCGTATCCAATTCCATCTTCTGCATTTTACCCAGATCTGATCCTCTGTGAAGTAGAGACATTTTTCAGCTTCTTTCTGAGATATTTGAATGCTTCCCTGGAATATATGAGAACATATAGATAGGACAATGTAGTTGTGTCTTCAAGTGTCATCCAATGGTTGTAGCATAAGCACCAAGCCTTCAAACTCTTTGTAGTATCAACATATTCTTCCCAAGAGGAATTATCATACCAGAACAACTTCTACAATAAACAATATGTTTCAAGTAATCATTCATGTGATCTGATATCACCAAGATCTTCAAGATTTATCATGATCATGATGTAACATGTGTAAGAATTAAAAGAGGTCTAAATACGACAACAAACTACGCAGTTGTCTGCTCTACGGATCTGAAGACTTCCATCGTATCGAAATGCACTGATAAAGACATAGCGGACTTATCCACAATCTCATCGCAAATCATGTAACATGTCATCATCATTTAGAACTGAGAAATACTTGAATCATTCATATCAATAAAAATCATTAGTAATTTGATGTTTCCCCCTGGCACATTAATTCTCGATCTTAAAACTATCATACAAATTTTCTTATCAGAAGTGCATAAGTGACTGTCTCCACTGTAACTCGCGTGTATACGCGGCTTTTGTTCACATAACCCACGTATGGAAAGTGAAACTTTGAAAACTTTACATTCCTTCATCTCCCCTTGAAGTTGTACCACCTGTACCTGTCTTCTTCATATTAGATGCACTGTCAGAAGTAAGTATAACCAGAATAATCGAAACAATCATGGGAATCACCATACATCGCTCCCCCTATGATGATACATTACTAATCCCTATAATGTATCTCACATCACTTCTGCAGTCAATAAGATAAGTAAGCTTTAGAAACGGATGACTGCAGTAGGGTCAAAATTCCCTACGTTTCTGACCGGTCCTCCTTCCTATTCCAGCTTTGTTTGAAATTTCTAATTGTGTGCTGAAAATTATCCAATTTCTCAGATCTGTTCATCTTGCATTCTTTTTCCACATGTCCATACTTGTTACAAGCATAACATCTTATATGACCAGAGAAGTAAGCATAAGGATCATAGTGAGTTTCTCTATTCTTCCTTCTATTACAATCAGCTGCTTTATGACCATATTTTTTGCATGAAAAACAATATCGACAGGAGGTACATTTAAGATAATTGTTGATTGTGGCCCAAGTGATCTGGCTTGTAATTCTTTGCAACATACTTATAATTATGACATTTTAAAGCATTACATTGGTAGACAGTTACCTTTAATTATTCATGATTGTTGGTTGATTTCTTGTTTCTTTCAGCTCTTCATGTTTTGCATTGACATTTTTGAATCTTTAGCACTTCCTTGTGAACTAGATTCTCCTTTAACAATTTCATGAAAACCAAGACCAAGTTTAATAGCAGGAGACCTTTGATTACTAATAATATTGTCCAGAATCTTAGTACTGTCATGAAACCTCAAGATTTTATCCTTTTCTTCTAATTTACCTTTGAGAATGTTTACCTCAACCTCCAAATTTTGGCATTGCTTCTTCATGCGTTCTTCGACCCTTTTTCCTTCTTCTATTTGATCATTCAATTTTAAGATTTCTTCCTTCAACCAATTTTTCGTTTTCTTCACATGTTTGTAGCAGCTCTTCATTCTTCTTATTTGATGTTTCGAGATCTTCTTTCAGAGAGATTATTTCTGCTTCAATTCCTTCCTTTTGAGATGATTGTAGACGTTCTCCTTTCTTCTTATTTGATTCTTCAAGATCTGCTTTTAGAGAGATGATTTCTGCTTCAAGTCTTTCACTTTGATTGGTTTCATAAACATACAACTTTTGATACTTGTCTATCTGTCCATTTAGTATTTCTTTCTGCTCATTCATTCTAGAGATCATATCTTTGAGGATAGATTCTCTTTTATGAAATTGATTCCAATCATTGCTTTCATCATTGATCTTGAGGTTTGCTTCTAGACTTATACTGTTAAGTTCACTATCTTCACCATTACTTGCACAAGAAAGTGAATCACAAGAACAACAATCAGTACCTGTTTCATCTTCTCCATTTTCTGCCGCACATGTCTTCTGAGATGTCTTCCTTTGGGTAGCCTTCTTCTTTTGCTTCTTTGCCATAAGCACTTGTAGATCTTGGTCAGAATCTTCTTCTTCCTCATCAGATACTTCATTTGTATAGTAACTCTTTCTCTTTTCAAATTGTTTCCCTTTACCATGATTATCTTCATAAGGACATTTGGCAGCATAGTGACCAACTCTTCCACAAACAAAACATTTGAAGGGAAGCTTACCTTTGAATCTTCCAGTTCCTAGTTGAAGTTTTCTCACAAAATTTTCTTCTTCTTCTTCTGATATATAATTTGATTCCTTGACATCTTCCTTTTCTTTTCCTTTTACACCCGCCTTAAAAGCAGCTTCTTTGATTTGAGAGGGACCACCTTGTCTCATTTCATAAGAAGTTAGAACACCATGAAGTTGAACAATAGTAAGAGTTTGCAGATCTTGCCTTTCTTCAATAGCTGATACTTTTGACTCAAATTTTGAAGTCAAAGATCTTAAGACTTTTTCCACAGTAGTATAATTTATGGTTCACCCAAACTTCTCATACGATTTACAATATCATCTAAATAGTAAAAAGAAACTTTTAATACTCTCATCATCTCATCACTATACATCTTAAATTTTCATATTCAATTAAAGAGTTTGGAGTTTGCACTTTTTACCTTTGTATCTCCTTCATAACCGAATGATTTATCCCATGTTCTTTTCTTGAATTGTTGCATCACTTTAGAAAATTCTGGTTCAGACATGCTTCCTAACAAAACATTGACTGCTTTGGCATTGACTTCATATTTCTTCCTTTCTGCTGCATCAGTAGGAATACTTGCCGGATACTGATAACCTTCTTCCACGATTGCCCACACTTCTGCACCAAGACTTTGTAGATATGCTTTTGTTTGTACCTTCAAGAATATTAGATTGCTTCCATTGAATAGAGGTGGCTTTATAGACATTACTCCTTCATGACTTCCCATTGTGACGAATCTGCTTCAAGCGATCAAGCTTCTGCAGAAGGACCCATTCTGATACCAATTGTTGGGAAAAATACTACAGAGGAAATTGGAATACGACCATTTAGGACTTACTCAAAACTTTTTACTTTTTCATTCTCTAAAACCCATACGCTACTTTGCTGAAGCCAACTAGCGTATACACGCGGATATCCTTCATAAAACTCGCGTATACACAGAGATCTTATTATGCCATTAAATCTTTACTTAGATCTATGCAACATTCATTCTTCTGATGTTTAGTTAACAGTAAACATGAGCAGTAATAACAGAATAAAGCATCACACATAAGCACCACACATGACATCACCCGAGGATTTTAGACAAAGTCCAAGTCGAGAAAGGCTCCTGCTAACGGGTGTCTCGGCCTTCAATATTTGGCCCCTTAGAGAAAACATGTACAACTATGTGCTGGGCATGAATTCTTGGCTCCACATGACGCCCACCGCCTCGTTCGTCTCTCTGAAGGGGCGACCCCATGCCGTTTGGCTCTCACGGAAAGGGAAACTCGACCCCACAGCAGTTTACCGCAACTACCACCGGAAGGGAGCTACAACCCCCTGACTGAAGGCTACAACCCTCAGCACCACCATGGACCAAGTTTCATCAATTTTCACACTGGACCCACTCCACACATTTAAGCTCAATCATACATCAAAACTGATACTTATCAATTCAGACAACCCAGAACTGTAGAATACAGATAGCAGTAACACAACAGAACAGATCAGACATTTCATACTTCATACTTCAGCAAAACCCTAGTTTTAATACGCGCTTTCCTTTCACTGATACCGCGTATATACGCGCTTCCATTCACATAAACCCACGTATACATATGCATATTACAGAACAGCCCATACGCACTTTCTCTTCATCAAACCCGCGTATATACGCGCTTCCTCTACGAAAAACTTGCGTATAGATCTTCAGACATTATAGGACAACATACTTCTTTAGATCAGATATTCAGTTCAGATTTAACTCTTCACTTCAGACAGATGTTCGCCTCATCTCAGATTTAAACATTCCACAAACAGATCTAGAAGATACAAATACATTTCAGATCTAGATTCCCTTCTTCATCATTTTCTTCATAGGTGCATCACAGATTCAGATCTATCATCAAACTGTTACCCTTTCCATTCAGACATACTTCAGAGTGAATTATTCTTTCAAACCCAGACTCGTGCACTCTATTTGCACAATGATTTTATTCTCCTTATATAGGTTTACCCTTTTTCAATACCATGAGCCAAAACCACATTACTTCCAATGGTATTCCTGGACGGGATCACATAGACATACCAGCGCTCAATACAATGGGTCAATACCATGGTAGTAACCCCTGGGTTTACATATTTAGAGCGCATTTGACCATACGCGACTTGACACGTTATTTCCCGCGTGCATACGCTACTTCTATTAAGAAAACCTGCGTATGCCTTATGACATACACTTTTCATCATTGTTCTAGCACATACTGGAGTTCCTTTCATCATTACATATGATTTGCTCTGTAGACACATCATATCACATCAAATTTACATCATTACCAAGTCCATCAAGTCAAGAATAACTTCATCAAGTAGGTTGCCATCATCTTCTTCAAGTGTTGCCATCATCTTCATCAAGTGGGTTGCCATCAAGGACAACACATTGCATCATATTGCCAACATTTAATCTTTCTAATCTCTCTCTGACTTGATTTTAGTCTTTATTTGTATACAAACTGTTTGTTGAATGAATCTTTTGAATTAAAATCTGAGAATTTTGAGCAAACAATTTTGTCAACTAGTATTGAAACTATTGGCCCAATTTCATATCCTTGGAATAATCTGTAACAATCAAAAAATTTCATTAATAAAACCCTGGTCTGAAGGGAAGCCAATAATGATTATTAGGGAACATGGAATATGGTGAAAGGAGTTCTAGCCATAGCAGGGGCTTTGTTGCAATTTTGACCTTCAGGTCCTAGGAACTCTGTTTTTTAGGCTTTTGTACACTTATGTAAGCTTAGACTATTTACAGAAGTATTTTTGGCTTAGGTAGGGGTTCTTGGATTAAAACAAGCATAATATGGTTCTATCCTTGAATTTATCCTTCAATTCCAATCTTCAAAATGATTTTAAAATGACTCTAAGGCATTTTGATAGGTTCTACAGTATCCTTTTTGGTCTCTGAAGGCTTTATGGAGTCTTTCAGCAGTCTTTAATAGAAAATTCGGGCTTTTCACTGGTTCTCGGCTTAAAAATGAATCACAGGCTTGGTTTCTTTACTCAGGAGGAGCAATACAGTCGGAGAATGCATAAAAGTGATCAAAGAAGAAATTTCGGGGTTTATTAGGCGTTTTTAGGGTTAATTTAGCGTGTAATAAATGAATGTAAAATCGGGAAATTACGGTTTTCGAGCTTCAAAGGACAGAAACCGCGAGTGGTTATCTCGCGCCCCATTTTCGGTAAGTGGTTTCGGGGCTAACCCATGCAATCCAAAAGGAATCGACCACGTGGAGGAGAGATAAAGTTCAATACCACTCATTTCGTGCAGGTTTGAGATGGGTTTGATCGTGCATGTTTTCTATGCGATATTGGTTTTCATCCACTAGATCTCGGGGTTCGATTGCGAATGGCCCAGATCTCTTGGGAAGTTGCATCGGGATGGAGGAGTGGTACCGGGGTAGTTATATGCAGCGGGGTCAAGTTAACTTTTATGAATATACATTTTTAAACAAAGTTTAAAACTGTATTATATGGCTGAGCAGGAAGTATATAATGTATGTTTCAACCTTTTAAAACATTTATGAAATGTTTCAACCATATGTATAAGCAGGTGTGGGTTTTAACATTATATATTTTTATCAAACTTTTATTGACATTTGTTTAAAATTATAGGGGCGGGATATTTTTATATGGATATGTTAAACCAATGGGATAGGGCCGGGATAATATTGCGCACATGGGATATTAAACATTGGTTTTAACTTTAAAATAGAGGGTTTGTGGGTTTATTTAGATAAAGGGTATTTAACAATATACAAGGGGGTGTGTATTTAGGGATTTAATAGAATAAGTTAGAGGTTAATATGAAAAAGGGATAATGTAATGAATGAAAATACATGTTTAACTCTAAGTAAAGTGTAAATAAGAATATTTTATCTTGTTGTATTATTATACACTTTAACTTAGTAAAAATGTATTTCTAGGGTTTATGAATGATTTTTGAAAGGGAATGAAGTTAGTTACTTAGGGTTTTTACTTTTACTAACTAAAAAATGGGTTTTTACTTAGGAAAATGGATTATGATTAATGGATGAAGGGTAAATATGCAAATGAAATGGGTTTTATGTAGGGAATTCAATATTTTTGACCAATCAGTTATTGAGCCTTGGGTCCGGTCCCAACAGAAGTCAGAGAAATGATCTGAGCCTTTTTAATTGAAGGTTTAGAATACTAAATCATTGTGGGGGAGGGGAAATTAGTAATTTTTCCCAATGATGCTTTATTACATGCCTTTCAAAACTTCTTTCTACCTACCCATCTTTATTTCTAACATTTTTACTTCATTTTCATGGGTGCATTTAGGCTTGCAACCCTAAATCCATTTTCTTTCAAAGAATAAAAACTATCTAAGTCTAACCTTATTTCATCCAATGGCTCAGATTAAACTGTTGAGCTCCTTATTTATTCTCTATCTTAACTACTGATTTGTCATGTTTATACTATTTGACATATCTTTATTCCCTATCTAAAACATGAAATTTAAATCATGAGAGGTTAAGTTTAATTTGTTTGACTCTCATGGATTGTGGCATTTAGGACAAGCTACACGCAATCTTATTTGCAAAAAGTAAACTAAAGTAGTGGCATTTAAACTTGCAACACTTTCATGATCTATTTTTTATGGGGTTCATATTTAATATTCTTTTGATCTTTGTTTCTTTTTTTCCTTTGATTTTTCTTTTAGGACATACCCTCTTTTTTCATTTTTTCATTTGGGAATAAATTTGCAACAACCAAAGGTATGTACAATATTTCAAGAATTTTAATAGAGTCAATTCTAAATTATGAATCCTATATTTATAGGACCCTAACAGCGGCTTCACGTGGGGATGGAATCTCCTTGTGAGATGTCAAGAACACTGTTGACTAGTAGCCTGATCCATTGGGCCAATCCCAAACATGCATTTGTTGTGACTGAAATCTCTTGAACTGAATTTACACCTTTTTCTGCAAACTGAAATCTAATCTGAGACTAAAAGGTGGTGCAACTTTCAAACCAAACTACTACATCATCAATATTTTAGGGCCTTTTCCTTGGCTTTCAAATCTTAATGAATTATTTCAAACTAGCTAAAAAAATGTAAACTGAAATAAGTTGAAGTCCTACCTACTTATTCTAATCAGTTGTCCAACTGCTGGTTAGGTAAAATGAAATAGCCAATGCAACCATTCAAGCATTATATACTTTGATAGATTTTGCTGCATGTGCTTGTTGATTGTCAAAACTGTAATTCTACAACCTATTAGAAACTTGTGAACAAATGAGAGGATAAGGAAATACTTGATTTCAATTGTTGACTATAGAAACTTTTCAAAAGGATCTTCCAAGATATATACACCAATGTTTAACTGATCTAAACAACTGTACATCTTTTCTAGATGACATCCATGCCATGAAACTGAAATGTTATTTTCATCTCTATCTCCCTGCAAACTTTCTAATAAAATTTGTGATGATATTTCTACTGATGGAAATGTCTGTTTGAGGAAACTTTTATCATCTTGATTCTGAAACTCATAGTTAGTTAATTGAGGTAGGCTTTGAATGCATTTATCATTCATCACATTAGCTATTTGATCATGAAAAACTTTGAAAGATTGATGCAATTTATATATGGATTTTAATGGAACTTCATAGATTTCTAGGGGTTATTCATCCTTTAAAAATTGAAATGCTTTAGAGCATAATGGTATAGAACGTTCTTTCAAAATTTCTAAATTTTCTTCTAATTCACTCCCATATTTGATGTGTATTGTCTGATCACTGTATTTGAGTTGCTGAAATTTAACTTCCTCATCCCACAAACTAGCTAGTGATTGCTCTGTGAAGTTAGCTTGAATTTGGAGAACATAATTATCATCATACTGATCATACTTAAGCAAATATTCAGAAGAAGGAATTTCATCAATTATACACATTAGATCAACATATTTCTTTTCCAGTAATCCTGATATATCATGATTAGATTGGTTGCATTCTATTTGAAGGTCGTCATTTTGCTCAATAGGAGTATTATCAGGCAATGGGCATTTTTGGGAAGGTAGAACAACATGAGCATCAACCTGTTCTTATGTCTCTTCATGGATAAAAAATTTACTACATACATCAACATTAGAATAAGTAGAAACAATTTCTTCATTATGTAAACATTTTGAGGATGGTTGCATGTTTAGAAGCAAATTGATTTCTTCTTCATTGAGGGGGGGGGGTTGGGAATCTTTGGATTTTTAGCTTTGAATAACAATTTTTTTTTCTCTTATGTAAAAAATGATTACGAGGTTGAATATTTTCTTTAACTTCAAAAAATTATATGAAACATCATTTGTTACTACATAGGGGCTTTGTGGATCTTGATTCATCTCCTGATCTATTTCATCTTTGGTTAACTCCTCTTGATTATCATGACACTTAACTTGAGAATGAAAGTTATGGATTGCTACTAATAAATATTTAGGATGCCAATTTCCTAAATCTTCATCAATTTTTTTAAGGTAATGTATGAGGTCTTCTACTTGATCACAACAATTTTCAGCTAATGATAAAGATGGAAAATATTCTTTGTAATGCTCATAAAATACCTTATTAAAATCCTTTAAAGAAAGTAAACTAGCATGTTTGAGAGCTTCATACCATTCCCTTGCTTTTCCTTCTAAGGTTTCCATGAATAGCTTCATGAGGCAATCCTCAGGCCAATCACCCTTCAATATCCATGAGTGTATATGAAATTTAATGAGATGTAACAAAGGATTATCAATATTCTCATCTTGAAACATAGGAATATTTTTATCCCAATTTACCTTTGGTAGTTTGTGTGGAAATCCAGGTATGTGATCTCTGCTCATGGGAGCATACCTGCATTTTATTCTTGTGTCATCTTGTAAATTAGTAATAAAGAAGGGCCACTATATCTATACAGCCAAGCTAGATCCTTCTATAAAATACAATATACATTGAAAAACTTTCTTAATGAGAAAGAACATAATGTCTTGGATTAAGATCCAAGTTGAAAGCCTGATCTTTCCATATTTTTCTTTCAGGGTCATTCCTCCAGTGGAGTCTTGATTGTGAAATTGATTTGGAGTCGCCAGGTGGATGATTTTAACCTTTGCGTATCTGATCACTGTCCACCATCATAGATCAGATCTGAACCTGTAAAATATTTCTGAAGAAAATGTTAGTCTTCCCCAGTATGGTAGCCATTATGTTATCACTCAGTAATTTCGCAAGGTTAAAGAAAGAAATAGTTTGAGATAACCACATACCTACTTCAAACTCTAGGATCTAGCCTTCCTAGGGTTCAGAGAGAGCTCTCCCTTTAAAGTTTAACTTTGTTTTAATTTGTGAATATTATGCTAGTTATGAAAGTGTAGCTTTGGTTTGTTTTGGTAAATTTGGTGGGAAAAATCACTTGAAAGGATGGATATTGGGAAATATATTTGTTTATTGGGCTATGGAATCAAAATCAAGCAAATAGGACTGAAATCAAGGGCAAAAAGGTCAAATGTCTTCAGGGCAAGATAGATAACCCTTGGAGATCTTGGAAAGTTGTTTTTGTGAGTTAGTATGATCGGGATAAAGGGCACTTAAGAATCCTTAAATACGGAAAAGGAAGTAGTAGGAATAGGTCAAATGAGAGAGTGAGCAATTAAGGGTTCCCTACACTGGAAATCAGAGGAAAACATATAAATGATAACTAGTTAAAAACATGGTGCTATTAACAAATCCTGTAGTAATACTCCTAGTTATACATTCAGATTTAGCATAAACATAAATGGATGCATGTAACAAAGAAAAGAAACAATGACAAGTGAATAAAATAATTCACTCCAAATAGCTCATCACAGGAATCCTGAAGTATGATGCCAATTTGCTTTGATCCAACCCGCAACTCAAAGTTTTGACACAAAAAAGCTTTAAAGTCCAAGAATAAATGACTATAACAATCCTATAATTTTTATTCCACAAAAATACTTCAAAAGATGAATTATGTATACAAATTCTAAACTATAATATCTTGAAAAAAATTATCAAGATTGGTTTACAAACATCTCAAACTGTTTTACATAAATAGAACTTTAATAAAGGACACTCCAAAATAATGCATCTATTTGGCACTATACTTATGGATGGATGGTGACAAAGAAGAGAATTCGAATTTGATATCAACTCTTAGTTGATGATGAGGCATCCAAGTCACTCACTGTCTCCTTTATTTGTGCATTCTGCTCCAGAAATTCTGTAAAATTGGGGTCCAATGATACCTCTGTATATCTCAATCCAAAATAGATATGTAAAAATTAAAAGAGGTTATTGTATATGAATATGTTTTTGAGATAAACCTCTCTAAGTTCCCTAAAATTATTCTCCAGCTATTCACAATAGGCTCTGCAAAAATATGTGTAAAACAGAGTTTTGCAGAGTCTAAAAAATAGATTGTAAATATGCGCATGTATCTCTCATTCTGTAATACCTGTGAAAAAAGTGAGATAATTTTTTTATATGGTTCTCTTAGGAACAAGAACCTCCTTCAGTTTGGTAAGATTTATTTCTTATTGGCCACAATCTTCTCTGCAAAATGAAGAGTTAACGAGAATTTTCTATAAAAAGTGCTTTCAATTATTGTTTAATATTTCCAAACCCAAAATGGATGTTAGAAAAGTGAGAGATTTTTTTGTAGTTGGACATCTTAGGAGCATAAACCTCTTTCACTTTTTCAAAATTAATCTTGGATTGGTCACAATAGTTTCTGCCAAACAATTACTTTAAACAAGAAATTTTTGCAAAAATGTCCCTTCTTGCTCTGTTTTCATCTTTTAACCTTACCGTTCTTTTAACTGTTTTTATTTTCACTTTGGATAAAATTCATTTTTGTTAGTGAAAGTATTTTCATCTTTATTTACCATTTACTGCCTCCATGTTTACTTTTACTTTTTACCTTGACTTCTCTGTAACTTTGTTTTAACCTTTACTATGACTTTCATCTGATACACTTTAACTCTGATGCTCTTTGACTGTTATTTTTTCACTGTCAATGTGAATTATTACATTAATTTTACCATTCACTATGTAATTTCATCTTTCTAATCTCTCTCTGACTTGATTTTAGTCTTTCTTTGTATACAAACTGGTTGTTGAATGAAGCTTTTGAATTAAAACCTGAGAATTTCGAGCAAACAATTTTGTCAACTAGTATTGAAACTATTGGCCCAATTTCATATCCTTGGAATAATCTGCAACAATCAAACAATTTCATTAATAAAACCTGGTCTGAAGGGAAGCTAATAATGATTTTTAGGGAACAGGGAATATAGTGAAAGGAGTTCTAGCCATAGCAAGGGTTTTCTCGCAATTTCGACCTTCAAGACTTAGGAACTCTGTTTTTTAGGCTTTTTGTACACTTCTGTAAGATTAGACTATTTACAGAAGTATTTTTGGCTTAGACAGGGGTTCTTGGATTAAAACAAGCAGAATATGGTTCTATCCTTGAATTTATCCTTCAATTCCAATCTTCAAAATGATTTGAAAATGACTCTGAGTCATTTTGATAGGTTCTGCAGTATCTTTTCTGGTCTCTGAAAGTTTTATGGAGTCTTTCAATAGTCTTTAGTAGCAAATTTGGGCTTTTCACTGGTTCCGGACTTAAAAATGAATCACAGGCTTGGTTTCTTTACTCAGGAGGATCATTACAGTCGGAGAATTCATAAAAGGGATCAAAGAAGAGATTTCGGGGTTTATTAGGCGTTTTTAGGGTTAATTTAGTGTGCAATAAACGAATGTAAAATCAGGAAATGGCGATTTTCGGGCTTCAAAGGACAGAAACCATGAGTGGTTATCACACGCCCCATCAGTGGTAAGTGGTCTCAGGGCTAACCCATGCGATCCAACAAGAATCGACCAATTGGAAGAGAGATAAAGATTCAATACCACTCATTTCACGCAAGTTTGAGATGGGTTTGATCGCACATGTTTTCTGTGCGATACTAGTTTTCATTCATCAGATCTCAGGGTTCGATTACGAACGGCCCAGATCTCTTGGGAAGTTGCATCGAGATGGAGGAGTGGGACCGGGTGATGCAGGGGCATTAGACACTAGCCAGCAATGTAGGAGGTTTGTCCACATGTTGTGGCTAGGAGGGTTTGAAATCCTTGAATTGTAACAGCTAGGTGTCAATACCTCAGCTGACTGTTTTTATTTAGATTAGTTAGGATTGGTAGAAGTTGAATAGTTGGATTCGATCCATCTGTCAGTTCAGTTATTTGAATAAGTTGTAATTAGACCTTTGATTTCTAGAACGGTCCTCTCAGAGGAACCAAAGAGTCATATATTGATGTATATAAGTTGTATTCCTTGGATGCATTGAAGAGGGGAAGGAGAGAGAGATTCTGCAATAAAATCTGTGTATTGAACAATCGCTTCCAGTTAAATGAATTTCAGTTCTCGTCGGCTATCCAACTATCTTAAATTGTTATTCAAGAGGAATTTGTTTAAGTTGTGAGGCGATTGAACACTATCTTGTATGTAACTGTTGAATTGAGTCATTGTACAATTGTTGTATCTCTGTGTTCGTTGTTTCCTTGAATTATTTGAATAATTGGAAACCCCAACCACAGACGAAGAGTGAGTGTCAAACTGTGACCATTGAGCTCTGTTTAATGATAATAGAAATCCTGCTTGGTAAAGAGAATTACATTTGGTTGTTGTTAATTGGAATTTCCAACCGAGTTGCAAACCTGAGTTAAGGCAGACTAAGGATAACGCAACCCGATGTGAACCTTGGTTAATCACTGTACCCAAAACCGCCAGTGGATTAGAATGCCAGGTTGCCCATATCACACCGCTTTTGCGGAGTAGGCAGTATTTTCTGAACGCGAGCGATTCCATAGGGTAAGCGACACGTGGCGAGGTGGACCCATGGAAAACTGCTATCATAGCATGCCATCGCACGTTATCGTTCGACCAGGGAAGCCGAGCGATATCGTGGAGAGTCGTTGATTTGGGAAGGGGCCATCGGACGGTGATCGGTTGATAAAGATGCACGGAAGATAACCAGGTATAGTACGGGCATTTGATTGGTCGATTGATCGTAGGGGTGGGGCCGGAACCAAAGTTCTATTTGAAAGTCATTTATTCAAAAAAGCGTTGGTTATTAATATAAAGTTTGGGAATATAAATTAATGTTCAAACGTTGTGGATAATGTTTATTTATCAAATTATACGAATTGGATAAATAAAACTCGAAGAAATCAGAGAAGACCACGTGGAGAAAAGAACGGGGTTTCAGAACAGAAATGCTGATAGAGCCACGGCTACAGCTGACCATCTCTCCTTAGGGGGTCTGAAATTCAGTTTTGTTGTGTCATTAGTGGTATCAGAGCTGTTTTTTTCGAGTTGTTTTTGCAGAGAGCTGACATGGCAATCCGAATTGGTAGAGGTGCTGGCAGAAGGAGACCTGTTGCCAACGCAGAGGTGTTGGAGATTTTGCAGAGGTTCGAAGCCAGAGTGGATGCCGTGGAGCGAAGACAGACCAGATATCCTGAAGACATCAGCAAACCTGAAACAGAGGAAGCGGAAGAAAATGTTGAGATTCCTCCTGACATGAGGCTCCTTAGAATTGTTTTGGGGTCTGCAGTTAAGCCCAGAATTGAAGTGTCGAGTTATGTAGGGGGATTGAATCCAGAGGAACTGGTGGACTGGATAAACAAAATGAATAAGTGCTTCTATTATGAGGAAATAAGTGAAGTTAAAAAGGTCAAGTTTGCGGTGACAAAGCTGAAGGGACATGCTGCACTTTGGTGGGATGGAGTGCAGGCAGAAAGGAGGAGAGTTGGCAAGCAACCTATTAAGATTTGGACCAGAATGATGGCTAAATTAAAAGGTAAATTCTTGCCTAGTGATTATCAGCTGACATTGTATAAGCAAATGCAGAACCTGAGACAGAGGTTGCTGACAGTAAAAGAATACACAGAGGAATTCTACAGAGTAAGCATAAGGACTGGGCAATTCCAAGACAAACCAGAGAAGACTGCCAGATATGTGAATGGTCTCAAGCTGGAGATCCAAGATGAGATTGGTATTATGTCTCCTAAGATAGTGGAAGAGGCCTATCAGATGGCCTTTAAAGTAGAGGAGAAACTCCTGAGGAAACAGTCTGCCAAGAAGAGAGGTACTTTCCATGGGAAGGGAAGTCAGGGTGGTAGAGGAAAGCCTACTACACCCAGGGATGGAGCTAACAGTAGCTCACCTCAGAATGCATCTATAGAGGATGATGCAAGGGGCAGAAGGGGTTCTTACAGAAGAAAAGGAAGAGGAGGCAGAGACAGAGGCAGAGGTAGAGAGTTGAGGTGCTATAGATGTCAGCAAGTGGGACATAAGCACTATGAGTGTCCAGAGAATGTAAGGTCAACCACCACGTGGTTGTTGTTGCCTGGGTGTGGCAGAGGAAGAGGCGTAAATTGAAGAAGAAACTTTCCGCAGAGGGGAGAGTCACTTCTGGTGGTAAATAAGGTCCCGTTTAGCTAAAAACCAAAGAGGCCACCGAGTTCGCACAAAGGAAGACTTTGTTTAGGAGCATATGTAAAGTCCAGCGGAAATGCCGCCACTAGTCATTGATAGTGGCAAAAGACAGACAATCCGGTTTCCACCGAGGTGATAGAAAGTTGAATTTGTCATAAGTATAATCCAAGTTCCCTAAGGTGGTGTCCCCCGTCGCATAAAGGGAACCAATTGTTGTAGGAGAGTTAGCAGAGATGAGTCAAATGGGCAAATACAAAGATAAGGTCCCGTGTGATGTAATGCCTAAGTAGATGTGTATTACATCGTTGGGTAAACTCAGCTTGAATGTAGCAAGTTAGCAGACAGATGGCAAGAAGAACACTTACAAGTTCTTCAAGGATGGGGTACATCATACATTGATACCCATGGAAGAAGGAGAGCCATCCAGCAGAGTGATTGATCCGAAGACCTTGTTGTTGAGCGGGAAGGAATATCTGCAGCAGATAGAAGAAGAAGAGGTTGTTGAAAATGCAACAAGGTGATGGAACTTAGTGAAAAGAAGTCGCCTTCACTAAGTGGGCCCGCAGGCTATTTTTGGCGCAAAGTCTATTTTTAGACTATGTCTATTTTTAGACATATGGATCATGGTCTATGAGTTTCAGGATGCTATTTATGGATGATTGGTTGAGTTGGTAAAAATAGATGGACCTCTATTTTTAGACATTGGGCGGAATCTATTTTTAGACTGTCGGGCTAAAAATAGAACAGTCAAATATTATTAACCCTTAATAATATTTAGACTATAAACATTATCTTATCCTCTTGGAGCACTTCAGTTTGATGCTTGGATGTGGAAAATCCAGCTAACAGAAGGAAATACGCTTTTCCTAAGGGTTAGTTGAGCTATTGCATGGTTGACTTCAGTTAGAACTCATGTGGCAGAGTTTGGTGGAGTTGATGAGACAATTGGTGGAGTTGTGTTCGGTTTAACTTAGTTGAACTAGTTGTATTTAGTATAACTGATAAATACACTAGTGATGAGTGGTGTGAATTAATTATTAATTAATTCAATAATTATTAACTCATAAATCAACTAAAGAACACATCAGTTAACTGCAATGCATGGACAGTTCAGTGGAGACTAGTGTTAGAGGTGGGTGAAAGGGTGAGTCTACTATCAGTTGTGACTATGGCTGTGCATGAGATTTGCACACACATTGATTGAGATCGCCAATGAGGATTGCGCAGTACAAGCCAGGTGGATTCGAACTTGGATCTCATCATTATTCATCTTCGATTGCGCAGTAGAGGGCAGTAAGACTTGTGGAGTGAGATTTGAACTTGTCACTTGATAATGATTCGAGGTAGCTCAAAATTATTGAGTATAGTACTCGAGCACTTGAGGAGTATTGTACTATGATTGTTACATGTTCTCTATCATTATAACATACACATAGTTGGGGTTTTCAGCTGTAAGCTTTCCCCATTACATACCGTGTTCTATGTGTGCTTGATTATGTTTTAATGTGCGCATGCGACTGCTTCTATTTCCGCATATTGATGATCAATTGTAGAAGAGGTTATGTATTATGCATGAAGCTTAAATAGTGTGTAATCAGGATAATCTCGATGAATAATTCAGCTATTATTCAAATTTCTACATGGTATCAGAGCGAGATTGATCATCGGATCTATTACAGTGATTACAATTTATTTCGGTAGACAGAGTCTGTAAGCGGGCCAGGTAGCCTCTGGATCCATCCTTTCTTTGAAAGGTGATATATCCAGTAAATGCCCCTACAGTCGATCTCTGTGCTAGAAATACCTTGTTCTCACAGATCGGAAGCGGTTGAGTTTTGAGCTGGTGGAATTCGAATTTGCAGCAGAATTTGGAATTCGAATTTGCAGCAGTTTTCTTGGTGTCGAAGTCAAAATGTCTTTCAACGGATTGCGACTGGAGTATGCCCTTGAGGGCAGCTTGAATTATGTTTCATGGAAGGACAAGATGGAGGTGGTGTTAGAGGGCAATGGGTTGAAGGAGTTCATAGATGATGAAGTCCCAAAGCCTACTGATGCTGCTCAAGTTGAGGCTTGGCAAAAGAAGACAACAAAATGTCGAAGGATTCTGTTGGAGGGCGTGAAGGATCACATTGTATCCAGCCTGCATGGAAAAGCTTGTCCATAATTGATGTGGAAAGTGCTGACAGATTTATTCCAAAGCAAGAGCGACCAGAGGAAGTTGGCGCTCAAGGATAAACTCAGAAACATAAAGATGGAGAAAGGTGACAGTATATCCAAGTACCTCACGAAGTTCACCCAATGCAGGGATGAGCTGGGAAGTGTGGGGGTGACTGTAGCTGATGAGGACTTGGTGGACTTGGCTCTCCTTGGTCTTCCGAAGAGTTGGCATTCCATTTCAGATTCCTTTGGCTGCAATGTCTTTGAGAAAATCGCTGTGGATGGGAGCAACTTTGCTCGGATCTCATGCAAGAGGAGATAAGGTGGAGTACCAGGGACGGACCTTCATCAAAGGCACCTGATGAAGAAAATTGAACTTTGGCTGCCAAAGAAAAGAAGGGGAAGAGCAAGAAATCTTCTCATTCTAGTGCGAAAGGTAAGAAGCAGGACATGTCCAAGGTGAAGTGCTTTCACTGTCACCAAATACCTGACATTGTTGGCCAAATTGTCCGCAGAAGAAGAAAATAAGCATCTTACTGGATTTGGTGCATGAGAGGCCTTAGCCTCGCAGTTTGAGCTGGATTTTTCACCGATCGCATGCTTGGTCTCAAGTGTGATGGGATCAGTGTGGTTTCTTGACAGTGGTGTTTCTTTCCATATGACCGGAGACAAAGATTTGTTTGCTGATCTGGATGAGAAGGATCTCGGAGTGCACATCGAGATGGGCAATGATGGTAGATAAAGTGCGACTGGTATTGAGACCATTTCCTTTGAGAGGGAGTCTAGCAAACCTTTCATCTTGAAGGATGTCATGCATGTTCCAGGATTGAAGAAGAATCTTATCTCTGTGGCGATGTTGGAAGACAAGGGATATGATGTTGTCTTCGGCCGAGGGAAAGACTTTTCCATAAGAGAAGAAGACAACCGGAGAAACCCTAGCCTGGCTTCCGAGCTCAAGAACCTTTTCTCGACCGCAAGTAGACACGGCGCAAAGAATGGCATGCAAGGTAAAAGTGAGTGTGAGCCGAGATGATATGCAGCTGCACCGAGATTGGCCACCACCATGGTGGAGCCTTGAAGATACGACAAAGATATTTTTCTACGGGGTTTCCTAAGGGCACTGTTGTTTTCGTATCAGTATAAGGTGTACTTTGGGAAAATTTGTGAAAGCCACCTTTCATGAGAAGGATAGTCGTGCCACGACGATCCTTGAGAGAATTCACACAAACGTGCGTGGACCTTTCTCAGTAGCTTCGACAGCAAAGCACAGGTACTATGTGATACTTGTTGATGATTTTTCTCGGAAGTGTTGGATCTTCTTCATGCAGAAGAAGAGCGAGACATACTCAAAGTTATGTGAGTTCAAGGCACTGGTTGAGAAATAATCGGGGAAGTAGGTGAAGGCTCTTAGGAGCAACAATGGTGGTGAATTCATCTCTCGTGAATTCAAGGAATTTTGCAGTGCAGAAGGAATTCGAAGAGAGCTCATAGTGGCTCATAACCCATAAGGCATCGTGTTGCTGAGCGGAAGAACAGAACGATCGTGGGTGCTGCACCGGCGATGTTGCATGATCACATGATCGTGGCCTACCCCTTCATCAGGCGTAGGCATGCACATCGCGTATGTGCAGAACCGTTGTCCTCACAAGATACTTGGCATGAGTACACCGGAGGAGGCATTTTCTGGCAAGAGGCCTGATATTTCTCATTTGAGGATTTTTGGTTCACCTGTCTACATGCATGTGATGAAGGATTCCAGGAAGAAGCTGGAGCTGACTGCAGAGGTTGGGATATTTTTGGGGTACACTGATACACCCCACAACTATCGTGTGTATTTTCCAGACAGTCGCAAAACTGTTTTGCGACGGGATATCAAATTTCAAGAGGAGATATCCATGAAGTGTTCGCTTGAGAGGGAGCCACACTTGCATGCAGATGAGGAGCTATTAGTTCCTAAGGATGAGCTTCTGGATGTGGATCAGCCACAAGAGGAAGTTCATGGAGTGGAGGAGACCACTCATGCAGCGCCAACCATCAGAGGGCGGAAGCGCACTACAGAAGCTGAGCAACTGGCTCAATATGCAGAGAAGGTTGTAGGACCACCTACAGCACAGCGCAGACAGAGACAGTCACCGGACCGGTACACTGGATACATGGCTCTTGTGAGCAAATGTGTCGTGACAGAGCCATCCTCTTTCGAGGAAGCTGTGGAGGACCCTGCATGGGTAGATGCCATGGTGGAAGAGTATGATTCGATTGTCAGAAACAGTGCATGGGAGATTGTCCCAAGACCATAAGGGAAATCAGTGGTGGGTTCGAGATGGATCTACAAAGTGAAGCAGGCGGCTGACGGGAGTGTGGAGAAGTACAAGGAAATATTTTTTGCCCGAGGATTCTCACAGATAGAGGGGATCGATTATGAGGAGACCTTTACACCTGTCGAAAGGTATTCTTCCATACGGACGATCCTAGCTCTCTCAGTGCAGATGGGGTGGCACATTCATCAGATGGATGTGAAGACTACGTTCCTCAATGGAGTCATTGAGGAGGAGGTGTACATAGAGCAGCCCGAAGGTTTCTAGATCTTCAGTAGTGAGTCGCATGTGTGCAGACTCAAGAGAGCACTGTATGGGTTGAAAAAAGCACCTCGTACTTGGTACACACGGATAGACAGTTACTTCACCGGACTTGGATTCTCCAAGAGTGAGGCGGATCCTAACCTGTACCAGATTTTGGTGGGGGGGAAGTTGCTGATCATTGTACTTTATGTAGATGATCTGATTTTGACGGGTGATGAGCTGTTGATACTTTCATGCAAGGAGGATCTTGCTAGAGAGTTTGAGATGAAGGACTTGGGCCTCCTTCATTATTTCCTGGGGTTGGAAATTTGGCAGCGCAGTGATGGACTATTTGTTTCTCAGGGTAAGTATGCCCGGGAGATACTGGAGAAGTTCAACATGCATGGGTGCAAGCATGTTGATACTCCTCTTCCTGGAGGTTGGAGGAAGGAGGATGCTACTTCGGCGGAGGTAGTGGATGCCACTGTTTATCGACAGTTGGTGGGGTCGCTTATGTGTCTGGTCAATACATGACCCGATATATGCTATGCTATTAACCAGCTTTCACAAGCTATGGTTAAGCCTCCCAAGCTCTTCTCGAAGGCAGGCAAGCATGTATTGCGTTATCTTAGAGGCACATCGGGATATGGTTTGTGGTACAGATAGGAGGATGAGGTGAAGCTGTGTGGCTTCACAGATGCAGATTGGGCAGGGAGCCCAACGAACAGAAAGAGCACATCTAGAGGGATCTTCAGTATCGGGTCGACAGCAGTTTCTTGGTACAGTAGGAAGTCAAGATCCGTGGCACTCAGTTCAGCAGAGGCTGAGTATATGGCAGCAAGCTTGGCTGCATGCGAGGCCATATGGATGAGGAAGATCCTGGTCGGGTTGTTCGGGTCACACTTGGACCCTACTGTGATTTATTGTGATAACCAGAGTTGCATTAAACTCTTAGCTAATCCAGTATTTCATTATAGATCCAAACACATCAACATCAAGTACCATCATATCAGAGATTGTGTGCAGCGGAGAATCATGTTACTTTCATACATTCCCACGGAGGATCAGGATGCTGATATCTTGACTAAGGCACTCACCAGGAGCAAATTCGAATACCACAGAGGCAGGATAAGGGTTGCAGATAATCCATATCTTTTTGAGAGGGAGTGTTGAAAATGCAACAAGATGATGGAACTTAGTGAAAAGAAGTCGCCTTCACTAAGTGGGCCCGCAGGCTATTTTTGGCGCAAAGTCTATTTTTAGACTATGTCTATTTTTAGACATATGGATCATGGTCTATGAGTTGCAGGATGCTATTTATGGATGATTGGTCGAGTTGGTAAAAATAGATGGACCTCTATTTTTAGACATTAGGCGGTTTCTATTTTTAGACTGCCGGGCTAAAAATAGAACAGTCAAATATTATTAACCCTTAATAATATTTAGACTATAAACATTATCTTATCCTCTTGGAGCACTTCAGTTTGATGCTTGGATGTGGCACATGCAGCTGACAGAAGGAAATACGCTTTTGCTAAGGGTTAGTTGAGCTATTGCATGGTTGACTTCAGTTAGAACTCATGTGGCAGAGTTTGGTGGAGTTTATGAGACAGTTGGTGGAGTTGTGTTCGGTTTAACTTAGTTGAACTAGTTGTATTTAGTCTAACAGATAAATATACTAGTGATGAGTGGTGTGAATTAATTATTAATTAATTCACTAATTATTAACTCATAAATCAACTAAAGAACACATCATTTAACTACAATGCATGGACAGTTCAGTGGAGACCAGTGTTAGAGGTGGGTGAAAGGGTGAGTCTACTATCAGTTGTGACTATGGTTGTGCATGAGATTTGCACACACATTGATTGAGATTGCTAATGAGGATTGCGAAGTTCAAGCTAGTGGGATTCGAACTTGGATCTCATCATTATTCATCTTGGATTGCGCAGTAGAGGCAGGCAGACTTGTGGAGGAGATTTGAACCTGTGACTTGTTCAGATCTGAGCTAGTTTGTGTGTAACTATTGGAGATAGTACTGAGTACTTGTGAGGAGTATTGTAATATTATTGTTACATGTTCTCTATCATTATAATATACAGATAGTTGGGGGTTTTCAGGTGTAAGCTTTCCCCATTACATACTGTGTTCTATGTGTGCTTGATTATGTTTTAATGTGCGCATGCGACTGCTTCTATTTCCCCATATTGATGATCAATTGTAGAAGAGGTTATGTATTATGCATGAAGCTTAAACAGTGTGTAATCAGGATAATCTCGGTGAATAATTCAGCTATTATTCAAATTTCTACAGAGTTAAGCTTTGATTTAGTTTGCAAACCTAAGGTAGTTCTTACTTCTACAAAGATTTCTGATTTGCCAATAGAAATCCAAGAGATGTTAGAAAATTATTGTGACATTGTTGTGGATGATTTACTTGATGAGCTGCCAACTGCCACCTGTGAGAAAGATCAGCCATCAGATAGATTTTATCCCTGGTTCAAATCTGCCAAATAAAGCAGCCTACAGAATGACTCCCAAGGAAAATGAGGAAATCAGGAGACAAGTACAGGAATTGGTGGACAAGGGACTGATCAGAGAAAGTTTGAGTCCATGTGCAGTACCAGCAGTATTGAGCCCAAATAAAGATGGAGGCTGGAGGATGTGTACTGATTCCAGAGCAATCAATAAGATCACAATCAGGTACATATTCCCTTTGCCCAGAATTGAGGATTTGATGGACTGTTTGAGTGGTGCTAAATATTTTTCAAAGACAGATTTAAAAAGTGGATACCATCAGATCAGAATAAGAGAGGGTGATGAGTGGAAGACTGCCTTTAAAACGAATGAAGGACTTTATGAATGGATGGTAATGCCTTTTGGGTTATCAAATGCACCTAGCACTTTTATGAGACTTATGAATGAAGTATTGAAAGAATTCATTGGAAAATTTGTGATAGTGTATCTGGATGATATATTAGTTTTCAGCAGAACTAAAGAAGAACATTTAAGGCATCTTAATCATGTCTTAAAAATGCTGCACCATGAGAAACTGCTGATAAACTTAAGGAAATTCTCATTCATGAAGGAAGAGTTGGTGTATGTTGGTTTTGTTGTCTCTGCAGAAGGATTGAAGATGGACCCAGAAAAGATTAAGGCAATTGTGGAGTGGCCTTCACCCAGGAATGTTTTTGAGGTAAGAAGTTTCCATGGACTTGCTAGTTTTTACAGAAAGTTTATAAGAAACTTCAGTAAGATTAATGCACCCATCATTGAGACAATAAAGAAGAGCAAACAACCATTTAAATGGACTGCTAAAGAAAAAAGAACCTTTAAAGTTTTGAAGCAAAAGATAACGGAGAAGCCTGTTTTGATTCTGCCTGATTTTACTAAACCATTTCAACTAAAATGTGATGCTAGTGGGGAGGCCATTGGAGCTATGTTGAGTGAGGATGATAGGCTTGTAGCCTATTTCAGTGAGAAGCTAAATGACACCAGGAGAAAGTATTCCTCTTATGAGAAGGAATTCTATGCAATTGTTCAGGCATTGAAAAAGTGGAGGCATTATTTGATGTCCAAGGAATTTGTATTATATTCCGACAATCATGCTTTGTAGTATATTGTACAGCAGCCCAAGTTGAAGCATAAGCATTTCAAATGGGTGGAGTATCTTCAAGTTTTTAACTTTGTTTTGAAACATATAAGTGGCCAAGAAAATAAAGTAGGTGATGCTTTGAGTAGGAGGCACATGCTTGTTCAAGAAACTAATTTTGAAGTTGTAGGGTTTAATTTTCTCAAAGAATTGTATAGAACAGATTCAGATTTTAAGGAAGCATTTGAGGCATGTTGTAACCCTATTTTAACAGATAGAAGCCAGTGGTTGGATTATTTCCTGCAGGAGGACTTTTTATTCAAAAGAAGCCAACTGTGTGTACCAAGATGTTCCATGAGAGAAAATTTGATCAAAGAGAAGCATATTGGTGGACTTGCTGGACACTTTGGTACTGATAAGACTTATGAGTAGCTGAGTCACTTCTATTACTGGCCCAAGATGAGAGCAGAAGTGGACAATTTTGTGAAGAATTGCAAAATCTGTCAGTATGCTAAAGGAAGGAGCCATAACGCAGGATTGTACACTCCCTTGCCTATTCCAGACAGGCCTTGGGACATGGTGAGTATGGATTTTTTTCTAGGATTTCCCAAGACTCGGAGAGGGAATGATGTAGTCTTTGTTGTGGTGGATATATTCTCCAAAATGGCACATTTTATTCCATGCTATAAAACTAGTGATGCCACCCATGTTGCTAACTTGATTTTCAAAGAAGTTGTTATATTGCATGGGTTGCCCAAGAGTATTTTTTCAGACAGAGACACCAGATTTGTGGGTCATTTTTGGAGGACATTGTGGAAGAAAATTGGTACCAAACTGAGTTTCAGCTCAGCTTATCATCCTCAGACTGATGGACAAACTGAGGTAGTAAATAGGAGTCTGGGAAATTTGTTGAGAAGTCTTGCAGGAGAGCATCCCAAGCAGTGGGATCATATTTTTCCCCAGGCAGAATATGCATATAATGACTCACCAAACAGAAGCACAGGGCAGAGTCCATTCCATATTGTTTATGGAATGCACCCTAGAGGAATATCAGAGTTAAGAAATCTGGGAAAGGCAGAGCTAAGGAGCGCAGATGGTGAGGAATTTGCTTCAGAGATCCAAGCCATACATGAACAAGTGAAACAGCAACTACAAGGTAGCAGCATCAGATACAAAAGCAGAGTAGACTTGAGCAGAAAAGAAGTTCATTTTGAAGTAGGAGATCTGGTTTTGGCACACTTGAGAAAGGAGAGATTCCCGAGGAAGCAGTATAACAAACTGAAGTTCAAAAAGATTGGGCCATGCAAGATAATTAGAAATTTTTCTACAAATGCTTATGAGATTGAATTACCTCCTGATGTTGGAATATCTCCCATTTTTAATGTTGCAGATTTGTACAAGTATGCAGATGATGGTGCAGAGGAAAGATCAGCAGACAAGGAACAGATTGAGTGGAAGGAGCAGCTACCTCCAGCACAACCATTGCAACCAGAGAAGATATTGGACAAGAGAGTGTTCAGGAAGACCAGAGGATAAGAGTACTTTCAGTACTTAATCAAATGGAAGGATAAGCCAGAGGAAGATGCCACTTGGATGACTGAAGGAATGTTGCAGAAGATAGGCAGATCAGTGGAAGAGCTCATGGATAGGAGCCCATGAAGAAGATTTCCCTTGGGATTCTGATGCGGGGGCTTTAGACACTAGCCAGCAATGTAGGAGGTTTGTCCACATGTTGTGGCTAGGAGGGTTCGAAATCCTTGAATTGTAACAGCTAGGTGTCAATACCTCAGCTGACTGTTTTTATTTAGATTAGTTAGGATTGGTAGAAGTCTAATAGTTGGATTCGATCCATCTGTCAGTTCATTTATTTGAATAAGTTGTAATTAGACCTTTGATTTCTAGAACGGTCCTCTTAGAGGAACCGAAGAGTCATATATTGATGTATATAAGTTGTATTCCTCGGATGCATTGAAGAGGGGAAGGAGAGAGAGATTCTGCAATAAAATATGTGTATTGAACAATCGCTTCCAGTTCAATGAATTTCAGTTCTCGTCGGCTATCCAACTATCTTAAATTGTTATTCGAGAGGAATTTTTTTAAGTTGTGAGGCGATTGAAAATTATCTTGTATGTAACTGTTGAATTGAGTCATTGTACAATTGTTGTATCTCTGTGTTCATTGTTTCCTTGAATTATTTAAATAATTGGAAACCCCAACCACAGATGAAGAGTGAGTGTGAAACCGTGACCGTTGAGCTCTGTTTAATGATAATAGAAATCCCGCTTGGTAAAGAGAATTACATTTGGTTGTTATTAATTGGAATTTCCAACTGAGTTGCAAACTTGAGTTAAGGCAGACTAAGGATAATGCAACCCGACGTGAACCTTGGTTAATCACTGTACCCAAAACCGTGAGTGGATTAGAAAGCTGGATTGCCCATATCGCACCGTTTTTGCGGAGTAGGTGGTATTTTCTGAACGCGAGCGATTCCATAGGGTAAGCGACACGTGGCGAGGTGGACCCACGGAAAACCGCTATCATAGCGCACCATCGCACGTTATTGTTCGACCAGGGAAGCCGAGCGATATCGTGGACAACTGTTGATTTGGAAAGGGGCCATCGGACAGTGATCGGTTGATAAAGATGCACGGAAGATAACCAGGTACGGTACGGGCATTTGATTGGTCGATTGATCGTAGAGGTGGGGCCGGAACTAAAGGTTTATTTGAAAGTCATTTATTCAAAAAAGCGTTGGTTATTAATATAAATTTCGGGAATATAAATTAAAGTTCAAACGTTGTGGATAATGTTTATTTATCAAATTCTACGAATTGGATAAATAAAACTCGAAGAAATCAGAGAAGACCACGTGGAGAAAATAACGGGGTTTCAGAACAGAAATGCTAACAGAGCCACGGCTACAGTTGACCATCTCTCCTTAGGGGGTCCGAAATTCAGTTTTGTTGCATCACCGAGGTAGTCATATGCAGCGGGGTCGAGTTAAATGTTATGAATATACATTTTTAAACAAAGTTTAGAACTGTATTATATGGCTGAGCGGGAAGTATATAACGTATGTTTCAACCTTTTAAAACATTTATGAAATGTTTCAACCATATGTATAAGCGGGTGCGGGTTTTAACATTATATAGTTTTATCAAACATTTATTTACATTTGTTTAAAACTATAGGGGCAGGATATTTGTATATGGATATGTTAAACCAATGGGATAGGGGCGGGATAATATTATGCACATGGGATATTAAACATTGCTTTTAACTTGTTAGGTCCCTATATTACTAGTATAGTCCCTTATTATTGTTAGTGTAACCCCTTATTGTTATTATTGTACCCCTGTAACCCCCATATTGTTATTATTGTGCCCTTAAATTATTATTGTTAGGTCGGCTAGGATTATATTGTGGCCCCATGGACTCCTATATATAGAAAGGAGGTTTTGTAATTTGTATCATCAAATAATTGTTCATTCATGTAATGTATTGGAGGTTGCCCCCTAGAAGTGGCTTATTTCTAAGGCATTGATATCTCTTTTCTTCTATTTTTGGAGTTGGTTTCACAACATTTGGTATGAGAGCTTTGGATTTTAGGGTTTCGCTGCTCCATACAGGTCATCGTGGAATTTTCGCTATAATTTTTTTCTACGAAGGTCCAGAAGCGGAAATTATTAGAGAGTGAAGTTGAAATACTAAGGAACATTGTCGCAAAATTTTAGAGCTTGGTTCGCAATATTTTCAGAGATATGATCTGTGGAAGTTAGGGCTTTTTGCAGGCTCCTAAATTTCACTTAAAAAGGTCATTGAGGAATGTTAGATATAAAAACATTTCTACGAAGGTTCAGAAGTTGAAATTTTTAGAGTGTGAAGCCGAAATCCTGAAGAATATCTTTGCAAAATTTCAGAGCTTGGTTCGCAATATTTTCAGAGATATGATCTGTGGAAGTTAGGTATTTTCCAGGCTCCCAAATTTCATCTCAAAGAGGTGATCATGGGAAACTATTCATAAATCCCTCTCTGAGCATCAAATTGGAATTCTGTAAAGATTGACTATAATTAAATGGACTGTACTTTCCTGTCTATAAACTTTAGAGCCAAAGGAGAAAACAGTGACACGTGGCAAGTCGTACAAGTTCGCTCTACTGAACCAGTCCATAATTATGTCATTGTGGGAGATTGGACAAAACTTTGCCTTGAAGAATCAAAATCAATTCAGACCTGTGGGATTTGAAAGAAGCTTCAGAGGACTACTATAGAGCCTAATTTCAGATATTGAGGATATGCAAGTATAGAGATAAGTCAATTTTAATATCGATCTCCTTAAAAGCAAGTAAAAGGTGTGTATTTTTTTTTTCTGAATTGCATAAGTCTTGTTTGAAGAATCAAGTTGAATTGATTCTAAGGGCATTTTGTAGAATAGATATCAGTATTGGATTTTTAAATGCCCCCTAAAAAGAATTCAACACCCATTAAGTCTTTAGAAGGCTCTACTATGACTCATGAAGACGAAGAATGGCAACATGACATATCAAAATTACAAGAGCAAGTGCAACAAATTTTGCTGTCGCAAAGAGCAACAAAAAATGACATGGAAGTTTTGAAGAAAGGCATGGAAACTAAGATGGATGGTTTGAAGAAAGGCGTGGAATCTAAGATGGATGGTATGAATAATGAAAAGGAATCTAAAATAGATGGCATGGAATCTAAGATAGATGGCATGGAAGCTGGCATGGAATCTAAAATGGAAAACATGAAGAATGATCTAAAAGCAGACATGGAAGGTTTGACAAAATTGATACAAGAAATGTTTCCTAATGGTGAAAAGATAGTAGAGGAAACTCATGATGAGAACAAAATAAATTTTAATCATGATTTCATAAAATCTAATGTTGGCGGGAAGAACCACCATATTCCAAAAATGGATATGAGGAAGTTTGATGGAAAGGATCCTGTAACATCGATACTACAGATGGAGCAATATTTTGATCTCAATAATGTGCAAAACACACAAAAGGTACGAATTGCAACTTTAGATTTAGAACAAAATACATTTGTATGGTATCGATGGCTTTGCTCCCGTAAAAAAATTGTCACTTGGTCAATTTTTACGGAGGAAATGATAGCACATTACGAGGATACAAAGATCAACACATTCTTTAGCCAATTGATAAATCTCAAACAAAAGGGTTTAGTGGGGCAACACATTGAGGACTTCCAAAAATTGAATATAAGGATAACTGATATTCCAGATGAACACAGGATTGATCTCTTCATAAGCACTCTAAAGGATAACATCCAACATGAAGTTCGTGTTTTGGAACCTGATTCATTGGAGAAGGCATTTAGGTTGGCAAGAAAAATTTAATGTAAAATTATGGCGACAAGGAAGCCTACCACTCACATCTATAAATATGGAAGTGTTCCTACTCCTAGACTTCCACAACCTACAAGGTTGACACCACAACAATTGGAAGAAAAAAGAGCAAAAGGGCTTTGCTACAGTTGTGATAGAAAATACACTAAAGGTCATAAGTGTGCTGAGAAGAAATTATTTTACATAGATTGTGAAGAGGAATAAAATGAACAAGAAGAGGATATACACTAGGAACCAACCCTAGAAGAGGAAGAAATAAGTCCGACCATATCATGTAATGCATTGGCAGGAATTACCACTCCTCAAACTCTCAATATAGAAGGACATATCAAGAAGAAAAAGGTAATAGTGTTGATTGATTCAGGTAGTACCCATAATTTTATTCATTGTAAGGTAGCCAAGGAATTGAATTGTTTCTTATACCTAGCACCTAAATGTAAAGTGATGGTTGCAAATGGAGGAACTATAAATTTCTCTAGAAAATGCCATAATATCAAGCTAACCATGCGGGAATATGTATTGAATAGTCCAATGCTTTCCTTTCCTATGGGAGGTGCTGATGTTGTACTAGGAGTACAATGGTTACAATATTTGGGGATGGTAGCTTTTAATTTTCAAGAACTTTTCTTGAATTTTTTTTCAGAAGGAAAGGAAGTCGAATTACGGGGTATTGCAGGGAAGCCAAGAAATATAATAAGCTCTAATGTCATAATTTCACAATTATGCTCACTAGAAGTTCCAACATCAAAATCATCTATTTCTGCAGATCTCCAAAAAGTCTTGGACAATCATTCCAAGGTGTTTGAAACTCCCAAAGGACTCCCACCTATTCGTGATCATTATCATGCTATTCATTTGATTCCAGGAAGTGTCCCTCCAAAGATCAGGCCTTACAGATATCCTTATGTCCAAAAGAGAAAAATTGAATGTATGATTGCAGAAATGTTAGAGGTTGGTATAATTCAACCTAATCAAAGTTCTTTCTCTTCTCCTGTAGTATTGGTGCACAAGAAGAACAGATCATGGTGCATGTGTCTGGATTATAGGGAACTCAATAAGCTCACTATTAAAGATAAATTTCCCATTCCTGTGATTGATGAATTATTGGATGAATTACTTGGAGAAATTTATTTTACCAAGTTGGATCTTCGTTCAGGATATCATCAAATTAGAATGAATACTGAAGATATTCTGAAAACAACATTTCGAGCTCATGAGGGTCATTATGAATTTTTGGTCATGCCTTTTGGCCTTATCAATGCACCTTCTACATTTCAAGGGTTGATGAATTCCATTTTCAAACTCTTCCTTAGAAAATTTGTGCTAGTATATTTTGATGTATTACTAATCTACAACAGATCTTGGAAGGACCATGTTCAACATGTTGACAGGGTGCTCAAACTATTCGAGGAGAAACAGTTATATGCAAAAACATCCAAATGTTTCTTTGGAGTACAAGAGGTGGAATATCTGGGTCATATTGTATCTCATGAGGGTGTTAAGGTAGACCCTAAAAAAATTAAAGCCATTGGTAGAAATGGAAAGTTTCACAACCATACTTTTAGCGCAGGATTTCTTTGGTGGCTGGTGGTATTATCACAAGTTTGTTAAGAATTATGGGAGAATAACAAAAAGACTTTCAACAACATTAATGTAGAAAGATGCATTTTCATGGACTCCTAAAGCAACTAAGGCCTTTGAACATCTTAAAGAGGCAATGTGCCTAGCACCGGTCTTAGCTACGCCAGACTTCACAAAAACCTTTATTGTGGAATGTGATGCCTCAGGAAATGGAATTGGTGATGTTTTAATGCAAGAAGGAAAACCCATTGCTTTTGAAAGTCGTCCAATCGAAGGAAAGTATTTACATAAACCTATTTATGAGAAGGAAATGTTAGCAATATTGCATGCACTAAAGAAATGGCAAACTTACCTAATGGGAAGACACTTCAAGGTAAAAACTGATCATGATAGTCTTAAACACTTTTTGAAACAAAGACTATCTTCAGAAGAGCAGCAAAAATGGGTCACAAAGATGTTGGGTTATGACTTTGAAATAATATACAAAAAAGGGAAGCTAAATGTTGTTGCAGATGCACTCTCAAGAAAGAATGAAGAGGTGGAAGCATTACTTTGTGCCATTTCTATTATCCAACTAGATTGGATAACCGAAACAACAGATGAATGGAAGAAGGATGAAGAAGTGTGGACACTCATTCAAAAGTTGCAGCAAGATCCTAGTACATCTGATACATTTAGTTGGAAAATGATTCCTTATGGTACAAATATCTCTTATATCTTTGTAAGAACTCCCAACTAAAACAAAATATTCTTTTGGAATTTCACACTTCTTCTTTAGGAGAACACTCAAGATTTTTAAATACTTACCACAGGGTGAAGAAAGAATTTTTTTGGGATGGCCTTAAATCTGATATTCAAAATTTTGTGGCGGAATGTTTGGTTTGCCAGTAGAATAAAGTTGAGACAATTAAGACCCTGAGTCTTCTACAACCTTTATCCATTACAAGTCAACATTGGGAGGATATTTCAATGGATTTTATTACAGGTTTACCTAAGTCTGAAGGAAAGAGTGTCATCATGGTGGTAGTTGATAGACTTACCAAGGATGCACACTTTTGTGCATTATCTCATCCATTTAAAGCAAGTACAGTTGCTACTACATTTATGGATAAAATTCAAAAGCTACATGGAAACCCAAGGGTTATTGTGAGCGACAAAGATCCCATTTTTACTGGAAATTTTTGGACGGAGTTATTTTCTTGTTTGGGTACTCAATTAGCTCATAACTCATCTTATCATCCTCAATCCGATGGTCAAACTAAGATAGTAAATAAATGTTTGGAAGTATATCTTCGTTGTTTTGTATCTGATAAACAAACACAATGGGTCAAGTGGTTACCTCTCCCTGAATGGTGGTATAACACTTCCTTCCATACTGCAGCAAAAATGACCCCATTTATGGCACTTTATGGATATAATCCACCATCCATCACATCATCTTTAAGAGAAAATTCGAAGGTTCAAGCAGTGGAAGATCACATCGAGCATCAACAAGAAGTTCTCCAACTCTTAAAGGATAACCCGAATTTGGCACAAAATCGAATGAAACAACAGGCAGATCAACATCGCAGCGAGAGAAGTTTTGATGTAGGAGATTGGGTATTTTTACGGCTACAACCATACAAACAAATGTCCTTGAAGCAAGCTAAGAAGGATAATAAATTATCGCCAAAGTACTATGGTCCTTACAAGGTGTTGCAAAAGATTGGTACTATGGCATACAAATTGGAGCTTCCTGCTTCTTCGCGAGTACATCCAGTTTTCCATGTTTCATGCTTAAACAAGGTTATAGGTGAAAATCTTCCAGTTCAAACAATATTGCCAGAACTTGATGAGGAAGGAAAAATCATATTGGAACCAGAAGCGGTCATGGAAACAAGAACTCGACAAATACGGAATCGATCAATTTCAGAGTATCTCATCAAGTGGAAGAACTTACCCACTGAAGATTCTACATGGGAGGATGAGAATTTTATACAGAAGCACCCAGAGCTACTCAAGCGTTGAGGACAACACTTTTTTAAAGGAGAGGGGCATGTTAGGTCCCTATATTACTAGTATAGTCCCTTATTGTTGTTAGTGTAACCCCCTTATTGTTATTATTGTACCCTTGTAACCCCCATATTGTTATTATTGTGCCCTTAAATTATTATTGTTAGGTCGGCTAGGATTACATTGTGGCCCCACTAGGATTACATTATGGCCCCATGGACTCCTATATATAGAAAGGAGGTTTTGTAATTTGTATCATCCAAGAATTTTTCATTCATGTAATGTATTGGAGGTTGCCCCCTCGAAGTGGCTTATTTCTAAGGCATTGATATCTCTTTTCTTCTATTTTTGGAGCTGGTTTCACAAATATAACTTTAAAATAGAGGTTTTCAGGGTTTATTTAGATAAAGGGTATTGGTCAACATACAAGGGGTGTATTTAGGATTTATAATAGAATAAGTTAGAGGTTAATATGAAAAAGGGATAATGTAATGAATGAAAATACATGTTTAACTCTAAGTAAAGTGTAAATAAGCATAGTTTATCTTGTTGTATTATTATACACCTTAACTTAGGAAAAATGTATTTCTAGGGTTTATGAATTATTTTTGAAAGGGAATGAAGTTAGTTACTTAGGGTTTTTACTTTTACTAAGTAAAAAATGGGTTTTTACTTAGGAAAAGGGATTATGATTAATGGATGAAGGGAAAATATGCAGATGAAATGGGTTTTATGTAGGGAATTCAATATTTTTGACCAATCAGTTATTGAGCCTTGGGTCTGGTCCCAACAGAAGTCAGAGAGATGCTCTGAGCCTGTTTAACTGAAGGTTTAGAATACTAAATCATTGTGGGGGAGGGGAAATTAGTAATTTTTCCCGATGATGCTTTATTACATGCCTTTCAAAACTTCTTTCTACCTACCCATCTTTACTTCTAACATTTTTACTTCATTTTCATGGGTGCATTTAGGCTTGCAACCCTAAATCCATTTTCTTTCAAAGCACAAAAAATATCTAAGTCTAACCTTATTTCATCCGAGGGCTCAGATTAAATTGGTTAGCTCCTCATTTATTCTCTATCTTAACTACTGATCTGTCAATTTAATACTATTTGACATATCTTTATTCCCTATCTAAAACATGAAATTTAAAGCATGAGATGTCAAGTTTAAGTTGTTTGACTCTCATGGATTGTGGCATTTAGGACAAGCTGCACACAATCTTATTTGCAAAAAGTAAAATAAATTAGTGGCATTTAAACTTGCAAAACTTTCATGATCTATTTTTGATGGGGTTCATATTTAATATTCTTTTCATATTTGTTTCTTTTTGTCCTTTGATTGTTCTTTTAGGACATGCCCTCTTCTTTCATTTTTTAATTTGGGAATACATTTGCAGAAATCAAAGGTATGTACAATATTTCAAGAATTTTAATAGAATCAATTCAAAATTATGAATCCTATATTTATAGGACCCTAACACAAGCAATGTTAAATACCAGGCTGTTAGGAGGAGAAGGGATTCCATTCTATGTCATTATATTTATTCCATAGTTGAGAAGAGCATCTAGGATAGGAATTAAGAGAGCTAAAAAAAAGTGGGTAAGGCTTTGTAGTACCCTTATAGGCCACATATCTCAAGAAAATCCATAAGGAGTACCTCTTTCTTTGTATTTTTGTATTTCCATACTAGAGAAAAGAGAGTAGAGTGACCTCACATTCGACTTGGGTTTTCCCATGTAAGGGTTTGCCAGGGTAATTTGTGGATGTTGTGAAACACAAGCTTGTGAGGTCACTCTACTCTCTTGTGACTAATATAATTTAGAAGGTTTTCCTTATGATGATGTGAATGCACTAAATTGTCTTCATGTACTACCAATGATTATGTTTTTCTCTTATGAGTGATTATCATGGAAAATTATTTTATTATGTTTAGGAAAATCATGATGACATAATAATGAACATGTATGGGATAGACAATACTTGTGTGGACACTTATTATATGCCAAGTTGTGATCATAAAATAAATATGGTATATTCTAGTTACATTCTAGCCTTAAGTAAAACAAGGACCTTATACATGTTATAACATTGGAATGAAGTCCTTGAAGGAGGAACATATGCAATGCCCCACCTCTATGATAGCCCACTATGATTGGGGGATCTAGCACAAGATCATGGAATTACTAAATTTATATTTATAGATTGTCTTTTAATATGTCATCTAATGGGATATTTTCTTCTCATTTGCATATATGATTATGCATTTTAGTTATTATGTTTCAATATGTGTGTTGGATTTAGTATTTACAATGATAGGAGTATTTCGTGACCATTATGTTGTTATTATGTCATGCAGATCTAAATTCATGATGTTATGATGACATTATGTTTCTTTTATATTCATGATGTTATGATGACATTATGTTCTCCCTTCTATACCAAAAGTTTGAAAATATGGCTAAAGTTATAATTAATTATGGATTTTCTATATGCTATATGCCTAGTACCATCTTGATGAGGACATGGGGCCATATAGCTTAGCTAAATTATTCAGGCCATAAATCTTGATGTCAAATGTCAGGGAGATGGTTGTAGTTTTACTCACATGTGCTATGATATGGACTTAGATACCTGTTATAGTCACACCATGATGGGTAACTGATATACTAGTGGAAATAATGTAATGCAAAGTAGGACCATTTAAAGTATTGACTAGTACTTTGCTGGTAGATCAAATGGCATGTTGTGGGTGATAGTGTGTAACGAAGCAAGTAAACTTATTTGATTCACCTAATTTATATGTGATTGTATGTATTTTTACACATTACACATTTAAGAATTTACTCTAGATCATATAGTGATATTATGGAAACTATGTTTGTTTAGTAGTGTAGGTATGGTATTTACCCTTAATAGCCACACATGTAGATCCTTCTCCCTTAATAGTACTAATGTACTTAGTTACATATTTTGTGATTGTTATGCATATCAAATAATGGTTTGCATAAGAAACATGTGTGTGTATGCACACATTAAAGAATATTAATAAGAACATTAAAATGCAATATTTGCATGAGAATGACATGTAGAGTTGTGCATGAAAATAAAATAATAATATTTTAGTTTAAAATAAACATTGATTTGGGTATATAACGAGGATGGAAGAGCATTGAAGGGGATTCCATTTTTGGAGTTGGATTTCACCTTGCATCTAAGGATATTATGATGCATAAATATTGAGAAACGAGCCTTGAGGGGAGATCAAAGTACTAGTTGGAATTATCTTGGTGATTGAGAACATTGCACTTAAATTCACCAAGGTGTTAGATACTTTTGATCAAATGTAGAATCAACTTGTCCGTAATTTTTATATTTTACAATACTTGTTTCAAATAGTCATTATCTACTTCAAGTATAGGATGATTAGTATTTTTAGATTGCCTTTGTACATAAGAAAAATAGTTCAATTAGAAAAATATGAAAAAGTTTAGTATATGACATAGTGACCGCATTAACATAATATTCTAATTATTTAAAAATTAATAGTTATATTCATTATCATGTCACTTGCATTATTTAGCACTTACATGATTGAAATTTGTTTCCAAACATTAGTTCAGTTAGAGACATACAAATGAATAATTTGGTATTTAAAATTTTATGGTTCATATTTCACATTAATTGTTAATATTGCAGTTATATTGTTTTTTTTGTTCCCTTATTTTTCTTGGGAATATTATTTGAAGTCTGGGTAACCATCGATATGTTTAGTTGCTTCATATGTCATTTTTCTCATGGTAGATATGTTATTTCAATAATATCATAGGATTCATTGTGAAAATATATGGTCATTGTGGTTAAATGTATGCTTATGAGGTATACTATTATTGCTTAAACCATGCTCTCAATAAATGTAACTGTATAAGAAGCTTCAACTTTAGTTTCCCTAAATGAATTGAAATTTCATGGCCCCTTGCTTGCTACATTTTAAATATTTTTTTATTACTCGAAATTACTCCCTTTTGTATTAGTATGGCTCAATTTCTATCAATTTTTTACTTTATCATGAACTTCCTTCTTTCTTTTCTACCACGTTTTCAAAACCCGCACCGTCTAAAAAATGGTAAGGTTTTCATCACCTAAGGCTCTTGTATCACTTGTAATGGATAATATAAATATTTCTATAAGTTTCCACAGAGTTAGTGGCCTTCTTACTAACATAATGGTTGATTACTCGTGGATGAATAAGTGTCTTTGCACAGATTTCCCCTTTTGTATAGGATGCATATTATGGAGGTGTGTGTGAAATAAATAACGAGTAATAAACATTATAAAATATACTTAGATACATTATGCTTAGCATATTGGAATAGCCAAAATTCTTAACAAGAGGTATATAAGGGTCACATTCTTACCTCTACGATCTTTAAGGAAAATGCATAATGAGTAATAAACATTAAAAAAAATAGTTAAATACGCTATGCTTGGCATATTGGAATATACCGAATTCTTAACAAGAGGTACGTAAGGGTCACATTCTCACATTAGGCTCTTTAAGGAAAATTTCAAGCTCAACCAAAGATTATGTGGATCCTAAAATTTAAAATGTTGCCATGTCACTCCTTGTTCCTATGGCATGATATACATAGGTGAAACTAGTTTCTTGATCAACGTAATGATAAAAGAAAACACTACAAAAATAGCTCATAATTGAAATAAGTCACCATTGGTGAAGCACTCTCACACTTTCAAAGATTAGATATGAATGGAATACCATAGGGTTATTACAAAAGCTCCACATTATTACAAGTGGAGAATAAGGGAAGCAGTGGAAATAGAGAAACATCCAAATGAATTAAATTGAAAGAATTTTTTTTAACTAAAAGATTCTAGGAAGTCTATAATTTGACATTTTATCAACAATAATTATATCAATTTATTTAATCACAATGAATATTGGATTGAAGAAAACTATCAAGTTTGGATAGTTTAACTCAGTAAAATATTTACTTCCTCTCTATAAGTCTCCTACAATAACTACTTCTCAATAATAAATCCAATGATAAGAACCCATCCTACATATTGTCTTATGAAGATGATATAGGTGGATATTTTTGGCCACTCGCTTATCTCGCTTGGACCCCCACCACTTTTTCTTTCAGTTTCCTTAATTGTATCACAATTTACTATTTTTAGTAGTTTTTCAGGTCGTGAACTTCTGGAGTCATTATGAGGCCCAAATGACATTTTATTTTGGAAAATGGGAGAACCCATAGCTTGTGGATATATTTTATAGTATATAGTTGTATTCCTTAGATATATATTTCTAACGAGGTATCATACACGTCAAACAAAGATCGTATGCCAAATTTATGACCCTGGGAAGTTGATGTAAGAATGTACCCTAACGGGGCCCACAAACATTTAGATCTTCATCTCATAGGGTTATGTTTTTATATGTTTAGGTTTTTACATTGTTTATAAATAATAAATATGCCTTTGAGCCTCATTGTAACATATTTCATAAGGCATGTATCTGCCACATCTCTTCTCATAGATAAGCTACCATCACATGAGCTAGTTTATTTCCATTATGCATGTAAACAATTTTCAGTACTTTGATGTTAATGAGTTGAAGTTTTGTTTTCATTGTATCTATGTTTTTATGTTCATATGTGTATTTCATTTCGTTCCTTTGTATATTTGTATTAGCAGTATTAGATTGTTCTTCTCTTTCTCTGTTTTTTTGTGCATGCCCCAACGAGGTCGAGATAAAACGAGTTAGGGCTCGAACTCGTACCAGCCTTGTCGACCAGCCTTGCCGAACCCGAAGGCCTTCCATGGTCGAATAAAATAAATATGAGGGAGCAGGAGATCCTTTCAAAATATTTCTCGAAGAAGCCCTTGAGTGACAAAGGAATGCAATGATGGAAAACTTTTCCCAGATCCTTCGACAAATGCCCACCAATGACACATATTCATCTAACAGTCACTTCAGAGGCACCGCCAAATTCAAGGTAAAATAAAACTTTGATACCCCCATATTTGAAGGTAAAATGGAAGCAGATTTTGTAGATAAATGGTTGAATATGTTGGAAGGTTACTTTTTAGTCCATAGTTTCTTTGATAGAGAGAAGATTACTTTTACTCTGCTAGTGCTCAAGTACCACGGCTATCTACACATATACATTCAAGAATAAATGGAGTTCCTGGACATCCCCTCGCTTGGTGTAGCATACCTATATACTACCAAGATTGAACAAGAATTTAAATAAAATAAGTGTGACTTTAGATCTGCAAATCAGAAGCAGGGAAAGAGTGCCCCCAAACCATAGAATGAAGGAAAAAGCCAAGGTGTGGTGAACCAAGACAACCCGCCAAAGTCACAAGCAAAGAACAACACCACAAAGACAAATAAGGACACAAGAAAGTGGTGTGAGTTCCATAATATCCCCACTCACAACGCATGTGAGTGTCGAGCCAAGCAGTCATTGGTGGCTGAGGTGAAGGCTTCAGATTCATATGCATGCTCCGACTTTGAGTAACAACCAAACAAGGGGAATGACAAAGGGATGTAAATTATTGATGTAGATCCCAGTGCCACCATTACCACCACCAAGGTCCAGAAGATTTAGCCTAAAGATCCAGAGGAAGGGGAGTGTCTCTTCCACTCACAGATGTGGGTAAAGGGGTCTCTGCTTCAGTTCATTGTCAACAATGCTAGCTAAAAGAGCCTAATTTCAGCAAATTTTGTGAAGCGTTTGGGCCTACAAACCACACCACACTCATAGTCGTACACCATCAGTTGGCTTCACGAAGGGAAATATCTCCATGTCAGCCAGTAGTGTCGCCTTCCTTATAGCATCAAGCCCTTCGAAGATGGGGTACTATGTGATGTTTATCCTCTTGAACCGTGTGATGTATTATTAGGCTAACCATACTTGTGGAAGCGTCATGTTATGTATGATTCTAGGCCTCCAATTGTTGTTATTACTTTTGGAAATAATTTATACAGGATACCAAAGGTAGCATTGCATGCCACCATATCTTTAATTATGCTAAGCAATGCAGTAAGCTCATATCCTAGACCAGGAAATTTATTTTATTTTTTATTATCCCTCATATTAAGGTGAATATCATGGCCACATCCATGGCCCACGAGAAGTGGAATAACATAGGGACATATTCTCCTCACCCACAGGGGTTCCCTTACACTGTCAAGTCAAGCATTCGATCGATCGTACCCATGAAGCACTTCTACCTAATGGGCCAATATATTGTCGCTCCATTATGGAAAATGAAGAGATCAAGCAACAGATCCAAGATCTGTTGCAAAAAGGGCACATCCAACCAAGTTCCTCACCTTTTGGAAGCTCGATTGTACTTGTATAGAAGAAGGATGGGACTTGGAGGCTCTACATTTATTATCGAGCAATTAAAAAAATAATTGTCGGGAATAGGTGTCCAATCCCGCAGATTGATGACCTTCTTGACCAGCTCAAGGGGGGTAAGTATTTCAGCAAGATTTATTTGAATTCTAGCTATCACTAGGCTATAATAGAGCCCAGAGATGTGTGGAAGATCGCCTTAAAATCTAAGGAGGGCCTTTTTTAATGGTTGTTCATGCCTTTCGAGTTGAAAAATACCCCTGTTAATTTTATCAGGTTGATAGATGGAATCTTGAGGCCCTTCACCAACTTTTTTGTGGTTGTATATCTAGACGACATTATTATCTTCATCAAGTTTTGGGAGAGCACTTGAAACGCATTCAATAGGTCCTTCAAATCCTGCGACAACACAAACTATGTGCCAACCTAGAGAAATGCACCTTTGGCATGGGCCAGGTCCAATATCCGGGTTACATCATAGATGAGAAAAGAGTGCATGTGGATCTAGCTAAGATCCAAGTCATTTGGGATTGGCCATCCCCAACTACTCTAACATAGATTCACATCTTTTTGGGCCTTGCCAATTTTTATCGAAGGTTCTTATTGGGATTCTCCCATATCACTTGGCCTTTGAGTCATGTTGCCAAGGGCGAAAAAAAAGAAATTTTTTCCTGGTCCAGGTCCCAAAGAAGGCATTCATTGAGCTAAAGCATTGCCTCTTCTTTACACATGTAATCACATTTCCAGACCTTCAACATCCATTTGAAATCAACACAGAAACCTTTAACTATGTTATTAGTGTAGTTCTCTCCCAGCAAGCATGTCTGGTGGCCTATCATAGTGAGACACTTTTTGATACAATTCGGAAATATCCCACCTACGATAAATAAATGTATTTTATCATGCAAGCTTACCATCAATGCAAAAATTACATTATGTGGAATGAAACGGGCATCCACATATATCATTGCACTCCTTAGTTCATACAGACACAAGGGAAGTTGTAGAATGATCGCCATAAGAAGTGATCTACATATCTGTAAAAATTCCACTTGAACATTAAGTACAAGAAGGGAAGCAACAATCATGTTGTAGATTGCCTCAGTCGGCCCCTAGTTGTATCACTAAATATTTTTCTCAACCCTTTTAGCCACAAGGCCTCTGAATGGCTGCAACTGAACAAGAATGATCCATAGTTCACCACCACTTACCAGATGTTAGTGAATGGGAAGCAATTTCCATATTTCCACCTCTAGGATGCATTATTATGCTACCTAGGCCACCTTTGTTTTCCTTCAAGTGAGTGTTCCAAATTTCCAAATCCCTGATAGTAAATTGGAAAATATATCAGATTTTGCACTGCACGTGCCATTGCCAAGTCAACCATCAAGAAGTAAGGCCTGTACACTCCTCTGCCTACTCCTAGTGATCTAAAATTGAAAATTGAAGGTTTCTTGAAAAAATTGCAGGCTAGTTTCTGTCTTGTGGGAAATTGATTGAAATTGCAAAAGCACATAAACTTAGTAATTTTAGTTATGTTTTGCATATTTAAATAGAGATAAATAGATAACATGCAGCATCACAAAAAAACGATTTGATGACGAAGTTCCCCCTCCTGATCTACATCTTCGGTTCCAACTTCTAATGTTGGCCCTTTATACTATATGCTCAAAATGTAAATTACATCAACATACAATGCTCAAATAAAAAAAGTAATGCTATCATTATATCCAAAACCTAAATATCCTTGTGTAGGCTTTTCTTGGGCTCAAAAAGGCTGAATAATGGCCAAGTTAGGCCTTCTTCCCCATTTATCTATTATCTTTCCTATAAATTCACAAAACTGGAAAAACTGGAAATGTTTTCCTCCTTTGGAAGAACCGCTAGGAAAAAAATTGGTGCGAGAGTGGCGGAAAATTCGCTGAAAATTGTGAAATTTGTCGAATATTTAAAATGCATCATTAGGCATGCATGCCTATTCTTTAGAGCTCGGGATATGGTCATATGAGCTCTATGTGGCCCTGGTCATGTGGAGGCTCATATGGCCGCAGGCTGGGGCCACATGCCAACCCTCCTCTACAACCCCTGCCTATGGTCTCGTTGTAATGAATACGAGCTGGTGCCCGATATAACCTCTCAAACCCTCTGCTTTCGCCATGGCATGTTACATGCCATACAACCCAGGGTTGGGGCCAATTTGACCTGCCCCCTCTGCCAATGGAAAAACAGTTATATTTTAAATAAAACTTTGCCACAGGGTCTTAATAAGAACATCTGATAGTGTAATGGTGCAGTGGTTCATTTTTTATTGTGAGGTCATGGGTTCAATTCCAATAGAGTATTTTTGGACATTAACCAAATGTTTTCCACAAACTCTGAGGTCCATGTGGCGTCTCCCGATTTTTCCAACCAAAACACAATAACCAAACAAATTTCTCAAATTCAACCTGTACGACCTGCCATGTGTCAACACAGATGGCCTGTCTGACCACCATACTTTCCCAATCATCATGTTGACATTAGTTCTATGTCATTGTATGACATGCCCAGTCAACAGCCCAGTCAACCCTGCAAGTTGACTTTTTAGTTGTTTTCCAAAAAATTTAGAATGTGATAACTTTCACATACGATGTCAAATTGAGGTGATTCAAGTATCATTGGAATCAAAATAACAACATATACGATTTGGCACTGGTTTCAAACGATTTTGAGTATTGGTTTTAAGCATATTTTTTATCCCCTAGATCATTCCTCCCCACTAGAATCTTATGTACCACCAAAAGTATATTTTTACTCAACAAGTGAGTGAGGGTATAGAGCCCTCACTTTCCTAATCTCAATACACCTTAATTTACTTGGACTGGTACCTTTGAGCACCACTCAAAGATACTCCACATTTCCTCTACAAAAATTCCTTATCCTCCTGTCAAGAATTGTGTATTCCTACAACTCATCTAAATATTCAGGAGAAAAATATTCAATAGATTGAATCTGAACATTCTCTTCATGATCATCAATCATTGGAGGCTCATATAATCTCATGTTTTTCACATTCACAATAAAATAATTTTCATATAAAGTGGAAAATCTAATCAGAAAGTATTGTTACGAGTATTCTTAGGACCATGTATGATTTTCTTGAGCTTTTTACCTTCACCTTTAAGTGTTTCCTTGTTGATATACAACCAAACTTGATATACAACTTAGAAATCATGATCAACTCAATGATTTTCATGCCTTACTTTGTAATTTAATTTTCTTTTCTATAACTACTCTTGTACTCTTTGATTCACTAGCTGAATTTGGTCAATCAAATGATTTTCTTTGTCCACGTCATTATGTCCATCTATAGTAATATATTTACCAAAGATTAAATCCAAAGTATACTTTGGAAAATAACCAAAAAAAGCTTCAAATGGAGATACTTGCGTAGATGAGTGATTGGGATGATTTTAGGCATGTTGTATGCAATGCAAATGCTCATCCCAAAGTTTATGATGCCTACCGAAATATCCATGAAGGAGATGCATTACTGTTATGTTTACCACTTATGTATGGTCATCGATTTGTGGATGAAATGATTTTCTCTTCTTCAACTTGGTGTCCATGAGTTCCCATAACATTTACCAAAAATTCCTGAAAAATCTAGAATCTTGATCAAAAATAATAGAATTGGTCAACCCAATGTGAACCCATACATTTTGGAAGAACATATTTGCGGTTTGTTTAGTTGTAACTTATTTCTTACATGGAATCAACACACACATTTTTATGAAACAATCCACAACAACATATAGATAATCATGACCTTTTTTAGAAATTTGTAGACCCCCTACAAAATCCATAGAAATACTTTCCCAAGGATGAGAAGGAATAGGAAGTGGAGTGTACAAACCTGATCCCATATTGCTAGGCTTTCTAGTAGAACACATGGAACATCCCTTTACACATCTTGAAACAATTTCATTCATGTGGGGCCAATAATAATGCCTTTGGATTTGTGCAATTGTTTTTCCTACACTAAAGTGACCAACAATAAGAGAAGTATGAGAATCCCTTATAACATTGACTCTTTCACCCTATGGAACAAATAACTTTCCAAGATGATACAAAAACTTGTTATGAACATGGTAATCCAACTCTTCAACATTATTTCCTTGAATCAAAGTTGCATAAACATTTTTAAAATCATCATCTTAAGCATATTGTTTAATATAACTTTCATGCATTATTTAGTTATGCTTAAGAATGAAAAATGGATTAACAAGATGCCTTGATAACATATCATCAATTTTGTTGTATATACCTCTCTTGTACTTTATTACCAAATGGAATCGTTGTAGGAATCCCATACACCTGAAATGTCTAGCTTGTCATAGCTTGGTTTGCGATTGTAAATATTGCAAAGGCTAATGGTCAATATGAATACTCAGTTCTTTACCCATCAAATAGTTCTTTCATTTATTCATGCTTTGTACCAAATCATACAACTCTTTATCATAATTTGGATATTTAATTACTGCATTGGTAAAGGTTTCAAAAAGATAAAAAATAGGCTTACTGTGCTACATCAAAAATGTTGCCATAGCATAATCACTTGCATCGGTTTTAATCTCAAATTACTGCTTAAGATTTGGAAGTGCTAGAACTGGTGTTGTACTGATTTTCTCTTTCAAAGTGTCTAAGGCTTTATGTTTCTTGCCTCCCCATTGAAAGACTTATCTCACACTTGTCAAAGCATGTAATGGTGTTGTAATGAGTGATAAGTTAGCTATAAATTTTCTCCAATATTGGGTTTCTCCCAAAAAGCTCCTAACTTCTATTACATTGTTGGGTTTAGGCCAATTTACAATGTGTTCAACTTTTGAGGAATCAATCTTCAATTCACCCCCTCCTACAATATGACCCAAATAAACCAAAGAGGTTTTCCAAAATTCACACTTAGACATCTTAAAATACAACTTCTCTTTCTTTAAGACATTTGAAACTTGTTTAACATGATTGACAAGATCTTCATGAGTATTACTGAAAATAAAAATATCATCTAAGTGGAATATGAAAAAACCATAAAGGAATGGTCTCAACACATCATTCATAACTCTCATTAATGTTGCAGGTGCATTTCAAAGCCCAAACAACATAACTAATCATTCAAACAAACCTTGTTTTGTCTTGAAAGCAATTTTTCAAATAGCATATTTACCTATCCTTATCTGATGATAATCGCTTCTCAAATCTAACTTAGTAAAGTAAACAACATACTTTAACTAATCTAGAAAAATGAAAAGAAGAGGATAACGATTATTTACCGTGATCTTGTTCAAATCTCTGAAATCCACACACATGCACCATGTACCATCCTTCTTTGGAACCAAGGCAATAAGAGACCCACAAGGAGATGTGCTAGGCCTGATGACCCCATTTTCAAGCAACTCTTGAATTTTCTTCTTGATCTCTGCATTCTCCAAAACTGATATTTTATACATGCCAATGTTTGGAAGTGGTGCATCCTACTGCAAATGAATCTCATGTTGGATTCCTCTATTAGGAGAAAACCCTTCATATTACTGAAACATATTGTCATAAGTGTTAACAAATTAAACCAAATCATGCTTGAGTTTAGAATCACTTCTTGTGAAAGCTTTATATTCAGTAGTATCTTTAGTTTTAATCATCAAAAGCACAAAATTATTACTAGCATTTACACACCTTTTCATCTGACCGACACGTACAAGAGATAAGCTCATATTCTTGTGATGTGCTCTAAAAATATACTCAACTCCTTCTTTAAAAATACGATATTAGTTCTCATGATGATAAAATATGGATTTTCAATCATACAAGTATGGAATCCCTAAAACAATTCCACATATGTCAAGTGATACAACATCAAGCTCTACCTTATCAATAAAGTTTGCAGTGATGGCTAATTTCAGTTTACATTTTCTTGTCACTTGCAATTTTTCATCTTCACATGCCCAACCCAAAGGGTAAGGTTTAGTATGAGGTGTGGTTTCTAGATTTATTTTCTTGACAATAGCTTCAGAAATAAGATTGACTTGGTAACCACTATCAAACAAGGTATCAACTTTGATATGTTTTGTAATGACCTGGATATGGAAAAGATCACTTATTTCTTTATCATTTTAAGAATCAATAGGCATACTAGAATAACTAGTACTTGCATTAGAATCTTTACCTTTTATTCCCATGGTTGTGATTTTGGTTTGCTAGATCTTGTTGAGTTGTTGTAGCAGTATTTTGTTTCCCCTTTTTATTGAACTTCTTTGGTCTCATTTTTTGATATAATTTCCAACAGTGGTCTTCATCATGGCATTCTTTTGAAAAAAATTTACAAGTAAGTTTCTCTCCCTCTTTCTTTATTGTAGCATTATTTTTCACCTTTACCTTTAAACATCCCCTTTCCTTTGTCTCCATATTTGGATGGTCTTTTAGTAGTCTCTTGAGGAACATTCTTTCCTCTTGATTCTAAATGAGTTTCATGAACACATACTTCATCTAGATTGGTGGGATTAAAAGTAAGTATAGTATGTCTCAAATAACTATGTAATCCACCTATTTATTTAAGGAGAATGTCTTGTGAAGACAAATCAACACCCAAGATTAAAGCTTTTCTTTTAAGTTCTTTTGTGTAACTTTGAACACTCTGACCTTTAGCTTGTCTAAATTTTTTCCAATCCATAATTTCTTTTTTCATATAAGCTAATGGAAAAAGTTTCCTTCTTCATGAATCTATAAAATCAATCCAAGAAGAGATCGTTTTACCACTTTTATTCAAAAATTCTTGAGTTATGGCCTCCCAAGAGAAGAAAGTTGGATCTTTGTAACATCATCCTTAATATTTTGAATCCTGCAATAGACTTCAATTTGATGAACCCAATTATCCATATTTTCAGCATTTAATTCCCCAATGTACATAGGAAATTCAACCTTGACATAAATCTTAATAAAAGGAGACTTAACATGTCATTTTGGAGATCTAGGAGTATGTATAGGTGTTGTTGGAAGTGAATAAGGAGGTGAGGATGGAGGTGAATATGGAGGTGAAGGAGGAAGTGGAGGTGGACGATTTCTCCCATCACCACCATTACCTTTTGGATGATTTGAACTCTCTCATTTCAACCTTGTTTTCCTCTCAATGTACAACACTTTTACCATCTATGACATATCATAGAAATCCTTTCTAAAAGCTCTCTCATCCTCATCCATCAACTCATGTCCTTATTCATGTATCATGACTGGTGACATTTTTGGAGTTTGTGACCTCCTTGAACCAATTTGAGGGTTTGGTTCTTCAAGTAATCCTTCTCCTCTTTTCAAATTAGACCTTTTAATAATTCAAAACCACTTGAAAAAACAATCAAACCTTCAAAACAACCATGATCTGATACCAAACTGATCTGAAATTAAAAATTGAAGGTTTCTTGAAAAAATTTACAAGCTAGTTTATGTCTTATGGGAAATGGATTGAAATTGAAAAAGCACATAAAATTAGTAATTTTAGTTAATATTTTTATATTTAACCAGATAAAAATATACAACATGCATCATCATAAAACAACAATTTGATGGATTTCACCCATCCTAGTCTACGTCTTCAGGTCTAGCTTCCAATGTTGACCCTTTATATTATATGCTCAAAATGTAAATTACATCAGCATACAATGCTCAAATCACAAAAATAATGTTTCCATTGTGTCCAAAATACCCAAAAATCCTTATGTAGGCTCTTATTGGGCTCAAAAAGGCTGAAAATGGCCAAGTTAGGCTTCCTCCTCCATTTATCTGCTATTTGTCCTGTAAATTCAAAAAAATGGAAAAAATTGCAATGTTTTCATCCTTTGGTAGAACCGTCAGGTGACAAATTAACACAAGAGTGTCGGAAATTCTACTGAAAATTGTGCAAATTTTCGATGGTTAAAATGTGCCATTATGTCTGTGAACCAATTCTTTATCCCTTGGGATTCAATCATATGAGTTCTATGTTTCCAGGGGCATGGGCTAGAGGCCATGCGCCCATTGGCTCAATTTCCATGGTCATATGGAGGTTCATATGGTCGCGGGCTCAGGCCACACGCAAACCCTCCTCCGCAGCCCCCGCCTATGGTCTCATTGCAATGAATAGGACCTAGGGTACGGTTTAACTCCCATACCACTCCACTTTGCCATGGGCATGTCACGTGCCATACGAACTGGGGTTGGGGACATTTGGGGCCATGTGTCCCACCCCCTCTGCTAACACCAAAAAAGTTATATTTTAAATAAAAAAGTGTCATGGGGTATTAATAAAAACATATAGTTGTGTAACAATATAGTGGTTCATTGTTGATTGTGATGTTGTGGGTTCAATTCCGGTAGAGGCCTGTCAGCCTACTAACCAATATTTTGGCACAAAACCTGAGGTCCATGTGTCGCCCTCCCATTGGGCCACATGGCGCATCCCAATTGGTCCAACCAAAACCTAATAACTAATCAAAATCTTCCAATTGAACCTATACGACCTACCACATGTCAATGCGAGATTGGCCCGTTTGACCTCCATACCTACCCATTCATCTTGCTAACATCAATGCCATGTCACTGTACAACCTGCCCAGTCGGCAGGTCAATCAACCCTGCAAGTTTAATTTTGAACAGTTTTCCATAAAACTTAGAACACGATAAATTTCACATACGATGTTGGATTGAAGTGATTCAAGCATTGTTGGAATTAGAACAAAGAGATCTATGATTTGACATTGTTTTTAGACAACTTTTTAGCACTTTAGTTTTTGAGAATATTTTTTATCCACTGCATAACCCAAATAACCCTGGGAATAGATCTCCATGGACTGTCTATCAGGCCTCCCCTCTACCAAGCATGGTAATTACTTTGTATTTGTGGTCATGGACATATTTTCTAAGATGGCCATAATGTCGACTTGAAAGAAGAGCATCATAGCAGAGGAAACTACTAAAATCTTCTTTGAATGAGTATGTGTACATTTTGTAATTCCGTAGACCATTATAACAGATCAGGATAACATATTCCTAAGCACATTTTGGTTGAGCCTCTAGACATTATTGGACATTAAGCTCACCAATTCGACTGCATTCCATTCCTAGACTAATGGCCATACAAAGGTAATCAATAGGATTATAGTGCACATCCTATGCATGTACAACTCCAAGCATCCAAAAACTTGGGATGAGATCCTTCCTTATGTGTAGCACAACTATAGCAGAGCTCTTCATAACTTGACTAGTTGCAGTCCTTTACAAGTGGTTTTTGGTTTTCAACAATTGTGTCTGATTGATGTTTCCATGCCTCATGCATCTACACAAACAAAATCCACACATGTACAATCTGAGGTTGATAAAGAAACCTAGTTTATTGAACACATCCAACACATACTCCAGCAGGTGCATGACATCTTGGATAATTTCAAGGCCAAGTACAGGCAGCATCATGATAAACATCGGGTACCACACAAGTTTCAGGTGGGTGACAATTTTTTGTTGCATTTGCAGAAATAACACCTTCCTGGATCCCATCAGAAGCTAAAACCATTCCAATATGGGCCTACACCATAACCAAGGTTGTGGGAGGCAATTATTTTGAGCTTAACATTCCCCCAAGTGGATATTTGTGGCCACCCACCTATTCCACTTGGACCCCCACCATTGTTTCTTTTAGTTTCCTTAATTGTAGCACAATTTACTATTTTTAGCAATTTTTTGGATCCTAAACTTCTGGAGCTGCTTTGAGGCCCTAAACCACGTTTTTTTAAAACAATAAAAAAATGTCCTGTGGTAGGGGTTTGTAGTAAACATTTTTATTCCTTGGATAGATATTTCTAACTAGGTATCATACGCATCAAACAAATTATGTATGCCAAAGTTACAACCACAAGAATTTGATGTACCAATTTACCCCGACAAGGCCCAAAGACTTTTGGCACTTCGTCTCCTAGGGTTAGTTTTTTGGGTGTTTATGGTTTTCTATTGTTTCTCAATAATAAATAGGCATTTTATCCTAATTGTAACACAGTTCATAAGGCATGTAGCCACCACATCTCTTCTCGTAAATAAGCTACCATTTCCTGAGCTAGTTTATTTCCATTCTGCATGTAGACATTTTTCAGTACTTTATTATTAATTAATTGAAATTCAGTTTTAGTTGTGTCTCTATGTTTTTTTTTCATATCTATATTTCATTTTTTTCCTTTGTAAATATGGATCATAATATGAACCAACTTATTGGTTCAAAATAATGAGAATTATCAAAACATAATAACACATGCTCTCCTTATTTTGATAATCTCCTAGGGTGAAGCAAGGAATAGTGTAAGTTTATATAGCTTACTCAATAGAAACTTCCTACATGTAGATATGGGATGCCCACTTGAGTGCACTCAAGGAAAAATGAAGGCTCCCTAGAGTGAGTTTGTAAATACTCCTTCCTATTTTTGTATAGACTTCCTCCAATTTGCACTAGGGAAAATTATGTATGAACTGGCTCTATGTGCCATAATTTCACTATGAGTGTGCTGAAGTGGAGATCCCAAATAAACATGTGGGAAAGTAAAGACATGTTATGCAACCACTCATTTTTATGGCTTTTGGACTAAGGAAATTTTTTTACAAACTTTCTCTAGGGTGCCAACATTTCGCTTTGAGGGTCCTCAAGTGGGCCTCCCAAATCTACATGTGGGTAGAAAAAAACCTTGGAAAACCACTCATTCTAATCAATTTTTTGATGGAATTTATAGAATCAACTTTCTTAATGGAATCATTAGATAACCACACATTCTAATTACTTGCTTGATTGAATTTCTAGATAACCACCCATTCTAATTGCATACTTGATGGAATCACTATATAACCACCCATTTCAAAAAATACGGAACCAAAATATTTTTTATAAAGTACTCATGTGACATACCCGACCCCTTAATGCTTGATTAAGTATCTGGGGTATCCAAACCCAAAATATAAAGCTACTTTAAGGATATGGGGTTATCAAAATTCCTCTTCCTTCAACCACCCTAAAACCTATTTCTGATACCATCATCATCTTATGTTATTTTAGAGCTTTCTGATTATATAAATTTCATCTCAATCCAAGATCTAGACATAAAGATATGCCCCTTTGCAAATATTTCCAATGTAAGTGCCACACCAACATTTGTACCATGCCACATGGAAAACATATGGTAGTCCTTTTCCATGTGTTACTACCTCATACGACCATGCCTTCAACTATACCACATTGACAATGACGTCAACACTATTGTGCACTCTGATCCACATCATTCTAGGCTACATCTCTCCATATCATTAGCCACAATGACATGCCATGTCATAAATTTCCACGACATACTACCATTTCATAACTTGTCATACCATCCTACCATGTACCATATTGGGTTTTTTCAGTATAGGTAGGAGACCTGAATAGCTAATGTCTTAACCTCCCAGTTCTCGATAATTGATAGCTCAATAGGAAAACATTCCAACATCCCCCTACTCCAAAATATAATGGTAAGAGGTCTCAATAAGTCAATAGTTGATATTTCAATACCTGAAACCTCATCATTAAATGGGAAATAATCCTAATTAGCTAGCAAATATATAGATATATATCAGTATTGTGGGTTCGAATCCTCATTGTTTAGCTAAAACATGGCACCTAGTACCACAACAACCCGAATATCAATTTTTGTAGCTCCACTTCTTCATCAATTAACATTTTTTTCATTGGGAATAAAAAAACCCCACTCACAACTCTTGCCCGATTTGATAATAGACCATAAAATTATTTATTTAAACTCTATTAGATGATGGAAATATCAAGATCTATTAGTATGAGGGATTCACAATAGATAATTTTGTTATGTCGCTGACTCTCAACACCTAATACTCCAACAACCTAATACTTCACCTGTCGAACTTAAGCTCCTTCCTAGTTAAGTTCTTGGTCACAACATACTAATAGACCATATCATCGACAACTAGGGATAAATCCTCCAATCCCTAAATTTACAAAACTTTTGCTAAGCAATCCCAAAATTCTAGGCATCATTCTAGAATTTCTTAAACTCCCACTAATTTCTCAAGAAAGTTTCAAAGGACTAATACTAACTCTAATAAGGTAGAAAACTTTCCCAAATTCTTCTAAAGTCTTAGAATTATTATCTAGCCTATGAAGGCATCCCAAATGTTAGTCATCAGTATTTTTCACCTGTTGTTGATGACTAGATTCCTAGCTGAGTTTTCTAGCAGTTGATCTCAAATTTGTCAAATTTTCCAGCTGGAAAACACCCATAAACATTTGTTCCCTCCTAACCTTTTCAATCAGCCCATGACAAGATAAAACCTCATTGTCAAGCCCTATCTAGCCTCAACCATATTAGCTTGTCCATCAGCTGCAAAGAGAACAATCCAAATCTGTCCAAGAAGTCTCCCCTAAGTTAGGTAGTGGCGCTTCAGGAATTTCTCCCTTGGAAAACTATCCTGAAGCCAAAGAACCTCTATATATTATCAACCAATCCTAACAGACCTTCCTATTATGCAAATAAAGTTGGTTACACCCTTAAGTCGTGCCACTAACAAGCCCTGAAGTCTCAGCAATGCATATGCCATAGGTCAAACTGATATTAGGTGGTTTTACAGTGTTTCAATGGATCTTTCAAGAGCAGAAGTGCACCAGTATTCCAGAAGACAATATTAAACTCAACATGAGAAGATAGTTTCTTCTCATGTGGTTTTGAGCCTGGGATGCAGCTACAGGGCAGAGAGTTATTTCATTAAGCTCCTGCAATCACAGTCAAAGGTTAGTGAATTATAAATGACAATAAATGCTTTGCAGATACTAACCAAATTTCTTGTGATGTCTAAAGAGGCGCAAATGTATTTGGAAAGAAGATTTACATGTCTCAGAGAAATTCCCATCTTGACTTATTGTTAGTTTGTCATATTCATTTGCTCAAGCATGAATAGGCAGTAAAAGGAAAGATAACACTGTTTAAAAGCTGATGAAATGGCATCATTGAGAAAACCTCCTCCAGACACGAGCAGAGGGTTGAAAGACTGAGAAAACCTCCTTCATTTTACAAGAAGAGGGTTTGGCACTGTGATAAAGGCCTCCTTCATCTATAAGCAGAGGGTCAGGGACAGAGTTTGATTTTAAGGTTTTCACTAACTGAAAGACAGATTTTAGGTGCAGTGGGAAAGCAACTGAAGGTTTCTGAATAGAAAATGGTGTTAAAAGCAGAGGCAAAGCAGTGGTGCTTCAAAGAGGTGTTTACATGAGTTTCACTCTTAAAACACAGAATTGAAATACAGTGTGAAACTAATTGGGCGATTATGAATGAGGAAATATTGTTAAAGAAAATGGCCAAGTAAGTAAAACAATCTTGGTTTTAAGCTAACGTCTGCCATCCAATACAAAGAAAACCACTATCAGTATGGTCATCAACATTCTTCATTTGGTTGAGACAGAGGTTGAAAAGAACCCAGGAATTTGTCAAAAATAGGCCTCCTTCATAAACAAGTAAACGCTCGCCATTGTTTGAGGATGAAAAGTAGTTATTGCATGTGGCAAAGATTTCAAAAGGGACTGCTCTCTAAAAAAGGGTGAAATGAATGAAAATCAATTTTTCTTGCAGACCTCCTTCATAGAGGAACAAAGGGACAACCTTCCCATGTTCACATTTCAACTTCAGCTTATCATCCCCTACTATCTGTCCATAAAAGTTGAAGACTCATTACTTTAGCAATCCAAGGTTAGTCATTTGCCTTGATGGTGGAGACTATTTGTAGCAGAGTTTTTCACTTACAGTTTCAAGTAAGGATCTTCACCCACAGTCAAAATAAAGGTTCAAAGAGCACCTAGCAGTTCAATCAACTTCACAGTGGGCATGATCATATTCAAAACACCAAGAGCAGAAACTGTCAAAATAAGTTTCAAAGTGGTGATTGATCTCCTTGCAAGAATGGCAAAGAATGCCTCACAAATCATTAGTATGTCTTTGAGCAGATTTTTTTCTTTGAAAAGGTCAGCACTAGGCATAAGTGAGAGAGTTTCTTCTTCAATGAGAAACAGTGAAAGGCAGCAGAAGGAGTTTTCAGTCCCTTAAAAAAGCCTTTTTACTTAAACAAGAACCATCACTATGTTGCCTTTTCAAAAGTCGACCGCAGCATCTTGTCAAAGGGATTGTTCGAAGATGAGTCTTTATAACGTTTTAAAATGATAAAATTGCAAAGGCAATGGCTCATGTTTTGACAAAACAAAAAGTCTTTTTAAACACATAAACCCTCTAAATCATTGTATGAAAACTTTTGATTTTTCTTTCATATAAGAGGTGGGGAGACCGTTGTAAAGCTCATGTTGCAAATTTAAAACTCACCAAGTGCTCCCCTAGCTGTTCCCCGGACGGAGCAAGAAGTTTCGAGCCATTTGTAAAGTGTTTTGAGGCTTAAAGCCTGCGCAGCATGCCTGGGAAAGCGCACGGCACGTTTAGCGAAGAAAATACAAAGGCTTTCTACGATGGCGCGGCGTGCCTGTAGTGGCACGCGGCGCGCCTATGCGCGCGGTCAACCATTGCCCGAAGGCCGACCTGACACCGTTTACACTGCGCGGCGCTCTCTCCTATGAACGTGCCGCTCACTCAAAGGCCCTCAAAAAAACATCTTTGGAGCTGCTTAATGATCAACAAAGGCCCGTGAAAAATCTTCAAGGTATTCTCCAATCCCTCTTGGCAAAATTCAAAATGTGAAAGGGTTGTTTGCTGTGTTTTTCCGTGAGAAGGAAATAGTACCTTTAAAACCATTTCATCATTTAAAAAACATGAGATAGACAGTGATCAGAGGGCAGGGTTTTTAAGCAAACTCAAAAGTGTTTGTTGCTATGATTGTCACACACATTTACAGTGTTAGGTGGATGTTTTAAAACAATCTTAAAGGACCCTAACTTCCTTTAAGAAAAATGATAGCCCACAGGTAAAACAAGAGTAGACTTTTTTTTAAACTCAAAGGAGAAAGCAGTGTTTATAAGGTGAAATCTTGGTCAATATACAATGTCCTCTCTATGTTATGAAATAGCAAACTCTATGCAGCCACCAGAGTTCCAAAAACAAAGTGTGTGAAAATCTTTTCAAATCAGCTGAGGGTGTTTTGTATACCTTTGTGAAGAGCAGTGAATAAACAAAAGAACTTTGTTTGGGGAAAAGGTTTTTATCAGTTTGTAAGGTGTTTGTTCACCTTTTAAGAATAGTGATTTCAAAAGGGCAATGTTTGAGGGGGAAAAGTCTTTGTGCCAAAAACAAAAGGAAACTTTATTTTCTAAAAACCACAAATAGATCTTGTCAAAGGCTTATTTGCTCAAACATAGAGCTCAAAGAAGTGATTTTTTTTTTTATTTAAACAAGAAACTTGTTTATCAACTAAGGAAGAAGAAAAGTGATGGTATTCATGAGGAACATAACATTCTTCAAAGAGACACTAATGATGGGAATCATGACAGCCCTCAAGCAAGCAATGATGAGGGCAAGAAAACACAAAACATAGAGCATGAAGGACACTCTCCAAAGCATGTGCTAGCTGCCTCTCCTAGGCAAGGGGCCATGACTTCTTCACCAAAGCTAGAATGCCAAACAACAAAGAAAAAAACCAAGAAAAGCTCAAAACTGCCCAAAGAGGGCACCCGGTGAGAAAAAAGGAGAAAGACACCTCTAGGCTTGAAATTTTGGCCCGAGATTCTAGACATGTTTCTAAAAATCCTTGAGGTACTTGCTCACTAAAATTGAGCGAATTTTGACACGATCTTGTTTTTTGGCATTTTTGGGCCTAATTGCATAAAATCATGGGCACCGCCATTTTGGTTTGGAGCATCCTCAACTCTTGAGAGTGGTACCATTGGAGGCATTAAATTCAGGGGCATCTACTCAGAAATTTTCAGAGCATTTGAAGTTGTTTTGGTCCCCCAAAGATACAAAAAACACTCATTTTTTCGACATTCTGCCCACATATCAGCAAGACCTATTTTTTTGGGTTTTTTCACTCAATTCAGTATTTGACAGACTTCCAGGCATCAGTTTGGGAGAATTCAAGTTGTTCCAGAAATTAGACATTCATAGCTTTCCAATGAGCTATCACGGGCCTCGTTTAAACATTGAGAAGGCCTCCAAAAGTTGTCGGTAAGTCAAGGGACCTTTTGCTGATGTATTTTTTGAGTATTTTTGTAAAAATTGAACCTTTCAAAAGTGACTTTTCTTCATGTGCGTTTAGCTATTTTTGTACATGATAAGTTATGAAAAGTCAATATATTTCCCTTTTTATCATTTTTTAGATATTTTATTAGATATTTTGTGCCTTGGCCTTTGCAAAGCCTCAAGGACAAAATCAGATATTTTGGATAGGCCAATGAGATTGCAAGTTGAACTAAGAGGTTTTCCTCACTTTGGCCTATATATCCCAAAGGATTTCATTGTAAACAAGGCTGAACTTGATGAATAGAAGCAATATATGGTCATATAAGCTTTGAAAGAAATATTGTCTCATGCTTTTGGATAGTCTCTTGGATGTTCTTGGATGATGAAAGAGGATTGTTGTTGGATTCCATGACTTGGTAGAATGGTATAGTGTCTCTCTCTCTGTTTTGTTTTCTAGTTTTCATTCATAAATCCATGTTCTTGCTTGCTATGTAGAAATTTGAATAACTTATATGTTATCCACCAAGATTCTCCTGATCACACACTATTTTATCTTCATGCACAATAAATAATCTCTTCTACCATTGATCATCACATGCGGAAATAAAATCAATTGCATGCACACATTAAAACCATAAAAAATTCACACATATGAACACAGTATGTAATGGGAAAGCTTAAAGCTGAAAACCCCCAACTATCTGTATATTATATATGTCATAGAGATCATGTAACAATAATTATACAAAGCTCCTCACAAGCTCTCAGTATAATCTCCACTTGCTACACACTAATCAAGCTAGATCTAGAAAAACACATGCTCCAATCTCTGCCACTTGATAGCCTGCCTCTACTGCACAATCCCTGCTGAAGAATGCCTCTTGATGAGAATTGATTACCCCAGCCTTGCTCACGCAGTCTTTATAGGCATCTCTACTAAGTTTTGGGTGCAAACCATGCATCACCTATAGTCACAACTGATAGTCACACTTGCCCTTTCACCTATCTTTGCACTGGTCTCCACTGAAACTGTCCATGCACTGAAGTTAACTGATGTATTCTTTAGTTGATTAATGAGCTTATAATTAGTGAATTAATTAATAATTAATTCACACCACTCTCACTAATTGTATCAATCATTTAAACTAGATACAAATAGCTCAACTATGTTTAGATTAGTTAAACTGAATACAACTCCACTAACTTCCTCAATCAACTCCACCAAACTCTGTCACATGAGTTCTAACCGAAGTATCCATGCAATAGCTTCACATAACCCTCAGGAATAGCATAATTCCTTATGTCAGCTCCTGTGCCACATCTGTGCACTTAACTGAAGTGCTCCAAGAGAATAAGATAATGTTTAGAGTCTAAATATTATTAAGAGCTAATAATATTCGACATATCTATTTTTAGACCGGCAATCTAAAAATAGATTCTGCCCAATATGTCTAAAAATAGAAGTCCATCTATTTTTCCAACTTGACCAACCATCCACAAATAGCATCCTGCAACTCATAGAATATGATCGACATGTCTAAAAATAGACATATTCTAAAAATAGACTTTGCGACAAAAATCACCTGTGTGGGCCCCACCTAGTTTAGGTGATCATTTTCCAACTAGGATCAGGAATGATGTTTCAGGATGCCTCCTTCACTGTTTCTTGTTGCAATCTTCAACACTCCCTCTCAACAAGAAAGGACTGTCTTTGCATGCAACATGCAACTCCATGCATTCGCCCTGCAACCTTCACAAGCGCCATGCAACTCCATGCATCTGCTCTGCAACTCCTCTGAAACTGAATAGGATCCAAACAACTCAATCAGTCTGATGCATCTATCATCAAAGTCTTCGACTTCTGCTGGGCCCAATTGCACATGTCATCAGGAACCACTGCGCTGTTGAACTCTTGCACCCATGCACTCTGCACTTGCTGTCAACTCTGATTCGTGCTCCAGTATCCGACACTGTCACTTTGATCTGCCTGCATCAATCCAAATGATCATGCTACTGCTGCACTGTGGGCACCTCGTAGCCAGGTTCAATTCATGAGATCCACACCATCTCATGAATCCTACCCAGAAATCTCCTCTTGGGATTATTCATGCATGTCGCCCCACCTCTCACTTGGTGGTATAGCTGCATGCACTCCCTCTGCCCATCTGGCACGAAATTTCTCTGCATGAGTGGTTTCTTCCACTCCATGATCCTCATCTTGTGGCTGCTCCACATCCCGAGGTTCACTATTACTTGCATGCAAAACTTGCTCCCTCTCAAGCATCAATTGCATGTCTTTCTTGCACTTCCCAACAGTAGGAAGCTCCGTAGACATCCCATCTACTTCAAGTCTGTAGAGATTCTTTGCTCGAATCCCAACCTTCTTGACTTGTCCTTCCTCATCCACACTAACTCCTACACTCCGAAGCTCATCCCTGCAGTGGACAAACTTTTTCAAGTATACCGGAATAGTGTCATTCTTCTCCATTTTAATTTTCCTGAGTTTATCCTAAAACTCAACCGCTTCAATGCTTTGCAATTGCTCCAATGATCAATATTGCTCTGATACCATGTATAAATTTGAATAACTGATATGTTATCCACCAAGATTCTCCTGATCACACACTATTTTATCTTCATGCACAATACAGAATCTCTTCTACCATTGATCATCACATGCGGAAATAAAATCAATTGCATGCACACATTAAAACCATAAAAAATTCACACATATGAACACAGTATGTAATGGGAAAGCTTAAAGCTGAAAACCCCCAACTATATGTATATTATATATGTCATAGAGATCATGTAACAATAATTATACAAATCTCCTCACAAGCTCTTAGTATAATCTCCACTTGCTACACACTAATCAAGCTAGATCTAGCATAACACATGCTCCAATCTCTACCACTTGATAGCCTGCCTCTACTGCACAATCCCTGTTGAAGAATGCCTCTTGATGAGAATTTATTACCCCAGCCTTGCTCACGCAGTCTTTATAGGCATCTCTACTAATTTTTGGATGCAAACCATGCATCACCTATAGTCACAACTGATAGTCACACTTGCCCTTTAGAAATTATATATACAATATTCATGTATATATCCGGACTCTCCTGATCTCACAATATTTATCTTCTTGCAAAATACAGAATCCTTCCACTATAATTCTTGCGGAAATTTAATCAACAATTGCAAAACACATGAAGCAATAAAAACACACATAACATAGTTGTTTAATGGGAAAGCCTGAAGCTGAAAACCCCAACTATATATTATGTATATCATGGAGATCATATGAAAATCTCATACAAAGCATACAAAGCTTATCACAAGCTCTCAGTACAGTACAATTGTCATACACTAATCAGGACCAATCTTGCAAATCCATGCACCGATCTTTGCCTCCACTGTGCAATCCAAGCTGATTACAAAGACCAATTCAATGTAATCCCACTCTCATTGACTGCGTGATTATCATTGGCAACTCCAATGTATATGTAGATGCAATTCATGCATCACTAATAGTCACAACAGATAGTCTATCTTGCCCTTTCACCTATCTCTCCACTGGGTCTCCACTGAAACTGCCATGCACTGTAGTTAAATGATGTATTTTTCAGTTGATTAATGAGTTATTATTTAGTGAATTAATTATTAATTAATTCACACCACTCTCACTAGTGTATCAATCGGTTAGACTAGATACAACTAGCTCAACTGTGTCTAACTGAGTTAAACTGAACACAACTCCACCAACTACTTCTACAACTCCACCAAACTCTGTCACATGAGTTCTAACTGAAGTCCTCCATGCAATAGCTCTAGTTAACCCTCAGGAATAGCGTAATTCCTTCTGTCAGCTCCTGTGCCACATCTGTGCACTTAACTGAAGTGCTCCAAGAGAATAAGATAATGTTTAGAGTCCAAATATTATTAAGAGCTAATAATATTAGACATATCTATTTTTAGACTGGCAATCTAAAAATAGATTCTGCCCAATATGTCTAAAAATAGAAATCCATCTATTTTTCCAACTTGACCAACCATCCACAAATAGCATACTGCAACTCATAGAATATGATCGACATGTCTAAAAATAGACTTTGCGACAAAAATCACCTGTGTGGCCCCCACCTAGTTTAGGTGATCACTTTCCAACTAGGATCAGGAATGATGTTTCAGGATGCCTCCTTCACTGTTTCTTGTTGCAATCTTCAACACTCCCTCTCAACAAGAAAGGACTGTCTTTTCATGCGACATGCAACTCCATGCATTCACCCTGCAACCTTTGCAAGCGTCGTGCAACTCCATGCATCTGCTCTGCAACTCTTCTGAAACTGAATAGGCTCCAAACAACTCAATCAATCTGATGCATCTATCATCAAATTCTTCGACTTCTTCTTAGCTACTGCACATGTCTTCAGGAACCACTGCGTTGTTGAACTCTGGACCCATGCACTCTGCACTTGTTGTCAACTCTGAACCGTGCTCCAGTATCTGACACTTGATAGCCTGCCTCTACTGCGCAATCCCTGCTGAAGAATGCCTCTTGATGAGAATTGATTACCCCAGCCTTGCTCACGCAGTCTTTATAGGCATATCTACTAAGTTTTGGATGCAAACCATGCATCACCTATAGTCACAACTGATAGTCACACTTGCCCTTTCACCTATCTTTGCACTGGTCTCCACTGAAACTGTCCATGCACTGAAGTTAACTGATGTATTATTTAGTTTATTAATGCGTTTATAATTAGTGAATTAATCAATAATTAATTCACACCACTCTCACTAATTGTATCAATCAGTTAAACTAGATACAAATAGCTCAACTATGTTTAGATTAGTTAAACTGAACACAACTCCATTAACTTCCTCAATCAACTCCACCAAACTCTGTCACATGAGTTCTAACTGAAGTATCCATGCAATAGCTCCACTTAACCCTCGGGAATAGCGTAATTCCTTCTGTCAGCTCCTGTGCCACATCTGTGCACTTAACTGAAGTGCTCCAAGAGAATAAGATAATGTTTATAGTCCAAATATTGTTAAGAGCTAATAATATTCGACATATCTATTTTTAGACTGGCAATCTAAAAATAGATTGTGACTGTGTCTAAGCAATCCATCTATTTTCCAAACTTGATCAACCATCTAAATAGCATCCTACAACTTATAAGACATGATCCACTGTCTAAAAATAGACATAGTCTAAAAAATGAACTTTAAATAAAAAATCACCCAGGTGTGGTCCCCTAGTTTAAGTGATCACTTTCCAACGACTCGGGGATCGGGGAATGATGGTTCGGGATGCCTCCTTCCTTTGTTTTCTTGTTGCAATATTCAACATGCTATAGGGCAGGTAGAGAACAAATTTGAGACATGCCCATGGGAGGCACCTCAAATTTCTTGTTCAATCGTAGCTGGAATGTTTTTCTTCATTCTTAGTCACGATAAGAGAAATTTGATTGTCTTTAATAACTTAAGAATATTTTTTCTTCATTTCATTCATGGTTTTTTATGCATACTAGAAGTATGATTTACGGTATGCCATAACCTCATGGTAATACAACCATAGCTCCATCCATGAAATTTCTCTTTGACTGATTAGATTGTCATTTTTTGAACCAAGGAGGTCTTGTTCTGATCTTTCCCTTTGCCTAAGACTATGCAATCTTGTTTTCAAAGTGCCCAATAACCTGAAGTATTGTGTTTAGGTGTTCCGGCATAGTGATTTGAGTTGTTTTTCTATCTTAAGTGTATTTCCCAAAGTCTGATAGCCATTTCCCAAAGTTAGAGAGTTATATATCTCTATGCATGGCTTGAATGTTTATTTCTATGCACTGATTAGCTTAAAGTTACATTTCTCATGATTAATGGTTTGCCCTACCATGTTTGTGTCAGCTATTAAACTATTTATGCTTGGAATCCTTTGTTATTCACAAACTTGATGTCCATCTTACTCCATTTTTCCCAAATATCCATTTTACCTCGAATCAAATCGGCCCTTCAACAACCTTGTATCACCATCTGATAGCTTTCTTGACCTTTTCGACCCCATAGCCCAGCTGATCTGACATATTTTTACCTATCTTATGTCTTTGATCAGTTCATCCCTCACAACCTAAAAACCGAAACCAAAAATCTACTTCATAACTAGCCTAAAATCATAACACAATAAGCAAACACACAAATATCTCTTACACAAATAGAGAGAGCCCTCTCTGAGTCCAGGAAGGCTAGGTCCTTGGGCTCCAAAGATTGGTTTGATGTTACACCGTAATTTGGCTTGCCAATCAGCCAAATCACGGGACCCTAACACCAAACATTGTATTCAACAAGACATCTCCATGAAAACAAGACACAAAATGGCTAAAGGCTAGTTCTTATCAACTTCACCCAATTGATATGTGATTATTCTTATTCCCTTGGGTTTCAAACCACTAGCATCACATTAACAACTTCAAATCTTAACAATGGAGCGACCAACCTTTTAACTTATCTCTAAGGAAAATATATCTCCCATCACTGAAGGAATTATCAAGTCTTCTCATTGAATTTGGATATAGTCATAACTTCTTCTCCCACAATTGGCCTGGTAAAGGCCATCCATACAATTGAATACATGAATAGCCTCATATCACTAGTTAAAATTACATTCACCTTACTAAACCATACATCAATAATCATCGCTAGTATGTTTGTTTCATAGAATACCTCTATATACAACATTAATTCATGAAAGAGGTAATAGAAATCATTTAAGAAAAAATATACATTGTATTCATCTCATAACCCGTACATATTTAGAAAACCATCATACCACTTTCAACTCATTATTACAAATGTACACAACAATCCAGCATAGAAAAAATCATGAAACACTAAAAAACAATTTCATTTTATTAACAAATAAATAGATACATTTATTTGATTCAGAAAAGCTTGCTAGAAATTTGAGAAGGGAGAGCCACTCTCCACCCAACCATAGGCTCAATGACACTAAATTATTTCTTTTAGTGGACCATACCCTAGCCACATCTGATTCCTTGAGAGGAAGTCTCACTTAAGTTTCAACAAGATTCAAATCAAGGTAGAGAACATGAAGGCTACTTTCCTCCATACACGGGGATTAAATATGTTTCCTTTCAAACATTGAGACAGACCAAGCTATTCTTCAAAGTATGGCCAAACCAGTTATGCACAACATAAAGGGAACTCTTCTCTAATCCAATAGTCCCTTGGTGATTTACCTTTTAGTGTTTCTTGTGAATATATTCCTCAATCCTTTTCAAAAATTCTTGGTGGCCGTCTAGCTCAAGTTGAAGCCTTCAACACTAACTTTCCTAGTCAATCTACTAACCCAAAACTCTGCACAGGTTGCTACATCTCAAAAGGATTTTTTCATCAGCTTCTATTTATAGATGCTGAATTATTATCTTTGTATGATTCTAGTTCATTCCATGATCACTTGGGTTCATACACGATTGCATTCCACCATCTACAATCATCCTCCACCACTATCTGTTCTTTGTGTCACCTCCACACACTTTGTAACCTTTTGTATGTTTTTTTATCCATCTCTTTGCTCTTGCACCCCCACTGGTTCTTCTTTTTATCCTCTTCCTTTCTTCTCTCTCTATTTTTTCTCCCACATGTGCATCGTCTGACATGATAATTTGGGTTCCCTTTCTTGGGTTCCATGGTCAACTAAATATCTCCAAAATCGGTATGTAATCCATACCTTTGGAGAAATTTAGTACCACTCATCCCATTCTTCTCATAACTAATAGAATTTGGGTTGTTCAACTACCAAATTAAAAATTTGGACTTAATTTAGGGTAAGATAGGAAACTTCCCTAAATCCCCCTTATGACTTTCTTCTTAGAAAATATTCCCTCTCTGGCATCGAGACCTATTCTTGTTTCCCTATTCTTTAGCTTTATAAATATATATTAAATTAAAATATTTATTTACATCAATCAAAGTTTGGAAAAATATCCATGTTGGGCATCCCACCATTATCACTCTTAATTACATATTAGAAAATTTGGGGATTAAAATGAGTATTACAAATCATTATCATTAATTTCAACATCATTTAAAAAATATATATATTATAAACCTACGACTACTTTGTATAAATGTCAAAAATAGATGTTCTCATAATGTTAATTAGCATCCACAAACATATAACCATGATCCAATACAACACAAATTTTATACCTATAGTGAGCTGTAAAATTTGGAGCGTAGTCAACAGGGACTAGCTTGGTTAAAGAAAATTTATGATCTCTATGCAAAACTCTAACTAATGACATGCATGTCCCTTATTGGGTTGATTTACCTTTGTAAATCAATGTTTCTTATAGATGGTACCAAGTGTGATGAAGCGATCCCTAGGTGAATTTGGTAGATTACATTCTCCCCAATGATGATCATGGGGCTATCAAATTATATTCACAAATCCATCTAGTGAAATTCTCATCATTGTTCGAATCATTCAAATTAAAAAAAAAAAAAAAAGCACTTGAAAACAAGGTTAATACCAATTTAAAGAAAATAAACTAGACCATGTATAAAACTCATCTCCTCAAACTCATCTCCTCTTGGTAAACATTAAGCATCATGTATACGTTCATTCCTAAACCATGATATGATAGATAAGGTATGAGCGACTAAGATATTTTCAATGTTTCAAAAAAAAAAATTATCACATTAGTTGGAGAAAAAAAAAATAGATGATTTATTCCTTCTTTCCGTACCTTACAACTTACCCTACCTCACAAATCACTAGTAAGTTGTAGGGGAGAATGCATAATCACTTTGGTAGTCCAATGATGAGACAATTCCTAATTCTGTTTTCCTTGGAGTATGATAATGAGAAAAATATTCCTTAATTAAAATCAAATGATTCCATTTTTGTTGAAATTGATTATGAAAAAAAAGCCAAAATTGAAAATTTTGATCACACTTTGGATCAACACGTGTTAGAGTTACCACGTGGCAAGTTTAAGTCTTTGAAGTCCGTTATGATCGTCCAAAATAATGTTGCAGCATGTCCACATTTTGGATGAAATTCAGAGATGTTTTTAATTTGTGGGTCAGTAAGTTTCACATTGATTTTTATTTTTTTTGGTGTGGGTGAAAAATATCTCCGAGGGAATTTTTCAACTTGATCATGATATCACTTTTGGTTAGGATTGACTTGTGGGTTGTTGATACTAACTTTGTGAAAATTATAGATAATATATAATATCACTATCACATAATAATGACATTCTATTGTGGTGAGTTCATACAATGATGGTTGCTTCTTAAGTGTGTTGGGAGCACAATGATAGCCCTTGCTTGAACATGCTTGAAGAGAAATAGTGGTATGAAAGTGAGTTCATAATGAGATGATGGTATCCACTTGAGAATTCTTGGAAAACAATGATGGTACTCGAGAGTGATTTCATACAATTATGTCCCTTACTCGAGCATTCTTAGAGTGCAATGATGGCCCTCATTTGAGCATCCTTTAAGAGAAATTATGAAACCATGAGTGAATTTGTACTTCAATCATGGTGTTTGCTTAAACATACTTAGAACAAAAATATGGCACCACTCAATGAGTTCGTACAATGCTCACCATAGTGAGGATTCAGGGGAGGATTGTATGAACTCATTTTGGGATGCCATCATTGTTCTCTAAGCATTCTCAAGTAAGGCCCCTAAATCTACGTGTAGTTAAGGTAAGACGTGCTATGTAACTGCTCATTTTGATCGCTATGGAGAGGGTTGTACAAACTCACTCTTTTTTAGAATCATTGTTTTATGACCATGTTCAAGTGGATCCCCCAAATCTATGTGTGTAGGGTAAGGTTCACTTAGAGGTAATTACTTGCCTTGATCACTTGCGTGATGGACTTGCTAGATAACTATGGATTCTAACAAAATCTACAAGACCTAAATAAATTTTTTGACAAGGTACCCATTGTCATTAATTTCATAATAATTTCAAAAAAATTCTTCAAAGACTCATTACTACATAGCATGAATTCCCAAGGAAAATAATTTTCTCATGCTAATTAGTTGTGCATATACGCACCATTGGAATCAAATATTATGGAAAGTTTACATATGCACCAAGTTGGATTATGGTAAATGGGGTCTTTCTTGAGTGGTTAAAGTAGAGTTATGATATCCGACCCACTTAGAGTCAACTATTGTTATTGACATACTATCCTTTTAGGACCAAGATATTGTATTCATAAGTCCATCAAGTGAGATTATTAACTTAGACCAAAGCATTACACATTTAAAAAAAAATGTAGCTTCAAATAAGTGGTTGGGGTTAAGGTCTTCATATCCCACTTCTATTATATTCTAAAATCCATCTCAATTAAAAACCTATCAAACATTAAGGAGAGCCAAATCTCGCAAGGTGTAAAATTTTCTTCCATTTTTTACATTCTAAGAAAGACTCATTTTAAGGAATTTCCTTCTTAATGATTGATAGATCTGTATTTAAAATAAATCCAAGTTGATATATATATATAATTTTATTATTACTAATATAATGATCTTATATATTTATTGTTATTTTACATAACATCACCCTCTTATATATTTGTTTCTATTTTGCTTAACATCATCATAGATAATAGTGACACATCACCCTTGTATAATGTTAAAAGAATACACATCTCAATGCAACAATTATTATAATTATTATATTATTAATCAATATTTTTAGTTTGACATATGCTAGATTAATTTAAATATGACACGTCTTCCTCCTTTTTAGTTGCTTTCAGAAAGCATGTGGATAATTTTTATAACTCTCATTTCAAACACACCCACTCACTTGATTTAAAATGGATCCTAGCATGTCAGGTCATACAAATATTGTGGATCATATTGTATATGGGACAATTCATTTAGGGTAGGAAGAGAGTCCTTTAGAACTATAATAACAATAAGGTTTAATGATTCTTAACCTTGGTTGTTGTAATTTTCAAAAGTGTTTTAGGGAAATATGTTAACTAGATTAATCTACTTTTGTTGCTAGGAGTCTTTGATAGTCAATCTGATGATATTTTTGAAGAAATCCTTTGTGCATGATTCAATGTTCTTCAAATAGACATGTTTGTTAGCACATGTTTTTTAGGAAGACATAGGGAAAGTACTTCAATCCCTAACTTCCACATGGATTACCAAACATGCCTTACAAGTGAGGGTGTTTCCTCCACATTGTTACACACATCATCGCACACATCAATGTCACAATACCATATGTAGAAACACAAATCAAATGACTTTAAAGGGGATTGAATTAAACTATTTTGGGGATCTAATGTTTAGAATATTGTAGGAAATGAGAATCTTGTGCAATTTCTCTTAGAATATCTTTTCCTTCACGAATTGAATGACTTGTAGAGTTAATGTTAGAAGCTTGTGTAATGATGAAGCTAAGAAAAGGAAAATGGACCCATTGTACAAGAGAAAGTTTGTTATGTTCTACTTGTTGGTTTTGTACCTTTTGGTTGTAAAGAAGAACCATAGAGAATGAAACTATCACAATAAGGGAGTATTTATAGATGCATTAAGTTAACGGAGAGCCGAAAGGAAATGGATACTTTAAATCAAATTCCATGAAGGCCAAAACAATGTTCCAAAGCCTTGTAACATAGTTACCAATTTAATGAGAATTGTGACCTCAAGACAAGAAATCTTGCCTCGAAAACCTATATTTTTGGGTCAAAAACATTCCCCAAATTGCTCTTGGTGTTTCTGATACAAAATATGAGTTTTTTGGGGTCTATTTCATGTTTTTTGGTCACAATTATTGTTAAATTGATAACTATGTTAACATCATCATAAGCTTGTTAATGTAATATCCCCAATTTTCATTTTCTGCATTAGATACAATTTTGGGAAAAGGGAGACATCTCGGACATTGGGAATTATGAGGGAAAAGGAAAATTATGGCCTTATTGGAGAGTGGGGACCAAAAGGAGAGAAAATTTCATCCAAGAGGCAATCCACACTAGTGGGAAGAGAGTGAGAAAGGAAGGGGTGAAAATTAGTGAAGGTGGGAAATACCAAGGGAAAGAGTGCCAACAATTATAAATATTGTTTGGAGGCCTCCATTTGGGATATTTTTTGTCATTTGCTAATTCAGAAATTATTTCTCTTCTGTTTTTTAGCCAAGTCAACCCGTGTCATTCAACATAAAGAATTTTCAAGCAGTAATTCCACCTTCATTTCAAAGAACTTCGAGTGTGTCCCTAGTGAGGGAATTTGGGGGTCCAATTCAGGATTTCCACAGAGATTTTTTGTAGGTATTCACTCAATTTTACACACTCCTTTGGCATAGTGGCAGTTAGAGTTTCTCATTAGAGGATCAGTTATTGTGGGTTGGAGTCCTGACTATTTTGTAGGTGGTTTTTTTCTTTTCTCCTATTGATGCGGGTGTTTCTGTATTGGATTTGTAGTGGATTTGTAGGGTTTTAATCAACATTATTTTGTGGAATGAATTTTTTAATTCTATAAATGCTCAAATTTCTTGGACATAGCCTGCGTAAGCATTGAGAGAGGGTGGATTCTTAGAGCAAGGGGGTTGGAAAAAGGTTGGGTTTCTAAAGTTAAATTTGTAAAAGAGCATGAGGAATTTCCAGTGGTAGATTTGGGCCTAATTCAGAAGTATAATAAATATGGGGTTTTTTCTGGCCAAGTTGGGAAATTCGCACTTATTGGGGGTCACTGGGGGTCAGTGGATTCAACCCAAACTCGTTCTAGGTGTTTTTGGGTTTTTGGAGGGGATTATGTGGCTGCAATAACAGGGTGGTCTAGACATTCTTCAAAGTAGAATCTTCAGTCACATTCGAGTGAAAACAAAAATAATATTTTTTGGGTAGTGCACGGTAGAAGTTTGGACCAAAATTTCCTCTACATCAAATTTTTACTGCATGGGGTGTGCATTTCTTGCAAAACAAGCCCGAGATCCCTTGTTCCTACCTACTAACTCGCGATAGGGAATAATTGTATTCCCTAATGGTACAAATATATTACACATTAGAGTGTCATAGCAGCCCTCTTCAGACATACATTGATGGGCTTGTAGCACTAGTAGGTTTCCTCTACACATTTGAGAAGGAGAGGGAGATTCATCTCAAAAAAATTTATGTGTTGATGATGATGGTGAGATGAGGATACATGAGCTACATAGGGTGAAACATTTGTAGGATGGAGGGATTTTTCTGTGTACAGGTGCAAGTGCATTCGATCCCTCTCTTGGGGCGAGATGGAAAAAGATATTGAGTTTGTACCCAGTGGAGTTGGTTAGGTGCCTGGATATATCCATGGTGAGAAGCATAGTCTAGCAAGGGTTGTCAGTTACCAGAGGAGTCCAAGGGCCAAACTGTTGTTGGGATCCAGGTGGAATTCCCTGCCATAATGTGGGTTTGGTTGGTTGCAGTATTACTGGTGTGATGAATCCAGTGACCAAATTCCGACACACTTTCATATCTCCATGAAAATTATGACAGGTTGGGTTGACATGGGAGCAGGCAGACTCTGTGGGCTCTCTGAGAAAATTGGGCATACATGGGACTGTAGGATAATCAACATACTTTGGAAGGAGTTTTTTGGGGGAGGTGGCATTAGCAGGGCACTAGATATATTCTTATTTGGGGTCAAGGACTCCCTCCAATTAGTTGGGACTTAGTGATCATCGAGGAGCATCACAGTGGTGGAATCGCACTAGTACTTAGAGAGATTCACCTCATAGGCCTCTGAAAGGGCATTTGGAGGGGAGATCCATGCATCAGAGGGTATGTTGATGTGATAGTGTAAGTGGTGACACCGGCAGGGTATGGACTTACACGTATGATCTCAACCATAGACTAGGGAATCCAATGGCGTGTAGGAGTATACAACAATGAGAAGTGGGTTGCAAGTGAGCACATAGATGCATGGTCGTGCATTGTTATACGCAAGTTTTCATTATGGATTGGGAGGAGAGACTTACACCGCATTGATTTTTCTAGTGGAGTGACAGATGTATTGGTGCATATGGGACCCTAGACAGTAAAGAGTGATAAGATAGCAAGAAGAGGTATCTAGTGGTGCATAGGGATAGGTTGTAGTGTACAATGGTCTGCCCAGGAGTATAAGGATACCTGGTGGTATGGATTAGGATATGATTCAGAACAATGGGCTCTTGGGGCGTTTCCTCCTAGGATACTTATGGACAAGGACATTCAGAATACCAATGGATGTAGCTCACCCCATATTGATGAGGATGTTGATGAGCATATGGGGACATCCTATTCTGGAGAGACATGTTTTCAATGCATTTATCAACAAGACCAAGACAGGGAGAGGGGAATCCATGGAATTACCTTTCAGTGTCCATGAGAACTCTTGATCATACCCTTGGGGACTTACACACCTATCATTCTCCATTATGGCTTATATTTTCATAGAGTTTGGTTCTTGCCACTTGATGCTCTTAGGATAGGTAGCAAGACTATAGAGAATCACCCTAGGAATTTGTATGAGAAATAGTTTATCATGGGTAGGAAAGAGACTCTCTAGTTGAGACATGTAGTGGGTGTGCACGTTTAGGGTTACAGGCTCAAGGATGGCATGATCTACTGTCGATGTAGCATATGTTCCACCCCTAAGTTCACTCTTGGAAAGATAATCGTGGGAGAGATGCATGATGCACTAGCAACAAGGAATTTAGAGGAATTACATGAGTGTGAGGGATAGAGGATGGTAGACTTCATCTATAAGAGGGTGTCTAGACTCCAAGCAATGTCCAGGTTTATCATCAGATGTTGGCATAGAATATTTCATTGTGTGGTATGGTAGGAGCAGGGAATATTAGCATGTGTCAGAAAAATTCTTGATGCTTGCGATCCACATATTGGATACATACAGGGGTCAGATATGAGAGTTGAATGGGCTCTAGCACAATGGAAACAAATGAGGAGTGGGAGTTGTGAGCTCCCAATGCAGTTGGGGGGTCCAAGGATTTAGTTGGCGGGTGGATGACTTCACCTCTCGATGGGCATGGTTATGAAAGAGAGTGATCCATTTCTTACTCAGGGTGACACATGAGGAAACATTGAGACCTCCATCATATGACGAGGCTGGTTTCTGCTCAGGATTGAGACTAGCCTAAGAGTGGTGTACTCGAGCATTGTTGAGCTTCCCTTGTAAGTTGGGTATAGAGATTATCATAACAAATATAGTGGTTGAGAGTTACAGGGGAGGAAGAACTTGTACAAACATGTTGGGCAGTTGGGCCTGATCAGGGTGCCACGGTGTCAGCAGGATAGGATCATTTTTTGATGGGAATGGGATCATGGTATCACAAGACTTAGTAGTTTATCTACCCTTAGGAATGAGTCAGTTCCTATAGGGGAATGTCATCCATATTTTTCATTATATTTTAGATTCATTGATGGCATGGGGGAGTTCACCGGTGATAGGTGATCTAGGGAGGATATCAGGGAAATATCATGTGAACTAGGATTCAAACCCATAGGGATTGGATTCAAACCGCCATTCAGAACAGGAAAATTTTCAAAAATGGTCAAACAAGGTCAAAGACTATAAATTTGGGTTTTCCTCTATTTTGCCCAATGAAACAGTCACGAGTGTGACAGCATGATTCACCGGAAATTGTTTTATGGATTTGCTCCTAACGTTGAATTTTTTTTTTTTTAATGGATGGACAACCCAACCAAAGGCTAACATGTGGTGCAACTAGTGGCCGCCATGTGCCCCCTCTGGTCGACCCTTTCCACTAATCAAATTTCATATTATCCTAAGGTTTGAATATTATTTGCAATGGTGGAAATTTATTATTAACCTAAGGTTATAGTGGTCATATATGGTATATTACATGGTGGTGCATTATTCCAAAGGTGGACATACATATTTATGGGTGCATTTATTCTTATTCCAAAGTCAAACTAATGTTTATTGGGAGCATATACATTATGGTGGAGAAATTTATGATATGGTGGGTGCATAATACATTTTAATACAAATTCTTAACTATGTATTATTTCCAAATTCCAATGGAAAATCATTTTACAAAGTTCTAAACTATGGTGGCATAATAGATATACCAAGGTATGAGGTATAACACATATGGGCACGTATAAATGGTGGTGAATTTAATCAAAGTTAAAACTATGGTATAGTGTATATGTATATGCGGAGAAAAATGTACCACGGGTTGGGCAGAGGTTGGGGCTCGACCCCACGACCTCCCCCATACCACTCTCCAACTATACCAACAAGCTACCATGGAAGAACTTAACAAAATATGATTCCCAACTATATTTTATATCAAATGGAATCTCTGACAGGGGTTTGGAGGGGGCCAGCCCCCTCCCCATACAACCTTGCTCCATAACCAATGGCACAAGAGTTTTGATAATGTGCGGTTAAGATTCTAATGCACTGATTAATTAGCGCTAATCCCACATCAATGTTAATCTGGTTTTTAAAAAAGATGTGCTTAATGTGCCTTAAGCTCACCATTAATCTAGTTTAACCTTAATTAAGTAGTAGCTAACTGCCCTTAACATTATGCCGGATTTTTTACCAAATCCCTAAATTCGGAGCGGCCCCCAACTTGTGCGGCCTTCACTGGAGTCCTCTCTAGTTTTAAGGGCATTTTACTAGGGAAAATTTCTTTGACCATATATGGAGAAATTTTCGACCAATTTTGGCTCAAGAAGAGTCATTCATAGCATATTGGCTTGCTCTAAAACCATTGGTATAGGTTGCAGAGGTAGAGGATAAATTCTATAAGTTTTTTTGTCACTTTGAAGAAACAAGAAGCCCAGGGCCACCAGGATGGGAGGTTAAGCCTAGATCAGCTAGAAACCATTTTTAGAGATTGAATCGTCATTTTTGAGGATTTTGGGTCTTATGAATCAAATGGAGTAGATTCCAAATCCATTGGAGCAATACAGGTGCATGTAATCATACATTTGACCATTAATCCCAAGAGGGCCTAGCCAGTTGAAGTAGGTCCATGGAGATGTAGCCCAGGAGGGGTGAAATCCGTTATCATCTATTGTATTATGTGTATGTTGAGTGTTATTTCTATGCATTTCATTTGTTGTACATGAGTTTTTAAAAGCTAATTAACTCGTAAATTTCTCATCAAGACACTTAAAAACTTGACACATAAACCCATTCACAATTGTTAATTTTGACACTATCCTAAACACATTTTTATTTAACTGATGAGGGAGCTAGCACAGAAAAAATAGTTTTTCGGTATTCAGATCAATTTGGTATCAGATAACAGTTTATCTCATTTTATCAAAGGTTAGCTAGAAGAATTAGCTATTGGTTTTTGAATTTGTGCAAGAATAATTTAACTATGTGAAAGTTTGTGTGTGAAGGAGAAGGTCAATATTGAGAGCTCAGTTCTCAAATCACAACAAAGAAGCTTTGTATGCATTATAGGTGTGATAGCAGCTTCATTAAGCATTATTTCTATTCAATCTTCCTTAACAAAACTCTTTGATAAAGAGATGTTGTAGATGCTCTAAAACATGAATGATATGGTGCAAGAGATGTATGAAGATAAGAGGGAGAGCATTATACTTCAAGAGAAACTGATTTCCATGAAGGATGAGATGCAAGAGATTCTTGAAAAGATGCATGATATGGAGACTCAACTCCATATTGAAAATGAAAACCTAGCAAGGATGCATGAGATGGAGACTCAACTCCATGATGCCAAAGAAACCTTAGCCAAGTATGTGCATGAAAAAGAGGTATGCAATTCAAGTTAATCTTTTAATTCTTCTAAAGATTAATGTGTAGGTGCTTTTGAAAGATACACTAGAGGAATAGGGTCCAAATTATTGATGAAAATGGGCTATGAAGGTAAAGGATTGGGAAAACATGCATAAGGAATTGTTGAGCCAATTGTTGTTGAGGAAAGGCCTAATTATTTGGGTCTTGGTTATGGAAAACATGATGGAGAATGCTCCAAAGCCAACGAGGCACATGAAGGTCTTCCAAGAAGGACTTTCATTTCATTTTCATTACATCAAGCTTGTGAAGAATATGTTCATGAGGAATGAAAAAAAATTTACACCCGCTTTTCAAGAAGGCACTCATATGCATGCATGTAATGAGAATGGAGAAAAAGAGGATGTTGAAAGCTCTAAATTCATTGAATGCATTGTTGGTATTCTGAAGAGAGCCACTACCTCATTAAGAAGGTGAAAAAGTTGAATGTTCAAGGTATAAATCTGCCTTTAATAAAGTTTCTTTTGATTATGAAAAACATTGTAAATATTCACATAAGATTTGGAAAATTTTTACATGTTCCTTTTGTGGTTTGGATAACCATATTGTTTCAAGATGTTGGAAGAAGATATCCATGCATAGGAAAATTTCTAAAAAAAGGAGGCAGGAATCCAAAGGCTCATTGGACAAAGAAAACCATGTTGAAAAGAAGATGCAATTGTTTTTCACTCATTTCCATAAGCAAGGTCATGTTGTAGACAAGTGTTGGACTTTGTATCTAGCAAGTCATCTGCAAAAATTGAATAAGGTGGAAAGATATCTTGACAGGAATGGAAAATAGGATTTCATAATTGATGTGGGTTAGGATGATTCACATGATGAAGTGCAGATAAAAGAAGCTCCATTGAAATGGTTTGGTAAGAGATGGTTAGATTTTATTATCAAATTAAGGCCTTGCATGTGTTTTGATGATTTATGCATTCCTTTTCCAATTGAATGCATGTTGCATGTTTACACCAGGAAGGTATTTGAAAGTGCAGTATGTTGAATCACTATTATTGCAGCAAAATTTGTTCATTTCAACTCTTTAAGTACATGTACATATGAATGGGGTTCTTGTACTTATGATTGTACTTGTGAGAGAGTTGAAAAATTTATACATGCATGAGAGTAATTATGTATGAACATGCATGAGTGATCGCCTTGTGTGGGATTGATCACTTTTTTTATCATGTATGTATGTCAACTTTAGAGTGTTGACCATTTGCACATGCATGAGTGTCGACTTTTGTTGGTCGATTGATTGAAGAGGCATGTTTTTTTACTTGTGTTTGGTCAATGAGTTTTTATATCGAGATGTAAGAGTACATGGCTGTTATGCGGAATTATGAATTACAAATAAAAACACTCCCTAAATGTGGTGCTATGCATTTAAAACAACAAATCAAAGACTTTGCAGACACTTTTCCTAAGAGTAAATAGACACACAGAAAGATGGAGAAACCTACTTGGAGTCCAAGCGCTTCCTATTCTCCTTCAGTCACTCTTTCTATAGCTTCCAATCCAACTTTGATCGCCAGACTAGTTCCTGCAAGTATGAACATTAAACATCAAAGAGATTTCCATATACAGATGGCTATTTATCTTAATCAGTTAAATCAATGAAACATGAAACATATACATCAGTTGATAATCCATAATATGAAAGATAGAAGCTTATACAAATACATATGTGGGAAAATGAGCAACAATATTTATTAATGGATAGAAGGGGGAGGTTACAACCAGCGATTGATTTGATGTCACCAACTCCAACATCATCCCAGCCTCATCACAATGAACATCTCTCTAGCAGCATATCACTCAAATCAAATACTCAATTGATAATCCAACAACATTTCTCATCCTTTTCAAGCACTAGGATCTGTGCTCAATTTATAGAACATTTGAAGGTAGTTCTCAATCAATGACTTTCTAATAATAGGCAATACATGCTCCCAAGCTCATAGGTGTTAGATGGACACATGGATTCGAAGTTTGATACATATGGACTCTTCTAGAAGGCACTGGCCATGTGGAGATCCTGGAACAATGATAATTTCTCTCCCAATTGACCAATGCACCCTTGAATGTTGGGAAGTGCTTTGCAAATCACCCTTTAATGGAGGTAACTGCATAGGCAAAGAAGTTAGTCACTTGAGAGACTGTGTTGGTGAGCTCATAGGTGATATAACATGTACTTCAAATCTTGGAAACCTTGCAATGGAAGTCATGGATGATTTGTTCTTGTTCTTGTCTTAGGGCATGTAGCAACTAAAATGATAGGGGATGATAGACCCTATTCATTGGTTCTGGGGGTGATGTCTAGTTTAACCAGTTCATTGGGAATGGTGCCAAAATTGACCCATAACAATTGGCCCCTGAAGCATGAAGTCAGAATAATAATAAAAATATTTTTTGAATGATATGTTTTACACTGTGATGGGTTGGAGATGAAGTGGAGTGGCGACCTGCATCAATATTAAAATACATTACGTCATGATATAGCCTCTTGATCACGAATTGCTGAGGGAAGGCATTCCCATTCTCAGCACATAAACTATATAGTAACATGTACATAGTGCAGAAAGTCGTATACATTGGAATTTTTCCCAATATAGGCATGCCTACAGATATAGGCCCATGTTCGAATGAAGATCTGTATGTAAGGTCACCATACAAATGATGTGTACAACAATCCTAAAATCACAGCCCGGATGACTGAAACTAGATACGAGGTCTTCTTATCTCATTCACTTGTTCATTTGGGTACAAGTCTAGCCATGCGAATATATGATTTGTAGTCGAACATGGTAAGACATCGTTTGATTACCAGCCAATGATGTGAGCTATTAATAAATGCAAGAGAACCACCATTGATGTTAATGGATCTCAAGGTATTGTAGTACATTTCGTAAGGCATGAATATATTATTTTATGTCGAACACCAAACAAAATATTTCAATCAAAAGTCTGGAAGTGAGGATCATGTCGATGTTGTAACAAGCCTCATGGTACTGGAAGATGATGTTTCTAAGTGAACTTCCTAGATGATGATTTGAAATCTACAGGAAGTCATTTTATTGCGAAATGGGAGTTACTGATTTCGGAGACAAAATGTGACTTGATATAGCAATTTTCAGGGATGACTTTCATGAGAATGAAAGTTATGATTATTGCAGAAGGATGAGTATTCACTAGATGACTTCTCTTGAACATATCGATGACACTGAGATGAGTTGGCAGCATTGACCCAAAACCGAAGTGAAGTTATGATGAACCATAGGTATGAATGAACCGTCAAGAATATTACCCAACCCAAACAGTCACATTGATGGAGTGAAGTGTCATGTTCAAGAGCGACCTGCTACCATAAAAAGTTCTGTTCACTTTCCCAAATTTTCCTCGGTCATTTTTCGACCAGTACCTCTTTATTTTTTAACAAGCTTGAGGAGGATAACATATGCTTGATCTATAATTCAACCCTTCGAGCGAATAATGTATCTCTATTTAATAATTTAACGAGTCTAGCGATGAATGAAGCTCAATTTTTGCCATGATTTACAAGCCCATTGTTTTTTTATGTTTTAACGAGCCTAACGACAGTGACAACCCAGTCCTTTTTCATATTTAGAGAGTTCGAAAAAGAGGACGAAAGAAAACTCTATAAGTAATTTTTCGTAAATTTGTCGCTTAGATCCGAAAAAGTGTAAAATAATATCTGAGAGAACCTCTTATCCATGTTTGACTAAGGCATTCCTTTTTCGTAAATAATCTATCGCAGTCCGGAAAAGGGTTAAACTTATACTGAGTAGATATTAATTCATTTACTTTTACAAGCTCAAAAATACAAGTGCTCGACAATCTTTTCACATTATCGGAGTCTGAAAGAGCTAAAAGAAGACTCCAGGGGTTCCTTTTTCATTGTTATAGAAGCTCGAAAAAGAGATAAAAGTGTGCTTCAAGTCCTTTTTTATTTTTAACAAAGCTCAAAAAATAAGGATAAAAGTATGCTTTGTGGTCAAATCATTCTTGAAATAAATTTGCACGACTAATCTTCTTATCAGTTGTAAAACCTATTCAGAACAACATCAAATGGATTAAAAATACCTGTTAATCATATAAATATAATAAAACCATAGTCACAACAATAAATATGATTTGAAAATAATCAAATGACTAATTAAAAGAGTTTTACTTTCCATTTTTACCATTTGAAAGTTACCATTTTCATTTTGGAGCTCTGAACCTGTTTTTTCCCCAGAACTTCAGTTGTTGATTGCGATCGATTCTGTGGATTTTTTCATCGCCGTTGGATCTAGGTTGGTGCCATAAAACCTCTCTTTCTTTCAGTAGTCAATTCATTTCCTTTCATTGCAAATTTTTAGGAATTTGGGCCCCTTAGGGTAAATTCTTTTTCCAAAGAGGGAAACACGCCCTTGAGCATAGAAAAATGCATTGTGAAGCACCTAAATTGAAGCCTAGGTGCATATGCAACGCACTGTCCCTTGTTCAAGGCTGTGTTGGGCGCAATTGACATTCTTAATTCTTCAATTGTACCTAAAATTTGCCTAATTTTTTGCATGAAAAGGAGTCACATGATTCTTATGGTTATGTTTCAGGATTTCATCGGACTAGAATGATGATTACTTGGAGACAAAGAGAGAATGAAGAAAAAAATATGATTTCCCTAAATGATCTGGGTATAGTAAGAGCCCTACGAGATTGTGGGTTATTAAAGTACTTCCACTTGTCAGGGATGAGGCAACAAATAGAACTCTAGGAGTTTCTAGTTGGAACATGGGATCCAGCTACTGAGGCATTTCAAATTAGGAACAAAGTGGTTCCTATTACAGTGGAGGATGTATATTTTCTTACAGGCTTGTCGAGGAGAGGCTTTCCCATTTCCCTCTCAGGTTCTTCTCTCGGAGGAGAGACGGTGAGAGATTATGTTTTGCAGTATTTCTATCCATGGGCAGAGCCATGAAAGGATGGGAAAATAAACATTCATGACGTTTGTGATTTGCATTTGAGAACCATTCTTTTCAAGATCACAAAGCTTTCAAGCACCGTTACACTACATGTAGCGAATAGATCATGTATGTAGTATGCGATAGAGTGCATGGAGCCAACAATCTTCAACTAGTCTGAATCTATACTTTCTCAAATAAAAGAAAAATTGAACAAGACAAAGGGATGAAGGAAGAAAAACTTCAGTTATGTTTCGATCCTCATTTCATTTACCTTAGAGTGGATTCCATTGATGCAGCCTCAGCGTGTGACTCTGGGTGTGTCTAACCCTAGATATCCAAGCATGCAGATGTGGGTAGAATGAATGGCTAGGCATGCAGGTGAATCGTCCATTTTGTTCTTGACTGCATTCTTCGCCTGGTTCAAGTGACATGTTATTGTCGTCAATGAGTATGCATATGCAGGTGTCGATTTACGAGCAGATCCATACTTAGCTTTACTAGAAGGCACTCAGTGGGGTGCAATAGGGAAGAATGTTTTGACCATGTTTTTTTATTTTTCTAAGGTTTATACAATGTTTTTGTATCTTTATGTTTTCCCGAGACTAAACTAAAGTTTTAATGTAATACAGATATTGGTCGAGTTCAACCAGTGGAGGAACAAGAGCATGGAGTGAATGAGCCAGCAGAGAGGGTTGTCGAGAGAGCAATCCTTTAGGATTTAGACATGGTTGAGACTCTGTCTGAGCTTCAGCAACACATAGAGGGGTTAACCTTTGGGATTCCGGATTTTCAGATCGAAGAGTTACCCATGTGACTGCAGCGCCACACTATAGGCATTCCTAACCACTAGATGTGGTCACTGTGTAGTTGTTGAAGCCTCGAAAATTGATGCTACAACATTGGGGGATAACCACCCGGTCCGGACCTTAATACAACTCCTTTTCCATTTATGATAGTGGATCCAACTGGTTTAACTAGGTCCAGTTACCTTTTCCCTATCGCTATTGGTTTACGATGTATCGTTAACTACCAATAGACAGGGATATCAGATCAATTCTTCTTGCTGATCAGGCAAGAGAATGACCCTTAAGCTGATTTGGGTTCAGCCAAACCACAACTAAGATTTTGCCTCTTTGAGAAGAGGACTTAAAAAAAAAGTAAATTTAATCTAATTGCAAACTTATTCTATAAGCAAAAAGAAACTAATCTAAATCCTATCTCAATCAGGTAGATGAAAATCTAACCCAACTAAGAGCAAGATAATTAAGTAATGAGGATTAAAATATGTCTGGCTTTTAGTTAATGTCAAACCAACGAAGAAATTCAATTTAGTTCACATTTGTGAGTACCAAAACATATTCTATTGAGACCATTTGACTAAAATAATAAATCAACAACACTCCGGAAGAAATTCACAAAAATGATATTGATTATCAAATCAATCAAGCCAATAATTAAACAATAATATGTGGAAGAAATTCACAACATATTATTATTTAAAAAATCAGTTTTGTAAGACAGATTTCTGAGCAAATTTTTACTCAGAAATCAAAGTTAAATCCATAAGAACAGAGATACATAACAATTTGAGACAAATTATCCATATCAACAGAAATGCATAAACATGAATAAAATGAAACAACAATTTTATTAACATAAAAATGAAACTGGTATTTGATACAGAAATGCCAAAAATACCATTTAATCAAATTCGCTTCTCTGATCCTGGTCTCTAACAGTACTTTACATTACTTGAATTTCTGCTTTCAAGACTAAAGCTGCAGAAATGCAAACTCTGCCCATCATGCATAATTCAAGACATAAAGAAAAACCCTCAATAATGTTCAGATCTGAAATTTTTCTCTCCTCCCCATCTACAACTCTAAACTCCTATTACATAAATGCTTTTAGAAGTCTGGAATTGCAGAGGAGAGCAGCCCCCATATTCCATTCTGCAATCTGCTATTTATAATATTTGCAAAGGAATTCTTGAGATGAAAGTTTGTTGAAGAAAATCTATCGAATCACTTTTATTTGCTCAAAAATTCCAATCTTTTAATTACTGGAGCATTCTCATTGATTAATATCTTTTCTTCATATCTCTTCTACTGTTTTCCTGCAAAAGGAAATCAAAATAAATTAAGATGCAATCAATAAGAACAAAATATCATTTCTGGCATTTAAAACAAATCCAATCAAATTCTATTTAAATAAATAATTGAAAATATAAGTTCTCTATTGATGCATGGGATGGTTTAATTGGCCAAGGATATTATTGACAAATGGATCTGCAATTAGAAGAGGCTTGGACAAATGAAAATGCAAAAAATAAATCAAAAAAATTGATTTTGCTTTAGAATTTCGGAGCTTGATTTTCTGCATGATTTTTTACCCAATTAATGACTAAATCTATTAGTGGAACCTCCTCAAAAATGTTCTCCTTGATTTTATCTTTCCAATGAGCCATCCTGGGCCTCATTTAGCCAAGTAAAACTCATTCTATGAGCTTTCAAAGTTGATGAGTCAAATCTGGCATAAATCCGGAAATTCTGTTGCTGGGCTAAAAATCAAAATTTTTAATTAGAAATTTAATCCTAAATTAGATTCTAATTATCTAATAATTAATTCTAAATTAATTATTAACTAACTAATATATACAATTAATTTTAATTAATTATCATCTAATTTAGAAATTAATTAAGTTACAAAATTAAATTAATATTATAATTCAAATTATATTAAAATTATAATAAACATTATAATTATAATATAAAAATATAAAAATTAATTTACAAACCATTGGAATCAATCCAAACCCAAAATCCATAAAACAAACCATTGAAATCAATCAAAACTCATTAATTCATCCATGTAAGTTATGTGGAAGGATATGGTGAGTGGAGTGTGAGGTGAAACAAAAACTTTATATTAAAAAAATTTTAACACATCGCATATCGCAAGAACCTTGGATCGGGGTTTTTTAAATGTGCATGTTCTAAAAATTGCGATGGATCCGAAATTGCGGTCTTGCGATCTGCGATGGATCCGAAATTTGCGATTTGCGATCTGCGATGGATCCAAAATTTGCGATCTACGATCTGCGATGAATCTGAAATTTGCGATATGCGATCTGCGACGGATTCGAATTTGCGATTTGCGATCTGCGATGGATCTAAAATTTGCGATCTGCGATCTGCGATGAATCTGAAATTTGCGATCCGCGATCTGCGACGGATTCGAATTTGCGATTTGCGATCTGCAATGGATCTGAAATTTGCGATCTGCGATGAATCTAAAATTTGCGATCTGCAATCTGCGACGGATCCGATGATGTAATATTTTTATTTTTATTTTTATTTTTTATTTTTATTTTTATTTTTATTTTTTTTATTTTGGTTTTATTTTAATGATGTTTAGTTTAGCTATGAAATTTTCTAAACTACAGCCACTCCGAAAAAGAATAAAAAATAGCATTTTTAACCCAGACTAGAAAAATGACGGTACTTCAAAGGAGTACCATTTTTAAACCAGTTGACCAAATGAGGTGAAACAAGCGTCAATGGGAGGCTTATAAAAAATCGATTCAATCAAAACAAGAATTCAAAGAAAATGAAAAATTAACAAAAGCGTAGGATAATCAACTAACATAACAATCCTAAAAGGTGTTTAGCCAAAATTTTATAAAAAGGGTCCCCATTATTTGAAGTGAACAAGTCAAAAATGGGGGGGTTGTGTTTTACCACAGCAATGGCGACACACGGGAGAAGAACCAGTTATCTCTATTTGATATGAATGAGATTTTCCTAAAATTCAAGTAAAAATAATTAAAGAAAAGAGAATTATACTTAAAATGCTTGACTAGGTTCATTAGTCTGAATAAAAGCAAGAATCATCTAACTGTAATTTTTCTTAAAATTCCTCATAAATTAAAATATTTCAAAACTCTATATCAGTCCTTAATTAGTTGTAGAGATAAAGCAGGGGTCACTTTACAGCTTAGCTTTTTAAAATATACTCATTTGTCACAGGTAGAGCCACTGTTGCCAGCAAACATCTATAGTCTCGACAGGGTTACCTTTTAACCACCAATGATTCAGAATCCCATCTCTTTAAGAATTATTGACCTAGAGATAAATCCATTTATATTATTTTTATTTTTTTTATTTTTTATTTTTTATTTTTTAATATTATAAATCTTAAAAGTCATTGTCCTGGTTTGGTAGCCAGATAGTTGACAATGCCATTCACTGGTTATAATTGGACTGAACAAGCTGGCTCGTGATGAGACCCCTTTTCTTATAATTGTTTGCAATCATAAGCCATTACCCTGGTTTGTTTAGCAGTGTTGGTAATGTCAGCCTATTTTTCTCCTATGATCATGGTAAGTAGGCTCATGATGAGACCTCCTATCTTTTAAGTTTAAATATATCTATGGATTATACTCTAGAAAAATAAGACTCTTCGGGACAGGGAGAATCATTGACTCCTTAAGAGTTAAGAATGACAATTTCAGAGTTAAAAGGTGCTTTGCTGTAAAGTGTCTTTACTTGGTTAAAAATAAATTTTCTTGATTGATAATAGAACTTTGAAAGATCTTAATAAAATATTGAAATCTCAAAATGATTACAATTTTGATGAAAAACAAATTTCTCCAGATTTTATGATACTTTGTCAACTTCTCTAAATTGGTAATCTCTTCCTTAAGTATGTCTACCTTTATAATAAGAAAATCAAACTTTACTAAGAGATTTAAGAAAAAAAATTAATAGATGACTATTAACAATTTTTTCTCCTTGTATGCCAACCATAGTTAGGTAACAAGAAGGCCTTCCATATAAATCATGGAAAATTCACCAAAATCAAAACTGAAAACCAAAGGAAAAATAATTCTTATGCTAAAATGAGAAAGAAATCAGAAGAAAATTTAAAAATGGAAAGTAAAATCCAAGTTTCGCAAGATAAACTCAAACAAGAATGTTTATACTAATGTCTCAACAATATGAAGAAAGAAAATAATCATGTAATCAATCCTTCTTATGTTGAGATTTAGAAAATTCATACCTTGCAGGGTTGTAAGTGTTTTAGGCTTTTTAGATAGCAGTGACGATAAAATTCGGCCACAATGAAAAATTTCTGTCTGATTTCAATCTTTTTGTTTCCAAGCATCATCTTAATCATTTTCTAAAAAAGGAATGCTTAAAGAAACAGATTAAAGATTCAGAAACTTCCTAGCGTAGCTGTTTGAACGAAGATTATCGCTGCTTCTTGAAATTAAGCCAGGAGAAGAGTATGGACTTCGAAAATATGATCTGACGGAGGATTGGAAGCTTTTATGAAGAGCTGCAAAACAGATTTATATATCAGAAAAAACAAAACTGAAACTTAAAGTAATGAAATGGAAATAAATGAAATGGGTACATGAATCTTACCATTGGATAATTGCTTTTGATCTTACCTGAAAGGTATCAGTTTCTCCAAACTAGCTGACTTCTTATTTTAATTAACATTAAAAACTTGAAGAAGTCAAACTAACCAAAATCCTATAACCCAAAAATCATTATTTATTTTATCTAAACTAAAGCAAGCAGTAAAAAAAAAAAAAATAGAATGCTTAATGTTTGAGGGAAAACAAATGCATCAGAAATGAGAAAGAAAATTTGCAGTAATGACTATTTCTCAAAATATTATAAGTTTTATATAAACTCCATGATTTTATAAATTGTCCAGAATCAAGACCAAATCCAAAATAATAAAATTTAAATGTAAAGATAGAGAAGTCTTGAATTTCTTTTTAAATTATGGAATTATATATTTAAAATTGAAATATATGAGAAATCAGAATGATTTGAATATGCTGCAAATTGGTCATTATTCGCTTTCTTACCATAGTGGTTACCCAAGCTCGCTTTTAAAATAACACATCGTCATATTGGATGATTCACATCACATGTTTCTTCACCATGCTTCGAGTTTAATTTGCAATACTTCACCTTTGTTGCTATGCCATATATCGATTAAATGTTAATGGCTCAGAGGCATGCATTGGAAGCTATCACATCAGATGTTTCAAATGGAAAATTGCCGATATGAAAACATGTAATTAGAACATGTGCAATGAAATGAAGCGATCACATCATTAAAGATATATTATATTGGGGGTCAGGGAATATTGACATTGCGCTTCCCATATCGCACATCGCACATCGCAGATTCTGAATTGTAATGTGAGCATAAATAAAAATGCGATGAAGCGATTTGCGATATCGGCGATTTCTAATTGGCGATGCTAATCGGCGATTGGTGAATGTTTTGGTACCCGATGTAATACAATATGATTTTTGCGATGCCGATATGCGATGAATAGTGGACCCGATATCTTTATGATGAAAATTTAATAACATATCGGATCTGAGACATCGGCCCTTTTAAATTTATGCTCCTACCATTATTTGCGATTGAATGGACACGATATTTTATAAACTTGAATCAATTTGAATTTCATAACGGGTCCGAAATTATGTGGTCATCGCAATATGGTAAATTCGTTTATCGGAGATTGATGATTCATGATAATGGAAGTATATTCAACTGCAAACCTCTGATATGTGAAATGCGATATGACATATGAGCGAGGTGATACATCGGAGATCTTTTATGTACAATTTGTTATCAAAAATGCTAAAAGCTACTTCCAATGAAATATTTCGCTACAAATGGTTGTGAAGTGGATGATGTGATATCGGAATGAAATTATTGACGAAAACAAGTGGGATGGTAGTATTGCAAACATTTTCACTGAAGTATCAGCAATATGAAAATCAAGTTGAGTCCTATGATATTGCTTGAAATTTCAATTTGGTTTTTTGATGGTTGAAAGAAAAGTTAAAAAATGTTCAAATTCTCAAAATAAAATTTCCCTGAACCTATTGCAAATTTGAAATGGGTTTGTTGCTTACTTCAAGTTTTGAAAACAAATGAAAACCTACAAATAAAACAAAACAAAAATAAAAAAAATAAACTAAGAAAAAGAGAAACTAATAATAGATGAGAATGAACTTATGAATGCGTACCTGGAAGGAAATTTTCTGTACATTTTACCTCATGAATCTTCAAATTCTTCTTTTGATTTATCAAAATTCTGACTTTGTTCAAAATCATCTCATCATTTATTCTAAATCGAAGTGAGCAATCAGCCTAAATAAAATCTACTTGTTCATGTTCAAGAAATATAAAATTTACCAGAAATAAATATGAAACTATGCTTCCCTTTTGAATTGCAACAACAATTTATTACCCCTGCACATTCGGAATTAACTTGAGAAAAATCAGTATTGTTATAGTGACTGTTCAATAATGCCTTTAGTAAATAAATATGATGCGTATTACAACATCAGATAATAAACTAAATGTCCGAATGGAATAAAGCCACTAATTGTGGAAAAATGTCAAAACATATTTGAATGTGTGCACACAGCAAAATGGACATCCTTAAGGTTAGCTTAGCAAATTTCGAGGAGGATAATATGAACTTCATATGATTACCACGAAAGGTTAGACTGAATAATATTGATTGAGTCAGTATTAAGCTTATCATAGACAGTCATACATTTCATGGGATAATGAGATCATGAAGCTTTTATATCCTCAAAACCTTTATTATATAAATTTCAAAAGAAAATCTTAGAAGGAAATCCCGAAATTAAGAAAAGTGGCTTTGAGGTGATTGATGCCAAGTGCAACCTTAATTGAATTTAATCAAGAAATTATTCAAAATAGACAGAGTAGAGGTATTGCTGTAAGAAATTTAAAAAGGAAAGCAAGAATTAAAATTTTCTGATTGGGAGAAAATGTTTTCACTGAACATGTATGAAAATGGCTGATTGCTTTGTTTTATTTTTAATCTATAGACTTGTTGAAAATAAATTAACTACATTAAATCTACTCCTATTCTAACCATATACTTGAAAAATGACTAGGTATAGTCATATTTCTAGTGTAACCATTCTCTCATTTTAATTCCTGCATGTATGTACAATTCAAATGTTAGTAATAAAAATGCAAATCTAATTGAGCTAGGAAAATTAAACCTGAAATCAGAATGTACAACTATTGTTAGAAGCTTATCTAAAATCTCCTTCTCATGAAATTTTGTTTCCAATTGAATACCAATTGGATCATAGAAATCTGGATGGATTTCTATTAATGATTGGGAAATATTCAAAGAAAGAGATAACAAGCCAGATTGTAAATATGAGCTTTTAGATTCAAAGGCCTGGAAGAAACTGTTAGTGTTATGTGTAAATGTTAAGCTATTGACAATTTTCCATGAAGGAAAACTTTCCAAATATTTTTCAAATGAATTAATGAAAAATGGATGGAAATCTTTCAAATGAAATGGAAAATTATTAATTAAATTGGATTGTTGGCGGAATTCTAAAAATACATTCTCTTGTTGATATTGCCTTTGAGAAGATAGAAGCTTTTGATAAAACATTAGAATTGATTGAAATTGAAATTGAAATAGCTTTTGATGCTTTTGATTATAATATAAAACTTCAATTTTCCAACAGGGCAATGTATCAATTGAATGTTTGATAATAAAGTGCTCAATATGCCAGCATAATGTATCAAAAATCTGAAAAATAAAATATGAAAATAAATCTGATTTAATACAAAATAAGTGAGGAAACAAAACTAAAATGAAATCACTATTAGTACAACTAATATTACAGCACAATTGGGATTGTTTTGAAATAGTTTCTTTTTCACAAGGATTGGCCAGAATTATGGAATTTGAGTAATTTTGAATTCCAACTTGTGAATTAGAAAAAGATTTATGATTATGAACAGGAATGAAAGCTTGATCATGATATGAATCATAAATCGGAATATTTTCTTGAATAGTGAAATCATGAAGATGATTATATGCTTTAGAGTGAGGGTTAGTTGGAATAATTTCTAAATTGAAATGTTCCTCATTCTCAGATGTTATTTGAATTTTATCATGAGGATTCTCTTGAGAAAAATAGAAATCAACATCCTCAATGTCAGAGTAAGTATCATAAATGACTTCACAAGATTCTCTAGAATTCCCTTCAATCTTATCCAATATATCCAAACACGGAGGAACAAGAATTTCATGTTCATTAATGGCAAAAGAATGATCATTAATTGCTTTTCTATCTTGATAAAAACTTAATGGTAATTCATTTAGATCAGCCTCTGTATTTTTTGAAATATCATTAACACCAAGAGGGGAAAAATTACCATCATTAAAAATATCAGGATAAAGGGAAAAATGTGAATTTGAAGTAATGCATTTAAAAATGTTTCTGTTTGAGAATTTTTGTACATTATGCTCATTGTAAATTTCAGATTCTAAATCATTCCTTTGCATACTCACGCTTTTTTGAAGAAGATTGCTTTGCTGCTCTGATTTCAGCATTTGTTCATCATGAAAAGATTCAGAAATTTGTACAGCAGTGTGCATGCTATTATTTACTTTGATTGTTGCTTGCACTTGCTGATTTGCAATCTGATTTTCTGAATTTAATGCAGAGAAACTTTCAGATTCCAATGCAGGTCTTTCTCCAAAATTGTTGTTGTTGTTTTCTTGCATTTGATTAGAAATATTTTCCAAGCTTTGTGAAACCTCTTCATCACAATTTATTTGCGCATCCATATTGGAATTCTCATTTATATTGGAAGGGGATGGAACAAAGCTTGAACTAATTTCATATGGATCGGGAATAGGAGGAAGAGAATAATTATGTTCAAACCAATCTAGTGATTCTTCTTTCATAGGTTGATCTTTGACATCAAATTTTAAACAATTTAAATGAAGTCGAATATTAAAATATCTGACAGAATCATTTTCATTTCGAAGATATTCAATTTCATCACATACCTGATCATAATCATAGTGGTCAAATTTACAAACGAAAATTGTAACAAATTGATCCCATCTGTGAATTGAGGCAACCGGAAGAGTTCTACACCAGTTTCTGGCTTCTGCCGCAAATGTGAGAGTAAAAATTCTGCATAAGATGCCTTCATCAATTCCTTGAAAATCATAATTTGAAACATTTTGAATAAATTGAAGGACATGATTAAAAGCAGAAGAATTTCTCTCACCATTAAACTTTACCTGAGACAAGAGTCTTACCACTTCGGGAGGAGTATTGGAAGATGCACGTCCATGGATACAACTCCAAATTGGAATTTTAATAGGAGCCATTGTGATTAAATAAAATTTTAAAATTGAAAAGACTCCAACAGACAACAAGTTTCAGGCCCTCCTTCCAGCGCCAAAAATGTTGAAGCCTCGAAAATCGCTGCTACAACATTGGGGGATAACCACCCGGTTCGGACCTTAATACAGCTCATTTTCCGTTTATGATAGTGGCTTCGACTGGTTTAACTAGGTCCAGTTACCTTTTCCCTATCGCTATTGGTTTACTATGTATCGTTAACTACCAATAGACAGAGATATCAGATCAATTCTTCTTGCTGATCAGGCAAGAGAATGACCCTTAAGCTGATTTGGGTTCAGCCAAACCACAACTAAGATTTTGCCTCTTCGAGAAGAGGACTTAAAAGAATGTAGAAATTAATCTAAATGCAAACTTATTCTATAATGCAAGCAAAAGAAACGAATCTAAATCCTATCTCAATTAGGTAGATATAAATCTATCCCAACTAAGAGCAAGATAATTAAGTAATGAGGATTAAAATATGTCTGGCTTTAAATTAATGTCAAGCTAACGAAGAAATTCAATTTATCTCACATTTGTGAGTACCAAAACATATTCTATTGAGACCATTTACTGAAATAATAAATCAACAACACTCCGGAAGAAATTCACAAAAATGATATTGATTATCAAATCAATCAAGCCAATAATTAAACAATAATATGTGGAAGAAATTCACAACATATTATTATTTAAAAAATCAGTTTTGTAAGACAGATTTCTGAGCAAATTGTTACTCAGAAATCAAATTTAAATCCATAAGAACAGAGATACATAATAATTTGAGACAAATTATCCATATCAAAAGAAATGCATAAACATGAATAAAATGAAACAACAATTTTATTAACATAAAAATGAAACTGGTATTTGATACAGAAATGCCAAAAATACCATTTAATCGAATCCGCTTCTCTGATCCTGGTCTCTAACAGTACTTTACATTACTTGAATTTCTGCTTTCAAGACTAGAGCTGCAGAAATGCAAACTCTGTCCATCGTGCATAATTCAAGACATAAAGAAAAACCCTTAATAATGTTCAGATCTGAAATTTTTCTCTCCTCCCCATCTACAACTCTAAACTCCTATTACAGAAATGCTTTTAGAAGTCTGGAATTGCAGAGGAGAGCAGCCCCCATATTCCATTCTGCAATCTGCTATTTATAATATTTGCAAAGAAATTCTTGAGATGAAAGTTTGTTGAAGAAAATCTATCGAATCACTTTTATTTGCTCAAAAATTCCAATCTTTTAATTGCTGGAGCATTCTCATTGATTAATATCTTTTCTTCATATCTCTTCTACTGTTTTCCTGTAAAAAGAAATCAAAATAAATTAAGATGCAATCAATAAGAACAAAATATCATTTCTGGCATTTAAAACAAATCCAATCAAATTCTATTTAAATAAATAATTGAAAATATAAGTTCTCTATTGATGTCTGGGATGGTTTAATTGGCCAAGGATATTATTGACAAATGGATCTGCAATTAGAAGAGGCTTGGATAAATGAAAATGCAGAAAATAAATCAAAAAAATTGATTTTGCTTTAGAAATTCGGAGCTTGATTTTCTGCATGATTTTTGACCCAATTAATGACCAAATCTATTAGTGGAACCTCCTCAGAAATGTTCTCCTTGATTTTATCTTTCCAATAAGCCGTCCTGGGCCTCATTTAGCCAAGTAAAACTCATTCTATGAGCTTTCAAAGTTGATGAGTCAAATCTGGCATAAATATGGAAATTTTGTTGCTGGGTTAAAAATCAGAATTTTTAATTAGAAATTTAATCCTAAATTAGATTCTAATTATCTAATAATTAATTCTAAATTAATTATTAACTAACTAATATATACAATTAATTTTAATTAATTATCATCTAATTTAGAAATTAATTAAGTTACAAAATTAAATTAATATACGAATGATTTAAAAAAGTTAATTTAAATATGATTAATATTATAATTCAAATTATATTAAAATTATAATAAACATTATAATTATAATATAATTATTATAATATAAAAATATAAAAATTAATTTACAAACCATTGGAATCAATCCAAACCCAAAATCCATAAAACAAACCATTGAAATCAATCAAAACTCATTAATTCATCCATGTAAGTTATGTGGAAGGATATGGTGAGTGGAGTGTGAGGTGAGGGTGACGTGAGGTGAAACAAATACTTTATATTAAAAAAAATTTAACACATCGCATATCGCAAGAACCTTGGATCCGGGTTTTTTAAATGTGCATGTTCTAAAAATTGCGATGGATCCGAAATTGCGAAATTGCGATCTGCGATGGATCCGAAATTTGCGATTTGCGATCTGCGATGGATCCGAAATTTGCGATCTGCGATCTGCGATGACTCTGAAATTTGCGATCTGTGATCTGCGACGGATTCGAATTTGCGATTTGCGATCTGCGATGGATCTGAAATTTGCGATCTGCGATCTGCGATGAATCTGAAATTTGCGATCTGCGATCTGCGACGGATTCGAATTTGCGATTTGCGATCTGCGATGGATCTGAAATTTGCGATCTGCGATCTGCGATGAATCTGAAATTTGCGATTTGCGATCTACGACGGATCCGATGATGTAATTTTTATTTATTTTTATTTTTATTTTTTTTATTTTTTTTAATTTTAATGATGTTTAGTTTAGCTATGAAATTTTCTAAACTACAGCCACTTCGAAAAAGAATAAAAAAATAGCATTTTTAACCCAGACTAGAAAAATGATGGTACTTCAAAGGAGTACCATTTTTAAACCAGTTGACCAAATGAGGCGAAACAAGCGTCAATGGGAGGCTTATAAAAAATCGATTCAATCAAAACAAGAATCCAAAGAAAATGAAAAATTAACAAAATCGTAGGATAATCAGTTAAATAAAATCCTAAAAGGCGTTTAGTCAAAAATTTATAGAAATGGGTCCCTATTATTTGAAGTGAACAAGTCAAAAATGGGGGGGTTGTGTTTTACCACAACAGTAGCATAGATAGATCTATAGCATGATACCATGAGCATAACTAGTTTACTTTTGACATGTTGCATACATTTTGAGGTCAGATGACCAATGTGTCTTGGGCACAATTTTTTGTAAAAACCTATAACTATCTATCTATTTGATTTTAGTTTTTTCCTATGTTTATTACGTAATCCTATTCAATTATGTGAATGTATCTTTACATGTGTTGCAAATGTCTATCTTTCCAAATGTCTAAATCTTAGGAACAAATGATGCAGTGTTGGATTTCTAACAGTATAAACACTAGTAAGTTGTAATACCACAAGTTGTGAGACTAACCTTATGATGATGCAGTTAATACCAAATGAAATGGTATCAGAGAGAAGTTCAATCAACTCAGTATACTCAGCGATATTTTTTTTCTATCTACCAATAAAAATCCCTTGAAAAATCACTAACTTATCATTCAGAGCGAAAATGGCCCACGCTACAGAGGATAGATCCTGCGTACTATGACTAGCACCATCAGCATATCCAACAAATGGTTCCAAAGATTCAGACATCTGCGATGAAATGTAAAGCGGATTACTAACATCAAGAAAAATCTAACAAGAAAAACTAAGACAATGAATGCAAATCAACAACGTATATATACAATATAATACAAAAAATTACTACTCTCATGATTAAGCATAGTAACGTTTCAAATACAACCCATTTTAGGGCTGCGCCAATGGAATTCCATTGTAATCCACCAACTCGTAGGCACCTTTAGCAAGAACTCTTTTGACAATATAGGGGCCATGCCATAATGGCTCAAATTTACTTGTACCTATTACATCAGCTTCTTGATCATAAAGAAGGACCAATTTTCCCTCTGAGAAAATGTGAGGCTTGACATTTTTCTCGTATTGTTCCTTTATACGTCTCTTATGCACTTCATTGGCCAATTGGGCTTCACGACGTGTTTCATCAATATGGATGAGGTTAAAAAGATGCACTTCTTCTTCTGAGGTGTCAGGTAACAAGTCGATTGCAAGTTTTAACAACGGTATTTCACATTTTATTGGCCAGATAGCTTCCAGACCATACACCAATTGAAAGGGATTAAATCTGGTTGTGTTCCTCACTAAGGTTCAGTACGCCCAAAAGGCTAAGTACAGGATCAAATGTCAGTTTCTTTTACGAACTGATATCATTAGTTGAAGCATACGTTTAAGTATCTTATTGATAGCCTCAACTTGTCCATTTGATTGTGGATAATAAGGAGTAGAATTATCATGTGACAATTCTAAATTTGTATTCAATTCAGTCATCATATGGTTGCAAAAATGATTCCCATGATCTGTGACTATAGCCTGTGGGACCCCATACTGTGAAATGACATGATTAAATGAAAACAATGCAGCCGTTTGTCCTGTGTTGTTGAATGTAGGCATCGCTTCGGCCCACTTGGTAAAGTAGTCTACTGTGACAATAATATAACCATGCCCCCCGAATGAACGAGGGTTATAGGTCATGAAGTCAATGCCCCATTTTGAAAATGGTCCCACAGAGACAACAAGATGCATTGGCACTGGCATATTGCGGATTTTACAATCAAATATCTGGCACGCATGAAAAATTCTGACCGCGAGATGCAATCACGAAATATGGTAGGCCAAAAGTAACCAGCGCAGAGTATCTTTTGTGTGGTAGCATATCCATACAAGTTTCCACCACAAGCCCCAGCATGACAATCATTTAAAATATTTTCGGCCTCCTCATGAGTGAGGCACCTTCTTAAAATTGTATCGACACCACGACAATAAACTGTATCACCGACAATCAGATAATCTTTGGCTTGGTATCGAATACGTCACTAGTCAGAGCGAGAGGTATCAGGCCGAAAATTCCAAGTATAGAGATAAATGATAAAATCCCCATACCAAGGATCAGATGATCTGATCAGAAATAGAGACTCTTTAGGAATAAATGGTTTTGACCCAGTAGAAGTACTATCAGAGGGAAGGTCATAGAGAAGCTCAACCAAAACTAAAGACTTCTTTGACTTGGATTTGATAAATTCCAAATCAAATTCCTGCAAAATGGAAATCCATTTTGAATACTTTCCCGCCAGAAATTGACGTGATAAGATATAAGTCATGGGGTTGCAATCCAAAATGAAAATGGTCTTCCAGAACAGGATATAGTGGCAAAACCTTTGGACAGCTTGAATAGTTTCCAAGGAAATATTTTCTATGTACGAATACTTCACTTTTGTATCATTGAGATTATGACTCAAATAATAGATCAGATTTTATATCCCATTTCCTACTTGGACCAATACCATAGCAATGTTCATATCAGTCGTGATGATAGTATAAGAAATAATCACTCTGATAATTGGGGGGATACATTAATAACACCTAGACAAGAGTATCCTTGACGGCATCAAAAGAAGCTTGTGCAACTTGGTCCCAATGGAAGGGAATCCCCTTTTTCAAGAGCCGAGTAAATCCTTTAGCCATTTCAGTGTAGTTGGGTATGAACCTCCTTAGGAAGTTAGCCTTTCCTTGAATTTTTTGTATCTATAGTAAATTTGATGGTGCAGGCAAACCAATAATAGCCTGAACCTTCAATGGGTTGATTCGAATTCCTTCTTTTGAGACGAAAAATCCAAGAAAACGACTAGAACCAACACGAAACACACATTTATGTGGATTGAGGCGTATATTGTAGTGTTGGCAGCATAAAAATATGGCTCTCAAATTCATCGGGTGATAGGTCTAATTTCATGAATGCGCGGGTAAATCATCTAGATAGGGTTGAACAAAGTGCTTGATGTCATTGAAAGCAAAATCCATTTCCCTCTAAAAAGTGGCCTCGACGTTTTTTAAACCAAACGGTAGTTTCCGATAAGCGAATGTGCCCCAGGGATAGATGAATGATGTCTTATATTGATCCTCTGGGTGGATATTGATTTAATTATAGCCAGAAAATCCATCCATGAATGAAACGATTTCACATCCAACACAACCGTCAATAATCTGGTCTATAAAGGAAGTATGATAGTTGTCTTTTGGATAAGCAAGATTGACATCTCGATAATCGACGCACACTCTGATGGTTCCTTTTTTTTTCATAATAGGAACAATGTTGGAAACCCACTCAGTTAGCAGAACAGGGTAAATGAAACCAACACGTAAAAAAATTTCAACTTCTACTTTAATGGCAGTGGCCTTCTTCGAATGAACAGGGCGAAGGCGTTGACGTACTGGATTGACATCAAGGTACATATTAATAGTGTGTTCAACGATAGTAGTAGCTATGTCTGGCATTTCCTCATAATACCAAGAAAATACATCATGGAATTCATGAAAGAGAGAACAATATGTTTCGAGTTCTGATGGAGAAAAGACATGCCGACATGAATATTTTCTACAATGCTAGGTTTGGTCGAATATCGATAGAAATGGTTTCTTCAATATTTGATAGATTTTTCTTGGAATCGATTTCATTAATAGGTAAAGAATCCAAAAAGAAATTTTTGATTGATGGGTGATATAGTTCACTAAGATTATTTTCTTCATAATCAGGAAGATGGGAATGATGATGATAATCTTCCCATGGTTCTCCTTTTGACATCATGGTTTCCAAAATAGTCTCATCTGTCAAGAAAGTTGAGGAAAAAGTATTAGATGGAGTACCAAAATCTAAGGAACGATCAACCCAAACAACTGGTGACGATGATTTTGGATTCACTGCCCAAGCTAGATAGATTGATTGCTATGCCAGCTCAATAATATTGGGCGGCAGAAACTCTTCCAACGTATCAATTTCAGAATCACCCATACTCTTCCTTAAGCCAGATGTAGTGGAAGAGATCATGCAGTAGGTCTCTACACTTGCAATTTCTATCGACGTCGCAGGCGGCGGTAATGTAAAGGTTCCCATGAGAGTAGAATCCTTTAAGAGTCCTACACCAATGTTCTAAAGTGTGATTTGGGGTGCATGAACAAATGAAACATTTCCAGTTACCTGTGAAGTGGAGACAAAGAAGGATAGTTGATTGATGACTATGATAACACCTTTATATGGAAATGCGATCATTCTAAAATATGTAGAAACAATTGTAGCCATAGCATATACCCATCGCCTTCCATGTAAAATATTGTAGTCAAGGGGTATGTCAATGACCTCAACATAAACATTCACTATTTCCCCCCCCTAGTTCTACATGCAGGTTATTAATAATACCGCAAGGCTTATATGTACGTCTGTCGAAAGTATTCAATGTCGATAATGATTGAGATTAGCGCGGTGAGCCAAGTGAATTCCAACAGTTTAGAGACATAATGCACATAGATGCTCCCTCATCAATAATAGTACGATGAACAAGGTGATTGAGAACATTTACTTGGATGGAGAATTCCAATTATGTTGGTAATTGTGGCACATAGCCCATATGATTAAAGACTACGAGATTAGAATCATTCGGATCAATTCCACCAATAGCCGCCAAAAATAAAGCCTGTTTCTGGGAGGGACAATTTTGTAATACCTCAAGAGATGGCATAGTTGAATATGATTGAGCCAAATCTTCAACTATATTATAATTTTGAGCAGCTCTTGCTCGAGGATTATATGTCGATTTATGAACGACTCCCTTCGATGGCTTGATTGTTAATTCGGGAATAGCAAGTGGCGGTACCGATTCTGTAGATGGATTCGTGGTCGAGGTAGTAGTTTGATCAGTAGTCTGACTACCATAATATTTATTACGCGTTGACACCTAAACATCTATTTAAGGTTTTGTGACAAATAGCATAAGCACTTGGGAACTAGAATCTGGATCCGTAGCAACAAAATTTGTGTCTGGATTTGGAAACGGATCTGTCAACACAACTAACGCATGTGAAGTCTTAACCATTTTTTAGACTTCAACGTGGTGAAGAAAATCCTAAACACAGTTTTCCTCATTACATATTATTCATGGATAACGATGTTTCCTATTTCCAAACGATTTATTAGATGATCTTTCTTGTGGGTTAGAAGTTTTCTTTTCTTTGATTTCCTTTTTTTCTTACTTCCGAGTTGCTTGTCACTTTTTCCTTTGTCAAATGACACGGCATTGATTTCAGAAGAAGGAGCAGGATTAGATGGAGTAGTATGATGTGTTCTTGCAATACCAATCAAACTATCTCCCGCATGAGAGTCCTTTGATAGAGGAGGAACAGTAAAATTAGATCGTGGTGTGTTAGGATTTTTCTCGTAGAGCGTACCAGACTGAGTATAAATCGAGTGTAAATATTGGGCACGAGAAATAACTTGATCTTTAGTGACAACGCCACCCATAGCCACATCCTCAGTTATAGATGGCAATAGGGACTTAATGAACCACTCAGCAAGGAGCTAATCTGGAACAAATGTCTTAACCATTCTACGACGACAATGCCACTCATGAATGTGATCAGAAATGTGAGTAGCATTAATCTGTTTAAAATTATTCAAGATTTCCATTTTAGTTTCATATCGTATGGGTAACTAGAAGTGAGCCAAAAAGACAATAGCTAGGGTAGTGAAATTATCAAAAGAAGCTCTAGGTAATTCAATGTACCATTTTGCATCCAGATCAGTGAGCGTATGCTGGAAAATTCGTAGTCGAACATAGTCATCATTCTGGGAGTTTGATGAAAACCACAAATGATAAGTCATAACATGAGTTGACGAGTCTTCCCTAAGGTTTCCATGGAACTTAGGAATATCCGAGGGTAATTTATGGGGTATCGATGGCCACCAAGGAGCATAGTTGATTGGATCGCCAATTTAAATCTGGCAACTCCAAAGTTGCAACAAAGGAAAACTATCGATTAAGGTCAGGTTGAGCATAGCCAGGATATGATGGAATTTCTTGGGCAACATTCCTTTGAGCACCAGCATAAGGACTCTATTGTTGGTAATCTAGATAGGGGTTGTTTTGATAGGAAAATTCTTGAGGATTATGTTGACCAAACCTAGGTATGATACTTGTTGAAATGAAGGTTAAGGCATTTGCGCCTAAGGCTACCAAGGGATATATCCACCAATGTTATAACCCAAATTATAATAACTTGGATTCGGTTGAGGATAGGTATAACCTGGTTATGGCTGTGGCATCCCATAATATGGTAGTCCATTTTGTGAATAAATGATTCCGGGTATAGGTTGTTGTAAACTGGCCGAAGGAGTTAGAGTCTAAGGACCCAATATTTTAGGGTATTGAGTTGAAGGACCCGCCTGAAATGGTTTTTGTACAATAGTTTTAGTCTGTAATGGGGGTAAAGATGTATTAACAAGTGGAATTGATGTGGGTTCAATAGGTTCAACCGGTTGATACAAGTGTACAACCATTTGTGGTTGGATAGGTAGAGTGGGCTGCCATTGACAAACATTCATTTCGACATTAGGATGACCAAAAAATGATGGAGTACTGTCAAAGTGGGAGACCATAGGTTTCCCCCTAGCAAGAGGAGTATCATAAGACAGAAAATATTGTTCTCCAAATGTAGGGAGTCCAATTGAGATGGTACTAGATGGAATAGACCCAGATGGACTAGCTTGACATTGCCCTGATGATGGATATAAAGGATCAAGTCGTTTAGCACTCACTATAGGTTTACTCGTTATAATACTAGATGATGACATTGGTGAAGTCCATGGATTTGAAGATGCACCTGAGAAAATTCCAGATAAATATTTATAACATGTGGGACCATATGGCCACCATGTAAATATGACTCTGGTGAAGTTGTGAACATCGACGGGGTAGCGAGAGCAGGTGTTGATGCAATTGGAACAGATGGTCCAACCAAATATGTTGGTTCTTGCATGGTTACTTGACCAAATGTATACCCTATTGAATCGACGAGAATTTGAATAGGTACAGGATCAACAAAATCAGAGGCAAGTGATTGAGGAAAAGACTCATACGGGTAAATATCCTCCCCAAAATGAGTTGGATGTAAAGGTGTTTCGTCTTGTGGTATTTCTTCAATCGAAATTAAACCAGGTGGAAGAATTTTGTCATCAGGCCCAAAGTATATTTCAGGAGGTTGACTACACAATATGGGATACTCAATGGCTACAATAGATTGTGGAGAGACTGATACAGGAACAACTTCTGGTCATTCAACTTCAGGATGCATATGTTCTGGCAAAAAAGAGATATGATCTAGATCAACTTCCAGTTGAACAATGTCGGTTTCAGGAGGTATGGTCTCACTGATTGGATGGATCATGACCACGGGTCGCTGTGAGGACTTCATCTCGACAAGAGTAGATGAACCAGGATTTGTAGAAACAACTTGTACTGACTCTGTTATATGGGAAGATGATGCTTCACCAGAGGTATCGATGGTACTGGTTTCGATAGAGCGATGTCGCCTTCGCCGACCAGAAGTGACTTCCGGTGGTAAAGGTGGTTTCAATGAAAGTCTATGCGAACGACGGGGAAAGGGATTTTATCCTTCCAAGATTGATTTATTTTATGACCAAAAAAAAAAAAACAAAAAAAGGGTAATGCTAGGCAAAAGGTTTACCCAGAAACTATGAACTACAGAATACCTCCTAGCGAACCAAGAAGTACGGGCAAGCAATCTCCCCAAATGTTGTGTTCGGTGTATCACAATTTAGAAGGTGGCCGACTCGGTTCACTATGGATGGATAGCAACCTAAATTTTTCCTCCCAAATATACCTGAAGGTACGTGGAGGCCCAAGTCTGTATTAGCGATGTCTGATGCGAAACCGCACAGTGAGAGCACCCGTTTATACTTTTCATACTATAACACCTCCCGATATGCCTAAAGGTACGTGGACGAGCTATGATATACTTACATACGTGGAGTGAGGTATCACACTCGGAATGTATCGCAGGAAATTAATGCAATCTACTATGTTTTACGATGCCGGAACACATCTCTATTCTAGACCTTCTAAATGTTATCGTTATGGTTCCAATGCTCTTTTAGGTAAATTGATGTAAATTTTAAGTTTATCTTGTTTATCACTTTTCCTTTCAAGGTTCACCGCGATGATGTGATGGAAATTCCTAAAATGCAAACTAAAATGATAATAAAACTTTTCAATTTTAGTTTTTCAATGAAAATCCTAGCTACTAAAGGGCAAGAGCAATCAATTTTGAGAGAAAACAACAAAGAGCACAAACTAATATGCAGCTTTATTAATTTGTTCCTATGCAAAACACACAATCCACTATATGCAAATGCAGGTTTTTCTTTTCAATCCCCTCAATGTGAAATTAAAAAGGAAATTATATGCATCAAATCAACAAAAACAAATGTTTTCTTCTTTGAGAAATGATGAGTTTAACAACAATTTCTCTATTAGGGAAAACGAAGAATGGAACTACAATTTTTCCTACAGAAAAAGAAGAATTTAACGATAATTTCCTTTACGAAAACAAATGGATCTAATGCATAAATAAAAATACTTTGAATTTTATTTTTCAATGATAAAGAAAAACACTTAAAGAGACATTGAACAAACTTAATTTTCAAACGAGGAAGATTCAGGTAAATTCACCGGTCTCTATGAAGCATCAGATAGTTGAAAACACGGCAAAAAAAAGGCTGAAAGTGATGGCAATGAAGAATTAAAAGGGAATTTGGTTGGATTAGGGGGCAACGTTGTCTCTAATAAGGGGAGAGAGTGTGTTGCAAAGCACCCCTGAGTGGGAGACAATGCTATGCAAAGCACTGTGTCTTGACCAACAGTGCATTGGGCGTAGCAAAGAAAAAAATTCAAGCTACTAAACACGCTTCTAATGCAATTCTTTGTATCAAAATCCTAATAATTGAGAGTAGACGCTACTGGGTGGATAAACAGAGGCAAAATACACCAAGGATGAAAGGTAAACTCCCTAGCTGAGTCGCTAATTTGTTATGTGGAATTATGAATTAAGGATAAAACACATTCCCTAAATGTGGTGTTATGCATTTAGAACAACAAATCAAAGACTTTGCAGACACTTTTCCTAAGAGTAAATAGACACACAGAAAGATGGAGAAACCTACTTGGAGTCCAAGCACTTCTTATTATCCTTCTTTTTCTCTTACTATAGCTTCCAATCCAACTTTTATCGCCAAAATAGTTCCTGCAAGTATGAACACTAAATAGCAAAGAGATTGCAATATACAAATGGCTATTTATCTTACAGTTAAATCAATGAAACATGAAATATATACATCAGCTAAGAATCCATAATATGAAAGATAGAAGCTTATACAGATACATATGTGGGAAAATTAGCAGCAATCTTTATTAATAGATAGAAGGGGGAGGTTACAACCAACGATTAATTTGATGTCACCAACTCCAGCATCATCCCAGCCTCATCACAATGAACATCTCTCCAACAACATATCACTCAAATTAAATACTCAATTTAGAATCCAACGACATTCTCTACCAAATTTCTTCCTTTTCAAGCACTGGGATCTGTGTTCAATTTATAGAACAATTGAAGGTATTTTCTCAATCAATGACTTTCTAATAATAGGAAAGACATGTTCCCAAGCTCAGAGGTGTTATATGGACACATGGATTCGAAGTTTGACACATATGGACTCTTCTAGAAGGCACTAGCCATGTGGAGATTCCGGAACAATGATAATTTTTCTCCCAATTGACCAACGCACCCTTGAATGTCAGGAAGTGCTTTGTAGAGCACCCTTGAATGGAGGTAACTGCATATGCAAAGAAGTTAGTCCCTTGAGATATTGTGTTGGTGAGCTCATAGGTGATATAACATGTACTTCAAATCTTGGAAACCTTTCATTGGAATTCATGGATGATTTGTTCTTGTTCTTGTCTTATGGCATGTAGCAACTGAAATGATAGGGGATGATAGACCCTATTCATTGGTTCTGGGGATGATGTCTGTTTTAACCAGGTCATTGGGAATGGTGCTCAAATTGACCTATAACAATGATGATGTTCACATGATGTGAAATTTGTTGCTTTGAATAAGCAAAATAATATTTCGTCAAGTTATTTTTCTTGCATGATGTGTTTTTCAGATTGATGGTTGTGTTTGTGACAAGATGTCACAGGATTTTGGGAAGGTCCACTCTTGAGCAAGAGGCTCATGTTTAGCCTTCATTCTCAAATACATGGCATGAACAACATGTCAAACTAGAGGATGATGGAAAGAGGGACAAGATGTCAAAGAATTTGAAGCCATAAAGTTTCAACCATTGTAGACCATTTTATGTGTTGATGCCAAGAAGTGAAAGAGATGGCAAATGCATTCTTCCAGATGTGGAATTTGGTACCATGGAGGTAAAAAAATGGTCATTTATTTTCTTGTTATTACTGATGTTGGAACTCATTATTGTAGTTTACTCATATGTGATTAACTTGGAAAATTAGTTTCCAAGGATGCATCAAATTCATATTTGTGCAAAGGAGGAACATGATTCTTAGTGGGAAGGCCATCAGTTAGTTTTCCAAGCACCGAGGGATCGATTTGGTACAGCAAATTGTTTTATCAGTCAGCAAGAGATGGATTGGGTCAACAGCAAAAGGAGAACATTGGATGAAGAGCCAAGACATTTACAAGGCAAGGAATTTCAATGAACCCAAGTGGTTGTCATGGAGATTTTTCCAAGTAGAATCAAGATGATAGAACTTGGGAAAGAGAATAGTATTCAGCTCTTATCAGATAACCATCTTTTGTGGGTCCAAAATCCTATCAGTGGGAATGAGATATCGTAAAATGGATTAGGGGAAAAAAAATTCCAAAAATTCAAAGTGCTCAGAATTTACCAAAACGACCAAATCCAACCTATCGCCAGCAATCCAGCTGAGTTCATTTCACTGAAAACAAAGTTGTATAAGGAAGTTAGAGCCTACTAACCACCATTTAGAACAAGCAAATTTTCAAAAAAGTGGTCAAACATGGTCAAAGGCTATAAATTTAGGTTTTCCTCCATTTCGTCCAATGACACTGTGACAAGTGTCACTGCAAGATTCATTGGTCAAGGTTTGAAGGTGAAATGTTTTTATGGATTTTCTCCTAAGGTTGAATTCAAGTTTTTTTTAATGGATGGATCGCCCAACGACAGGTTGACACATGGTGCATCCAGGGGTCACCATGTGCCCCCTCTGGTGTACCCTCTCCACTAATCAAATTTCATATTATCCGAAGGTTCGAATATTGTTTTCAATGGTGGAAAATTATTATTAACCTAAGGTTATGGTGGTCAGATATGGTGTATTACATGGTGGCGCATTATTCCAAAGGTGGACATACATATTTATGGGTGCATTTATTCGTATTCCAAAGAAAGATTAATGTTTATTGGGTGCATATACATTATGGTGGAGCAATGTATTATATGGTGGACGCATAATAAATTTTAATACAAATTCTGAAGTATGTATTATTTCTAAAGTCCGATGGAAAATCATTTTACAAAGTTTGAAACTATGGTGGCATATTAGATATTCTAAGGTCTGAGGTATAACATATATGAGCATGTATTTACGATGGTGAATTTAATCAAAGTCCAAACTATGGTATATTTTATATGTATATACAGATAAAAATGTACCATGGTTTAGGCGAAGGTCGGGGCTTGACCCCACTACCTCCCACATACCACTCTCCAACTCTACCAACTAGCCACCATCAAAGAACTTAACAAGATATGCTTCCCAACTATATTTGATATCAAATGGAATCTCTAACGGGGTTTTGGAAGGGGCCAGGCCCATAGGCCGATCCCCTCCCCATACAACCTTTCTCCATAACCAACTGTGTGGGATTTTTGATAATGCATGGTTAATATTTTAATGCGGTGACTAATTTGTGCTAATCCCACATCAGTGCTAATCTGTTTTTTTTAAACAGATTTTATAAAAATGCGCTTAATGTACCTTAAGCTCACCATTAATTCATTTTAACCTTAATTAAGTACTATCTAACTGCGCTTAAAATTTGGTGGGATTTTCGGCAGAATCCCTAAATTCGGAGTGGCCCCCAACTTTGGCAGCCTTAACTAGAGTCCTCTCCATTTTTAGGGGCAGTTTAATACGAAAAATGGTTTTTACCATATTTGGAGCAATTTTTGACCAATTTTGGCTCAGGAAGAGTCATCCCTAGAAGATTGGCATGCTATGAATCCATTGGTATAGGTTGCAGAGGCATAGGAGAAATTATAAAATTGTTTTTGTCACTTTGAAGAAAGAATAAGCCTAGGGCCACCAGGATGGGAGGTCAAGCCTAGATCAGTTGGAAACCATTTTCAAAGGTTGAATAGTCACTTTTGAGTATTTTGGGGCTTCTCAATCGAATGGATCAGGTTTCAAAGCCATTGGAGCACTGTCGCTGCATGTAATCAGACATTTGACCATTAATCCCAAGAGGGCCTAGCTAGTTGAAGCAGGTCCATGGAGATGTAGCCTGGGAGGAGTGAACTTCGATATCATCTATTGTATTATGTGTATGTTGTGTGTTATTTCTCTACATTTCATTTGTTTTACATGAGTTTTTAAAATCTAATGAACTCATAAATTTCTCATCAAGACACTTAAAAACTTGACACATAAACCCTTTCACAATTGGTTAACATGAGACTATCCTAACCACATTTTTATTAACTGATGAGGGAGCTATCACAAAAAAACTAGTTTTCCCATATCATATCGACATAAGAGATAATTTTTGGAAAAGGGAGACATCTTTGGCATTGGTACTTAGTGGGAAAAATGAAAATTATAGCATTAGTGGAGAGTGTGGACCACAAGGATAGAAAATTCGACCCAAGAGACAATTCACACTTATGGGAAGAGAAAGAGAGAAAGGAAGGGGTGCATATAAGTGAAGTTGGGGACCACCAAGGGATAGAGGGCTAGGAGACCTCCATTTGGAATATTTTTGGTCATTTGATAATTCAACAATTACTTCTCTTGTGTTGCTTAGTGAAGTCAACATGTGTTATTTAGTAGAAGGAATTTTCGTGCAGAAATTTCACCCTCATTTCAAAAAACTTCAAGTGTATCCCTAGTGAGGAAATTTTGGCATCCAATTCAGGATTTCCGTAGAGCTTTATTGTAGGTATTCACTTATTTTTTTACACTCCTTGAGGGTAGTGCCAGTTCGAGTTTCTCTTTGGAGGATCAACTATTTAGGTTGGAGTCTCGAATCTTTTGCAGGTGATTTTTTTTCTATTAATGCTTGTTATTTTGTAGTGTATTTGCAAGGTTGCAGTCAACATTAATTTTTGTGCCAAATTTGTTAATTTTAGCAGTGCACATATTTCCTAGACACAACCTACGTAGACATTTAGAGAGGGTAGATCCTTGGAGCAAGGGGGTTGGAAAAAGGTTGTGTTTTTGAAGATAAATTTGTAGAAGAGTGTGAGGAAATTCCAGTGGTGAATTTGGGCCTAATTTAGTAGTATCAAAATTTAGGGACACTTTCTAGCTAATTTGGGAAATTCACACTTGTTGGGGGTCACCGGGGGCCATTGGATTTAACCCAAACCCTTTCTAGGCATTTTTGGGTTTTTGGAGGGCACTTCGTGGTTGCAATTACATTGTGATATGAGGATTCTTCGAAGTAATATTCCTGGGTAGTGTGAAGTACTATTTTAGGCCAACATTCCCTCTGCATCAGAGTTGTACCACCTAGGGTTTGCATTGCTTTCATAGCAAGCCCAGGATACCTTGTTGCTACTGTTGAATTTTGCAACAAGAAACAGTGAAGGAGGCATCCTGAAACATCATCCTTGATCCTAGTTGGAAAATAATCACCTAAACTAGGTGGGGCCCACACTGGCTATTTTTAGGTGTATGTCTATTTTTAGACATGGTGAGCATATTATATATGTAGCAAGAGGCTATTTGTAGATGGTTGGTCAAATGTGAAAAATAGATGAGATTCTATTTTTAGAAGATTGGGCGAAGCCTATTTATAGATCGCTGATATAAAAATAGATGCATGTCGGTTATTATTAGCTCTTAATAATAATCCGACAATAAACAACAAATTATTCTCTTGGAGCACTTTATTTCAGTGAACAGATTTGGAAAATCAGTGGGCTGAAGTAATTACTCAATTCCTAAGGTTTTACTGGAGTTCATGCATGGAGGACTCAGTTAGAACTCAAGTGGCAAAGTTATGACAGAGTTGGAAGAGTAGTTCATGGAGTTGTTATTCAGTTTAACTCAGTTAGACTCAATTGAGCTAGTTGTATCTAATATAAATGAATGATATACTAGTGAGAGTGGAGTGAATTAATTAGTTAATTAATTCACAAATAATAACTCATTAATCAACTGAAAAATACAATAGTTAACTATAGTGCATGTCAGTTCCAGTGGAGACCCAGTGGAGAGATAGGTGAAAGGGAAAGATGGACTATCTGTTGTGACCATAGTGATGCATGGATTGCATCTAAATATACATTGGAGTTTCCAATGATAATTACGCAATCAAGGAGAGTGGTATTGCATCGAATTGGTCTTTGTAATCAGCTTGGATTGCACAGTGGAGGAAGGCTAGCAGGAGGGCTGAGATTGGTGCATGGATTTGCATATTTCTTGTATGTTAGTGTGTGATGATTGATTGTACTGAGAGCTTGATGTACTAAGATTTGTATGAGATTGTTACATGATCTCCATGATACATAATATATGATAGTTGGGGTTTTCAGCTTCAGGCTTTCCCGTTAAACAACTGTGTTATGTGTGTTTTTATTGCTTCATGTGTTTTGCAATTGTTGATTAAATTTTCGCAAGAATTATAGTGGAAGGATTCTATATTTAGCAAGAAGATAAATATTGTTAAATCAGGAGAGTCCATATATATACATGCATATTGTATATAATTTCTACAGCTACCAGTATATGTACATTTGATTTATCATTATTAATAAAATGGCTCATCTTTTTGGAGTATTTTCTCTATCATTTTGATGGTTATGTGTATTGTTTCATCTTGGGATTGCTTTAATTATTGCATGGTCCATGTTAATTGTTCTAGCTTAGTTCATGTTCTCTATTTTCACTGTTAACTCCTAGTTTGGAACATTACAGTTAATTTTACGAGTACACAGAAATAGGATGGCGAGGAACCCAAATTAAGGAAGAGAAAAATTATCATGGCTAAAGAAAATTTATAAATTTCACCTAATAGAATATTATAATGTGTTTACAATGCAATAATGATCATGACAAACACCACGGTTATAGGTTGTAGATTTAATGTATTCCCAAGAAAAACATTGGTAAAAAGTTCCTCAAAGTTTATTCTAGAAAGGTAGTAGGTTAGATGATTAAAGGAAGATTCAACCTCAATGGTAAGGTCTCATTAATAGTTGAGTTGAGCTTGGAAAAAACTATTAAATGTAAGGTTTCCCCATCTTTTTAGGAAAGAAATATTCCTATGTAGTTGTTAGATATAAAAATAGCATTATTTCATGTGAATATGAAAGTCAAGAAATTTGTTGTCAGAAACATCTTTAACATGAAAAAACAATAGAATTTAATATTTTTGTCCATGGTTTTCCTTAAATATTATCAGACGTCTAAAAGTATATCTTATGGGATAGTTGTAGAAAATGTTAAGCTTTAAGTCACCTATCGAGTATAAGTTTAAATTTATATTCAACCCATTTTATTAATGAACTATAATGTGGTGTTGATCTATTGGATGCATGCAAATTTTTAAAATTGGTAGCCTGTACATTTAGGATAAAGAGAGACAACAAGCGAGTGTTTTTTGAAGAAGGTAGACCTTACTTATTATCACGCCAATTTTGTCCACTTGGGAAATTTAAATGATTTTAATTAAAGACTTCCTAAACCAACATTAACCACTTTGAATTCACCCAACATATGTATTATAGTCCAATTACACACCTCCAATATGAGTCAAACTTTAGGTTGACTATAAAATGGGTTGCACAACTATTCCTTATTAGTCTTGAGATCATTTTACGGGTTGTGCAACTTTTCTTATATTATTTACATTAAGTAGCATGTGTGGGTTCTTTCAATACCGAAACGATACTTCTACCAATGTGATTTATGGATTTCTATGTGTATTAATTCTAAAAATTGCGTAAAATGACCCCAAAGGAGTATCAATGGTATGACCCCAAAAGGGACATATATAGGGTTAAATGTATATAATATGACCCTAAGGGGACATATATGGAGTTAAATGTATATATTATAACCTCAAGGATATGGGGTTAAATGTATATGTAATAGTGGCCAGCTTAATATTAATATTAGGGATCACATGTAAATGTATATGTAATAGTGGTCAATTTAATATTAATACTAGGGGTCACATGTGCAAAGTGTGAATAGTATATATAGAGATTATGCAGTGATTATTGAGAATAGGGGATCTGGATGAATAAATTAATTGGAGCATTTGCAGGGGAGTATCCTATTTTTTAAGGATTTATTATGTAAACTATCTCTCATTTCTATATTTTAGTTTTTTTCCATGCTCGCGTTGGTTTACATGGTGTGTACTTTTGATTTCATATGATATTTTAAGATTTTAGATTAATCTTATATATTGATCCCACTATGATTTTTCCTGATCAAAGCCTTGAAACATACACACAAAGAGACAACAATCTTTATTAGTGCAATTAGTTAAAAAAAGCAAGTATGATAGATAACTAAATCTAATTAAATAACCATGTAAGTTAATTAAGACATTGTTAATAACCCTGTAAGTTAATTAAAACATTGTTATTCCTTGATGTCTCTCTGGTGATTCGGAAAATATCAAAGCATTCATTGAAGATCAACTGATATTCCCACTTTAGGTCAAAGAGTGGATTTTTTCAACCATAGAGAGTATCCCTACAAATTTGATTCATAAAAATATATATATATAACTTCTACAATGATATAAAATTATTTAAATGTAATTCGAGATTTAATTCAAAACTGTAGAATAAAATATTTGGTAAGGAAAAAAGTGTATGAACTCAACTATTTTAACATACTTCACCAATAGCTTCTATGCTTCTATGGAACCTTAATTCTTTGAGTTTAATCAATTAGTTATTTGACATAAAAGGATTTTGAAAATAATACCAATACTTCGATACTTAACACAACAATATATGTTAATGTTTTGGAAATAACACAAATGATAAAATGAAAATAAAGAGAACAATTTTTAGGTATATGAAAATATGATTAATTAGTCAAATACTCAAACATCTGACATCGTGTATCAAATATGTCATAAGATATTTACTATAATTAATTAATACTTTTCAATTTTTCTTTCCAAATATTATATATGTGAAAGTATGAACTTGAAATAATAGATTGAAAACCAAATAGTTAAGTATTTCGAATCTACAAAGTTCCTCAATTATTCTATATACTTACAAATCAAAACCAAGACCTAATGCATTATACAACAATCATTCTTAAACACATGAAAAAAAAAAGGTCACGTCATTATGATAGAACATGTAAAACTAACATGTGGTTCTTACTTCAAAAAATATAAGTTTCATACAACACCCTTGTACCATAAGGATACTACTTACCCAAACATATTTCAAACTAATTAAAAGTGAAAAACATTTTAAGAGAGACACCAAGCGGGTGTTGTTTGAAGAAAGTAAACCTTACTTATTGTCACGCCAATTTTGTCCGCTTGGGAAATTTACATGATTTTAATTAAAGTCTTCCTAAACCAACATTAACCACTTTTAATTCACCCAACATATGGATTATAGTCCAATTACACACTGCAAATATGAGTCAAACTTTAGGTTGACTATCAAATGGGTTGCACAAATATTCCTTTATTGGTCTTGAGATCATTTTAAGGGTTGTGAAACTTTTCTAATATTATTTACACTAATTAGCATGTATGGTCTCTTTCAATACTGAAACAATACTTGTAGAAATGCGATTTATGGATTTCTATGTGTATTAATCCAAAAATTGCATAAAATGACCTTAAAGGAGGATGATTGGTATAACCCCAAAGGGGTATATATAGGGTTAAATGTATATGATATGACCCTAAGGGAACATATATGGAGTTAAATGTATATGATATAACCTAAAGGGATATGGTGTTAAATGTATATGTAATAGTGATCAGCTTAATATTAATACTAGGGGTCACATGTAAATGTATATGTAATAGTGGTCAACTTAATATTAATACTAGGGGTCATATGTGCAAAGTGTGAATAGTATATATAGATATTATGCAGTGATTATTGAGAAGAGGGAATCTAGATGAATAAATTAATTGGAGCATTTGCAAGAGAGTATCCTATTTTTTTAAGATTTATTATGTAACATGTCTCTCATTTCTATTTTTTAGTTTTTTTCCATGCTAGCATTGGCTTACATGGTGTGTACTTTTGAGTTCATATGATATTTTAAGGTTTTAGTGAATAGAAATAAATCTATATGTTCCAATCATCATGTCTCATCAATAAAATGGCATTTCTCCTTTTTTCATGTCAATTTAGGACATGGGAGCACATGTTCAAATCTTGGGCGGTCCTACTTGAACTAGTTCACCTTCTAACTCATGTTTTTCCTATAAATAAATCTCCCCCATGGATTTTATAAAGTTTTTTGGTGTTAACGTTGCATTGTTGAGATTTTTCCATAAGGTGAAAAATCCATTTCTTCCACTAACATTTTATTGTGTTTCTTTACATTCATGCAACCCATTTTCCCCTCCAAGTGTTATATCATTAAAGAAACTATTGTTAAACTAGGGTCTCTATTGAAAGAATGAAAGAACCCTCCCACAAAAGAATTGGATTCCATAGTAGCAAACACCTCCTCAAATGATACCTTTCATGTTTTATTTCGAACATCTCCTCATGTGAAACATTTCATGTTCTATTCCAAAAATCTCATTTTGTGATGCATTTCATATTTTATTGCAAACATCTCTTCATGTGACACATTTCTTGTTTTATTGCAAACATATCCTCATGTAATACATTTAATGTTTTATTGCCTTTCCATTTGGCAATAGGGGATTTCAACCCTCCCCCCAACTCCACTTAATATTGTTTGAACAAAAGTTTAAATTCATTATATGACTAACTTGTTAGTTGGTATACATGTTTGGGGAATAGATGAGATTTCATTTATTTTTTATTGACTTACATTTTTCTAGTATCATTTATACAATTATTTGTAATTAATTTTGGGTATACATTCAGACAAAACCCTATATGTGGAATGGTGACCATACTTGGGATTTGTTGATGGGAAAATATGCCCGACCAATAGTAGGGGATCTCCCCGGTATAAAGTCCCAACTAGACTCTAGATTGTTTGTCATAGGGATCTCGTCCGGGATGTAGGTCCAGCTACCGTTGAATATGCCTTTCTAGGGTGGAGGTGTGCCTTGTGGACTCGATGATGTACTACTACTTGAATGATACGAAACAAATCTTCGATGAGTTCTCTTGTAATTGAAACATGATAAATAGCAAAGCGAGATTCGAAGCAAGAAGCCAAAGGAGATGTTGTTAGCAACACATCATTAGGGTCATGCTCATAAAAGCTTGCTTGACCACAAAAGAAACAGTTCTCTATGGTCGAAACACCCTTCAATTCCTTAAGATTTTTCCAAAATATTGAAGCGATATCAACAACGAAGTCATTAAACATCCCTTAGTAAAATATTCACATACCATTGACACACCTAGAAAGCTTAAACATATAACTGATATATGAACATAAAAACGCAGACTAGTTAGTTATATAAGATATCAAATACATAAGACATAATATTCATAATGCTAGCACAAATAAGTTCTCATCAGATCCAATAGTGGAGTCAAAACATTGGTTTGTATTCATTCTCGGAATCATGCATTCAATGTTATACAATTGTATCTTCTCCTATTCAAGTCCCCCCCAAAAAAAGGTCCTTTACATTGTCCCCAAAGGGAGTACTTATAGAAAAACCATTGACCTTTTGGTAAAATTGTCCTTTCAGCTTCCTGACTATTGGCATGGTCTGCGACCCAAGTGCTGCTGCGACCTGCAACTAGATATTATCTGTGACCTGCAACTGGTTGTTGTTTCCGACCTGGGACTGGATCCTACTTCCTACATGTGACTTGTGTAACTATCCCTTTTCAAGGTAGCAGTCATGTGATGGAAAGGTATGGGGCTTCTACTTATTGTTGTTCCCTGAGATAAGTCTCCCAGGCCTGATAGTTTACGGCCACTGGGGTGACCTGAGGTGTTTCCTCCCCTAATCTGAGAAAGCACTCAAGAGTGTTCGGAACCAAAGTGCACTTCTTCACGGATATTTGATTAGATAGGGAGGCTATCTTGGTGTAGATCCGGACTGGTGTGATGATGAACTGATCAATGTTCTCCTTTGAGGCCGGAAGGTCCTTGGAAGCGACGGCTTTCCTGATGGGTTCCAGAAATGCTTGGATGTCTTGGGTTACTTATTCTCTTGTCTTTTGTGCATCTAATGCCCCCAAGGAAGGGATGTGATGTACTCCTACCATCGAATCGATGCCACTGATAAGATGTTCATATCCGGACATCACTTTTTCCACATCCTTTACAAGCTTGTCCTTGGATTGTATTTTCATTCGTATTTGTACTTTGTCGTTCTGTGTGCAGATCCAATATTTCTTTGGAAAGGTGTCGGGAGCCTGTGGATACCTTTCGGACCATTCAAGCATATTTTCTAGTGCCGCAGAGGCTTCCTTTAGTTGTATGGTCTTCTTCTCAGTCTCTTACCGAGCCTTTAGTAGCAGGGACACTACCTATTTTATAGCGAACATCTCCTCATACACCTTCTTCATGGAATTTTCCAAAATAACCAACCCCCCTTGGATAGCAGTTGGTAACCCATTGGCTTGAGTGGTTGTGAATCCTAGCTTTTGATTTTCTGCCTCAAGCACCTCCTTTTCCTGAGCTACCTTCTGTTCGGAGGCCCAGAGTATAACAGTATAGGCACCAATAGTAAGCGGTAGGGTAGGCCATGGCTTCTTTTTTCCTTTGCTGAGGACCTTGGAGAATCTTCTCGACATATGGTAGCATACCTCTCGTAGCAGTAATTTATCAGTGACATACCTGGGTAGTGCGTGAGGCACCTTGAATGATCTGAAGACCCTGATAAAGGTACTATAAGTAATAGGAAACCAGTTGGCCACCCAGGTTACTATTTCCATAGCCCGCCTAGACATGCAACAGGATTCTCTACTGATAAGATTCCCATAGAGAGCGGGGATGAAATTGTGTGAGATGGACTCTACATCTTGCTTGTATTTGGAAGCCAAAAACACATTTAGATCTTTTTGAATGGGCCCACCGTGCTTCATATCCCAGTTATGCGACCATCCTTCAAAATGACACCTTGCACACACTGCGTCCAAAAGGTGAGAGGCCATGTATAATTTCGACATGTGTCCCTCTTCTAGTGCCTGTGCTACTGATATGTTTTCTCTGAGGATTGATACCACCAAGTAAGCCCAGTTGAAATGGGTACCGTAGGAGGTGATTTCATGCATGAGAGGGACCCAAGATCCATTGAAGGTAGTGGCATCTTACTGGCCATACATTATGCACATCATTACTACCACGATCTTATAGACCTTTCTGAGGCCATTTGTTTTATACTCCCGAACCTTTTTCTTCTTGAACTTCTTAGGGTCCTCCCACAAGCCCTTCAAGGTATTTGGCACTGGTACTTCATGCATAGCGACCCAATCAGCATTGAAATACTCTTCCTTTGTAGGCAGTGCATAATATACTTTTGCATCTTTCCTAGTCAAGTTGGCAAAAGTTTTCCTCGAGTGGTCGTAGATGACCCAGACCTTGGAGTTAACTTTCTTAAGAATCCATTTGATGACTTTCGCGCATGGGAATATTGGTGGATCTGTGCCCACGTAATGAAGTTTGGATCTTTTAACCTGAACATATACTTGCTAGTCTACAAGGTCTTCCAGGAATTCAAGCTTCGTGAATTCCTGATATACTTGGTACCAAGTCATCCTATCTTCTTTCCCAAAAATGCAGGCGGTGTCTCCATAGATAGGGGGTGTGGGAGGAGGCATGTCCTCTCCTGATATCTCTATATTATTTCTTTTGTTTCTCTTCTAAACCGCTAGAGGCCCCATATCTATTGAGGCCAAAGACATGGAAACACACTCGAGCTTGGCTTCAATATCCCCTGGCATGTTCAAAAAACAATCCCACGATAAGACAGATGACATGATAACAAATATGACTAGACTAACTAAACCTATAAATTATTTGATTGCTCAGGATAATTCACTGTGACCTCTTCCAGTCTCTATCGGTGGGATTAAGGAGGCTTGCAACTTGGCAACCTAGCAACCAGGTTGCACGATCGCGAGGTCATATCTGCGTGAAATGTCTAGAAACTATGACTATGCGACTTGGAGACCTGCGAATAGGTCGCAAGGTCACTAGGTCACAAAGTCATTATTTGGGTGGTTAGTCGACGATCTACGACCTAGCAACTTTGCGACTTAGCGACCAGGTCACGAGGTCGCAAGGTTGCGGGCTCGCAGGGTGGCAAGGTCGCAAGGTTTCATTAGGACTTTCTGAGAAAAATCTAGGTGATCACGACCCGCGGGGAAAAAAACCAAAAGGACGGAAAAAATCCAAGGGAGATGGGAAAACCAGGCTTGAGGGCCTTCTCAGAAAGCCAGGAAGGGGTTTCTATAGCAGAATGGGGCAAGGTAAGGCTCAGAAGAGGAAGCAAAGAGAAATGAGCATAAGTGAGCTGAAAACCCTAGCTGGAGATATGACGATGAATTGGGTTGCAAAGGAATGGGGCCAAGGGAAATTAATAGGATAGGGTATGGGGTAGGTAAGGCAACATCTAAGAAAAACAGGAAATAGCAAGAGGATTAGGAAACTTACCAGGAAAAAACGCAATCTAGTTGGCCTGTCATAGGCTTTGTTTGCTCCGTCGTGCTGGTCAAATGCGTCCTATGCAACCCTTTTATTTATAAATGGGTCGCACGTGAGATCATTTAATGCAGGTCCCTAAGTTGCAAATCAAGGCCGATTGAGGAAGGATACAACCTCGCAACCTTGCGACCCAGTGATCTGGAGGTTGGAAGGTCGCATGGTCGCGAATGTGAATATTTAAGCCAGGATGCGACCTTGCAACCTCGCGACCTTGAGGTCGCAAGGTCGCTAGGTTTCACGGTCACGAATGTGAAGATTTAAGCCAGGATGCGACCTTGCGACCTCGCGACCTTGAGTTCACCAGGTCACTAGGTTGCATAGTCGTCATTCAAGCATCTTTATAGAATTTGCGACCTTATGACCTGGAGGTCACAAAGTTGCTAGGTCGCTTAATTGCAAATGCGTAATTTTATCGGTTTGCGACTTTGTGACTATGCGACTTGTTTCAAAGAAAAAAATTCATGAACCAAGCTTTGAAGGCAAAATGCTCGAAAGGGAATTTCTCAAGGTTCAAGGCTGAGGGTGCATTAGACTTACCTTTACAAAGGAGATCAGGGGCTCTGAAATTTTAAAATGGGACTAAATTTTGGAGGGTGTTGTAGCAGCTAAAAAAAATGGCGATTCACTGGTAGAACCCAAAATCTCTTCTTTTGCTTCATCTTGAGGGGGGCGGGGGGCTTAGCAGGTTGTTCCTTTGACCACAGTGGGTCCCACTACTTTCAACTCTAGCCCTTGCACATTTTCTCAACTTGTTTGCACTGTGCAGGATGCTAGTTCAGTGTGTTTTCATTATCGAAGACTGGATGGAAGGGGTCGAAGTAACCTCATGAGCCTCAAGGATTCGTTATATTTATTTGGTCCCTTTATGTTGCTCCACTACAAGTGAACCTGGTGGTCCTAGTGGAGTCACTGCCTAGGAGTCATAGATGTTTCTCCACTACCAACGAGCCTGGTCAGGACCCCGATAGAGACGACGCATCACCTCTCTGCGCAAGAAGCCTTTCTTAATCCTTTACCCTTTATTTCATGTGCTAATAGCACTTATTTGAATGTGCTTGACGCACTAATTTTGAATGTGCTCAAGGCACTTATTTTAATGTGGAAATTACTACCTGGGCAGACGAGGGTCCTGACTTATGTTACTTGCAAGAGAGGTTGTGTCTAATCTGCATTTAGGGACCTTTGGGTTTTCCCGAATATCCTTTCGCCGCCTGAGGTTGGCCCTGTTCCCCTTCCGTATAGTGACCTATTTCACTGAAACGTCCTCTCATACAGCAATCCCTTGAGCTAGCACACTGAGTGAGCTACTTGCGCTTGGTTCCTAGGACTTGGTCGTGTTTTCCCCATGGGGTGTCCATCACAGGAAAGCTTAGGTCATTTTGTGTTGCAGGGTCGATCCTTCACCAACAGAGATTCTGGTACAGCCTGCTAATTGAGTAACTACTATGTTTGTCCTTCAACTTGAGATGTTGGGGAATGGATTTCTGAGAGCTTGCTCGAAGGAAGCTATTTATTGAAATAAAATAAACGAAAAATGAGAGCAGCAAAGTTAAGGAAAAGAAACTATGGTACAGAGCATGGTGAAAACCCCTCAGACTGTCAGGTGAAATAGTGCTCGAGGTCGTGCCCATTTACCAGGAGGACCTCGATCCTCCCTTCTAAGGTCTGGAGTCTATATGTGTGGGAACCGACCTTTTGTTTGATCTGGAAGGGGCCTATTGACACGGTTTGGAATTTGGTGTGTTTCCCCTTATCTTCATGAGCTTTGTCCCATTTGAGGACGAGGTCGCCAACCTCGAAAACCTTGTTTTCAGTGGATTTTTTATCGAACCATCATTTAATTCGGCTCTGGTGGATGGTGAATTTTTCCCGGGCTTTCAGCCTTTCCTCCTCTAGTTTCAAAAAAGTCTCTATATGGGATTGTAAGGAAGGGCACGGGGTACCATGTGTTTCTTGCAACAGCTGAAGGGCCGAGAGAGACAGGTTTGTAGAAAGGATTGCTTCTTTGCCATAGACTAGAAAAAATGGGGAGGTGCACAAGGATGGTTTGGGTGTGACCCAATTATCCCAAAGGGAATTATGGAGGGCGTTGTGCCAGTTCCAGTGTTGGGATAACAAAGTCTTTTTGATGATACGGATGAGGTTTTTATTGGTTAACTTGGCTAACCCATTTCCTTGGGGATAGTAGTTGGCGAAATGTTTGAGAACTATACCGTTTTCTAAAGCAAATTCATATAACCTTAATAAAGAAAAATAAGTAGAATTATCAAAAACAAGGGAGGTTGGAACGCCAAACCTAGTCATGATGTACTGAGTGATGAAAGCTATTACCTCTTGATCGTTGATTTTTCGTAACAGTATTGCTTCAACCCACCTTTTTAAATAGTCCATGGTTGTAAGGATATATCGACGTTGCTTGGAGAAGTGCGGAAAAATTTCCCCTATCATGTTGAGCCCCCACTACTAAAATGGATCTTCCACTGCAATGGACTATAATGGGGCAGATGATCGGGATTCCCTTTTGGAAAATTTTTGACACGAAAGGCATCTCTAAACATAGGCTTGTGCATCCCTGAACAAAGTGGGCCAATAAAAACTAGCACACATAATATTGTGAGCTGTGGCATCCCATGTGTAGTGCCCATTACCTGGGTCATCATGTAATTCCTTCAGGACCCGTTGAGCCTCACTACGCTCTAAAAAGCGTAGTAGGACCCCGCTGTGGTGCTTGCAGAACAGCTTACCCTGCACTAGCTGGTAGGATGTAGCCTTTAGCCTTATTGCTTGTTTCTACTGGGTGGTTAAGGTGGGGTCCATAATATCACAACCAAGATATTGCTGGAGATCGACGTACGATGACGAGGTGCTTTGCTAAGGTGTACTGTCAGAATTTTACATGTCTATTTCGTGATCCAACATTTCTCTTCATTGCCCTGCAGGTCTACGACTTTAGCAGCCATCCGACATAGCCCTTTCCCTTTGAAAGTATGTGCAGGCTTGAATTCCAGGTCATAATCTTGAAGGCATGCCATCTAGTTGCCTCATCTCTCACCCAGCTCTTGTTGCACGAATAGTGAGCGAACTGCTGGGTGGGGTACGAACACTGTGACGTGGTTCTTCAAAATATATCGCCTTAAATGTTTGACTTCCTTATATACCACGTAAGCTTGCTTTTCAATATCTGGATAATTCAGCGCGGCACCTTGCAGCCTTGCACTCATGAATGATATGGGCTACTCGTCATTGTTGTCGTCTTTCGGAGTGAGGATCGTCGTGAGAGATGAGCTCAAGGCGAAGGTATACAAGATAAAGCCTTTGTTGAAATTCAGCCTATGAAGGTTTGGTGCTTCTGTGATGGCCTGTTTAATATTATCAAAAGCTTCTTTATCAGGGGAATTCCATTTAAAATTTTCATTCTTCTTGATCATACCTTGCAGAGGTTTCACGATTTGGGAGAAGTCTGATATGAAATTTCGTAGGAAGTTGACTTTTCCGAGAAACGACTGCATGGAATTTTTTCTACTCCAGGGAGGAATTTGGGTAGTGCCTTTTGCGCATTCCACATCCACCACTATGTCATCTTGGGTTATGATTTGGCCCAAAATATTCCCTTCATAGACTGCAAAGATTCTCTTCTTGGGGTAAAGTGAGATCCCATATTTTCGGCACCTTTCAAAAATTTGTTTGAGGTGGTGTAAGTGGTCACACTTGTGTTGGAGAATACGGTGACGTCGTCGAGGTAGACCACCACACTATGCCCCATTAGACCCCGAAAGGCAATTTTCATGGCCCTTTGGAAGGTTTCCCCGGCATTGATTAGGCCAAAGGGCATGCGTCTGAATGCGAACATTCCCCATTTGGTCCTAAATGTTGTTTTCAGACAATCAGGCTAAGCCACCAATACTTGGTTGTAACCTGAGAAACCATCCAATAATGAGAACATTTCTCACACATATATTGTTTGAAGTATCTGCTCCATGGGGGGCACCGAGTAGTTGTCCTTTTCTGACGACTAGTTCAAATTTCAGAAGTCCACACATAAACAAATTTTGCCAAACTTTTTGCGAACTGGGACCAAATTTGACACCTAGGTTGAATTTCGTACTTTGAATATGATGTAGGCATCTAGGAGTTTCTTCAGTTCCTTTTGCATCATCGACTCCAAAGTAGGGTGCACCTTCCTTAGCTTCTTTTGGAAAGGCTTAACTCCTTCTTTCATTGGTATTACGTGTTGGATGATTCATGTTTCATAAGTTTGCAATTCATCATACGTCCACATGAAAAAATCTTGGTATTTCTTAAATAATTCAGTAAAGGACTGCCTCTCTTGAGGGGTGCATTTTGTACCGAGGTTTATGAATTCTAGTTATGTTTCCATCCCGAGATTTATTTGTTGGTGTAGTTAGGTGGAACTCTACACCTTCGTGTTGGGAGGTCCCCGAAAATGGTTTTGTAGGTCAAATAACTTCTCAAGGGACATGACCCCTTTGGGTATGGGATTCCCCTTATGCTCCTCTCTTTCCTTTTGCAAGGCTAGGTCATGATCTTCTTCCTCGATCACAACGTCCTTGAACACGTCCGCATTAAGCATGAAATCCAGTACATGTTGATCATCATTAAAAACGTGCAGATTAGTTACATTATCCAACGCTTGAGGCTTATAAACAATTTCAATAGAGAACCCATCCCTCAATGGGGTAAATCTAGCAGCAACATTGGCCAATGTATTGGCTCCTATATTATGCATTCTAAGTACGGACTTAATACCTAAAGCATCAAAGGAAAAAATCAAACGCAATACCTCTTGTTGATAACCTTTCAAATGTGGAGATAGGTAGTGAATGGTATTGCGTACCTATCAAGCAATGATTTCAGAGTCACCAATTACCTTCAAACAACTAACTTTGAGATTGATTGCTTTCTTGAGACCAAGGATCAGTGCTTCATGATATTCAGTTGTATTATTGGTATACTGGAATTCCAACCGGCAAGAGATTAGGAACTTATTCTTCTAGGGATCTAACAAGATACAGCCCGCACCGACCCCGTCATGGGTCTTGGAACCATTGTAGTATAGGGTCCAGACCTTGTCTTCAGATTTTGTAAGATCACGTGAGTGCACAGGAGGGGTACTCTGGGAAAAGGAATCTAGTGGTCCTTCTGGCACAGCATGGTGGAAAGTAGTAGCCGGGTATAGCTCTAACTGGGAGTCTTGGGAGATTGGAGATTGAGGGGTTTGATAGAAACTGAACGCAGCCTCTAAGAAGCACATACCTAGCTCTTCTTGTGCAAAGCTAACAGGTTCATTGGTTGCCTTGAGGTTGGTCACTGTGTGCTTCATGTAAGGTTTTCTTTAGACCCAAATCTGATTGTTCATACCCTTGTATGGGAGCCACAAGTGGGACCAGTCGATGACAAAGTATCCTTGTAGTTTTCTTGACTAGTCTCGGTTCAATAGCAATTTGTAGGCTTCTGGGATATCCACGACCACTATGTCAACGCACTGATCAACCCTGGAGTCAGAGGAGAGGTGGATGAGGACGTTATTCAATTCACCCATGGCGAGGATCTAGGATCTATCAATCTTAATGATCTTGGTGTCGGTCTTCTCAAGATAGATGTTCAATTTCTTGCATACGGACAGGGTCATGACATTGGTGGACGCACCAAAGTCGATGAGGCAATTATGGACATTGAAGTTGGAGATCTCAAAAGATAGAAGGAAAGGGGGGGTGGATCCTCGAGAGTTCGAATTGACGGTATTTATGATGGACTGGAGACTTTCCGAAGCTGGGGAGGATGCGGAGCTCACTGCTTTGTACGTCGATGGGTTGGCGAAAGCCTTGAGAATAAGGTCGCGCTAGTTGGCGATCCGAGCGAGCTCATAGAGGGAAATGTTAGCTCACGTTTTCTTCATATCTTCGATGATGTTATATCTATATTCTAGGTGTGGGAGAGGTTCAGCAGAGGACCCTGGTGAACTTGATGATAATCTAGCCTTGGAGGAGGGTCCGGCAGTGGTGGGGCTAGATTTTTCAGGGGTTTTGGTTGGTTTTCCTTGTTTGGTGGCAGAATATTCCCTAGGAAAGCTTTTCTATTTTCTTCGAAGGAATGGTCGGGGATCGAGCCTTTGCTCCTTAGGCCATAACTTTGGGGGGTTTGGATTGAGGATCATTGGCCAGGTTTATCTCTTTCATTGGGGGAGGTCCTTCTCCGTACATTACCTCAAAGGTGAGGACCGTAGATCCCAAATCCTCATCCGGAGGAGAGACTTCCTCACTATTTGAGACAGCCTCCTATTCTAACTCTCCCGTTGTTTGATCCTCTATGAGTTGACTTACCATGGCTGTCATGCTATTGATCCACTAAGTGCAGGTTTTTTCCAAGTGGGAGGCTTGATGGAAAGAGTGGAAATTTTCTTTTTTGATCTCTTCTACATTGAGGTTAGTATTTGGCTTCGGCGCAGGGTGACTAGCCGTGAGGTTTCTATTCCTAAAGAAAGGTTTATAGGTTTTTCTACCTGAGATGGAGTCATTGTTCTTCCTCTTAAAATCGGAGACTTCATTCATCAAAAGTTTGAGGGATTTCGCAATGCTCTCGAAATTGAAGGGGTCTTTATCTTTGTCTCCGGATTTATGGCCTGAGGGTTGCATTATTTTCGTGGCCGATTTAGTGCCATCTCGGCCATCATGATCAATGGCTCCTATGGAAAGCATGTCCTTTATGATGGCAAGGGTGGTTGTGTAGTTCGCTGCCAGGGTAGCTCTGGCTTCACGCTTCACGAATACGGCGATGTCCCAAGGGAGGGCCCTTATGTAATAATCAATGGTGATGGAATCATCCAGGACTATGTTCGGGGATAATTTGTTAAATATGGTGGCGAAGCATTGGTTGAAGTCCTTAACTTTCTCCTTCTTCTGGAATTTCAAAGTACTCAAATCCGTGAGGAGCACAGGAGTCTTGTCTTCTGAAAAATTCTGGAGGAAGGTACAACGAAATTGCTCCCAGGAGGAAATGGAAGCGACAGGTAGTGAACGGTACCAAGCAGTAGCCTTATTTTCTAGGCTGTGGGGAAAGAGTCGGTATGCTGCATCGTTAGACTACACTCTCATTATTTGTAAGGCCAGGTAGAAATTACTGATGTGATTTTCGGCCAACGTAGGTTTCTCGGGGTTGAACTTAGAGAGATGTTTCTCTGGGTGTCGAGGCATGTCGTGAAGGGGGCCGTAGAGGCCTAGAGGAAGCTGTGCCATCTAGGCTAAGGGTTGAACCCATCTAGCCTTATGGTGGGGCAGGACAAAGATATGCCCAATCTCATTCTCGTATTCGCTTCCAGCGCCAAAAACGGAGGCTTCACCCTCGTGTTGAGAGTGCATGTCGTGATTACCTTCAATATTTCCCATGCTTCTATAATTTCTCCAGCTGTAAAGGAAGGGTAGCCTCTCTTGGTTTAGGTTGCGGTGGTGGTGAGTATGGTCTGTATTCAACTATTTCCTAGGCCTCTATCTCCCTGGCCTCTGTTTCCCCGACCCCTCCTGGCTCCTCCTCCAGGCGGTTCATTTGCTTGAGTGTTATCACTCAAAGGATGGTTGGGTTGAGGGTCGGCATCTAGTTGGGGTTCGGTAACTTCAAGGTCGTCCCCTTCGATCTATCGGAGGCTGTTAGGAGGTTCGGCTAAATTCCACTCAACTGCATCCGCACAATTTTTTAGCATAATACCTATCAGCTGAGGCATGGAATTGACCAGGACACCCTAGTGAGTTTGATGCATCCCGGAAGTCCGCAGATTGGCCAAGGAACCACCGGCTGGGAGGTTTTGTAGACCTCTCTTGAGATCATGGGTGAGTGGGTGCAAGGCTCTAATATAGTCTGTGGTTACCTCATAGTAGGGAATGTCCTCCTTTGGGGAATTTTCAGGAGGTAAAGGACCAGCATTTTCATATATGATCTCCCCCTGCGGGGTTTGCAAAGGGAAATTACTTGTGTGGTGGGAGCCTGCCATTCAGGCCCTCCTTCCAGTGCCAAATCTGTTGACGAGAAAATATGCTCAGCCAACAGTAGGGGATCTCCCCAGTATAAAGTCCCAACTATACTCTAGACCGTTTGTGATAGGGGTGTCGTCTAGGGTGTAGGTCCAACTACCATTGAATATGCCTTTCTAGGATGGAGGTGCGCCTTGCAGACTCGATGATGCATGGCTACTTGAATGATACGAAAAAAATGATCGATGAGCTCTCCTATGAATGAAACATTATAAATAGCAAAGCAAGATTAGAAGCATGTAGCCAAAGGAGATGTTGTTAGCAACACATCATTAGGGTCATGCTCATAAAATCTTTCTTGACCACAAAAGAAACAGTTCTCTATGGTTGAAACACCCTTCAATTCCTTAAGATTTTTCTGAAAGATTGAAGCAATATCAACAATGAAGTCATTAAACATCCCTTAGTAAAATATTCACATACCATTGACACACCCAGAAATCTTAAACGTACAACTAATATATGAACAGAAAAACGTGGACTAGTCAGTTATATAAGATAGCAGATACATAAGACATAATATTCATAATGCTAGCACACATAAGTTCTCATCAAATCTAGTAGTGGAGTCAAAAAATTGGTTTGTATTCATTCTTGGAATCATGCATTCAATGCTATACAATAGTATCTTCTCCTCTTCGAGTCCCCCCCAAAAGAAGGTCCTTTGCATTGTCCCCAGAGGGAGTACTTATAGAAATAATAGTGACCTTTGGGTAACCCTGTCCTTTCAGCTTCCTGACTGTTGGCATGGTTTACGACTCAAGTGATGCTACGACCTACGACTGGATCCCATTTGTGACCTGCGACTGGTCATTGTTTGCGACCTGCAACTGGATCCTGCTTGCTACCTGTGACTTGTGTAACTATCCCTTTTCAAGGTAGCAGCCGTGTGATAGAAAGTTATGGGACTTCTACTTGTTCCTAATCCCTGAGATAAGTCTGCCAGGCCTGATAGTTTGTGGCCACTAGGGTTACTTGATGTGTGTCCTCCCCTAATCTGTGAAAGAACTCGAGAGGGTCTGGAACCAAAGTGCGATGAAATGATAAATGTTCTCCAGACTGGTGTGATGATGAACTAATAAATGTTCTCCTTTGAGGTCATAAATTCCTTGGAAGAGGCTGCTTGCCTGATGGGTTCCATAAATGATTGGATGTCTTGTGTTACTTCTTCTCTTGTCTTTTGTGTGTCCAATGCCCCCAAGGAAGGGATGTTATGTACTCCCACCATCAAATAAATGCCACTGATGAGATGTTCATATTTAGACATCACTTTTTCCACATCCTTTACAAGCTTTTCCTTGGATTGTATTTTCATCCGTATATGTAATTTTTCGTTCTGTGTGCAGATCCAATATTTCTTTGGCAAGGTTTCAGGAGCCTGTGGATACCTTTCGGACCATTCAAGCATATTAATTAGTGCCGCAGAGGCTTCCTTTAGTTGTGCAGTCTTCTTCTTAGTCTCTGCCTGAGCATTTAGTAGCAGGGACACTGTTTTTTTTATGGCGAACATCTCCTCATACACCTGCTTCATGGGATTTTCCAAAGTAACCAACTCCCCTTGGATAGCAGTTGGTAACCCATTGGCTTGAGTGGTTTTGAATCAAAGGTTTTGATTTTTTTCCTCGAGTGCCTCCTTTTCCTGACTCTGCCTTTTGTTCGAAGGCTCAAACTCTATTTTACAGGGACAAGATCTCCCTACTCATGCTGCTGAAATTTTCCTCCGTGGTTGTTGCAAAAGCGATCCCTGTTGATGCTATCATGATGGGATTAGTCCTAGTATACAGGACTATGTCCTTCTCTACTGTCACCGCGAGGGGCTCAACTAGATTCCGTGCGAGGCACTTTCTCTTCTCCTACCTGATCTTCTGTGTGAACTGATCATATGATAGCCTTGTCAGGTCTAATACCTCATCTTCCTCTTCTTCTAGGAAACCAAGTTCTGAGAGTGGGAGATGTATGCCCGTTATGGGAGTTGTCGGGGGTACCTCAATATGGGGCAGCTCTATTTTTTCCCTAGTCTTCGAGATAGATGTCTTGCTTCCCTCTGCTCCCTTGGAAGAGCCTTCCTATGATTTTTTATTTTCTTCTTCCTTTCTCCTCCTCTCGGACTCTTCTTTATCCTGTTCCTCCTTAAACCTACACTCGGCCTCCTTCTTCTATAGTTCTTCTTTTTCCTTCTTCCTATGTTCTTCTTCCTCTCTCCTTTTGTGAGCCTATTCTGCCTGCTTTTTCTTCCGTTCCTCTTTCTATTGTTTCTTCTACTGCTTCTTCAACCTGCTTCTTTTGCTCATCTTCTTCTTGTTGTCGTGCCAAGGTATCATGGGTCTTTCTGAGTTCTTCCTCTCTCATCTTCTTCTCAGCCTCCTACTCTGCCTTGGCCTCTTCATTTCTCTTTTCCTCTTGCTCTTTAGAAAGACCGCTACTTTTAGTATTCTTTGGCTTTTTAGCTTTGGAAGATGAAGCTCCTCCTACAGGGTCCTTTCTTTTCAGCATGTCAACCCTCTCTTCTAAAGTTTGGTCATCCTGGCCCTCTTGATCTCCACTCAGGTCAACTGATTATTTCGGTGTGCCTATCCTATCTTTGTTGTACCAGTTCCTGACTTTCTCCTCAATAGGGCATTCCATGTGTTGGTACTCCAATCTTACTTCGCCTGTTTGCAGTTTGCGGGGATGATCCTTTCAGGATCATATAACTTATGGGCGAAGGTTACGAAATGAAATCCATAGATGTCCTCTGCCTCAGCTTCTAATTCCTTGAAATCCTCAACAGTATAGACACCAATAGTAAGCGGGAGGGTAGGCCATGGCTTCTTTTTTCCTTTGCTGAGGATCTTGGAGAATCCGCTCGACATCTGGTAGCATACCTCTTGTAGCAGTAATTTATTAGTGACATACCTGGGTAGTGCGTGAGGCGCCTTGAATGATACGAAGACCCTGATAAAGGTACTATACTTAATAGGAAACTAGTTGACCACCTGGGTTACTGTTTCCGTAGCCTGCCTGGACATGCAAGGGGTGTCTTTACCGAAACGCTTCCCATAGAGCATGGGGATGAAATTGTGTAAGATGGACTCACCATATTTCTTGTATTTGGAATCCCATAACAGGTTAAGATATTTTTGAATGGGCCCACCGTGCTTCATATCTAAGTTATGCGACCATCCTTAAAAATGACACCTTGCACACACTGTGTCCAAAAGGTAAGAGGCCATGTAGAATTGCGATGTGCATCCCTCTTTTGGTGCCTATGTTGTTGATATGTTTTCTTTGAGGGTTGATAACACCAGGTAAGCCCAATTGAACCGGTTGTCGTAGGAAGTGATTGCATACATGAGAGGGACCCAAGATCCATTGAAGGTAGTGGTGTCTTGACGGCCATGCATTCTCCACATCATTGCTGCCACGATCTTATAGACCTTTCTGAGCCCATATATTTTATACTCCTGATCCTTTTTCACCTTGAACTTCTCGGGGTCCTACCACCAGACCTTCAAGGTTTCTTGCATTGGTAGGGAGTGCATAATGTACTTATGTGTCTTTCCTATTCAGGTTGTGTTGTGCGGATAAATCAATCTTGTGGACAAGATCTCCCTAGTACCAAAAGGTAATCTAGCAACAAACAGCCAAATAAACCTATCTTTCTCTAAACATATGCAATTTACAAAAGAATACTATAAAGGTTTTAAGGTCTTACCGTAGATCCAATGCTTATTCGAAGTTGTTGTCCCTCGTGCACTTGAAGGAGTTATCTTTGTAAACTTGCAGTCACAAACAATCAAACATTAAATAGCACCTGTATAGTAAATATTATAAATCATGCCCATCATGGTGATCAAGGAATCCATGAAATAAACAGTTAATTAATAGCTTATTGAGAAAAATGAATTCATTTGTATTAACTTTGAAAGAAATAAAACCTTACAACCTTAGCCTTGATGTTTAACAGGCATTCCCGGGGTCCGAAGCAGGAATATCCTCTACTCCGAAAAGCCTTACACTCTTCCGACTAAGACAGATAGAGGTATGTGATCTCTCCTCACAAAAATCTCAGTTAAATGAGTCTGAATCCCAACAGCACTTAACCTCAAATAATTCTAAAGCTTGAACTCCCCTTGAGGCTACCCAATGCCTCTTTTTATAGTGCAAAAGAGGAGGTTTCAGTTCCAACTATGAAGGGATAGAATCCTCCTTCAAAGGGATAAGCTCCTCACATCAAGGGGTTAGCTCCATAAGGTAAGGGATACATGAACCTCAAAAGAGCAGTTCTACCACAGCAAGATTATTTCTAGAGGCTTATAGAAATTACTAAAAGTGAGATTTTTGAGTTTAATTTCACCTTTTTAATATTTTACAGGGGTCCTCACCCATAACACAGAGAAAGTGCGTTCAGGTACGCAGGAGTAATGAACATTAGGTGCGGGACCGTAGGCAAGATACAGAGAAAGTGCGATACCAGAGTTAAGGAGATTTTTAAGAACTTTTCTCTTATTTTCAAGGCTTGACATGAGGAAATGATGTGTTATACTTGCAAAGGAGGAAGTATGAGTCATAATGAGCTCATACAAATAGCAGAATGTCAAGATGACAATTTTTAGTGTAACAGATTACCCCCTAAAGTGCAAAGTCTGGAATAGATGAAGCTGAAGTCTGTCATATATGAAGAGTGCAGTACTTTATCATTTCAAGGATCATCCTGTGGACACCCCAGTCGGAACCTGTAAAAACATTCAATGCAAAATATATATATGTAAACATATCATCGCTGAGGTAGGCATTCCCATACTCAGATCAAAACTAACTAGAAAACTGATTTAAATTGTTCTGATACAGGAATGATTTTCAATACATCAATAGTATAGACATGTGTAGACACAGTATGGACGTAGCCATATGTTTATGAATAGTCCATTGTATAAATGATAGTAAAATTCCTCGCAGCTTGGATGGTAGAAACTAGATCCAGGGTCTTGATTTCCGCATCTTGAACTAGTACGATTCTATCCATGTGAATGAATGTTTCGAAGTCGAACATGGTAGAAACCACTTGATTACCAGTCAATAATGTAAACTGTTAACAAGTGTGAGAGTAACCACCAGTAATGTCAATGGCTCTCAAAGTACTCAGTACAATCCATGAAATGTGAATGAATGAGCTGAAGTCGAACATGTCACGGAATCTTTCAATCGAAGGTCATTGATGAAACCTGTCGTCGAAGGCGAGAAACCTACCATTGAGGCATGTAGATTTCAAGGTAATGACGATTTCTAGATCAGATTCCTAGATAATGAGTTGTCATCGATAGAAAGTGATCCGTCGTAGGCAAGCCCACAACACGAAATCATAGATCAAGTTTTTGAACAAATATATTGGCAAGGACTGGCTCAAGCATGGTCAAAATGGATGACAGATATTTTGCAGATGAATGGTTTATTTGAATTGTCCTCTTGAACACATAACGACACTGCAGATGACTTGGTGAAAATTGACCTAAAGCTAATACCCAGAAACCGGCTGAAGACTTTCAATATGGTTTGATTAATTGTTAGGCAAAGGATTACCCAACCTAGGTGAACAAAAGTGTCGTGTTCAAGAGTGGTTAACGGCTTTTCAAAAAATCAAAATACAACAAACAGGGTCATTTTTCTCTCTTTTCTCCCACCATTTCTGGCAAGTACCTATTTATTTTTGACAAGATTGAGGAGGATACTATTTTCTTGTTTATAAGCTCATCCTTCTGATGAGTCCAACTTAGTTTAAGATTCGAACCCTAAGAAGGAGTGGTTCGTTCCTGTTTAAAATTGAACAGGTCCTTTACTGTTAAATTTTAACAAATCCAGTATAGGAGAAACTCGGTGTTTTTTCAATTTTAGGGAGTCAGAAGAAAAAACTTAAGAGGACTCCATGGGGGTACTTTTTCATAAATTTAGTCTCTCGGGCCCGAAAAAGGATAAAATGATGCGAGAGATAACTCTATTGACCGTATTTAGTCAACGTATACCTTTTTCGTAAATAGTCCATTTCAATCCGTAAAAGGGGTAAACTTATACTGAAAGGACGATCATTCATTTATTTTAACGAGTTCGAATAATCAAGTGCTCGGTCATCTTTTCAATTTTTGAGAGTCTGAAAAGAGCTTAAAAGAGGACTCCAAGTTTTCGCTTTTTTGTAATTTTTTGAAAGAGTCCGAAAAAGTGATAAAAGTATGCTCTTTGTTGAAAATGATCAATTTTCCTGAAAAATCCAATTTCTGCACAAAAACTCGAAACATTACACGTACCTGTTTAAGATAAATAAAAATGTTTTCAAAAATAACATTTTTAAAGTGAAAAATAAACAAATTAAAAATTCATTTATTCAAATAAACTTATAAAAAGGACTTTTCTAACTTCATTTTTACCATTTTTGCTCAGAGTGAAAAGTAAGAGTTTTGGGTAAAAAAGTTCTTGCAAAGATTCTGGAAAATCCGTCTGGCGAAATCGAGAACCGTCAGCTCCAGGTAATCCACAACCTCCTTATCTTGCATTTCATCCATTTATATTTCATTTTTAGGCTTTAGATTTCATTTTTTAAGCAAAAATATGTTGAAAAAATCGCCCGCGGGGGTCCGCAGGTGCAACACGCGGGCCCTACGGACCCCGAATTTTTTCTACGTGGGAAAAAGTCCTGGGTATGCACCTAGTCCACAACGCCCATGCATATCTACGTACTGTGTATGAACTTTAGGTGCAGACCTCGTGCAATGAAATTTCAAACTAAATTTTCTCAAATTTCGCCCAAAATTTTTCAAAAAATCTTGTTCTAATATGTCTTTTTATGCATTGTAGGACATACAAGATGCTTGCTTCTAGAGAACGCAAGCATGAAGACGTAGATGATGCTGCAATGAATCACTTGCCTAAAATGCAAGCATTAAGAGCATGCGGTTTGTATAAATTCTGGGCCATTTAGGGGATGAGGGCACAGGTAGACCTCCTGACGTGGCTAGTGAACAAATGGAATGTAAAGGACCAGTGTTTCATTATTGGTAGCCACCGACTCGAAATTGAGCTGGAGGATATCTATTTTTTAACTGGTTTTTCCAAGAGGGGCGAACAAATTTCTTTGTTTGGGACTAGGCCAAGTGGCCAGTCTGTCGCTAGTCTTCGACTAGAGTTCTGTGATGATCAGACAGACCCTCGGGACAAACAGATTGACATAAAAACTATCATCCGTCCCGATTTTAAATTTATTGCATTTATTGTCACCAGACTGTGTGGGAGCACAACATTGCATGTGGCTACCGGTTCCCATATGCGCATTGTTGTAGACTGTTTTCGAGGCACCATTTTCAACTAGTGCAAAGCTGTGTTGGCCAATGTAAAAGGCCAACTAACCAAAGCAAAGAATGGAAAGCTAAACAACTTTGGATATGGATCCATTGTATTCACCTTTGCTCTAGAGAGGATCCCCATGTTAGCTCCGTAAAACATTCCTGTTGATGTTGGTTGACCTCGAGAACCTAGGATGGTTCGTTGGGTTGCTTTGATCGCCCGTCACGCTACTGAGGGCGTCGAGGTTGTTCGATTTCCTCCATATTTTCGTTGGCTAGAATGCCAATTTTTTGTTATAGAGGACTTTCCAGATGCCAAGATAGATTTCCGCGGCGACCGAGAGATGGCTCTCCCAGCAGGGGAACAGTGGGATGAATCAGGTAAAAGTCATTTTCAACAGTTTCTAATTTCTAATTTATTTATTTATTATTTTAATCGTCCCAAAACTAATAATAAAAATTTAAAATGAAGATGTGGGCGCACGGTGACCAATCCATCTCCAGCCTTATGAGAGAAGGCATCTAGCTGCAGCCGCACCAGCCCCAGAAGACCAATCAGCAGAGATCCTATCTGATTTAGAGCATAACCTAGAGCACTTGACTCTATACATTCCAGAGACCGACATAGATGATATTCCACTCAGATTACAGAGATATGTGATTGGTGTCCCAGGACCTTTTAGGAGGTTCCCGTGTAGGGTGGCCCGGGTAGTGGTGTCTTATCGTGATCATCATCAGGGATAGGATGATCATTTTTTAGACTCATATTTTGGACCTTTTGTGTTATCATTTTTGCCGATCATAAGGTGTTTTCAACCTATGATCGAAGACGATGTATATTTTTGAAGCAAACTTCTATGCCATAATATATCATTATTACCGGCTATCTGTGTACATGTTATTGAATGTTGTTTAATTTACTGTTTTGATTATTGCAAATGTCGATTTTTCATACTAGAAGCAACTGCATCTGCTAATGTGTTTAAATGTCTTGGAATATGCTGATATTCAATGTAATCAAATTCACGTTCCAAGAGATGAACTCTTAAAAATAACCGTAATAACACTAGATTTCTAATGGCATAAACCATGTTAAGTTGTAATACAACAAGTTCAAAATCCAACCTAACAATCAAACTCCGAATTCCAAATGATATGGATTCAAATAATAACTCAATCACTGCACTATAATCTGCAATGTTATTCGTTGTTTTACCAAGGCTTACTCCATGCATGGATACTAACTCGTCAGAGGGTGAATAGATAACCCAAGTTGTGCAAGAAATGTTCCGTGTATTACGACAAGAACCATCAGCAAAACCAATGTAGGTTTGAAGAGACGTCGACATCTGCAATATCAAGAGTAAAACTAAGATAAGAAGAAATAGTGATAAAAGCACACTCTAAACTAGGCACGCTTTTCTAACCTAAGACACACCAGCAGTAAAGAAATCTAATCTAATAAAAAATATCCACACCAAATTTAAGCATAATATCTCTTCAGATAAAGCCCATTTCTGGGTTTATATAAAGGGACACCGTCGAAATGTATCAGCTCATAGGCCTTTTTACTAGATTTTGCTTAACAATGAAAGGACCATGCCACATGGGCACAAATTTTCCAGCTCCTAGCTTATCGTTGGCATGATCGTACACTAAGACTAGGTCTCCTTCTGAAAAATTACGAGGGGTAACATTTCTATCGTACTGAGCCTTTATTCGTTTGACATGAGCTTCGTTTGCTAATGCATCATTTCGTGGATTCTCATCTAGCTGAGTCAAGTACAAAAAATGCTTCTCCTCTTTAGACATAGCTGGAAGTAATTCTATGGCTAATTTCAAAGACGTAATTTCACATTCAATAGGCAACACAACTTCCAAACTGTAAACCAGTTGAAAGGGAGTGAAACCAGTTGACGTTTTTACTGAGGTCCGATATGCCCAAAGTGCTGAAAATAACATGGAATGCCAATTCAACTTATGAATACCAATAATTCGTTTGATCATAGTGACTAAAAATTTATTGATAGCTTAAACCAGACCATTAGCCTGCGGGTAATATGGAGTAGAACTATCATGGCCCAGGCCAAGTTGATCTGTCAGTTCAGTCATCATGATATTCCGAAAATGACTTCCATGATCTGTAATAATGGCTTGAGGGACACAAAATCTAGCAATTATATGATTGAACACGAAAGTTGCAGCAGTATTTCCATCTGTCAAAAATGTAGGCATCGCCTCGGCCCACTTAGTAAAATAATCTACTGCTAGGATAATATATGCATGCCCCCTAGCTGAGTGAGGGTTACATGTAATAAAGTCAATACCCCACTTTGCGAAAGGAGCGACAGAAATTATAGGGTGAAGAGGAGCGGGTGGTGCACACATTTTACGATCAAATACCTGACAATTGTGGCATTTCCGGACTGCATAGATACAATCTTTGAATAACAACGGCCAGAAATAACCAGCACACAATATCTTTTGGGCTGTGGCATACCCAGACATATGACCACCACATGCTCCAGAATGGCAGTCATTTAGAACCTTCTCAGCTTCTTCATGAGTAAGACAGCATCAGAAAACAGAATCCGCTCCACAATGATAGAGTGTACCACCAATAATGTTGTATTGTTGGGTTTGGAAACGTATTTTCCGTCACTGAGATAGTGAGATTTCAAGCCGAAAATATTTGGTTTGGAGATAAACAATAATATCCCCATAGCAAGGATCAAGAGTACTGATAAGAAACAAGGATTCGTCCACAATGGGCTCCTCCACCACAATTTCAGTATCAGTAGACGGGAAATCACACATTAGTTTGGCAAACACCAAAGATTTCTTTGCCTTGGAATTTTCAAATTCCAAGTCAAATTCCTGCAGGATAACTATCCATTTGGAATACTTGCCCCCTAGCAATTGTTTGGTCAAGATGTACATTATAGGGTTACAGTCAGAAATTACTGTGGTTTTGCGTAATAAGATGTAGTGTCGAAATCTTTGGACAGCTTGAATAGCTGCCAAGGCCAATTTTTCCACATGTGTATATTTGATCTCAGTCAGATGTAGATTTCGACTAAGATAGTAGATGACATGTTCATTTTTGAATTCATGTCCCTGAACTAAAACCATCCCAATGGTGCAATGAGAAGCGGCGAGGTACAAAAAATAATCCTAGTTGTAATTGGGAGGATGCAATAACGGTGCATGGGTCAACGCGTGTTTGTGTGCATCAAAAGATCGATTAGCGATCTCAACCCAAAAGAATGGAAAGTTCTGTTTTAACAACCTGGTAAAACCCTTTGTCAGCTCGGCGTAGTTAGGAATAAACTGACGTAAAAAGTTTTCTTTCCCCTGCAAACTTTGGAGTTGGTGCAGAGTAGAAGGAGGAGGTAGATAGACAATAGCTTCGACCTTCGACGGATCAACACGAATGCCTGCTTTCGAAACAACAAATCCCAGTAAGCAACCCGATTCTACACAGAAAACAAATTTGTGTGGATTCAGCCTAATTCGATAATGCCTACATCTCATAAAGATAGCTCGTAAATGAGTGAGATGGTCGGGCCTACGTGATGAATGAGTAGGTAAATCATCGAGATAAGGCTGCACAATGTTCTTAATGTCGTGAAATGCATAAGACATAGCCCTTTGAAAATTTTCCCTAGCATTCTTCAATCCAAAGGGTAGTTTGCAATAAGAAAATGTCCCCCATTGACAAATTAAAGTTGTTTTTGGCTGATCAGCAGAGAGTATGTTTATTTGATATAGGGGGTTGGATAATTGTCTTTAGGACAAGCTCGATTAATATCCCTATATTCGATACATACTCTTATCGTTCCTTGTTTTTTTGTTAAAAGGAAAAATATTCAATACCCAATCGGTTAAAGGAATTGGATAAATGAAACCTTCATGAAGTAATTTCTCAACTTCGGCTTTGATTGCAGCAACTTTTCTCAGATGTATTTGACGTAAATGTTGATGGACAGGTTTGGCATCCAGGTAAGTCTTGATTTCATGTACAACAATTGACGGATATATTCCTGGCATTTCCTCATATGACCAAGCAAACACGTCACAGAATTCTTGAAATAGGGCTTTATAAGAGTGGAGTTCATCGCCCGTATAGCAAGCACCTATATGAATGTTTTCAATTATTCCTGGCTTAACTGAAATGTCAATTGGAATCGTTCGAGAGATATTTTCCAAATTTAACTCAGAATCAGGATTTTGCAATGGATTCTGTGGTTCTTTGACACATTCAGTAGTAAAAATAGAAGCGAAATCATTTTCAAAATTATCTATCTCAGGTAAAAACGAAGATCGGTGATGTATATCTTCCGATGGTAAATCGTCAACAAACAAAAGTTCACGAATCTGCTCATCAGTATGAACAAGATCAAGAAATTTTTTTGTGGATGAGCTAGATATAGAAAGTGATTCCTCATGGATCCCATTCATTGGATTAATTTTGGTTGAAGAAGGATCGGAAAGTGACTGTATAGCCTGGTATGCAATTTCAAATGGAATCAAAGGCATGGCACCATCAAATGAATCCAACTCGGAATCGAAAGGTACGATCCAAGGATCATCAAACATAATGGTATTTGACGAAATCATATGAATAGTTGCAATAGAAGGTGATATGTTAGGAGGAGGAAAGGAAAAATTTCCTAGTAAACCAGAATATTTAATCAAACCTACCCCAACATCCTTGTAAGGGATAGTTGTTTTACCGATGTGCTGGATAGTTTCTGTAGAGGCTGGATCAGAAGAAAAATAAGTTAACTGTCTATTGTAAAGATCTTTCCTTGATGTGGAAACTTGATAAGCCGAAACACTGATGAAAGAACAACAGTCATAGCATAAGACCAACTATGACCCAAGAGAAGATTGTAATCTAGAGGGGCATCAACGCTTCCACATCTAGATTTACGGTTTTACCTTCGACCCTATAGGTAAATCCTGCAAAATGCCGAAAGGATGGAAATCTTGGCCATCAAAAGCCTTTAGAATTGTCGGAGACTGATTGAGTGTAGGAGAACCAAGCGATTTCCAACACTGGATCGACATAATACACGTTGAAGCTCCCTCATCAATCACAGTCTGAAAGATCGATCTGGTTTTTACTAAAACTAGAATCTGGAAAGCCATTTGATGAGGTAGGCGAGGTGTACTATTCTCTAAATCAAAGTTATTAGGTTCGAGTCCTGAATATCGACAGCTCCTATGGCAGAAAAAGGTAATTTATGCTATGCTATGCTATGCTAGGCTTGATTTGGCCGTAGATGTCTCTACGAAATGAATATCGACAGAAATTTCAGCGGAAGACTCTCCTTTCGAGGAATCAGGAAAAGTTATTATAGGAGAAGAATTCTTTGAAGATTTATTCTTACTTTTAGTATTAACTGTACCAATCATACCATCAGCGGCATGAGACCCTGAAGGAGCTGCAGTTATATGACCTTGTTTTGGAATATCGGGGATTTTTTCATGTAAAGTACCTGACTACGTGTAGACGAGGTCGAGATACTGAGGTTGAGCAATGGCTTTCTCCTCAGTAACGACTCCTGCCTTAGCTACATCTTCAGTGATTTTGGGTAATAATGATTTAACAAACCATTCCTCCAAAATTTGATCCGAAATGTAAACTTTCACTAAACGCCTTCTACGTCGCCATTCATGAATATGATCAGAAATATACATGGACGTGGATTGCTTTAGTGAAGTCAATAGGTCCGTGCCATTGTCGTATCTGACAGGAAACTGAAATGGGTTAAGAAAGCAGTTGCTAACTGACTGAAATTATTAAAAGAGCCTCATGGTAACTCAATGTACCATTTGGCGGCAAGACCAATTATATTTCGTTGAAAAAGACGTAAGCGAATTGAATCATCAATTATTGAATTAGATGCACACCAAAGGTGATAAGTCATAATGTGATTTGACGAATCCTCTCTTGACTTACCCTCGAATTTCGGTATATCACTGGGAAACTTATGCGTCATTGGCGACCAGTACGGATAATACAAAATTGGATCATTCATAAGGCGTGCTAAATCAGGTAAATCCAAAGTTGCAATAAATGGTAACTGACAGTTAGGGTCGCGAAAACCTTGAGTAACCAGAGCAGTTCCGGGAGGAGGATACCTAAGATAACTGGGAATCAGATTTGCATTAGGAATGGTATAACCTCCTGGGAAACCAGGATTAACCAGGCCAAACTGGGGTTGTTGAGGCTGTTGATAAGTATAGTTAGGGTACGGTTGATACTGATAAACTGGGTTTTGTGAAACGGGACCGAATTGATACTGTCCCTGGTACGGTTGATACATGAATTGCGATTGACTTGTGACAATCATACTTGTACCATCTTGTCCCACAGGTATCTAGACTGAATTCTGAACTGAAGGTCCTAACTAGGGTACAGAGACTTGAGGTATTTGCACGGAAGTAGGTATAGAAGAACTCGGAGCTAAAGATACTCCAGAAACAGGTGTTATAGGTTGAACAGATGTCAAAGCAGTTGCAGCAGTTTGAGGCGGAGTCTGAGGTGTACTAGGCCCAGACTGCTAAACATAACTAGGTGCAGGGGTTTGAATAGTAGGCTAGACAGGTTGCTGGGTTGGACCAAAAACCAAAGGTTGTATAGGTTGAGTAGATAACTGCACATTAGGTTGCATATCCTGTTGAATTTGGGATGGATCCCACACCATGTTTATTCCGGGGTATTGTCCCGCAGAAGGTTGAACGTAGGGTTGATAAGTAAGTGGATAATTTCTGGCTCCTTGTACAAATGATTGACCAGAAGGTGGTTGGAAACCTTGAGTTGGGTACTGACCTTGAGGTTGATAACCCTGAGGTGCGTACTGAATCTAGGGTTGATAAGGACTTTGAGGAACATGTTGAGTTTGGGGTTGACCTTGGGGTATGTACTATCCTGAAGGTTGATAACCTTGAGGTATGTACTATCCTTGAGGTTGTTCTCAAAAATAATATTGTGCCACAGTTTGTCCTGGGAAAAAGTTACCTTGAGGTTGCCCCCCAGGAAGTAACTGACTACCTTGAGGTTGTCCCCCAGGCAGTAATTGACTACCTTGAGGTTGCCCCCCAGGCGGTAACTGACTGCCTTGAGGTTGTCCCCCAGGCGGTAATTGACTACCTTGAGGTTGCCCCCCAGGCGGTAACTGATTTCCTTGAAATTGTCCCCCAGGTGGTAACTGACTACCTTGAGGTTGAGGATTCGGAATATTACCAGACATCATAAAGATTTTCTCTACGTTCGACGTTTCAGTTTTAATACCATTAAGACCAAATGATAATACTTGTTCAATCAGTCGAGGAGCTGCTCCTGAGAAAGTACCAGAAAGAGCCTGATACCCCGAAGGAACAGAAGGACCACCGTGTAAGAATGCTTTCGGTGATTGGGAAAACATATATGACACTCCTGCCATGCTAGATGAAGGATAGTAACCTCTGGGCATAGGATGAAATGGAATTCGAGGTGGAGAAAAAGCAAGACTCGAGTTTTCTAAAAAAAAATTCAAAGATAAATACCAAGCATCACTCTGAATAGGGCTATAGAAAATAGATTCACGCTCCCTAAGATTTAAATATTTAGGGGATTTGGGAAGAGATAACTCTTCGTTTGGACTAGCAAGCTCTTCAATAGAAATGAGGCCAGATGGAAGATCTTCAGTAACAATATTTCTTACCCTAGGTGAACCAGGATATCTAGAAGTTGGTGTAATAAATCCTGAGGATGTTTCCAAAACAGAAGGTTCAGTGTCAGGTTCAAAAATTTCAGGTTTGTCAGCTAGTTCACTAGAAGGAGAAATACTACCAGTAACTTCAGAAACTGAAATCAGTTCTTGATGTGTTCTGTTGTGGGTATTTGATGATCAGGATGAACAACTATAGATGAACTTCCAATTTCTTTTGATCTAATTCTACCGCCACTAGATGATACTAGAGCACGCAGCCCTTCAAGCTGACTTGGTGTATATTCAGGGGGCTTCCCATGAAGTCTCCAGGATTGTCTCGGTAATTCTGCCACGATTAAATATTAATTAATCACACACAAACAAAGAAAATCTCAATTAAAACACCTAAAGTATCTAAAGAAACAAACAGCTGAATCACACACCTAAAAAAAATCTAAGAGTTCAAACCACACATAAACAGTAACTTCCTGTACTAAAAACACTAGTTGGTGATGAAATCCAACTTAGTTGAAATTTAATACAGAAAGGGCGGTTGGAACAGTTACCCCGACAACCTGCTTAATGAAACAGACTGGCACAAGTTTCTTCACAAAACCATCTCGAGTGAAGAGAACCCCCCATAAAGTCCAAGTGAGTCTAGTCGACATCTGCTCCAGGTACAGTGAGATATTTCCTTCACCGTCACCTTAGGAAATAATCTTAAGCTTATGGACACTAAGGTTACCAACAGTAACATATACAACTGGGGGAACAGTCTACGATTCGATTCCATGCGCAAGGGAAGAGTAACAAAGCTCAATCCCCTTGAAGGCTCCTCGACATGGTCAATCCGAGGTTTACCAACAAGTGAACCCAGGCTCCTCGACAATGGTTAATCTGAGGTTTACCATTTGTAATGCGCGCAGATCTTCTATCTTTCCCAATGAAACATAATTGATTGTCTCAAAGGTTCGGACATGATCTCGTGATTAACTCCTTTAAGAGAAGCTTCCCAGATTGTACCAATTACAATTGGATTTATTTCGTACCGCAAGATTTATCTACTTGTTTGTTTTTACTATCTTGGAGAGTTAATTACTCCCTACTCCAAGATACTAGCCTAAGCTATATTGGTGATAAGAGCCCTAGAAATAAAAAGATTACTAGATGAATTTTAATTAAGCGTTGTTTTTATGGGTTGTTCTTTAAGTCAATAGGTATGGAAATGAAACTTTGATGGTGTGAAGACTCAACTTCCAAAAACACTAAAAATGCACCTAAAAATGATAATCAATTCGTTTTCTTTCAATGAAATTCTAGCTAAAGAAAGAGTTCGAGAATGCAATTCTTTTAAGATACAATTCTTTCTTTAAACATAAAGAATAAATGGAAGAAAATATTTTTTGTCTTTTCAACAATAACTCAAAATGAGACAAACTATCAAATCTCACAACAAAATCCTTTCTCTTTCAAAACTGAAACTACAAAAAACAATTTTCCTTCAAAAGAAATCTACAAATTTTAAAAGCACTCAAAACTGCAAAACTAATTTTGAGATCGACAAACTTTAAAAATCTAATTGAATAAAAGCTTTAATATTTTTTGAAGAGTGTTTTACTTATTTGTTCAGTAAACTAAGGATCTATTTTTCCAGAATAACAAACAAATAAAAAACACTCAGATATGTTTTCTTTATAAAAATGAAATTCAAAACCTATAACAAAGTTTTTTCGAAGATTTGCAAAGAAACAAATAGATCTATTTCTCAATAAAGGATGGATTTCAAAATCAGGTCAGACTCAGCAGGAAGGCAAAAAGACCAATGAAATCTGAGGTATTTCAAACTTCCAATGCTTTGAATCACTACAGAGACCAAGTGAAAAACAATCCAAAATGCAAAACTTCTAGAAAATCATCAAAACACAAATACTGTTGGAATTCATTCACAAAAGGCTTTTGATAGAAACAACGTCAATATGGGAGGATACTAAAACTCTAAATAAAAAATAAAGATAAACTGGAAAAATAAATATGGAGTTTTTCCAGAATTTTAACAAGGTCCGCAGGCTTCCAGAAGTAACAGGTGCGGTCCCGCACTGTTTACTTAAGGAAAGTGCGAAATTGCCTGCACTGTGCAAAAGAACAAAGTGCGGTCCCCAGAAAAGTTCAAGAAAAACGTAAAAGATTTCAAAATTTTCAAAAACAGAGAAAACCTAAGCTACCCAGGCAGATATCCATCAATCAAAAACCAAGAAAAACTTTTCCTCAAATCAAAATAAAAGAGAACTAAAAACAACAAGTTCTTTCCCCAGTATGGTCGCCAATTTGTTGGGTGGATTAATCAATATTGCGGACTAGATCGATCTCCCTAGTACCAAAAGGTAATCTAGCAAAAAATAGCCAAATAAACCTATCTTTCTCTAAACATATACGATTTACAAAAATCACTATAGAGGTGTCAATGACTTACCATAGGTTCAATGCTTGTTCGAAGTAGTTGTTGTCCCTCGTGCACTTGAAGGAGTTATCTTCATAAACCTGCAGTCACAAACAAGCAAACATTAAATAGCACCTGTATAGTAAACATCATAAATCATGGTTATAATGGTGATCAAGGAATCCATGAAATAAACAGTTAACTAACAACTTATTGAGAAAAATGAATTCATTTGTATTAACTTTAAAAGAAGGAAAACCTTACAACCTTAGCCTTAATGTTGAACAGGCCTTCTCGGGGTCTGAAGCAGGAATCTCCTCTACTCTGATAAGCTTTGCACTCCTCCAACCGAGACAGATAGAGGTATGTGATCTCTCCTCACAAAAATCTCAGTTAAATGAGTCTGAATCCAAACAGCACTTAACCTCAAATAATTATAAAGCTTGAACTCCTCTTGAGGCTACCCAATGCCTCTTTTTATAGTGGAAAAGAGGAGGTTTCAGTTCCAACTATGAAGGGATAGAATCCTCCTTCAAAGGGATAAGCTCCTCACATCAAGGGGTTAGCTCCATAAGGTAAGGGATACATGAACCTCAAAAGAGTGGTTCTGCCATTGCAAGATTCTTTCTAGAGGCTTCTAGAACTTACTGAAAGTGAGATTTTTTGAGTTTACTTGCACCTTTTTAATCTTTGACATGGGTCCGCACCCATAACACAGAGAAAGTGCATTCAGGTGTGCAAGAGTCATGAACATTAGATGCAGGACCGCAGGCAAGATACAGAGAAAGTGCGATACCAAAGTTAAGGAGATTTTTAAGATATTTTCTCTTATTTTCAAAGCTTGACATGAGGAACTGATGTTTTAGACTTGCAAAGGAGGAAGTATGAGTGAAAATGAGCTCATAAAAATAGCAGAATGTCAAGATGACATTTTTTAGTGCAACAGGTTGGCAAAAATTTTCCCCGAGTGGTCGCGGATGACCCAGTCCTTGGAGTCAACTTTCTGAAGAATCCATTCGATGACTTCCACGCATGGTAATATTGGTGGATGAGTGCCCATGTAATGACGTTTGTATATTTTAACCTGAACATATACTTTCCACTCTGCAAGGTCTTCCAGGAATTCAGGCTTCATGAATTCCTGATATACTTGGTACCGATTCATCCTATGTCCTTTCCCAAAGATGCAGGCGGTGTCTCCATGGATAGGGGGTAGGGGAGGAGGCATGTCCTCTCCTAATGTATCTATCTCGGGGATTTTGTTTCTCTTCCAAACTGTTGGAGGCCCCATATCACTTGAGGCCGAAGAGATGGAAACATACTTGACCTTGGCTTCAATATCCCTTGGCATGTTCAAAAAACAATCCCACGATAAGACGGAATGCATGATAACAAATATGACTAGACTGACTAGACCTCTAAATGATTTGACTGCTCAGATTAGGTTTTTGCGACCTCTGTTGGTCGCTATCAATGGGATTAAGGAGGCTTGCGACTTGGTGACCTAGCAACCAGGTCGCACAGTCGTGAGGTTGCATATGCATGAAATGTCTGAAAACTACGACTATGTGACTTGGTGACCTGCGACTAGGTCACAAGGTCGCTAGGTCACAAAGTTGTGATTTGGGTGGTTATTCGATGATTTTCGACCTAGGAACTTCGCGACTTAGAGACTAGTCATGAGGTCATAAGGTTGCGGGGTCGCAGGGTGGCAGGGTGGCAGGATTGCATTAGGGCTTTCTGAGAAAAATCCAAGCGATCGCTACCTACAGGGAAAAAAGAAAAAGGAGGGAAAAAAATCCAAGGGAGATGAGAAAACTAGGCTTGAGGGCCTTCTCAGAAATACAGGAAGGGGTGTCTTTAGAAAAATGGGGACAGGTAAGGCTTAGAAGAGGAAGCAAAGAGAAATTAGCATAAGTGAGCTGAAAACCCTAGTTGGAGAGCTGGCGAGGATTTGGGTTGCAAAGGAATGGGGCCAAGGGAAATTAATAGGCTAGGTTATGGGGTAGGTAAGGCAACATCTAAGAAAAATCTGAAACAACAAGAGGATTAGGAAACTTACCCGAAAAAAACGCAATCCATTTGGCTTGTCAGAGGCTTTGTTTGCTCTGTCACGTAGGTCGAATGCGACCTATGCGACCATTTTATTTATAAAGGGGTTGCATGTGCGATCATTTAATGTAGGTCTCTAAGTCACAAATCAAGGCCAGTTGAGGAAGAACGCGACCTTACGACCTTGCAACCCCGCGACCTGGAGGTTGCAAGGTCACTAGGTCGCACAGTCACGAATGTGAAGATTTAAGCCAAGATGTGACCTTGCGACGTCGCGACCTTGAGGTCGCAAGGTCGCTAGCTCGCACGATCATGAATGTGAAGATTTAAGCTAGGATGCAACCTTGCGACCTCACACCCTTGAGGTCGCAAGGTCTCTAGGTTTCATAGTCGTCATTCGAGCATCTTTATAGACTTTACAACCTTGCGACCTGGAGATCGCTTAGTCGCAAATGCGAAATTTTATTGGTTTTGCGACTTTGTGACTATGCCACTTGTTTCAAAGAAAACAAGTCATGAACCAATATTTTAAGGCAAAATTCTTGAAAGGGACTTTCTCAAGGTTCAAAGTTGAGGGCGCATCGGACTTACCTTTACCAAGGAGATCAGGGGCTCTGAAATTTTTAAATGGGACAATTTTGGAGCGTGTTGTAATGGATACAACAGGATTAGATACCATTCCTCTTTCCTCAGTTTTTTTTTAAGCTATCTATTTAATTTCTATTGTTTTTCAACTTAGTTTAGACCCTCATTTTAACACTAGTACATTTTTGTGGGATTTTTTTTTAATTGCATTTTTTAGTATTCCTAGTGAATCTTGTAGTTATTTCCCAAGTTCTTGTATAAATCACATAACCATCCCTTTGAGACTCATGAGATTTATTTTTTAGGAAAAAAATATTACTTCCCATGTAATTGTGTCATTTTATGGTGTGTAACCCATGCAACCTCTATTATATCCATTTTTTATTAATTTTTAATTTTTTTTTTTTAATTGGCTTTACCATATTAATTTTTCCTATGAATTACTAACTGATTTTTACTTATTTTTTTCCATTTTAAGTTTCACATATCTAAGAAAATTAATGAATATACAATGAACTCATTTCTTTCTAGTATTTATCATGTTCAATTTTTTATTTCCCACAACTTATTTTTCATTGTTTCCTTTCAACGCTTTACTTTCATCATGTTTTTTTAATTTATCACCACACTCGTGCACACAAAAAATGACCTTAAGACTCTTCCTTACAAATCATACTCTTATACTTGCACTCACAAGTGATCTTGTGAACTAAAATTTATTTGGAGAGTGAAGTACCTCCCTTAACACTCAATAATACACTATCTTGGTTCAAGACACTAAGCCAAGTATCTAAAAAAAATTAGACTATTAATCAATCCATTAAAATAATCTCATGAGGAAAAAAAATAACACATATGTGGGCCAATATTTTGCGGTTAAGTGTCCAAATGAAACCTCATATTTATGTTTCATTAAAATGTAGTTTTTCTCCCAAATTTGTGAAAAAATTTGGAAATGTTGCTACTTAACTTCATTGTCAAAAAAGAATCCCTTTGTATGGAGTGAAACCATTTAAATTTCCTTATTTGCTTTAAAGGATGTCATGTGCACTACTCCATTATTAAAAATTCCATATTTTACTAATACTTTTGTTTTGGAATGTGATCCCTTGGAGGAAGTTCTTGGAGTGGTCTTGTTGCAAGAAGGGCACCCTATAACATTCACAAGTAAGCATTTGTGTGATTGAAATTTTGAAAAATAAACCTATGAGAAAGGCGTGATGGGAATCCTTCATGTAGTTGAGACATGCACATATAAATATTTAATTAATAACATCTCAGAGTGAGTACATAGAGAAGGTATTGGAAATATTTTAAATGTAGGATGAAAAACCAATTAGTACACCTTTGGCTAGCCATTCCAAATAGACTAATGTTACACTAAAAATGTCACCATGACATTTTACTGTCAGTATGGGTTCATAATTACTCATACCATACTCCCTTAGAAGTCTAAAAACATCAAGTTCCTAAAACCAAGCCTTGAAATTGAGAGAAAAGCTTATAAAAGTCATTAAAATACTTGTACCACACTTTCTCTTAGTATTACATACGGTGCCACATCTGTTTGCTAAAAGAACATGTGTAACCGGCCGCACTTTTTCTTCATTAAAGGTGTGTTTCCCTATAAAAGGTAAAGTGAAGGCGGAAGTAAAATTTGGAAGCCCAGTTGGTTGAATATGGAAGCTTCTAGAAGAAATTATCCGGTGGAAAGTTCGCTCCTTTCATGTACATTCATCCCTCCATTAAAGGAGCTTACCCCTTGGTATGTGGAACTTAATCCCTTGAAAGAGGATTCTATCCCCTCTTATTTGGAGCTACAACCTCTTCTTTTTTGCTATAAATTGAAGCCATAGTTCAGCCTCAAAGGGGGTTAGACTTTGAGATTTTTTTAGGATAATTGCTGGTGAAACTCAGACTCTCTTAACTGATTACCATATGGGAATGATTACACACCCATGTATATGTTAGTCGAGAGAGTGCAAAGGCTTGTCAAAGAAGAGGAAACGCCTGTTCCAGACCCTAGAAGGACCTGTACAACATCAAGGCGAACACGGTTGTAAGGCTCCTTCTTTCATCAAAGATAATACAAATGGATCCTGTTTTCTCAATGAGTTATTTACTTAAATGGCTTGTTTCTTGAATTCCTTGATCATCAAGATAGATTTATGGTTTATGAATTAATCTATATTATGCAGGTGCTTCTAATTCTTTCATGTTTTTTTATTGCAGATCCTGAAAGGAAACATATTCGAAGCGACAGGAAAGAAGACTACGATCAGCGTTGGACTACAGGTAAGTCCTAAATCCTTCATTATAGATAATTCTAGATCAAATATAATCTAGAGAAAGTAGTTTACATCTGTCTATTTGTTTCTAGTTATCGTAGGATACTAAGGAGATCTGTCTTGTCCGCAAGAACGATTTATCCATCGTCCAAAATGGCGACTCCATTGGGGAATGGATCTTGAACTTTGTCTTCTTTTATTTTTTGACTTTTGGAATTACTTTTCTGATTTTGATTGATTGATACTGGCTTGGGTAATTTATTCCTGTAGAATCCCTGAAAAGTGCTTTAGAATTTTTATTTTTATTTTAAGTTTTCTGGGATCCGCACTTTGTCCTTAGGCACAGTGTGGTCAACTCTACTGTTTTCTTGTATCAATAGTGCGGCACACGTATTTACACTAAAACCTACGGACCCTTAGGAAATTTTTGAAAAAAACAAAATTCTCTTTTCTGGGATCAGCTTGCAAAATTCTCAGTGTATACCCAGACTTGTATTTTCTGTCAAAAAGCTTTGTGTGAGAGTTTCTTTCAGCTTTTTCAGTTTTGAATGATTTTCTACAAGATCTGCATGTTATAAGTGATTTTTTCTTTGTCTTTGTGTCACTCAAAGATTAGAAACCTCTATATACCTTAGATCACTGGTATTTCATTGTTTTCTTGCTGAGTCTTTGAATTTATAGCAGAAATTACTTTATGAGAATTAGATCCCATTTTCTCATTTGCAAATATTTTTAAAACTTTTTCATTAAGTTTTGAATTTCACTTAAAAAATAATAATTGGATGTTTTTGAGTTTTTTCTCCTTTCAGCAAAGAATTTCTTAGTTAGATTACAAACTAATTAAAACATCCTCAAAATATTTAAAGTTTTGATTTCAGATTTAATTCTTAGAATTTTTAGATCTCGAAATTAGTGTTTTCAGTTTTGAGTGTTATTTCTAGAAATTGTAGTTTTATTTTGGAGAATGTTTGATTGTAGATTGGATCTTGAAGAATAAAGGGATTTTGTTTTTGAGAAATTGATCAATCTGAGTTCTCATAAGAAAAGATTTATTTTCACATGTTCTTGTTTTGAAGGAAAGAATTGTTTTAAAAGATTGCATTTCTCAACTCTTTCTTTTAGATAGAATTCATTGAAAGGAAATGAATTGTTTCTCATAATAGATGCACATAATGTCCTAAGAAACAGCCTATTAAAAGCAACGCTTAAATTAAAATCAATCTAGTAATTTTTATATTTCTAAGAATCTTTTCACCAATATAGCTTAGGCTAGTGTCTTGGAGTAGGGAGTAATTAACTCTCCAAGATAGTTAAAACAAACAAGTAATCAATCTTGCGGTAGGAAAAATCCAATAGTAGCTTGTATGCTCTTGTAAGCTCCTCCTAAAGGAGTCAAGCACGAGATCATATCTGAACCACTGAGGTGATCAATTCCATCTCATTGGGAACAATAGAAGATGTGCGCGTATTAATAATGGTAAACCTCAGATTGACCATTGTCGAGGAGCCTCGGGTCACTTGTCGGTATACCTTGGATTATGTCAAGGAGCCTTCAAGGGGATTGAGCTTTGTTACTCTACCCTTGCGCGTATATGGGATCGTAGATTGTTCCCCTAGGTGTATTTTTTCTTGTTGGTAACCTTAGTGGCCATAAAATTTAAGATTTTTTCCTAAGGTGACGGTGGAGGAAATATCTCACTGTACCTGGAGCAAACGTCGACTAGACTCACTTGGACTCTCCGGCAGGTTATCTTCACTCGAGATGGTTTAAGTGGAGAAACTTGCACCGGTCTGTTTCATTAAGAAGGTTGTCGGGGTAACTGTTCCAACCGACATTTCTACATTAAATACTATGATGTTGGATTTCATCACCAACTAGTGTTTTTAGTGTGGGAATTTACTGTTTGTGTGTGGTTTGATCTCCTAGATTTTATAAGCGTTTGATCATTTGATTGTTTCCTTAGTGACTTTAGGATTTTTTATTGAAATTTTCTTTGATTGCGTGTGATTAATAATTTTTAATCGTGGCTGAATTACCAAGACAATCGCGTAGACTTCAGGGGAAACCCCCTGAGTATACATCAAGCCAACTTGAAGGACTGAAAGCTCTAGTGCCACCTAGTATCAGCAGAATAGATGAAAATAACAAGGAGAATCATCTATAATTCCTCATCCTGATTATAATCAATCACAAACGGAAGAATATGTTCAAGAGCCAATTTAAATTTCTGAAATCACTGACATTGCTTCTCTAACCAGTGAATTAGCTGAAGAACCTGGAATTTATGAGCTAGATACTGAACCTGCTATGTTAGAATCATCTTCAAGATTTGTTACTCCAACTTCTAGTGATCCTGGTTCACCTAGAGTAATACATCACATTACCGAAAATATTCCTTCTGATCTCATATGTATTGAATAACTTGTTGGTCCAGACGAAGACGTCGTTCTTCCCGAGACCCAAGAAACTTTACATCTAAGAGAGCGTGAATCAATATTCTACAGTCCTTTTAGAATTGACGCTTGGTATTTATCATTGACATATTTTTTACAAAACGCAAGCCTTACTTATTCACCACCCTGAATTCCCTTTTACCCTACGCCGAGAGGCTATCAACCTTCATTAGCTATGTCGGGAGCGTCATCTATGTTTTCTGAATCTCCAAAAACATTTTTATACGATGGTTTGTCTATTCCTCCAGGATATCAGTCGCTCTCTGGTACCTTCTCAGGAGCAGCTCCTCAACCAATTGAACAAGTGTTATCATCTGGTACGAATGGAACAAACACTGGCACGTTGAACATAGAACAAATTTTTATGATGTCTGGAAATATTCCAAATCCTTAACCTCAAGAAAGTTAGTTACCACCTAGGGGGCAACCTCAAGGAAGTCAGTTACTGCCTGGGGGGCAGCCTCAAGGTAGTCAATTACTGCCCAGAGAGCAACCTCAGGGTATTTTTTTACCACCTAGAGGTCAAACTATAGGACAATGTTTCCTGCCTCGGGAGCAACCTCAAGAACAGTACATACCTCAAGGTCAATATCAACCCCAAGAACAGTACATACCTCAAGGTCAATATCAACCCCAAGGACAGTACATACCTCAGGGTAAATATCAACCCCAAGGATAGTACATACCTCAGGGTCAATACTAACCCCAGATTCCGTACATGCCTCAGAGTCAATATCAACCTCAGGGTCAGTACCCAGCTCAAGGTTTTCAACCTCCTTCAGGTCAACCATTATTGCAAGGAGCTGGAAATTTTCCAGTTAATTATCAAACTTACGTTCAACCTGGTTATGGTCCTTCATATGCACAACCTTCTATGGGTCAATATCCTGGAATTTATATGGTGTGGGATCCATCTCAAGTTCAACAGAATTTGCAACCCAATGTGCAGTTACCTAATCAACCTGGACAACCCATAGGTTCTGGTCCAACCCAACAACCTGTCCAGCCTACCATTCAAGTCTCTGCACCTGGTTATGTTCAGCAGCCTGGGCCTAGTACACCTAGAACTCCGCCTCAAACTTCTGTTGTTGCTGCAACTTCTGTTCAACCTACCACACCTATTTCTGGAGTCTCTATAGCTCCTGTTTCTACTACCCCTATATCAGTGAAAATTCCTCAAGTATCTATGCCATAGTCAGGACCTACAATTCAGACTACAGTCCAGACGCCTGCGGGACAATCCAGTACAAGTACGATTCTCACTAGTCAACCACAATTTACTTATCAACCCTACCAGGGGCAGTACAAATTTGGACATACTAACACAGAATCCAACATATCAGTATCAGCCATATCCTGGGTATACTTATCAAGTACCTCAACAACCCCAGTTTGGTCCGGTTAATACTGGTTTCACAATTCCCAATGCGCATCCAATTCCAGGATATCCTAGATATCCTCCTCCTAGAACTAGTTTGATCACACAAGGTTATCAAGACCCTAGCCATCAGTTACCATTCATAACAACTTTAGATCTACCTGATTTATCATGCCTTACGAATGATCCGATCTTTTATCTTTCGTATTGGCCGCCGATGCCTAATAAGTTGCCCAGTGATATTCCAAAGTTTGAAGGTAAGTCAGGAGATGATCCATCTAATCATGTTATGACTTATCACCTATGGTGTGCATCCAATTCATTAATCGATGATTTGACTCGATTACGTCTTTTTCGGAGAACTCTCATTGGTCTAGCTGCCAAATGGTACATTGAGTTACCACGAGGCTCATTTAACAATTTTAATGATTAGCTACTGCTTTCTTAACCCATTTTCATTTACCTGTCAGATACGACAATGGTACAGAATTGTTGACCTCATTAAAACAATCTATGTCTACGAGCATATCCGATCACATTCATGAATGGCGACGTAGGAGACGTTTAGTAAAAGTCTTTATTCTAGATCAAATGTTGGCTGAATGGTTTATCAAATCATTATTGCCAAAAATCACTGAAGATGTGGCCAAAGGAGGCGTTGTTACAGAAGAGCAAGTCATTGCTCAAGCTCAATACCTTGACCTTGTATATACATAGTCAGGTACTCTATATGACAAAATCCCCGATTTACCAAGACCTGGTCAGTTAACTACAACTCCTTCAGGCTCTCATGTCGTTGATGGTGTAATTGGTTCTGTTAGCACTAGCAAGAGTAAGAAGAAATCTTCCAAGACGACTTCTCCCATTATAACTTTACCCAATTCACCTAAAGGATATTCTTCCGCTGAAAATTCCATTGATATTCATGTTGTAGAATCATCTACAGCCAAACCTAAAACTGGTGGTAAGAATAAGGGTAAGAATAAAAACAAAAAATCATCTTCAAAAGATAAAAATGATAAAACTGAACCAACTGAAGAAAAACGAAAACCTCGTTATCCTTGTCTCATCTGTGATGAGGATCATTTTACTAAAGAGTGCCTGCATAGAGCCAAGGTATTGAAATTCGTTAAGGGTTTGTCCACGCCTACCATCTTGAAGGATCCCTTTCTTGTTTAAGATAGTAACATGATTGGATCTTCCTTAAACATGCTAGAGGATATCTTGATGGTTGTGACGCGATCGCAAGATTATGGTAGTAAAAATCCTGTAGGTGGTAAGGAAGCAGAAAGTTCTAATTTAGCATCAACTACATCTCCCTCAGTTTTTGATCCGCTACAGATCGAGAAACCGAATCTTGACTTAGTAATCAAACCGCCTGCTAAAGGTGTACTTCATAAATCAACTTTCAATCCACATGCGAGAGTTGCTCAGAACTACAATATCGTTGAAGACTTGGCAATTTCTCCTTCAGCAATGTCGGCTTTGGAAGTGCTGCAATCATGCCCAGCCCAAAGAAAATTACTATTTTCAGCCACAGGAGCCGTAGACCTTCAGGATTCAAACCTAATGATCTTCGATTTAGAGAATTTTACACCCCTCCTACCCCATCAAATGGCTTTTCAAATTCTGGTAATAGTAAAAAACAAACGTTGCTTTCATACTGCTGTTGATGAAGGGGCTTCTACGTGTATCATGTCGTTAAAATGTTGGAAATCACTTGGTTCTCCGACACTTAACCAATCACCGACTATCCTCAAAGCTTTCGATGGAAGAGGTTTTCATCCGTATGGTATTTTACAAGATCTACCAATAGAGGTCGAAGGAAAAATCGTTAATCTAGATATGGAAGTGGTTGATGCCCCTCTGGATTACAACCTTCTCCTGGGTCGCAGTTGGTCTTATGCTATGACTGTTGTCATATCATCGGTATTTCGTCTCATCATGTTTCCTCATCAAGGAAAGATCGTCAAAATAGATCAGCTCTCATATTATTCATCTGACCCAGCCACTACTGATAGCATCCAACATGTTGGAAAAATGACTATCCCTTACAAAGATGTTGGAGTGGGTTTAATTAAAGATTTTTCTTTACTGGGAACTTTTTCCCTGCCTGCTCCCAACGTACCATCTCCTATTGTTAATATCAATATGATTACATCAAGTGCTATTTCCTTTGATGATCCTTGGATAGTACCTTCAGACTCAGACCTGGATTCTTTCAATGGCGTGATGCCTTTGAGTCCTTTTGAATTAGCATATCAGGCAATATAGTCATTTTCTGATACTCCTTCAACTAAACCTGATCTAGTAAATGTGGTCTATGAGGAATCACTTTCGATATCAAGTTCAGCTTCGTCATCAATTCTGGATCTTGTTCAACAAGTATTCAATATTGATGAACATATTCGTGAATTTTTGTCTATAAAAGAATTACCATGGGAAGATCTACATCATCGATCTTTGTTTTTACCTACTCTCGATCATTTTGAAACTGATTTATTCTCCATTTTTACCGTTGATTATGTCAACGAACCCCGGAATCCTCTCACAAATTCTGACTCTAAATTAAACTTAGCAAACATTTCTACGACAGTTCCTATTGACATTTCAGTGAAACCCGGAATTGTTGAAAACATTCATATAGGTGCTTCCTGTATGCTAGATGAACTCCAAGCATATAAAGCCCTATTTCAGGAATTTCGTGATATTTTTGCCTGGTCCTATGAAGAAATGCCAGGAATTGATCTGTCAATTGTTTTTCATGAAATTAAAACATACCCGGATGCTAAACCTGTCCGACAGAGATTACATCAGATACATCCGCGAAAAGCTGCTGTTATTAAAGCAAAAGTTGAGAAATTACTTCATGCCAGTTTTATTTATCCAATTCCTTTAACGGATTGGGTATCTAATATTGTTCCTGTCAATAAAAAACAAGGGACGATACGAGTATGTATCGGTTATAGGGATATAAATCGAGCTCGTCCCAAAGGCAATTATCCAACCCCTTATATCGATCAAATTGTTGACGATTGTGCTGGAAGTGAAATGTTTTCTTTTATGGATGGAATTTTGGGCTACAATCAAATCAACATACTCCCTGCTGATCAACCCAAAACAACTTTCATTTGTCCGTGGGAGAATTTTTCTTATATTAAATTACCTTTTGGACTCGAGAACGTTGATGCAACTTTTCAGAGGGAAATTTCTTATGCATTTCAGGACATTAAACACATTGTGCAACCCTATCTTGATGATTTACCTACTCATTCATCGAGCAGAGCAGATCATCTTACTCATCTACGAGCTATATTTATGAGATATAGGCATTACAAGATTCGTTTGAATCCTCACAAATGTGTCTTTTTTGTTTAATCTGGATGATTGTTGGGATTTGTTGTCTCAAAGGAAGGCATTCGTGTTGACCCATCGAAGGTTGAGGCTATCGTCAAATTACCTCCTCCTTCTACTCTTCGCCAACTCCAAAGTTTGCAAGGGAAAGCGAACTTTTTACGTTGATTCCACTACAAGAAAAAAGCACATTGGTGAGGGTCATGCTTGTGACAGACCTTTAAGGTCCGTCACCAATGTCACATATGGTGACGGTCATTTAAAAACCATCACTGTAAGTGTATATAGTGATGGTCCTTTATGGTTCGTCACCAAAGACATTTTCAGTGACACTTTTGGTGAGGGTCATTAAAGGCCCATCACTAATTCTCTCTTTGGTGACACTTCTAGTGACGAACTTTTAATGACCCTCACCAATGCTCTTTTTGTTACTTTTGGTGACGGTCAAAAAATGTTCGTCATCATTGATCACTAAAAACCGTCACTGTAAGTGTATATAGTGATGGTCCTTTATGGTTCGTCACCAAAGACATTTCACTTTTGGTGAGGGTCGTTAAAGGCCCATCACTAATTCTCTCTTTGGTGACACTTCTAGTGATGAAATTTTAATGACCCTCACTAATGCTCTTTTTGTTACTTTTGGTGATGATCAAAAAATGTTCGTCAGCATTGATCATTCCAATGAGTTTTTGATGACGCTATGTGCCTGTTAATATATTTTTTGTCAAAAGATAGCGATTTAATACCATTATTGTGGAGCATTTTTTATAATATGTCCAAGGCCATAGTGGTTAGGGTCAGTCAATTTTTTAAGAAGTAATAAGCGTGTATCATTTCCCTCAAGTAATGACTAGTCAAATAGAGATTTCCTATGATTCAACACATGATTCATATCTATTATTTTTATTATCTAGCAAATTCCATTTATATAAAGTTCCACTATTGTGTGTAGGAAATATATTATTTAATACATAATCGAGCTCTAACAATTCTATTAATGAGAAAGACCTAACAATCCTCAACAATCTGGGCACACCTTAAATTAATGCTTTGGCACACTCTAACATTTCTTAGCACCCCGCATGTCTTGGAACATATTTGTACCTAGAACATCTTGTGATGACACTGACGCCCCAGCACATGGTGGCATGTGCTAGCACAACATGGAACTCTTCTATCATGTGTTGGCATGTTGCATATAGTCCCTAGCATGCCCTGGAACACCTTGATTGAATGCATTGACATACATTAGCACTTGGCACACAATGCCACTTGGCATGTATTGGGACCTATTATTAGTGTGCCTAGCATGCCCCTTTTCAAAAAGATAAATTCCCGACTTTACAATCCTGGTTGGTTTCCTTTGTTTTCACATATTGATATGTCTTCAAACTTATGCCATGATCCTTAGTAATTCTGTGATGTATTGGCATATCTTGGCACCATTAATTCTAAGGACAGGTTCAGGCGCACCTCCGAGTCCCCAAGCACACTTAAATTTTAAAAGTCTTGATATTCTCTATATGCCTTACCAATGCTTAGCATACCTTGTCACCCTCCTTGGGGCGTATAACCAACACCCATTGCTTAACACTGGCCCCTGGCAACATGTCATCTCATATATTCTTACTGAATTTTTACTCAGTGTTCCTTTAATAGTTTTTTCTCCTTAGTACCTCTTAACACTCATCAACATGAATATCACTCTCTGTCTCACCCTTAGGCACTCTTCAATATCCTTTCCACTTCTTGAACATGGTTAAACACTGTCGGTGACAGGCCATGCTTGTATAATGTTGGCGCTTGGAAAGTCTTAGCATGTATGGAATACATTGAAATGCCTTGGTATGATTTAGCATGGTTTAATATTAAATTTAATTGTGATGATCAATTGTTGGAAAGTAGATGAGAAGCAACAAAGGAATACTTGGCACTTAGAATGCACTAAAACTTTTCACTTGGCACCTATTGCCACCTAGTGTTAGTGTGACTAGCATGCCCCTCTTGGAAAAGGTAAATTGATGACTTATTAACCCTCTTATGTGTTCATTTCCTTGTAGTTTAACTTTTTTCTCCCTTTTGTTGTCTTCTGACAATGAACACGCATTTATTTAATAATTGCACAGACATCTTGGGTATACGATCACCAGTACATCTTACATGTTTGGATATGGTCTTCACTATCCTGCACATCAAGGGGGTGAAGAGAGACGTGGTCCCAAAGTAGGCTTCTACTAGGGCTTATAAGGGTTTCTGTTGGAAGTACGCATCATCCTCCAAGAGCAAGATCACTGCGTGAGGGTTCAGAAGAATGTTGCATACCTTAATGGTCGGTTTGCGCTAGGAAGTAGGATGGCATATTGTTGGTTCTCTTCTGGTAGATCACGCTTAAGAGAGGTTTCTCATGAGAATATGGGCATGTGATTTCAATGGTGTCTTTGTGTGAAGGCCACATTGAATTATGAAATGTTGAAATTTGCAACAAGAAACAGTGAGATTGGAAACCAGAAAGGACAAAAAAAAATGCACCCACACTGGTGAGGAATTTTGATGCACTAGGAGTGAGGAATGTGGGGCGTCTAATTTATTTTTACCTTAAATAAATTGGACAATAAATTGTAATTTCATCTCATAACAACTTGTGTCAATTAATTAAGTCATGATGACCGAGTTAGCTCAAGAAATTCGAGTTGAGGATCTAATATGAGGCCTCTAGAGGGATTCTAATATTTTTGGGGTCCAGTTGAAGTTGATGCATTAGTGGGGTGCAAGTGTAATTAACTCAATTAAATGAGTTAAAATCAGTTAAAATCAATTTAACTAGTTCTAACTGAGTGATGAGCTAGTGAGAGGTCCAGTGAATTAAATTAGATTTAATTCACAATGAGTGATCAATCAAATAACTGATAATTCACTATTAATAGCCTATATGCAGGCCGGCCATTTTATGGTTTCGTCCGCTGAGGATGAGCAAGGAAAATATAACTATCAGTTGTATTTATAGAAAATTTCCCATGTGCAATTATAAAGTCATTAGGATGCCATGATGGATTGCGCAATCAAGGAAGGTCGATTTTCCTAATTAATATGGAGATAATTCCATAGGAATTGCGTGAGCAAGGCAGGCTGAAGGAAGGCTGAGAATTGGCTAAGTACTAGACCGATTTTGCTTAGATCAATAGGAGACAATTGACAGAGTGCTGGAGAATCTCAAGAGAGATTAAGCACTGTATTGTTTCATGATTCCTTGACTTAATACAAAATAGAGATAGAGGGTTAATAGTTGCTTTCCAAATACATCATGCAAGGTTACATTGATAATTTATTTCTACTTATATTATTGTGCGATCGTGTTTTTTTTTCCTGGTTAAATTTTAGGAAGGATTTAGTATCTTGTTTTAGTAGATTACAAGATCATATTGAATCTCATTGGTTAGATTTTCTACATGGCATCAGAGCAGGAATTTTTTGGGCGGCGAGTTTGTAGAGAATATTTGAAGATTTTGGTGTAAATTTTTCGAAAACAAATAGAATATTTGGATTCCTTGCGAAAATCTACCCAAATGGAAAAAAAAAAAAAAAATTGGTCAAATCGGAGCTCGGATGAGGGAGATATCATTGATTTAAAATCAACTCTTTTTTAGAAACTATTTGTAACTTCGGGACAATTACACTATGCGCGAATTAAGAACCTATATGCACTCGAGGTACCAGATGCATGCAAAGCTTTGAGGAGAAAGGCAGAAGTTAGAGACTTGGTGGTTTAGAGGGAGCATAAATTACCTCTCAATATGCATTCTCATGAGAAGCAGTGTCAGAAGGTTGTGGAGTAGCTGCCACAATTGGAGAAGTAGAGAGGAGACCGAGCGGAAGCGTCCACTCAAGCAAATACCTCCATGAGGGGGAAATTTCGAGCCAGATAGGAGGAGGGAGCAGCCATACCTCGGGGTGTAAGGTGGGGTTATGTGTAGACATAATCCCAAGATAAGAAATTTGGGTAAGGTCCATTGAGATGGCGTGTCTCATGGATCGAACCTGGCTACGAGGAGCCCACAGTATAGCAGTAGTAGGAAGGATCAGTTAGATTGATGTAGTCAGATGTCAACAAGACAGAAATCAGAGTGACATATGTCAAATAATGGATCACAAATAGAGTTAGCAATAGTTCAAAGGGCACGGATGCAGATGTCAGCAGCATTGCAGAGAATCCAGTACTAGACAGGTGCAGTAGCTAGCAGCAGTCAGAAGACTTTGATGACGGATTCATTATACTGATTTAGTTGTTTAGAGGCTATTCAGTTTCAGGATTTTCAGGTGCAAACAACACTTGAGAAGTGTAGCATGCAGAACATTCCAAAGGTACCGGATTGGGATAGATTGAATTCCTTTCTTGTTGAGAGGGAGTGTTGAAATTTGCAACAAGAAACAATGAAATTGGCGACTAGAAAGGACAAAAAAAAAATGCACCCACACTGGTGAGGAATTTTGATGTGCCAGGAGTGAAGAATGTGAGGCATTTAATTTATTTTTCCCTTAAATAAATTGGACAATAAATTGTAATTTCGTCTCATAACAACTTGTGTCAATTAACTAAGTCATGATGATTTAGTTAGCTCAAAATTTTTTATTTAAGGTTATTGAGGTGGATATTGGTGGCCACCCGCCTATTCCACTTGGGCCCTAGCCATTGTCTCTTTCAGTTTTTCAGTTTCCTTAATTATAGCACAATTTACTATTTTTGTTAGTTTTTCAGGTCCTGAACTTTCGAAGCTGTTTTGAGGCCCCAAATGATGTTTTTTGGGCATGAAAGGTTTGGCAATTTCATAGAATCATATTAGTGGTTGTAGTCCTCGGAGAGATCTTTCTAATACACACTGTTAAAGGCCAATCCAAGATCATATGAACTGTTACGACCCCCATAGTTGGTCGTACAACTAACCCCAACGGCCCAAAATTCAGTGTTACATCTCTGTGTAGATAGGGTTTTTGAAGCGTTTAGGTTTTATCTTATTTTAAATAATAAAAATACCCTTTAATCTGGTTGTTTAGGGCTTATCTATGAATAGTGGAAGTGACCCATAACCCTTTCTCCTGATAAAATAAAGAGTGGGACTTGCTTCTCTTTTAAGCTAAATTACCTCTAGGGAGAGGAGGGACTGAAGGAAGGAGAGGGAGAAGAATAAGACTTCATAACAGTTCAACCCAAAATCATTTGGGAACTTGGATTCCCAAATGGTCCTTGATGAAAGGCCTTTGACACCAAATGGGACCACATAGGGCCAAGTGGACCCAGCCCAGGTTCAGGGATGGAATTTAGTAACCAATGATGTTCCTATCCTAGACAAGGTGATGGGAAAGGATCAGACAAGTGTTTTTACTTCAATAGGTCAAATTGATCCTACTAGGTTCTATCCTTGGGAACACCTAGGAAAAACTTGATCCTAGAGCTAGGGCTTGAGGTATCCGGAGATTTCACCGTCGGAATTGGCCCAAGTTTTGAGGAGAGTGAGGGCACCCATCAAAGCAACTTCCTCTAGGATATAGAAGTTTTCCTCTAGCTAGATTCCTGGGAAATCGTTGCCCTAGGCGACCTAATGGGGCTAGACCTAGGGAATGTGAAAAATTCTTAATCTAAGAAACCCTATTGTAGTATCTTGATTTACTTCTCCTACTTGAATTAATTTACAAGTTAATTTCTGAAATATTCAATAAATTAGCAAAGTAAATAGTAAATACAACTAGCAACCTACACATACAGATCAAATACTGAATAACATGCTCATAGAAAAAGTGACACACAGATTTTCTGGACAACTATCCCTGGAAAAAACCCAATGTGGGAAAATCAGTGTAGCTAGCTCTGGAGGGTTTTCATTATTATGCATAATCTATGTACAACAATCCTGGGCACCAAAACTGGTTCACCCAACAAAGAAATAAAAACGGCAGTAAGATGCTGCTCTGAATCCCTCTACGTCAGCCTAACTGGCCTGCATCGGCCTCTGCGCTGCTCAATAAGGGCTTGTGTCACACCTGAAGGGCTTACACTGCCCCTGCGCTGCCCTGACTGGGCTTGCGTCAGCCCTGCGTGGCTCCTGCTACCTCTGCGCTACCCCTGCTGGGCTCTGGCTGGACTGCATGGCTCCTGCTGCCCCTGTTGCTTTGGCTGGCTGGAATGCTTAAGCAAAAAAATCATAGGTAAGAAAGAAGGCACTGGCGAAAGGCAACGCATACCAGTCATAAAATTTGAAGAAATGAATTGAAAATAGATCAATGTCCACAAATAACTGAAATAGCTCAATGGGACTAGAGAGTAAAAGCTTTGACAACAACAATAAGTGCTTATAGAATCAACTAAGAGAACAGAGGAGACTAATTCATGAGGTTAAAATGTTGTATAATTGTTGGCACAAGAAAACTGTAGAATTGTTAGAGTAAATAACTGCAGGTACCATTAGTTGGTGATCATTGATAATCATTTCATTTCATCAAATACCCTGATGAATGGGCCTTACAAGCTATTTGCGTAGACAAACCCCACAGAAGCTGTGTGATGGAAAAATATTCACACTATATTGAAGAAAACACCTACCAAATAAGTATGACATTTCAAATGGGGCGAGAAACAATAGAGAGATAGACATCGAAAAAGTTAAAATGCTAGGGAAACAGGAAAGCAACTAGGTAGCATGGTAGAAAGCACAACAAAGAAAATTATAAAAATGGAAAACCCTACAAATTAGCACCCATCCAAACATCACCACAATTTTTTCTTTAACTCTAAATCTCCAAATTCATCAAATTATATCCTGTATTCAAACCCGATCCTCTCTGTTAGCCATTCTGAAGATAAGGCTGAGAACTTACTACAGAACCATCACCTACATGTAGTGATCTTATTCTGTGACCAGACAACCTACTTTCGTGAAGACACGGAAAGGTAAACACTCTCTGCCAAGATTTTCCATACAACCCAGGTTGAGCAACCACATATACATCACCAGTTTTTTCTCTTCAGATTTGTAACTTAGAAGAGCTTTGTCTGACCACCTCTGGGTTGCTCCCAGAGTCACCCAAGCAAGCCCTCTCAACATCATCCTCTTTCTGTAGTACCTAATTAGTAATTTAATTAACCATAACAGTTTCTTGATCATGCAAGTATTTCAAATATATTGCAAATAAGCATAAAGCTTTCATGTTAAACAATCAGGTCAAAAGACTTTAGACTCTGATGCAAAAAATACAAAGAAACCTCACCAACACTCAAAGGACAAACAAAGTCAAACCTCTACAAAGTATAAATAGATATCTGATAATCTTCATTCCACCACAAAAATGTTCTTAACTAAAGGAAATTCTAATTACTGTGCTTTCAAGACAAAGCTTTGAAGGGCAGTGATTTATAAACATACCCCTACACCTTGTGAACAATCAATGTGTATAAATAGACCATCATAAGGCTCATTTTAAACATCATTATTATCATTTTATAAATCATTTTTATTAAATCAACAAGAATAAAGCAACAATTGCACCATTTAGTTCCACTGAACCAAAGTATATGGCAGTTTCATATGCTTATTATGAAGCTATCTAGATTTGCAACATGATTGTAGTGTCAACCAATCAGTTGTTGAAGCCCAATATTGTCTCTTGTGAGAATCCAAGTTACATCAAGCTCTATGAAAATCCAATGTGTCATGACCATTTCAAACACATTGATATTCAATACAATTTCCTAAGATTCCAAGTTCATTAGGGAGTTAGTAGTGTTGGACCACATTCTGAAAAAGTTGCATATGGTTAATAGTTTGACAAAGCTCCTAACAAAGGGGAAGTTTGACAAGTTGGAGGAGAATCTTGGGTTATTGGAAAAAAATAATAATAATTCTCAAGAGTGTTAGATTACCTAGTTGGTCCAAGTTGGTCTCACCTCAGCCTTGAGAAGTTGAGCAGCACCAGGATTGCAAAGCGAGATTGTGGTACACCAGTCAGAAAGATTCTTAAATACAGCTAGAAGCTTATAACGATACCTTCGAGGATAGACGAATTAGTTGTTGGGTCACACCCACCAAGTATGGTACACTAGTTGAGGAGATTAACACCATCATCTCAGGTGCATTCATGAGTGCACACTTATGGAATGAGGCACCTTCAGGAGAGGAGTTATATCTACTATGATAATGCACTACTCTAAAAGAAAAGCCTTGCATACAAGGCAAAGTTATGAGGGAGTTGCTCATGCTCAAGGGAGATGCACCACTTTAAAAACTGTTATGGATAAATCACATAATTTTTTTAAGGTACACGCCTTTCGAACCACTCATTGTGTGGTTCGCCATCAATGTTTTTAAAATAATTTATTAGAATGAAATTGAATTGATTTTTGAAGCTTCCTTTTAAATCAATTGTTGGCATTACAAAGAATCACAGAGTGCGCTCAACATCCATAAGAAAAACAATGGGTATGGTATTAAAATTATATTTGAAGGCATAATATTAAAAATGATGTTTGGAAAAATAGAGGGTGGGAGTATTCATGAGCATGGACACTATGCCACAAACTGTCCACGAAAGAAGAACAATAAGAAGGAATGCTAGCTAATGAATGGTGAGCAAAGAAGTTGCACTTAGAAATGCATTGAGCTTAGAAGCAACAAAAAAATTAGCTAAGAGTATTCATATGAATCGAGGGCACTTTAAGGCATGCAAGAGAACTTTCCTTAACATTGTATTGTCATTCATCCATTTTTGTAATTATAACATTAGGTTGTAAGCCCTAAAGAATGAAGGTGCATGGAATTTAGGAAGGAGGTGTGTTGGAACCCAAGTAGATAGATAAATAAATGTTCAATTGAGAGGCAAGGCCTAGAACCACACCATCACCATCCTCCAAATGATCAATATTGTTAGATAACGATGACTAAAATTGGTGTATAGGTGACTCAATTTATAAGGATAAACTTTATACATGAGGTTGGAAAACATTTAAAAATAATTGAATCAAGAGCGAAAGGGAAAATATATCAAGGGGCACAAATATTAAGGGCCCATGTCAGCCAAAGTCAAACCAATGGCCAAATGCTTTTTCCTTGATACCATCTCGACTTAAGAAAATGAAACTAAATATAAATATATATGTCAAAAAGAATACTCCAATACCTACCATAATTAGTTGCATGTTGTTCAAAATATTGAATGAATGACATGCAAACTCTAATTTTGTTTCAAAGTGTCTTGCTTTTCGAGGAAAATACACGAATGTTGAAGGTCTATCATATGTGCTTCTTTGTATTCGGAAAAAGAAGAAGAAGATAATTTATGGGAGAATTGTACAAGATGGGATGTCAAAGATAAAAAATCACACTTGCTAAACCAACCTTTAAGGAGTACGATAATCAATGCATGTAGCATAGTTTCAGAGAATCACATGGGCTAATGACTAGGCTAGGTACGATACTGAACCTATCTCATTCTAAACAGGGTATTAAGGATAATAAAATATGATTAATCAACCTAGCTATGGGTTGGATATAGAGCATTCCATGGGATTTAGGCTAAGTTTCTAAGGCTCATCATCATAACTATATCTTCGATAGAAAGGTTTGGATCGGCCCACAACCAATAATCTAAACTTCCTTTAAGAGTTGTAATAAACCCCTTCATTATGAGGAAGCATAAAATGTATTATTTAGGGGTTGAGTCGTGTGTTGGATTCATATGTCCTAGAGGTTCCTACATGATAAATAAGCTATGAATATATAAGAGGCATATAGTAAAGCATCGAATGAGGGAAGTTGTGTGGTAGTCCTATCATTTAAGCGTAAAATTGATATTAAATTGAGTATAAAAGAGGCCTCTAATGAAGTGTGTACTAAAAATTGGTCAATGGAAGGTGTTGGAGTTTCATTCCTAGCCTAGATAGTTCTCAACAATAAAATGATTTTACATTTAATAAAGATTATAGATTTTTACAACTTGGTTTGAACTTCATTTGTAGTTTGCTTAAACAGGTGGCATTTTATAACATGAAAAATAAATGTTTCATTTAAAAGATTCCTTGCTACCATAACCACTTCATCCCCTAAAATTAGGGTTCCCTCTCACCTTTTCCTCAACAAAATACAATCTCAAACCTTCGTTCTAATAACAACAAATAAATAGTGTGCATAATTTTTAGTCTATAGCTCTCCCTTTCTCTCCCTCTCCCTCCTTCCCTCCCTCCCTTTCTTTCCTTGTCCCTACCTCTCTCTCCATGTCTCCCTCCATTTCTTCCTCTCTATCCTCAATGGAAAAACTAGAATCCAAACCCCGAGAATTGGATGCCCAAATATTTATGGCTTTCCATCCAACTGCTAAACCCCCTAACCTTCCATTAGCATCCAAGGAAATGAAACTCCATCCCTTTAGTAGGCCTTCTAGAAAACTGACAACATAAACACCATATCTTGACAATTGTCACCAACGACTTGGAGGATGTGTTGCAGAGAGGAGTTGCACCATTTAGCTTTTCCTCAATGCCCAAAACCTCCAATCCAGAACCCTTTTCTAACCTAATATGTCCTTTCCTCTAGATGGATAATCCCAAGCAAGAAAAGGGAAGCTTATAGTTTTTAGCCAGGTGCCCATACCTATGGCCCCGCCTACACCTAAAAGGTATTCCTTCATAACCCAATATCTGAATACACTCCACCCCAATCCCGATATCCATGCCTTCTATAAGCCCTTCTATGAGGTCCATATTAACCAAAATATGGGTGTATGTCTTAATCCCCATCTCTAAATATGTAGATTCATAGGCTAAATAAGATCCCAATGAGTTACCTATATCTTTGAAAATTAGGGCATCCCAATAGGTAGGAGGGAGACTTGGAAGATGAACCATGACTGGGGCCATATCCAGTCTCTCCTACTTTGCATCGAAGAGGGACATCTAGAAATTGAAAAGGATAGGAGATGAATCAGTTTTCTAAACCATTTATTGTACCTTCTGGGTGTCTGCTACATCTTTGAAGCACAAATGAATCTAACCTTGGGCTAATAGTGACACCTATGGAGAAAATTTTATAATAGGTAAGATTTCATTGTCCGCCCACATGTTTAGGGTTGAGGACCTGAATTTTCAACCCCTTACTTGCCCCACCAAGGATTTTTGGGACATTTCCTTAGTATTTTGAATGGTGACGTTGACTCCCAAGAATAGAGAAAGCAGGAATTTGTTCTTCTTCTTGACACTACAATGGATTTTCCTCTTCCTCGCTTTCTCATACTCCTTTTGAATCATAATTCCTTCTTATTCACAAGAGTGTTTCTCCCTGAAAACCACAAGACCATTCATGATGTTAGTTTGACCTTCTTCCGTTGTCGAGGCAAGGCTCTCCTTCACTAATTCACCGAAGGAGGGCGAGGCTGATGGCACTTGAGATGAAGGATATACATGAAAACAATCTGGAGAGGCTTCTGAGAGTGAAGAACCCCCACTGTGTTCAAAAAATTATAAAAACCCTAAGGAAGTAGTAACACATTATATGTCTTCCTCCAGTATCTGGGACAATAGGGAAACTAAACTTAGAGTCACACACCCCAAGAAGAGTTCTCTAGCCCCTGACAAACATCCTCAGGCCCTGAGCTAGCCCAAACTAAAGGACCCGAATAGTGCGTGGCTGGAGCAAGGGTTAGGGCCTTCGAACCGCTAGATAGTTGCTTATTGAATTCTTAACTTTTCTTTCTAAAGATCTGGTAGGCCTAGAAACTGCGGTATGGTGACCTTCTAAGTTCACTTTGAAATGCGAATGGATAAAATCCTTGGGACTAGACCAAATTTGTTGAAAACCCCCCTCCTCTAGTTCATAATCCACCAACTCCTCCTCCTCCATGTGGGTCCAATAGTAAGCAATCAACATCTCATCTTAAAAGCATATTTGATGAGTAGTTGCATGTCTTCAAAGGGTTTATCATGGCGACCATCTCTCTACAAAATATATATAATGTGGATAAAAAACTCATGGTTACCATTTAATCTTTTCTTGCATTTTGACAATGATATTAGAGCCTAGCATTGTCTAGAGCCCGTTCACTCTTTGTCAAAACAATGACTCTTGCTATAACCATTTTTATTAAAAACTTTTAAGAGATGAGCCTTTTCATCTTCAAAGTGGTGTTCATCAGAGATTCTAAAGGCTCTGGTAGCTAGGGTGCTGAGAACCCCAAGCTTCTGAGCAGGGAAATGGTGAGAACTAGCATGTAAATACTGCTCGGTATGTGTCTTCTTTCTAAAAACTTGATGAGAGAAAGAACCATCTTCATTCCTAGAAATGAGGACATCAAGAAAAGGCAAGCTACCATCATCTTCAGATTCCATGGTGAACTTAATGAAGTCGGATTGATCATTAAGATGCTGGAAGAAAAGGTCCAATTTCTCCTTACCATGAGGCTAAACAACATAGGTGTCATCAACAAACCTTTTCCAAAGTTTAGGTTGAAACAGGGAGGAGGAAAGGGCTCTAGACTCGAAGTCTTCCATGAATAGATTAGCAACCACAGGAGAAAGGGGGGAACCCATGGCCACCCCACAAGTCTGTTCAAAGAATTCATCCTCAAAACTAAAGAAAGTCGAGGTAAGACAAATTTCAACAAGATGAGCAGTATCAGGATCAGTGACCCGAGAAATGACATCAACAACTTCCTTAATGGGGATGCAAGTATATAAAGAAACAACATCAAAACTAACAAACCTATCACCACTATCTAACTTCAAGCCTTTCAATTCATTAATAAAAGAACAAGAGTCTTTAACAAAGGAAGAGGTCTGACCCACAAGCGGTTTAAGCTTAGTGGCTAGAAATTTAGCGAGTAGATAAGTCGGACCTCCTATGGTGTTAACAATAGGGCGAAGGGGAACTCCATCCTTATGAATCTTAGGAAGACCATAGATCCTCGGAGTGAGGGGGTTACTCTCAATAAGTTTTTTACTTAAAGATCCAACAATGCTACTCGACTTTATAGCCAAAGCAACCGCTTTTGAAACTTTTTTTATGGGATTTTTGTCAAGCTGCTTGTAGCTCCCACTATTAAGAAGGTGATCCAACATCTTATTATGATAATCCTCTTTGTCTACAATAACCGTAGCACCTCCCTTATCAGCTTTAAGAACAACAATGTTATGGTTGTTGTTTAAGGATTTAAGAGCCTCAAACTCAAGTTTGCTAATGTTGCTCTTAGGGGGTTTAGCTTTTCTGAGGACCATGGCACAATCTTGCCTGATAATGTCTTTAGTAGTATCAGGTAAATCCCTAATCCCATATTCAATATCACAAATTATGTCTAGATTAGGGATTTTTTTAGGAGCAAGAGCAAAATTAAGACCTTTCTCTAACAAGCTAAAAACATGTTGATCAAAAGAAAAACTAGATAAATTAAAAACAGTCTTATTTAAAGGAGAAGAGAAAGAATTAATATTACTATTATTGTTTTTATAATTATTAATGTTGAATTTATTATAGCTATTTTTATTATAATTGATATTATTATTTTTATTACATTTATTAACATCATTATTATTATAATCATAACCATGGAGAACACAATTTTTAATATTACTATTCATATTATTATGGCTTTCAATACTCCCATTATTATCAATCGATTTATTAGAAATATCGTCCAACCTTTTATCATTTATAATGAAGTTTTTATTTATTATATTAATATCATTATTTATGGAATTAAGAGTATGAAAACTCAACGTATCATTATTTTCTGAGGACCATGGCACAATCTTGCCTGATAATGTCTTTAGTAGTATCAGGTAAATCCCTAATCCCATATTCAATATCACAAATTATGTCTAGATTAGAGATTTTTTTAGGAGCAAGAGCAAAATTAAGACCTTTCTCTAACAAGCTAAAAACATGTTGATCAAAAGAAAAACTAGATAAATTAAAAACAATGTTATTTAAAGGAGAAGAGAAAGAATTAATATTACTATTATTGTTTTTATAATTATTAATGTTGAATTTATTATAGCTATTTTTCTTATAATTGATATTATTATTTTTATTACATTTATTAACATCATTATTATTATAATCATAACCATGGAGAACACTATTTTTAATATTAGTGTTCATATTATTATGGCTTTCAATACTCCAATTATTATCAATCGATTTATTAGAAATATCTTCCACCCTTTTATCATTAATAATGAAGTTTTTATTTATTATATTAATATCATTATTTATGGAATTAAGAGTATGAAAACTCAACGTTTCACAATTAGAAATTAAAGGAGAATTACTTATAACGAAATCCATATTATGGGAAATTTGAACGCTCGAATCAGCGGCAGAGACCATAGCAATTTATTTGATGAAAATCTAACCGACCATAGCAATTTATTTGACTACCTATTAAAATCTAATTTGGTGGCTACTATAAAATTTAAATCGACCTATTAAAATTTATTTTCCCGCCGATATTCTCCTTGCTAGGTCTTGAACAGAGTTCGGTGCTCCTTCTCTGCTCATAATTTTTATGATTTCGCCGCAGATTCCATGCCCTTCTTTGACATTCAATTCTTCTATCCATTCTACTAGATTTTTAACCCGAGCTTATTATATCAGATCTGGTTCACTCTTTTTCGATCTTTATTTGAAATCTTCTTCTCCTGATTTGAGGCTTTCGCTGCAATTCCGAGCAGAAAACATGTTCAAGAACTCCGAATTTGGCTATTGTAAACTACATTAATTTGTCATTGTCCTTCAGCCTTTACCTGCTCGCCTTCATCCAAGAGGCTCGATTGATATTGCCACTGGTGAAAATCCCGCCAGTCAAGTAGCAAAATAGACTGGTCTTCGTGGGATGGATGGCTGGGATCGCTGGCTTCACCAACGAATGAGATAAGGATTGATGGATTGAGGAATGAATAGATAAAGAGGATGTTCTAATGTGGTCTGATTAGTAAGTAGTCGAGCTTCATCTATTTTATTTGTGTTTTCGGTGGTTATAGCTTCTGCATATGCACGTTCATACTCTTCCAGGGCTCTGCTACAACCTCTTCATGCCTTCGGAATTTTGCCCATAGAGTATTAATCTTAATGCACAACCGATCCAGCCATCCAACCTGGGTGTTAGCTGCCCGACTGGATAAATTAGGGGCATTCGCCTAGCATCGGTGGGATTAACCTTTCCATTCCTCAGTGCTTTATTCTGTTGGGGGTTAATGTTACCAGGTCGGCTTGCTAATCCTTTCGAGTTCTCCAATAACTTTGATACAAGGGTTTCCACCTTCATGTATTGTCCCTCATCTTCTTGGATTTCCACATGAGGGAGCTGGGCGAAGCGGATATCTAGACCCTGTGAGGACTTTATGCATTCAAGACCGGATAACATCCATTTACATGTAATGAACGCAACGGTGAATCCATGGTGTGCCGAGAGGCGCTGGGCGAACTCGTTGAATGGGATAAGATGGCCCATTCCTCCGCTGGGAAAAATTGCACCCTTAGATAACTCCTCACCATAAATTGTGCCTTGACAATTTCCCCTGGTAGGGTGTTCTTCATGTCAATTGTTTATTTGACTTTTGCTTTCCATAAAGCATGTTTATGTCATCTTCCAAGCAAGGGTGTTCATCTTCCAGGTCTCTCTTCATGCTTACAATATCTAGACTTGTGTTCTTGCCTTGGATGATGGATTGTGGTGGGAAAAATAGCAAGGTGCATGGCACCCTAAGTCTCTTGTTGCAACCTGTAATTATCACTAAACTCCATGAATTTCTGCTATGTTACTGAGAGAGAGATGCCAATAGAAATGCAAAATAAGCCTTGCATTTTCAGGGGGTAAGAGGGGACTATTTAAGGCTTGTAAAGGCCAGAACTAGAAGCCACAAAAATATGGTATTTTTTGATAGGGTTAAACAAATGAATTCCAGTAACGAATTTGAGGAATTTTCATTAACCTGTTTTCTTTATTTGTGGAATTTTCTTGAAATAGTTCATGAGGAGCGAACATGCGACATGGGGGTGTGAAACCATAGTCGGTTTATTTACAATGCCCTACTTTCACTGACCTGCAAGCCCCTTTTGTGATGAGTAAAAACAATTTTTAATTTTAATTGTCTTTTCAAATAGTTGTGGGTGGGTCTGACATCTTAGATGCTGAAAAATATTTGTAGACTAATATAGAAAAAATACAGTTCAGGAACAATGATACTGTAACTTCAAAGTTCTCACCCATCTATATAGGCACTATGTATAAATCTCCTTTTCAGGTGTGTGTATGTGTGTGTATATAGACGCCCTATTTCGTAGAAATTTGTTGTATCCTTTGATGTGTGTATATATAGATGCCCTGTTTCGTAGAAATCTTTTGTATTCTTTGATGTGTGTTTATATATGTACCTTGTTTCCTAGAAATCTGATGTATTGTTTGATATGTATGTGTGTATGTGTGTCTATATATGTATATACTCTGTTTCCTAGAAATCTGTTGTATTGTTTAATATGTATGTGTGTCTGTGCGTCTAGAATATATATATATAATGTGCCCTGTTTCCTAGAAATCCGTTGTATTATTTGATGTACTGAAACATGTAGGTTTTCCAAAAGTTGTACCCATTTTGTTGTTTGAGGTTGCGTAGATCTGAACAGTGAAAGTAAGGAGGTACTCTAGCATCAAAGGTTTTAATGTCAAAGCTCCACCAGATTTGAGAATTGATCTCGTCCTTCTCTCAATCTGCCATTTGGCATGCCTTGCAAACCTAAATTTTGTCAATTGCATTTTCCTATGTGATGATTATTACCATGAAGAATATCTTGCTTGCTGTGATTTGGGAACAATGACACTTTTTCCCTTTCTTTTATATGATGGTTGCCATCCTATCTCTTGTCAGGGTAAAGAAATTTCTATTACGTTTTTAGAAAAAAGATCGGGACTGTGAAATGTGTATCATTTTGTCCTTCTCCATAGAAGTGAGTGTGTTGGCTTACACCTATTGGAAATAGTCTCTATTGCAACATCTAGTGCACAACATTTCTATTAGGGTAAGGTAGTAATTCAGTAATTGGCTAATTGCATGTTAATTTCTTGTTTATTAGTCTGGAAGACATTTTTATGTTCTTTGTTGGATTGCAGTTAATGTTTGCGTCATATTATTGTTAAGTAGTGTTTTTAGTAATCTGTAATGTCATGACAGTTTTCTCCTATATCATTTCGTTAATGCTAATATCTTTGCATATCTTTTACATGTCTTTCTGAAATCTGTGAACATAATCAGAAGATGCTTTGGTCTGGTTAATGATCTTTAATAACGTGAATTTTGTTGTCAACTCCAGGTGGTGACAATATCTCTGTGACTAAGGGAGTTGTCTCAAGGGTAGAACTGACACAATATGTGCATGGGGCTTCTCATCTTATGGCTATACAAATTGATGCAGCTATCAACCCAGGTAACAGTGGAGGCCCAGCAATCATGAATGAGAAGGTTGCTGGTGTAGCTTTCCAAAACCTGTCCGGGGCAGAAAACATAGGGTGAGTGTAAATTTACTTCCAATAGTTATGTTTTCACCCTTAAGTAGTTTCCATCGGTAATACATGTCTTTAGTATTTCTTAGGATTCAGTAGATGACAACCAGATTATCCATATGTCCAATGCCTGCATTGTTTGAGGATAAGCAGTTTTGATCCTGTTACCTGCTGGATTTGCACTCAAGTCCAAATTGTCCAAATTGCAAATGTTGAGGCAACCCTTGGAAGTTCTATCGACTGTTATATCAATAGAACCTCCCTTCACTTTAGGCCAGCTCTCTTTCGGCACGAAGGGGGGTTCCCTAGATCAATTCACTGTTCTGCCATGTTAATTTGTTCTGAAAAACAGATTAGTGATTTTATGCGTTCTATAGTTTTTTTTAGGTAAAAAGAATGAGAAGACAAGCAAGATCAAGTGCCTTGTTATTTGGGCAACTGGAGTTGAAACCTAACTTGATGAAGAAGCTTGGAATGCCATGGAAAAGTCAGCAAATTATGTGATACATGAACATTTCCTTTTTCAATCAACCATATTGAGGTATAGAACTATTGAGAAAATTTCAAACTAAAGACAGAAGCAAACACGGATCAGTAAATAGGACAGTATAAGATAATTTTTAGAGAACAGATCCTATACAATCTATCATCGACAAAAAACAAATCAATCACCAATAGTAAGAGGGACACTAATAAGAAAGCAGTGCGGAGCCACGGAATTTTCAGTTATTCTGTCATGATGGCAACAGCTCAGCCTTGCAATTCAAGGTACTCTCTCCACACTTCAGTATGGTACAATCCATACTGCATGATTTTTAACACAACTGGTGATTTTCTCAAAATAGGTCCCATGCACAAGAAGCATCATCTACAGAAGAACAATAATGACAAAAGTACAGTGATTTTCACGAACAGGTCCCAAATCTATGTAAACAAGTTTCAGTTCACCAGATAGGACCCTGGGCAGGGCATTTAGGCACAAGTAACAACTCAACATATAGCAAAGCTTACTACTTAGAAACAACTCTTGGCTCCCTAAATGTTCTACATATATCAGTTTATACCAATGTTGCAGATATCATTTCCAGGAGACAGGGGCCAGAAAGAAACTTACTGGAAATAATGGAAAATATCAACCACCATAAAAATGGACCTCAAAAATCAGGAAAAAATGGAAAATTGGGAGAAATCGGCAACCATCGTCGTTTTGACGAGTCTTGGGATATTTCGTTTCTAGGTCAAAAAAACATTAAAGCAAAACCATTATCACCATTACAGGGAAGGGACTTCAAAAAAATGAAAATAATGGACATGAAACAAAACCCAAATCAATGGCATAGAGGACTTCGATGCATAGAGGCCTGCAAAACTATAGATAGTGAGATAATGAGCTCAAAAAATGCTTGAAAACAAAATGGTTACCTCCTCGCTATCATAGTTTGGATCATTGCGATCAAGATGCACATCCCCATCTGTGTCTAGTAATCCTCCCCAAGTGCCTTTGCCGCCACATCCACCTGCCAAACATTAATCTGACTTCTAATGAGTTCTACACCAAAATGGCAATAACCTCCAACCTCTTTAGAATATCATATAATATTACAACACCCACAACTCTTTCTTTACATAAAAATTAAAAGAAGAGTAAATGGTATCTACTTCGGAAGGAAATTATTTATAAATTAAATAGAAAGAATAGTCTCAACTCTCAAACCATTCAAAAATATTTGCATCGATGCATAAAAAGTGACATATTAAACCAAGTGACATATTGGTTTCTAGATAGATACAAGTTGTTTTGTTATTCTGATTTGGGATTCTATGTTGCTGCAAACTTTGATGTGCTCCTTACTTGTTGATTAAATAGGACAAAGTATTGGATGGATTGATTTTTGGGTAGAACATGTGGCTTAAAGGGTCATTTGGGTTGGACTACAACAATTTGTTTCAATGTATTTTTAACTTTTAAGTGATGGACTGTGGGCTGCATCTTAGGATGGAAAATTGGAATAAAACAAAGTTTCTGGCCATTTGTGATATTCCCGCTTAGCCATTGTTGCTAGGTGAGAATATAATTTTGCTCAATTTCAATAATTTTGATTTCCAAATTAGGAGAAGTGGGTTGGAGGACCCCACTTCCAATTTTTGGCTAACGAAGACACTCACCTAGGGAGAAAAAGGCAAGTCGAACACTTAGTGGGTTGTGGGGGCCACCCAAGAGGGAAATACGCACCCCTTGGGCAATTCATGCTTTTTGGTATGAAGAAATTTGATGTATGGGTCCTACATGAGGAGGAGTCAGCCCAAGGATAAATAGATGAAGCACACCTCATTTTTCACCTTTTGACACTTTGACAAACTCACTTACCAAGCACGCTTGAGCTGTTGAGCCAAGTCTGCAAGTGTTGTTCAACACACAAGATTCTTAAGCGAGTTTCTCACCCCTTCCTTCGATGGACTTCGAGCGAGTTTCTCACCCCTTCCTTCGGTGGACTTCGAGTGCCAACCCAAGGAGGGAGATCAATACCATTTGTGAGCCAATTCCAGCATTGCATTAAGCATTTCGTGTGGCTTTCTTCCGCAATCTGGGCGTGGGAGAGAACCACACTTTTCTTGGAGAAGCTAGTGGGGGAGCATCAAACTTATTGAGCCTACAGGGAAAGCATTGAGCCTCTTATTGCTGAAGATTCAGGGTGATGGGATAGCCAAATTTTGTGGAGCCTTTACTGTAGCAGAGAGACCATTCCAGGGACTGCATGGGCCTACATATGTGGTACTTTTGGGCTGCAAGTGGAGCTGAGGGGTTGGCCATTTGGGGCTCGATTGAGCTGGGAATTTGGGATTTGGGGAGTCATCAAGAGCGGAAATTCATTAGTATTTAGCATCATTTTTGGATTGTTAGAACTTAGAACAGTGCTATTTCCGGGAGGGCCGAAATACCCAATGAGTGGAGGAGCACGTAGAAATTGGGGTCAATTTCAGGGGTAAGAACTAGGCCAAACCCTTTCTGGGTTTTGGTGGGTTTTTTGAGGGGAGTTTGAGATTATTTTCTTGGAATTTTTCTTGGCATTGGAAGAGGGTCAAACAACGGTTTCATTCCAACAGGCAGTGTAATTTTTCTAGGGCAGTGCAGGGCATAGAAGAGAGAGCACATTCCAGCATTCAGGTATTGCATTTTATCACCTGGGACTTGTTTAGCTTACCTTTGGCAAGCCCAGGTGCACTCACACCATACTCATTGTACTTCCATTGCATTATAATAAAATGGCTCAGGTAGGTGCAATTTTTGGAGGAATTATGGGTGTCTACTTATGTGTTTAAATTTTATGCGTGCATGTGCTTTAATTGTTTGTTTTCATTTTCAATTTTCCCTAGAAAATATTATAGTGGTATCAGAGCACTGATCTTGGCTCAACCGTGGGATTATTCCTATGACCTTGGATGATCGACATAATGTTACCTACCGGAGGCTCTTTGACTTGCAAAAAAGGAATGTCATGCAATACCTAACTACGCCCTACCTCTTCTCTAAACAGGTCAATCTCCCCTTACTTATAACAACTTGGAATCATTCCACTCAAACGGTCTCTATGAATGGCACACAAGAGATACAAATCTATTTAGGCTATATGGCTTATTCCGGGGCTCTGGCCAATCTAACAAGGCTTTTTTTTCATTGTGGAAATGCTCTTTGAACTGGAATATGAGAAAAACAAGCATGACCAGGCTCCCCGTAGCAAGTTATTGTTGTCATAAATTTTGCATGCAGTAAATTGTGTCTATTATAAACCCTAATTTATAATAGCAATCATTAAATTAAAAGTATCATGTATTTGGGATCTAATTGAGCATTTCTAGTACTATCTTAGCCCTCTAGACTTAGCCATAGGTCCTTCGAATTTCTTCCCTCATCTAACTCGGAGCTCGACCTTATCAAATAATAACCTTGGAATTTGGTGTGTATTTAGTAGAATCCTTGAAAGGTATTTAGTCTAAGAATACTCGGGTTACTTAATCTCCAAGATTTTCTGAGATAGCCTCCGTTGTGGGGACATCCATCCATAGAACAGCAGAGGAGCAACTACTAAGGTGAAAGCGGTGACTGATCCCTATGTTGCCCTTGAGCTAGAGTACTTAGTGAAGCTTTGCACTAAGGTGTTACATTTTTGCTGTAGCAAGCCTTGAAGAATCCTATTTTACCCTAAGTACTATCCTTGGAATGAGGGGAGTGCCTAGTGGGTTTCCCCAAGATATGTATTTCAAGGAAACAAACAAGAGAATATAAGCTCCCTTTTATATATCCTTCCGCTTTTTGTTCTGCTGTTGTAATTATTGTATATATGAGATGTATTTTTCTATTAAAAAAGAAGGTCTACACAAACAAATCCATTAACAAAACCAAGCAGAGAGTAATTGGTCACTTGCTTACATATGGCACCCTGAGTGAGATAAACCCTCCTTAACATCATTGATACTAGTCATATGCAAATAGAAATCATAAAAGATTCTCTTTAGACAAATAAACCAATACAATAAGAAGAGTAAAAGGAGACTATTTCGATATCATGGACTATAACATGGACTCCAAATGAATCTGAATCCCATCTTGTAGCCAACATACTCACAAAGTGATAAATAGGAACTAAGCTATTTTAAAACAGCAAAAGGGAGGATCACTAACCTTCAACTTGCTTGTATTTAAAATCCCTTGGATAAGTAGGCACCAATGCATTTGCTACCAACAGGATATGAGTGATATTCAAACTCTTTTTGAGGCTGCTCCAACAGAACCAAGAAATAGTCCCTGCAAAACAAATAAAAAGTTACTTTTGTCCCATATATGCCCAAAGCCTGAAAGTGGTCTCTTAAAGAATTCCATTTTCAGTGTCCTTTTATTTCAACATTGACTTCCTTTCCAAATCAGAGACAACATACAATATGTAAAGTGTTGCTCATAACAAGGTCATGAAAAATGGAAAAACATTTTACCCATAGCAGATTATTAAGACAGAGTAACAGACTTGGACAACTAAAAGAAATTCTTACTAAGCATTAAAATTTAAAAGCCATTGATTCGTTTCCAAAAGGATGGTCACTTGAATGTTATCACTTAGAGTCTGTGGACAGTACAGTAGTGCTAGAATACAAAGTTTGATGTGCAATAAAGTCACCATAGTGATGGAATAAAGTAGGATTCATAGCATAATGGAATATTGTCCCATATATGCCCAAAGCTTGAAAGTGGTCTCTTAAAAAATTCCATTTTCAGTGTCCTTTTATTTCAACACTGACTTCCTTTCCAGATCAGAGACAACATACAATATGTAAAGTGTTGCTCATAACAAGGTCATGAAAAATGGCAAAACATTTCACCCATAGTAGATTATTAAGACAGAGTAACAGACTTGGACAACTAAAAGAAATTCTTAGTAAGCATTAAAATTTAAAAGCCATCGATTCGTTTCCAAAAGGATGGTCACTTGAATGTTATCACTTAGAGTCTGTGGACAGTACAGTAGTGCTAGAATATAAAGTTTGATGTGCAATAAAGTCACCATAGTGACTTAGGAGTGGCAGGTTCATGGGTGGCTATTTACAACCCTAGAGGACCACAATAATTTACAATAATTTACTAAAACCCTAGCATTTTTTTAAGGTCCTATGTTGTGTGCAAGGCAGGTCAAAAAATTGGTGGTAATTGGAGATTCCATGGTGGTAATTCAAGAAATAATCAAGCATTCAACAACAAGACCTTCCAACCATGTCCAAATTGCTAGACAGGATTCATAGCATAATGGAATATTGTCCTTTGTCATCAAAACTCTAAAGCAAATGACATGAAAAAGAGAGGTGTTCTTTTGTATCAGGGACAAATGACCAAAAATTAGGGAAAAATCTTTTCACATTAACTTCCATCACAATTTTCCTAATCAACTACAGCTTGAATGTGTTAAATTTTCTAATCTCGGCAACCTGACTAATTATTTCCTGCCAGAATATTACGCAAATCTACTGAATTGAAAGCACAACTAAGATTTTATGATCCAAATGGATTTTACAAACTCGAAAAACTTATATCTTCAAAAGTTGATGCAAAGGTTTCCATGTCGAAGAGATCATCGAGCGCTTTCCAACGATTCTTGAACGAAGTCAAACAGACGTCGTGTGAAATAGATGTTCTTCAATAGGTCTGCTAGATATATTCACTGTAAAATAAACTCAATACTGTTCCTCTCAAGACTTCTCTGAAATTTTATTCCAAAAACAGAGATCTGCAGGTCTGAATTTGTCTTCAAAACTGCCACTATAGATCCGAATTACAAGACTGAGTTGCAGAGAATAGTCTCAGGTCCGAGCTTCTGGAAAGGCCGAAGTTACAGGCCTGTTAGGGCCGAAATTTCAGGCTTTGATAGGGCCGAAATTTCAGGCCTGAATTCAGTTCCGAAAATTTTTATTTCCACAAGTGCAAATAGGTCTGCAAGAGATATATCCTTCTAGCCCAAAACATTGTAATTATGATCTCCCTTTTAATATCCTTGGCCTCCTGTTTTATGTCTGAATTCTCACTGTATTTTCCACCGAATTTTCATTCCAAAATGATGAGCATGACTAGTTATTTATAGTTGTTTGTGTATGAACTGAACAGTCGTGTCTTTTGATTAAGGAGCCGACATACTAATTTGAGCCGACCTGTGCATCATTTTTGGCATTTATTTAAACCAATTATAAGACTAATCCAGGGGCAATTTTATGGTTAAGTCTGGGCCTCAACGCTTGATAGGAACACCATACAATATAGCGGTACTTGTTGTATCTTCTGCTGTAGTGCAGACCTGTTTTAACACCTCCTTTGCTGAACACTTGATAGTTGTAAGGGATCAACAAAATTATGTTAAATCCCTCCTTTGTGGCTCAAAGACTCTTTTTGTCATATAAAATTCTGCATGTCAAAGCCTCTCTGCTCCTTCACTTCCCATAGGACATTGTCAAAGCCTCTCAACCCTCCTGCATTCATTCACATCACCAAACTACACATATGTTACCTGAAATAGTAGTGCTCTAGACCTCCACAAACAAACATACATATACAAAAAAAGAGATATTTTATTCCTAAGTAGTGGTCATTATAGGGCTCTAGTTAGCTGGATAAAACATGCATGCATAATAGAAAAGGCAGATTTTCACCATGGAGTGTGTTGTTGCCATCATTCTTAGGCAGCTGATATGTTTTCCCATTTAGTGTGAATTCTCCATCCTTGATACGGTTGGCTACACAACCCACCAAGGCACCAAAGTAAGGTCTACTGGAGCTCATGTTCTGCATTAATAAACAATCTCATATTCCCCATGGTAACACATACATTTGAGATCTATTCCAATATGTGAGTAGAAACTGTAAATTTATCTTAAAATTCTAGCATATGATGGTAGTACTAATTTCCAAAGGGAAATGCAAATACATACCATGTATGAGGCAATATTGTCATAGCCAAGAAGTACGTCTGCTAGATGGCCTGAATGCATAAATACCAATACTTAATGAGCTAGCTCCCTCTGAGTAAATGATGGTAAAGCAGTTGAAGGGTAGGGTTTAGGGATGATTACCTTTAGCATCAAGGTGAGCGAGGGAGATGAGGGTAGCTCCCTAGTTGGTTAGATTTATATACAGATTGCCTCTGCGAAGTTGAAAGAAACTTGGGGCATTGATCTTTCTGTAGGGATGACCATAATGAGCCAACTTGCCTTTCCCTTCCAAATTTCTTGGATTCAATTCCCATTTGTGCCCTTGACTGCTAGCATGGAATTTGCAGAGGTGAATGAAAACCTGAATGAACCAAAAATGCAAGAGAATGGATGACACTTTCACCATCATTGATTGATTGACTGATCAAGGGATGGATGGATAAGCTAAAGCAGAACATTCAATGATATATACAGAGAGACTCACATAGTCAATACTAGACTAGGGTGTGTCTGTATGCCTTAAGATAAGGTCACGGTGTAAGACATAACATGGATTGTGTGCAACTATAGACAACCCATGCACTGTGGCTACCAAAAAATGTAATCTTTGGAATCTAAACATGTTACATTTTTGAGTTTTTGTCTTATTACCTCAAATTTGTTTTTGGCCAAATCTTAATTTTGTTATTTAAAATGGAATTTTGACTACATATATGGATTCAACACCTTGAAAAAACCCTAGAGCAGTACATTTTTGTTGTTTGTAGATTGAAGGACCTAAACTAATGCAACATGGTTTTGTGGATTCCATTTCTAAAGTTGGGCTGGCCAAATTCCTTTCTGACCTTTCTACCACCTATATAACCAAGTAATTTTCTATCACCTGTATAACCTTGCCTTTTTATAAAAAAAGAGAGGTTCCTACACTCAAAGGATTGGCTTTTCCTGGCCAAGAGGCAATTACAATGTTGAAATTCTATAACCTTTTGGATGATTAGAAGATCCAATTTTTCCATTGCTAGCCTGAACTAAGTTCAAATTGCGGTTTTGGGTGTAAACTGTTGGTCAGTTGAAACCCATTTATAAACTACACTGTCTGAGTAAAGCCTAGATAATATCTAAGATGAGGAGGCTGGACCTATTTCAGGCTGTTGTACTCAAGCTAACGGTCAAACATAAGGTTATGCATATACATGTGGTTCAAGGTCTCCTTTTCCTCACGTTATTCTCTATGAATTAAGGAATGTATGTTGCCAAGGAGGAACACCTGTTGGTCTAGGATCTGATACAACCAACAAGTTACTAGGAACACCCAACAGATTACTAGGATCTGATACATGCTTTAGATTGCTAGGATCTAGTCTAGGAACACGCAACAACGAGAGGTATATCCACAAATCATTCCAAGTAAGATATGAAAAGGGCTCTTGAAATGCCTCTGAATACCAAAGCACTCCAATGTTTATAATGACATACTGATGTCCAATTCAAATGCTACCTAAGGATTTCACAAAGGTTCTAGTGCCTTTGTTCAAGGGTTTGTTGTATGTTTCCAAGGGTTTAAAAAAAAAAAAACTTTCACTAGATATTAATAGCCCTTATGATATTTTTTACCACCACCATTTCTGCCACAAAATTTCTGTAAGGTGAAGACACATGAAGATTTAAATTGGTTCATGCTTGAAGGAAAGATGAACTATTCTGATTGATGGGTATTTAGAGTTTTATTGTTGGCTATAATTTTCTTACAATGACCCTATATGTAGTCACAAACAAGTAAGAAAGATTATTGTAGTTCAGAAGGCTGAAAAGTTGTCTGAAATCCCTCAAATTATCCCACAACAAGCTTCCCAAAAACCCCACATCATTGTTGGAAACATTTGTTGATTGCACCTGTATTTTTATACTTGTTTTCATGCTGCCCTCTCCGTCCAAACATTGGTATCAGAGTCATAATAGTGCTGTCATTAACCCTAGTTCTATTTGTTGGTGAAAATTTACCACAGTTGGAGGTATCAACCATTGGAAAGACCAACACTATTGGGTTCCAAAGAACCACCAATCAAAGGATTTATCTACTGTTGTATCTTCTGTTTAGGGCTCTTCACATGCTACCATCGAATCTGCGGTCATTTTCTTCTATATATCATCTTCATATTGCCTCATAATCCTACAAGAGTATGTTACATGACCTCACATCCTCCCAGCAAAAGTTGATCTTATATGCCGGGTTATATTTATGCTTGGATGGTGATCTGTTTGCTTTGTTTGGAGATCATGGAGGATGACAACATGCTACTAAAAACGGTTGTATTATAACAAGATTATTGATGTCAAACTGTTCATGGAGGCTACCACCAAATACTGCAAATACTGCAATAAGGGAGACTTTCCCATGATATTTTTGGAACCTTAAAACCATGTTAAAACTGTTTGAAACATGAGCCCTAAAACTAAAACAAATGCTACAACAAAATCACTATAATGTGATGGAAGTTCTATTATAGGACTTCTCTACTGCTGCTCATACGCTGTCTGAAATAATCAGGTTGAAATTTAGAACTTAACTATCGCTGGTCTAGTATGCAAAATCCAATCCCTAGCATGAGGCATATGATGAAGCCATTGGCTAGGTTACATGTTGGTAGTGTATGTTATGTTGATCTATTACTTTTTCTTTTGGTTAGAAACTGGGAACTTCACCACAACATCATACCAATATGTAAAATCTGAATTAATTGTTGTGAGACAACTAGCATCTAGGATATTTGTTTCTATCCCATACTTTGCCATCAACATCTAAGTTGTATTGCCTGTGCATGTGTTGAATGGAGTAGCTATTGTGGCATCTTTATGATTTTCCGTGTCAAACATACTATTTTGACATGTCTTCTCTTTTGTGGGGAAGGTATTGCTACATTGTATTTGCTAAGGACACATGTTCACCAAGACAAGTCAGATACTTTAAAATGTTGGATGTGTTTTGTATTATTGTTCTAGAACATATTCTTTGTCTTTGTTTTGTATTATTGTTCGAGAACATATTCTCTTTTTCTTTGTCTTTATTTCACACATTGTTTTAGGATATTTGAGTGTTTTAGGTTATTTAGGTTTTTGGCCCTGAAATTAGTGATTGAAATGCCAAATAATCACTTTATAATTGTGGATTTGCTTGTCTATTTGAGTTATTTTACATAAGCAATCTTTATAAGTAGATCTTAAGCAGATATTCTACCCTTAGCTCTATTTCAAAGTGTTGTAAGAATTTATGAGGACCTCTTCTATTCCTTGACTCGAGGTGGTGGATTCCCATCCTGCTGAGGCCTTTCTCTTTCTTCTAGTCCTTCATTTTCCATTGAATCTGATTCAAGAGATTCTCCCATTGGATCTCTCTTGGGGGATTCTTGTGGTTGTAGTCCATGTATCATTTTTAAAAGTCTAATTCTTCCCTTCACCTACTTTTCATAACTTTCATAACCATTAGGTAGGGACCTGCAATGTCGATGGTGTTTTGTTTGTTTAGTAAAAGATTGTCGAGACTTTAATTTATTGAAAGTTGTAGAATTTACAATCTATGAAGTTTCAAGATATAATTTTTAAAAGTATAATTCTTTAAAGGGTGCTAGCTCAATGGAAGAGCACCTGCTTTACAAGCAGGAGGTTGGTGGTTCGATTCCATCGTGCCTTGATATTCATATATAGGGAATGATGAAGATCAGTTTTTGGTGACGGATGCTCTTTTGACCATCACCAATGAGCTTATGGTGACATTTTTTGACCCTCACCAAAATATGAAATGGTGACAGTCAACGAACGCCACCATATATATGCATCAATAGTGACGACCATTAAAGGTCCGTCACCATAAATCATCGTTGTTGATATGAAATGGTGAGGGTCATTGTTTGTCATTATAGTCATTATTCGTGACGGACCTTGATGTCACCAATGAGTTTATGGTGACGGTCAATGAACGTCACCATATATATGCACCAATAGTGACGGCCATGAAAGGTCCACAAAAAATCGTTGCTGTTCATATGAAATGGTGACGGTCACTATCCGTCATTATAATCAATATTCGTGACGGATCTTGAATGTCACCACAACACATACTTTCGGCGACGCCACCTTTGGTGACATTCAGTTTTTTGGTGACAGAGGCTATTGTCCGTCACCATTGCCCATATGAAATGGTGACGGTCACTATCCGTCACTATAAATCATTATTGGTGACGAACCTTGAATGTCACCACAACACCTATACTTTCGGCGACGCCACCTTTGGTGACGTTCAGTTTTTTGGTGACGGAGGCTATTGTCCGTCACCATTGCTCATATGAAATGGTGAAGATCACTATTCGTCACTATAAATCATTATTGGTGACGGACCTTGAATGTCACCACAACACCTATACTTTCGGCGACGCCACCTTTGGTGACATTCAATTTTTGGTGACGAAGGCTCTTTTGACCCTCACCAATGAGCTTATGGTGACCATTTTCGCCCCTCACCAATGTGCTTTTTTCTTGTAGTGTTCATTCCTAACTATGCTGAGTTAACCAAAGGTTTTACCAGGTTGTTAAAACAAAATATTCCTTTCTTTTGGGATGAGATCGCTGATCGATATTTTGATTCTCTTAAAAACGCGTTGACCCATGCACCGTTATTTCATCCTCCCAATTACAACCAGGATTAATTTTTATACATAGCAGCCTCCAATTCTATGATTGGCATGGTTTTAGTTCAGGAATATGAATTCCACAACGAAAATGTGATTTAGTATCTCAATCGTAATCTACATCCGACCGAAATCAAGTACTCACATGTGGAGAAATTGGCCTTGGGAGCAGTTCAAGTTGTCCAACGATTTCGTCATTACATACTGTTACGCAAAACAACAGTGATTTCTGATTGTAACCCTATGATGTATATTTTGACCAAAAAACTGCTAGGTGGGGAATACTCCAAATGGATTGTTATCCTACAGGTGTTTGATTTGGAATTTGAAAAATCCAAGTCCAAGAAATCATTGGTCTTTTCTGAACTGATGTGTGATTTCCCAAGTACTAACACCGAAACTGTGGCAGAACATCCGATTGCAGATGAACCTTTGTTTCTTATCAGTACCATTGATCCTTGGTATGGAGATATCATCATTTATCTCCAAACCCAAACTTTTCGGCCCGAAATTTCATGGTCACAACGACGAAAAATCCGTTTCCAGTCTCAGCAATATCATATTGTTGGTGACACACTATACCGTTGCGGTGCAGATTTTGTTTTTCAACGTTGTCTAACTCTTGACAAAGCTGAAAAGGTTTTAAATGACTGTCACTCTAGAGCATGTGGCGGTCATATTTCTGGGTATGCCACAGCCCAAAAGATATTGTGCGCTAGCTATTTTTGGCCGTCCTTATTTAAAGATTGTATTTATGCTATCCGAAAATTCCACAACTATCAAATATTTGATCGCAAGATGTGTGCACCACCTGCTCCTCTTCACCCTATAATTTTTGTTGGTCCTTTTTCAAAATGGGCCATTGACTTCATTACATGTAACCCTCAATCAGCCGAGGGGCATGGGTATATTATTCTCGCAGTATATTATTTTACCAAATGGGCCGAGGCAATGCCTACATTTGCGGGAGATGGAAAAATTGTAGCTACTTTCGTATTCAATCATGTGATTTCTCATTTCGGTGTACCCCAAGCGATAATTACTGACCATGGGAGTCATTTTCGAAACATCATGATGACAGAATTGACTGACCAACTTGGTCTATGCCATGACAATTCTACACCATATTATCCACAGGTTAATGGTCTAGTTGAAGCTATCAATAAATTTTTATTCACCATGATCAAATGAATCATCGGAATTCATAAATCGAATTGGCATACCATGCATTTTTCGGCACTTTGGGCATATCGAACCTCTGCAAAAACATCGACAGGTTTTACCCCTTTTCAACTGTTCTACGGTTTAGAAGTGATATTATTGATTGAATGCTATATACCTTCACTCCAACTAGCCATAGAGTTACTACCAGCCACTTCTGAAGAGGAGAGACGTTTTTTGTACTTAGCTCAATTAGATGAGAATCGGCACACCACTGCATTAGCTGTTGAAACTCATGTGAAATGAATGAGATCTCAGTATGATAGAAGTGCTACACCTCGTATTTTTTCATAAGGAGACCTAGTCTTGGTTTATGATCAAGTTAACGACAAGCTAGGGGATGGGAAATTTAAACCCATGTGGCATGGTCCTTATATTGTCAAGCGACAGCTTGCAAAAGGGGCCTATGAACTGATTGATTTTGACGGGGTCTCTTTAGGAAAAAACAGAAATGGGCTTTATGTAAAGAGTTATTATGTTTGATTCTTGTGTGGAGATCTTCCCTGTATATTAGTTATTTTCATTAAACTGGTGTGTTGTAGATTAGAGAGCGTGCCTAGTTTAAGTGTGCTTTTACTACTATCCCTGCTTATCTGGATCACTCTTGATTTTGTATATGTCAACGTCCCTTCAAACATACATTGGTTTTGCTGATGGTACTTGTCGTAGTACATGGAACATTTCTTCCACAGCTTGGGTTATTTATTCACCCACTAATGAATTAGTATCTATGCATGGGGTAAGCCTCGGTCAAACGCCGAACAATATTGCAGAGTATAGCACAGTTATTGAGTTATTGTCTAAATCCATTTCATATGGAATTCAAAGTTTGATCATTAGGTTAGATTATGAACTCGTTGTATTACAATTAAATAGATTATATGCAATTAAAAACCCAGTGTTGTTAATATTATTTTTGAAATTTCGTCTCTTGGAATGAGAATTTGATTATATTGAGTATCAACATATTCTGAGAAATTTAAACACATTAGTTGATGCAATAGCTTCTAGTGTTATAAACAGACATCTGCGATAATTAAATCAGTAGATCAAAACAACATTCAATAACATGTTAAGACAGATAACTGGAAATAGTAGTAATATCATAGCATAAGAGTAGTGTTTTCAAAAAAATATTACATTGTCCTGGATCATAGGTACAAAACGCATTATGATCAGAAAAAAGTGATACAAAAAATGATACAAGTCTACAATAGCAATCATCCACTATCCATGGTGATGATCATGATAAAATACTACAACCTGCGCCACCTTGCTCAGAATTCTCCTAAACGGTCTTGGAACCCCGATAACATATCTCTGTAAGTAGAGCGGAATATCATCTATGGTAGTCTTTGGAATATCTAAGGTCAACCGCTCCAGATGGTTCTCTAGATCGGTAAGGACCTCTGTTGTCTGATCCTGTGGTGGTGGTGCTGCTGCAGCTGGTTTCTTGTCAAAAGGACGGAGAGTGGCTGGTCGATGTGGACCCACATCTTCATTTAAAATTTTGTCATCAGTTTTGGATGTTTCAAAAAACAAAATAAAAATTAGAATTTAGAACATTTCAAAATGATTTTTACCTGACTCATCCCACTGTGTCCCTGGAGGAAGAGACATCTCTCGGTCACTGCAGAAATATATCCCAGCATAAGGAAAATCTTCAATCATGAAGACTTGGTTATCTAACCAATGAAAGTAAGCTGTGGTAAAACGAAAAACTTTGCCGCCTTCACTGTGATGGGCCATCAATGCAACCCATCTAACCATTCGAGGCTCTTTGACTCTACCATGATCAACTGCAATAAGCTGTGGGGCCAGTAGAGGAATCCTCTCTAGAGAAAATGTGACCACGATCGCTCCATATCCGAAGTTTTTCAACTTCGTGTTTTTTTCTCTAGTTAGTTGGCCTTTGACATTGGCCAACACTGCCTCACACCAGTTGAAAATGGTGCCTCTAAAGCAGTCAACAGCAGTTTGCATTTGGGATCTCGTAGCGTCAACATGTGGAGCTATGCTCCCACACAACCTGGTTACTGTAAATGCAAGCACTTTTAGCTTAGGACGAATAATGGTTTTTATGTCAATATGTTTATCCTTGGGGTCTGCTTCTTCATTGAAAAATTCTTCCTAAAGGCTAGCGACAGACTGGCCACCTGCCCTAGCCCCAAACAAAGGAGTGTCTCGCCCCTCTTTGACAAACCAGTGAGGAAGTATATATCTTATGGCTCAATTTCAAGCCAATGACCTCCAATGATAAAGCATTTCTCTTGTACATCCCATTTTTTGACTAGCCAGGTAAGAAAATCTACCTGAGCCCTCATACCTTGAATGACCCAAAATTTGTATAAACCACATGCTCTTAAAACTTGTAATGTGGGCGAATATAACATGGCCGCATCATCAAATTCTTCATGCTCTCATTCTCGCCACTCAAGCATTGAAAAGATCCTGCAATGGACAAATTAAAAGGTTAGAAACAACTTGAGTGAGAAAATTTAGTTCAGTTTGGGAGATTTACTCATTTCATTTTTTCTTATGGTGCCTCCACACTTTATGCATAAAAATGGTTTGGGGATCCGCATGTATCCTATGCGTAAGGTGCAGGACCATGACAATTTTTCTTTTACAAAATTGTCGGGGTTCGCAGGTTCCATGTGTTTTGCCTGCAGACCCCCATGAATGATTTTTTGAACATATTTTCCTCCCTAAAAATAAATTTAAATCCTAAAATGAGAAATTAAATAGACAAAAATGAAGGTAAATATGATGTGGATTACCTGGAACTGACGGTTTTCAATTCTAATGGGAGAATCTTCCGCAATCTTCTCCGGAACGTTTTTTACCAAAGCCTCTCAATTTTCACTCTTAAATCAAATTGTAAAAATGATTGACAAAAACTCCTTTTTATAAGATTTTTTGAATAAATAAAATATTATTTTGTTTATTTTTTACTTTGAAAAGTGGGTTTTCCAAATTATTTTTATTAATCATAAACAGGTATGTTTAATTTTTGAGTTTTTGTGTAGAATACAGGATTTTTGGGTGAAATGGTCATTTTTACGAAGGACTATACTTTTTATCACTTCTTCGAACTTAGTAAAAATTATGAAAAAGAGAATGAGTACATTTTTATCACTTTTTAGAAGTCGTTAAAACTTAAAGAAAAAGCAAAACTACTGAGTACACTTTTATCACTTTTTTCGAACTCTTAAAAATTACGAAAAATCAAAATCTTAGAGTTCTCTTTTAAGCCCTTTTCAGACTCTCTAACAATGAAAATTTTGTCGAGTACTTGAATATTCGAAATAATTAAAGGAAATGAACAGTTGTCCTTTCAGTACAATGTTACCCCTTTTCTGGACTGAAATGGACTATTTACAAAAAAGGTATATGCTGACTAATCATGGTCAATAGAGTTCTCTCCTATATTATTTTATCCTTTTTCGGGATTGAGAGACTAAATTTATGAAAAAGTACACCCACGGAGTTTTCTTAAGTTTTTCTTCTGACTCCCTAAAATTGAAAAACACCGAGTTTCTCCTATACTGGACTCATTAAAATTTAACAGCAAAGGACCTGTCGATTACAAATTGGAACGGACCACTCCTTCTTAGGGTTCTATTTTAAACTAAGTTGGACTCATCTGAAGGATGAGCTTAGATAACAATCAAATGTTATCCTCCTCAAGCTTGTAAAAAATAAAGGGGTACTTGCCAGAAATGGTGGGGGGAAAAGAGAGAAAATGAATATGTTTGTCACACTTTGTTTAAAAAGCAGTTTACCACTCTTGAACACGACACTTTTTGTCACACTTCCACTTGGGTTGGGAAAATCCTTTGCCTATCATTTAATCAAACCATATTGAAAGTATTCAGCCAGTTTCTGGGTATTAGCTTAGGTCAATTGTCACCAAAACATTTGCAGTGTCATTATGTGTTCAAGAGGACAGTTCAAATAAACCATTCATTTGCAAACATTTGTCTCCATTTGACCATCCTTGAGTCAGTCCTTACAAAATATTTCAACAAAACTTGATCTAATGGTTTTGTGTCGTGGGCTTTCCTACAACAGATCACTTTCTATCGACGATAGCTCATCATCTAGGAAGTTGATCTAGAATCCTTCAGTACCTTGGAATCTACATGCCTCAATGGCAAGTTTCTTGCCTTCGACGACACATTGCATCATTGACCTTCAATCGAACGATTCCATGAAATTTTCGACTTCAGCTCATTCATTCACATTCCATGGATTGTACTGAGTACTTTGAGAACCATTGTCATTATTGGTGGTTTCTCTCACACTTGTTAACAATTCACATCATTGACTGGTAATCAAGTGGTTTCTACCATTTTCGACTTCGACACAATCAATCGCATGGATAGAATCATACTAGTTCGAGTAGCGGAGATCAAGATCCTGGATCTAGTTTCCACCATCCAGGCTGTGAGGAGTTTTATTATTCATTATGCAATGGAATATTCATAAAACAGATGGCTGCATCCATACTATGTCTACATTATTGATGTGATAATAAACTCATTTCTATATCAGAACAAGTTTAGTTAGTGTTTGATCTGAGTATGGGAATTCCTACCTCAGCGATGATATATATATATATATATATATATGTGTGTGTGTGTGTGTGTGTGTGTGTTTTGCATTGACTGTTTTTACAGGATTCCAACTGGGGTGTCCACAAGCGAATCCTCGAAATGATAAAGCACTTCACTCTTCGAATACTCTCAGACTTCGCACTTTAGGAGGAAATCTGTTACTCTAAAAATGTCACCTTGACATTTTACTGTCAGTATGGGTTCATCATTACTCATACCATACTCCCTTAGAAGTCTACAAACATCAAGTTCCTAAAACCAAGCCTTGAAATTGAGAGAAAAGCTTATAAAATTCATGAAAATACTTGTATCTCACTTTCTCTTAGTATTACCTGTAGTGCCGCATCTGTTTGCTTTAGAACATGCGGAACCGGCCGCACTTTTTCTTCATTAAAGGTGTGGTTCCCTGTAAAAGGTAAAATTAAGTAAAATTTGGAAGCCCAGCTGGTTGAATCTGGAAACTTCTGGAAGAAATTATTCGGTGGAAAGTTTGCTCCTTTCATGTACATTCATCCCTCCATTAAAGGAGCCTACCCCTTGGTATGTGGAACTTAATCCCTTGAAAGAGGATTCTATCCCCTCTTATTTGGAGTTGCAACCTCTTCTCTTTTGCTATAAATTGAAGCCATAGTTCAGCCTCAAAGGGGGTTAGACTTTGATATTTTTTTAGGAGAATTGTTGGTGAAACTCAAACTCTCTTAACTGATTACCATATTGGAATGATTACACACCCATGTATATGTTATTCGAGAGAGTGCAAAGTCTTTTCAAGGTAGAGGAAACACATGTTTCAGACCCCAGAAGGATGTGTACGACATAAACGCGAACACGGTTGTAAGGCTCCTTCTTTCATCAAAGAAAATACAAATGGATCCTATTTTCTCAATGATTTATTTACTTAAATGTCTTATTTCTTGAATTCCTTGATCATCAAGATAGATTTATGGTTTATGAATTAATCTATATTATGCAAGTGCTTTTGATTCTTTCATGTTTTTGATTGCATATCCCGAGAGGAAATGTATTCAAAGCGACAGGAAAGAAGACTACAATCAGAGTTGGACTACAGGTAAGTCCTAAATCCTTCATTATAGATAATTCTAGATCAAATATAATCTATAGAAAGTATTTTACATCTGTCTGTTTGTTGCTAGTTATCATAATATACTAGGGAGATCTGTCTTGTCCGCAAGAATGATTTATCCATCCAAAAAGTAAGGGGATGTCTCCCAATACATATATAAAATACATGTCCAAATTTCCATACTCATTAGCAAATGGTAGCTTTATTTCTGCAATGGTGTGCACAAATTCAAATATCACACATGCAGTGGGAGTTGTGAGTATGTATATGAACAATCCAGGTAAAGAGCATTGGAGGGTAGTAAACTAGTTTCTTAGGTATTTTATAAGTACTACATAGGTATTATGCTTTAGAGGTTCAAACATTTTCCTACAACGATATGTTGATTTAGATATGAAATATGATATAGGTAGCAAGAGGATCACCACAGGGCATGTTTTTATTGCAGGTGGAATAACAATAAGTTGTATTCATTAACTACAAAGAGTTGTTTCACTTTCAACAATGGAAGCAAAGTATGTTAATGCTTAATAGGCTAGTAAAGAGATGATTTAGTTATATAAGTTCATGGAGGAATTGGGAAAGAAGAAAGAGAGTAGAAAGTTCCATAGTGACATCCAAAGTCCCATTCATATTGCAAAGAAATCACCCTTCCATTCTAACATTAAATATATCCTAAGTACCATTTCATACGATCAATTTTGGAAGGTGTACAATTAAAGTTGGAAAAGATACACACTAGCATAATCCTACATACATGTTTACAAAGGAAATAACCAAGGAGAAATTGAGATTTTTCTCTATTTTAGTTGGTCTTCAAACATGAATATGAGAAACTTGCTAGGTCTAAAGTTGAAGCATAGTTTAATAGGTGAAATAGTGTTAGAGTTGTTATGATAAACATCCAAGTGGGAGATTGTTGGTAGTGGAGCCTAATTCTATTCTTGATTTGGAAGAATCATATTTAACCATGTTTTGATCCTAGTTTAAGACAGGGTGGGTCTATGGGGCCTTAATCCCCTAACCACTATCTCTATGGGGTCTAAGGGGGGTAGTGACAATTCTTTGCAACAAAGCTTGGTAGAGGCTCGGAGGGGTTGATGTTTTCATTTTTATTATCTTCAAGGATGAAATGTAATGATTTAACTATACAGAATAGGGGTAGACAAAGTAAGAGAGGAATGAGGCTACAAAATCTTGGAATTTATAAGGGGAAAAGCCATATCTAGAGGGAGGTTGGAATGTTGGTATTGTAGGAAGAAATGATACAAGAAGAAAAGTTGTTGGTTTCTAAAAGGAAAACAAGGAGATGGACAATGGAAGAATAATTAGGAATAAATTGTAGCAATTGATGTGTTACAAGATGCTTTAATAGATAACATTGTTGATTCTTGGGTGACAGACTTAGGGATTTCATTTTATGCCACTTCCCATAGAAAACATTTTCATGATTATGTTCAAGGTGATTTTGGACAGGTTTATTTGTGTGATGATGAACCATGTAAAATTTTTGAAAAGGGTAAAGTATGGATAAAAATACATAATGGAAATGGTTGTTGAAATAAGTAAGGCATTTTCCATGTTTAAGAATAAATCTAATTTCAATGGGTCAATTAGGAAGTGAATGTTGTAAAGTTATTATAAAAAATTCATCGAAGACCAGTAAAGGATCATTGATAGTAGCAAAAGGGTGGGAAAATTATACATGAGTGGATATAACATTGTGTCATCATAAGCTCAGGTGCCTGAGTAAAAAGGGGATGCAAATTCTCCACTCATGGAATTTATTGCTAGATTTGAAATAGATTGATTCAGATTTCTATGAGAATTGTGTTTAGGGAAAATAGGGAATTTATATTTCTTAGAGTTGAAAAGGAAACGAAGAGTGAAAAATTAAATCTTGTGAATAAATATGTATGGGGATTAACTCAGGTATCATCTCTTGGTGGATTTTATTATCATGTTACTTTTATTGATGATGTTCTAGGAAATATTAGGTTTATTACATTTAAAAAATAAAATATGGCGTATTTGATACTTTTAAGAAATGGAAAGCTTTTGTTTAGAATGAGAGAGGAAATAATTTGAAGTGTCTTAGATTAGATAATGGATGGAAATATTACAACAAGGAGTTTGATAGTTATTGTTCATACCATGGGATTTGTAGAGAGAACACAATTCCAAGGATACTACAATAAAATGGTATGTTAGAAAGGATGAATAGGAAAATCATGGAGCATAAAAAGGGTATGAGATTCCATGCAATATTTCCCTTATAGTTTTGGGTAGATATTGTGGGCACTATTGTGTACTTAATAAATAGATATCCTTCAAGTTTATTGGATGTTGGTATTACATAGCAATCATGGATATGTAAATAGGTAAATTACTCATTTATAAATAATTTTGGTTGTGATGCATTTGTCCATATTGATACAGAAAATAGAACAAAGCTTGAGGCAAAATCGAAAAAAAAAAAAGTTTTTTTATTAGATATGGAGTTAATAATTTTTTCTCTTTCTTATGGGATATTATGAAAATTAAAAATTCATTATAAGTATAGATGTGGTATTCAATAATAATTTCATGTAAAAATATTAATTGTAACGAAATAAATAGGAAAAGATAAACACAAAATTTAGAATGTTTGATGAAATCATAGAAAAATAAATTCCAGAGGTGCTAAAAAATCAAAATGTTCAACAATAACAACAACATCAAGTACCTCAAACTCCTGCAAGTGTTGTTAGAATATCTACTTGGTTAAGTACATGCCCTAAACGATACTCTCATTTAGTATATTATGCATTGTTAATTGATTTTGGTGAACCAAAAATATATGAAGAAACAATGGAGTTAAGAACCATAAAGAAATGGAAGCAAGGCATGAAAGAGGGTATGGACTCTTTGGTATATAACCAGACTTGGGATTTGGTCTTATTGCCTATATGTAAAAGAGAATTGAAAAGTAAATGGGTTTAAAAGTTGAAGGAAGATGATGGAGGAAAAAAGAGGTATAAGGATAGACTTGTTTGAAAGTGGTTTTATAAAATAAAGGTATATATTTTGATGAAATATTTTCTCTCATTGTAAAAATGACTTCAATGAGAACTATTTTTAACTTTAGTGGTAGTAGTATATTCACATATTGAATGGTTAGATGTAAATATAGTTTTTCTCCATGGGAATTTGGAGGAAGATATCTTTATGAAACAACTATAGGAATATGAGGTCAAAGTTAAGGAGAAATTAGTATGCAGGATGAAAAAGACCCTATTGTTTAAAGTAAGCTTTATTAGGGAAATATTGTTTGAAATTTGATAGGCTTATGATAAAACAAGGTTATATTAGATGGAAATTTTACCATTGTGTTTATCTTAAGAGAATAGATAATGGTTGTTATATTATCTTACTATTGCATATAGATGGCATGCTTGTTCTACGGTCTAACATGTCGGATATAGATGTGTTCAAAAGAAAAATATTTAATTCATTGGAAATTAAGGATTTGGGTGTTTCAAATCAAATCCTTCATATGAGAATAACAAGAGACATGAAAAATCATAAATTAACATTGTCTCAGAGTGAGTACATCGAGGTGTCGTTGGTAATATTTAAAATGTAGGATACAAAACTAGTTAATACACCTTTGTCTAGCCATTTCAAACAAATTGAGTTGTGTCCCAATATATAGGAATAGTTATACTACATGTCAAAGGTTATACACCCACTGGTAGTTGGTAGCTTGATGTATGTGATAGTGTGTGAAAGGTCAAATATTGCACATGGAGTGGGAGTTGTGAGTGGGTATCTTAACAATTCAAGTAACGAGAATTGGAAGGTAGTAAAGTGGATTCTCAAGTGTTTTATTTTTATAACTAGAGGAATCAATAACTAGGTTGGTTTCATAAACTCATGACATGGAGTTGATACTAAATACTACCATTATAACCTCTAGGTTCCCACATATGCCCCTTCCACAGACATAGGTGAGTCGGGTTTTGAACCCATGACCTTTACATAAAGAGTTCCTTAACAAAAAATGTTGTCACCAATTTGTCTACACCTTGAGAGTAGGATTCTTAAGTATTTGAGAGGTATTACTACTCAAGTCTTATGCTTTTAAGATTCAAAAATTGTTCTATATGGATATGTTGACTCAAATATGGTAGGTGATATAGATAGGGTGTATATTTTTTAGCTAGGTGGAACAACAATAAGTTTAAACTAAAAACTATAAAGGGTTGTTTCACTTTTGACAATAGCAGCAAAGTATGTTTCTACTACAAAGGCTAGTAAAGAGATGATTTGATTACATATGTTCCTGAAGAAACTGGGAAGGAAGAAGGAGAATAAAAACTTGCATAGAATGAACCAAAGTGTCATTCATGCTACAAATAAATCAACCTTACATTCTAATATTGAACATATACAACTTAGATACCATTTCATAAGATCATTTTTGGAATATGTACAATTGAAGTTGGAAAAGATACAAACTAGCCAAAATCTTGAAAAAATGTTAACAAGGGTAGTAACCAAGGAGAAACTAAGTTTTTTCTCATTTTCAATTTATCTTAAAGCATGACAGTAAACATGAGAAATCTTCTAGGTCCAACTTTGAAACCTAGTCTAGCTTGTGCAGTAATGGTGGAGTTGATGTAATTAGTCTCCAAAATGGAGATTATTGGTTGTGGAGCTTGATTATCTTCCCAATTTAGAGGTCTCAATTTTATTTGTGTTTAGATCCCAAGTTTCTAATGTGTGTGTAAGGAAACCATATTTTTATGAAGACAATATATTGTGGCTATGTATTATTCAAAGAGCATTGTAGATGAGAGAGAGGAGACTATGAGAGAGTAAAGAGTAGGTTGTAGTGGATGTTTTATAGGTTATAACCCTTCACTTTGTTGGAAAAATTAAAAGGACAGACAGCCTATTTCTCTGTGGATGTATCCCAAATCGAGTGAACCTCATATATTGACGTCTCCTCTGTATTTTGTCATTCTATATTTTATTTTTGCATTCTTTTTTATTTTACTACTCCATGATATTAATCCTAACATGCTAGGGTATTATTTTAAAATTATATATAAGAAGGGTAGATAAAATGTGGTGATTGATGCCTTATCTAGGAAATTTGAGGAGGATGGCTCCCTCTTTGCCTTATTCTCACCATTCTAACTTGGCTCAAGAATTCCCATAGAGAATGGTTGGAAATGAATCTACAGTTAAACTCATCCAAAGGCTTCATGATGATTCAAACCATTTTAAACGGTTTACATGGAAGTAATATATATTGGAGTGTAAAGGGACATTATTTTCGTAAATACTTTTTCTTAGAGGAGTTACTTTCATCACATATAGCATGTCACTGTTCTTTCAAAAAAACTTTTAAAGATCCAAGTGCTCATTCTTTTGTTATGGCATGAAACCAAAAATCTAATAATTTGTAGCAACCATCAATGCTTTCCAATGAAACGAAAGTGAGATAGTGAAGATGAGATACCTAGGACATTGCAACCACTACTGCTCCCAATACATACATGGATTAACATCTCTATGGATTTTATCATGAGACTTGCAAAAGTTGGTGAGAAATTAATTATCATGGTAATATATAATTTTCCATTCAAATATGTTAATATATGTTCCTTATTCCATCCATTTACATCCCCCTTGATTGCCAAAGTCATCATGGATCACATTTTCTAGTTACATGGTATGCCCATTTCCATTGTCTTAAATAAGGATCCCACCTTCACCAAATATTTTGGCAAGAATTGTTTAAAATCTATGGTATCTAACTAAACATGAGCATGGAGTAACATCCCCAATTATATGGCCAAATATAATTTGTCAATAAGTGCTTAGAAACCTATTTATCGGTGCTTCTCTTCTCAAAATCTACATCAAGTAGGAAAATGGATTCCTTTCATAGTATGTTGTTATAATACTACTTATCATGGAGCTACTAAAATTACACCATATGAAGTTGTATATGGAAAAAAAAATCATGTCATTAACTTCCTATAAACCAAGAATCTCCAAGATTCATGTACTGGATAACACATTTCAAACCAAACAATTCATCGTTGACACTGCTAGGTCCCTATATTACTAGTATAGTCCCTTATTATTGTTAGTGTAGCCTCCTTATTGTTATTTTTGTACCCCTATATTCCCCATATTGTTATTATTGTGTCCCATAAAATACCACTATTGTTATTGTTGTTCCCTTACATTATTATTGTTAGGTCGGCTAGGATTATATTTGACCCTATGGACTCCTATATATAGAAAGGAGGTTTTGTAATTTGTACTGTTGTTCAATATTTAACATTAGTCATTGGTTTATTAAATGTTGATAAGTCATGCACCGAACATTATATCAAATGGTGAAATGTTTGAAGAGTGGGTCGAAATGAAACAAGGTAAGAGAAGTCACGTGCCTAAAAGCTAGAGGCAGAAGTAATACGAAAGGGCTGATGTATAAAGTAAAAAGGGTAGTGGAAATACCAAAAGGGAAATTATGTGGTACGAAGAGCACACAACAAATATATTAAAAGAATTTCCACTTTACGAATATCCATACAAGGGAATGCTGCAGTTGGGAATTTCTGCGGGGGTCGAGCAGCGAGAGTGGGAAGAGACCCATACCCCCGTGGAGTTGCAATAACGTGACGTGGTGGGGACCCAAGGTCATAATGAAGTGGCAAGAGCAGGGCGCGGAGATGTGGTGATGTGGCGGAATGCAATGTGGGCCCTTACAACTGGTAGGTTACGTATTTAATTCGCTTTTTGGGATGATATGTTTCAGGAATCATATGGCGCATGCGACAAAGAGGTAAGGTAAGTCCTAGATGAGCTGGTACTGATGCCCGTACCAGTATTAAACCCGGCACGCAGTGTTCACCTGTCCCCAACTATCAGTGTCCTTACGACACTTACCCTATTCATTTCACCTCTACCCCTTTTTCCCTCAGAATTACCAGTCTTAGACAACAGTTTCCTGTATTTTACTGCGGTAAAAGTCTCAAGTCTTCCAGTTACGGTATGAGGGAACAAGTACTAGGTCTACCCAATCATCACCAGACTACCCTCCGCGTCGCTTTCCCAAGAAAATTTACCTACTGTGCAGGTACTCCGTCCATTACACTCCCTCTGTTTTCCTTCCATTTTTCTTTTCAGATTTCATATGTCAGGCATGGGCAGGGGCACACCCAAGAAAAACAAACCAGAGACTCTCCAGGTCCGAGAAACCAGAAACCCTCCCAGGTTCGAGCCTTTCATAGACCAGCAAGCTGGAATCTGTGATCACCAATACCCTTTCCCCATTAGCAGTATAAGACCTGAAATTTTTTCGCGACATGTCCAGAATAGGGATCGATATCGGGTGGTTGTATCGGGCTTTTACCATCAGATTACCCCCCTAGTCTTCCCGGTGGTCGAGTTTATCTGATGGCTTAGAGACACCTACGATGAAAACCGAGGCATGTTTACCTCCCCCCAGGGGAACGAGATTCTCTCCCTTTCGCCCGACATCATCAAACAAGCCCTCCGTTTTCCCACTAGCACCACCTACACTGCTTTCAGCGAAGAAGATTTAACTTCCCAGTTTACTAAATCGCCATGGGAGCATCAAAAAAGCTTCATTGCTTCTATCACCAGCAGCCAGGCTACTTCCCTTCCCAATGTGGAACTCCTCCCATTAAACCTGTTTAAGGAAGAAGTGCAGCCCATCCTAGCTCTCATTGCGGGTCTTTTAGGTATAGGCGGGTTGGGGGAAACTTCCAAAGTATGTGTTTTCTTTCTGTGGTTAATGTCTCATAAGGGGATCGTCTTGGATATCCCGGGTTACTTATCTGCCAATATTCACACCTAGTTCCAAGAGCTTTCAAAAACCAGTCATTTTCGTTTCTGTTCAATGGTGTTCTATCTTTTCCTGTATCAGCATGCTGATAGGTTCGAGCGTTTGGGCTTGGATAGGGTATACGAGGTCAATTCTCAACCCTGACCTGTTTTTGACTAGAACTTTGCAGTGTGCCAATTGCCAAAAGAGGTGGTTATTCAAGTTTCCTGAACGATTTCATGTCCATTGCTTACACCATCATTCATGATTCGCCATCCCCTAAGGTTTTTCCTGAAATGAATAATTGGCTGCAAGCTGGTAAAACCCAGAGCACTGGGGATTGGTATCTCTCTGATAATTATACTGAAATTCGGGTCTATGGAGCCGAGGTCTCCCCTTACCTGCTACCCGTGTTTCCCGCTCGACGAGTTTATGCTCTGGTCAGCAAGCCCTCAAGGCTGACCAGCTCCACTTTGTCCCCGCTAAGAAAGGTTACATACTGAGGCTACCTACCCATATCGGCCTGTTCGTCGTGAATTCAAGACTCGTCCTTCCCATTGTTGAGAAGCTTTTGCAGGGCATGGACCTAAGACAGGGGAAAAATTGGGCCTATGATCCTCGGGATATCATTTCAAATAGAAGAAAGAGGAATAGGTCCGCCCCTTATGTGCATGAACCAAGACCGTTTATAGAGTGGAAGGCTAACTTGGAAATTTGGCCTTTGGTTTCGCAGATGGAGACAGATTCATTTGCCACAGGGGAGGAGGAAGGCATCAATAAAGGCCAAGAAGAATAAGTGGGTCCTTTAGGAGCAGGTTCTCCCGCTCGTAAAAAGCAGAAAATAGTCTCATGTGAAGTTGAAGTTATAGGGGAAGAACAGCTGCTTGAACCTTTCATACCATATGCACCACTTGACAGCAGCAGGGCCGAAATCAAAGTGTTGAGAGACAGCACCACCTCCTCCGACTTCACTGAGGTTTCACAGGCCATGGGAGACTATACTTCACCAGTGGCAGCCGAAAGGATCAAGAAGAACAGGATAATCAGAGATAAGTACAAAGCTGAGCTGGAGGGGTATGTAGAAAAGTATCACACCAGGATTTCCGCCACCATGAATGTGGATACTGAGCACCTCGTATTGTCTATGGCTGAAGCCCTTTTGGACCGTGATATAGGTGCCACTAGCTACCGGGTACTCCAGCATGCAATTGACATGACTAAGGTGCCAGCAACTGATATGTGTAACTTGTTTCATGCCGTAGGTGATATGTTGAAGGACGAGGTAATGTGGGTTACAATCGCACTGAGAAAACTCAAGAAAAAGCATGAACAGGTGAGGATTACCCTGAAGAATGAGCAGGCAAGCACCCGCGCCCAGGAAAATCAAATACGTGGCCTCCAGGATCAAATAAAAGGGAAAGAGACTGGGGAAGCAAACCCGCAGGGCTTTTTAATAGACCAATTACAGAAGTAAGTTGCCTCATTGAAAAGCAGAGCGTGCATGCCAACCTCCTAGCATGTGCAGACAGCCGAGTTGGCGCAACTGGAGAAATAAAAAACGGAATTGGCTGGCACATTGTCAAGAGAAAGAGAAGAGAAGGAAAAATTGGCAGGAAAAATCGCTACCCTCCAGAGTAGGTTGTCAGAGCTACAGAACACTTGGGACACGCACAGCTGCACCCCTGCTACAACACCACCTGAAACGAGTTCACTTTTAGAGAAGCTGGACGCAGCGAAAGATGCAAATGATATACTGGAGAAGCAGGCATCCACTGCAAGGCAAAGGATCACGGATTTGGAAAAATCCTTGTCAGAGAATATTAGAAGAATAGAAGCATTGCAGAAAGAGATAGAACAAGAAAAGAAAACAAGGGTCGACCAGCAGAAGACCATAAATGATCTCAACGCATGCCTAAAAGGTAACCTCACTCTCAGGGATGGTAGAAAGATTATTTGGTCCGAGATCATTTCAACTGTAACAGAGCAATGGGAGTTTTTGAAAGTCATCGAGGAGATGAAATCCTCAGCACTCTATCTCAGGAGGCGATTTCAAGAAGGGGATCTCGATTTGGTCAACAGAGCTCAGCGCGCCAGGGACTATGTGTCATTCTTGAAAGGGCTGAGAGCAAACGAAGCCGAGCAACATGGCATAGTCAGCCGGCATAAGGAAGCCTTGGAATGCCAGAAAATCATTGATAAGGAATCGGCTCGCGTCGTGGCTTCGAAGGCCTTGCAGCAGTTGGTATACAACGTGGACCGGTTTGATGCAGTTTGGACCGAGATTACGATGGCAGGGCTTCCGACGTGCTGGGACTATGAAGCATGCCTAAAGGAAGAAAGGGACCAGACGGATGTCCTGTCAGATAAAGCCACCCAGCTCAAAGCCGAAACCATGGTTGCATCTCTCCGCCCAAAGTTTTCCCTCCTTCACTTGTTAAAACATAAAATTCCTACCGAGGCAAATCCGAGTGACCTCAATGAGGCCTTCATCAGAGTAGAAGGATTTGCAATGATGCCTGAGCCTGTCGTGGATAGTCAGCAGAGGTGCGCTCAGTTTGTCAGCCAAATTGCCAGTTCATCCGCAAATGTGCCACCACCAGTATCAGCAACAGCTTCGACCCCTTCTCACAAGTGATGCATTGTTATTTCATGATTCGGCCCTCGTGGCCTTTTTTAATTTTTATCTTAGTTAGTCTTTTTCAAGTTTCAGGTGGAACTTACATTTCACCACAGCCATTTACTTTTACTTAGACTGTTATACAATTTTGGTTTTAAAATGGCCTAGCGCCTAACAGCAAAGGATGAGAGGTTTTTATTCCTCATCATGATTTTTGGTTACTTTGACAAGGACTTCTATCAAATTCCTAGCATGCGAGGAAGATATTTTCCCAAAATATCTTCTCGCCCATGTAGAGAAGTTCCTATATAAACAAGAACAGAAGAGAACACAGGGTTCCAGATTTTATCAGAAAACTATGCTGTAAGAGGATTTTGTATGCATTTTGGTTTAACTCTTGTATGAAGATTCAGAGCCCGTTGGGTTTCAATGAAGAGAAGTTTTATCTGTAAGGAGGATTCCAGTCCTTAATATTTAATAGAACGTAACTTCTCCTTTATGTGTCTATCAATTGTTTTTTTTATCTCATCCGTTCCTCCTGTATCATGTTTTGGAATGCGAGCAGCTCATTGACTTCAATATGAACTTATCTTAGATGATACTTATGTTGGAATCAATCTAGCGCTTTAAATATAGCTCATGCGTGATATATTGTTCCATTCTCACAGCACCCATACTTCTGCTATATTGGCTTCAATGTGATGTTATTTTGGAAATACGCTATTATTGTGAATGGATTCTTAAGTAGATAAGCCCATTACATGGTGATATGTGTGTCCGGATACTATCCATGCGATAGCTTATATTTTCTCATTCTTTCTTACACTGTGAACATCTACAGATTACTTATCTCTATTAAGTGTTGTTGAACTAGCCCTCTTTGCCGTGAACTGTCTTAAATTTTCTGATGCCTTTGCGTAAGAGTTTTACACTTTGTTTTTGCAATATACTCTTTCATGCATCAAACTTCTGAAATTTTTGGTCCCATTCGAGCTAGACTTCCTGTTTATAAATGAAAAGCATGAGAGCTCTGTCCTGCTAGTTATCCCTGTTATATTACATTACTTTTTCTCTCTGCTGTTTAAGATGTCCTAGGCACTGGTCTTTCACAACTCAAGGCTGTCTCTAGGATTGACAACATGTACCATCCAAGAATTTCTCATTTATGTAATGTAAAGGAGGTTTCCCCCTTGAAGAGGCTTATTTATAAGTCGTCGATCTATATTTTCTTCTATTTTGTGAGTTGGCTTCATGAAATTTGGTTTCAGAGCTTTGGATTCTAGGGTTTTGCTGCTTCAAACCAATCATAGTGTAATTTTCACTATAAATTTTTTCGATGAAGATTCATAGGCTACAAAAAAACCCATTTGAGCCTAAATATTGAGGAACGTTTTGTAATACTTTCAGACCTTGTTTCACTATATTTTCGGAGATATGATCTAAGGGAGTTAGGGTTTTTGCATGCTCCAGAATTTCTTCTCAAACAAATGGTCGAGGGAAAATCGTCATAAGTTTCGATTTAGACATCTTATTTGAAATCTGTAAAAATTGGCCAAAATTGCATGGACTATAGTTTTTTTCATGTTGATTTCAGAGCCGAAGGACGAAATAGTGACACGTGGAATTTCATACAATTTTTCTTTACTGAACCAATCCATAATTAGGTCATTGTGGGAGATTGGACATAACTTTGCCTTGAAGAATCCAAATCAGGTTTGACCTATGTTATTGGAAAGAAGACTCAGAGGGATATTACAAGACCGAATATCAAATATTTGGGATTAGAAATTGCATAGATAGATCAGTATCAATATCGAGCTTCTGAAAAGTAAGAAAAACATGTGTATTTGTTTTTTTTAATTGGATATATTTTGTTTGAAAAATCAGTTTGAAGTAATTCAAAATGCATATTGAAGCATACATAGCAGTGTTGGGTTCTATAATGCCTCCAAAAAATAATTCCACACCTGTTAAGGCCTTAGAAATCTTTACTATGACGCATGAAGATGAAGAAGTGCAACATGATACATCAAAATTACAAGAATCACTCTCGCAAAAAGTAACCAAAAATGAAATAGAAGCTAAAATGGATGGTTTGAAGAAAAGAATGGAAGCTAATATTAATGTCATCAAAGCTAAGAGGAATTGTGTGGAAGCTAAGATGGATGGATTGAATAATGGCATGGAATCTAAGATTAATGGAGTGGAAGCTAATATGGGTGGTTTGAAGAATGGCATGGAAGCTAAGATGGATGGTATAGAAGAAAGAATGGAAGATTTGAAGAAATACATGGAAGTTTTGAAAGAACGTTTGGAAAACTTTCTACAAGAAAATATTCCTAATCGTGAAAAGGTAGTAGAGGAAACTCATGATGAGAACAAAATAAATATTAATCATTATTTCATAGGCACTAATGTTGTATTTAGGACCCACCATATTCCAAAGATCAATATGAGGAAGTTTAATGGCAAGGATCCTGTAACATGGATATTACAGATGGAGCAATGCTCTGATCTCCATAATGTGAAAAACCCTCAAAATGTACGTATTGAAACTCTATATTTAGAAAAAAATACATTTGTATGGTATCAATGGCTTTGCTCTCATAAAAAAATTGTTACTTGGTCAATTTTTACAGAGGAAATGATAGCACATTATGAAGATACAAAGAGCAACACATTCTTTAGCCAATTGAAAAATCTCAAACAAAGGGGTTCAATGGGGGAGCACATTGAGGAATTCCAAAAATTGAATACAAGGTTAAAGGATATTCTAGAGGACCACATGATTGATGACTTCATAGGGACTTTAAAGGATAACATCAAACATGAAGTTCCCCTTTGGGAACCTGATTCATTGGAGAAGGAATTCAGGTTGGCAAGAAAAATTGAAAGCAAAATTATGGTGACAAGGAAGCCTACAACTCACAACTATAAGATGTAAGTGTTACTACTCCTAGAATTCCACAACCTACACGGTTGACACTGCAAAAATTGGAAGAAAAAAGCGAAAAATGGCTTTCCTATATTTGTGATAGCAAATAGACTAAAGGAAATAAGTGTGCTGAGAAGAAATTATTTCACATAGACTGTGAAGAGGAGGAAGAAAACACTACAAGGAAAATACCCTCTAGCGGATGTTTTTGAGGAACCCCTTATAAAAATACCCCAGACATCCATTTCCAGCGGAGGTTACTAGAGGAGGTTGGGAGGTGGAGTTTTTTGCGAATGTTTTTTGTCCGGTGCGCTTATCATCCTAAACCTCCCCAGTGCATTCAACAAGAGAAAGCACCAATGCACACAAAACATTGGCACAATGGACACCATGCGCTCCGTACACACCCGCCTAGTGTGTCTTATTACTGCAGCGCACCAGTGCTTTACAACTCTTCCACACCGACGCGTCCTAAAACCCCACGCCAAAATTTAAACTGCCCAGTGTGGTCTTAAGAAACTGCATCGGTGTGCCTATAAAACCTCGCGCACCAGAACAGGGTTAAATAATAAAAAAAATTACGGCCCAAAAAACTGCATTTTTCACTTTTCTCAATGCTCCAGAGTTCTCAAGCACTGGTGCAATGTTAGCAATATGATGCAGAGTGTTGTCCTTGATGGCAACCCACTTGATGAAGATGATGACAACCTACTTAATGAAGTTGTTCTTGATGCTTGATGAGTTTATTAATGATGTAAATCTGATGTTCTACAAGTAGCTCAGAAGTAACAGAAGAAAGGAATTTCAGGAAGTGCCAAAGAAATGATAAATAAGGTATGTCACTATGCATATGCGGATTTGTTAAGGCAAAGTAGCGTATGTACGCGGATAAGTACGTGCCAAGTCGCGTATGTTCAATTGCACTCTAAAAGAATAAAACCAGGGGTTACTACCATGGTATTGACCCATTGTATTGAGCGTTGGATTGTCTATGTGATCCCGTCCAGGAATACCATCGGAAGTTGTGTGGTTTTGGCTCATGGTATTGTCAAAGGCTAGATCTATTTAAGGAGAAGAAATTCATTGTGCAAGGTGGGTGCATGAGTCTAGGTTTGAATGTATACTTCACTCTGAAGTATGTCTGAATGGAAAGGGTAACAGTTTGATGATAGATCTGAATCTATGATGCACCTATGAAGAAAATGATGAAGAGGGATCTCTAGATCTGAAATGTATATGTATTTTCTAGATCTGTTTATGGAATGATTAGATCTGTGATTTGGCGAATCTGTGCTGAAGTAAAGAATGAAGATCTGAGATGTTTATCTGTTCTGGAGAGCTGTATTTCCCTAAAATGTCTAAAGATCTATACGCAGGTTCGTCAAGGAGAAAGCGCGTATATACGCGGTTTGTATTCAGCTAAAGAGTGTATGGGAATTGAAGTCAGCTTTGAAATGTGTGCAGATGTATACGCGGGTTGGTATTTGTAAAAGCACGTATATACGCAGGTTCAGTGAAGAAAAAGCGCGTATGTAATTTAGGGTTTGCTGAAGTATGTGGTATGAAATGTCTGATCTGTTCTGCTGTTTTACTGCTATCTGTCAATGATGATTTGGGTTGTTCGAATATTGATTATGCTGCTATAGAGCAAGTTTTTGGTTTGATGAATGTTCCCTGAGCTTAATTGTGTGGGTTGGATCCAGTATGAAAATTGATGAAACGTGGTCCACAAAGGTGCTGAAGGTTGAAGCCTTCAGTCAGGGGGTTGTAGCTCCCTTCCAGGAGAGGCTGGTAAACGAGAGCAGGGGGTTGTAGCTCCCTTCCAGGAGAGACTAGTAAACGAGAGAAGGTTGTAGCCTTCTGCAGGTGGGTGCTTGTGTGCTGGTATGAGTCTGTGCCAGTCATGGTTGTAAGATGTTTTCTCTATAATAAAATATTGAAGGCTGAGACAACGGCAGCGGTGGTTTTCTCCCGACTTGGGTTTCCACCTAAAATCCTAGTGTTCATGTGTGATGCTTATGTGTGATGGTTTATTCTGTTATTACTGCACATGCTTACTGTTAACTTAACATCAGATGAATGAATTTTGCAAAGAACTAAGTTAAGAATTATCTGTATAATTAGATCTTTGTTCATACGCGAGTTTTATGAAGGATATCCACGTATATACGCTAGTTGGCTTCAGCAAAGTAGCATATGGGTTTTAGTGAATGGAAAAGTAAAAAGTTTTGAGTAAGTCCTAAATACTGATTCACCCCCCCCCCTCTTACTGTTTTTCCCAACATGCAACTTATCTTTGTCTAAGCCACCCTGACATCGGTGCTCCCATTGCACCCATTACACGCACTACTGTTGTGCATTTCCCACCAATCTCCAACTTCAATTTTGCAAAACGGTGGGAAATTTTTCTTTTGAAAATTCTACAGCCAATATGCCTCCTCGACGACCAAATGTACAGGTATTTTTCTTATTTTTAAATAACTAAGCTTTTTAGCGGATAATAATTTCAAATTACCTTAAAATTAACCATTTAAAAAAAAATAATAATAATTTGTCGTGAGGTGCGCTCGAGCCATTCGGTTTGCACCGGTTCACAGTGCTACCAGTAAATTTATAGGCCGCACCGACATCGGTACGAAAAGTATCCGGACCGGTTCTAGGGTGGTATCAAAGTTGCATTGTGTTACTTTAAAATTTTAAAAAAGTGCGGTGCAGTTGGTTACCTGGTCGTACCGTTGACCATGTGGAATAGCAGCAATGTGGTGCATTGACTTAAATATCTGCCCCGAGGCAGGTATTTTTGTCAGCGCACGACATTCCGCATTTTGACAAGGTCAACGGTGCAGCCTGGTAAAATACCGCACGGTTGACTATGTAATTATTTCAAGAGGTCGGTGCGTTAACCGAACTATATGCGAGTGTGTTGAACATTTTCTGGTGCACCGTCGCTGGTGCATGACAAAAACAAACGCACCAGTACTGGTGCATGCCTGTTTTTTGTGGCACACCGGCTGTTTTTTTTTTCCTAAAAAAATTATATATGTATTTTCCTAAATACATGTCTCATTTAATAATAAAAAAATTATTTGATATGGCGATCATTCAGAGACATGAAAGGAGAGAAGAGAGGGAATAACATCAACAATAGGCGGACCAGTATAACATGGTTCGCCTGTGAGTGGCATGAGAGAGGGAGAGAGATGTGTACCCTCGCCCTATTACAGTAGCTACCCAGGGACTCCTAAGGTAGGTAGGCCTCCTCAAGTTCTATGAGAGGGCTACTTCCATAAAGGGCCATGGTCTGTTTTTGAGACATCTTATCTGCGAGTGGAATGCCCACCTACAGGCTTTCCGGGTTGGTCCTAACCAGTGGTAGACACTCACTGGGGAGGACATATATTTCATTACAGGGCTATCAAGGAGAGGGGTGGATTTTCCCTCATTCCCAGAGGTTCCATTTGGCTATGCAACAAGGAGTTAGTTGATGTACTCCCAGAGAAACATTAGCGCAGATATATTGTCTCCTTCATATTTTTAGGTCTCCAGAGATCAGTTACGTATTGGCACATTTGGTATTGAGGAGGTGAGGTGCCTTTCACTTCTAATTTCGACCATTTCACACAACACTAGTGATGGGCAACACACTAGTTGCTTGCTTCTATATTATTTTTATTCTTTATTATAGAAGCCATGACTTGTCAGGTGGTCTGCCATTTTTTTGCAACAGTTATGTACAACCTTAGATAGATGTCATGCTCATGCACAAAGGAGGGTCAACTTCCCTTTTGCTTCAGAGATTTTTTGTTTATTTTTTGATAGGTTTCTAGAGATGAGGCCTACTTTTGTTCGGCAACCTTGTAGGTCGATGTTCGAGGCACAAATGCACATGTGGGGATAGATGATGCCCAAGAGGGGCGAGACTGTGTTTCCAGCGAGGATATCGTGTGATGCACTAGAGTTGCTAGCCAATTTTGATGAGCATCCCTTCATTATGGTCCCCTGTCCTTATGATGGTTTGGATTGGTGAGGGTGTGCCAACATCCTCTTCACATATGATGAGCCGTTGGATGATAGAGGTAATATTATTGTTTTATTTAAATTTATTCTAACATGTTCTTTAACTTGTTTTTATTAAATTGTGTAATGAAATTGTCTAATTATTATTGTGTACTTGTATATATTTTGCAGACATTGGGTCTTTTGATGGAGAGGACATGCCAACACCACCACATGATCCAGGTGTGGATTCTGATGATCACGATCAGGGTATGTCAGATGTCAACGATCATCATGAGGCCGGTGCAGAGAGACCTACTCCTGTTGGTGTGCCGGTACCGCCTTTTGCTAGGCACGAGAGGCTTGATAGCAGATACAGGATGGAGTTGGGCGACCAACTCACTACATTGATTTTTGAGGTGGGCATCAGGCCCGCTACTTTGAGAGACATACAGGCTGATGGTAGGCTATTACATATGTGGAGAGGCATGTCGCGTGACATGTACAGCCTGCTGCGGCATGTCATAGGAGCTACGACCTTAGTTACGCGATTGAGGACAACCGTTGCACATTATAGGCGTGGTCGAGATGCACCACATGGTCGATAGTCCGCGAGTAGCGATGCATCATCTGATGATCGTTCACCTCACGTCATGTCAGATGAGCAGCCTCCACTAGCATCGAGCAGCAGTCATCATGGAGAGCAGGCTATACCATCGGCCACGTCCAGTCAGCAACCTACATCATCCAGCAGTACTCATGATCATGAGCAAGCTGGACCATCGACCATGTCGAGTCATCACGATGAGTAGCCGACAATTGATCCAGATCAGCAGGCACGTGATGAACATCATGTATCTAAGCTTGTCGAGGCTACAACATTGACTGAGTAGGCCTCGACTAGTACTGTTATTAATGATGTACCACCAGTTGATCCATGACATTTATATTACAGTTGTATATTTTTGACATTATATATATATATATATATATATATATATATATATATATATAGTCCATGTATTTTATGTTCATGTTGCAGTTGTACTTAATTTACATGTTGGTGATCATCATGATGTGTATATTGTTAGGTCATGTTAGATATGTTCATTTAATGTGCAGCTTGTAGATAGATGTGTATGTGATAACAATTATTTCACATGGGATGTATATTTGATGTTTGTGTTGTGATGATGTTATATAATGTTAATTGTCTTTTGTTAGATGATCATGATCACGATGATGTTAGCGAATTTGAATGTGTTTTTTAGTCAAATATGATGTTTATACGATGGTTATCATGAACGTGATGTTTAGTAATTAATTTAATATCAAATGATCATGATATTGTAAAATTGTAATATTTGTAATTCTAATTGTATGTAAAATTCTAAAATTGCAATTGTATTTGTATTAATTGTAATTGTATGTAAAATATTTGTAAAATTTTAATTCTAATTGTAATATTTAATTTATTGTGAAATGATTGTAATTTTAATTGTAATTGTAATTGTATATATGTAAAATTGTAAAATTCTAATTCTAATTCTAATTGTATGTAAAATTCTAAAATTGTAATTGTAATGGTATATATGTAAAATTGTAAAATTGTAATTGTAATTGTAAATTTTAAATTTGTAAAATTGTAATTGTAGATATATAAAATTCTAATTCTAATTCTATGTAAAATGCTAGTAAAATTTTAATTGTATTACTATGAATTGATTGTAATTGTAATTGTAATTGTATGTAAAATTCTAAAATTGTAATTGTATGTGAAATTGTAAAATTGTAATTCTAATTGTAATTCTAATTGTAATTTTAATTGTAATTGTATGTAAAATATTTGTAAAATTTTAATTGTATTAATGTGAAATGATTTTATTAAAATATTTAAATTTGTAAAATTTTAAATAATTGTAAAATAATTAATCTAGAATAATATGAATTATTGTAACATAATAAAGTTTAGAAAATAATGCAAATAAATTCATGTACTTTAGAATTATCATGATTTTTATTATGATCTTACATACAAAAAAAATAACTTTATATAGTACGCCATTGTTTTTTAGATCAACATAATTGCAAATTATCAAGTGAAATATTTATTTTAACATTAACACAATGCAAATTACCAATTAATTCAAAATACATATTATAATTTTTCGAAAAACCCATCTTAAAAAGTATAAATATTTATGAAATAACACATGTACCATATCACTCTCGGTTCTCATGATCACCCTCATTATCTTCCAGCTCACATGGCATGATAACACTATTGTTCTCAAAAGTATGTTTTGATCTAGGGTCATGTATCAATACGAACCACCAATCCCTATCCAACACATCTAGGTAAAAAAACACCTGGTTGTAGTGTTTGGGGAAAACATAGGGCTCCTTAGCTTCATCCCACATATTTCTAAAGTTGATACATATCAGCCTACTATCACAATCTTCCTTTACATAATTCCGATCAAAGGTGTCCCACCACTTGCACCTAAAAATAACACATTGGAAAGAAGAGAAATCCACTTCAATGATCTCTTGTATCTTTCTGACGTAACCTAACGTCCCTCAGACTAGGTTTTGATCACGGTGGCTAGATCGACTAGATTGATCGAACTTGACTTCCACTCCACAGTCTTGTGTGATGTTTCCAGCATCGGCATTTTCTGTGCGAAAATGGTGTCCATATGCCCACATAGATGGAAACAAATATACCTATTATAAAAAAGTTAAGAAAATCATAGTTTCATGTGTCTTATAATAACCCAACAGTTAAAATATGAAATATAGACGTCTTATAAGTTTCAAATTTACATTTAAATTAAATAGATTATTACCGAGTTGTTGCACCCAATCCCTAGATTTAGCGCATCCTCTTCAGCACACAGGTAACGACCGGTTGCACCGTATTTCTCTCTAACTTGGTCAGCAACCCAACTGTTGGGGCATATTTTTGGCATATTTTCTTTTAAATGATCGGGATAAGGCACACTTATACCATTCAACCATCTGAATTCTTTCCTGTCACTATCCCATTTCATCCTCTTTTGTTCGTACAATGCGACCCACGGTTGTGTCGCTTCAGAATTCTAAAGAACGAATTTATTGATTGCTTCAATTTTTTCATTCGCTGATGAAATAAAACCAAAATTATATAGGACTTAGAGATCAAAATATTCATTATATCGAAGTTCAATATGAATATTTACTTTGTGTAAATTTGAAAAATTATAAGTTGCTTACTCTTTATCAAGCGCTTTTTTCCACTCGTTTGGAGCAACTCCCCTTCTCTTTTGTCTTCATCCCTTTCATCATCCAAAATCACTACACCTGGTTTGTTGTCAATATAATTGATGTACTCACTGGCATAATAGAAAGACTCATACGATATGTACCCCTCTACCATAGACCCCTCGGGTTTTTTCCTTTTTCGAACAAAACCTTTCAATTTCTTCATGTACCTCTCTAAGAAGAACATCCAACAACAAGAAACCACCCCAACTAATTCAACCTCATCTACTGGGTGGATTAGAAGATGAACCTGTAATTCCATGAAACTCGTCGGCAGTTCCTTCTTAGACATACAAACAATCTCAACTATCTCTTGACGCCACCATGGAATGTTAGCAACATGAATCTCCTTTGATGTGATCCAACGTACAAATGAAAATCATTTAGATATGGCACATCCTAGGTCTTGAGAGAATTCATGTTTCACACACCCATGCATGAACAAAGGATAATGACATTGCAAAGTTATAAACACATGCAATAATATACAAAATTAGTTATGTTTTATGATCCCCGCATGGGATAAAATTTATTAATATAAAAAATAATAAAATCATACTTTTGACATTATACGCACTCTTAGAAGATTCAAATGGTCATGCAATTTCAACCCCAACAAATGGTCATCCATAGTGAAGTAGCGCCATAGTGAAGACCCGTATGAAGTTGGCACCCTCACACCCATTATAACTTCCTTTGCCAAAGATATATCATCTTTTTTTTTAAATCCATCAGACATCACCTTCTTTGAAAAACCACGAATTAGAGGGACCAGCTCCTGCCTCTGATCTCATAATTTCTAATCGTCTTGGCCAATGTTTATTTTTAGCTTTTGAAGTAATAAGTTCTTTCCTAATAGCCAATGTGTCACTTTTTTTCGATGATATGTGCCTCCATAAATAAGATGAAACATTTTTAAATATATGCATGGGATCTAATAAGTGGGTAACGTTAAGATGCTCCCAATATGGGAGGTTATAAAATATATATTTCCTTTTCATCCCAATGGGAAATTTATCAACATAGGTGTCGAAGAATTCTGGATCATCGAACACAGGCTCCCCATTTGAATCGAACATTTCTATGAACTCCTTCTCCTTCTCTCTCATATGCTCTAATACATTCAGTTGGTGTCGTTATTGGAGACCTTTGGGTTCTCTCCCGTTTACCATTGAAAGCAGATGTTGCTCTTCTGTAAGGGTGTTCTTATGGGAAGAATACCCTGGAGCAATCATACACTAGCTTTCATAGGTCCTTTGACCATATAGCTTTCAGAGAAGGTCCACAACATTTACATCCAAAATACCCTTTTATTACAAGACCTGTGAGATTATTGTATACAATTAATATGCATGGCACATTAAAGAATATCATGAAGATCAAAAAAATTACAACGAATTAAATAAATAATATGTGAAAGAATATTGTTACGAATATAAACAAATCAATAAATTAAACATGTAATTACCATATAAAACTCCTAATCCTAGATAATCATGTGTCGTGTAAGCACATATTCCATACAATGTAAAACTCCTCTCTACTTTGATGGGTCTTGATACATCGTATACATTTATCCCATCCCATAATTCCTTCAATTCATATATCAGTGGTTGTAAGTAGATATCCATATTCTTTACTTGTATTCTACCAGGGACTATGAGAGCCAACATAAGATGTTCATTCTTCACAGACAACCATGGGGGGATATTTTTATTGATCACTACTATAGGCCAAACAAAATAGTTGGTGTTCTAGAGGGAATATGGGTTGATGCCATCCATGGCTATGCTAAGTCGTAGACTTTGTACTTCATCCTTGAATTTTTTGGGCCATGTATCCTCTATATGCTTCATGGCTATTGAATCAATTGGGATTCACATAACTCCCAACTCACTTCTGTGTGAGGCATGCCATCCCTACAACATAGCTAATTCTTTACAATGAAAGAGCCTTTGAATCCTTGGGATTATAGGCATGTGCCTCAATATCTTAAAAGGAGAACCAGTACGTGATTTACCCTTATTTTTTTATTTGTCATACTTGTCATGCCCACATTTCAGACATATCTCTTTGTCTGCATATTCTCCTCTATATAGAATACAATCATTTGGACATGCATGATATGATATATGCTCAACACCCAAAATTTTCAACAATTGATTTTCCTCTTCACAGCTACCGGGAAAGACATTATCACTCGGAAGAACCTTATCTTTGAATAACATGTAGTTGGTGATCATGGAAAAATATATTAATAAATTTACATTAATGTCGATATAATTATTAACGTTCATAAAATTTACCATTTGTAATGTTCATTACTGTACTGATTATATTTCTCAAATTTATATAAGGGCGGACTTCATGGTAACTTACCTCAAAATTTCCAAGAAACATACATTCGCAAGCCAAACTTTGCTTTCAAGTTGTACAGTAACATTGTTGTCCCCAACTGGGTATACTTTCACTGACCGCTAGGTCCAAAGAGAGGAGTGATGGAAGCAAATTTAAGGCTTTCGAAAAAGGTGTCAGCGATATGGGCAACATCCCCTAGCTGATCATTGTTTCGGAATACATCTAACAACATTGTCTCCATGGCAGTCATATCCCTTAAGTAATCATCCATACCAATCTCTATTTGATTCTCTCCATTGCCAGCTTGTGAAGAACTACTATTGCTGTAGTCATTCCTAATTGGTGAATCTGGACGTAGTGGTAATTGAATCGGTGGTTGATTCAACCATTCTTGGTATCGTTCCTCTCTGATTTTTACTCTTAATTCAGTCTTCTCTCGATTTGACATTGTCATGGGGTGCAATGGAAGATGGTAGGTAGGTCGCTCATTATCACTAGAATCCTAATATTTAAAAAAAAAAAATTAGCATGATTAGTACAAAATATATTATATCAATTAGTAACCACGTTCACAATATTGCATGATTGATTGGTTTGACGTTGAAATAATTACATTAATCAATATACCAAACAATTATAATTATTACCATCATTAATGTCCTAGGATTGTGGCTAGAAGATGCAATATTGTTACAATTGGCAAGGTGAAGCTGATGTCCATTTTCATCTACCAAATGCACCTTGTGGTATGTTGCTCCTAATAAGAGCTCCCGACGTTTTGGAGCTGATGTTTGAATATTTTGTGCATCTGAACTCGATTTTGAATGTGCGTGAACCTAAAAATTTGTATACATTATAAATTTAATTAATTTTTGCATGATTGACAAAAAAAAAAAAAAATTCAATTACATAATGAAAATATAAATAAAATTTGAAGTAAATATTACGTCTTGAGATGGATAGGGAGAACTCTGCGATGGAATTTGAGAAATATTATGGAACGAGCTAGATTTTGAAGAATTTTCCATTCGATATAATTATGATATTTTCTCCCTGCATTCGAGAAAAATCAACAATAAATTTGGTGCACACACCTAAAAGTAATTTCAGTGAATTAAAAATGGACTTCGTGTTATCAGTGCTAATATATAGATCACCGAACCGGTGCATTTTCGTTAATGTGCACCAGTGCCATGATATAAATGGATGCTCCGGTATGGTGATATTAAGTAACGCACCGGCGACGAATACCGCAAATAAAAAAAGTGCAACTCTATTTTCTTTTAGTGAAAAAAAAAACGGTAAATTGAAAAATGGGCAGGAGAATATTTTCGAAAATCTAATTTCATAAAACAATTCTTTAAATACTAAACACTTTTCATTATTTCACTTTTCAACCAGAGATTTGTAGGAGACATACCTGGAGTAACAGAGCACGAGAGCATTGTGGAGCAACGAAATATGTTCGAACAGAAGTATTTAGACAATCAGAATTCCAAACCTCTGGTGATTCAAACCCTGTAGCATAGAATTTCAAACAATCTCGTGATTAAAGTTTATTGTTTTTTTACTTTTTCTGCAGTTTTTTTACGCAGTAAGAAAAATATTTCAATTTCTTTTTCATTTTCAGAAACAAAATAAAAAATAAAATAAAAAACCATTTTTACCCTAAACCCTACATTATTTTTAATTCTGCCCTTTCTTCTCCATGTTTCTGTGATTTCAGAATTAGGGCCTTTCATTTTAGATTTATAGGGTTTTTGTATTGCTATATATAGGCCTAAGACATCCAACCCACGGGACGACTTGCATAGCCGTATCCCAATCCATGTTAGCCCTTGTGTGAATTTTTGAAAAAGAGATTTTGTTTTATCGGTGTGCCTTGTGTACCCTAGCGCACCGGTGCGTTGTATTATCCTAGCGCACCGTGAAAGTACTATGATAAAAAATTTAAAAACATTTTTTTTTTTAATTAGTGCGCCATATGTAAAATAGGTCAGCAGTGCGCTATTTCATTATGGCGCACCGCGAACATGTTGTTTCGCAAAAAAATGTTTTATTGTGTTAATCGATGCACCATGTAACATATAACGCACCGCACTGGGTCTCCTAGTTGACAGAGAAGAACCGTATGGTGGTCCCTTGTTTGCGCGGGGCGTTTATGCTACAAAAACCAACATTGAACGATATTTATTGTTTTCTTTGTGTTAATTAGTGCGATGGTTAACATGTAATGCACCGGTGCTCCTTGTTGACATAGAGCACCGTATGGTCTATTATACTATTTTTGTGGTGTGTTTATAAGACACCCACGCACCGACGTCAGTGTGTACACCATGAATAGTGCACTGGTTACTTGATATATTTTTTTTACCAGAAAATTTGACAATTTATTTATAAATATATTAATGAATGATATGGTATAGGTTTCATATTGATAAAGAAATGGCTGACAAGATATCAAGTAACAAAAATACTGATAACACATCAAGAAAAGCAAAAAAGGAAAGCTCTTTGTAAATTCTTTACAAAAAAATTTATTTTTGAACTATATGTATTGTTCACTGTGTATCATGCAGAGCCGCAAAATGACGAAACTCGATAAGATTATTTCTGATCTAGGACTAGAAGAGAGTAAAATGTTGATGGAAAATTTGCAAAAGGATGAATCAGGTGAATGAAAAAATACTATCGATCGAATATGAGTTTCTTTTTTTAATTTTCATTAATAATATACTTAAAATTATCAGATAACATGTGTCAAACAATATATTAATTCGCATCTGTTTAATGTTCTACAGAGACCAACAACTCAGAAAAGGAATTTTGTTCTAAGAAAAGAAAAAAATGGAACATGCAAATGAAAATGAATTGCTCCTTAGCTTATCTGGAGTGGTGTTGGAGGTTAACAAAAGGGGGAAGAAATTTTACAAAATTTTGAGGGATCTAGTGGAATGAATGTATATATGTTCTCTCCACTTACAATACAAAAATCAATCCAATGATTCCAAGAACCAAATTTTATCTAAACTACAGGAAAAGTTTCCAGAGAATTGGTTAATGAGACATGTCAGACTTTTAATAGAAAAAACGTACAACAACAAAAAAGAAGGAATGAAAAAGTAATATTCCTTTAAATGTTTGTCTAGAATTATTTATAAATATCACTTTTGTTATATTTACTTTTCATATATCAATATAAAAATTAAATAGTTTATTGTCACGTTACATTTTCAGGAAGATTATGAAAATATCAAAAGATAAATGAGCTGATATTAGAAATATGCCAGTAGGAATGTCCAAAAAGGTGTACAAGGAGATGGTTAAAGAAATGGAAAAAATTGCATCGCATGAGGAGCCATCTCAACAATAACATGCTTCAAATGTAATATGTAATCATTGAATTTTTCGATCATTAGGTACAATAAATAAACAATGTAGCATTAAATATTAATTTTCAAGTATTTTCTTGCAGAAAATAAAAGAAAATGGAACCCATTCAGCGCATAAAACATGAGGACAAGGAAGAAAAGGGTTGATATCTAAGTTTGTGAGTAATTGTTACTTCCTTATAACAACTTAACTAGATTTCATTTTTGTATTTTTTAAGTTGTTCTACAAAAATCATCATTGAATGTCTTCAAACAGGTGCTAACATACAAAGAAGAACCATCAGGCGAATTGATTAACTTGGGTTAAATATGGGTTGTGAGTATATGTTAGCATATCAGAAATCAATTGTGGAATTTGTAAGCATCTATCGATCTTGTTTTACTTAGCTCCATCTATAATTAATAGAACAAAAATTATTCATATTAAATATATGATTTTTTATGGGTTATAAAACTTGTAGGAAACAAAGTATGGAACTGTGCCAACATATGAAATCTTGAAAGATGGCATACTGCATGGTTTTGAAAGAATGTGTATAGTTAATGAGTTAATTGTTGTTATGGTACGTCATTTCTTTTCGATTTACATTGATGTATATTATTTAATATTGCAATTTTCATTATTATCACCAATGTATATACACTCATTACAGTTTATTTTGATGTTTGTAGATGGAAGGTGAAGAATATCAAGAAAACAATCAACATCGTGAAAAAAACATTCCTGAAAATAACCCCAAGTCATGGAAGTAGCTCTAGTAGTGACAACAATTCAAGTGAAGAATGATTATCACTATGTTTGGATATCAAAGCAAGGCGTTGTATTTTATGAAATATTTGTTTGTGAATCAGACATTTTGTTTAATGTAATGGCAGTGTCCCAACTGAAAGACAAAGGGATACCAATAACTGTCCCATTTTGTATGACAAAGACTTCCATATATATATATATATGTGTGTGTGTGTGTGTGTGTGTGTGTGTTTTAATTTATTCTATTGTGTTCTCCATTGTCACTGTGAAATGTAACACCACTAATTAAATTTATGGATGATTAAATATTAAAATGAAGATATGTGAAATTTGATGATATGATACAAAAAATTAATCCAAACATCACATTCAAATGCGCTGATAAAAATTTAATTCATATGAATATTGTTATAAGATATGTGTCGTCTTTTTATGAATAATGAATTTTAAAAATCACAATAATTATGATATGATATTACAAATTAATCCAAACATCACATTCAAATGTATTAATAAAAAATTAATTAATATAAATACTGTTATAAGATGTGTCGACTTTTGATGAATAATGAATTTTAAAAAATCACAATAATTGCACTGTCATAGGTCGATGTTTCAAAAAAATGCAAACTGAACACCGGTGTGTGTCAGTTACTGTACACCGGTGTGTTTGTATGATACAGCGCACCGATGCATTTCTACTACCTATATTCACTGCACAAATACCAATACCAATTTTTAATCTCGGTGCGTTTATGAGATACTACGCACCGGTGCGTTTATGTGAGTCTACACACTGGGGCATTTGTACCTATGGGCACCGCAAAAATACCAATACGAATTTGAACAAACGATGCATTTTTTGGATACTGTTCACTGGTGCATTTCTACGACCTATGGGCACCGCACAAACCCCAAGACCAATTAGAACGGCCCCATGCGTTGTATCACCAACATTGCACCTCGGTGCATTTTATACCTTGACGGCCCCGTGCATGCACCTTCGACTGCCCCGGGTTACCTTCTAGATGACACGCACCAGTGCATTGACACCTTCATAGCGCACCAATGAAAAAAAATCCATAATAACCTCTGGTCGCCCAGTTATTTTAGTTGTGTTGAAATTCGGCTAAAAGCTCTGCCAAAACCTTCGTAACCATAAACGGATGTTGTAGCAAATGTTTTTTTGACAAATTTGGCCAATTTTATAACACTAAAAACCTCTTTTATAACCTCTACTAGAGGGTATTTTCCTTGCAGTGAAAGGAACAAGAAACTTCAAAAGAAGAGTATATACACCAAAAACCAACTCTAGAGGAAGAAGAAATGAATCCGACCATATATTGTAATTCATTGGTAGGAATTACCACTCTTGAAACTATCAAGATAGAAGGAAATATCAAGAAGAAAAATGTAATAGTACTAATTGATTTAGGTAGTACCCTTAATTTTATTCATTGTAAGGTAGCCAAGTAATTGAATTGTTTCTTATACCCAGCACCAGAGTGTCAAGTGATGGTTGCAAATGGAGGAAATATAAATTTCTCTGGAAAGTTCCATAATGTAAAGCTAACCATGGGACAATATGTATTTAATATTCCAATCCTCTCCATTCCAATGGATGGTGTTGATGTTGTACTAGGAGTACAATGGTTACAATATTTGGGGACGGTAGCTTTTAATTTTCAAGAACTTTTCTTAAAATTGTTTTCGGAAGGAAAGGAACCTTAGTTACGGGGTATCACATCAAATTCGTGAAAGATAATAAGCTCTAATGTCATGAAAATCTTCTGAAGAAAGAACAATGAGGTGTAATTGCAAAATTATGCTCACTAGAAGTTCCAACATCAAAATTATCTATTTCTCCAAATCTCCAAAAAGTATTGGAAAATCATTCCAAGGTGTTTGAAACTCCCAAAGGACTCCCACCTATTCATGATCATCATCATGCTATTCATTTTATTCCAGGTAGTGTTCCTCCAAACATCAGGTCCTATAGATATCATTATGTCAAAAAGAGCGAAATTGAATGTATGATTGCAGAAATGCTAGAGGTTGGTATAATTCAACCTAGTCAAAGTTCTTTCTCTGCTCCAGTAGTATTGGTGCACAAGAAGGATGGATCATGGCGCATGTGTCCGGATTATAGGGAGCTAAATAAGCTCACTATTAAAGATAAATTTCCCATTCCTGTGATTGATGAATTATTGGATGAATCACATGGAACAATTTATTTCACCAAGTTGGATCTTCATTCAGGATATAGCTATCAAATTAGAATGAAGACTGAAGACATTCTGAAAATAGAATTTAGAACTCATGAGGGTCATTATGATTTTTTGGTCATGCCTTTTGGCATTACCAAGGCACCTTCTACATTTCAAGGGCTGATGAATTCCATTTTCAAACCCTTCCTTAGAAAATTTATTCTTAATTTTTGATGATATACTAAACTACAACAGGTCTTGAAAGGATCATGTTCAACATGTTGATAGGGTGCTCAAACTATTGGAGGAGAAACAAATATATGAAAAAACCTCCAAATGTTTTGTTTGGAGTACAAGAGGTGGAATATCTGGGTGATATTGTATCTCAGGAGGGTGTTAAGGTAGACCCTAACAAAATTAAATCCATTAAGGAATGGAAGGTCCCCACAACCATAAAGCAGTCGCGAGGATTTCTCGGGTTAATAGGGTATTATCGCAAGTTTGTTAAGGATTATGGGGGAATAACATCGCCTCTAACAACATTATTGAAGAAAGATGCATTTTCATGGACTCCTGAAGCAACTAAGGCATTTGAACATCTTAAAGAGGAAATGTGCCAAGCACCGGTATTAGCTACACCAAACTTCACAAAAACCTTTATTGTGGAATTTGATGCCTCGTGAAATGGAATTGGTGTTGTTTTAATGTAATAATGAAGACCCATTTCTTTTGAAAGTCGTCCAATTAAAGGAAAGTATTTACAGAAAGCTATTTATGAGAAGGAAATGTTCGAAATACTACATGCACTAAATAAATGATGACCTTACCAAATGGGAAGATACTTCAAGGTAAAAATTTATCATGATAGTCTTTAATATTTTTTGGAACAAATATTATCTTCAAAAGAGCAGCAAAAATGGGTCACAAAGATGTTGGGTTATGACTTTGAAATAATCTACAAAAAAGAGAAGTTAAATGTTGTTGCAGATGCACTCTCAAGAAAGGATGAGGATGTGGAAGCATTACTTTGTGCCATTTCTATTATTCAACCAGATTGGATAAATGAAGCAAGGGAGGAATGGAAGAATGACGAAGAAGTGTGGACACTCATTCAAAATTTGTAGCAAAAGCCTAGTATATCTGATACATTTAGTTGGAAAAATGATTCCTTATGGTCCAAATATTGCTTATATATTTGTAAGAATTCCCAACTAAAACAAAAGATTATTTTGGAATATCACACCTCTCCCTTAGGAAGACTCTCGGGATTTTAAAAAACTTACCACAAGGTGAATAAATAAATTTTTGGAATGGACTTAAATATGATATTCAGAATTTTGTGGCGAAATGTTTGGTTTTCCAGCAAAATAAAGTTGAGACAATTAGAACCTCGGATATGCTACATAATTTATCCATTCCAATTCAACGTTGGGAGCAGGTTTCAATGGATTTTATCACATTTTTACCTAATTCTGAAGGAAAGAGTGTCATCATGGTGGTGTTTGATAGACTTACCAAGTATGCACACTTTTGTGCATTATCTCATCCATTTAAAGTGAGTACAGTTTCTACTACATTATGGAAAAAATTCAAAATCTACATGGAAACCCAAAGATTATTGTAAGTGACAAGGATCCCATTTTCACTGGAAATTTTTGGATGAAATTATTTTCTTGTTTGGGTACTCAACTAGCTCATAGCTCATCTTATCATCCTCACTCCAATGGGAAAATTGAGATAGTCAACAAATGTTTGGAAGGATATATTTGTTGCTTTGTATATGAAAAACAAACACAATGGGTCAAGTGGTTACCTCTGGCTGAATGGTGTTATAACACTTCCTTCCACATTGCATCAAAAATGACCCCATTTAGGTAACTTTAGGGATATCATCCATCGTCCATCACATCATCTTTAAGAGAAAATTCTAAGGTTCAAGAAATGGAAGATCACATCGAGCATCAAAAACAAGTTCTCCAACTCTTAAAGGATAACCTAAATTTGGCACAAAATCGAATAAAACAATAGTTAGATCAACATCACAGTGAGAGAATTTTGATGTAGGAAACTGGGTATTTTTATGTCTACAACCATACAAAAAAATTTCCCTCAAGCAAGCTAAGAATGATAATAAATTATCGCCAAAGTAATATGGTCCTTAGAAGGTGTTGTAAAATATTGGTACTATGGCATACAAATTGGAGCTTCCTGCATCTTCCCAGTGCACACAGTTTTCCATGTTTCATGCTTAAAGAAGGCTATAGGTGAAAAACTTCCAATTCAAACAATATTTCCAGAACTTATGAGGAAGGAATAATCATATTGGAACCTGAAGAAATCACGAAAACAAGAACTCGACAGGTACGAAATCGATCAATTTCAGAGTATCTCATCAAGTGGAAGAACTTACCCACTGAAGATTCCACATGGGAGGATGATAACTTTATATATAAGCATCCAGAACTACTCAAGTGTTGAGGAAAACCCTTTTTTGAAGGAGAGGGGTGTTAGTGTCAATTAGTTCTGTCAGTTGCTAGTGATCAAATTATGCTCTATAGTATGGTTGATAGGGTTGTTGAGTCCCAAACTTGCACCTTTCTTATACACCTTTCTAGACCTTTCCATTCACCTGGACCTTCTAAGTCATCAATATCATTGCATATTAATCATAAAAGAGCATTTAAAATGGTTTTTAACTATGTTTTGTGTCTGCTGTTTGAATTATATTTTTGCTCATTGAGCTGCGGAATCTTGTCACTTTCCGCAGCTGCTGCAACTTTCTGCAGCCATTTTGTTAAAGTCTATATTGCAGGTGTCTTCAGGCAAATCGAGCCACATGGGCAAGTTGGAAATGACATGGACATGGATCGAGTCCTATTGGCTCAGTCGAATTCACCTAAGAAGGCTGTGGTCAAAGGTTGTCAAGCGGTGGTCAACCGAAGAGTCCCACGGTGACAGAACTCTGTTTTTCACCACGTGAAGATTTGCGTGGCCATTTCTAAATCACGGGAGACATATCAACACCTGTAAACGGCTCCATAAGCCGAATCCAACGACCACTCTCCATAGATTTAATATTCACGGTAGCCATGATGCTAGATTTCTGGACGTGGTGGTTCACGTGTCTTGTATCAGCGCAGAATGTAGGAAATCAGTTATGACATTCTCTGTTATAAATAATGTGTTCTCATATGCATAATAGTTAGTTGCTGTAATGTAATTTGCTGGATAGAAATCCCACTGTACCGTGACATTGTTTCTTTGTTATGACTGCATTTTAAATATATGAGAAGACTCTGTTCATAAGCATAATTCGTGTTTGATAGCTGCTTCCTGAGGATTGTGCAGAGGGCCCCTGCACACGCCGAGGTTTTGTGTATTATTGTATAGTTTCATGCTTCATTTCCTTACGTTCATTGTGCCATAGTCATTCACGTGTATATATTACATCTTTTATGGTATTAACGTTTTATTTCTGTTCATAATTTTTCATACTTTATACTGCTGTTAACTGATCAGTGTCTTTGTTCCGGATTATAATAGGCAACCCGAGCATTTGCACATAGTTTTATAATGACTAATGACATGGAATCAATCTTGTCCTTCTGCTGATTTATTTTTCTTAGCTTTTAATTCCAGCACTGTTTTATTCATTTCAGTTTTGTACATTTGCTTTACTAGTTAGATTAGATATTAAACTGCTCATTTCATTATCAGTTACCTCCGAAAGCCATAGCGAGACTAATGGTGAGGGATTGCAGTATGAATGTGTAGTTTGATGTTAGTTTATTTTTCTGCAAGTTAGATATTAAATTGCTCATTTCATTATCAGTTACCTCCAAAAGCCATAGCGAGACTAATGGTGAGGGATTGAAGTATGAGTGTGTAGTTTGATATTAGTTTATTTTTCTGCAAGTTAGATATTAAATTGCTCATGTCATTATCAGTTACCTCTGAAAGCCATAGCGAGACTAATGGTGATGGATTGAAGTATGAGTGTGTAATTTGATATTAGTTTATTTTTCTGCAAATTAGATATCTGATTGCTCAAGTTGTTTATGATTACCTCCGAAAGCCATAGCGAGACTAATGGTGAGGGGTCAGAATATGAGTTGATGTAATTTGATTTTAGTTTTACTTTGCTTGCAATCTTTGGATTTCTTTGAGTACAGTTTCTTTTGTGTTTAGACAGCAGCAAGGATAATGGTTTTCATGATCAATAGTTCATTGTTTGTTTAACTAGAATAGTGGCACATTTTCATTTTCTTTTAGAAATTAATTTTATCATTGTATGTTTCAAAATCTTTTTGAAGTTTGAAGTTTGGGAAATCATTATAAAGGACATCATTTCCTTGAACATTCATAACCATACTTGTCTTTTAGAAATTCTATCTCACATTAGGAAACCAACCAAGATAAATAAAAAACCCAAAAACGACAAAAAGTAAGAGATAGGTTATCTTGCACATATAGTGCGCCACACTTCGTCAGCTTACGAATCCCGGATTGACAAATTAATGTAGAAATTTAGGACACACTAAATTGGTCAAACATTTTGGCGCCGTTGCCGGGGAAGTGTAACTAGGTAGCCAATTTCTTAAAAAAAAATATAAAAGAAGGGAAAACTTGATAACTTCTTGAAGTATGCTCTCCTCTTGCACCTAGTGTGATCTGGAGGATCAGAAAAGAGAGTTATTGGTTCAGTAATTTCTTAAGTATGCTCTCTTCTTGCACCTAGTGTGACCTGGAAGATCATAAAGAGAATTATTAGCCCAACTTAAAAAAAGAAATAATAAAAATGACATGCATAGAGCAAGAGATTCTAGGAGAAGGTTTATAGCTAAAGCCAAGAGTTCGATTTTCACAACTCCATCTTCTTCAAGGCTTAGACAAGATTCACCACCATCTACCCCTAGCCTTAAGATTTTTGGAATTCAAGGAGCAGCTGAATTAGAGGATTCTCCTATACCACCTACTAAATCTCATTTAGAAAAGGACCCTTTCTTTACTTCTACAGGAGAGTATATAGTAATCAAAGAAGTAGAATCACCTGAAGAAGAAAAGGAAGAGACTCCCTCTAATCCTCCCTTGATAGAAGAACCAGAGGACTTTGAGGACTCTAAAGAAACTATCATGGCAGAGGAAATAATAGATGGATTCGGAGGTAGAGATAGAGGTAGAGGAGGAGGAAACAATGGAGACAACAATGGTGGAGGTGAAGGTAGTAATGGAAGAAATAGGGAAGGATACAACTTGTTTGGATTCCCTATAGTTGATGAGGAAACTCATACAACGATAAAAAACATCTCACCATCTGTCCTCCCTAACTTTTATGGATTGCGAAGTGAGGATCCTGAAACATTTCTATTTGAGTTTGAAGTCGTGTGCCGAACCTATGACTATATGGAAGACTCTAAAAAACTCAAACTGTTTCCTTCAACATTGAAGGGAGCCACTTTGAAATGGTTCATGGGATTAGTCACCCAATCTATTAGGACTTGGAATGATATGAAACAAAATTTTTTGGATAGATACTTGGACTATTGTATGCCCACCAATCACAAGGATGAGGTATTCAAAATGGTGCAAAAAGAAGATGAAAATTTGGAAGATTTACTTGAAAGATTTCAATACAACTTAAAAAGAGCAAAGATGAGCAACTTAGATGAGGAAAATTTAAAAGCCCTTATATTAAAAGCCATTAGAGATGAGTGGATAGATATTTTAAACATTATGGGTAAAGGAGACATTTCTCAACTTCCACTTCGTGACATAACAGAACTATGTGTCCATCTCTCAAGGGGAAAATCTAAAACGGGAAAAGGGCCTATAGATCCTTCTCTTATCAGGGCAAACAAATCTGCAACTAGATCAGTAAGTAGGGAAAATATTGGCAATATGCTTGATGAGTTCAAAACTAATATCTTAGGGAGCCTTAGTGAACAACTAGACACCCTTAAAATTCAAAACAAGCAGAAAGCAGAAACTAATGCTCTAGCCATCTTTTGTCCGAAATGTAGGAAGAAACATGCTTTAAGGGAATGTCCCTTGGATGCAAAATTTGTAGAAACATGTATGATTTGCTCAGAGAATCATGAGACCAAGGATTGTCCTTCAATTCCTGGACTCAAAGCTGTCTTAAAAGAAGACCCAAATTCAGTAGAATCTCTCTGTTTTGTTGCAAGAAGACCAACTCAAGGGTTTAGAAACCCTATGAATCTTCAAACCTCACCAAATTGGAATCCTTGGCAACAACCTTGGCCCCAACCTCAAAATTTATATCAGCCATGGGTACAAGGTATGCAAAATCCTTATGGGAGATTTTCTCAATTTTATCAATATCCTCCATCTTTTCAAAATCAACAAGCTCCACAACTTCCAAACCCAAATCCACAACTTTCATTGCCATTTCCACAACAACAACCTTCTCAACAAAATCCAAATCCTCAACTCATGCTCCCATACCAACAAAAGACAAATCAACTTCCACCTCAGCCATTGCCAAATCCTAACAATAAAAATCCTCAGAATACTTACATGATAGAAGGACAACAATTTCCTAACTATATGATTGTTCCTCTCAATGATGTACAACTCAGATCTGGTAGAGTTTTAGAAAAACCTTCTATAGATGTCCAAGAGCAAGATACCTCTGAGGAGGACTCTCTTAAAGCCAATAAGGATTCTGAGGAAACATCTCTTCAAAACTCGAACATTCAAAAAGAGAAAGAAAAGTTAACACCCACAACTCCTATAGTTGAGCAACCTGCATCTTCATCCACACCTCCTTTCCCTGAAATATTACAAATTGATAAAGGGGTGGAAAAAAAAATCTTGTTGCCTAACTATGATTTTCTAGATGAATTAAAGAATGTTTGTATCAAGATTCCCTTGCTACAAGCCATTCGAGAGATTCCTATGCTAGCAAAAACAATAAAGGAATTGAGTCTCAAAAGACCAGGAAGGAAACTAAAAGACACAAGAAGAATCCACCTGGTAGGAAAAATTGCAGATATTATGATGGGAAAAATTACCATGCAGAAGTATGTAGATCCAGGAAGTCCAATTGTCAAGACACATATAAATGGGATGGAAATTCCAAATACATTGATTGACTTAGGGGCTGCTATCAACATTATGAGTAGACAGACTATGGACCAGCTAAAACTTCCTAACCTTCTTTTTACACCTGCTTTACTGCAACTTGCAGATCGATCAATTATTAAACCAGATGGTGTATTAGAAGATATTTCAGTCTCCTTAGATTCTTGGGAATATCCGGTAGATTTTATTATTTTGACTCCCAAGAGTAATCTAGGAGGACACCCACTTATCTTAGGAAGACCTTGGCTAGCCACAGCTGATGCTTTTATTAGTTGTAGATCTGGGGATATGTACATTTCTAATAGTAATTCGACAAAGAAATTCAATTTGTATCCTCCAGCAAAAGCAATCACAGAAGTAGGATACAATGAATGGGTTGATGATGAGGACACTATACAACCTGTCTTTACCATTTCTGAAATCAGTGAGGATAGTCAAATTCTGAACACATTAGAAAATTTTAAGACATCTTCAGAATATGACCCCACACAATTTCAGTTGGAATCTGACATAGAATATTTATCATCAAGACAAATGTCTCTTTACTCTATGGAAGAGTTTGGTAGTTCTACTATTGAGATTTTTCCAGGAAAGACATTGAATATCAATAAAAATTTGGAAAAGTCACAACAAGAAGAACTAACCAAAATCTTGCAAAAAAATTCTACTGCATTTGCATGGGAGTATATTGACATGAAAGGCATTGATCCTAAGACTTGCATTCATCACATCTATATTGAGGAAAATAGTAGACCAATCAGACAACCTCAAAGAAGGATGAATCCAAACCTTAGGGAGATAGTGAAAGAAGAGCTCCAAAAACTACTCAATGTAAACTTCATTTATCCAATTTCAGATAGACGATGGGTTTCTCCTTTGGTTATAGTACCTAAAAAGAATGGTAAATGGAGGGTATGCATTGATTATAGGGAATTGAACAAAGCAACTTTGAAGGATCACTTTCCTTTGCCTTTTATCGATCAGGTATTAGACACATTAGCAGGTAAAAAGTACTTTTCATTTTTGGATGGTTTTAGTGGCTAGAATCAAATTCAGGTAGCACCTGAAGATCAAGATAAGACCACATTTACTTGTCCATGGGGAACTTTTGCCTACCGAGTGCTTCCTTTTGGGTTATGTAATGCACCAGCAACATTCCAAAGAGCGGTACTAGGAATTTTTTCTGATCTAATCCATGATTGTGTAGAGGTTTATATGGATGATTTTACAGTTTATGGTAATTCATTTGAAGAGGCATTAGAAAATTTGAAAAAATTTCTCATAAGATGTAAAGAAACAAACCTTTCATTAAGCCATGAAAAATGCTTTATGATGTTTACTGAAGGGATTGTTTTAGGACATCATATTTCGGGAGATGGAATTAAGGTTGATAGATCAAAAGTTGAAGTCATCTCCAAGTTGCCTATTCCAAATTGTCAAAGAGATGTTAGAAGTTTTCTAGGATTTACTGGTTACTATAGAAGATTTATAGAAAACTTCACTAAAATAGCATCTCCACTCTTTAAATTGCTTACAAAAGACTGTGAATTTAAATGGGATCTTGATTGTCAATAAGCTTTTAAAACTTTGAAAACAAGAATATCTGAAGCACCTATCTTGAGAGGACCAAATTGGAAACTCCCTTTCCATATTTCTACGGATGCTTCAGATACAGCTCTAGGAGCTGTGTTCGGTCAAAAAGATTTAGTTCCTTATGCCATTTATTATACCAGTAAAAATTTGACTCCCCACGAGTTGAACTATCTTTTATATTTGAAAAAGAGTTTTTAGTCGTTGTTCATGCAATCAATAAGTTTAAGCATTATATGAGGGCTGAAACTTTTATTCATGCGATCATTATGCGATTAAGATGTCTAATGAACAAACCTGTTACTAATGGAAGAGTGACAAGATAGCTCCCACTTTTGCAGGAATTCAATATTACTGTGTTGGATAGACCAGGGAAACAAAATACAGTAGCTGATTTCTTGTCTAGGATTCAGAATACTAAAGAAGATTCTTCTGTAGAGGATAAGTTTCCTGATGAATACTTGTTTGCAGTAACTATTAAGACTCCTTGGTATGTAGATATTGCTAACTATTTGGTTACAGGGAAACTGCCTCCACATTTATTTCCAAGTGAAAAAAGAAAAATTATTTAGGAGAGTTCAAAATATTCATGGATTTCTAACGAATTGTTTAAAACAGGGCCAGATCTTGTGATCAGAAGATGTGTCAGGGAAGATGAAATTCTTGATATCCTTAAGGCATGTCATGATGAACCATGCGGCGGACACTTTTCTGACAAAAGGACAGCTTATAAAATCCTCTCTTTAGGATATTACTGGCCTTCCCTCTTCAAAGATGAAAAACAATATGTCAAAAGGTGTGACAGCTGCCAAAGAGTAGGGAAACCTACCCTTTCAAATGAAATTCCATTGCAACCACAGGTACTCATCGAACCCTTTGATAAATGGGCTTTAGATTTCATAGGACCTATTAATCCACCATCTAAGCAAAAGAAGTATATATTGGTTTGTACTGATTATGTTACTAAATGGGTAGAAGCTAAAGCATTAGTGTCTGCTACTGAAAATTCAGTTGTTAATTTTCTTTATGAGGATATTTTTACTTGCTTTGGTGTTCCAAGATAAATTGTGACAGATCAGGGAAGCCAATTCACATCCAACTTGGTGGAGAAGCTGATGGAAGAATACAAAATCAAGCACAGAAAATCTACTCCTTACCATCCGCAAGCAAATGGTAATGTGGAGTCTACAAACAAAGTTCTTGAAAATATCATCACTAAAACTGTTCATCTTCACAGAAGAGATTGGATGGAAAGGCTTCCTGAAGCCTTGTGGGCCTATAGAACTACATGGATAAATACAACAGGACATTCTCCCTATGAACTTGTTTATGGGAAAGAAGTCATGCTCCCCATTGAGTTCCAAGTCAAAACCTTCAAGATGGCAGTTCAGTTGGGGATGGATTTATCAAAAGCCCAAAAGCATAGAATGGAACAGTTGAATGAGCTAGATGAGATCAGACAAGAGGCAATTCTAAGAACTGATTTAGTTCAATATTAAAGAGATAAATGGCAAGAAAAATACATCAAGGAGAAGAAGTTTCAAGAAGGAGATTGGGCATTGCTATTTGACTCCAAGTTTAAAGATTTTAAAGGAAAATTTCAGACTCATTGGCTTGGGCCATATGAGATTGACAAGATCTTTAGCAATGGCGTGGTAAGAATCAATACCATTGATGAATTTCAAACTCCTCTTATTGTGAATGGCCACAGATTAAAGATCTATCATAAGCCACTCTCAAAAGAGGAATTTGTCAAAATGTTTCAAGATCATTCTGCAATAAGGCTAGTGAAGAAGAATCCTTCTTCTCCACCAGCCTAGCCTTTGTTCTTTTCAGTTTCAAGTAAAAAAAAAAAAAAAAAAAATTGTATAAGCCTGAAAACCAATCACTGATTGGCAGTTTTATACATAAAATGTAGGGTGAAAATCAGGAGCACCTGACACCCTATATTTTCCAAAAAATATTTTCGCTGTCTCTTATTTCACAAGTTTTATGACAACCCACTCCATTTCATTCCACTTCATTTCACTTTACTCCATTTCATCTATTTCATTTCATTTCATCAATAAAATTTTCTTTCATGACCATTTTCATTCAGACAGTTATCATCTATCCACCTCCATTCACTCAAATAATTGTTGTGTTAGTTTCCGCAGCTGACACTAGTTTCCGCAGCCAGAAGCAGTTTCTGCAGCCACCACTCTGTTTTTCAAAAATTTATAGTCAAATGTTATTTCCACAATCATGAAATCAAATGCAGGTATGAAGACATATTATGAAGACATGGGGCATTCAAAGACATCAATGAGGAGCAACTGATTGAAGACCAATGAAAAATGGCAAGAATTCCAAGGTATGAGTAAAAATTTATTTCAAATGGCATTCAAGCACATTTTTACATAATTATAAACCATAGCTCCATTATATGCAATGATTGCGTTGATAACTCCGTAGCCATCCCACGATCTCTATACGATTCCCCCACAATCCTTGCATTCATTTCTAAATGGCCTCATAATCAAGCCTCCGGTCTTCATTAGTGTTCAGCTATACATTGATACTCCACCTGTAGTTAAGAAACGTAGTTGATTTGACTACGGCTTCTCTTAGCCGCACAAAATCCGTAGTCGTTGCATAAACGTGTTTGCATCTACTCTGCAGCCACCCAATTTTAAATATTGTCGGATGCGTTTTACTCCTACTGTTCTATTGATCTCACGGCTGCATTTCCACCGTGCTCACGTAACCCTTCTCTGTTCCGCTTCACCCCATTTTGTTCTCTGTTACGCTACATTCCGTATACCCATTCTCTAATATCCGCTTACAGTCACTGGTCTCTTTCATAAACCATGCTCATTTCCACTAATTCAGTCGTTTTACCTCCATTGAACCCTCCTCACGCAGACAAGTTTTAAAGAGCAGAAAGAAGGATGGGTCAGTTGTTGAGAACAGAACCAGAAGGACCTAAATTCATGGAAGGATACCCGCAAATCAAAGATATATTGAAACAGGCAAAATGGCTTCGGTTTATTCAAAAGTTTAGAGGCTACCATAAAGAGGTGACAAAAGCTTTTGCAAGGTCTTTCAATGGTCTGGAGGTAGAAATTGGGGACCTCAAATTTATGGTGAATGAGGCATCCATAGCAGCTGCTACAGGACTCCCTCAAGAAGGTGAACGCTGGTTCAAGAACAAGAGCATTAGTGATGAAGCCTGGAGAGTGATCCTACGTAACCCAGGTATGGATGTTACCATTTTTAAAATGGGAATTCCGGTTCATGCTTTAAAAGAGGAATGGGCCAGTTTACTGTTAGTTATTCAAAAATTTATCACCTGTGAGGGCTGTTTTGGGTCAATGTACATGTATCATACCCGACTGTTGATGAATTTCCTAGACAACCAGGCCCTCAATCTGCCATACTTTTTATTAAACAGTTTGAAGAAGATGTCTGTAACCGTCCAGAAGCATCTAGGGGATGCAGAACCACATTTGTATCACCATGGTCTTGTGAAAATTTTGATTGAAAAACAGTTAAAAGAGAAAAAGGACACATGGGAACAATTTTTAATTAGGAATTTCTTTGAAGAACCCCAAGAAAATCCTGAAGGCAGTACACCAAAAAGAAGGAGAACAAGTGATAAAACTCAAAGTACTCCTACTAACACAGTTGAAAGAACTAGTAGAGAAGAAAGACTGTCTAAAAGGAAGAAGGAAAAGACTGAAGAGAGAAAAAGCATTGAGGCTGTGTATCAAACCCCTTCCTCAGAAGAAGATCATCAAGTGTTATCTGAGAGACTAGTTCACCATCAGGAATAGTCAACTATGGCCAAAAAGAAAGGGGAAGAAAAACAAAAGGGAAAAGACAGTAGTCCACAGTATGTAAGAAGAAGTTCCAGGCTTAAAGGAAAGTGGAAGAAAACACAGACAAAGGGACCTCATTTTATTGATTTGGGAGAAGTAACACCTGAACAAACTCCATCTGGCCATAGTCCATCTCATTCTCAGCCAAACGTTGAACATAGTCCACCTAATTCTTAGTCAAACGTTGAAACTAGTCCTCAAGACGTTGACATGAGCCCTTTTCAGCCAGATTTTGAAGACAATTCTCCTCCACGGCATTTTGGGGACAGCCCAATGAAAACGACACCCGAGATAGACCCAAAGCAGCAAGAAGTGTGATTATATAGAATCTTTAGAAAGAGCAGCCACGGGTCCCAACACTTCATCCACTCAGCCTCACACAGCACAAGAAGATCTAGTCCAATCATTGAAACAAGAAGTCTTTGAGTTGGAGGTTTTAAATAGACACATTAAAAATGAAAATGAGGCATTAAAGGAACAAAGAAAATTGGAAAAGATCATTCATGACAATACCATGCTACATCTGGGACTATGGCAGAAAAAGAACAGGAAATTGAAGAATAAATGCCAGAAGTTAAGTAGAGCACTGATTAATATCAAATTCAGATGCTTGATGAAAAATCCCAGGATGTTAGCAGCACCAAGGAAGAGGAGGAGAGGACTGGATGTACTAGCTGAGGTATCAAGGCATATGAATTAAAAGAGGATGATCAAAATTTTGGTTGCATCAGGACATGCAACACCTTCACAGTGGGGGTATGTTGAGTCCCAAACTTGCACCTTTCTTATACACCTTTCTAGACCTTTTCCATTCACCTGGACCTTCTAAGTCATCAATATCATTGCATATTAATCATAAAAGAGCATTTAAAATGGTTTTTAACTATGTTTTGTGTCTGCTGTTTGAATTAGATTTTTGCTCATTGAGCTGCGGAATCTTGTCACTTTCCACAACTGCTGCAACTTTCTGCAGCCATTTTGTTAAAGTATATATTGCAGGTGTCTTCAGGCAAATCGAGCCACATGGGCAAGTTGGAAATGACATGGACATGGATCGAGTCTTATTGGCTCAGTCGAATTCACCTAAGAAGGTTGTGGTCAAAGGTAGCCAAGTGGTGGTCAACCGTAGAGTCCCACGGTGACAGAACTCTGTTTTTCATCACGTGAAGACTTGCGTGGCCATTTCTAAATCACGGGAGACATATCAACACCTGTAAACGGCTCCATAAGCCGAATTCAACAACCACTTTCCATAGATTTAATCTTCACGGAAGCCATGATGCTAGATTTCTGGACATGGTTGTTCACGTGTCTTCTATCAGCGCAGACTTTAGGGAATTAGTTATATCACCCTCTGTTATAAATAATGCATTCTCATACGCATAATAGTTAGTTCTTGTAATTTAATTCTGCTGTAAAGAAAGCCACTGTGTCGTAACACTTTTTCCATTGTTATGACTGCATTTTGAATATATGAGAAGACTCTGTTTATTAGCGTAATTCGTGGTTGATAGCTGTTGTCCGAGGTTTGTGCAGAGGGCCCCTGCACACGCTGAGGTTTTGTGTATTACTGTATAGTTTCATGCTTCATTTCTTTACGTTCATTGTTCCATAGTCATTCACGTGTATATATATTACATCTTTCATGGTATTTACGTTTCATCTTTGTCCATAATCTTTCATGCTTTACGTTTTACTTCTATCCATAATCTTTCATGCTTTATATTGTTGTTAATTGATTAGTGTTTTTGTTCCAGATTACAATAGGCAGCCGGGGCATTTGCACATCATTCTATAATGACTAATGACATGGAATCAATCTTGTCCTTCTACTGATTTCTTTTTCTTAGTTTTTAATTCCAGCACTGTTTTATTCATTCCAGTTTTGTACATTTGCTTTACTAGTTAGATTAGATATTAAACTGCTTATGTCATTATCAGTTACCTCCGAAAGCCATAGCGAGACTAATGGTGAGGGATTGAAGTATGAGTGTGTAGTTTGATATTAGTTTATTTTTCTGCAAGTTAGATATTAAATTGCTCATTTCATTATCAGTTACCTCTGAAAGCCATAGCGAGACTAATGGTGAGGAATTGAAGTATGAGTGTGTAGTTTGATATTAGTTTTTTTTTCTGCAAGTTAGATATTAAATTGCTCATGTCATTATCAGTTACCTCCGAAAGCCATAGCGAGACTAATGGTGAGGGATTGAAGTATGAGTGTGTGATTTTATATTAGTTTATTTTTCTGCAAATTAGATATCAGATTGCTCAAGTTGTTTATGATTACCTCCGAAAGCCATAGCGAGACTAATGGTGAGGGGTCAGAATATGAGTCGATGTAATTTGATTTTAGCTTTACTTTGCTTGCAATTCTTGGATTTCTTTGAGCACAGTTTCTTTTGTATTTAGACAGTAGCAAGGGTAATGGGTTTCATGATCAATAGTTCACTGTTTGTTTGACTAGTATAGTGGCACATTTTTATTTTCTTTTAGGAATTAATTTTGTCATTGCATGTTTTAAAACCCTTTTGAAGTTTGAAGTTTGGGAAATCATTATAAAGGACATCATTGCCTTGAACATTTATATCCATACTTGTCTTTTAGAATTTCCATCTCACATTAGGAAACCAACCAAGATAAATAAAAAACCCAAAAACGACAAAAAGTAAGAGATAGGTTATCTTGCACATATAGTGCGCCACACTTCGTCATCTTACGAATCCCAGATTGACAAATTAATGTAGCAATTTAAAACACACTAAATTGACCAAACAAGGGTCATAAGGAAATTTTGTATAGTTTCAATAGGTTTTCAAATAAAAATTCGATCATTGGTTAGGATAGCTAGGTAATTACTACAACTTTCAGTCCCATGTTCAATAAACATCATTATAGTCAGGTCCTTACTTTTTTCAAAAGTGTCTTGGTCATATTGGTCATCATTCAACTCATCCTGCCATGTAGTTTCATCATTAGGTCATGTTGTCAAAATCATGAAAATAGGTCATTTCACCATCAAAATCAGAATTTGAAGTAGTAATAGGGGAAAGTGATCAATAAATATTTGTAAAGTGCATTTTAATCTTTAGAAATATGTAAATATATGTAAAAAAATTTCTAAGTTACAGTACACAAGAAATCTAATCAAATTGTGAAAAGACAAGGTGGAGCCACATCACCAACAAGAAGAAAAATCGATTTTCGGCCTACAAGAAGACCAACAGAGCTCAATTTTTTCTCTCTCTCTCTCAAAAGCCATCATTCCATCAAATAGGAGCTTTCCACCCCTTGGAGATCAGTTTATTTCCTTGTAAAGGAGGATTATTTTGTTGTGTTGTGCTTTTCTCTTGTTGTGCTGCACTTTTCTCAAGAGTGTTGCGCTTTTCTTCACGAAGGAAAAATCCTATTTTTCAGTGATTGCTTCATCAAATACAGATTTCAACACATCATTACAAGTAATTGGATCAGTATACACCTCCCTATTAGTCCATTTCATGCTTAGAAAGCTCAGAATTCCCTCTCCTAGGGTTTGTTGCATTTTCTTGGTCTCATAGTCTCTTTGGTTGATTTGTTGAGAAAAACCCTCACATTCAAGCTCACTTACCCTCCCCCACCTCTCATATACCTTCCTAAACATTTTCCCTCACCCCTATCCCTCATTTTCATAATTTTCCTCCAAACCCTAGCCTACACTACACTTTCCTAGGCTAGGGTTGTGTTTTTCCCTTTTGCACCTTTTCCCCTCACTCATTTCCTAAATTCCACTTCCCCCCACTTCCTAACATCTATCCCTACCCCCCTAAATTTTCCCAACAATTTAGAGACCCTCTAACCCTTTCATCCCCATCCATTTATAAAAATTCCCAAAATCCCCTGTTTTCCCCTACATTAAACCCTAATTTCCCCTCCTAGTGAGCTACGGTTTACTATGGATTCAAAGACTACATAGCAAAGGATTCATAAGGGAGGTCAAATCATCAGGTATGAACCCACTATAGTGCAAGATGTTATTACTACACCATTTCTTAAGAAATCATTCCAAGATGCAAGTTGCCTTGCCTTTTGTCAAACGGTTGAAGAACTTGGTTTCAATGACAAGCTCACAAGCACTTTTGCCACTAGTCTAAGGAGAGATAAAGTGACCATTGCATGGGTTTTTTTCACTCTTTCAACATAGGCTATTTCCATAGCTACAGGGATCCCAAACAATGGAGAACTTTGGTTCAAGAAACGAGACCTAGACATTGAAAACTACAAGATGCTTTTAAAACATCCTTACAAAGCTACTCCAAAGCACATCTTTCCATTCAGACACTTGCTTGATAAGTATGTCCCTCTCATGAAGATTATCATGAAATATTTCACATGTGAGGGTAGGTTCTCAAGGTTATATCAGTATCATGTGATATTACTCATCCATTTCACGAGTGTAAAAGCTCTCAACCTACCCCACTATCTCTACAGAAGCATGGTCAAAATGGTAGAGAAGGTGCATAGAAAAGGAGAGGATCATCATGCCAGCTTGTTCCATCATAGCTTGGTAAAAATCCTTGTTTTCCATCAACTTGCACAGGTAGACTTGTCTTGGGATGGTTTCATGCATTCAGCTTCACTCTTGCCTACTCCAACTGAGTCAAGCAGTCGCTCTACACCATTGACTTCACCAAGATAACAAGAGGCGGGTTCCACAAGAAAACCTATCACAATGACACCTAGAGTTGAGGTGAAAAAGACCTACACTAGAGGGAAGAGGCTGATGTTTTCTCCTGCCAGTGTTGAAAGGGCTCAACCTACTACAACAGTTGAAGATACACCAACACATGAGGCACCATTACATGAATAAGTAGAGGTACAATTTGACACACACATGGTAGATTTAGAAGTGCATGAAGAAGAAAAAACATATAATCATATAATCTAGGAGAAAGATATTGATATTAGAGAGCTAAAGGATAATTTGTCCAAGGGAGACTTCATTATCACTTTCCTTTAGCAAGAAAACAAGCATCTCCAAGTTAAGCAAATTTTACTTAGCAAGCCCAAAGCAGATTTGGAGAAGGATGATGCCAAAGGTAAGGTAGTTTTTGATGTTGATGATTTATAGGATCAAGAATATCATGTTAAGGAAATAATACCAAGAACAAGATTTCTCAATAGGGCATTAGAGCAACAAAAAGAACCATCTCCACCATTAGGTCAAGAGGACTTTGATGACCTAATTTGTTAGGTCACTATATTACTAGTGTAGTCCCTTATTGTTGTTAGTGTAGCCCCCTTATTGTTATTGTTGTACCCCTGTAGCCCCCATATTGTTATTATTGTGCCCCATAAAAAATCCACTATTGTTATTGTTGTACCCTTACATTATTATTGTTAGGTCGGCTAGGATTATAGTGTGATCCCATGGACTCCTATATATAGAAATAAGGTTTTGTCATTTGTATCATCAAATAATTTTTCATTTATGTAATTTAAAGGAGGTTTACCCCTCCAAGTGGATGATTTTTAATTCATTGATCTCTCTTTTCTTCTATTTTTTGCGTTGGTTTCATAACATTTGGTATTAGAGCTTTGGATTCTAGGGTTTCACTGCTTCAAATAGGTCATCGTGTCATTTTCGCTATAATTATTTTACTATGAAGGTTCAGAAGCTAAAATAAAAACCCATTTGTGAAAAAATACTAAGGAACTTCATGTAAAAATTTCAGATTTTGGTTCGCAATATTTTCGGAGATATGATCTATGGAAGTTAGGGTTTTTGAAGGCTCCCAAATTTCATCTCAAAGAGGTGACCTTGGGAAAATCATTGTAACTCTCTCTTTGAGCATTAGATTGGAATTCTGTAAAATGTGGTCAAAATCACACGGACTTTAGTTTCCTGTGTATAAATTTGAGAGATGAAGGAGGAAAAAGTGACACATGGCACGTCGTACAAGTTCGCTCTCTGAACCATTCCAAAGATAGTTCATTGTGGGAGATTGGGCATAACTTTGCCTTGAAAAATCCAAATCAGGTCAGACCTGTGCCATTGGAAAGAATATTCAGAGGGATAATAAAAGACTAAAGATAAAATCTTAGGGGTCTGAAATTACATAGATACATCAATTTCAATATTGAGCTCCTCAAAAGCAAGAAAAAGGTGTGTATTTTTTTTCAAATTGCATAAGTCTTGTTTGAAAAATCAGTTCGAAGTGATTCCAAGGGCATATTGAAGCATAGATATCAGCGTTTGGTTCTAAAATCCCCCCTAAAAATAATTCAACACCCACTAAGCCCTCATAAGGCTCTATTATGACTCATGAAGAGGAAGAAGTGCAACATGATATACCAAAATTACAAGAGCAAGTGCAACAACTTTCACTCTTGCAAAGAGAAACAAAAAATGAAATGGAAGTTTTGAAGAAAGATGTGGAAGATAAGATGGATGGTTTGGAGAAAGGCGTGGAAGCTAAGATGGATGATTTGAATAATGGCATGGAATACATGGAAGACAAAATAAAATACAACATGGAAGACATGAAAAATGATCTAAAAGTAGACATGGAAGGTTTGAAGGAAGGTTTGACAAAGTTGATACAAGAAATGATTCATAATTGAAAAAAATTAGTAGAGTAAATTCATGATGAGAACAAAATAAATGTTAATTGTGATTTCATAAACTCTAATGTTGGATTGAAGAGCCACCATATTCCAAAGATCGATATGAGGAAGTTTAATTGCAAGGATCCCGTAACATGGATACTACAAATTGAGCAATATTTTGATCTCAATAATGTGCAAACCACACAAAAGGTACGCATTACAACTTTATATTTAGAAAAAAATACATTTTTATGGTATCAATGGCTTTTCTCCCATAAAAAAATTGTCACTTGGTCAATTTTTACAGAGGAAATGATAGCACATTATGAGGATACAAAGAGAAACACATTCTTTAGCCAATTGATAAATCTCAAACAAAAGGGTTCAGTGGTGGAGCACATTGATGACTTCCAAAAATTGAATATAAGGGTAGTTGATATTCTAGAGGAACACGGGATTGATGTCTTCATATGGACTTTAAAGGAGAACATTCAACATAAGGTTTGCCTTTGGGAACCTGATTCATTGGAGAAGGCATTCAGGTTGGCAAGAAAAATTGAATGTAAAATTATGGCAACAAGGAAGCCTACCACTCACATCTATAAAGGTGGAAGTGTTTCTATTCCTAGACTTCCACGACCTACAAGGTTGACACCGCAACAATTGGAAGATAAAAGAGAAAAAGGGCTTTGCTACAATTGTGATAGAAAATACACTAAAGGTCATAAGTGTTCTGAGAAGAAATTATTTTACATAGATTGCAAAGAGAAGTAATAAAATGAGCAAGAAACTTCAGAAGAAGAGGATATACACCAGGAACCAACCCTAGAGAAAGAATAAATGAGTCTGACCATATCCTGTAATGCATTGGCAAGAATTACCACTCCTCAAACTCTCAATATAGAAGGACATATCAAGAAGAAAAAGGTAATAGTGTTGATTGATTTGGGTAGTACCCATAATTTTATTCATTGTAAGGTCGCCAATGAATTTAATTGCTTCCTATACCCAGCACTAGAGTTTCAAGTGATGGTTGAAAATGGAGGAACTATAAATTGCTCTAGAAAATTTCGTAATATAAAGCTAACCATGGGGGAATAGTATTGAATATTCCAATGCTTTTCATTCCAATGGGAGGTATTGATGTTGTACTAGGATTAAAATGGTTACAATCTTTGGGGACGGTAACTTTTAATTTTCAAGAACTTTTCTTAATTTTTTTTTCAAAAGGAAAGGAAGTTGAATTACAGGGTATCGCAAGAAATTCGGAAAAGATAATAAGTGCTAATGTCATGAAAAAAATTCTAAAGAAAGAAAAATGAGGCATAATTGCACAATTATGCTCACTAGAAGTTCCAACATCAAAATCATATATTTCTCCAGATCTCTAAAAAGTCTTGGAAAATCATTCCAAGGTATTCGAAACTCTCAAAGGAATCCCACCTATTCGTGATCATCATCATGTTATTCATTTGATTCCAGGAAGTGTTCCTCCAAACATCAGGCCTTACAAATATTCTTATGTCCAAAAGAGAAAAAATTGAACGTATGATTGCAGAAATGTTAGAGGCTGCTATAATTCAAGCTAGTCAAAGTTCTCTCTCTGCTCCAATAGTATTGGTGCACAAGAAGGATGGATCATGGCGCATGTGTTCAGATTTTAGGGAGCTCAATAAGATCACTATTAAAGATACATTTCCCATTCTTGTGATTGATGAATTACATGGAGCAATTTATTTTACCAAGTTGGATCTTCGTTCAGGATATCGTCAAATTAGAATGAAGACTAAAGATATTCTGAAAACAACATTTCAAACTCATGAGGGTCATTATAAATTTTTGGTAATTCCTTTTGGCCTTACCAATGAACCTTCTACATTTCAAGGGTTGATTAATTCCATTTTCAAATCCTTCCTTAGAAAATTTGTGTTAGTATTTTTTGATGATATACTAATCTATAGCAGGTCTTGGAAGTATCATGTTCAACATGTTGACAGGGTGCTCAAACTATTGGAGGAGAAACAATTATATGCAAAAGCCTCCAAATGTTTCTTTGGATTACAAGAGGTGGAATATCTAGGTCATATTGTTACTCAGGAGGGTGTTAAGTTAGACCCTACAAAATTAAGTGCATTAAGGAATGGAAATTTCCCAGAACCATAAATAACTTGCAAGGATTTCTCTGGTTAACAGGGTATTATCGCAAGCTTGTTAAGAATTATGACATAATAGCAGCACCTCTAACAACATTATTGAAGAAAGATGCATTTTCATGGAATCTTGAAGCAAATAAGTCCTTTGAACATCTTAAAGAGGCAATGTGCCTAGCACCGGTCTTAGCTACACCAGACTTCACAAAAACCTTTATTGTGGAATTTGATGCCTCGGGAAATGGAATTGGTGTTTTTTTAGTCTCAAAATAGTCCCTATTCTCACTCCATTATTCACCACATTACTTCCATATTACCTTCATGTCACCTTCATTCCACCTCCACGTCATTACATTTACCTCATCATTGGGTTATAACTATGCTTTTCCAATGTTTATTAATTCTTAACATTTTTAAGTGGATTTATGGTTAAACTTTAGAAAATAATATTCTTATACTTATACCTAACAATTAGAATGAGTTTGTTGACATGTGTAGGTATAAAAGAAGCTTCCAAGGCATATTTATGTGGCACTCTATGATCAAATTCTAATTTGAGGAGATCATGGACCTCATGGAGGAGATCATCGAGGATAGGGTTATGTGTCACCATTGGTTGAGAAATATGTGGGTCAAAGGAGGAAATAGTGGATTTACATTTATGAGTTTTTTATCATAGTTTTTGTATAAATAGGAGTGTTATCTCCTTCATTTGTAATCTTAATCTTCATTTGTATTCTTAATCTTGATTTGTAATCTTAAGTTGGTAGTGAAAAGTTAGATTGGAGAATCAATGTAATGGTTGCAATTGAAATTTGCAATTGATGATGAATAAGATGGAGCTTCTTTGATCCTCTACATTTGACTTTTCTTTTTGTGTGCTTGTGAATCCTTGGAAGGATCCCCATTTCCTAGCAAGTACACGTTTATTTTAGTAAGCTTTTATTTTATGTTTGTTTATGAATTTCATTAGATTAAATTATTAGGTTCATATGTTTAGAATATTAATGAATGACCTTTCGTAAGAAAGTAATAATGTTCCTTCAATGAATATTATTTATTATTTAATGTTTGATTTCATTAGTTTAAGTTTCTGATTTATATGCTTGAGATATAAATGAATAGTCTCTTGTAAGAGAGCTTTAACATTTCATGCAATCAATCAGAATTAGGTTTAATCACTTTAATTTCATTAGTTTAAATATTTTGTTGATTAAGATGATTAGAAATATTAATGAATAGTCTCCTGTAAGGGAGCCTTAATATTTCTTACACTTATCACAATGTCTTTAGATTTCATTTTGATTAAATAACTAAATAGGTGTTGGAGATCCTAATGAACAACCTCCTGTAAGGGAGCTTTGGCATATCTTCACCTAGTTTAGCTTAGTTTAGTTTGTCTCTAAGTTCATATATTTTGGATGATCCTCAAAGTTTACTTACCTGGATTGATAGTAAATGAAACTCTAATTTTCATCTGCATTTTAGACCAAACAATGTTCTTTTAATGCAAGAAGGAATACCCATTGCTTTTGGAAGTCGTCCAATCAAATGACATTATTTACATAAAGCTATTTATGAGAAGAAATGTTGGAAATACTACATGCACTAAAGAAATGGTGACCTTACCCAATGGGAAGACACTTCAAGGTGAAAACTAATCATGATAGTCTTAAATACTTTTTGAAACAAAGACTATCTTTGGAAGAGTAGAAAAAATGGGTCACAAATGTGTTGGGTTATGATTTTGAAATCATCTACAAAAAAGGGAAGCTAAATGTTGTTGTGAATGCACTCTCAAGAAAGCATGAAGAGGTGGAATCATTGCTTTGTGTCATTTCTATTATCCAACCAGATTTGATAATCGAAGCAAGGGATGAATGGCAGAATGATGAAGAAGTGTCGACCCTCATTCAAAAGTTGCAGCAAGATCTTATTACATCTGATACATTTAGTTGGAAAAATGATTCCTTATGGTACAAATATTCCTTATATATCTGTAAGAATTCCCAAATAAAACAAAAGGTTATTTTGGAATTGCACACCTCTCCCTTAGGAGGACACTCAGGATTTTTTAAAACTTACCACAGGGTGAAGAAAGAATTTTTTTGGGATGGCCTTAAATATGATATTCAAAATTTTGTGGCAGAATGTTTGGTTTTCCAACAAAATAAAGTTGAGACAATTAATACCTCAGTTCTTCTACAGCCTTTATCCATTCCAATTCAAAGTTGGGAGGAGGTTTCAATGGATTTTATCACAGGTTTACCTAAGTCCGAAGGAAAGAGTGTCATCGTGGTGGTAGTTGATAGACTTACAAAGTATGTACAAATTTTTGGATTATCTCATCCATTTAAATCAAGTACAATTGCTACTGCATTTATGGAAACAATTCAAAGGCTACATGGAAACCCAAAGATTATTGTAAGCGGCTGAGATAAATTTTTGGACAAAATTATTTTCTTGTTTGGGTAATCAACTAGCTCATAGCTCATCTTATCATCCTCGATTCGATGGGAAAACTGAGATAGTGAACAAATGTTTGGAAGGATATCTTCATTTTTTTGTATCCGATAAACAAACACAATGGATCAAGTGGTTACCTCTGGTTGAATGGTGGTATAACACTTTCTTCCATACTGCAGCAAAAATGACCCCATTTATGGAACTTTATGGATATCATCCAACGTCCATCACATCATCTTTAAGAGAAAATTCTAAGGTTCAAGCAATGGAATATCACATCGAGCATCAATAGTAATTTCTCCAACTCTTAAAGGATAGCCTAAATTTGGCACAAAATCAAATGAAACAACAGACAGATCAACATCGCAACAAGAGAATTTTTGATGTAGGAGACTGGGTATTTTTACGGATACAACCATATGAACAAATGTCCCTCAAGCAAGCTAAGAAGGATAATAAATTATTGCCAAAGTATTATGGTCCGTACAAGGTGTTGCAAAATATTGGTTCTATGGCATACAAATTGGAGCTTCTTGCTTTGTCTCGAGTGCACCCTGTTTTCCATGTTTCATGCTTAAAGAAGGTTATAGGTGACAAACATCCAGTTCAAACAATATTTCCATAACTTGGTGAGGAAGGAAAAATAATATTGGAACCTGAGGCAGTCATGGAAACAAGAACTTGAAAACTACGAAATTGATCAATTTCAGAGTATCTCATCAAGTGGAAGAACTTACCCACTGAAGATTCCACATGGGAGGATGAGAATTTTATACAGAAGCATCCATAGATACTCAAGCGTTGCAGACAACACTTTTTTATTCAAGTCCCTATATTACTAGTGCAGTCCCTTATTGTTGTTAGTGTAGTCCCATTATTGTTATTGTTGTAGCCCTGTAGCCCCCATATTGTTATTATTGTGCCCCATAAAAAGCCACTATTGTTATTGTTGTTCCCTTACATTATTATTGTTAGGTCGGCTAGGATTATATTGTGACCCTATGGACTCCTATATATAGAAATGAGTTTTTGTCATTTGTATCATCCAATAATTGTTCATTTATGTAATGTAAAGGAGGTTTCCCCCTTGAAGAGGCTTATTTCTAAGTCACTTATCCTAGATTGAGTTATTCTACCCCTGAGAGAGGGGAAGATGGTTTTTGTCTACTTTTTTATCTAGTTTTCATTCAGAATCAAGGTTGGACATCAATGAGTAGAAGGCTTGGAGACTTGTGTATAGTTGACATTTATAGAAATATAAGTTCATTTGTAGCTACTATATAGGGATTCATGTGGTATGATTTTGTGGCATAGTTCTTCTATTGTAATTCACTTTTATGAATGATTTATTCATCATCTTTACATATCTATGTTTTTTAGTGATCCTCCTATAAGATGTTAAACATAATTCTTTATTCTCATGCTCAGTTTTGGTAAGAATTTCATTTTTATGTAAGTCATCTTCTGATAAATGAACTCATGCTTGTCATGCTCATTTTTATTAATTGTTTCAAATATACAAAGTTCCTCAATTATTTTATACACTTACAAATCAAAACCAAGACATAATGCATTATACAACAATCATTCTTAAACACATGAAAAAATAGGTCGCGTCATTATGACAGAACATGTAAAACTAACATGTGATTCTTACTTCAAAAAATATAAGTTTCATACAATATTCTATTGACCCCTTTAATATGCACCCTTGTGCCTTTAAAATTCACCATAATGATACTACTTCCCCAAACATATTTCAAAATAATTAAAAGTGAAAAAAAAAAATTACATGTAACAATTATTTTTTCCATTTTTAACTTGTTATCTTTGTGTGGAAACTTTTGTTTTAGATGATTGTCTCAACACTTTTTCCTTTCCCTTGGTTTATTTTTTTCTCTTGGATTACTCGAATGGGCGACTACCTCCATTTCCTAGTCAAAGAAATTTGATGCAATCTTATTCTTCTTCGACAACCTCTTTGATGATAGACTGTAATGGAATTTCTGCTTCCGCACCCTATATATATTTGTAGGGAATTTATTTTGGGGCATTCCCTTTTTTAGTCTAACCAATTTATCCCACTCCATAAGATTAATATCTTATTTTTTCTTAAATATAAGATACACCACATCAATCCTAGATTTCATTTAATAAGGCGGGCTTGGAAGTTGATGTGTCAAATTTTTTAGGATTTCCAACACATTTAATTCTATGCATAATTTTTTAACTATTGTATCTCCTAAAAATGAACCTTCACTTGAATTTGAGACATAGTTTTGATCTTCTTGGAAATTTTCAGTGAAGTTGTAAATTTCTCTCACACCAACCAACCAACCTGAGTCCAAAATGTTGGTAACCTAAACCTCTATATATACCCACACTCTACCTTGAATAACTATATTTCCTTCATGGCCTGAATTATTTCAATTTCCATATCATCCATGGTTTTCTTATTTTTTTTACTTGGAATATTGATATAATACATTTAGATTAGAATGGGAACCCAATGGCTTGCAATACTCCGATTGAAGTGGAATTCAACCATTGGATAACCATATATACTTTTTAAATCCTATTTTCAATCATAATAACTATATTTTTCATGTCTAAATGGGTAGTGGATATATTAGCAGATTCACATAAGTGCATCAGTGTAACATGGGGTTTTATTTCTTCAAAATTTTCAACTATCGTTTCAACTATGTTTTCAATATTTTTCTCTTTATATTAATTAGAGAATCCCTTCCCACTATTTTAGAGTTCATGAACTCTCTCAAAGTTTAATTCAACTTATTTTTCCTTGAGAATAGTTTGGATTTTCTTTAGTGACCTCATTTTTCTATCATAGGTAGAAGACTAGGATTATTCCAATTGGTCTTTCTCTTGTTCTAAATTGTTTATCTGTTCTTCCAATTCAGAAACCATCACTTCAAAACATTTCAATATCTCAATGATATTATCTATTTGTTCATTTATTTAAGAAATATTAACAATGTTATTTTTTAGGATTAATTCCAAATTGGTTCTATATTCATTTATCTTGTTATGATATTGTTTTTCCTTTGTATAATACTTAACGTTTTGATTTGTTTTCTCCTGCTACAAAAATTTTATCTAGGGTTTTTTATATTAACATCCCTATGTAATTATTGCAACTTTATATTTACTTTTTCCCTCTCTTTATAATTCAAAACTAGATATGAGAACTTGAGCTCTACGATTCAGTATGTTTCCTTCACTATGAATTTCATTTTCCTTGGATTATAGCAACAATTTAATCTTATTACCATATTTTGGTCAAACCTATATGTTGATGATTTGATTCTTGAGTTCCCTAATTCTATTAGTCTTCATCCTTACTGCCATTTTTTCATTCTTCAATTAGGTGTCAAGTTTTCTCAGAAGTCCCTATAGTTTCTTGACATTTTCTGTATACTTTATCAACATTTTTGCTATAATTTCACGATTTTGTCGATGCCACTCAACTATATTCTCTGTATTTATTTTATTCAAATCTACATTAATTGAAGTATTTATGGATCTGATAAGTTAAGTTCCTAATTTGATTTTGGGTTGGACCACTGTTAAGTTAAAACTATTTTTTTAAATTTAGTGGAAGACAAAATATTGGTCTTGAAGTATCTTCTGAAGTAGAAAAGGTAGGAGTAAAATACATGGCTAACTAACAAGTGACCGCAACTTTATTATCCAATATTATAATTCCTTTCTCTTTATCCCTTGAAGGTTTATCTACTACAACGCTAGTTGAAACAAACATTGTTGGTCCTAAGTGCACATTGGGCTATATTTATTTCAATAAATCATGGACCTAGTTTGTTAACTCCTCATTTGTGTCTTCAAAGAAATCATCATCCTCACCATTTTTTTTGTTCTTTTTCTTACTTATCTGATCACCAATGTTGGTTTCTATCATATTTCTTTTTTCCAAGGGTTGTTTCCTACTGCTACTAATGGAACACACCCTTATAATCATCTCTTCCATTTCTTTAGTAGCATTATATACTAGACTTCTTACTACTGAACTATTTTCATATTCGATTGCTTTGGCCTCCTCCTCCATTGGTTGTGTAGATGTTGTAATTTGTTTTATGTATTTATTGTTTTCATGTTCATGTGAATATTCAATCCAACAATCATGATTACCTTGAGTTTCAATAGAAGGAATAGAAAATTATTGGTAATTATATATACCAACCATCCTTGTTAATTTATATATGACATGGAAAGGGTCATACTTAGAAGAAAAACTTTTCTACAATTTAAAATAACTAAGACTCTTTTCTATGATATCATAAGTGCTTATATTTCCAATCATCAAAGAAAGGATTTCATAACGCATATACATCATGGTTTTCTTATTATTTTAGATAAAATGAGTTTCATCTATTTCTAATCTCTTATTGGTAACCTCCATTGAAAATCTAGGGAGTAATAAAAGAAAGTAAACAATATGGTTGGCCTTTGAACCATATATTCTTATCATTGTATGATTATAAATAGGTACCTCTCTCTTATTCTAGTTTCTTTAGTCAACTACAGAGTCATTTTATATTCCTTTGGTTTCCTCTTGTGGGTTCTATTTGTGACCTTGAAATGAAGACGAGAAAGAAAGAGGTTCACATACTAATAATCTCCTCTAGGTTTTCCTGGGTATATTATGTTGGTCGATTATACTACACTTCTCTCTTATTCATGCATATCTAAGGTATTCAACCTAAATCCATGTTTCACAAAGAATTCCAAATAATTGAAGAGGATTAAGTGAACAAGGTAAGTTGCATATCTAAATAGGGGAAATGAATGGATGGTACTCAAATGGAAATGGATATTTTATTCTAGGTAATTGGGAAAGTTGAGTGTGACTTCATGGGGATTTTTCAACACTTCCTTCAAATACATTAGTGCAACCTCATTGATTTCACTATCATCGAAGTAACCTAATATGATAGTGAGTAGAGAAGCCATATCTTGAAACCTAGCTTTTAAAATATGATTGTTGAGTGAAAAATTTTCCCTTGAAATCTTATCCAAGGTTTCTAAAATATCTTTTAAAAACCAAAACTTATCAATTTCTTCCCAATTAGAAAATTTGTGTTGTAATTAAGTTACTTTAATGATTTTTCCTGTGACCAATAACCCTAAAATTCTCTCCAAAATTCCAATGATATTTGGAGTAATACAACTACTAAGAGGAGAAACAATGTTTCTATTTACTAGGTCATAATAATTAGCTACAAACATGACTTCTTTAGAGTCAAGATGCATTGGGGGGGAAAAGATGTAATTAAGTTACTTTAATGATTTTTCTTGTGACCAATAACCCTAGAATTCTCCCTAAAATTCCAGTGATATATGGAGTAATACGACTACTGAGATGAGAAACAATGTTTATATTTACTAGGTCATAATAATCAGCTACAAACATGACTGCTTCAAGGTGCTTCAGGGTCGGGATGCATTAGGGAAGAAAAAATTTAATTAGGCTAGAACTTAGTAGCTTGAATTTGGTGGTTCTTAGCTAGTAATCAACTTCATTTCTTTCTTCAAGTTCATGTATGTCAACATTTCTAAATTGGGTGTCGCAAATTCCTGCCAGACTATTTATCAAGGGATATTCTTGTTTTTAGTAGCTACCTTTGTTGAACTACCTCTGGCACTCGCCATTCCTAAAACATTGAAACTCAAAAAAGCGTATATATGACTTACTCATTGAAATTTGTGATGGTAAATGTGTCCCAACTATTTATTGCTTTGGTTGAGGAGGACGTTTCACAATTACTCTGCATAGAATGTCGATAAAATGAATCAAATGATTATATGCAAGGATAAATAGTTGAATCAATTGTAGAAATTTGCTGAATAATGAATATTTATCCACCGAGATTATCCTGATCACATACTAATTCGAATTCATATGCAACACATAATCTCTTCTACAATCAATCATCAATTTGCGGAAATAAAAACAGTCGCATGCGCACATAAACACAATATGTAATGGGGAAAGATTATAGCTGAAAACCCCTCAACTATTTTGTATATTATATGGAGAGAACATGTAACATTACATAGCACAATACTCCTCACAAGTACTCAGTACTATCTCATAAAGTTACACACAAACTAGCTCAGTTTTGAACAAGTCACAGGTTCAAAACTCATCCACTAATTGCGTGCCTCTATTGCGCAATCAAGGCTGGTCTAATGAGAGATCCAAGGTTTGAATCTCCTTGGCTTGACAGCGCAATCCTCATGGGAAATTCCTCCAAGTGTGGTGAAAATCTCATGCACAACTAATGTCACAACTGATAGCTATCTCAACCCTTTCATCTACCTCTTTCACTGGTCTCCACTGAATTGTCCATGCACTGTAGTGAACTAATGTGTTCTTGAGTTGAATAATGAGTTAATAATTAGTGAATTAAATAATATTTAATTCACTCCACTCATTACTAGTTGATTAGCTAGTTAAACTAATCACAACTAGTTCAACTAAGTTAAACCGAACACAACTCCACCAACTGTCTCATCAACTCCACCAAACTATGCCACTGAAGTCCTAACTGAAGTCAACCATGCATGAGCTCACCAAACCTCAAGGAATAGCGTAATTCCTTCTGTCAGATGCATGAGCCACATCCGTAGCTCCAACTAAAGTGTTGTAAGAGAATAAACTGAAGTTTAGAGTCCAAATATTATTAAGGGCTAATAATATTTGACTGACCTATTTTTAGACAGGCAGTCTAAAAATAGACTTCGACCTGTATGTCTAAAAATAGAGGTCCATCTATTTTTACCAAATCGACCAATCATCCAAGAATAGCATACTGCAACTCCTAGACCATGCTCCATATGTCTAAAAATAGACATAGTCTAAAAATAGACTTTGCGCCAAAAATAGCCTGCGGGCCCACTTAGTGAAGGAGACTTCATTTCACTAAGCTCCATCATCTTGTTGCATTTTCAACACTCCCTCTCAACAAGATATGGATTATCTGCAACCCCTATCCTGCCTCTGTGGAATTCGAACTTGCTCCTGGTGAGCGCCTTCATCAAGATGTCAACATCCTGATCCTCCGTGGGAACATATGAAAGTAACATGATTCTCCGCTGAACACAATCTCTGATATGATGGTACCTGATGTCAATGTGTTTGGATCTATCATGAAATACTGGATTAGCCGAGAGTTTAATGCAACTCTGGTTATCACAATAAATCACTGTAGGCTCCAAATGCAACCCGAACAATCCAACGAGGATCTTCCTCATCCAAATAGCCTCGCATGCACCCAAGCTTGCTGCCATGTACTCGGCCTCTACTGAACTAAGTGCCACGGATCGCTTCCCCGCCGTACCAAAACCGCCGTCGACCCACGTCGAAAACCTCCTGCATGTGCTCTTTTCTAAGTCCGCGTCCCCGCCCAATCTCGCACTCAATGAAGCCGGAAAGCTTCGCTCCATCCTCCCGTCTCACATAATGTATATCCCGATGTGCCACTAATATAACGAAATACATGCTTGCCTGCCTTCCAAAAGAGCTTGGTAGGCTTAACCATAGCTTGCGAAAGCCGGTTAACAACATAGCATATATCGGGTCGTGTATTGACCAGATACATAAGCGACCCCACCAACTGTCGATAGACAGTGGCATCCACTACCTCCGCTGAAGTAGCATCCTCCTTCCTCCAACCACCAGGAAGAGGAGTGTCAACAGGCTTGCAGCCATGCATGCCGAACCTCTCCAGAATCTCCCGGGCATACTTACCCCCCGAGAAACAAGCCCACATCGTCGTTAGTATGAATCCTTTGTCGAAGTGTACGAAAAAGGACCACTTTAGCTACGCATAACTAATAGCCCTAACAACAAAAGTGGCTGCCAATATCTTCAGATCTGCGATTGGTTAGACAAGAAAATAGCTGCAAAACACCAGATCTATGTATGGAAAGACATTAAGCAGTAAAATAAAGGGTTTGCTCCATGCATCCAACAGACAAGACAAGAACACAATTTTTTGAAAGAATTTTTATATTACAGGGCACCTGGGAGGAAAAAAAGAAGGTGTATCCAGCTCTTCTCAATGGGATGGGTTCTTTGTAGTCCTCAGCACTTCAGATCTAAGCTTTCTCTCTCTTGTAGGTGTAGAAAACCCAATGCAAAAATGTAGCTCAATGGGAGCAAATGATGAAAAATGAGACCAAGTGTATAGATCCAGAGTGATCTAATGGGCAACAAAAGGTGAAGAATGATGGGGAAAACCCTCCTATTTATAACAAATATTGGGTCATTCTAGATCTTGGTGCATGATTAAAATAATGTTAACCAAATCTAGATCCACCTTTTATGGAATACTTTATTATATTTATTGGAGGGAAAGGGTCTTTGACTTGGGTCAAATCCCTTGATTAGTCAAAAATAAATAAATAAATGATTTATTTATCTTTTTAAGGAAGTGGTTGGAAGATAATCAAATAAATAATGATTTATTTAATTATTTGTGGGTGATTTGGTCATATTTAATAAGGAATATTATCTAAATAAGATTTAAATAATTATTCCTAGAAAATAATAAGATAAATAAAGGTTTATCTAATTAATTTCTTTGTTTTTGGGTTAAACAGGACTGGGAATAATAATTAAATTATGGTTTAATTAATTATTCCATGAGGAAAATCAAACAAATATAGGTTTGTTTAATATTTCCTTTTGGGGTTTCCTGTTTTAACATAGTGAAAGCAATTTTACTTAGGGTAAAATTGGTATTACATGGTGTACTTGGGTCCATCTAATGAAAATAGGTTAGATGACCAAAAAATGGTGTAACAATTGCGCTGCCAAATCTCCAATCCCATGAAATAATGAAGGAGGCCCAAGTCCTTCATCTCGAACTCTCTAGCAAGGTCCTCCTTGCATGAAAGTATCAACATCTCATCACCCGTCAAAATCAGATCATCTACATACAGTACAATGAACAGCAGCTTCCCCTCCACCACAATCGTTATGTTAGGATCCGCCTGACTCTTGGAAAATCCAAGCCCTATGGAAATAACCGTCAATCCGTGTGTACTTCCGCACCAGGTGCTCGCTTTTAGCCCGTACAAGGCTCTCTGAGCTTCCGCAAACATACCACCGCCGAAGACCGAAACCTTCAGGCTGCTCTATGTACACCTCCTCCTCAATGACTCCGTTGAGGAACGCAGTCTTCACATCCATCTGATGGATGTGCCATCCCATCTGCGCCGAGAGAGCTAGGATCGTCCGTATGGAAGAGTACCTTGCGACAGGTGCAAAGGTCTCCTCATAATCGATCCCCTCGATCTGTGAGAAGCCACGGGCGACAAATCTCGCCTTGTACTTCTCCACACTCCCGTCAGCCGCCTGCTTCACTTTGTAGATCCATCGCGAACCCACCACCGATTTCCCCTCCGGTCTTGGGAAAATCTCCCATGCACTGTCTCCGACGATCGAATCATATTCTTCGATCATGGCATCTACCCATGCGGGTTCCTCCACAGCTTCCTCAAAAGAGGATGGCTCCGTCATGACACATTGACTCATAAGAGTCATGTATCCAGTGTACCGATCCGGTGACTGTCTCTATCTGCGCTGTGATGTAGGTGGTCCTACAACCTTCTCTGCATCTTGAGCCAGTCGCTCAGCTTCTGTAGTGTGCTTGCACCCTCTGATGGTTGGCGCCGAGGGTGTGTTTTCCACTTGGACCCTCTCTTTGCGGGCTGATCCACATCCGAAGCCCTCTGTGGAACTAACAGCCTCCTCATCTCATTGTAACAGGCTCCCTCTCAAGCGAACACCGCATGGCTTTCTCCTCCCGAACTTTTATCCCGTCGCACAACAATCTTGCGACCGTCTGGCAAATACACCCGATACCGTGAGGTGTATTAGTGTACCCCACAAATATTCCAACCCTCCGTGGCTGATCCAGCCTTCTTCTGGCATCCTTCGTCACATGCATGTAGACAGTGAGCAAAAATTCTCGCATGAGAAATATCGTCTCGCTTAAAACGCCCGTGTACTCATGCCGTAACCTGTGAGGACAAATTCGTCTCCGCATACACCGTTGTATTGCATGCCTCAGCCCCACAGTGAAGGGGTAGGCCCCCGATCATGCAACATTTCCCGGCAACACCCACGATCGTTCTGTTCTTCCGCTCAGCACCCCCGTTTTGCTGTGGGTTATGAGGTGCTATGAGCTCTCTCCGAATTCCTTCTGCGCTGCAAAAGTCCTTGAATTTGGCAGAGATGAATTCACCACCATTGTCGCTCCTAAGAGCCTTCACATGCTTCCCTAATTCCTTCTCAACCAACGCCTTGAGCTCACAGATCTTTGAGTATGTCTCGCTCTTCTTCTGCATGAAGAAGATCCAGCACTTCCGAGAAAAATCATCAACAAAGATCACATAGTACAGCTTTTGTTGTCGAAGCCACAGAGAAAGGACACACACGTCCGTGTGAACTCTCTCAAGGATCGTCGTGGTGACGCATTCTTCTCGTGAAAGGTGGCTTTCACATACTTCCCTAAAGTACACCCCCTTGCACCGATCCCACCGCGCAAGAGTGCCCTCTTAGGAAGCCTGGTGAGAAATAGTGTCACAGATCTTCAAAGCTCCGCGGCAGAAGGTGGCCCAATCTCCTGTGCCACAGTTCACCCTCATCATCCCGGCTCACCACTTCTCCCGCCTTGCATGCCATTGCTGCGCAGCCATCTACTTGCAACTGATAAAGGTTCTTGACTCAAACCCCTATCTTCCGGGTCTCACCAGTAGTCTTACTGCGCAGGAAGGCTTTTGTTGAGGAGGTAAATCCCCTCTGCGAACAGAGGCGATCCCTACTAGCCCAACAGGGGTCTAGCAACAATCATCAAATGTTACAGCGCAGATTCCTAGTTACGAATAAAAGACCAAAGATGGAGGCCTACCTGGAATCCAATGCTATGATCCGTAGAAGAAAGCGTTCCCGTTCCTCAGCCTCGGCAGATCACGATCCTCCCACGATCTCCGCGGATGGACACCTGCACATGCAAGAAACAACACGAATACAAGCATAAAATCCATAATACGCAACTATATATCAGTCAGAAAGGATATAACTCGTTATTAACATAAGTGAAAACAGAGTGGAACCATAACCGTAATCATTCATTAAATAACAATCGAAAGAGAGTACAACCAATGTTCTGACGTCGCGGTCTCCTTCGGATGGGTCTCCAGTCGTTCACGTCTCGCAAAGCTCGCCGGGGAAAGGGCAAACCTCTCTAGAGTCTCTCGACGATAGTCTCCTTACTTGAGTCGGCCTTAAGGGAAGAAAGAGGGCTCTTACGGCACAAAGGCTCTTGGGAATTTGGAGATTCAAAGCTTAGGCACTTCAAGACTAGCTTGCCATGGAATTGAGCAGGCTTTTATAGATGGGGAAGGAGGGAGTTGGGATCCCTATTATTGTGGGATTGGCCCTATCAGCAAGGAAGGTTCCATGGGAGGTGGCAAAACCACTTCCCTTCCATAGAACTCCCGCAGCCAAACCTCCCAACTCAAGATAGGCAATGGTTTCTGAGTTTGTTGAAACTCAACTTCCGCCATGTTTATTTAAAAAAAGCCCATCTTTTTGGTGCAGCGCGACCTCTTTGTCTAGGACTTGGCTGGCGTGAGCGCGGCCTCTTTGTAGGATTTTCCCCATTGGCGCGAGTGATGGTATGCCGCAACGCCAATGCAAGAGAGATGTTTTCATGATTTTTTGCAAGGAGATGTCTTTAGGGGTGAATTTCATGCTTGGGGAATGCATTGATGATGATTTCAAGGCATAATGATATTTCACGGAGTCACAAAATGGGTCCTCCATTGTGCGGAATGGGGAATGGTAGGGATGGTGACAAATTACTGTATAACAGATGCCCCCTAAAGTATGAGGCCCGAGAGAGAGAGGGGTGAAATGCTTTACGAGAACATGTTCAACTGAAGGCCCGCCGTCGGAAAACCTGCGCAGAAAAATACAACTGATATCTCAAGTACATGATGTATATGCGGTATGGGCGCAGCCATCTGAAACAGAGTACACTATAATCCGGATCCAGGGTATGGGCGCAGCCATCCAGCGAGGATCAAATAAATAGACTCAGGTATGGTCGCAACCATCTAATCAGTGAGTCATGTACATAATGATAATAATCCACAATCGCAGCCTGGATTACAACAGACACAATCCAGGGTCTTACGCTCCATCTCAACCCAAAAAAAGTACAAGTTCAAGCATGCGAATATGTGAGCTGAAGTCGAACATGCAGGAACATCGTCTGATTACCAGCCAATGATGAAAGCTATTAACAGACGCGAGAGGAACCACCAATAATGACAATGGTCCTCAAGGTACTACAGGTACAATCTACGGCGTGTGAATCAATGAGTTGGCGTCGAACACCCGCAGAATCACTCGATCGGAGGCCAATGATGAAAACCCCACGTCGAATGCGACGAACCTGCCATTGAGGCATGCAGGCTCCAAGGTACCATGAAGGAGTCTCTAGATCAACTTCCTGGATAATGAGCTGAAGTCGACAGGAAGTGACCTTGATCGAAGGTGAGCCATAATGTTTCCCACATCATCGACACGAGACAGAGGAACATGATGTTTTTGTTGTGAATCAGGATCGTATGAGAATCAGAGGAAGGTTGATATTTGCAGAGGCCAACTTCTCTTGAACATATAAACGGCACGACGGTGGACTTGGCAGTATTTGACATCAACGGATCAGAGGTCAAGGTGACGAGGCAGTGAACAGATGAGAGGTCAAAAGGGATTACCCAAACCCATGGAGGCAAAGTGAAGCAACGAGATGAGATGTCCCCAACCTGACACGAATGCAGACAAGTGCCATGTTCAAGAGCGACATACTGCCGACGACAACGACGATGGTTCCATTTTCCCCCACCATTTCTGGCGAGTACCCCAATTATTTTGATAACAAGCTTGAAGGGGATAGCATATGCTTGTGATATAAGTCCGCCCTTCGGGCGAATCCATCCTAGTGCATTTAACGAGTCCTAGGAAGGAGGAACTCGGAGAACGTCATTTCGACTGGATCCGATGTCATCAAGGTTTAACGAGTCTGACAAAGGGAGAACTCGGCGTCTTTTCATGTTTAGAGAGTTTGAAAAGACAGTAGAAAAGTAAACTCCACAGGTCCCTTTTCATAAATAGTTCCTCAGATCCGAAAAGGTAGAAAACAATATCCGAGAAAACCTCCTAGTCGCGATAGGCTAGGGTATTCCTTTTTCGTAATCAATCCATCCCAGCCCGAAAAAGGGGTAAACGTATACTGGGTAGATGTCGATTCGTGTCCATTTTAACGAGATCGAAACGAAAAGGGCCTCGGCAATCTTTTCATGTTTAGAGAGTCAGAAAAGAGCTGAAAGATGACTCCAAAGTGACTTTTTCGTGTATTTACCGAGTCCGAAAAAGTATAAAATACAACTCGTTTCCATCGTTAAAGTCGCAAAAACCTGCTGCTGCACATACCAAGCAAGCGTAAAACCCATTTTCGACATAACATATTAAAATATTTGATAAAAATAACTTTTTAAAACTCATTTATGTCAAAAAGTTATAAATATGCCAAAATGGTAAAAATAAAATTACATTTACTATTCACCTTTGTAAAAAGCAACAGTGGTCCATTTGGAGCGGAAACTTCTAACGGCGATTGCGACAGATCCGGTTGACCATTCAGATTCTCATCTACTACAGGTAAGAGGTGCTTCCCTGCTCTTCATTTCCATCCATTTTTTAATATTTTTCCCTTGTGTATCAGTCATCTATGGCCACTTTTGAAATTTTAGGGCCGTGCTCATTGGCGCGGGTATCGGGCACGGACCCGCACCAATGGGCTCTTTTATACGAAGGGCTCGCACCACATGGCGCGACTGTTCACAAAATAGCCGCGCCAGCGGCCGAACCTAAAATTCCGCCTAAAAATTCGATATTTTAACAAAATTGAATGGAATTTGAAGCCTACTAGAGACCTAACTAAGGGTTTATGACCATATGGATGCAGGTAATCAAGAAAAATGGTGATTGAATGGAAAGAATGAGAGCATGGAGAAGAGGATGAACAGGCCATCCAAAGTGAGGCTTGCATGAATGCCCTCAGAAACTGTGGGCTGAAGAAGTTCTTCCTTACACCCTGTCTACGAGCTCAGCCCGAGCTCCTCCAGTATTTGATTAGTATTTGGGATGAACATGAACAAGTGTTCAAGTTGCGAGATTAGGTATTGGAGCTGGAGGTTTCTGATGTGTATTTTATCACCGGATTGTCTCGCAAAGGTCTGATCCCTGTCTTGACTGGAAGCAGACCATATGGCGAGAAGATGGAAGAAGTGATGGCACGAGTGTGCCGAGGAGCACAAATGGGATCAGGGAGCAAGAAGATGGATATCCACACTATCCCCGATCTGGCATTGAGAGTTGTCCTACATACCATCACGCGGGCTGCCGGGTCACAGGCACCGCACGAGGCCACAAAGGCCCAACTCCTGTTGGCCTCAGAATGCATGAGTCCCTTACTATTTGACTGGGCAACAGCAGTAACAATAAATATGAAAAGGTAGCTCACAAAATGCAAACAAGCAAAACTGAAACAGTTTGGCTATGGTTCCATCCTGGTATCGTTCATTCTGGAATGCTTACCAATCTTCCAGGGCCAAGGGGCCTCAGTAGCAGATCCGATACCACGAGAGCCAAGAATGGCTCGCTGGGCAGCACTAATGCCCAGAGCTGGAGGCGGCCAACAGATGTCCTGGAGGCCGGATTTCTTTAGGTGGTTACGGCGCCAGCTGATTGTAGTGGAAGACTGGCCATATGCAAGAACTGACTTCACCGGAGACCCAGATCTCCCACTGCCAGAAGGAGATGACTGGGATGAGGAGTTGGGTAAGACCTCATGTTTTTTTATTTTTATGTTTTATGTTTTTTTTTGTTAATACACATTCGTCCTAACACATTTTATATATGTATGCAGATGTGGGACCTGAGAGACCAGCTGGGATGTCTCCAATCTCACGGAGGACTCAACTCGCCCCTGATCCTCAGGGAGAGGGCACCGGAGGAGAGGAGTTGATCCAGAATCTCGAGGGCATTGCCCAAGGGATCCCGGACTATGCTCGGCTGGCGGACGTACCCATGGCATACCAACATCACACGGTGGGAGTTCCAAGTCGGATCCACCGAATCCTGAGACGCTTAGTGCGTGCAGTCACATGTTATCATGAGCACCATGCGGATTAGCTCTTAGGATTTATACCACACCTATTTTTTGAGAGACCTATCGTCTCTGGATGTACTTAAGACGATTATGTATATTTTGACTTTATGTGACACACTCTATGTAAACATTTCGATATCTATATATATGTGCATATCTATTTCTAGATGGATCTTCTTTTACATGTGATGATGATTTACAAATTGCGCAAATGTCTGTCTAATACCAAATTTGCTACTGCATCTGTTAATGTATTCAAATGCCTGGGTATATGATGATATGTAATGTAGTCAAAATTTCTTTCCAGTAATTGAATACGCAGATACAGACGTAAGATGGACAGGTTACTTACCGAATAGTGTCCATTCAGTTGTAACACTACAAGTTGCGAATCTAGATACACAAGCAATTCACGGATACCAAGGTTTACTGCCTCGGTTAATAATTCTAACACAGCACTATATTCCGCGATGTTGTTCATGGTACGTCCTAGACACACTCCTTGCAGGTTGACCAACTCACCAGCAGGATCATAGATTACCCAGGCTGCTGAAGACAAATTCCTGGTACTGCGAAAGGCACCATCCGCGAAACCAACAAATGGATGAATAGACATCTGCACAACCAGGAAGACCCGATCAGCAGAAAGATATTTACAAATCACACCACACTATACATGCACACAAATGAAAATCACACACCTATGTACACACACCATACCAAGAAATCACTTCAGGCATAGTACTTTTTGAGGTACAACCCATTTCTGGGCTGCGCCAGCGGGACTCCTTCATAATCTATAAGCTCGTAGGCCCCGTTTTTCAAAACGCGTTTTACTATATAGGGCCCATGCCACATAGGCTGGAACTTACCAGCTCCAAGCTTGTCATGTGCTTGATCGTACAGGAGGACGAGGTCTCCTTCAATAAAGGAACGAGGAGAAACAGATTGATCAAAATGAGTTTTGACCCTCTTCTTTTGTGCTTCGATAACCAAAGCAGCCAGACGACGGGTTTCATCTAACCGTTCCAGATATAGAAGACGTTCTTCCTCAGCAGAAGTGTTAGGTAGAAGTTCCACAGCTAATTTCAACGAAGGAATCTCGCATTCAACCGGAAGAGTTGCTTCCAGACCATACACCAATTGAAATGGTGTGAACCCAGTTGCACTCTTTGCAGATGTTCGGTATGCCTAGAGAGCTGAGAACAGTTGGAGATGCCAATTGGATTTGTGAATACCAACTGTTCGTTGAAGCATAGTGACCAAAACCTTGTTCACTGCTTCAACCTGACCATTCGCCTGAGGGTAATATGGTGTTGAGCTGTCGTGACGCAAGCCCAACTTTGAAGTCAGCTCAGCCATCATATAATCTCGGAAATGAGTACCATGATCGGTGACGATGGCTTGAGGAACCCCGAACCGTGCAATAACGTGGTTGAATATAAATTGAGCAGCCGTTTTACCGTCAGCAGCTAGTGTAGGCATCGCCTCGGCCCACTTGGTGAAGTAGTCGACGACGACAATTATATACGCATGCCCCCCGGCCGAGTGAGGGTTACACGTCATAAAATCCATGCCCCATTTCGCAAAAGGGCCGACGGTAATAACGGGATGCAAGGGTAAAGGCAGCGCGCGCATCTTGCGCTGAAATATCTGGCACGCATGACATTTACGGACTGCAGTGATACAATCTTTGAATATGGAAGGCCAAAAATAACCTGCTCGCAGAATCTTCTGGGCAGTAGCATACCCGGACATATGTCCACCACAGGCGCCACTGTGGCAGTCATTTAGGACCTTTTCAGCCTCTTCCAAGGTTAGGCATCGCCGAAGCACCGAATCTACTCCAATGCGGTATAAGGTATCTCCTACTATACGGTAGGGCTGGGACTAGTGCCGAATCCGACGGCGGGCAGCTTTATCCAACTCAGACCGAAACGTCGAGGTCTGAAGATACACTATTATGTCACCGTACCAAGGGTCACGAGTACTGATGAGGAAAAGCATTTCGTTCGGTATATGGTCTTCAGAGTGTGAGGGAGCAGAGTCTGTAGGGAGAGAACAAATCAAATCCGCGAAGACCAGTGATTTAGTTGACTTAGCAGTAGTGAACTCTAAGTCAAACTCCTGCAGGATCACAATCCATTTGGAGTACTTTCCCCCCAGTAATTGTCTAGAAAGAATATATGTCATAGGGTTGCAGTCTGAAACCACTGTTATCGTACGCAAAAGGATGTAATGGAGAAAGCGTTGTACAGCGTGTACTGCTGCTAATGCCAACTTCTCGACATGAGCATAACGCGTTTCTGGATCGAGAAGGTTCCATGACAGGTAATAAACAACATGTTCATCACCGTCATCGTCATCCTGCACCAAGACCATGGCTATGGTGCTAAATGCAGCGGCTAGATATAAAGTGAAGTCGCGGTGGTAGTCTGGAGGACGAAGCAACGGAGCATTGACAAGCAACGTCTTCAGCTTCTCAAAGGATTCCTGAGAAATTTCGTCCCAATGAAAGGGAACGTTCTGCTTTAACAAACGAGTGAATCCTTTGGCCACCTCGGCATAATTCGATATAAAGTGCCAAAGAAAGTTCGCTTTCCCTTGTAGACTCTGTAACTGATACAGGGAGGAGGGTGATGGGAGATTTACGATGGCCTCAACCTTTAAAGGGTCAAGGTGAATTCCTTCTTTCGAGACTATGAATCCTAAAAGACGGCCAGAATCAACGCAGAAGACGCACTTATGAGGATTGAGCCTGATATTGTAGTGCCTGCAACGAAGAAAGATCTGGCGGAGATGCTCAGGATGGTCCTCTCGCTTACCCGAATGGGCTGGCAAGTCGTCCAGATAAGGCTGAACGATATGGCGAATGTCATGAAAATCATAGGACATCGCACGCTGAAAAGTGGCTCCAGCATTCTTCAAGCCGAACGGGAGCTTTTTATACGTGAAAGTACCCCACAGACAAATGAATGTGGTCTTGTGTTGATCCTCAGATGCAATATTGATTTGATTATATCCTGAGAAACCGTCCATTAAGGAATAGATCTCACTCCCGTCACATTCGTCAATGATCTGGTCTATAAACGAAGTGGGATAATTATCCTTTGGACAGGCACGATTGATGTCGCGATAATCAACACAGACTCTAATCGTACCCTGCTTTTTATCGACAGGGACAATGTTAGACACCCATTCTGTGTGGGGGATGGGATAAATAAAACCCACGTTCAGAATTTTTTCAACTTCTGCCTTGATGGCAGTGGCTTTCCGAGGATGCATGGGGCGTAAGCGTTGGCGCACGGGTTTCGCACCTAGATAGGTTGGAATCTCGTGCACTACGATACTGGGATCAATCCCCGGCATTTCCTCGTAAGACCACGCGAAAACATCTCTGAATTCTTTGAAAAGGTCAGTATAGACTTGAATCTCATCGGGAGAACAAGTCACACCCACGTGAATATTCTCAACGATCCCTGGTTTAATGGAGATGTTGATCGGGATAGTTTGAGTAATGTTACTCAGGTTACCCTCCGAAAAAACCTCGTGCGTCAAAATGGGCATTTGAAGAGGAGGGGTAGGAACCTGAGTAGCATAACGCTCTAGACAGTCAGTCATTGCCCCCAAGCTAGGCATAAAAGAGGAGCGATGATGTCCATCGCCCCAAGGCAGCTCCTCAAGAGACATAGTTTCAATGATAGCCTCATCGGAAGGAAAAGTCTCTTTGAGAGGATCAGGTGAATCGGCCTGACCAAGCCAGGGGGATTGGGAGTATACGTCGAGAGCCATGCTCAAAGGAGCATGCTGAGGAGGTGGAGGATCAGATGCGGCAACAATTTCACAGTAGCTGATCTCTACTGGCGTTAAGGGCATTGACTCTCCAAACTCAAACACCTGCTCAGGTGTAGGAATAAGCCAGGGGTCATCAGACCTGGACATCATGTTGACTTGAGCGGTGTGCGGTGGTGGTGCAGGAAAAATGCCGATGAGGATTGGGTCTTTGAAGAGACCAGGTCCTACACTGTCCAGGGGATTCGGGATCTGATCCACGTATGGCATGTTTTTCTCATAGGTAGAGGTGAAAAATGACAACTGATCCACCGTGACAATTTTTCCCTTGTGAGGGAACTTAAGAAATCGAAAGACGGTGGACGGCACGCAGAGCATGGGATGAGTCCAGCTGTGGCCAAGAAGTATATTGTAGTTGAGTTTAACGTCAACTACTTCCACTTCCACGTTGACAGTTTTCCCCTGTAATGTGATCGCTAGACTCTCGAGAACACCCAAGGGTTTGGATTCCTGACCATAAAATGCCTCAATGGCATTGGGAGATGACGAAAGGGCTGGAGAGCCGATGGCCTTCCAGCAAGTGGAGGACATAACGCAGGTAGATGCACCTTCATCCACGACGGCCCTATGAATGTTCAGACCGTTAATCCCGACTTGAATAATCAGAGCGATTTGATGTGGAAGCCGGGGAGTGAAATTCTCCAAATCGAAGGTGAGAAGACTCGAGTCGGCGGGATCAATGCCCCCGATCGCAGACAATAAAGCCTTCCATTGCGAAGGACAACTTTGAAGAACTTCTAGCACAGACATGGCAGACGGAGCCTGTGCCAAATCCTCAACAATGTTGTAATGTTGAGTGGCACGAGCATTTGGATTATAAGAAGATCTTCGAAGAACACCTTTAGGAGGCGGCTTCACAACGAGTTCAGGAGTAGGCTTCTCGATTTCCAATGGACCGGAGACAGGTGGGGGAGGTGGCCCATCCGCAACTGCCTTCCCGGGTGCCTACCACGATTCGCTATAATCCTTCGACCGCGTAGCGACAAAGATAGGTACAACACTCTTCACCATGAAAACCTGAGACCCAAACGGTGCAGATGGTGACGGTTGTTCGACCATCTGGGTCTGCTGAGATGGAAATGGCTCCTTTAAAACAGCCGGAGTCCCTTTAGGGCCTTTAAGAAGTTGAATAACTTCGGATCTTCGTGGACAATCCTTAGTATAATGGTCCCCTTCACAGATGAGGCAAGGGTACTTCGGTTTACGCTGAGAGCCATCCTCAGTACGAGATTTAGATTCTGGTTTCGGGGCATCAGATTTAGATTTTCCTTTGCCCTTCTTTTTCCCCTTGGAAGTTTTCTCCGTAGGATTGGCCTGAACGACATTCACTTCCACGGTTTTACCAGAATCGGAGGGGGCGGGATTAGCAGGAGCATTGTTGGAAGAATTAGACTTCTGCTTCCCATTCGAAGATTTCTTCGAATTCTGAGAGACAGAACCAATGAAACCATCCACCGCAGGGGTAGGCGGAGCCTTTTAGAGGTCCCAGACCGCGGGGCATCAGGCAAGATATCATAAAGCGTGCCGGACTGAGAATATACAAGATCCAGATATTGGGCGCGCGCAATGGCCTGTTCCTCCGTCACACACGCTCCCATTGCAATATCCTGAGCGATTTTATTCACAAAGGAGGTGGTGAACCAGTGAGTCAGTATCTGATCAGGTATGTGAAACTTGATCAGTCTACGACGGCGCCGCCACTCATGAATGTGATCAGAGATGTGAGTGGCTTTTTCCTGCTTTAGAGAAGTCAGGAGGTGCGTCTCGGCTTCATAACGAACCGGTAACTGGAAGTGCGTGAGGAAAGCCATGGCTAAAGAATTGAAATCTTGGAAAATGCCGCGGGATAACTCTATGTACCACTTAGCAGCAGCTCCAGTTAAAGTACGCTGGAAGAGGCGCAGGCGAATCGAATCGTCGACCCAAGAGTTAGACGAACACCAAAGATGATACATCATCACATGCGCCTGGGGGTCCTCTCCAGCTTTTCCCTCAAACTTGGGGCAATCACCTGGTATCTTGGTGGGAACCGGAGGCCAATATGGATTATGTAAAATCGGATCATTGGTCAACTTTGAAACATTCGGCAACTCCAAGGTGGCCAGGAACGGCAATGGCGGATTGACCGGCATGCCAGACCCAGGATGAGGACCGTTACCTGTACTCCACAATGGTTGTGAATATCCTTGCCCCCATGGGTTCTGTCCCATAGGATTCTGACTGTAGGGGGTGTAGGTCATATAACCAGACTGATTTGGATGCTAGTAACCAGAGTGTGGGGCCTGATAACCAGGGTATGGACCCTGATTATATGTCGGCCTGGTGTAAGTAGCGTTTGGATTTGGCTGCTGAGTATAGGTAAAACCGGGTGGAGGAGGATAATACTGAGAGCCTCTGGGGTGGTTATAATTCAGTTGAGATTGACCATGAGGATAATAACCACCCTGAGGATGAGTAGGTTGCTGAAAAGTGGAACCCTGCGGAGCCTGATAAGTAGGGTGCAGCTGTTGATTTGGCTGCGGCATGGAATGAGTCGGCTGCTGAGCAGGGTTGATGGAATGAGCGAGCTGCCCTGAGTGAACAAGTTGACCCAACTGAGAGGGTTGACCTAAGTGAACAGGTTGACCCGGGTGAGAGGGCTGACTTGAATGACCAAGTTGACCCGGATAGACAGGCGGAGTCGGTTGCGTAGGTTGACATGGCTGTAAGTGAGCCCCAAGTTGTACCGAATGGGCCGGCTGGCCTGGAGGCGGGACACCGGGTTGTACCGGATGAGCCGGTTGGCCTGGTGGTGGAACAGGACCAGGTGCTTGCTGGAAACCGGTTTGACCTGAAGCAGAACCATATGATGGTCCCGGCTGATATGCAACGTTAGAAACAACAGGATATTGCGGTTGCATCGGTAAAGAAGGCTGGATTTGCCCCCCAGGACCATAGACCGGTCCCAGTTGATACCCCGGCTGAGGCTGAACAGGTTGACCAGAAGGGCTATAATACTGTCCTTGCGGACCGTACGATGGCCCTTCTTGGCTGACAGGATAGCCTTGAATGGGCTGCCCCTGTGGATCATAAAGATAGCCAGGTTAGCCGGCAGGTTGGCCTTGGAAAGCGTGTCCTTGCGGGTTATAAGCCTGGTTATAAGGTAAACCTTGAGCATAGAGATAAGCCTCAGGAGCGGGTAGACGTAAAATCTCCCTATGCTCATCATACTGACCTAGGAAAGCATACACGAGAGTACCATCCTGTGCATAGTGTGAAAAGTAAGAGCGGTTAGGATCTTGGGAGGACGGTCCAACCTCGGCGTTCGGCTGTTGCAAAGATAACCGATACTCCTCTGGAGAGATATTCTCTGGTATAGCAGTCGCTAGATAAACATCTTCAGGAGTTGGCACAGCCCTCACAGCGGATGCCGTGACAACAGGAGAAGAGGCGGCCACACAGAAAGTGGGCCGGACGGGAACAGAAGTAACGGGCGTCTGAGGAGACACCCCGGGTGTAGTAGTAGCTGGCCTCGAAGCAGGAGATGACACTCCCATAGAGGCTACGACGGAAATGATTCGACCCAAAGATCTGTATCTCTGTGGTAAAGAAGGACTGGCTGTTGACATGTCAGCCAGCTCAGAGTTGTCTCCCTGAAACAATCTTCGTGGGAAGAGCTGATAGTCTTCACCAGACGTTGGGATTTCCTCACCAGAATCACTCATGGTTGATCCTACCGTTAAATCACGCAAAAGATGGCGAGGACTAGGAGGAAAAACAACAGCAACAAAATGCGAACCCGATGTAAGAGAAATGAAATCAGCTCCTAATCTCAATTCAGACACAGGGTCCGAAAAGGGCCAATTGAACTCAACTGGTCCTCCAAAGGGTTGCTCAGCAAGAACCGGTCCCCCGTCAGGAAACTCGGAAACAATAGGCTACTGCGGTTCAGCAGAGGATTGGGAAGCGTCTGAAGAATCATCCATGTAAGAACTACCAGTAGACGAAACCGAAGGTTCCGCCACTGTGGAAAACGACCAAAGAAAAAGAAGCAAACACACACACGGGCTGAAAAAGAGTCAAAACACATGATCAAACGGTCAACAAGCAATATCTAACAGGGCATATAATCGTGGTTGATTAATTTTTTACCACATTGAAAAATAAGAAACTTCACCGTTTCATGTTTTAAGAGTCGAGAAACGATAAAAGATGACTCTATCTCTTTCAAATTTGACACAAGCGTGAAAGGACAAGCGCTTGACGGTCTTTTCAAATTTAGGGAGTCAGAAAAGACCAAATGACTGCTCAGGAATACTAGGCACAAAGGGTGTACCAAATAACCGTGAACTGCAATATACACCTTGGTTTTGATAATGAAGAAGAAATCAACCAAGGACTTTCCGTACGTGCAGGCAATCTCCCCGAATGCTGTGTTCGGTGTATCACGGGTATAGGGCGGCAGACTCGGCTTCCTGTGGATAAAGGATTGAAAACCTAGAGGGGTCTCCCTTTATATACGCGACGGTACGGGGAGCACAAGTCCGTACTAGCGCTGTCTAAAGCCAAAAGGCGAGCGACAGCTGCTAGGTTTAAAGACGCCGGAACACGTCTCTAGCCTAGACCTCTAAATATGTTTCGTTAGATTTCAATGCTGCCTTAGGTTAATTGAATAGATTTTAAAGTTGATCTTCAATTAGGTTTCAATTTTCAGGCCCTAACGAATGTATTGTTTCAAAGACTCCTAAATGCAAAGCTACATGCCACAGTAGACCATTTCGTTCGATGAAAACTAGCTACAGAAGAGTTGAGAGTCTTTACACAAACGAAATGATTCGGAAGACAAACAATGAGATCTCCAATGCAACTAATGAAATTGAAAACTTTTCATTCAAATCACTAATTACTAATAAAATTGAAAATTTTCAATTTTCACTAATTCAACCGAAAGCAAAGGAGATTTTTTTTGTAATTTTCAATGTTTGATAGCTAGAAGCACTAAACAAACTGAAAACAAACAGAACAACTTGAGAAACGATATTGAGAGAGCAAAATGAACAAATTTCATTCAATGACACAAGCAATCAAATCCCAAATCGACCAAAGTCTCTCAAAACCAAGAAAAAGACTCAAAGGCTCCAATGGACCGTGTGATCTAGTCCCAAAGCAAGACCAAACGAAATTTGAATGAAGGAATGAGCAATCACCCAAAAATCGCAACAAAACAGTGAACAACTACTAAGAGGATGCGGAGGAGCAATCAGAAAGTCGACTGGACAAACGAAACACCAAAACTCCCAAGGAGGGCTCGATACACAAAGCCACTAGATGCCCTAGGGCTTAAAACGTGAAATCGATAGATAAAAGCAAACAACCAAAGGATGAAGGCAAATTCCCAGTCAAACAGGACTCCAACACACTCAGGTAGTCGAAAAATCAAGAAGAAAAGCACTGACCAGACCTAGAGAGCTCAAAACTGAGCAAACTCAAAAACCCTACAGGAGTGGCGCGACTGTAAGGCTGCAACTGGCGCCAGAAAGCAATTGGCGCGGGCTATACAAAAGCAACATGTGCCAATTGGCGTGACTGTCGGGCTAAAAAGCGCGCCAGTCAAGTTTCTCAGCCAAAAACAAGAAAGAACTACTCCAGAAGCAGATCAATGTACACTAAGCAAACCAAGAAGCAAAAACAACAAAAGAACCCAACCCAGAAGGCTAACCAAGCAAGGAAAATCATAAAATAATCAAAACGAGACAATCTAAGCGAGATAGTGAAATCTAGACGATCCCCAGCGGAGTCACCAAATTGTTGAGGAGGTAAATCCCCTCTGCGGATAGAGGCGATCCCTACTAGCCCAACAGGGGTCTAGCAACAATAATCAAATGTTACAGCGCAGATTCCTAGTTACGAATAAAAGACCAAAGATGGAGGCCTACCTGGAATCCAATGCTATGATCCGTAGAAGAAAGCGTTCCCGTTCCTCAGCCTCGGCAGATCACGATCCTCCCATGATCTTCGCAGATGGACACCTGCACATGCAAGAAACAACACGAATACAAGCATAAAATCCAGAATACGCAACTATATATCAGTCAGAAAGGATATAACTCATTATTAACATAAGTGAAAACAGAGTGGAACCATAACTGTAATCATTCATTAAATAACAATCGAAAGAGAGTAAAGCCAATGTTCTAACGTCGCGGTCTCCCTCGGATGGGTCTCCAGTCGTTCACGTCTCGCAAAGCTCGCCAGGGAAAGGGAAAACCTCTCCAGAGTCTCTCGACGATAGTCTCCTTACTTGAGTCGGCCTTAAGGGAAGAAAGAGGGCTCTTACAGCACAAAGGCTCTTGGGAATTTGGAGATTAAAAGCTTAGGCACTTCAAGACTAGCTTGCAATGGCAATAGGCAAGCTTTTATAGATGGGGAAGGAGGGAGTTGGGATCCCTATTATTGTGGGATTGGCCTTATCATCAAGGAAGGTTCCATGAGAGGTGGCAAACCACTTCCCTTCCATGGAACTCCCGTAGCCAAACCTCCCAACTCAAGATAGGCAATGGTTTCTGAGTTTGTTGAAACACAACTTCCGCCATCTTTATTTAAAAAACACTCCTTAAATTGGTTGGCGCGACTACTGCTCTGGGACAGAGCGCCAGTTGGCGCGGCCTCTTTGTAGGATTTTCCCCATTGGCGCGAGTGATGAACTGTCTGCCCGCGCCAATGCAAAAGGAGATGTTTTCATGATTTTTTGCAAGGAGATGTCTTTAGGGAAATTGAATCTCATGCTTAGAGGAATGCATTGATGATGATTTCAAGGCATGAAAATGTTCACAGGTCACAAAATGGGTCCTCCATTGTGCGGGACGGGGAATGGTAGGGACGGTGACAAATTACTGTGTAACAGCTTTTCCTTCGCTGAAGACCACATCATACCCCTTGTCTTCCAACATCGCCACAGAGATCAAGTTCTTCATCAATCCTGGAACATGCAAAACTTCCTTCAATATGAAAGGTTTACCAGACTCCCTCTCAAAGGAAATGGTACCGATACCGGTCGCACTGTATCTACCATCATCGCCCATCTCGATGTGCACTCCAAGATATTTTTCCTCCAGATCTGAAAACAGATCTCGATCTCCGGTCATGTGAAATGATGCACCACTGTCCAAGAACCATACTGATCCCATCACACTTGAAACCAAGCATGCAATCAGTGAAAAATCCAGTTCGAATTGAGAATCCAATGCCTCTCCCACTGCAGATCCAGCAGCCTTCTTATTTTTCTTTTTCTGCGGACAATTTGTGGCATAGTGTCCGTGCTGGTGACAGTGAAAACACTTCACCTTGGACATGTCTTGCTTCTTGCCTTTCGCACCAGACTGAGAAGCCTTCTTGCTCTTCCCCTTCTTTGCTTTGGCAGCCAAAGCGCAATTTTCTTCATCGGATACCTTTGATGAAGATCCGTCCCTGGTAGTCCTCCTTATCTCCTCTTGCATGAGATCCGCCCAAAGGCGCTCCCATCCCGGCAACTTCTCCCAACCATTGACACTATCTTGATATGAATTCCAAGCCTTCGGAAGACCAAGGAGAGCCAGGTCTACCATGTCCTCTTCTTCGACAGTCACCCCCACACTTCCCAGCTCATCTCTGCATTGAGTGAACTTCGTGAGGTATTTGGCGATACTGTCGCCTTTCTCCATCTTGATGTTCCTGAGCTTATCTTTGAGCGCCAGCTTCCTTTGGTCGCTCTTACTATGGAATAGATCCGTCAAAGCTTTCCACATTAAATATGGAGTAGCCTTTCCATGCAGGCTGGATACAATATGATCCTTGACGCCCTCCAACAGGATCCTTCGACATTTCGCCATCTTCTTTTGCCATGCTTCGACTTCAGCAGGATCGGTGGGCTTTTGGACATCCATATCCACGAACTCCTTCAGTCCATTATCTTCTAATACTGCCTCCATGCGATCCTTCCATGCAACATAATTCGAACTGCCTTCAAGAGCATATTCGAGTCGCAAACCGTTGAAAGACATTTTCAACTCCGGCACCAAGAAAACAAACTGTTGCAAAATTCGAATTCCAAACTCAAAAACTCAACTGCTTCTGGATCTGTGAGAACAAATTATTTCTAGCACAGAGATCGACTGTAAGGGCATTTACTGGATATATCACCTTTCAGAGAAAGGATGGATCCGAGAGACTACGGCAGTCACCAGGACTGCAATACTATAGAAATAATATTGTAATCATGAAATAGATCTGATGATTGATCAGCTACGATACCATGTAGAAATTTGTTGAATAATGAATATTTATCCGCAAGATTATCACGATACATAATTAAATTCCTTGTTAACTACACAATCTCTTCTCTGATCGATGTGTTGATGAAATAAAAGCATTTCGCATGCGCACATAAACACAATATGTAATGGGAAAGCTTATAGCTGAAACCCCTCGGCTATTATGTATATTATATGGAGAACATGTAACATTACATAGCAGTACTCACAAGTATAGTGCTATCCTGTAAGTTACACAAACTAGCTCGATTTTGAACAAGTCACAGGTTCAAAACTCATCCACTAATTACTGCCTCTATTGCGCAATCAAGGGTTTGGTCCTAATGAGAGATCCAAGGTTGAACTCCTTGGCTTGACAGTGCAACCATCATGGGAAATTCCTCCAAGTGTGGTTCAAATCGCATGCACAACTGATGTCGCCACTGATAGCTAACTCCACCCTTTCATCTACCTCTTTCACTGGTCTCCACTGAACTGATCATGCACTGTAGTGAACCGATGTGTTCTTGAGTTGAATAATGAGTTACTAATTAATGAATTAAATAATATTTAATTCACTCCACTCATAACTAATTGATTAGCTAGTTAAACTAATCTCAACTAGTTCAACTAAAATAAACAGAACACAACTCCACTAGCTGTCTCATAAACTCCACCAAACTTCTGCCACTGAAGTCCTAACTGAAGTCAACCATGCATGATGCCATCAAACCCTTGGGAATAGCGTAATTCCTTACTGTGAGATGCATGGGCCACATGCTCAGTAGCTCAAGCCGAAGTGCTCCCGAGAATAAGGCGGGGTTTAGAGTCCAAATATTATTAAGGGCTAATAATATTTGGTAGAGCCTATTTTGGACGGCCGGTCTAAAAGAGAAGCTTGGCTCTATCATCATCTAAAAATAGAGGTCCATCTATTTTTACCAACTCGACCAATCATCCAAGAATAACATACTGCAACCCCTAGACCATGCTCCATATGTCTAAAAATAGACTTTGCGCCAAAAATAGCCTGCGGGCCTACTTAGTGAAGGTGACTTCATTTCACTAAGCTCCATCATCTTGTTGCATTTTCAACATCAATTATTAATTAATGGTGTACTTGATGTTAATAAATAAATGGCACCTTGCATTAATTGAAATTTACGATTCTGAGTTTATGGTGATCATGGTGGGCCCCATATTTAATGTGCTCATATGTAATGTTGTATGAGGAAATATAGATAGTTGGATTAGATCATTACTATCTATCATATCCATCGGGTGGATGAATCATGTTAAAGTGTTGTGTGTTTCACCGCATGATATCTACCATAGTCGTTGGTTTCAAACAACTAATGGCCATTGGATCAACGGGTGTTTCCAACCATGTTAAACCGTGAGAAACATTTTGCAAGATATGATTCTATACCATGCGAGGTGGCAGCTATGGAACATTCAAATCCATTTGATAGTTTTAATTTCGTAAATGTTTGTGCTAATTTATACTCAGTGTTGCTTATCAACCATCGATTGATATTATTTGTAACCATCACTTATGGACTCTAACTATTCTTCAATTAAGAGTTTTAGGAAAACTAGGAAGTTTCAAGCCTCCAATCCAAGGGAAGAGATACAACTTAAAAAACAAGGGTTTTATGGCACAAGAAATCTATAAAAACTTCGAATAACAATCACCTTTGACTGCTCTAGCAAGGAGGTGCCAATATGGTATCTTTGCTAGTAACCTATCTTTGCTAGTAACCTTCTCCTCTATCTTTTCTTATACTCTTATGAGTTGGTTTAGATAGTTTCTAATGGATTGCCTTATGAGGTCTACTATCATTGCTTAAACCATGTTCTTAATGCTTTAATTGTCCAATAACCTTTAGTATTAGTTTCCCTCGATGAATTGCAATTCCATGGTCCCTTGCTTGAAACATTTTAAACATTTTGTTTATTAATATAAATGATTCCATTTTGCCTCAATTTGTCTTAGTTTCTATTAGTTTTCTTCCTTTATCTCCCACTTCCTTCTTTCCTTCCAATCATGTTTCCAAAACTTGTACCCTAAAAAAAAATGTTAAGGAATTTGTTCTTTGAGGCTCGTGTATCACTTGTCACATGACTAATAAAAAACTTTTTACAAGGTATCCACACAATTAATTTTCTTCCTACTAACAAAATGGTTGATTAGTTGTAATATGATTATGTATGCTTGCTTAACTCCCCCCTCCTCCATGGGATGCATAGTATAGATGTGCATGTGTGTGAATAATAAATAATAAGTAATAAACATTATAAAAATAGTTGGATACACTATGGTTGGCATCCTGGAATAACCAAAATTCTCAACAAAAGGTATATAAGGATTACATTATCACCTATAGGCTCTTTAAGTAAAATACCAATACTTGATCAAAGATCATGTGGATCCTAAACTTCAAAATGATGTTATGTCATTTCCTTGTTCCTATGGAGAGATATCCATAGATGAAATTGGTTGATCGATTGACATAATGTTGAACAAACACATTACATGTATAGCTTACAATAAAAAGAAATTGGCATTGATGAAGCATTCTCAAACTTCTAAGCATTACATATGCATGGAAAATTCTAGGGTCATTACAAAAGTTCCACATGTTTACAAGTGGAGAATAAAGGAAGTAGTAGAAATTGAGAAACACGCAAATGACTTAAATCAAGATGTTAAAACAACGGTTTTTAAATTAAAGTATATAGGAAATTTATAATTCAACATTTTATCAATAATAACAACTATCAACAATAATATATCGATATCAATGGATATTGGATTGAATAACAATGTCAATTTTGGATAGACTAAGACATTAAATTATCAACTCCCTCTCAAAATTATTCACAACGAGTATTGGATTTAAGAACAATGTCAAATTTTGAGAGGTTGAGTCATTGAATTATTAACTTCCTCTCAATATGTCTCTTATAGTAATGGATCCCCAGTGATAAATCCAGTGATTAACATACCTCTTAAATGTCGCCCCAAATATGAACCAACATATTAAATATTGAAAATTTTCAAATAGGTTCCCCTCGTTTTGATACTCTTTTAAGGTGAAAAAATAAACAAAGTAGGCTTCTAGAGTCTGCTCAATAGATAACCTACCCATATGTAGATTTTTGATGCATACTTGAGCACACTCAAAGTGAAATGATGGCTCCCTAGAGTGAGTTTGCATGGACGCCTTCCCTATTTCATATATACTACATTCAATTTTTGTTGGGGCAATGCTTGTGTGAAACTGATCCAAGGCGCTAACATTACACTCTGAATGTACTCAAGAGGGCCTTCCAAATCTACATGTGGAAAGTAAAAACATGTTAGGTAACCACTCATTTTGATGGCTTGCAACCTAGAGTGAAGTATATCAAACTTGCTTTAGGGTGACAACATTGCATTCCAAGGGTGCTCAAGTGGGCCTCCCAAATTTACATGTGGATAGCTTGGGAGTTCCTAAGTAACCACTCACTTTAATTGCTTGCTTGATGGAATCACTAGATAACCACTCATTTCAACAACAACAAAAAAGACCTAAATAGATAAATGATACTCATTCCCATTAATTTTGACATCAATCCAAAAATACAAAAATCAATAAACTTACTACTACTTTGTATAAATGCCCAAGGAAAATGATTCATTCATGCTAATTAGTGTACACAAACATATAACTACTAAAATCCTATACAATAGAAAGTTTATATTTACAATAAACTATAAAAATTGGAACATAGTCAATGGGGACTATCGTAGGTTATTAAAATAAAATTATGATATCTAACCCAACTCTACCTTTTAATATCCTTACTCTTAATTGGATTGATTTATCTAACAAATAATGGTTTTGTAGATCTAAGACTTTTGTGATCCATAATGTAGATAAATATCTTTCGGATTAATCACATCATTAAAATTAGGTCAAATAAATATCTTTCGGATTAATCACATAATTAGGATTAGGTCAATCACATTTTTCCTAATGATGTGATTAATCCAAAAGATATTTATCTAAATAAATTTTTTTTTTTGAGTGTATGTCTGGCTGGGCATCAGATCCTCTCAATGTAACGCGTCTGGCTTATATTCTCTGATGAACCATAATCTAATCAGGCTCAAAAGCGCAAGCAGCGGTATGCAATGGTACAACTCGAAACATCAAAAATGGGAGCCGACCATAAGGCCCGTAGGGACGGAGTCACTCACTATTCATATGGTGAGGGATCCCTCCCTCGATGATAGTAGCTGGGTGGACTATTGGATACGGAACATAGAACTACCAGGCGGTTGACCGCATTTAAACCACCTACTCCAACCACTAAGATTTCTGTTTTAAGCAAATGGTTGATAGCCCTAAATGCAATCCCTAGACAAATTTGATAAATTAAATTCGTCACATTCAGTCATCATGTTCACACATCAATTATGGCGAGATTCCCATAGTTGATGGAAGCATTTCAAATAAAAAATTCGAAGCAATTGAAAAAAAAAAAAACCACGCCATCAACCGTGAACAAAGACCAATAAATCAGACGGGATGACGTGGCTTCCCAGCCGTCACCTCCTGATGTGATGGACTTGTCATTACGCTACCATCCCCGCTTACGTGTCCGAACTACATTAAACTGTAATAAGAAAGGAGTATAGTATGTTTCCACGTAACCACGAGTTCACGAATAAACTCCAATAAAAAAACGATATTAACTGTTGACACGTGGATCGGAGTTTACCACGTGGCGAGTCCAAAAAACTGTTGCAGCGTGTCCACGTCTGAGATGACAATTGGCTGTCCTGAAAATCGAGACGCGTGAATATCCTACGCAGGATGGAGATTCGCGAAATTCTACACGGCTCCACCGCCAGTGCACTAAAATATTTTTTGGTATGTGGGTGCGTTGCTTTCACAGAGAATTATGGGTTCAAAAAATCTCTGGAAATAGAGATATTTTCTGGTTTGTGGGTGTCTTTCTTTCACAGAGAATTATGGGTTCAAAAGATCTCGAGGGGACGCTGTCAACTCGATCCCGTTTATTGAGGCGTTAATGACGAAATCTCTTATAGGAGTGTTTTAATTGAACATCTTATCATTACACAACAGTGTCTTAATTTAACACTTTACCGCTACATTATTGAACATATTTATTTACATCTTATTTGTATCTAATTTTTTTATTTATGGTGGAAAGTAACTGGTGGTAAATATGTTATTTTTTTTAGTATGAATTATACTTTTTGGAGTTTCTTGGGAATTTCTAATCCAGTGAAAAATGATCAAATCTGGATTTGTGTTGTATAAATTAGTTTGTTGCAGCACTCTCTAAAACCACTTGGATTGTGAAGAGTTCACTTGTCAAAATTGTGATTTCAATGGATCCTTTCCAAATTATAGACATATTAGATAGTGCAAAATTTTCCAAAAAGTCACACTTAAAGACTACTAGATGAACTATTATCAAAGACTTTATTTTTGGATGGTTTTCCTACAAAGCTTAAGAATAAAAAATTCACTCAACAAATATCTAAAAATCATGCATGAATATTGCAACTATATCCATGAATTATGTGATTAAATATGTGAGGCAATTATTCATGTGGCATAATATTGTTCAAAGGTTGCAATAAGATCTTCAAGTTATGTTCCAATCAAATATTTGAAAAATAGTATTTTTATTTAGTATATCCATGAATTATGTGATTAAATATGTGAGGCAATTATTCATGTGGCATAATATTGTTCAAAGGTTGCAATAAGATCTTCAAGTTATGTTCCAATCAAATATTTGAAAAATAGTATTTTTATTTAGTATTAAAAAATAAATATTTATTTTTCAAAATTAAACATTATAATTCACATTGGTCAAATATTAAACTAATAGTGATTAACAACGAAATCTATTGGCAGGAACTAATAATGCCCACTTTGAATCATCAATGAAAATTTTGAATGTATTTGTACAATTATTAAAATTTATAATGATTTTATATATACTCTCTATATAATGTTGACGATTTTTAAGGTGAAATAATTTTATATTATAAAATTTGGGCGAATCATTTTTATAAAAAACACTGAAATTGGTGAAAAGGTTTTTGGAAAACACATGGAAAATTAGCCCAGGAATATTAGCCCCTAAATTTTTCCATGGTTTAGATGTAGATTTAATGATGGCACCCTCGTCCTTGCTTGAGTGTTCTTGAAGAGTAATGATGACGTCAAAGTGAGTTTATAATGCAATGATAGTGCCCACGTGAGCATGTTTAGAGAATAATAATGGAAATCGAGAATAAGTTCATATAATGATGGTCCTCACTTAAACATGATTAAAGTATAATGATGGTCTTTTCTTTGAACATGCTTGAAGAGCAATGATGGTTCCCATAGTGTGATTGTAGTGCAATGGTGATGCTTGCTTGAGCATGCTCAATGCACAATGATGGTTCCACTTAGTGAGTTCATACAATGCTCTCCTTAGTGATAATTCTCCTTAGTGAGAATTGGAGTGAGGGTTGTATGAACTTGTTTTAGGGTGCCATTATTTCTCTCTAATAATGGTCAAGTAAGGAACCTAAATAGACATGTAGGTATGGTAAGACTTGATAGTTAGTTACTCATGTTGATCACTAAGAAAAGGTTTTATACAAACTTGTATTTAGGTGTTATGGTTATTCTTCAAGCATGTTTAATTTCGCCTCCCAAATTTATACGTAATGGGGCAAGAAATTACCCTCCTCACATGGTAATTGCTTCCCCCATTCACTTGTTTGATGGATTTGCTAGATAGTTTTTCATTCTAAAAATATATACAATACTCAAATAATGTTTTTGATAATGTATTGTCTATCTTTAAATAAATTCATAGTCATTTCGATTTTTTTTCTTTGTAAACTCACTACTATGGTGTATAGATACTTGATGGAAATCATTTTCTTATATTAATTATCATGCGCTAATATATAACAGTTGGAATCCAATACTATAGAATGTTTGCATTTACAACGAGCTATACAAGTTGGATTGTACTCAATAGGGTCTTGCTTGGATGGTTAAAGTAGAGTTATGATATCCACCCCACTGTTGGTGAGGTAAATCCTCTTTGCGGACAGAGGCGATCCCACTAGCCCTAGAGTGGGTCTAGCCACAAACGAGACAAGCTATAATATTGATTCATAGTTAACGAATGGACAGAGATTCGATAGATGACTTACCGGAGGTCCTACGCTGTTGTTGTCGTCGGAAAGAGTGGTTGCCTCTCCCTCCTGGTTTGCATAGACGCCTTCCCTATTTCATATATAATACATTCAATTTGTATTGGGGCAATGTTTGTATGAAATTGATCCAAGGTGCTAACATTACACTATGAATGTACTCAAGAGGGCCTTCCAAATCTACATGTGGAAAGTAAAAACATGTTAGGTAACCACTCATTTTGATGGCTTGCAACCTAGAGTGAAGTATATTCAAACTTGCTTTAGGGTGCCTGCATTGCATTCCAAGGGTGGTCAAGTGGGCTTCCCAATCTACATGTGGATAGCTTGGGAGTTCTTAGGTAACCACTCACTTTAATTGCTTGCTTGATGGAATCACTAGATAACCACTCATTTCAACAACAACAAAAAAGGCCTAGATAGATATATGATACTCATTACCATTAATTTTGACATCAATCCAAAAAAACAAAAATCAATAAACTTGCTACTTTGTATAAATGCCCAAAGAAAATGATTTCTTCATGCTAATTAGCGTACACAAACATATAGCCACTAGAATCTAATACAATAAAAAGTTTACATTTACACTAAACTATAAAAATTGGACCATAGTCAATGAAAACTATCTTGAGTGGTTAAAGTAAAATTATGATATCTAATCCACCTAGATTCAACTCTACCTATTCACATCCTTACCCTTAATTGGATTGATTTACCTGGACAAATAATGGTTTTTTTTCACATCCTTACCCTTAATTGGATTGATTTACCTGGACAAATAATGGTTTTTTTTTTGAGGTAGCCCTTTGATGCAATCCCTAAACAAATTTCATAAATTAAATTCGTCACATTCAATTATGGCGAAATTAAATTAAATTAAATAAATTTAAATTCAATTCAATTCAATTAACTTTGATAAATTGATACCACACATTAAATTAAATTGATACGTCATTCGTCACATTAAATTAAATTTGATAAATTGATAAATTAAGAGATCATGTTCACACATCAATTATGGCGAAATTCTCATCATTGATGGAAGCATTTCAAATAAAAAATTTGAAGCAACTGAAATTAAAAAAACAAACCCACGCCATAACAGTGGACAAAGACCAATAAATCAGACAAATGACGTGGCTTCTGAGCCGTCAGCTCATGATGTGATGGACTTGTCATTACGCTTACGTGTCAGAATTACATTAAACTGTAATAAGAAACGAGTATAGTACGTTTCCACGTGACCACGAGTTCAAGAATAAACTCCAAAAAAAAACGATATTCAGTGTTGACACGTGGATCGGAGTTTACCACGTGGCGAGCCCAAAAAGCTGTTGCAGCGTGTCCACGTTTCAAATGACAATTGCCTGTGCTGAAAATCGAGACGTGTGAATATCCTACGCGGGATCGAGACGCGCGAATATCTACGCGGGATTGAGACGCGCTCCACCGCCAGTGCACTAAAATATTTATCTGGAAATAGAGATATTTTCTGGTTTGTGGGTGCGTTGCTTTCATGAGTTCAAAAGATCTCTAGGGGAAGCTCTCAACTCGATCCCGCCTATTGGGAAGTTAACGGTAGAGATATCATGAATGTATATGTAAATTTTTGTTTGCTTACACTAACTTATAAATTAAAGTATGAAAATATGAAGTGGCTAAATTAATGGTTGGTTTAAGTATAAAGATTTGTGTAAATTTTGGTGAGTAGTAACTATTAATAAGTTTACATATTAATAGTAATGGTGGAAAGTAACTCCTAATAAGTATATTTATTTACTTATTTTTTTTTAGGTATGTGAGTTTTCATATGACTAGCATGCCCAACAAGTGATTGGGGTAGTTGTGACCCAAGGACAACTAAGCCATCAAAATCCTTTGAGCATCACTTGAACCACACCAAGCCTTAGCATGACTAGATTTTTTCCCACAAAGTTTGGAACCAATGACCTTTACACCATGGAGTGCCTTAATAGAACATACTGTCATTGTTTGCTCTAAACCAGTGAACATATTTATTTACATCTTATTAGTATCCAATTTATTTATTTATTTATGGTGGGAAGTAACTGATGGTAAATATGTCATTTCCATGAGTATGAACTATGGAGTATTCTTTAAGTGCGACTTCCTAAAGTTTCCGATGGACGGATATCTAGCTGGTATCTGGTGATAAATATTGTGGCAAAATCTTGATTTGTGTTGTTTAAACTAGTTTGTTGACCCAATAGATGGATTCAACACCCTCGAAAACCAAGATTTCACCTGTCAAACTTGTGATTTCAATGAATCCTTGTGGGATTCTAGACAAATTAGATCGGCAAATAAATCAGAAAACTTTCCAAAAAATCACACTTAAAGACTACTCGATGAACTATTATTAAGGAATTTTTTTTTTGTATGGTTTTCCTACAAAGCTTAAGAATAAAAAATTCACTCAACAAATATCTAAAAATAATGCATGAATATTGCAACTATATCCATAAATTATGGTATTAAATATGTGAGGCAATTATCCACTTGGCATTATATAGTTCAAAGGTTGAAATAAGACCTTCAAGTTATGGTCCAATTAAATGTTTGAAAAATAATTTTTTTTATTTAATATTAAAAAATAAATATTTTTTTTCCAAAGTTAAACATTATAAGTTGCATTGGTCAATACAAAACTCATAGTGGTCAACTAGAAAATCGATTGCTAGAGCCATTCCTTGGAAGGAACTAATAATGTCCACTTTGAATCTTCAATGAAAAGTTTGAGTATAAATTAAAAAAAAAAAAAAAAAATTATTACTAACATAAATATCTTGTCTAGATATAGATTTAGTGATGGCACCCTGGTCCTCGCTTGAGTGTGCTTGAAGAGTATTGATGATGTCAGAGTGAGTTTATAATGTAATGATAGTGCGAGTATTGATGATGTCAGAGTGAGTTTATAATGTAATGATAGTGCCCACGTGAGCATGTTTAGAGAATAATGATAACATTTGAGAATGGGTCATATAATGATGGTCCTCACTTAAGCATGATTAGAGTGCAATGATCGCCCTTACTTTGAGCATACTTGAAGAGAAATGATGGTCCCACAGTATGATTGTAGTACAATGGTGATGCTTGCCTGACTATGCTAAATGCACAATGATGGTTCCACTTAGTGATTTCATACAATGCTCACCTTAGTGAGCATTCGCGTGACGGTTTTATGGACTTGTTTTAGGGTGCCATCATTTCTCTCTAAGCATGCTCAATTATGGACTCTAAATCTACATTTAGGTAGTTACTCATGTTGATCACTGGGATAAGGTTTTATACAAACTTGTTTTTAGGTGCTATCGTTATGCTTCGAGCGTGTTTAAGTTGGCCTCCCAAATTTATATGTGAGGAGGGTAAGGTTCACATGGTAATAACTTGCCTTGTTCACTTGCTTGATTGTAATATCCCAAATTAGGAACAAACAGTAATACAAAGAAAATAGAGATTAAATCTTTAGCAAATAGAAAATTACATCAAAACACCATGAATAGAGCCAAAACTGCATAGCCATTTTATTAATATTTGTGAATAAGGAAAGGTATAAATGGTGCTTAGGAAGATGGCACCTTGGCCTGCACAAGGCAGGCTGAAATACTGCTCAATCCTTGCTCAGAAACTCTGGTTGTTGGCTGCTCTGCGTGGCTCCTCCTCTACACTGCCCAGTTTGGAAAATGTTGTTGCTGGCTGGAAATGGACTGCGTAATGGAGTTGTTCTACTACACAAAAACTTATGGGGTTTGGTCACCGAACTCTCCACAACAAACCCAAAAAAACCCATGAAGGGTTTTCCGAAATGCTAACCTCGTAAAATCACCATCTTGAGTTGGGTACACAATTCTGCTAGGTAAACTGGGCTCTGAATTAATCTGCTGGAAACTCCCCAAAAACTCTACTATGGAAGGGTTGATCCCCTCTCAAATTCCTGGCTGAAATCTCTTGGCCTTTATTCCTCTTTGGAACTGCTCCATTGTTGGACTACGTATCACTTTGGTTGACTGTGCTGCCCTCGAAGGGACTGCGTGTTTTTGGACTGTACCTCTATGACTCTCCTCCAAAATTGAACTTAACTCCTCTCCTGAGCAGGCACTCAAAGTCCCCCGAGGATGAAGTTGATATTTCCACTTGGAAATCTCTATGCTAAACAACACTTGCAAACTCGGCTAAACAGCTCAAGTGTGCTTATGGTTTACCAAACAGAAAGTTAGCTCATGACTGAATGAATGAGGAATGAGCTGCTCTCATCCTCTTTTACCTAGCCGAGCCCCCCAACATTCCCTTGGGCCCCACTAGACTGTGTTTCCTCCTCTGCCAGCCAACCATTGTGCTGCCACTGCATAGTTGTTGTCCCCTTGTTGTACCCATGCCGCCTCTCTATTGCCTACGTTGTTGCCTCTCCTGCGCTACCACTAGGCTAATGTCCACTATGTATAGCTAGCTCCACGGGCCCCACTCTAGCTCTATTGCTTGCCTTATTGACTTTAGGAAAGTGATTTAATCTTTGATTTATTTGTGGGTCACCTTTACCCACTTTATTTTCCTACTAACTTTAGAAAAAAGACAAAATTGTCTAAAATTAATATTCCAATTAACTATCTGCCAATTGGGAATATTACAGTCCTCCTCGCCAAAATGTTGCTTGTCCTCAAGCAACTTCAAAGATGGATGCTACAGGATTTTCGCCCCCTCCCAAGTGGCATCCTCATCTAGAAGGTTTCTCCATCTGACCATATCTTCCTTCACGGTCCTACTCCTCAACTGTCTCTCTTGGGTGTCCAAGATGGCCTCCGACTGTAGCACCAAATTCCCCTCATCATCAGTGGGTGGAAGCTCCATAGTGGCTATCACATGTTGTCCCAAATCCTTTTTCAGGCATGAGACGTAAAAAATATTGTGGATCCTGCTTCCAGCTGGCAGCTCCAGCTCATATGCTACCTCCCTAACACGCCTAATCACCTTGTATGGTACGTAGAAGCGGGGCTTGAGCTTCTCATCTCCCTTCTACTTCAGCGTGGATTGCTTGTACGACTATAGAAAAAGGTAAAGAAGATCATCTACCTCAAACTTCCTTTCCACACGGCCTCTATCTGTGTAAATTTTCTACAGGTTCTGTTTTGTAGCTATGTTATCCTTGAGAGCCCGGAGTGTGTATTGGCTCTCTTGGATCCATTCTTTGGCCCTAGGGGCCTTACTAGCTCCAAAAATCACAACAACAAAAGTCAGAGCATTATAACGATACAAAGCATAAAATGGAGACATACCAATCGACATGTGGAATGTCGTGTTGTAGTAGTACTCCCCCAAGTGAAGCCAACAAAACCAAGCCTTCTGCTGCCCCGTGACATAGTTTCTCAAGTGGCCCTCTAGCCACTTGTTCACTATCTCAGTCTGCCTGTCCATCTGTGGGTGATAACTGGTGCTAGGGGTCAACTTGTACCCACTAAACATAATAATTCCTGCCAAAATCTACCCATGAACTGGTTGTCTCTATCCCTAACTATGGTCTTTGGGAGACCATGGAGTCTGAAAGCATCCTGGAAAAATAACTCAGACACCTGCGAAGCAGTATACCGGGCTGAGATGGGGAAGAAATGAGCATACTTCATCAGTCGATCAACAACTATGAAGATTCAATACTTGCCCTGCACTGCGGAAAATCTAGTGATAAAATCCATGGAGATGCTTTCCCATTTCCCTTTCGTAATGGGAAGCGGTTGTAGAAAACATGCAGGATGTTTTTGCTCTGTCTTATTCCTCTGGCAAACCACACACTCCCTGACATGCCAGAGTATGTCCTCCTTGAGGCCCTTCCATGAGAGCCTCTCCCTGATGGCCCTGTATGTCTTAGTGAACCCCTGATGGCTTGAAAGTGGTGAATCATGGGTTGCATGCAAAATCTTCTCCCTGAGTTGGGATTTTCCTGTGAAGAAGATCATATCCCGATAATAGATGACCTCATCCATCACCCAGTATCGGTCATCTGTCACCTGCCCATCTAATACCTCACATGAAAAACGGTCCTTGGATTACTCTACCAAAAGTTGAGCCCTCCAATCTACGTCAAGACTCATCAAGGACATCGTTGCTGGTCTCCGTGATAAAGCAGCAACCACCACATTGTTCTTCCCCTTGACATACTCGATGTCAAAATCATAGGCTTGGATCTTGCTAACCCATTTCTGTTGTCTCTCCTGCAACTGATTTTTCTCAAGGAAGCATCAGACACTGTTGTGGTCAGTCCTCACACAAAACCTTTTACCCATTAGGTACTGTCAGAATTTGGCCAACGCATGCATGATGGCTAGCATCTCCTTGTCGTATATCGGGTACAATATCTCATGCAGTAGCAGCTTCTGGCTCTCAAAATCTATAGGATGACCTCCCTGCATAAATATTGTGCCCACCCCTTCTCCTGAAGCATCACACTCCAACACAAAGGGCTGCGTGAAGTCGGGAAATGGAAACACCAGGAAACTGGTCATCACCTCCTTGAGCATGTCAAAGGCTCTCTGCGCAACATATGTCCAACTGAAAGCCCCCTTCTTGGTAAGATCTGTGAGGGGTGCTACAAGTTGTGAAAATACTTTGACAAACTTCCTGTGGTAGGTGCAAATGCCTACAAACCCCTGAAGTTCATTCATGTTCTTCGTCTCCGGCCAATCCCGAATGGCCCAGATCTTCTCCTCATGGACTCTCACTTCGTCCACTCCAATAATATGCCCCAAATAGAGCATCCCTGTAAGCCCAAACTCACACTTGGATAGCTTAGCATAAAAATGCTGCTCCTCTAAGATACACAATACAACCTCAATGTGCTGCAAATGTTCTTCCCACGTGCGGTTGTAGATGAGAATGTCATCGAAAAATACCAGTACGAAATTTCTCAACTAACCACGGAAGATGTGGTTCATACAAGACTAAAAGGTGGGCGAAGCGTTGGTCAGCCCAAAGGGCGTCACCAAAAACTTGAAATGGTCATAATGGCAATGAAACACAGTCTTGGGGACATCCTGGTCCCTCACCTTGATCTGATGGTACCCCGACCTCAAATCGATCTTGGAGAAGAAATTAGATCCCCTCAAATCATCCATCATCTCATCAATCCTGGGGATGGGTTAGCAATTCTTCGTGGTCTTCTTATTCAACACCCTATAATCTATGCACATCCATAGTGTGCCATCCTTATTTTTCACCAGAACCACTGAAGAAGCAAAGGGGATAGTGTTGGGCCTGATGTGTCCAATGCTAAGGGCTCATGTATGGCTCTCTCAATCTCATCCCTATAGGCTTTTGGGTGCCTATAGGGAGTGGTAATCACTTCCTGGATGCCCTGCTCCAGCTCAATGGTGTGCTCAAACGCCCAGTCCGGTGTTTGTCCCGATGGTATGTCCCCAAAAAACGTTGAGGAACAGTCTAGGATAGTCTGCACATATGGGTGCACCGATTGACCTAAGACACCTACCTCTGAAATCCGTAGCTCCATTGCCCACTCTATGTCTCCCTTCTGGAAATCTGCCTCCATTCAATGTGTAGAGACTGTCTATGGAGGATATGTGTGCATGCCTCTGATCATCACATGCTTCCCACTCTTCTTATCCGTCCACTCTATATCTAGAGCCTCCCAATCTGTAGTGACTTTCCCAAGTGTGATAAGCCATTGTACACCTAACACCACGTTGGTATCTGGAATATAGACCACGAAAAAATGATCGGCCACCATGTATGTCCCCATGGCCACTGCTAATGTCAGAACATACCGCATGCACTGCATGGTCCTGGCACTTGGAATCAACACAGAGAAACCATCAAATCTCTTTGTTTGTATACCCCTCCTCTGTACTAGTTGGGCATCAAGAAAGTTGTGTATGGCCCCGTTATCCACCAACACTGAGACACGTTGCCCCTGGATTGTCCCTCAGACTTTCAACGTTAAGTACTTGGGAACTCCCCGCAAGGATGAAAGGACTCCTCCTGTGGGTGCAAACGCTGCTGCTGCTACTGCTGGGGGAGGTGGTGGTGGATGATCCCATCCCGGTGCACCAGTGTTGGAATCTCCCTCCAACTCCTCATATGCCTCTTCTTCTCCCTCACTATCGGAGAATACCTCAATGTAACGTGCCTTCCCTCCAGCACAACGATGACCTGGTACCCATGGATCATAGCAAGTGAAGCAAAGCTTCCTCTATCTCAAGTCTCTCTGGGTGTCATCATCCAAAGGCCCTCGTCCCTGGTTCCCTCTCGGGGGTGGAGCTTTCACATCCTTCCCCTTCTACTGGAATGCTGGTCTGTCGGGAAAAGGAGCCCTCTTCCTTGGCATGGCATCCTGCAAGTCCCTAGTCCTCCCTACTATATCCTACAGCTTAGTAGGCCTAGTGGATTTGACTAGCCCACAAAAAAGGTTCAGCCAGTACATCAATAAACATGTACACTCTCCTGGGCATGGACAAGTCTGGAACCATCACTGAGATCTTCAAGAACTCAGAAATGTAAGTTTCTAGGTTTCGTGACTATTTGAGCTTGGTCAGCTCGACAAAGTGTTCTTCTGAGTCCTTCCGATCAAATGTCTCAATCAACGTCTGGCAATCTTCTGTCCCATCTCCTCTATCTTCTTGGATAACTCCTGCACTGATTTTAGGAGGAGGTTACCAAAATCCCAGTTTGGAAAATGTTGTTGCTGGCTGGAAATGGACTGCGTAATGGAGTTGTTCTACTGCACAGAAACTTCTGGGATTTGGTCATCAGACTCTCCACAACAAACCCAAAAAAACCCATGAAGGGTTTTCCAAAATGCTAACCCCGGAAAATCACCCTCTTGAGTTGGGTACACAATTCTGCTAGGTAAACTGGGCTCTGAATTGATCTGCTGGAAATAGTTGTTGTAAACTGCCCAAAAACTCTACTATGGAAGGGTTGATCCCCTCTCAAACTCCTGGATGAAATATCTTGGCCTTTATCCCTCTTTGGAAATGCTCCACTGTTGGACTACGTATCTCTCTGGTTTACTGCGCTACCCTGGAAGGGACTACGTATTTATGGACTATACCTCTATGAATCTCCTCCAAAACTGAACTTAAATCCTCTCTTGAGCAAGCACTCAAAGTCCCCTGAGGATGAAGTTGAGATTTCCACTTGGAAATCTCTATGCTAAACAACACTTGCAGACTCGGCTAAACAGCTCAAGCATGCTTCTGGTTTACTAGACAGAAAGTTAGCTCATGACTGAATGAATGAGGAATGAGCTGCTCTCATCTCTTTTACCTAGTTGAGCCCCCCAACATTCCCTTGGGCCCCACTAGACTGTGTTTCCTCCTCTACCAGCCAACCATTGTGCTGCCACTGTGCAGTTGTTGTCCCCTTGTTGTCCCCACGCCGCCTCTCCGTTGCCTACGTTGTTGCCTCTCCTACGCTACCACTAGGCTGATGTCCACTACATATAGCTAGCTCCATGGGCCCCACTCCAGCTCTATTGCTTGCCTTAGTGACTTTAGGAAAGTGATTTAATCTCTGATTTATTTGTGGGTCACCTTACCCACTTTATTTTCCTGTTAACTTTAGAAAAAGACAAAATTGTCAAAAATTAATATTCCAATTAACTGACTGCCAATTGGGAATATTACAGTCCTCCTCGCCAAAATGTTGCTTGTCCTCAAGCAACTTCAAAGATGGATGCTGCAGGATTTTCTCCCCCTCCCAAGTGGCGTCCTCATCTAGAATTTTTCTCCATCTGATCATATCTTCCTTCACGGTCCTGCTTCTCAATTGTCTCTCCTGGGTGTCCAAGATGGCCTCCGACTGTAGCACCAAATGCCCCTCATCATTAGTGGGTTGAAGCTCCATAGTGGCTATCACATGTTGTCCCAAATCCTTTTTCAAGCATGAGACGTGAAAAATATTGTGGATCCTACTTCCGAATGGCAGCTCCAGCTCATATGCTACCTCCCCAACACGCCTGATCACCTTGTATGGTCCGTAGAAGCAGGGCTTGAGCTTCACATCTCCCTTCTACTCCAGCGTGGATTGCTTGTACGACTATAGAAGAAGGTAAACCAAATCATCTACCTCAAACTGCCTTTCCACACAGCCTCTATTTGCGAAAATTTCTACAAGTTCTGTTTTGTAGCTATGTTATCCTTGAGAGCCCGGAGTATGTATTGTTTCTCTTGGATCCATTTTTTGGCCCTAGAGGCATTGCTAGCTCCAAACATCACAACAACAAAAGTTAGAGCATTATAATGATACAAAGCATAAAATGGAGACATACCAATCGACATGTGGAATGTCGTGTTGTAGTAGTACTCCCCCAAGTGAAGCCAACAAAACCAAGCCTTTTGCTGCCAGGTGACATAATTTCTCAAGTAGCCCTCTAGCCACTTGTTCACTATCTCAGTCTGCATGTCCATCTGTGGGTGATAACTTGTGCTAGGTGTCAACTTGTACCCACTAAACAGAATAATTCCTGCCAAAATCCGCCCATGAACCGGCTATCTCTGTCCATAACTATGGTCTTTGGGAGATCATGGAGTCTAAAAACATCTTGGAAAAATAACTCAAACACCTATGAAGCAGTATACCGGGCTGAGATGGCGAAGAAATTAGCATACTTCATCAGTCGATCAACAACTATGAAGATTCAATCCTTGCCCTGCACTGCGGGAAATCCAATGATAAAATCCATGGAGATGCTTTCCCATTTCCCCTCCGTAATGGGAAGCGGTTGTAGAAAACCTACATGATGGTTTTTCTCTCCCTTATTCCTCTGACAAAGCACACACTCCCTGACATGCCAGAGTATTTCCTCCTTGAGGCCCTTCCATGAGAACCTTTCCCTGATGGCCCTGTATGTCTTAGTGAACCCTTGATGGCTTGAAAGTGGTGAATCATGGGTTGCATGCAAAATCTTCTCCCTGAGTTGGGATTTGCCTGTCAAGAAGATCATATCCTGATAATAGATGAACTCATCCATCACCCAGTATCGGTCATCTATCACTTGCCCATCTAATACCTCACATGCAAAACGATCCTTGGAGTAATCTACCAAAATTTGAGCCCTCCAATCTGCGTCAAGGCTCATCAAAGACAGCGTTGCCAGTCTCCATGATAAAGCATCAACCACCACATTGTTCTTCCTCTTGACATACTCGATGTCAAAATCATAGGCTTGGATCTTGCTAACCCATTTCTATTTTCTCTCCTGCAACTGCTTTTTCTCAAGGAAGAATCAGATATTGTTGTGGTCAGTCCTCACCCAAAATCTGTTACCCACTAGGTACTGTTGGAATTTGGCCAACACATGCATGATGGCTAGCATCTCCTTGTCGTATATCGGGTACAATATCTCATGCGGTAGCAACTTTTGGCTCTCGAAATCTATAGGATGACCTCCCTAAATAAATATTGTGCCCACCCCTTCTCCTGAAGCATCACACTCCAACACAAAGGGCTGCGTGAAGTCAGGAAATGGCAACACCAGGCAACTGCTCATCACCTCCTTGAGCCCGTAAAAGGCTCTCTACACAACATTTGTCCAGCTGAAAGCCCCCTTCTTGGTAAGATCTTTGAGGTGTGCTACAAGTTGTGAAAATCCTTTGACGAACTTCCTGTAGTAAGTGCAGATGCCTACAAACCCCTAAAGTTCATTCATGTTCTTCATCTCTGGCCAATCCCGAATGGCCTAGATCTTCTCCTCATGCTGTCCAATGCTCCTTCCCTGGGTTTGACATAAACCTGCTCAATACTCCCACTGCATGTGCAATGTCTGGTCTAGTACAGACCATTGCATACATCAGGCTACCCACTGCACTTGCATATGGAACACGGGACATATCCTCCTCTTCTTCTTGTGTCTTGGGACACTGTTCAGCAGAAAGCTTTGCACCTACAGGAATAGGAACACTCACCGGTTTACTATCCTGCATATTGAACCTCTGCAATATAGTCTCGACATACTTCCTCTGGTTTAACCAGAGCTTCCTCTTTGCCCGATCTCTCTTAATTTCCATGCCCAAATATAGTTTGCAGCACCAAGATCCTTCATGTCGAATTTGGAGAACAGTTGGGTCTTCAAATCTTGGATAATTTCTTTGTCATTTCCAATCAACAACATATCATCCACATACAAGACCAAATAAATAACATGGTCACCAATTAATTTAAAATAAAAACAGTGATCCTCCTTGCTTCTGGTGAAGCCAAGTCCCCGTATATAGGTATCAAATTTCTGATACCACATCCTTGGTGACTGTTTTAACCCATAGAGAGACTTCTTCAACCTGCATACTAGTTCTTTCTTACCCTTCACCATAAAGCCTTCATGTTGCTTCATGTAGATCTCCTCTTCTAGATCCCCGTGAAGAAATGTTGTCTTCACATCCATCTGTTCTATCTCAAAATCAAATGCAGCAGCAACAGATAAAAGTAATCTAATAGAAGTAACCTTGGCAACAGGAGAAAAATATCACCAAAATCAATTCCCGGCACCTGGGAATAACCTTTCGCTACCAACCGAGCTTTGTATTTCTCCACCTTGCCTTCTACATTCATCTTCTTCTTAAACACCCATTTCTCCCAATGGGCTTCCTTCCAGCTGGCAACTCCACCAGATCCCATGCATCGTTTTTGTGCAAGGATTCCATTTCATCAACCATGGCCTCCTTCGAGAGTTTTCCATCCTCTGAATCTACTGCCTCCCGGACATTTCTGGGTTCATCATCAGTTATAGTTAAGGCATTTGAACTGACGGATCTGGACCAGATACCTTTCAAGTTTGCCTTCATTCCCAGGAGCGATCTTCTCCTGGAGTTGTGGCTCTTCATCTTGAGTCTTCCTTTATTATGAGAATCACGAGGATTCATCCTCAACTGTCAAACTCCTCTGTGAGTTCAACCCAAGTAGGACTTCATGTTTAACAACATCTTTCCTTCTCTAAACACCACATCTCGTGTACACAACCTTCCTTGTTTAGGTTTCCAGCTTGTAACCTTTAAACCATCCCCTTATACCCACTAAAGATGCACACTTTTCGTTTTATTATCCAACTTAGTCCTTTCTCCTTTGGAACATGTACATATGCATCACATCCAAATACCCTTAGATGTGAAAGAAAGTTTCTTTCAGTCCATACCTCATGTGGAGTTTTATCCTCCAACGCTGATGAAGGTGATCTATTAACCAAGTAACATGTAGCCTCCACTGCCTCTGCCCAGAATTCTTGTCCTAACCCGGTACCACTGAGCATACTTCTTACCTTTTCCATCAGCGTTCTATTCATTCTTTCTGCAAATTTGTTTTTCCGAGGTGTGTATGGATTAGTCTTCTTCCGTGCTATACCACACTTCTTACGTAACTCTTCAAATTCCTTCTTCTGCGAACCTCCACCATTACTCGTCCTCAACACTTTGTCTTTTTCTCTTGTGCAGTTTCCACTGGAGCCTTAAATTCTTTAAATTTGTCAAAGACTTGATTTCTTCCTCAAGAAATATATCCATGTGGCTATGAGAAGTCTCATGAATAGAGCATAGTCACAGGACTTCCACGTTGATGGAGCCGACAGGCCCCAGCATCCTTGTGCCTGGGACTCTAATATCTTGTTTGCCCTCTTAGCACCGGAAGGAAAACTCACCCGATTCTGCTTCCCATATACACAATGTTCACAGAAATTGAAATCCAGAGAAAAATTAGACATACCTTCTACCATACCATCTCTATGCAGTATCCGAAGGCCCTTCTCTCCAATATGTCCAAGCCTTTGATGCCATAGCATGGTCTTTTCTCCAGAGACAGCTAGACTTTCCGTCCCACTTTTAGGAACCACAGAACTGTTACACCCATCAATAACAGTGCTACCTTGTAGCTTGTACAGAGTTCCAGTCCGAACTCCCCGCATTAATACCAGTGCTCCCCGAACCATCTTGCAGGCATCTTTCTTGAACACTATTTTTACACCTGCATCATCCATCTTGCTTACAGAAATCAGATTTCTGGCCAATGCAGGAATATGCAGAACACCAGGAAGTGTTCTAATCCTCCCACCTTGTAGCTTCAACTTGACCTTTCCACGTCCGACGATTCTGGCCTTCCTATCATCCCCTAGGAAGACATCACCACCATCATATTTCTCATACTCGCAGAACCACTCCCTATGGGGAGTGAATTGAAAGGATGCACCTGAGTCAATCAACCATGACTCATGATCTACATGTGTATTTGAAGAAGAAGCCAAATACACATCCCCACCTTCATCCGAGGTGGTTTTTGCCTCTGCAGAAGGAGCATCGTTAGATCCCTTTCCTTTCTCAGGAGCTTTAGATCTGCATTCCTTTTTGTAGTGTCCTTCCTTTCCGCATTTCCAGCACACCTTTACAAACTTTCGAGGAGATTTAGATCTCCCTCTAGATTTAGATCTCCCACTCGAAACCTTATTCTTGTTTCTGTTCCGGGACCTTCCTCGTACAGATAAGGCATCTCCATTCTGACCCTCCATATTTTTCTCTCGTCTCATTTCCTCTGTGCAAGAGGCTGAGACCGGTATCATCAAATGTAAATTAAAGGTAGGTTGTGTTGCAAGGTGTGCAATAACAGAATGTCCCCACGAGTACGTGAGAAATATAACAAACTAATGCACTTATCTTCATCTGAGATTTTAATATCAACAGATGACAGTTGACTTACCACAGTATTGAAGGCGTTCAGATGCTCTGTCACCGAGTCTCCATCCTTCATCCTCAGGTTATACAACTTTTTACGCAGGAACAACTTATTCACCAGAGACTTAGATTGGTACAAAGTCCCAAGTTTTTCCCACAAATTCTTCGCCGTAGCTTCCCTAGATACATTCAACAATACTGAATCTGAGACACACAACCGTATTGTGCTCTTAGCCTTCCAATCCGATTTCTTCGAGTCTTCATCTGGCATATTGCGTTGGTTTGATACACGGATCTACACGATCCAGTCTTTATCCACCCGGATCCTCCATCTTGAGCTTCCATAACAAACTACGTATTAAATTTCTCGATCTCTATCTTCAGCATCGCCATCTTCTTTTTCGCAAGAATCGATCCCACGGATCTCCCCTTTGAACGGGGTCTACCCACGGGCAGGAGCAAAAAAACCTCAGTAGCAAAGGCGTCCCCTTGAAGCCGAAAAAGCTCTGATACCAATTGTAGGTTTTAACCCTGAACATAAATTATCTACACACGAATCTTATAACGGAAAATAAACAATAGTGAGAGCATAAAACATAAAACAGATAAACACAGAGATTTTCCCCTGGATCCCAAATCAGGACGACCAACTTGATTTTCATTATATTCCTTTTAGTGTTACAACAAATATATATACATGCCGAAGCATACATAAACCCCAATCCATTAACCTTGGATTAGAACATAACCGTAGTTCCCTTGACCGGATCTACAAAAAATACGAGAGACCGAAAATAACCAGAACCCCAAAAGCCCACTGCATGAAAAACCATGCACAAAACCATGGGCGGAACACTTTATAGATGAATCACATACAAAAAACAGAATTTTGGCGGTCAAAACCCCGGGAACTTTAGCAGTCGAGGCGTAGCCCCTCGTGACCCCCAGCTCGCTGACGCAACATACAGCGCGTGGGGCTAATCGTGGAAAGAATATAACACATACCCAACACAACAAGATGATGAGCTTAGTGAAAAGAGTCGCCTTCACTAAGTGGGCCCGCAGACTATTTTTGGCGCAAGTCTATTTTTAGACTATGTCTATCATATTTCAGAAGTTGCAGGATGCTATTTTTGGATGGTTGATCAAGTTGGAAAAATAGATGAAATTATGTTTTTAGAATATTGGGCGAAGTCTATTTATAGATCGTTCATCTAAAAATAGATGCATCTCGATTATTATTAGCTCTTAATAATAATCGGACTCTATCCAACAACTTATTCTCTTGGAGCACTTCAGTTTAGTGCACAGATGTGGCACATCAGTGGACTGAGGGAATTACGCAATTCCCAAGGGTTTAATAGAGCTAATGCATGGAGGACTCGAGTTAGAACTCAAAGTCGTGATTATTGATTGGAAAAGTAGCTATGGAGTTGTATTCGATTTAACTCGATTAGACTCGATTGGAGCTAGTTGTATCTAGTCTAACTGATTGATACACTAGTGAGAGTGGAGTGAATTAATTAGTTAATTAATTCACAAATAATAACTCATTAATCAACTGAACAATACAGTAGTTAACTATAGTGCATGGAAGTTTCAGTGGAGACCGGTGGAGAGATAGGTGAAAGGGAAAGATAGACTATCTGTTGTGACTATAGTGATGCATTGATTGCATCCAACACTTAGTGGAGATGCCAATGAGGATTGCGCAGTAAAGGATGGAGTATTTCAAATTCATTCAGAGCTATTCTTCATCAAAGATTGAGTAGTGGAGGTAGGCTAGCAGGTGGCAAATATTGGTGCATGGATTTGCAAGATTAGGCCTGATTAGTGTATGAAAATTATACCGTACTGAGAGCTTGTGATAAGCTTTTTATGTTTGTATGAGATTTTCATATGATCTCCATGTTACATAATATATATTTGGGGTTTTCGGCTTCAGGCTTTCCCAGTTGAAAACTGTGTTATGTGCGATTGAATATTTTTTATTTATGCTTCACATGTGTGTGCAATTAATTTTTCCGCAAAAGATTAAAAAGTGGAATAGATTTAGTATCTTGCATAAATTTAAATAGTGTGAGATCAGGTGGATCTTGGACATATGCATGCTTAGTGCATATAATTTCTACATGGTATCAGAGCATTTTTGATTGAAGATTGCAATTGTGAAGTGAGTTTGTGCTGGTGGACAATTCGAATTTGCTACAGAAGATTCTTGGTGTAGAAATCGAGTATACAGTGAAATGTCTTTCAACGGGTTGAGATTGGAGTATGCCCTTGATGGTAGCTTGAATTAAATAGCCTGGAAGGACATGATGGAGGCGGTGCTAGAGGATAATGGGCTGAAGGAGTTCATCGATAGCGATGTTCCTAAGCCGGGATCTAGCGATGCTGCATTACTTGATGCATGGCAAAAGAAGACTGCAAAGACGAGGAGGATTCTATTGGAAGGTGTGAAGGACCATATTGTGTCTAGCCTTCACGGGAAAGCCACTCCATTCTTAATGTGGAAGGCTTTGACAGATTTGTTCCAAAGCAGAAGTGACCAGAGGAAGTTGGCGCTTAAAGACAAGCTCAGAAAAATAAAAATGGAGAAAGGCGACAGTATTCCAAAATACCTCACGAAGTTTTTCCACTACCAGGATGAGCTGGGAAGTGTGGGGTTACTGTTGATGAAGAATACTTGGTGAGCTTGGCTCTCCTTGGGCTTCCGAAGAGTTGGCATAGCTACGAAGACTCTGTCAATGGATGGGAGAAACTGTCGGGATGGGAGCGACTTTGGTCGGATCTTGTGCAGGAGGAGATAAGGCGAGGTAGCAGGGATGGATCTTCATCGAAGAATGAAGATGAAGAGAACTGCGCATTGGCTGACAAAGAAAGGAAAGGGAAGGGGAAGAAAAATCCTTCTAAATCCGGTGCAAAAGGAAAGAAGCAGGATTTGTCCAAAGTGAAGTGTTTTCACTGTCACGAGCATGGACATTTCGCCACTAACTGTCCACAGAAGAAGAAGAATAAGTAGGCTGCTAGATCTACAGCTGGAGAGGCCTTAGCCTCGCAATTTGAGCTGGATTTTTCTTTGATCGCATTCTTGGTTTCAAGCTGCATGGGATCGGTGTGATATCTTGACAATGGTGCGTATTTCCATATGACGAGAGACAAATATTTGTTCAGTGACTTGGAGGAGAAGGACATCTAGATGCATATAGAGATGGGCGACGATGTTCGGTACAGTGCGGCTGGCATTGGGACCATAACCTTTGAGAGGGAGTCCGGTAATCCATTCTTGTTGAAGAATGTCATGCATGTTCCAGGTCTGAAGAAGAACTTGGTCTCAGTCGCAATGCTGGAAGACCGGGGTTATGATGTTGTTTTCAGTGAGGGAAAGGCCTTCCTTTGACATAAAACAATGGGTCAAACCAAGAAGATAGGGGTTCGAATTAAGAACCTATACCAAGAGGTAGATGGCTGCACTGCAATGGTGGGCAAAGTAGAAGAAGTGGTGAGCCGCGATGAGGGTGAATTATGGCACAGGAGATTGGGTCATCTTCACCATGGCGCTTTGAAGATTTTGCAGCAAATTTCTACTGGACTTCCCAAGGGTACTCTTGCATAGTCAGATCAGTGAAAATAATGTACAATGGGTAAGTTTGTGAAGACCACCTTTCATGAGAAGGAGAACCGTGCTTCAGTGATCCTGGAGAGAATTCACACAGACGTGTGTGGACCATTCTCAATTGCTTCAACAAAAAAACACATGTATTATGTGATATTTGTTGATGACTTTTCTTGTAGATGCTGGATCTTCTTCATGAAGAAGAAGAGTGAAACATTCTCAAAGTTCTGTGAGTTCAAGGCATTGGTGGAGAAGGAGTCGTGGAAGCAGGTGAAAGATCTATGGAGCGATAATGGTGGTGAATACATCTCGGGCGAATTCAAAGACTTATGTAGCAAAGAAGGAATTCGAAGAGAACTCATAGCACCTCATAACCCACAACACAATGGGGTCGCAGAGAGAAATAATAGAATGATCATGGGTGTTGCACGAGCGATGTTGCATGACCAGGGCCTACCGATGCACTTATGGGCGGAAGCATGCAACACTGCGGTTTATGTGAAAAACCGTTGTCCTCATAGAGTACTTGGCATGAGTACACCTGAGGAAGCTTTTACTTGTAAGAAGCCTAATATTTCTCATTTGAAGATTTTTGGCTCACCTGTTTACATTCATGTGATGAAGGATGCCAGGAAGAAGTTGGAGCTGACTGCAGAAGTTGGGATATATGTGGGGTACATAGAAACACCGCATAACTATCGTGTGTATTTTCCAAATAGTCGGATGACTGTTATGCGACGGGATATCAAATTCAATGAGGTGAAAGCCATGAAGTTGTCGCTTGAGAGGGAGCTACACTTGCATGCAGAGGAGGAACTTCTTGTTCCCAAAGATGAGCCTATGGATGTGGATCAGCCATAGGAGAAGATTCATGGAGTGGAGGAGTCCACTCATGCAGAACCAAACATCAAACAAGGCAGGAAGCGTACCACAGAAGCTGAGAGACTGAAGGTGGATGTGACACAAAATTTAGGAGTTCCTACATCACAGCGCAGACAGAGACAGTCACCTGACCGATATACTGGATACATGGCTCTTATGAGCAAGTGTATTGTGACATAGCCATCTTATTTTGAAGAAGCAGTGTAGGAGCCCACATGGGTAGATGCCATGGTGGAGGAGTATGACTCCATTGTCAGAAACAGTGCTTGGGAGGTTGTTCCAAGGCCGGTGGGAAAATCAGTTGTAGGATCAAGATGGATCTACAAGGTAAAGCAAGCTACTGATGGGAGCGTCGAGAAGTATAACGCAAGATTTTTTTCTCAGGGATTCTCACAGATTGAGGGGATTGACTATGAATAAACCTTTGCACCTGTCGCACGATATTCTTCCATACAGACCATCCTTTCTCTCTCAGCGTAGATGGGTTGGCACATTCATCAGATGGATGTGAAGATTGTGTTCCTTCATGGGATCATTGAGGAAGAGGTGTACATTGAGCAGCCTGAAGGATTTTAGATCTTCAGCAGTGAGTTGCATGTGTGCAGACTCAAAAGAGCGATGTATGGGCTAAAACAAGCACCCCGTGCTTGGTACACTCGGATTGAAAGCTATTTCACTGGACTTGGCTTCACCAAGAATGAGGCAGATGCAAACCTGTACCAGATTGTGGTTGAGGGTAAGCTTTTGATCATTGTACTTTATGTTGATGACTTGATACTAACAGGTGATGAGCAGTTGATACACTCATGCAAGGCTGATCTTGCAAAGGAGTTTGAGATGAAGGATTTAGGCCTCCTTCATTATTTCCTTGGATTGGAAATATGGCAGTGGGAAGGTGAACTGTTTGTGTCTCAAGGCAAGTATGCCCGGGAGATATTGGAGAAGTTTCACATGCAAGGTTGCAAGCCTATCGACACTCCTCTTCCAGGAAATTGGGAGAAAGAGGATGCTACATCAGCAGAGGTAGTGGATGTCACTTTTTATCGACAGTTGGTGGGTTCGCTCATGTATTTAGTCAATACAAGACCAGACATATGTTATGCGGTGAACCAACTTTCACAAGCGATGGTTAAGCCTACCAAGCTCTTTTGGAAGGTGGGCAAGCATGTCCTGAGATATCTCAGGGGCACATTTGAGTATGGTTTATGGTACAGACAAACGGATGAGATGAAGTTGCATGGCTTCACGGATGCAGATTGGGTAGGAAGCCCAACAGATAGAAAGAGCACATGAGGAGGGATTTTCAGTATCAGATCTACGATAGTTTCTTGGTACAGCAGGAAACAAAGATCTGTGGCACTCAGTTCAGCGGAAGCATAATACATGGCAGAAAGTTTAATTGCATGTGAGGAAATCTGGATGAGGAAGATTCTGGTTGGTTTGTTCAGTTCACATTTAGAGCCCACAGTGATTCATTGTGATAATCAGAGTTGCATTAAACTCTTGGTTAATCCTGTGTTTCATGATAGATCTAAACATATTGATATCTAGTATCATCATATCAAAGATTGTGTGCAGCGGAAGATCATGTTGCTTCAGTACATTCCTACGAAGGATCGGGATGCAGATAGTCTGACAAAGGCGCTCACCAGGAGAAAATTCGAATACCATAGAGGCAGGATCGGGGTGAAGGATAATCCCTATCTTATTGAGAGGGAGTGTTGAGATTCAACATGATGATGTGCTTAGTGAAAAGAGTCGCCTTCACTAAGTGGGCCCGTAGGCTATTTTTGGAACAAGTCTATTTTTAGACATGTCGATCATATTTCAGAAGTTGCAGGATGCTATTTGTGGATGGTTGATCAAGTTGGAAAAATAGATGAAATTCTATTTTTAGAATATTGGGCGAAGTCTATTTATAGATCGTCAATATAAAAATAGATGCATGTTGATTATTATTAGCTCTTAATAATAATCAGACTCTAAACAACAACTTGTTCTCTTGGAGCACTTCAGTTCAGTGCACAGATGTGGCACAGCAGCTGACAGAAGGAATTACGCTATTCCTAAGGGTTTACTAGAGCTATTGCATGGAGGAATCAGTTAGAACTGAAGTGGCAGAGTTATGACATAGTTGGAATAAGTATTTATGGAGTTGTATTTAGTTTAAATCAGTTAGACTCAGTTGAGCTAGTTGTATCTAGTCTGGCGAAGTTGATACAATAGTGAGTGGAGTGAATTAATTAGTTAATTAATTCACAGATAATAACTCATTAATCAACTGAACAATATAGTAGTTAACTACAGTGCATGGTAGTTCCAGTGGAGACCTAGCGGAGAGATAGGTGAAAGGGCAAGATGGACTATCCGTTGTGACTACTAATGATGCATTGATTGCATCACACACACATTGGAGTTTCCAATGAGGATTGCGCAGTCAAGGATACAGATATTAAATTCATTGAACTATTCTTCGTAGAGATTGTGCAGTGGAAAGAAGGCAGAAGCAGAGCAGCGGTGGAAAGAGGATGAAGCATGGTTGCAAGATTGAACCCGAAGCTGTTGTAACGGATGCTATCAGAGAGCTTGTGATAAACTGTGTTTTATGAGATTGTCATATGATCTCCATGTTACATAATATTAGTTGGGTTTTAGACTTGAGGGCTTTCCAGGTTAAAGCCTGTGTGTTATGTGCGATTGAATATTTTTTGTTTATGCTTCACATGTGTGTGCAATTAATTTTTCCACAAAAGATTAACAAGTGGAATAGATTTAGTATCTTGCATAAAGTTAAATAGTGCGATATCAGGTGGATCTTGGACATATGCATGCTTAGTGCATATAATTTCTACACACTCTATGTCTCCCTTCTGGAAATCTGCCTCCATTCAATGTGTAGAGGCTGTCTATGGAGGATATGTGTGCATGCCTCTGATCATCACATGCTTCCTGCTCTTCTTATCCGTCCACTCCATATCTAGAGTCTCCCAATCTGTAGTGACTTCCCCAAGTGTGATAAGCCACTCTACACCTAACACCACGTTGGTATCTGGAATATCGACCACAAAAAAATGATCGGTCACCATGTATGTCCCCATGGCCACTGCTAATGTCAGAACATATCGCATGCACTGCATGGTCCTGGCACCTGGAACCAACACAGAGAAACCATAAAATCTCTTTGTATGCATACCCCTCCTCTGTACTAGTTTGGCATCGATAAAGTTGTGTATGGCCCCGTTGTCCACCAACACTGAGACACGTTGCCCCTGGATTGTCCCTCAGACTTTCTACGTTAAGTACTTGGGAACTCCTCGCAAGGATGAAAGGACTCCTGCTGTGGGTGCAAACGCTATTGCTGCTACTGCTGGGTGAGGTGGTGGTGGATGATCCCATCCTGGTGCACTGGTGTTGGAATCTCCCTCCAACTCCTCATATCCCTCTTCTTCTCCCTCAATATCGGAGAATACCTCAATGTAATGTGCCTTCCCTCCGGCACAACGATGACCCAGTACCCATGAATCATAGCAAGTGAAGCAAAGATTCCTCCATCTCAAGTCTCTCTGGGTGTCATCATCCAAAGGCCCTCGTCCCTGGTTCCCTCTCGGGGGTGGATTTGTCACATCCTTCCCCTTCTACTGGAATGTTGGTCTATTGGGAAAAGGAGCCCTTGTCCTTGGCATGGCATCATGCAAGTCTCTAGTCCTCCCTTTTGGATCCTGTAGTGTAGTAGGCCTAGTGGATCTATCCCACACAAAAGGTTCAGCTAGTACATCAATAAACATGTACACTTTGCTGGGCACAGACAAGTCTGGAACCATCACTGAGATCTTCAAGAACTCAGAAATGTAAGTTTCTAGGTTCCGCGACTATTTGAGCTTGGTCAGCTCGACAAAGTGTTATTCCGGGTCCTTCCGATAAAATGTCTCAATCGACCTCTGGCAATCTTATATCACATCGCCTCTATCTTCTTGGATAGCTCCTGCACTAATTTTAGGAGGAGGTTACCAAAATCCTTCTCCTCATCTCGTTCTTCTAATATTGGTGCCTTCCCCTTGCCTTCCTCCACCGAAACATTGTCTTCTTGATCAGGTGTTATTTAAAGCCTACGTTCTATGCTTCTATACAACTGCTTCCGGTATGTAATGTGTTCTCTATCTTCCGGTGTCATAGACCAAATGATCCACAGGCTGAACCAAGTCTATGAGTTCTGATACCACTGTAATATCCCAAATTGGGAACAAACAGTAATACAAAGCAAACAAAGACTAAATCTAGAACAACAAAAAAAAAACATCAAAACACCATGAATAGAGCCAAAACTGCTGAGCCATTTTATTAATACTTCTGAATGATGAAAGGTACAAATAGTGCTTAGGAAGATGGCACCTTGGCCTGCACAAGGAAAGTTGAAATACTCCTCAATCCCTGCTCAGAAACTATGGTTATTGGTTGCTCTTCGTGGCTTGTCCTCTACGCTGCCCAGTCTGGAAATGGACTGCGTAATGGGGTTTTTCTACTGCACAGAAAATTCCAGGATTTGGTCACCGGACTCTCCACAGCAAACCCAGAAAAACCCGCGAAGGGTTTTTCGAAATTCTGACCCCAAAAAATCACCCTCTTGAGATGGGTACGCAATTCTGCTAGGTACACTAGACTTTGAACCAATCTGATGGAAATAACTGTTGGAAACTGCGCAAAAACTCTGCTACGGAAGCTTTGATCCCCTCTCAAACTCCTTGCTGAAATCTCTTGGTGTTTTTTCCTCTCTAGAGTTGCTCCACTTCTGGACTGCGTATCTCTCTAGTTGACTGCGCTGCCCTGGAAGGGACTGCATATTTCTGGACTGTACCTATTTGAATCTCCTCCAATTTAATTGAAATCCTCTCCTGAGCAGGCGCTCGAAGTCCCTCGAGGATGAGGTTGAGATTTCCTCTTGGAAATCTCTATGCTAAACAACACTTGCAGACTCGGCTAAACAACTTAAGCATGCTTCTAGTTTACCAGACAGAAAATTAGTTGATGACTGAATGTATGAGGAATGAGTTGTTGTCATCCTCTTTTACCTAGCATAGCCCCCCAAGGTTCCCTTTGGTCCCATTAGACTGTGTTGCCTAATTTTCTAGCCAACCACTGCACTGCCACTGCGCAGTTGTTGTCCCCCTGTTGTCTCCGCGCTGCCTCTGCACTGCACTGCATGGAAAATTGTTTTCTAATACTTTAGCATTTAAATATTTATTATTTATTTTAATTATAATTTTTAAATTATAATAATATTAATATTATTTGTTATTTTAAATTTTAAATTTTTAATTTTTTTTCAATTGAGTTGGATTATAATGTAAAGATATCAAATGTGTTTTTTGGATTTATATTTTAGAATAGAAGTTAAGAATTGATATTAATATATTTTTATATTTTAGATAATTTTATATATTTTTTATCAAAACTTATTATTGATAAAGGTATATTTGAGATATTTGATAGAGATTCAGTCATTAATTCATGAGATACAAAAATTTCATTATTAATTTTTTATTTTTTTTTTAGATTTTCAATCAATTCTGCATCTTCAAATTTGGAAAACATAAATTCTACTTAAAGAAAACTAGGGATATTCCATGCATCAACACTAACATATTGAGAGGGTTTAAAAAAATATGCGACCCAATATGATACTTGTTACTTAAAATTGAGAGAAGTAATCAATTGTGCATAAGTGAGACTCTCCCATTGGTATAACATTGGGCTAATGAATTCATGGGAACCACACTATGAAAAATACTTAGATGCCCTCGTACATACTAACATATTAAGCTTCTTGAAGCAAATATACAGACCCTCCTACTAATATAGATTGTTCTCCTTGGGAAAGGCTTATTGGTTGGCATTGTTCTCCCTCTAATTCTAGGGATAGTATTCAGATTACAGGAAATCACCTAAGAGGAAAATGACAATAAGAGGAGAATAATAATCCAAATTTACATGTTATGTTATGGGATAAGATGACAAGACATGAATGCATCACATTGTATATCAAGAATTTTCCTCTAACCTACACTGCAACCTTTGCGACAACCATGGCTTACTTCCAGACATACAACATGGTAATGCTAGGCTATGAGTGGTACTAGGGTCGATCCTAGAGTGGCGGTTAGTCCACGTGATCGATTCCCAACGAGTAGAGTGTGAAAATACAATACTCTCCGTCAAACGCAAATAAGGGAATCAAACATGGGTCAAGGTCGTGTTAACATGTTGAGGTTTATGTTACACCAAAAGCTGCAGGCATTAGAAAATTTCCAAACCATTATCATTACCTTTATGAGTTGGCCCAGGGTGGATCCCAGAGTGGCGGTTAGTCTACGTGATCAATTCCCAATGCAGTGAGTGTGAAAATCCAATAATGACCAATAAAAAGAACTTGGTTTACTGGGTAAGCAAGGGTGTACAAGGCTCATGGGTTTGAGTATGCTTGGCACAATTAGAAACAATTTTCCCAAAATAAGGAAGTAGTAATCTAAGTCGCAATGTTAAACCTACTCATAATACAAATGTGTTTAAGATTTTTTATATAGAATAAGATAAGAGATATGTATAATTTCATGCTTAGAAGTAATGATATCTTAAGAATAATTAATAAAAAATTATTATAATTCAAGTAATTATTTTATGTAAATATAGTATATTTTATATTTTAAATTAATTGAAAAAGACTATATTTTTCCCTATTAAACTATAACACAAATTTGTTTTTACTGGGTGTTTTCTAAAGCAACCACGCGCCCTGAAATAACAATGATTTTCTAAATACAAATTTTAACTTAAATTTGTTATTAAAATTATTTTAAATTAATAATATTGCATATCAAATTTAATAATAAAAATATTAAAATACATTCTAAATTAACTACAATGAGATATCCAAAATAAATTTTTGATAATAAAACAAATAACCAAACACATAATACATTCACTCCAATTTGCGAGAATGAATACTTTGAATAGAATCAGAACCTAACAAGGGGAATGACAAAGGGAAACATATTATTGATGCGGAGCCCAACGCCATTGTTGCCACTGCGAAGATCTAGAAGGAGGAATCGAAAGATCCAAAGGAGGAGGAGCATCTCTTCCACTCCCATATGTGGGTAAAGGGTTCCCCGCTGTAGTTCATTGTCCACAATGGGAGCCAAAAGAACCTCATTTCAGCAGAAGCCGTGAAGCTGTTGTGCTTTCCGATCACAACACACCCACAACCATACACCATCAGGTAGCTTCACCAAGGACGAGATCTCCACGTTAGGCAACAGTGTCGCCTTCCCTATAGCATTAAGCCCTTCACAGATGAGGTATTATGTGACATTTCTCCTCAAGATTTTTCTGATGTATTATTATGCCAACCATTCTTGTGGAAGCGACATGTTTTATATGAGTCCCGACCTCGCGTTGTTATTGTTACTTTGGGAAATAATTTGTACAGGATACCAGAGGTACCACCGCCTACAGCTATCTCTTTGGTTACTGCAAAACAATACAGTAACCTCATTTCCCAAACCAACAAATTTATTTTCCTGATGATCCGCCCCTAGGGAAAGAAGAAGACTGTGGCCACGACCTACAGACGTGGCTCCTCTACACGACAAAAACAAATGGACAAGGCTGTGGAGGAATACAGGGACATCTTCACCTCACCCACAGGGGTTCCTCTACACTGTCAAGTCAAGCACCCCATTGATTTGACCCCAGGTGAACTGCTACCCAATGGACCGATCTATCGACGCTTTGTTCTGGAGAACGATGAAATAAAGAGGAAAATTTAGGAGCTGCTGTAGAAAGGTCACATCCAGCCAAGTTCATCACCCTGGGGAGCCCCATCGTGTTGGTACAGAAGAATGATGGGACTTGGATACTTTGTATTGACTATTGGGCGTTGAACAAGATCACTGTCCGGAATAGGTACCCGATCCCACAGATTTATGACCTTCTGGACCAACTCAAAGGAGCGAAATATTTCAGCAAGATCGACTTGAAGTCTGGGTATCACCAGGTACCAATCGAACCCTCCGATGTGTGGAAGACTTCCGTCAAATCCAAGGAGGGCATTTTTGAATGACTGGTCATGCCTTTCGGGTTGACGAATGCTCCCGCAACCTTCATGAGGTTGATGGACGACATATTGTGGCCATTAACCAACTCATTTGTAGTGGTGTGCTTGGATGACATTCTAATCTTTAGAGAGACTTGGGAAGAGCACCTCCACCACATACGACCAGTCCTCCAAACACTGCAGCAACACAAGTTGTGTGCCAATTTGGAGAAGTGCACTTTTGGCATGACCCAGGTTCAATATTGATGAAAGGGGGGTGCATGTGGATCCAACCAAGATCCAAGTCATTCAATATTGGCCAGCCCCAAGCACTCTAACGGAGCTTCACATCTTTTTGGGTATTGCTAATTTCTACCATAGGTTCATGTTGGGATTCTCTCATATCACTTGGCCCTTGAGTCAAGTCACCAAGGGAGGAGTGAAAGAAAAATTCTTTTGGTCGAAATCTCAACAGAGGGCGTTCATAGAATTGAAATATCGCCTATGTTCTTCCCCAGTGCTCACATTACCAAACTTGCAACAACCATTTGAGATCCAGACAGATGCCTCTAACTATGTTATTGGGGCAGTTCTTACTCAACAGGGGCATCCAGTAGCATATCATAGTGAGACATTGTCCGACACAGTTTGCAAGTATCCCACTTATGACAAATAAATGTATTCCATTGTGCGGGCTTGTTGACAATGGAAGCATTACATTTTGGGGAAGGAAATAATCATCCACACAGAACACCGGCCCCTGCAGTTTATATAGACACAAGGGAAGTTGCAGAACGATCGCCATCAGAAGTGGTCCACATATCTGCAACAGTTTCATTTGAACATCAAGTACAAGAAGGGCAGCATCAATAATGTTGCAGACTGCCTCAACTGACCACCGATCGTGGCGCTAACCACCGTTCTCAACTCTTGTGGGCACAAGACTTCTGATTAGCCGCTTCTCTACGAGAGAGATCTAGAATTCGACCACACATACAAGGCACTCTTGGGGGGTACGCAAGTTCTAAATTTTCACCTCCAAGATGCACTGTTATGTCACCTAAGGCACCTTTGTGTTCCTTCAAGTGAGCGTGCCAAGATGATATGGGAAGCACACTACAGTCGAGTCGTTGGGCATTTCGGGGTCGAGAAAAAAGTGGCAGTATTGTAGAAGTATTTCTATTGGTCGAACCTTCGATAGGATGTCGGGAAGTACATCAGATCCTTACACCATTTCCAAACCGACCATCAAGAAGCAAGGCCTCTATACTTCGCTACCTACCCCTAGTCGACCTTGGGAATCCATCTCCATGGATTACATGTCGGGCCTTCCTTCTACTAAGCATGGAAACGACTGTGTTTTTATGGGCGTCGACAGATTCTCGAAGATGGCAATTATGGCAGCCTGCAAGAAGAATATAATAGCAGAAACCACTGCTAAACACTTCTTTGAACGAGTGCGGTTTCACTTTGGTATCCCACAGTCTATCATATCAGATCGGGACAACAGGTTCCTCAACACATTTTGGTCCAGCCTCTGGTCAATGCTGGACACCAAGCTCACCAAGTCCACAGCTTTCCATCCCCAAACTAATAGTCAGACAGAGGTCGTCAACAGGATGATTGTACACATTCTGTGTATGTACAATTCAAATTGTTATCACCCTAGTGATTTCTTAGGTCGTGGGATTTTGATTTATAGTTAAAGAAAACTAGGGGTAACCACAAACCTACTTTGGAAATCTAGGATCTAGCCTTCCTAAATTTCAGAGAGGGCTCTCTCTTTAAGATTTAACTTTGTTTTGTTTCGTATTTTAGGCTAGGTACGATTGGGCATTTGGTTTTTTGTTTGGAAGGTTTGGTGGGAAATAAGATTACTTAGAGAAAAATTAAAGAGGGATCTACTAGTCCATTGGGCTATGGAGTCAAGATGTAGCAAGCAAGATTGAAAGGCAAGGCCAAAAGGATGCTAATGTACTCAGGGCAAGGTAAATAACCCTCATAGATTTGAATAGTTTGATTGGATGGGATGGCTTGCTTTCGAGATAAAGGGCAGTGAAGGATCCTTTGATCCGGAAAAAGAGGAAGGAGGCAGGGGTCAAACGGGACTGGGAGCAATCAAGAATTCCTAAGTCCGAAAATCAGTATAAAACATTGAAATGATCAAGTAGTTAAGACAAGGAGTTTTTTACACTTATCCTGAAATAATATTCCTAATTAATCATTCAGATTTGAACACATATATGAAATTGAATGAAACTTCAAAAGAGGAAACAATGACAGTAAGAAATAACTTTACTCATTAGCTTATCGCATGAATCCTGAGTTATGAAGTCCAGTTGGCAATTATCCAGTCTGCTGCTATGCAATCAACACATGAGCCTCCAAAGCACCAGCAAAAATATCTATAATAATCTCAGCAATTTTATTCCACCCTTAATACTTCAAAGAGTGAAGTATTTATACAAATTGTTCAGTACAAAATATCCTAGAGAAATCTACGAATATCTCTAGGAAAATGAAATATCTTAACACGCTAAGGGGGATAACTGCTTAACAACTTAGCAAGTTGTCCTTTTATTTGGAAAAAATAGAACTAACATTATCCAATCAAAACAATTTTTTGACTAGGTGTACATGCTTGCTGGCACATTTGGAAGATATTTGTTCATGGATTGCTTGATTGGTACTCTTTCACTTTGTATCCTTTAACACTACTTTCCCTCATGATACTCTTTACTCTGTTCATCTGTCACTTTACTACTAGTAAAATGTAGAATTTACCATAGTAAAAACTAGATGATTGTTTTCTGCTCGGATACACTTTGACCCTGTTACTTTGACCTGATACACTTTCAACTGCTATTTTTACCTCTAGACAACTGTATATGAAGTTTTCACTATGGTAAAAAACTGTCCCATCATTTCTCTGTCTTGCTTGATTTTTCTTTTTACTCTTTTATTGCTGTAAATATTCATATCAGTAGTAAAAAAATCCAAAATCATAATAAACTATTTTTATTCTTTTCTTCTTGACTTCATTGTTTTACCTGTACTTTTTCTGTTTTTCTGCTCCAATGTTGCTATAACAAGTTTGTGAACTCCTGCCACTGCTGATCACTTGGTATTTTCACACTTTTCAACTTTCGGTAACTTTCATCAGCTTCAGTGTACCTTGAGAAATTTGGTTTGATCATGAAAATCTACTTAATTTAATTCTGTAGAAAAAACAAGTTTTCAAAGTACTCCAAGACAACTTTTCCAGTTGGAGAACCTTGTGGCAGAGGCTTATTAAATTTTTCTTTGGCATGGGCCCTGATTTTCTTGTCATAATATATTTGAACCATTAGCTTTTCATTAAAGCCATGAATGTCTGGGAGGCTTGCTTCTTTCAACATTGTGTATTTTTCCAAAAATTTTGTTATTGACAAATTCATGGCCTCACACTTTTCCTTCAAATTTTCCATTATAGTCCTTTTATTTAGGACCTTCTTGATTTGTAGAATTGTTTCAGTCTTATCTTGTATTTTCAATGCTTCAAGCTCCTCTTTGTTTTTGCTGTTCAAAAATGTAATAAGTTTCAAAGCTTGAGATGGTTTATTAGCAAGTTCTTCCCTTGTTTTCTGAATTTCCACATGTGTTGCCTTGAGTAAATCTCTCTGCTCATATATGATTTGAATTGAAGACCATTGTAGATGTATGCCTTGAATTATGTTGTACCAAAGGTAGTTTTTTATATAGGACACCTGTTCACTGAAGTTCACAGGCTTTTGCAAAGCCTTTACCTGTTCTTCTAATCTATTTTCTCTTTTCTCATGTCCTTTAGATGTAATCAATGCATTCTTGTTTGATGATTCAAGAGTTTGAATGGTCTTTTTCAAATTGATTATCTCATTATTTTTTAGGGACATATCCTCCATGGCTTTTACTATATTTGCTGCTTCACCTGCTTGATGTACCTGTGTGGTGGATGATCCTGTGGCAGAAGTATCTTTCATTAGGGGAATTTTGAGGTCTAAAATGGGCCTCCTAAGGAAATTATAAAATAATAGTGGAAAAAATCAAATAAGATTTGATGACATCATCAAATTTTAGAGGGAAAATTGGAAAAACTACTTTTTCAACTCATATTTTCAACTTATCTCCCAAATTTTTTACTCAAATTTCGAGCGGGAGTACTCGTTGGATGCGAAATTTAATTCCCCATCCAGGGAGTACCCATGTTGTATGCTTTTGATGGGTCCTCCTACACGAAAAATGAGAAATACATAAAAAACATGATTACAATCACGTTTTTTATGTATTTCTCATTTTTCATGTAGTAGAGTTCATTGAAAGTATGCAACATGGGTACTCCTTGGATGAGGAATTAAATTTGGCATCCAACGAGTACTCCCGCTCGAAATTTGAGTAAAAATTTTGGGAGATAGTTGAAAATACGAGTTGAAAAAGTAGTTTTATTATTTTATTATTTTTTAATATTTTTACCCTTTTATTTAAAAAATGGTGAATCATCCCCCATGGTTGGCATCATCATCTTGAATCCTATTGGTTGTTATAAAGTTTATTTTTTTTGTACATTTTTCTTAGGAGGCCCATTTTAGACCTCAAAATTCCCCTAATGAGATTTCATTGACACTGCAGTTTCCAGTGGCACTTATGGGGCTAAATGTTTTGCCAAAGTGGAAGGGACAACTGTGCTAACCATAGGAATAACAATGGGAACAAATTGCACATCAGCTTCCTTTACTGCTTCTTTTTTTTTTATAAGGATCTCCATTTGATCTTCCATCTCTTTGACTTGGGTAGTCAGTTTTAGTATTAACTTGGCCATTTCTTCTTTTTCAGTTTGTTCTTGGAGGATTTCCTTTGCTTGAGGATGTTCATTTTAGGGAAGCTTTAACTGTTTCCTCAAAGCAGTGATATCATCATTCTTTTGCTTTATCAAGGCCTGAGCAACCTATATGTTTGATGGATCTACTCCTATTTGAATGACTAGATCTTCTAAGGACTTAATCCTTAGTTCTTTTGCTTGTAAAGAGGATTTGTCTAGCCTCATATGAGTCTGCATATTTAAAATAGTGTTTTTACTTTGTATAGTACTCCTAGTTTTATCCACTACCTTTGAATATAACATTTCAGATGTATGTCTATGAAGCTCTATCTGATCTAGCTCATGGATATTTTCTGAATTAACTTCAAAGTCTGTCTTGCTGTAGTCTGAAACTGTCTTTGGATCTGCAACCTTTGGTTGGAGGTAGAACATGATCCTTGTTACCTAGCTTTTCTTCGAGAAATTGAGAGTAAATTTCTCTTTTGATCTCCTCATTTTTCTCTTTAATTTGTTTATATCTTTGTTTGATATCTGAATCTTTTCCCTCTGTTGTTTTGGAAGAAGAGGGAATTTCTAATTCAACTTGTTTTTCAATTATTTGCTTGCCCTTCTTATCTGCTGCAACCTGTTCTTCTCTAATTCCTGTCAAAACTTCATTAAATATTACTAAGGCCTCTTGATTTGCTTGTTGATCATCATTTATTTCCTGATCATTGGTATCATCTATTTCCATGATCTTTTCCTTTTCAGCATTAGTAATTTTAGCTCTTTTGTTATAAATCAATTTAAACTTATTTTCAGTAATAGTTTGCGTTGAATAACCTTCATCATCCCTTGGTCTTTTGTTTGGAAATTCTACTTGCTTGGTAACTATCATAGTCTTTGAATTGTCTGCCTTTTTTACTGTTCCTGTATCATCAGTAGGATCCATCAATGTGTTTGGCATCCATTCCATTTGGTTGGAAAACTTCTCAATATGTGTTTTGATTCATGTATGAAAGGTTGAAGCTTGAATTTTACCCTTATAGCACTGAGGTAACCCTGGGGATCATAATTCCATTTAAAACTCTCTTGAAACTGATATTATGATAATTGTCTAGATATGTCTTTCTCAGCCCCCCTGTTGTTCACTATGAAAGGGCCAATCTGGCTCTTCAATTTAGACTGAGTCTTTTTCTTTGATGCCATGAATTTTATAGCATCTGCACTTAAAACTTGTCTCAAATATTCCAATGCAAAAACCCCGATGGTTAAAAATTTAGGTAATTTATACGAGGACAAATTTGTTCCAAATATTCTTAATTTTGTGTGTCTCTGATATAAGTACCAGTATCCTACTTTGCATTTTTCAGATAGCTGTAGTATTCTCTTCATTTCTTCACTCACTCTGGGCTGTTCAGACTTGTAAATTAAATTCATGCATGTCCTGATAAATAAGTCTGAAAATTGCTTATAACTGAATTCATTTCCTTCCTTCCTGAGCAAGGATGTCCAAAATATCACTGATAAAGGCTGGCCCTCTACATTCATTTTTTTCAAAGCAATAGCAAAATGCTCAGCTTGGAAAAATAGAAACAGATGGAATAGATAAGAAGAATATCTAAAAACTCCTTCATTAGGCAATTTGGCTAGTTGGTAATGTATGCTATCAGCAATGAATCTAGCAAAATCAAAGATCATGACAGGAGGCTGTCCAGGGGATAATGTAGAAAGGAAACCAAGTATAGATGCATCAGTAAATTCATCATTAAAATATCCTAGAATGGAGGATAGCATTGAGATCACTTGTCTAGAAGCTTCAGGAAAATCAGAAGTAGAATATGGTGGATTTACTTTAGGAAGGTCTACATATTCAGGCATGAAATTTTGAAAGACTGAAAACTTTTTAGGAAAATCCATCTCTAAGTATAACTGGGTTAAGTCTTCAATTAACAAGGGCACTACTCTGGGATCAAACTTCAACTGAAGCATCTCATTTATGGATTCTTCTGTGATGGAAAACATAATTTCTCTATCTTTGTTTACTATGGCTCTTTGATCAGGAACATAATGCATTTGACATAATTTTACCAAGTCCTGGGCTAAATGAGTAACATGAACTATATATTTGGGCAAATTGGATTCCCAAATAGGTATGTCATCTTGATTTTTATTCAAAAACTTATCCTGACACCAGTTATGAATCTCAAGTAAATTTAATTCCACCACTGTATCAACAATCCTGTAATCTAAATCAGTTAAAGAGGAAACAGGTGGTTGGAGAGGTCTAACAACTTCAGTTGAATCAGCTATTAAAGCAGGAGTTGGTTTGTTGATATTTTAGGCTTCAGGCTTGGGAAGCTTGGCTGTTACAGGCTTTGAGGCTTTAGGACCTCCAGTTTTGGGTGTAACCTATTTTTTAGTCATTTTTGTTACAACTAAAGCAAGCTTAGACTGTTTGAGATAGTTGACTTTCACAAATAGAGGGAAACTGAGAAATTTACTGGGAGAGAATTATCTTCAAAGGATTTTATTGCTCAAACCGGGCTTTATCAGGTATAAAACTGGCTTAAGACAGGAAACAGGGTTTCCTGAATATAAAAACTATACAAAGAGGTCTTTAGTCAATCTGTAAGACTTTGAAATTTTTCTGTGCTCGGAATTGATCTTCAAGAGTTTAAAAGATGCTGCAAATCGAGGAATTTTGTTTTAAAGGGCTCCATAGAGGACTTGAGGCTTCCTGGGAAATTTTTTCCAAGGTTTGGTTTTTTTTAGGCACTTTTAAACCGTTAATTCTCTTTAATTTTAGTCTCCTTAACTCACAGGTTTAGATTTTTAAAAGCTTTTGCAAGTTAAAGATACTGAGAAATACCTCTTTAGCAATTTTTTGGTGGTCGAAAGGGCTTTATGGTAGCTTCGGCTTTGAAATGGATCCACTGGTTCAACAGAGGGCTTCAAGGATCTTTATATGTAGTTTGCAGTGGTAAAATTCAGCTTCTGTGCGTGAAATTGGGTAAATAGGGGCTCAGAATCCTTTAAACAGTCAGGGCGTGAGCTTTTAACCAGGCGAGAATGAAAATAATTCATAAAACAATGTTTTATCAAAGTTTAACCTGTGAATAAAATCCATTTTATCGGGCATTAATGACAGGTATATTCAATAGGCGGGAGCGGATTTGTGCTTTGAATGCAAAAACAACTAGTGGTTTTCGTGTTCGTTTGGGATGGTAAGCAGTTTAAAGCTTTTGGAACGCGATCGTATCAGAATTTGACACGTCGCATCGGGCGGTATTGGAAAACAACTTTTATCGCGTGATTTTCATAAAAGTTTGGTCAATCACTTTCGGAGCGCGATATGGAATGCGCACCGTTGGATCTGCTTAGATTATGCGAACGGCTAATATCATTTCAAAGAGTTGTGGTGAAGGATGGGTGGGGTCTAGGTGGCTTTATGTAATGGCGCATTTAATGTTTAATAAAACCTTTGTATAATTTGCATAATAACCAAAGTTTTATTTACGTAGGAAAATGCTTATATGCGCGGGGGTAATGGTAAAGATAGACTTACATAAATTGAGTTTATATAGTCCAAAATGGATTTTTGTCGGGCAAGTTATATATATAAAATGAGCTTATATATATGGTAAATAGTGCGTGGAGCGGGTTATCAAGGGGTTAACCTCGGGTTTATACATGAATAATGGGAGGCTATATATAAGACCATGGTTAAGCTGCAGAGGAGGCAAATGTCGGGTAATGGGTAATTTTTTCACGTTATTTTAAATACATTGGATTGTAAATAAAACGCGTTTTTCCACAAATCTTTTAGTTTTTATTATATAGTTAATTAAACCAAATAGGCTTAATAACTATAGGGGGGCGGGATATTTATATAGTGCTAGTTTAGCCAAAGGGGTTTTATTGTGGGCGTTTTATTAAAACATGTGGGATAATAGACTTTAGCTAAAGTTTATAATAGTGGGTTTTTCAAGGATATTTAGTAAAAGGGAATTATATTAATATGACAAGGATTTTTATAGGGAATTAATAAATAAGTTAGAGTTAATATGACAAAGGGGAAAGTGAATACTCAAAATACATAATTATAACTAAGGAAAGTGAAAATTAAAGCAAAGCTTGATTATTATAATTTTATCACTTTAACTTAGGATATAATGTCCTTTTGAGGGTTTTTATGCTTTATGAGATGTAGGCAGTTAATCAAATGGGGATTTATGTATCACTGTAAAAATGGAATCTTTACTTATGAAATTGCAAGGTGATGAATGCATGAATGGTAGATGATGAAAATTTTGGGATTTAACATAGAGTTTTAACACTTTTCAACTAGCCAGTCATTGAGCCTTGGGTCCGGTCCCAACAAAAGTCAGAGAAATGCTCTGAGCCTCTTTGACTGAAAGTTTAGAATGTCAAATAACTATAGGGAAGGAGAAATTAGTGATTGTTGCCCAGTGACAAATATTTACAATGATTTTCCCACCTTCTTCTACCTACCCAGTCTTTAATCTAACATTTTTTTCTTCCATTTATGTAGGTGCATTTGAGCTAGCAACCTTTAACATTTTATTCTTTTTGAAAGCAGTAAAACTATCTAATTCTACCTTATTTCATCCAAGGACCTAGATTAAATTGTTGGGTTCCTTTTTACTCTATATCTATCTACTGAATTGTCAAGATTAAACTCTCTGACAACTCTTTATTCTCTATCTAAAACAAGTAAATTGAAACATGATAAGTCAAGATTAAGCAGTTCAACTCATCATGGATCATGGCATTTATTGACACTCTGCCATAATCAATTGCAAAAGGTAAAAAGTAGTGGCATTTAGACTTGCACACTTTCATGTTTTATTCATATTTTTTCTCTTTTTTGGGGTATATCATTTTTTTCTAAGTCCTTTGATCTTTCTTTTAGGACTTTTAACCCTTTTTTTGATTTTCTATTTTTTTTTCTTTTATTTTTACAAAATATGGGAAAACAACTTGCAGAAGGAAAAGTATGTACATATTTACAAGACTATCAAAAGTCAATTCCAAATTATGAATCCTATATTTATAGAACACTAACACAAATCATCCAAGCCCATGGGATGACAGCCTCCCCTATGTAAAACACAGTTATAACCGGGCTCTGCACAGCTCAATAGGCCACAACCCATTTCAGGCAGGCTTGGGATTCCAGCCACTATATCCCATTGATGTAGCCATGCCATTTACGGCTACTCAGGCCGATTCGGCTCATGTCCAGTTTGAAGTTGACAAAGCGAATAGCTTCATCGAGTGTATTCAGCACATCCGCCAACAGGTTCATGACATATTGGATAGAGCCAATGCTAAGTACAAGCAACAACATGATGAACATCGGGTGCCACACAACTTCCAGATGGGCAACAAAGTGTGGCCACATTTGCAGAAGGAGCGCCTCACTGGACCCCACCACAAGCTTCACCTGCTCTTATATGGGCCGTACACCATCACCAAGGTTATAGGGAACAATGCCTTCGAGCTTAGTATTCCACCATTCCTTGGTCTGCACCCAGTATTCAATGTGGACCACCTTCGTCCCTACTTCCCACCTCTGACATTGCAGAACAACTCACACCAATAGAGTTAAACCCAAACTGCATGGAACAGGCCACCATAGATTGTATCATGGACATGCAAATCAAGAACACTCACCAACAAAAGATCCAACTATATTGGGTTGTCAAATCTGGCCAACTCCTGCACCAAGGCAAGTGGGTAACCAGGGACCAAGTTTAGCAAAGTTTCCTCATCTCATGTAGGAACTCAACGCAATGGGGACCATTGCTTCCTAAGGGGGGAGGAATGATCCAGGTGGATATTGGTGGCCACCCACCTATTTCACTTGGGGCCCCACCATTGTCTCTTTCATTTTTTCAGTTTCAGCATGACTTACTATTTTTCGCAGTTTTTAGGGTCTTGAATTTCCAGAGCCTTTTTGAGGCCCTAAACAACGTTTTTTTGGGAAAACCGGGAACAACATGGATCGATGAACCGATGTTGCTCACATAAAAAGTTGTAATCCTCAGATAGATATTTCTAACAAGGTATGGTGTGCGTCAAATGGATATCGTATGCCAAAGTTATGTCCCGGGATGTTGAAACACCAATTTACCAAAACGGGGCCCATAGTTTTGACGCTTCATCTCCTAGGGTTAGGGTTTTCCATTGTTTCTAAATAATAAATATGCCCTCGAGCCTCATTGTAACACAGTTCAGAGGCCTGTAGCTGCCACATCTCTTCTCAGAGATAAGCTATTAGCGCCCTAGCTAGTTTATTTCCATTCTGTCTATAAGAAAATTTTAGTTCTTTGATATTAATGAAATGAAGTGTTATTTCCACTGCATCTTTGTATTTATGGTTATATGTGTATTCTGTTGTGTTCCTGCATAAATCTGAATCAATTCTTGATATTTTGCTGCTAGCACCTTTTGTAACCATCATTTAGGTTCCATTGATCATGATCCAGTTAAATATAAATTATGGACTCTAACTATTCTCCAAGTAAGAGACTGAGGAAAACTAGGAAGTTTCAAGCCTCAAATCCAAGGGAAGAGATACAACTTAAAAAACAAAATTTATATGGCACAAGAAAGCCATAAAAGCTTAGAATAACAATCACCTTTGACTGCTCTAGCAGGAAGGTGCCAATATGGTATCTTTGCTAGTAACTTGCTCCTCCAACATTAGACTTTTTTTTATACTCTTATCAGTTGGTTTAGATAGTTGGTAATGGATTACCTTATGGGGTCTACTATTATTTCTTAAACCATGCTCTCAATGCTTTAATTGTCCAATAAACTTTAGTATTAGTTTCCCTCGATGAATTGCAATTCCATGGTCCCTTACTTGCAACATTTTAAACATTTTGTTTATTAATATAAATGATTCCATTTTGTCTCAATTTGGATTAGTTTCTATTAGTTTTCTTCCTTTATCTCCCACTTCCTTCTTTCCTTCCAATCATGTTTCCAAAACTTGTACCCTCAAAAACAATGGTAAGGAATTTGTTATTTGAGGCTCTTGTATCACTTGTCACATGACTAATAAAAAACTTTTTACAAGGTATCCACATAAGTTATGGTCTTCCTACTAACAAAATGGTTGATTAATTGTAATATGATTATGTATGCTTGCTTAAATTCCCCCTCCTCCATGGGATACATAGTATAGATGTGCATGTGTGTGAGAATAATAAATAATAAGTAATAAACATTATAAAAATAGTTGGATACACTATGGTTGGCATCTTGAATAATCAAAATTCTCAACAAGAGGTATATAAGGGTTATATTATCACATATAGGCTCTTTAAGGAAAATACCAATACTTGACCAAAGATCATGTGGACCCTAAACTTCAAAATGGTGTTATGCCATTTCCTTGTTCCTATGGAGAGATATACATAGATGAAATTGGTTGATCGATTGACATAATGTTGAATGAACACATTACATGTATAACTTACAATCATAATAAATTACCATTGGTAAAGAATTCTCAAACTTCTAAGCATTACATATATTGCATGGAAAATTCCAGGGTCGTTGCAAAAGTTCCACATTTTTACAAGCGGAGAATAAAGGAAGTAGTGGAAATTAAGAAACATACAAATGGCTTAAATCAAGACATTAAAACAATGGTTTTTAAATAAAAGTATATAGGACATTTACAATTCAATATTTTATTAATAATAACAACTATCTACAATAATATATCAACTGAGACATTAAATTATCAACTCCCTCTCAAAATTATTCACAATGAGTATTGGATTTAAGAACAATGTCAATTTTTGAGAGGTTGAGTCATTGAATTATTGACTTCTTCTCAATATGTCTCTTACAGTAATGGATCCCTAGTGATAAATCCAATGATTAACATACCTCTTAAATGTCGTCCTAAATATGAACCAACATATTGGTTTTAAATGTTGAAAATTTTCAAATAGGTTCCCCTCATTTTGATACTCTTTTAAGGTGAAACAATAAACAAAGTAGGCTTCTAGAGCTTGTTCAATAGAGAACCTACCCATAAGTAGATTTGTGAGGCCTACTTGAGCACACTCAAAGAAAAATGATGGCTCCCTAGAGTGAGTTTGCATAGACGCCTTCCCTATTTTATATATACTACATTCAATTTGTATTGGGGCAATGTTTGTATGAAATTGATCCAAGGTGCTAACATTACACTATGAATGTACTCAAGAGGGCCTTCCAAATCTACATGTGGAAAGTAAAAACATGTTAGGTAACCACTCATTTTGATGGCTTGCAACCTAGAGTGAAGTATATTCAAACTTGCTTTAGGGTGCCAGCATTGCATTCCAAGGGTGCTCAAGTGGGCCTCCCAATCTACATGTGGATAGCTTGGGAGTTCTTAGGTAACCACTCACTTTAATTGCTTGCTTGATGGAATCACTAGATAACCACTCATTTCAACAACAACAAAAAAGGCCTAGATAGATATATGATACTCATTACCATTAATTTTGACATCAATCCAGAAAAAACAAAAATCAATAAACTTGCTACTTTGTATAAATGCCCAAAGAAAATGATTTCTTCATGCTAATTAGCGTACACAAACATATAGCCACTAGAATCCAATACAATAAAAAGTTTACATTTACACTAAACTATAAAAATTGGATCATAGTCAATGAGAACTATCTTGAGTGGTTAAAGTAAAATTATGATATCTAATCCACCTAGATTCAACTCTACCTATTCACATCCTTACCCTTAATTGGATTGATTTACCTGGACAAATAATGGTTTTTTTTTAGGAAACCCCTTGATGCAATCCCTAAACAAATTTCATAAATTAAATTCGTCACATTCAATTATGGCGAAATTAAATTAAATTAAATAAATTTAAATTAAATTAAATTTAAATTAAATTAAATTTGATAAATTGATAAATTGATACCACACATTAAATTAAATTGATACGTCATTCGTCACATTAAATTAAATTTGATAAATTGATAAATTAAGAGATCATGTTCACACATCAATTATGGCGAAATTCTCATCATTGATGGAAGCATTTCAAATAAAAAATTTGAAGCAACTGAAATTAAAAAAACAAACCCACGCCATAACAGTGGACAAAGACCAATAAATCAGACAAATGACGTGGCTTCTGAGCCGTCAGCTCATGATGTGATGGACTTGTCATTACGCTTACGTGTCAGAATTACATTAAACTGTAATAAGAAACGAGTATAGTACGTTTCCACGTGACCACGAGTTCAAGAATAAACTCCAACAAAAAACGATATTCAGTGTTGACACGTGGATCGGAGTTTACCACGTGGCGAGCCCAAAAAGCTGTTGCAGCGTGTCCACGTTTCAAATGACAATTGCCTGTGCTGAAAATCGAGACGTGTGAATATCCTACGCGGGATCGAGACGCACGAATATCTACGCGGGATTGAGACGCGCTCCACCGCCAGTGCACTAAAATATTTATCTGGAAATAGAGATATTTTCTGGTTTGTGGGTGCGTTGCTTTCATGAGTTCAAAAGATCTCTAGGGGAAGCTCTCAACTCGATCCCGCCTATTGGGAAGTTAACGGTAGAGATATCATGAATGTATATGTAAATTTTTGTTTGCTTACACTAACTTATAAATTAAAGTATGAAAATATGAAGTGGCTAAATTAATGGTTGGTTTAAGTATAAAGATTTGTGTAAATTCTGGTGAGCAGTAACTATTAATAAGTTTACATATTAATAGTAATGGTGGAAAGTAACTCCTAGTAAGTATATTTATTTACTTATTTTTTTTTAGGTATGTGAGTCTTCATATGACTAGCATGCCCAACAAGTGATTTGGGTAGTTGTGACCCAAGGACAACTAAGCCATCAAAATCCTTTGAGCATCGCCTAAACCACACCAAGCCTTAGCATGACTAGATTTTTTCCCACAAAGTTTGGAACCAATGACCTTTACACCATGGAGTGCCTTAATAGAACATACTGTCATTGTTTGCTCTAAACCAGTGAACATATTTATTTACATCTTATTAGTATCCAATTTATTTATTTATTTATGGTGGGAAGTAACTGATGGTAAATATGTCATTTCCATGAGTATGAACTATGGAGTATTCTTTAAGTGCGACTTCTTAAAGTTTCCGATGGACGGATATCTAGCTGGTATCTGGTGATAAATATTGTGGCAAAATCTTGATTTGTGTTGTTTAAACTAGTTTGTTGACTCAATAGATGGATTCAACACCCTCAAAAACCAAGATTTCACCTGTCAAACTTGTGATTTCAATGAATCCTTGTGGGATTCTAGACAAATTAGATCGGCAAATAAATCAGAAAACTTTCCAAAAAATCGCACTTAAAGACTACTCGATGAACTATTATTAAGGATTTTTTTTTTTGTATGGTTTTCCTACAAAGCTTAAGAATAAAAAATTCACTCAACAAATATCTAAAAATAATGCATGAATATTGCAACTATATCCATAAATTATGGTATTAAATATGTGAGGCAATTATCCACTTGGCATTATATTGTTCAAAGGTTGAAATAAGACCTTCAAGTTATGGTCCAATTAAATGTTTGAAAAATAATTTTTTTTATTTAATATTAAAAAATAAATAATTTTTTTCCAAAGTTAAACATTATAAGTTGCATTGGTCAATACAAAACTCATAGTGGTCAACTAGAAAATCGATTGCTAGAGCCATTCCTTGGAAGGAACTAATAATGTCCACTTTGAATCTTCAATGAAAAGTTTGAGTATAAATTTAAAAAAAATAAAAAATTATTACTAACATAAATATCTTGTCTAGATATAGATTTAGTGATGGCACCCTGGTCCTCGCTTGAGTGTGCTTGAAGAGTATTGATGATGTCAGAGTGAGTTTATAATGTAATGATAGTGCCCGCGTGAGCATGTTTAGAGAATAATGATAACATTTGAGAATGGGTCATATAATGATGGTCCTCACTTAAGCATGATTAGAGTGCAATGATCGCCCTTACTTTGAGCATACTTGAAGAGAAATGATGGTCCCACAGTATGATTGTAGTACAATGGTGATGCTTGCCTGACTATGCTAAATGCACAATGATGGTTCCACTTAGTGATTTCATACAATGCTCACCTTAGTGAGCATTCGCGTGACGGTTTTATGGACTTGTTTTAGGGTGCCATCATTTCTCTCTAAGCATGCTCAATTATGGACTCTAAATCTACATTTAGGTAGTTACTCATGTTGATCACTAGGATAAGGTTTTATACAAACTTGTTTTTAGGTGCTATCGTTATGCTTCGAGCGTGTTTAAGTTGGCCTCCCAAATTTATATGTGAGGAGGGTAAGGTTCACATGGTAATAACTTGCCTTGTTCACTTGCTTGATTGTAATATCCCAAATTAGGAACAAACAGTAATACAAAGAAAATAGAGATTAAATCTTTAGCAAATAGAAAATTACATCAAAACACCATGAATAGAGCCAAAACTGCATAGCCATTTTATTAATATTTGTGAATAAGGAAAGGTATAAATGGTGCTTAGGAAGATGGCACCTTGGCCTGCACAAGGCAGGCTGAAATACTGCTCAATCCTTGCTCAGAAACTCTGGTTGTTGGCTGCTCTGCGTGGCTCCTCCTCTACACTGCCCAGTTTGGAAAATGTTGTTGCTGGCTGGAAATGGACTGCGTAATGGAGTTGTTAAACTACACAAAAACTTATGGGGTTTGGTCACCTAACTCTCCACAACAAACCCAAAAAAACCCATGAAGGGTTTTCCGAAATGCTAACCTCGTAAAATCACCCTCTTGAGTTGGGTACACAATTCTGCTAGGTAAACTGGGCTCTGAATTAATCTGCTGGAAACTCCCCAAAAACTCTACTATGGAAGGGTTGATCCCCTCTAAAATTCCTGGCTGAAATCTCTTGGCCTTTATTCCTCTTTGGAACTGCTCCATTGTTGGACTACGTATCACTTTGGTTGATTGTGCTGCCCTCGAAGGGACTGCGTGTTTTTGGACTGTACCTCTATGACTCTCCTCCAAAATTGAACTTAACTCCTCTCCTGAGCAGGCACTCAAAGTCCCCCAAGGATGAAGTTGATATTTCCACTTGGAAATCTCTATGCTAAACAACACTTGCAGACTCGGCTAAACAGCTCAAGTGTGCTTATGGTTTACCAAACAGAAAGTTAGCTCATGACTGAATGAATGAGGAATGAGCTGCTCTCATCCTCTTTTACCTAGCCGAGCCCCCCAACATTCCCTTGGGCCCCACTAGACTGTGTTTCCTCCTCTGCCAGCCAACCATTATGCTGCTACTGCATAGCTGTTGTCCCCTTGTTGTACCCATGCCGCCTCTCTATTGCCTACATTGTTGCCTCTCCTGCGCTACCACTAGGCTAATGTCCACTATGTATAGCTAGCTCCATGGGCCCCACTCTAGCTCTATTGCTTGCCTTATTGACTTTAGGAAAGTGATTTAATCTCTGATTTATTTGTGGGTCACCTTTACCCACTTTATTTTCCTACTAACTTTAGAAAAAGACAAAATTGTCTAAAATTAATATTCCAATTAACTATCTACCAATTGGGAATATTACAGTCCTCCTCGCCAAAATGTTGCTTGTCCTCAAGCAACTTCAAAGATGGATGCTGCAGGATTTTCGCCCCCTCCCAAGTGGCATCCTCATCTATAAGGTTTCTCCATCTTACCATATCTTCCTTCACGGTCCTACTCCTCAAATGTCTCTCTTGGGTGTCCAAGATGGCCTCCGACTGTAGCACCAAATTCCCCTCATCATCAGTGGGTGGAAGCTCCATAGTGGCTATCACATGTTGTCCCAAATCCTTTTTCAGGCATGAGACGTAAAAAATATTGTGGATCCTGCTTCCAGCTGGCAGCTCCAGCTCATATGCTACCTCCCTAACACGCCTAATCACCTTGTATGGTACGTAGAAGCGGGGCTTGAGCTTCTCATCTCCCTTCTACTTCAGCGTGGATTGCTTGTACGACTATAGAAAAAGGTAAAGAAGATCATCTACCTCAAACTTCCTTTCCACACGGCCTCTATCTGTGTAAATTTTCTACAAGTTCTGTTTTGTAGCTATGTTATCCTTGAGAGCCCGGAGTGTGTATTGGCTCTCTTGGATCCATTCTTTGGCCCTAGGGGCCTTACTAGCTCCAAAAATCACAACAACAAAAGTCAGAGCATTATAACGATACAAAGCATAAAATGGAGACATACCAATCGACATGTGGAATGTCGTGTTGTAGTAGTACTCCCCCAAGTGAAGCCAACAAAACCAAGCCTTATGCTGCCCCGTGACATAGTTTCTCAAGTGGCCCTCTAGCCACTTGTTCACTATCTCAGTCTTCCTGTCCATCTGTGGGTGATAACTGGTGCTAGGGGTCAACTTGTACCCACTAAACATAATAATTCCTGCCAAAATCTACCCATGAACTGGCTGTCTCTATCCCTAACTATGGTCTTTGGGAGACCATGGAGTCTGAAAGCATCCTGGAAAAATAACTCAGACACCTACGAAGCAGTATACCGGGCTGAGATGGGGAAGAAATGAGCATACTTCATCAGTCGATCAACAACTATGAAGATTCAATACTTGCCCTGCACTGCGGGAAATCTAGTGATAAAATCCATGGAGATGCTTTCCCATTTCCCTTTCGTAATGGGAAGCGGTTGTAGAAAACATGCAGGATGGTTTTGCTCTCTCTTATTCCTCTAGAAAACCACACACTCCCTGACATGCCAGAGTATGTCCTCCTTGAGGCCCTTCCATGAGAGCCTCTCCCTGATGGCCCTGTATGTCTTAGTGAACCCCTGATGGCTTGAAAGTGGTGAATCATGGGTTGCATGCAAAATCTTCTCCCTGAGTTGGGATTTGCCTGTGAAGAAGATCATATCCCGATAATAGATGACCTCATCCATCACCCAGTATCGGTCATCTGTCACCTGCCCATCTAATACCTCACATGAAAAACGGTCCTTGGATTACTCTACCAAAAGTTGAGCCCTCCAATCTGCGTCAAGACTCATCAAGGACATCGTTGCCGGTCTCCGTGATAAAGTAGCAACCACCACATTGTTCTTCCCCTTGACATACTCGATGTCAAAATCATAGGCTTGGATCTTGCTAACCCATTTCTGTTGTCTCTCCTGCAACTGATTTTTCTCAAGGAAGCATCAGACACTGTTGTGGTCAGTCCTCACACAAAACCTGTTACCCACTAGGTACTGTCAGAATTTGGCCAACGCATGCATGATGGCTAGCATCTCCTTGTCGTATATCGGGTACAATATCTCATGCAGTAGCAGCTTCTGGCTCTCAAAATCTATAGGATGACCTCCCTGCATAAATATTGTGCCCACCCCTTCTCCTGAAGCATCACACTCCAACACAAAGGGCTACGTGAAGTCGGGAAATGGAAACACCAGGAAACTGGTCATCACCTCCTTGAGCATGTCAAAGGCTCTCTGCGCAACATATGTCCAACTGAAAGCCCCCTTCTTGGTAAGATCTGTGAGGGGTGCTACAAGTTGTGAAAATACTTTGACAAACTTCCTGTGGTAGGTGCAAATGCCTACAAACCCCTGAAGTTCATTCATGTTCTTCGTCTCCGGCCAATCCCGAATGGCCCAGATCTTCTCCTCATGGACTCTCACTTCGTCCACTCCAATAATATGCCCCAAATAGAGCATCCCTGTAAGCCCAAACTCACACTTGGATAGCTTAGCATAAAAATGCTGCTCCTCTAAGATACGCAATACAACCTCAATGTGCTGCAAATGTTCTTCCCACGTGCGGTTGTAGATGAGAATGTCATCGAAAAATACCAGTACGAAATTTCTCAACTAACCACAGAAGATGTGGTTCATACAAGACTAAAAGGTGGGCGAAGCGTTGGTCAGCCCAAAGGGCGTCACCAAAAACTTGAAATGGTCATAATGGCAATGAAACACAGTCTTGGGGACATCCTGGTCCCTCACCTTGATCTGATGGTACCCCGACCTCAAATCGATCTTGGAGAAGAAATTAGCTCCCCTTAAATCATCCATCATCTCATCAATATTGGGGATGGGTTAGCAATTCTTCATGGTCTTCTTATTCAACACCCTATAATCTATGCACATCCATAGTGTGCCATCCTTCTTTTTCACTAGAACCATTGAAGAAGCAAAGGGGATAGTGTTGGGCCTGATGTGTCCAATGCCAAGGGCTCATGTATGACTCTATCAATCTCATCCCTATAGGCTTTGGGGTGCCTATAGGGAGTGGTAATCACTGCCTGGATGCCTTGGTCTAGCTCAATGGTTTGCTCAAACCCCCAGTCCGGTGGCTGTCCCGATGGTATGTCCCCAAAAAACGTTGAGGAACGGTCTAGGATAGTCTGCACATATGGGTGCACCAGTTGACCCGAGACACCTACCTCTGAAATCCGCAGCTCCATTGCCCACTCTATGTCTCCCTTTTGGAAATCTGCCTCCATTTAATGTGTAGAGATTGTCTATGGAGGATATGTGTTCATGCCTCTGATCATCACATGCTTTCCACTCTTCTTATCCGTCCACTCCATATCTGGAGTCTCCCAATCTGTAGTGACTTTCCCAAGTGTGATAAGCAACTGTACAACTAACACCATGTTGGTATCTAGAATATCGACCACAAAAAAATGATCGGTCACCATGTATGTCCCCATGGCCACTGCTAATGTCAGAACATACCGCATGCACTGCATGGTCCTGGCACTTAGAACCAACACAGAGAAACCATCAAATCTCTTTGTTTGTATACCCCTCCTCTGTATTAGTTGGGCATCGATAAATTTGTGTATGGCCTCGTTGTCCACCAACACTGAGACACGTTTCCCCTGGATTGTTCCTTGGACCTTCAATGTTAAGTACTTGGGAACTCCCCGCAAGGATGAAAGGACTCCTCCTGTGGGTGAAAACGCTGCTGCTGCTACTGTTGGGGGAGGTGGTGGTGGATGATCCCATCTTGGTGCACCGGTGTTGGAATCTCCCTCCAAATCCTCATATGTCTCTTCTTCTCCCTCACTATCGGAGAATACCTCAATGTAATGTGCCTTCCCTCCAACACAACGATGACCTGGTACCCATGGATCATAGCAAGTGAAGCAAAGATTCCTCCATCTCAAGTCTCTCTAGGTGTCATCATCCAAAGGCCCTTGTCCCTGGTTCCCTCTCCGGGGTGGAGCTTTCACATCCTTCCCCTTCTGCTGGAATGTTGGTCTGTCGGGAAAAGGAGCCCTCCTCCTTGGCATGGCATCCTGCAAGTCCCTAGTCCTCCCTACTATATCCTGCAACGTAGTAGGCCTAATGGATCTGACTAGCCCACACAAAAGTTTCAACTAGTACATCAATAAACATGTACACTCTCCTGGGCACAGACAAGTCTGGAACCATCACTGAGATCTTCAAGAACTCGGAAATGTAAGTTTCCAGGTTTCACGACTGTTTGAGCTTGGTCAGCTCGACAAAGTGTTCTTCCGAGTCCTTCCGATCAAATGTCTCAATCAACCTTTGGCAATCTTCTATCCCATCTCCTCTATCTTCTTGGATAGCTCCTGCACTGATTTTAGGAGGAGGTTACCAAAATCCTTCCCCTCATCTCGTTCTTCTGCTATTGGTGCCTTCCCCTTGCCTTCCTCCACCGAAACATTGTCTTCTTGATCAGGTGTTATTTAAAGCCTACGCTCTATGCTTCTATACAACTGCTTCTGGTATGTAATGTATTCCCTATCTTCCGGTGTCACAGACCAAATGCTCCACAGGCTGAACCAAGTCTATGAGTTTTGATACCACTATAATATCCCAAATTGGGAACAAACAGTAATGCAAAGAAAACAAAGACTAATTCTACAACAACAAAAAAAAAAATACATCAAAACACCATGAATAGAGCCAAAAATGCTGAGCCATTTTATTAATATTTCTGAATGATGAAAGGTACAAATGGTGCTTAGGAAGATGGCACCTTGGCCTGCACAAGGCAGGTTTAAATACTCCTCAATCCCTGCTCAAAAACTATGGTTATTGGCTGCTCTTCTTGGCTCGTCCTCTACGTTGCCCAGTCTGGAAAATGTTGCTGTTGGCTGGAAATGGACTGCGTAATGGGGTTTTTATACTGCACAGAAAATTCTAGGATTTGGTCACTGGACTCTCCACAACAAACCCAGAAAAACCCGCGAAGGATTTTCCGAAATGCTGACCCCGAAAAATCACCCTCTTGAGATGGGTATGCAATTATGCTAGGTAGACTAGACTCTGAACTGATCTGATGGAAATAACTATTGGAAACTGCAAAAACTCTACTATGGAAGGTTTGATCCCCTCTTAAACTCCTGGCTAAAATCTCTTGGCCTTTTTCCCTCTCCGGAGTTGCTCCACTTCTGGACTACGTATCTCTCTGGTTGAATGCGCTGCTCTGGAAGGGACTGCATATTTCTGGACTGTACTTGTGTGACTCTCCTCCAAAATTGAACTGAACTCCTCTCCTGAGTAGGCACTCGAAGTCCCCCAAGGATGAGGTTGAGATTTCCTCTTGGAAATCTCTGTGCTAAACAACACTTGCAGACTCGGCTAAACAACTTAAGCATGCTTCTAGTTTACAGACATAAAGTTAGTTGATGACTGAATGTATGAGAAATGAGCTTTTGTCATCCTATTTTACCTAGCAGAGCCCCCCAAGGTTCCCTTTGGCCCCATTAGACTGTGTTTCCTCCTTTTCCAGCCAAGCACTGCACTGCCACTGCGTAGTTGTTGTCCCCCTGTTGTCTCTGCGTTGCCTCTGCACTGCCTACGCTGCTGCCTATCCTGCGTTGCCACTAAGCTGATGTCCACTGCGTATAGCTAGCCCCATGAGCCCCACTCCATCTCTATTGCTTGCCTTAGTGACTTTAGGAAAGTGATTTAATCTCTGATTTATTTGTGGGTCACCTTTACCCACTTTATTTTCCTGCTAACTTTAGAAAAAGACAAAATTGTCAAAAATTAATGTTCCAATTAGTTGACTGCTAATTGGGAATATTACGTTGATGGATTTGTTAGATAACTATTCATTCTAACAAAATATACAATACTCAAATAAAGTTTTTGATAATGTATTGTCTATCTTTAAATTCATAATCATTTCAATTTTTTTCTTTGTAAACTCACTACTATGGTGTATAAATACTTAATGGAAATAATTTTATTTTACTAATTATCATGCGCTAATATATAACAATTAGAATCCAATACTATGGAAAGTTTACAATTACAACGAGCTATACATTTTGGATTGTACTCAATAGGGTCTTGATTGGATGGTTAAATTAGAGTTATGATATCCACCCCACTCAAGGTCAAGTCTTGCTAAAGACATTCTTACCCCTTGTTGGGAAAAATATGTCTTCAAAAATCTACCAAGTGAAATTCTTATTGTTGACCAAAACATTTCAAATTAAAAAAAGAATCATTGTAGTTGGGAGTTAGTGTCTTCATATCACACTTCTCTTATAGTGTAAGATCCACCTTAAATATTGATCTATCAAGCATCGAGAGGGGTAAAAGCTCGCAAGGTGCAATCTTTTCTTCAAGTTTGTGCATACTAAGAAAGGTTTGCATTTCAAGGGATTTGACCAATGCATTTCAAATTTAAAAAAGAATGATTGTAGTTGGGAGTTAGTGTCTTTATATCACACTTCTCTTATATTGTAAGATCCACCTTAAATATTGTTCTATCAAGCATCGAGAGGGGTTAAATCTTGCAAGGTGCAATCTTTTCTTCAAGTTTGTGCATTCTAAGAAAGGTTTGCATTTCAGGGATTTGACCAAAGCAATTCAAATTAAAAAAAGAATCATTGTAGTTGGGAGTTAGTGTCTTCATATCATGCTTCTCTTATATTGTAAGATCCACCTTAAATATTGATCTATCAAACATCGAGAGAGGTTAAATCTCGCAAGGTGCAATATTTTCTTCAAGTTTGTACATTCTACCCTTCTTAATGCTAAATTGATTCGTATAATTTTTTTAAATATTTTATTACTAATACTATGATAAACTTACATTTGTTATTTTTTAAATAATATTATAATACATAAGTGACACATCTCCCTTGTACCATATTGTAAATAATAATAATAATAATAATAATAATAGAGTGTTACAATAATAATAATATTTTAATTAACATATGCTAAACCAATTTTTAGACCTATGCTAAACATATTTTGATTAAAGTCTAAGTCATTGATATTCATTATGAGAGTCCAAAAAGATGTTGCAGGATGTTGAGATGAGAATTGGCTGTCCTGAAAATCGAGACGCGTGAATATCCTACGCGGGATCGAGACGCGCTAATTTCTACACGGGATTTGACGCGCTACTCTGCGTCGCTCCACCGCCAGTGCACTCAATTTTTTTAATACAGAAATGGAGATATTTTCCGGTTTTTTTTCTTTTAAATCAGAGTGGAATGTATTTTTATTAGTCATATTTTTTTTATATATTTTTAAAGTCTGTATATTCTATGGATGGAGTGTCCTTTTATAATTATTTAATTTTTTATTTAAGAAAAATGAAAATGAAAAATTATAATAAAAAGTGTGAAAAGAGGTGAAAAAGTTGAATGATGAAGTGTTTTTTGGATTGATTGTGATTAAATACTAGCAATTGCACTAAGAGGTGCAAAGGAACGCCGGAAGGTGGAGTGGTAGATAGGGAAGGAAAGTGTCTTGATGTTCTACATATAGAACATAATGAATGTTAACCGAAGAGGTGGATGGAAACTTAAAAAAAACCTCGCTTCCCGATGCAAATTATTTGGGGACTGCGTTTAGCAGGGGTATTGGTGATTGTACTGCAAAGTCTATAAATTTGTTTTAAATGACTTCAAATTAGAAAAGCTTAGCTGTCTATCCAAAGAAAATAAGGCATTGTCTTTGTTAAAATGGATTTGATTCTTTCAGGTTGTTGTGTGTGTGTGTATTTTTTTTTAATTAAATGGAAATGATTGGTCAAAAATTTGCTAACTTTTTTTAAGTGTTTTTTTTTTCCAAGAATGACCCAATCCTTTTATAAAATATAATTTTTTTTGTAGGATTTTAAAATCTGAGACAAAAGTATGACTTCACATTTACCAACTTTCATGTGGCTCGTTAAAATTTTCCTGCTTCAAAATCTTCATATTCAACATTGATATTTCGAGAAGCTTTCTATATATACATGAAAATTTTAGACTTGTAAATTTCCCCTTGTTTAAAATGGTCACCCTGGTCACCCTACTATTTGAAGAAATTTAAGAAATTTGTATGCAGATTCTCTGATTTTATTATTAAGAAATGAATTATCGATGTTAGAGATCAGTTCGCTTGTGAGCATTTAGTTTGGATTCATCAAAGGCTGTGTTCCTTTTCACTTGGTATTGTGCCTCCTTTCAAATTCAGGAAAAATCAGAGTCGCTTTGCAAGGGTAGATATATTATCTCACATTTAATTTTCTGCAAATTTGTTGGATTATATCTGTTCTGCTTAAGCATGCCTTGTAAGTTGAAAAGTTCTACGGAATTGATTTGGATTTTGTAGAGTTGCTTCATCCCACATTCAATTCTGAACAAATTGATTGATGTGTTTTTTCTTTGCAAAATTTGTTGGTTTGTTTCCCAGAAAGGGGGTAGTTGGGTGCTGCAAACTCCCCAACCACCACCCCCCTCACTCCATATACAAAAAAGAAAAGAAAAAAAAGGAAAGGAAAGAACAGAAACTGGGAGGATGCTTGGGTGCTTGCCCCCTTTCCCCCTCAAATTTTGGTCCAACAACACCTAAGACATAACAAATATAGGGGATAAAGCTTTGAAGGTTTTGTGAAAATATAAGATAAAGGAGACTATAAATGTTTACTTAAACTTTAACATTATCATTAATTGTTTCATGATGCTTGAGAGTGCTTCCAACCTCAGTGAACTTAATATGGAGAAAGTAAAATTTGCTATCCTATTCTGAATTTAGTTGACTTAACAGTTTCCAGGATTTTAAGATTGGCAAGATTATAGTCTTTCCACTAGATAGCAAAATGATGAATTTGCATGGGATGGATTGCAATTGTTTGGATTTTATCATCAATTATTTTCATTTTTATAATTTTAGAAATTAAGGACCTCTATACTTGGAAACTCAATGTTCCCCTGTCCCAAAAAATTTCTCTAAAATTTGGAGTTGCTCCCACATTTCCCCATATGGTTTTGTTTGCTCCCACATTCCTCCATCTTGAAAACTTGGTGAAACATAGGCTTTGACATGTCCATTCCTCAAAATCACTGTGACTATAAATTTAGCTCAACCAGAAAAAGGGAATATTGTCCATACTATGTTTTGTGCAAGCTTAAAAAATAAACAGTGCAAAAAAGAATCATCCAACGACACTGGGGAAGGCTTTAGCAATGTTCTTTGAATTGCAAAAGCTTAGACATGTATATTGGCCAACCTTTTGACCTTTTTACATTGATTATTAAACCTTAAAGTACCTTGTTAATAAAAATCATTTCATGGGGGTAGAATTTGCAGGTGGTTACGTTTTTTCCTCAATAACTAACATTCAACTTGGTTAAGTCTCTTATGTTTGTTCGGACCATTTTTTAAGTATTGAATTAGGTAAAGAAACAATTTCAATAGATGAGTAATACAGGATGCATTTTTTTTTTATAGTTGAAGGCGCCACAACTTATATGAAGGTTTTACAAATTTTCTTGAAAACGATTCTTGGGGTTTTAGACAAGTTGACCTAAAGATGAGAGCTTTAACTATGTGAGCTGCAAGTTCTCAGATTATTTATGGTCTATTGTATGAGTTGGTTAAGATTATGTAGATGCATAGTAGAGCATGAGATCTTTTTTAGAATCAACACATCAAAGAGTTGCAAGAAGTCACTCAAGGAAAATATTATAGAAAGAAAAGTTCTTCAAGTTGTTTAATGCTTGCAAAAATTGTTCAAGAATACCATAGGATGGGGAAGTTGGCTCAAAGAGATGTAATGCCTCTAGAGTCTAAATCCGATTGACATCTAACATATTGGCAATTGACTTTGCTGGGGTGAGTGTTAGAACAAGCAAGGAGAATAAGAATGAGATACATTACCACTACAACATAATTCTTACTCAAGTAGGTTGAAGCTGAGGTTGTTGAAGAGTGCATAACTCAAACAAATGATAAGCTTACCTATCAAATTGCTATTGGAAGGTTTGGTTGCCCCTTTTCCATCACTAAGACGAAGGTAAGTACCCGTGAATGAAACTATTAAAATTCATTTTTCTGGAACTTCTGATTCAATATCACAAAGCTCACCTTTTTACTAGGAAAATGGTTTTGGTGAGGCATTCAATAAGGTATTAGTTTGCAGAACAGATTTTGTGTTGCATTGTCTGGAGCTGCCTCCCTGTTGTGTTGCATTTTCTGGAGCTGCCATACTTGAGATTGGAGACACTGCATTTCAACACTCAGATTTTCCATTTTAACAAAGACAACACCTTATTTTCTCTGGATAGACAGCTAAGCTTTTTGAATTTGAAGTCATTTAAAACAAATTTATAGACTTTGAAGCTTACCATATCTATGACAGCTTGAATGGAGAGAAATTCAAAAACCCCATCGCTGGAAATGACAAAGAAAGAATTATACGAGTGTTGTTTGTCTTGGGTAGTTGTAAGGAAGTTAATAAATGTTGTCAGTGTGCTTAGAGCACATTTAGGGCATTGTAAACATTTCCATAACTCCTCTTGAGTAGTATAAAGGAAGGATGATATTTGTTTTGTTCATCATTTCAATCATTTTTTTTAAACAATAACAGAGTAGATTATATTATCAAGAAAGTGTTGAAGCCCAAAAGAGGTACATCCATAGTTTTCTGAGAATGCGAAGCCTTTTATTCTAATTAGTCGAAACAAATCAATACAAAACTTCAGATTCTGTAAAGCCCTTAAGAAAAATGAGTTAGAATGTGAAGCCTTTTATTCTAATTAGTCAAAACAAATCAATACAAAACTTCAGATTAACAACGAACTTCCTCTCCCGTTAATATTTACCACCTTGGGAGCCCAAATCTCTTCATATTTGGCAGCAAATAGCATGGCAGTCAACCCCACTAGTTGAAGATCCTTTCTCGTAATAGTGTAGCATGGCAGTCAACCCCACTAGTTGAAGATCCTTTCTCGTAATAGTGTAGCATGGCAGTCAACCCCACTAGTTGAACATCCTTTCAAGTTGATTACATCTACAGTTTTCTGAAACGTCTAACCTGTACGTTAGATTTCTGGGCAGCTAGATAATCAGTTAATTTCTGTAATTCTTGATGATTTCTCAAGATGTAAGAGAGATAAATATTTATTAGTATGATGAATGATGATTACAAGGCTGAGGCGGTGCTCCTTTAAATAGGAGTTGACTGGCCACGCCCAATTAGAGAGACACGTCCTTTGGAAAATGATGCCTCTTCATTTCATTTAATTAATTATTTAACTAACTAATTATATTCATAATTAAATTAATAAAACAAGAACATATTCTAAATAGTTATGAACTTAGATTCATAACATTGCCTTCCCCTTAAGATGCTTTGTCCTCAAAGCATAGGTAGACTTGGGTGTTGGCGAATGAAACGTTTCGACTCCCATGATGAATCTTCCTCGGGTAGCCTTTTCCATTTAATGAGGTATTCTTTTATTGTCTTTGACCATAAAACCTTTTCTCGTGTAGCAAGTATGCCCTCTAGTTCTAGGACGATTATTCCTTCTTCATCAGTCTCTGGTATTTCTGTTTGTGCTATTTGGTTTTGCCCTAGTACTTTTTTGAGATTTGATACATGAAAAGTACTATGGATTCGACACTTATCTGGTAACTTTAATCCATAAGCTACAGGACTGATCTTCCTGACTATTTGATACGACCCATAATATTTTGGTGATAGTTTATTTTTGCCTTGTTGCTTTAACGACAACTGCTTGTAAGGTTGAAGCCTAACAAAAACCCAATCTCCTACTTCAAATTCTCTTTCAGTGCGATGTTGATCGGCTTGTTGATTCATTCTATTACGTGCCAGGGTTAGATTTTCTTTTAATAAATTGATGATTCTTTGGTTTTCTTCCAAGTGATTTTTTACGGCTGGAACTTTAGAATTAAGAAGTGCAAAATCCTTCCATTTCGGTGGTTCATAACCATAAATAGCTTGGAAAGGCGTCATTTTTTCCAATATATGGTAGGCGGTATTATACCACCACTCTGCCAAATGTAGCCAGTGGGTCCACCTACTTTGTTTGCCAGTGACAAAACAACAGAGATACGTTTCTAAACACTTGTTTACCACTTCAGTCTGCCCATCTGTCTGGGGGTGATAGGCTGTACTCATGTTGAGGGATATTCCTACCTGGTGGCAAAATTCCTTCCAGAAATTTCCTTTGAACCTAGCGTCTCTATCACTGACTATGATCTTGGGAAACCCATGTAATTTGTATATGTTTTTACAAAATGTCTCTGCAATTTTCTTAGTTGTGTCAGTTTTCTTAATAGCCATAAAATGGGCATACTTTGTGAGCCTATCAACTATGAAAAATATCTTATCCTTCGCCCTGGCAGATCACAGCCCTCACGATCTCCGTGATCGGACACCTTCACATGCAAGAAACAACACAAACGCAAGCATAAAATCCAGTACATACAACTATATATCAATCGAAGAGGACATAACTCATGAACATGATCAAGAACAAGAGTGGAACCATAACCGATAGTCGCTTATCATTAAAGAGTCAAAAGAAGAATACAACCATAGCTTCGACGCAACACTCTCCTTTAGCGGGTCGTCAGCAGAACATGTCTTGATAAAGCCTGTCAGGGATGGGACAAGCCTCTCTCTCCAGATACTTGGCAATAGTCTCCTTGCTTGGATTTGGCCTTAGGGAATCAAGAAGGCTTTTGCAGTATGAAAGCTCTTGGGAACTTAGAAATTCTGCCACTCTTTGGAAATAGCTTGCAATGTAAATGGGCAAGCTTTTATAGAAGGAGGAAGGGGATTTGAGATCCCTATAATTATGGGATTGGCCCTATCATCAAGGAAGCTTCCATGAGAGGTGGCAAACCACTTCCTCTCTATGGAAATCCGTAGCCAAACCTCCCAACTCAAGATAGAAATCAATCTAGGAATTTGTTAAGATGAAACTTCCGCCTTTTATTTTTAAAAAACACCTCTTAATATGGTTAGCGCGGGTGCGGCTCTATGACAGAGCGCCAATTGGCGCGCCCTCTTTGGAGGATTTCCCTCTTGGCGCGAGGGCTGAACTATGGAACCGCGCCAATGGAAAAAGAGATATTTTTAAGGTTTTTTGCAGGGAGATGCCTTCAGGGAAATTAAAGCTCATCTTCAGAGGGATGCAATGAAAGTATTTTCAAGTCTTAACTCTGCCCATAGGTCATGGAATGAGCCCTCCAATGTGCGAGATGTGGATTGTAGGGACGGTGACAAATTGCTGTGTAACAGATGCCCCCTAAAGCATGAGGCCCGAAAGAGAGAGAGAGAGGGGTGAAATTCTTTACGAGAACATGCCGACTGAAAACACTGCCATTGGAAAACCTGCGGAGCGAAGTACAAATGATGTCTCAGATACATGATATATATACGTGGTATGGGCGCAACCATCCATAACAAAGTTTACAATAATCTAGATCCAAGGCATGGACGCAGCCATCCAGTGAAGATTGATAAATAGACTCAGGTATGGTCGCAGCCATCCAATCAGTGAGTCATGTAAATAATCATAATAATCCATAATATTGCAGCCTGGATTACAACAGACATGATCCAGGGTCTTGCGCTCCATCTCGACCCGAACAAAGTACAAGTTCAAGCATGCGAATGTGTGAGCTGAAGTCGAACATGCAAGAACATTGCCTGATTACCAGCCAATGATGAAAGCTGTTAACAGACGCGAGAGGAATCACCAATAATGACAATGGCTCTCAAGGTACTACAGGTACAATCTACGGCGTGTGAATCAATGAGCTGGTGTCGAACACCCGTAGAATCACTTGATCGGAGGCCAATGATGAAAACCTCACGTCGAATGCGACGAACCTGCCATTGAGGCATGCAGGCTCCAAGGTACCATAAGGGAGTCTTTAGATCAACTTCCTGGATAATGAGCTGAAGTCGACAGGAAGTGACCTTGATCGAAGGTGGGCCATAGTGTTTCCCACATCATTGACATGAGACAGAGGAACATAATGTCTTTGTGAATCAGGATCAGATGAGAATCAGAGGAAGGTTAAAATTTGCAGAGGTCAACTTCTCTCGAACATATTGGCGGCACGATAGTGGATTTGGCAGTATTTGACATCAAAAGATCAAAGGTCATGATGACGAGGCAAAGAGAAGATGAGAGGTCAAAAAGGGATCACCCAAACCCACGGAGGCAAGTGAAAAACGAGATGAGATGTCCCCAACCCGACACGAATGCAGACAAGTGCCATGTTCAAGAGCGACATACTGCCGACACGACGATGATACTGGTTCCATTTTTTCCCCCACCATTCCTGGCGAGTACCTCTTTATTTTTACACAAGCTTGAAGAGGATACCATATGTTTGTCATATAAACTGTCCTTCTATGAATCCATCCTTAGTACATTTAACGAGCCCTAGGAAAAGACTCACGAGAAAAGGCCATTGACCCGAATCCGATGTCACTGCACTTTAACGAGTCCGACAAAGGGAAAGCACCTGCCTTTTCACAAGCGAGAGAGTTTGACAAGACAGCGGAAAAGTAAACTCCAACAACTGTAAATAGTTCCTCAGATCCGAAAAGGTAGAAAACTATGTCTGAGAAAACCTCCTAGTTGCGATAGGCTAGGGTATTCCTTTTTCGTAAGTAATCTATCCCAGCCCGAAAAAGGGGTAAACGTATACTGGGTAGATTTCGTTTCGTAACCACTTTAACGAGATCAAAATGACAAGCGACTCGACAATCTTTTCATGTTTAGGGAGTCAAAAAAGAGCTAAAAGTTGACTCCTCCTGGAGGAACGAGTGGTATAAAGGGTAGCAACTGGTTCCGGTGATGGTGGAACTCCTCAAAACAAGTAAAGGTCAAGAGGCTGGCTAACAAGACCACTCATCGCAGCGGTTCCTCAGGAACGGGTAAAACAACCAAGTGAGGGCATATGATCAGCCAAGAAGATAGTGACGATGGAGTGAGAAAACCAAGGCTCATCTAGCAAAAACAGGCTGATAAAATGGCAATCACAAGAGGTAAAATGGATGGTTTCATTTTTACACAAGCTTGAAATCAGGAAACTCTGCTTGAAATTGGTTTCATTTTTACACAAGCTTGAAACGGAAACAAACTATGCTTGAAAAAGTGAGCATGCCCCCCAGCATGGTGACTCAATTCAAGGAACATGCCCCCCAAGCTTCAGTCCATATGAAAGGCAGATGGAGTGAAGGTTCAAGTTATGAGATCTAAGAAAGACTCGACTGGGATTTTACGAGATCTGATTAAAGACTCGAATTGAACAAAAACGTGTTTCATTATTTTAACGAGGTTGACACATTAAAAGAACTATCCTCAGGACACCTTGTTTCATGGTTTAAGGAGCTTGATACAGGAAAGGAACCATGCTCCGACCAGACCCGGTTTCATTTTTTAAGGAGCTTGACACAGGAAAAGAACCATGCTCCGACCAAACCCGGTTTCATTTTTTAAGGAGCTTGACATAGGAAAAGAACCATGCTCCGACCAGACCCGGTTTCATTTTTTAAGGAGCTTGACACAGGAAAAGAACCATGCTCCGACGCAGCACTCTCCTTTAGCGGGTCGTCAGCACAACATGTCTTGATAAAGCCTGTCAGGGATGGGACAAGCCTCTCTCTCCGGATACTTGGCAATAGTCTCCTTGCTTGGATTTGGCCTTAGGGAATCAAGAAGGCTTTGGCAGCATGAAAGCTCTTGGGAACTTGGAAATTCTGCCACTCTTTTGGAACTAGCTTGCAATGGAAATGGACAAGTTTATGTAAGGAGAGTGAAGGGGAGTTGGGATCCCTATAATCATGGGATTGGCCCTATCCTCAAGGAAGCTTCCATGAGAGGTGGCAAACCACTTTCTCTACATGGAGATCCGGAGCCAAACCTCCCAACTCAAATTAGATACCAGTTCCTGGATCAGTTAGGACGAAACTTCCACCATTTATTTTTAAAAAACACTCCTTAATATGGCTTGCTGGTAAGTGTTTCCATGATTAGGCGCCTCAATTGACACTGAGGATTTCCTCATGCGAGGGATGAACTATGGAACCGCGCCAATGGAAAAAGAGCTATTTTTAAGGTTTCTTGCAGGGAGATGCCTTCAGGGCAATTAAAGCTCATCTTCAGAGGGATGCAATGAAAGTATTTTCAAGTCTTAACTCTGCCCACAGGTCACGGAATGAGCCCTCCAATGTGCGGGATGGGGATTGTAGGGACGGTGACAAATTGCTGTGTAACAGTTAGCAAGCCTTTTTAGATGCCGCATTTTTCACCTTCTCGTTTATTCAGTTTGCGACTTTCGAATGCTATAGGGTGGTTATCCTGCATTAATACAACTCCAATTCCGAAACCCGAAGCATCACATTCAACTACAAATGATTTGGAGAAGTCGGGTGTTGCAAGTACCGGTGTGGTTGACATCACTTCTTTTAATTTCTCAAAACACTTATCTGCTTGATTATCCCATTGAAACGCATTCTTTTTTAGTAAATTAGTCAGGGGTGTTTTCAATTGTGCGTAATTTTTTATAAACCTTCTATAATAACCGGTGAGACCTAGAAATCCTCTTAGCTTCGATATGTTCTTGGGTCTAGGCCATTCTCTTATTGCCTTAATTTTGTTGGGGTCTACTTTGACTCCTTCCCTAGATATAACATGTCCAAGGTATTCAACTTCCTTCTGCCCGAAGGTGCACTTTGACAATTTAGCATAAAATTGATTCTTTTCTAAAACAGATAGTATTGTCTCCAAATGTTTGAGATGTTCCTTCCATGTCTTGCTATACACGAGGATATCGTCAAAAAAAACTAATACAAACTTCCGCAAATATGGGTGGAAGAGATCATTCATGGTAGCTTGGAAAGTTGCTGGTGCATTTGTTAGTCCAAACGGCATGACTTTGAACTCATAATGTCCTTCATGGGTTCGGAAAGCTGTTTTCTCGACGTCTTCTAGTCTTACCCGTATTTGGTAATATCCTGATCTTAAATCTAATTTTGAAAAATATTCTGCACCATGTAACTCATCCAACATCTCATCAATGAATGGAATTGGAAACTTATGTTTAATCGTGATTTTATTCAATTCTCTATAATCTATACATAGTCGGAAAGATCCATCTTTCTTCCTAACTAACACCACTGGAGCAGCATACGGGCTTCTACTCTTTGTTATGATCCCATGCTCCAACAAGTCTTGTATTAATCGTTCTATCTCTGTTTTGTGGTGATGTGGGTAACGATATGGTTTGGCATTTACTGGTGTGGAGTCTGGTTTAATCTCGATAATGTGTTCAATCTTCCTTTTAGGGGGTAACTCCATTGGTAAGTCTCGGAAAACCGTCTTGTATTTTTGGATTAAAGATGAAATTTCCATGGGCTGTGAGTTCCCTTCCATCCATAGTAACTCCAATTGTTGACATTGTGCCAAAAATGCTGGAGCTCCCTTGCGAATGAGTTTTTTCATTTGTTGAGCAGAGACAACTTGAGTGGGTGGGGCATGGAACCCCATTAACTTGTATCTTCTTCCATCCATTTTAAACTTAATAAATTGCTTTATGTGATTTGCTGAGTATGTACCTAATGTCCGCAACCATTCTATCCCTAAAACGACATCTACTCCCCCTAGGGGAACCATATAAAAACTAGTTTCTGTCTCATATTCACTCAATTGTAACTTGACCTTATGGCACTTGCCTATTCCATCTATTCGTTTACCATCTGCTACCATTACTTTTAAGTTTGCTACAGGGTAAGCAAAAATGTTTAGTCTTTTTGCAACATTAACATCCACAAAGTTGTGTGTACTCCCAGAGTCTATTAGGACTATAACATTCTGCTTCTTAATGTGACCTTTAAGTTTTAATGTTTGTGGCTGAGCTATCCCTATGATGGCTGCGAGCAAAATTCGTGGAATATCTTCATCTTGTTCTGGATTTGAGTTTTCACTTTCTTCATTGCTCTCCTTGTCAGTGCTATCTTCTTGTGAATCCCCATCTTGTTCTGCTTCACAGTTATAAAGTTTTTGGTTTGCACATTTATGTCCTGCGAAATATTTATCTCCACACTTCCAACATTTCCCCTCTTTTTTTCTTTCAACATTAATTGGTTGTTTCCCTTCATTGCGCATTGGTGGGGGAATGTATTTGTTTGACTTCTCCATGGGTGTTTTACCTGATTTCCCCTTAGCATAACTAACTGCCCTCTCATTATTAACATATGGGTTTCTATGGACTTTATATTTTCGTTCAATAATTATGGCGGCATGTCTGGCTTCCTCAACAGTGTTGGGTTTATACAATTTTAATTCTTCCCGAATGTAGTCTTTGAAGCCACAACGATACATTTTTAATAATTCTTCGTCTGAAAATCATCTTTGCCTTACTGTTAATACTTCCCATTCATGAGTGTATTCACTCACCGATCCTTTCTGTTTGAGGTGAACAAATCTCTCATATACATCATCCTCTTCCTCATCATGAAATCTTTTCAACAGAGAGTTCTTTAAATTTTCCCAAGTGAATGTAAGACCACTACACTTAGGGGACCACCACATATACCAGTCATATGCTTCTCCTTCCAGGTAGTTGGATGCTGTTATGACTTTTTCTTGCGAACCTAATGGTGGATTTGCTGCAAAAATGGCCTCCATTTTGTTTACCCAAACGATGGCACCCCGATGGTCTTTACCATCATATGTAGGTAATTTACTTCTAATTTTAAGGAAATTCCCTTCTAGTGACTTAGTGTAGTATTGACTTCCTTCAAACTGTATTTGCGGTATTTGTCCATGAAAATTCCTTTGGAAGTCGTGATCTGGAGAGATCCCCTCTGGGGTTTTTAAGCTATGTGTTATATCCCTCAACATATCTTTTAACTCTGAGATACTTGCATTCATTCATCCCGAATCTTGTCAAAATTTCAAAGACAGTCGTATCTACTTCATTTTTGTATCATCATTGTCCTCTGGGCCATTTTATTTTTTCTTTCTTAGGAGCCATTTTTTTTTTTTTTTTTTTTTTTTTTTTTAATTAAATTAAATTATAAGTTTTTATAAATTATATATATATATATATATATATATATATATATATATATAAATTATAAAACATATAAAATTATATATTATATAATTATATGTTATATAAACTATAAAACATATATATAATTTATATGCCCAAACGATTCGACCAACGTTTCACTAAATTTTTTTTTATCGATTTAAAACTGAACGCAAGTCCACGCAGCGATGAGTCCAGACTACGGCCACGTTGCTTGCTAACCGACAATTTCTTTTACCCCCGATATATATTTTATAATTTAACCGTCTGTCAATGCAATTTATAAACCATGCAATTTACCACTGTAACGACTACGGCCACGCTGCTACTAACCCGCAATTGATTTCCCGTCCGATTGTATACTTAATCAAACGTCGACCTGTTGCTGGCTTAATATTTGATTTGGACGTCTGTCAGCACGATTATAACAGTAAGCCACAGCCACGGTCACGCCGCTTGGGTAACCGGCGTTGACCCCCCCGTGACGTTTTGACACAATGTATATTTTTTATAATTCTTTTCACCGTGCAGTTTTAATTCAGCAACCTTTATATAACATTCGGGGAAGTAACATATTTGTAGGCTCGATTTTTGTTTCAATAGATTTCCGTTTCAACAGATATAATGCCCTTCGCTGTACAATTGAGTCCTGCTGTAGTGGAACTAACACAGCAGAAGCCCGACGACACAGTATGGACGTCTATAGTTCTGGACCTTGATCGAAAGCTCCGATACCACTGAAACGTCTAACCTGTACGTTAGATTTCTGGGCAGCTAGATAATCAGTTAATTTCTGTAATTCTTGACGATTTCTCAAGATGTAAGAGAGATAAATATTTATTAGTACGATGAATGATGATTACAAGGCTGAGGCGGTGCTCCTTTAAATAGGAGTTGACTGGCCACGCCCAATTAGAGAGACACGTCCTTTGGAAAATGATGCCTCTTCATTTCATTTAATTAATTATTTAACTAACTAATTATATTCATAATTAAATTAATAAATAAAGAACATATTCTAAATAGTTATGAACTTAGATTCATAACATTTTCCCATCACCCTTTTGTCCAGTCGCTGTGAGCGACACAGTGTACTGGATGAAACAGAGTCGAGAAAAAATTAACGCGGAAGATTTCGAACGAAGCTTGCGAGACGAGTCAAGCCCACAACAAAAACGTGAGAGCTCTTCAGGGGAAAAATAATTTCTTGGCGCCATTCACATGCACAGGAACATGGCATTAAATGTGACAAGAACTCCTCGTCTATACATTCCTACACTGCTGGTTGCAGAGATCTCATCCGTTCCCACGCTCTGTGAAATAAAGAAAAGTTGTTGCAGAGATCGGCGGCGGCCATGGACGAAGACGAGCATCGCAGAGCCGAAGAAGAAATGAAGGAGTTACATTTCCGTCATCTTCAACAGTGTAATGAGGCCCAAAATTTCGTCAACAAATTGATTTCCTCGTTCTACAAAGCTCTGGTGCTCGCCATTGCGCTCGGATTTGTGTGCCTTTTGCCGTCCTCGTTTGCTACATTTGGCAGATATTTCCGGCGGGAAGTGATTGCCAGGACTTGGGACGCCGTCAATATTATTCTCGTGGGCATCGTGATAGCTTATGGCGTTTTGGGACGCACCAGTATGGCCGACTCGGATGCTGAAGAAAATGACCAGAGAAACAGAAATGGTTTATACGTTAACAAATTTCTCGAATCCGGCGAAGAATACACCGAGCCTGTTGGAAGACACAAAGAATTTTCTCTCGCGATCGACTTCAGTGTCGACATTGTTGCTGAGAATGTTGTTCCTCCGCTTGTTCGAGACGTGTTCGAGACGATGGGAAGAAGAAGAAGAATGCGGAGGTCATGTGGTCGAATCCCAGGGAAATGCCCTTGGAGCCGCTGGAGCCGCTTGTTGACGAACCCAGTGATTACATGTGTCAATTTTTAACTGGACAGAAGGGAAATGGGAAAACGTTTTGATTGGATGGGGTGAACAGTGTTTTCTCACCCCATTCCAACAAAGATAACGCCTCCGGCGTAATTAAGGAAATGTTATTTCAATATATATACTCAATACGAAACACTATGACTTATTTTTTTCGCTAAGTGGGTTAATTAAATGTTGAGCATTGAAAACTTGTAGATAGTGAAGAGTATTACATCTATTTGTATGATAGGTAACATAATTTAGTGCAAACTCTGCTTATCTCAAAATGATGTTGTGTTGTTGTTATATGAGAACAACTTTGTAGAATTGAAATGATGTTTCAACTTGAGTAAATAGAGGGTCACCATTATGACTTAAGACAATTTCATGGGTATTTAGCACAACTCAGTTAGATGCTAGAAACCATTGATTCAAATGACAACAATAGTCCATCATGAATTATATGATCATTACATTAGAAATTTCCCATTAGTGCTGCATGTTGGGTTTCATTATTGTCTTTTCATAAAGTATATATATATGTTCCATGAACTAAGCATGAATTCCATTACAAACAAAGCACATATTCTTTTCACCGGATTTTGTGATGGTTATTAATTAGATTAGTGTTCTATCTATTCCCCCTTTCCTTCTCTTAATTACACCTTAATGATGTGAATCAAAATCCTAGCAAGTCTAAAAATCCCTGGTTAAGTTGGTGTTTGTTCATTTCATGTTTTCCTCCTCTTAACTGGAGTAAATCTAAATCCTAGCAATTTCAATACTCCTCTTAAGTGAAATTCTTAATTAGTCTTCTCTTCTTCATTACAACCAATTTTGAAAATCATGATTTGAGCACATACTTTATCTACGAAATTCTTAGTTAGTCCCCTCTCCTTCCTTACAACCAACTTTAAGAACTATGATTTGAGATTCTAACTAAAAAACAATAAACTTACATAAATACCAAGTCCATGAATATAATGTAAAGAAATACTACATTATAAGTAATGTCATACTTTATTATTTTGATATCATATGTTATTTTTGAAATTTTTAAAACAACATTTTTTAGTTCATACCACAAAGAAAATATACTCTATATTGTTTAAAGAGATGTTAAAATATTGATTTTTCTTATTTTCCAAGTTTCACTAAAAAAATTAATATGCAAAAATTTATAATTAAACAAACATTAATTATTAAACAAATATAATAATTAAAATTAAACTTTTCTCATAAATTTTAACAAAAAAATGTTTTACATTAATCTATATAAATTATAAATATTGTAATTAACAATTAATATATATATATATATATATATATATAAACGAAGTCATATATTTTTATTAATTAATGTCCCCATTCACCCATCGTTCAATCGGGTGGCTATCACTCGTTATGGGGGACTGTGGGTGACCTTTCAAATACGGCATGGTTTGTAAAATTTTAATACAAATCGACGGTATTTGTATTTGTGACCGCAAGTTTTTATGAAAAATATGTTTTTAAAAAGATGTCTTTTAAATTAAAAGATTAAATATTTAAATTTAAAAATGGTAGGAAATTTTTACATTTAAATAGTTATTATTTATTTTAATTATAATTTTTAAATTATAATAATATTAATATTATTTGTTATTTTTAAATTTATTTTTTTATATTTATATTAAATTTTTAATTTTTATTTATTTTTCAATTGAGTTGGATTATAATCTAAAGATATCAAATGTGTTTTTTTGGATTTATATTTTAGAATAGAAGTTAAGAATTGATATTAATATATTTTTATATTTTACATAATTTTATATATTTTTTATCAAAACTTATTATTGATAAAGGTATATTTGAGATATTTGATAGAGATTCAATTATTAATTCATGAGGTACAAAAATTTCATTATTAATTTTTTTTTTTAGATTTTCAATTAATTCTACATTTTCAAGTTTGGAAAACATAGATTCTACCTAAAGAAAACTAGGGATAGTCCATGCATCAACACTAACATATTAAGAGGGTTAAAAAAACAATATGCGGCCCAATATGATACTTGTTACTTAAAATTGAGAGAAGTAATTAATTGTGCATAAGTGAGACTCTCCCATTGGTATGACATTGGGCTAATGAATTCATGGGAACCACACTATGCAAAATACTTAAATGCCCTCGTACATACTAACATATTAAGCTTCTTGAAGTAGATATACAAACCCTCCTACTAATATAGATTGTTCTCCTTGGGAAAGGCTTATTAGTTGGCATTGTTCTCCCTCTAATTCTAGGGATAATATTCAGATTACAGGAAATCACCTAAGAGAAAAATGACAATAAGAGGAGAATAATAATCCAAATTTACATGTTATGTTATGGGATGAGATGACAAGACATGAATGCGTCACATTGTACATCAGGAATTTTTTCCTCTAACCTACACTGCAACCTTTGCGACAACCATTACTTACTTCCAGACATACAACATGGTAATGCTAGGCTATGAGTGGTACCAGGGTCAATCCTAGAGTGGCGGTTAGTCCACGTGATCAATTCCCAACGAGGTGAGTGTGAAAATCCAATACTCTCCCTCAAATGAAAATCGGGGAATCGAACATGGGTCAAGGACGTGTTAACATGTTGAGGTTTATGTTACACCAAAAGCTGCAGACATTAGCAAATTTCCAAACCAATATCATTACCTTTATGAGTGGGCCCAGGGTGGATCCCATAGTGGCAGTTAGTCTATGTGATCGATTCCCAACGAAGTGAGTGTGAAAATCCAATAATGACCAACAAAAGGAACTTGGTTTACTGGGTAAGAAAGGGTGTACAAGGCTCATGGGTTTGAGTATGCTTAGCACAATTAGAAACAATTTTCCCAGAATAAGGAAGTAGTAATCTAAGTCGCAATGTTAAACCTACTCATAATACAAATGTGTTTAAGATTTTTTATATAGAATAAGATAAGAGATATGTATAATTTCATGCTTAGAAGTAATGATATCTTAAGTTTTAAAAATTAAATAATTAATAAAAAATTATTATAATTCAAGTAATTATTTTATATAAATATAGTATATTTTATATTTTAAATTAATTGAAAGAGACTATATTTTTCCCTATTAAACTATAACACAAATTTGTTTTTACTCGGTGTTTGCTAAAGCAGCCACGTGCCCTGAAATAACAATGATTTTCTAAATACAAATTTTAACTTAAATTTGTTATTAAAATGATTTTAAATTAATAATATTGCATAAATTAATTATTAATATTGCATATCAAATTTAATAATAAAAATATTAAAATACATTCTAAATTAACTAAAATGAGATATCCAAAATAAATATTTAATAATAAAACAAATAACCAAACACATAATACATTCACTCCAATTTGCGAGAATGAATAGTTTGAATAGAGAAAAAGAAATTAACTCCATATCTATGAATGTTTGAAAACCTTGATACAAATTTAAAAAATAAAAAATCAATTTCCTTATATCTATGATGTGAGAGCATCCATGTCCGTACGAAGAGCAACAACTGGGGCAATGCCTGATACGATTGTGGAAACCACACCAGTCCGCGCAAAGGGCCAATCATAATGCACTACCATCGCACCCAAAATTGACGTCAAAATATATAATGTATATTGGTCAATAATTGTACAAAAATAATATAATGCACATGGGTCAATGCTAAATTAATAGCAAGAAAATTGAATCTTATAATCTTGCTTTGGCATAAAATTATAAATTAAGATGTGAAGTGGATAAATTAATGGCTTGTTTAGGCACATGGACTTGACTAAATTTTGGTGGGTAGTAACTACTAATAAGTCTACACATCTATAGTAATGGTGGAAAGTAACTCCTAGTAGGTATATTTATTTACCCTTTTTTTTATAGGTTATGTGAGTCCTTAGAGGAGTAACATGCATAACAAGTGGTTAGGGTAGTTGTGACCCAAGGACAACTAAGCCATCAGAATCGCCCCAACATCACACTTGACCTGAACAACACCAGGCCTTAGCATTGCTAGTTTTTTCCCACAAAGTTTTGAACCACTGACCTTTACGCCACGTAGTGTCTTAACGGAACACCCTATCATTGTTTTCTCTACACCGGTGAACATATTTATTGACATTTTATTCGTATCCAATTTATTATTTATTTATGGTGGGAAGTAAATAATGGTAAATATGTTATTTCTATGAGTATGAACTATGGAGTAGTCTTAAGTGCAAATTTTTGGAGTTTCTGGCAGATTTGAATTCGGTGAAAAAAATTGTGGCCAAATCTTGATTTATGTTGTTTAAACTGGATTTTTGACTGGATAGATGGATTCAACACCCTAAAAAACCCCTAGGAAACTTTGATTGTGAAGAGTTCACCTGTCAAACTTGTGATTTCAATGGATCCTTTCCAGATTCTCGACAAATTAGATCGGAAAATAAACTGGATTTTTTTCCAAAAAGTCACACTTAAAGACTACTCGATAAACTATTTTTGGATGATTTTCCTACAAAGATTAAGAATAAAAAATTCACTTAACAAATATCTAAAAATCATGCATGAATATTGCAACTATATCCATAATTTATGTGATTAAATATGTGAGGCAATTATCCACGTGGCATTATATTGTTCAAAGGTTGCAATAAGACCTTCAAGTTATGGTCCAATAAAATGTTTGAAAAATATATATATATTTTTTATTTAATATTATAAATAAATATTTTTATTCAAAATTAAACATTATAAGTTGGATTGGTCAATACTAAACTAATAGTGGTCAACAAGAAAATCAATTCCTAGAGTCGTTCCTTGGCAGGAACTAATAATGCCCACTTTAAATCCTCAATGAAAAGTTTGAATATAAATTAGAAATATACATATTTTTGGTTTTTTACTAACTTAGAGGATAAGTACATTATCTAGATGTAGATTTAGTGATGGCACCCTGGTCCTTGCTTGAGTGTGCTTAAAGAGTAATGATGATGTCAGAGTGTGTTTATAGTGTAATTATAGTGCCCACGTGAGCATGTTTAGAGAATAATGATGGCAGTCAAGAATTAGTTCATGTAATTCTTAATAATTATTGTGGAAATTTGTACTAATAGATTCTTCCCAAAAAGCATTCGAGAGGTTCTTACCTTTTATCATACTCCGTGCACACTCCACTATGTTATGTTTTTCCTTTCTGCAACACCGTTCTACTCTGGAGTGTAGGGTACTGTGAATTGCGGCACCATTCCATGATCCTTGCAATACTTGGTGAAGTTCCCCACTCTGTACTCTCCTCCCTGATCTGAACTGAGGATCTTTATGAACTTCCATGTTTTTGAATTCTTTGAAATACTAAAAAACATCATTGTTTTTCCTAAGGAAGTACACCCAAGTGTACCTTGTGCAATCATCAATAAACAACAGAAAATAATAGGCACCTCCTAGGGATTTGGTCTGCATGGGTCCACAAACATCAAAATGCACAATTTCTAATACATCTCTTCTTCTCCTATCATAATTACAAGGGAATTCATCTCTGTGAATTTTTCCTTATGCATAACCTTCACAAGTTGCATATTCATTCTTTAACAAAGGGATTCCTTCAACCATACTTTGTTTCTACAACAAAAATAAATCATGATAATTGATGTGACCATACCTCGGATGCCAAAGATTTTCTGTTTCCACAATTGTTGAAGTCAGTGCTTGATGACTTCTGGTGGTGACATCAAGCTTGTACCAGCCTCCAACTCTGACTCCTGAAGAAACATGTTTGCAGTGATCCAACAAATATTTCACTATGAAATGTGTTTTGAATAATTCAACCTTCATATTGGGATATGTAATTTTAGACACTGATATCAAAATTTTATTGATCATAGGCACATACATAACATTATGAATGTGTCTGACATTTCCATTTGGAATTGTTACAGGAATATCCCCACATCCCTTGATATGATTTGGACGATCGTCTCCAAGATATTTATTAGAACCATTGCACACCTCCTTGAAATTCTCATACCAACTCATGTTACATGTCCTATCAACTCATGTTACATGTCCTATGAATCGAGGCTCCAGAGTCCACAAACCATGTATTTGCATCATCCATTTCAACAGTCAGCACAACATTAGACATAAAAAAATTAAGATTTTTGAGATCAAAATTTAGGGCTTCTTTTGTGTTTATGCCTAGATTCATCACCTTTTTTTCTTATAATAGACTCTAGAAAGATTCCCACTTATACCACAGTAAAAAAAAATTATTCCTGAATAATTTCTGACAGATGACTACCTTGATTTGATTTTGGAAATGGCCTTTTCTCAGATGAATTTACACCTTTGCTTCCTCCTCCTTGTTTCCCTTTGAAGAACTTCTTTTTCACCATAAATTCCAAGTCTGGATTATGAGGCTTCAAATTCTTGGGCCTCTCTTCTTCCTGCAACAATATACCTGTAAATTCCTCAAATTTTTGCGCTTTCTCCCTTGTTGCAAGACCTATAATAAAAAATTGATTGTCCTTTCACATTCCATTTAAAATGACTGTTACAATATTAGTATCAAGTACATATTATCCTATATCTCCTAGCTTATCTTTCAAATATTTGAATTTGGAAATAAAGGCACTAACAAATTCATTCTCTTCTATATACAAAATCTTACTCTTAAAAAATTAGGCTTGATTTATATGATCCTCCTTGATTTATATGAGGCTTGACGTCAATGATAAGATCCTCCTTCAATGTTGTCTCTTTTCCAATTATGAAACATGCTACTCCATCTCCTTTTGCGTATGGCACCGATCGACCACTCTGGGCCTCTCTCACCCCACCATGCTTCCACTGCACAACACCAGGAAGAGATTTGGTCTACCAATCTCACGTGCGCGTTCTACCAATCTCCGAGCCTCTATCATGTGCGTGCTTGTTAATCATAACTTTGATGGATGCACCAGAACTACAAGAAGGATTGTGGCCAACAATGAAATTATTCCCTTATTTCCTAGCACTTACAATCCTTTGGTTCATCACATTAATAAAAGGGGTGAAATTAACACTACATGCTATTGTGATTCGTCAATCAAACATTCCCTTACCCTGCCTTGTAAATAAGCATCCACGTTTACAATACAAAATAGGCACAGTCAGAACAACTCTTCCACCAAGAGAAATTCACAGAGAGATAGACAACTCTAATCAAACTACTCCACACTCAATTGGAAACACACAAACAACTTCACTGGTCACTAATACAAACCCGGGACGAGCTTTACGGTCTGATACCAATTTGAAACATAGGAAGAAAAACAGATAATAAACTTTGCAGTCCTCAGGTGAGGAGCTCCTCAGGCTTCCTCGGCACTGGATTTCTCATTAATGAAACAATCAATCATACATAAATATAAATAAATACATTGGGTAGATCACAACAAAATCCTATAAAAATAAGATATCATTCTAATATAAGAGATAATTAAAACAATAAAACAAACTTTTAAAACCATAAAACAAACTTTCTCCATTATTATCAAGTAGAATGATTAGAGTGCAATGATGGCCCTTACTTTGAGCACGCTGATAGTTCCCATAGTTCCTATTGTAGTGAAATGGAGATGCTTGCTTGAACATGATCAATGCACAATGATGGTTCCACTTAGTGAGTTCATACAATGCTCACCTGAGTGAGAATTGGGGTGAGGGTTATAACTAAATCTACATGTAGGTAGGGTAATACTTGCTAGGTAGTTATTCATGTTGATCATTAGGAAAGTGTTTTATACAAACTTGTATTTAGGTGTTATCATTATGCTTCGATCATGTTTAAGTTTTCTTCCAAAATTTATATTTGAGGAGGGTAAGGTTCATATAGTAATTGCTTGCCAGGTTCACTTGTTTGATTGATTTGATAAATAACTATTCATTCAAACAGAATATACAATATTAAGATAATTTTTTTTATAATGTATTGTATATCTTTAAATTCATAATCATTTCAATTCTTTTCTTTGTAAACTCACTACTATGGTGTATAAATACTTGACCGAAATAATTTTCTTCTACTAATTATCATGCGCTAATATATAACAATTGGAATACAATACTATGGAAAGTTTACATTTACAACGAGCTATACAAGTTGGATTGCACTCAATAATGTCTTTCTTGGATGGTTAAAGTAGAGTTATGATATCTACCCCACTCAAGGTTAAGTTTTGCTAATGACATGCTTACCCCTTGTTGAGAAAAATTGTCTTCAAAATCTACCAAGTGAAATTATTATTGTTGACCTGAAAGCATTTCAAACTAAAAAAAGAATTATTGTAGTTGGGGATTAGTGTCTTCATATCACACTCCTCTTATATTGTAATATCCACCTTAAATATTGATCTATCAAGCATCGAGAGAGGTTAAATCTCGAAAGGTGTGATCTTTTCTTCAAGTTTGTGCATTCTAAGAAAGGTTTGCATTTCAAGGGATTTAATCCTGCTTGATGTTTGATTGATTCATATGGATTTTTTAAATTATTTATTACTAATGCTATGATGAACTTACATTTGTTATTTTTTTTTTATAATATTGTTACACATAAGTGACACATCTCCCTTATACCATATTGTAGGATGTGCCTCTTAATGCAATAAAAACAATAATAATAATAATTCAATATTTTTTTATTAACATATGGTACAACAATTTATAGACAAATGTGACACATCTTCCATATAGTTCATTATAAAATGCACCTCTTAACACAATCATTAAAATCATCCAAACATGTGGATAATTTAACATTACCATAATTCTCACTTCAAACATGCCCACTCATATGATTTAGCATGGATCCTACCATATCAAATCACACCATTGTTGTGGATCATGATGTAATAAGAGAATTAATTTATTAAGGGAAGGGATTTCACAACCATAAGAACAACAATGTTTAACGATTCTTGACTCAATATTTCTATGTTATTAAAGTGTTCATAAAGATTCTAGTGAAATATGTTGATTAGAGAGATGCAATTGTTGATGCTAGGGGTATTTGATGGTAATTTTAATAATATTCTTAAAGTAGTCCTATGGCCCATGTGGAGGATTCAATTTTCCTTAGAGAGACATGTGTGCATACTATTGCAGGAAGACATAAGAAAAGTCCCCAAATCACCAAATAATTCATTGATTATCAAGTAATCCCTACAATAGAAGTTGTTTCCTCGACATTGTTACACACATTTGTGCCACAATGTCATATGTGTGAAACATAAAATGAATGAATTTTAATGGGATTGAATCAATATATTTTGGGGATGTAACGCTCGACCTATTGTAGGAAATGAGAAGCTTGTGCAACTACTTTTAGAGCTTGTGTTCCTTTATGAATTGAATACCTTAGGGAATTTAAGTTATGATCTTGTGTTATGACAAACCTAAATAGAGGAAATGGGGACCAACTATGGAATGAGTAAGGTGAAAAAAGAGAGCAAGGGAAAAAGAATTATGGTTTAGTTGTTTTTGAAGCTTTTGGTTGAAGAAGCGAAGCTTAAAGAATGAATCCAATCACATTAAGGGAGTATGTATATATGCACTAAGCTAAGAGAGAGTGTGAACAACATGAAAGATTTAAAGAAAGTGTTAGGCCAAAACTATTTTCCAAATCCTTGTAATGATCTTGTGAATCCTTGAGCATGTAGTTCTTAGGTTGCATTTATTTTGTATTAATCACATACTTAATGGTAAACTTGGAGTTTTATTCCCCAAGAAAGTTTATCTAGTGACAAAAATCCTTGTGTGATATCTAATTACATTCTATAAATTCCTTGAGAAGGTTTCTCTAGTGAAAAAACTCATGTGTGATGTAATAACATTTTAAATAAATATTCTATTTGTATTATATTTTTCTATTTGATTCTTGTTAAACTAGAGTACTTCCCTACACACATGAGGGGTGGGAAGTTCATGAAAGTATTATTCAAAGTGAGTGTCATTGGGTGATTTCAAATATCTCATTTATTTTTTAATCAATTAGTATTTTCTTTTGATTCCCAAGCTAATATTTTATGGTGATGGTTACTCTATGAGTGGAAACCCATTCTTCACTTGAATACCATGCAATAGAGCTCTAAATAGTAGTAGAATGGAAAAAGAATGAGAGGTATACTTCATTGAAGCCAGTTTGACTTTCATGTTGACTACATTTTGAAGATATAACCTGGGAAACGACTTTGGGTGAAAAACTAGCTGGAAGGTGAGGCCACTCTACTCTCTTTTTGTAAATGGAGAATGGATGCAAGTACAAATTAGTGAGGCCTATGACCCGTGGGATGCTATAGTGCACAAATACTCTCTCTTTACTCTCTTCTTGTCCACTTAGGGCTACTCTACTCATCTATGGAACAAAATGCACTTGAATAGAAAGGAACCCTTTTCCTCCTAGTGGCCTCTGGTTATAACACAACTTGATACCCTACTAGTAGTTAAGTTTGACCCCTTCAACCCTTAACTAGAGTTACAATATGGACTATTATAGATTATTTTTCCTCATGATCACGTGGTTATCCCATTTTCCATGAATAATGGGGGCCAATGTGGTGTCCTCTTGAATTATGGTGGTCAAAATAGGAAGTTCAACTTCCAAATGACATAACTTTTGCATACAAACTCTGATTGAGGTGATTATTATGTTGTTGGAAAGGTATATGTGCATAGAATAGAACACAAAGGTGTGTTGTTTAAGAAAAATAAATTTACCCCAAAAAAAAATCCATTTGATGCCTCAAAATACTTCCATATGTTTTTAGACCCCAATTTTCCATGCTATGTCCCGTCAATAAAAATAGTCTTATGAGCTAATTCCTCCACTTTTTACACTCTAAAATAATTGATATGGATGAAAATAATATAATGATCCAATGCATATCATTAAATGTTTATAATTTTCAGATAGGTTCTCCTCATTTTGATAATCTCTTACGGTTAAGCAATAAACAATGTAGGCTTATAGAGCTTGCTCGATAAATAACCTCCCATATGTAGATTTTGGAGGCCTACTTGAGCACATTCAAAGTGAAATGATGGCTCCCTAGAGTGAGTTTGTATAGACCCCTTCCTTATTTCATATAAAATACATTCAATTTGTGAGGGAAAATTTTGTGTGAAATTAATCTGGAGTGTTAACATTACACTTTGAATGTGCTCAACATGGCCTTCTAATTATACACATGGAAAGTAAAGAAATGTTAGGTAATTGCTCATTTTGATGGATTTCAGTCCATAATTAAGTCTCTTCAAACTTTCTATAGGGTGTCATCATTGCACTCCAAGGGTGCTCAAGCGAGTCTCCCAAATATACATGTGGATAGATTGAGAGTTCCTAAGTAACTAACCACTCTAAAATTACTCATTATCATTAATTTGGACATCATTTCGAAAAAAAGGATCGATAAATTTATTACTACTTTGTATAAATGCCTACAGGAGAACATTTCCTCATGTTACTAAGTAGGAAAAAACATATAGCCACTAGAATCCAATACCGTAGAATGTTTACATCTATAACAAGCTATAAAAATTAGGGAATATTTAATGGGGACTAGTTTGGGTAGTTAAAGTAGAATTATGATCTCTAGCCCAGCTAGATTCAATTCTAGCTACTGACATCCTTTCACTTATTTCACCATCACGGGTTTTTTTTTTTTTTTTTTCTTTTAATTTAATGATAGCACCATGTGTAATCCTTAGGAAAATTTGGTAGATTATATTCCTCCTATTCATAGTCATGTGATTAAGAAATTATCTTCAGAAATACATTAGGGATAACTTCCCACCATTGATTGAATAATTTCAAATTAAAAATGGAAGCAGTTGAAACTCATTTCTTGTGTTGTATAGGCTTGCATTTCAAAGCCACGATGTGACATGTAAGGTAGGAGGGAATATGATGTTTTAAATGTTTCAAAGATAAAAATTATCGCTTCAATATTTGAGGCATAAGGTTTAAATGATTTTTTCCTCCTTTTACTTCCTCAAAAATCACTAGTAAGTTGTGGAGGAGAAGGCATCATCACTCAACTAGTCCAATAATGACACAATTTGTTTACCTGTATTTATAAGAGTAGGATAATGAGAACAATTTTCCCTTAGTGTAATCTAGTGTGATAATCTTTGTTGAAATTTACCATTATTGAAATTGCACTTTCTTATCATACATACATATTTATACCCTGCTAAACTCCCATGTCACCTTAATTATGAAATCTACGAATACAAGCATTTTCATAAATCAAAAACAACTTTCATCAAATTTCTGTGAAAATTTGATAGTTTGACTTCCCATTTTTTTCACTGGATGGAAAAGGGAAAAACATGTTGGCATACTAACCTGCTCATTCTTTCAGTCTTCATTCAAAATATTTTCCTGAAGATGGATCCATGTTGGGATTCGAAACATCGACCATTATTTTTTAACACTGTAGATAATCCAGAGATTTCTCCAATAAATGATAACCACAGAAGCTTGAAAACCATAATTATATCGCTGCACGGAGGGGATTCTTGGGAAGATATTTGTTACCTGGAAAAATCTCGAATTAAGATTGAAAGAAGGGCAGTTGACCTCCATTAAACCCTGATCTTCTGCCCTTCTTTCAGTCTTCATTCAAAATCTTGTCCTGAAGATGGATCCTTGTTGGGATTCGAAACGTCGACCATTGTTTTTTAACACCGTGGATAATCCAGATATTTCTTCAAAATAAGAGTTATGAATTTTGGAGGGAAAAGAAGAAAAATATATATATATATATATATATTTTAATTATATCTTTTACTTATCTCCTTATATGTTGACTCTAATTCCAAGTGTAGATACTCGTTGAATGCATAATTGAATTCCACATCTAATGAGTACTCAATATGCATACTTTTGAGAAGACCCAAATTGATAAAAATTGAAGATACATTAAAAATATGTATCTTCAATTTTTATCAATGTGGGTCTTCTCAAAAGTATGCATAATGGGTACTCATTGGATGTGGAACTAAATTCTGCATCCAACGAGTGTCTACAATTGAAATTTGAGTAAACACATAAGGAAATAAGCTAAAAATACAATTAAAAAATTTATTTTTTGTTCTTTTCCCTCAAAAATATTTACATGCACCTCTTTTTAAATTTAAAGGATTTTGAATGGTTACATGACATGGAAATTATCTGAACATTTCATGGACACTTTTAGGATGAAATTTCCTCTAATGTGGCGATTTTAAGTCATTAATTCATCGATTTCCACTATAGGCTCAAGTGGGAGACATGTAGATGAAAGTGTTGAGATCTATAGCTTAGAAGGTACTCCAAAAACCCCTGGGGTACTATATTTGTGTGGAGTTGACCCTAGAATTTTTTTTTTTGTGGGAAATGTACCAAAGTGGTGGGCTTTGGACCCAAAGTTGTGGGTTGAAGAACCAAGACAAATTCATTAATTATTCTGTTGGTTGCATGATGGGAACCTTTGATGGACTAAAGGGAACGTAAGGCTACATTGGAGAGGTATTATGTTAGTGAAAAGAATCGTATTTCTTTCATTGACAATGTTTGAGCATGTAGGCTCAGGTTATCTTGGGCTAAAGTGATGACCCTTGGTGGTAAAAGTCACTCCCTTAAGAACAATATAAGAAGGAATGAAGTTGAGCTCATTTTACATCCATAGCAACTTGTCTTATGTAGATACAATACCCTAAGAAGACCACATATACTCAAGGAGTTGAGCTGGAGTTGAAAGAAAGACAAGTGTAGGTTGAGCTATGGAGGGCTAATGCGTTTGTTTTTCTTGTTCCTCTTGGAATATGGGCTATGGATTATCTCGGTGAAAAGGCCGAGCCAAATTTATGTGTCTAGGAGAGGGTTGAGACCTGTGTTACTACTGAATAAAGATGTTGTGAGGCTTGTGTTATAGCTAGAGTAAGGGTTGAGCTTCGTTAAGGTCTTAGAATTAAGGGTTGAAATATGCTAGTAGCTACATATATTTGAGCTTTGAAGTGGCCACAGATAAGGACACATTCTAAGGTAGCTAAAGGAAAATTAATAAGGTTGAGAAGTCTAAAAAATAATATGCACATGGCTAATATCCATGAGGCCTAAGAAAATTCTAGTAAGGGTGCATTGTGGCTATGTCTTGTGTAGATGATTGTTGAGTATATTTCGTGTAGGTCTATCCACTAAGGTTTGTTTGGATATAGTTTGGAAGTAGTCATACAATGCTTTCTAAGAGGGAAAATCATTGTGAGTTGCTGGTTTATTTTGGGCATAATGTAGAGTAAAATTATAGAGGAAAAATCATTATGGGAAGACCTTGGTTGAAGGCTATGTACAATCACCTTGGAGAAAAAAAAGGGACTATGAATTGAAGATGTGTTGAAGACCTTGTTTGGAGCATGTGAATAGTGAATTTGGAGTAGCATATTTATTGTGTGAAGGTAGACTTGTTGAGTTGATATTTGGGCCTGTGTTTAGCGACTTTTGTAGCAACATTATCACTATAAGAATTTTGAGTTGTGGAGCTAAAGTGTGAAAGGATTTTGGAGCAACAAACGACCTTGTGAGAATCTCAGGGCAAAGGCATTGGAGCAACAATATTCTATGTAAGTATAGGTGGCGAAGGACCTGCCAAGTCTTCAGGTTAAGTGGATTGAAAAGGATGTGGTCAAGAACTTCTTCAAAAAGTAATTCAAGTTTGTTCTTGTTCTTGGGAAGGTTGAGATTCAAACGTTGTTGACCTCAAGCCCTAGTTTTCCTTATATCAAGGCCAATTGTAAGGGCCATGATCCCTAATACAAGAGACCTATGTTTTTTGTATTAAAGTTGTAATATAAACATGTTTTTGTTTTGCATAAGTTATTTTATACTTTGTTGGTTCACTGTTGTACATTTTTTTTTGTGCAAAGCGCTTGGGGTTGTGGTATTTTAGTGTGTTCGTGATCATGTTTTAGACATAGACTTGATTCTAAGATACTAGGAAAAATCAACACAAAGAAAATCCAAAGAGGGTGGAAATATTCATTCCTTATCTAAAACAGGTGCAGAAAAGAAGAATTATGGGATTATAAGACTAAGAAAAACCTATTTGGTTTATTAGTGGTGCCAATTATCCTCTATGGTTGCAAGGTATGGGGGAGCAACTTCTCAAACCATAAATGGCGATAAATAGAAATAATTCAAAAACATCTAATCACTAGTAGTATCAAAGTCAAAACAACGGTCCCATATGATATCATTTTATCTAAGGTTGGTATGCTTCCAGTTGAGGCTTCAACGATCATTAATTTTTTAAGATACCTAAAAAATGTTGAAAATATGGATAAGCACCGTTGGCCCAACTAAATCATCCAAAAAATACATGGATGAAACAAAATAGAAAGTGGTTGGGAAAATGGGACATAAATATGCATGATTTTCCTCACACTAAGGATGATATAAAATATTGGGTGTTTGAATAATTTAGGACATCCATGTGGAAAAAATAGGTAGGTAGGAATAAAGTATATTATGTCAAAGAATTTAACCCCACATGGAAGCATGATGATACAAAGTAATTGATCTCTTCTACTAAGGGAAAGGATAAAATTTTAATTGTGCAACTAAGTACTAACTCCCATCATCTGAGATGTCAAACTAGAAAATGGATGGTACCCAAGATTGGGAAGAAATAACTTGCATTTTTTTCATCACAGGGGTGGTAGAAACAAAATGGTATTTTATCAAAGAATGTGCAGCGTATGAAGATATTCATCATCAGTTTGATGACAACCTAAAGGTGAATATTCTCAATGAATTTTTTGAGAAGAAAGACTTCAAAAAAATAATGAGTTTCTAACTCAATATTCATAATAGGAGAGTCAACATAGAAAAGAGTCTGAATAGGGATTAAGTTGTTATTTGTTGGTCCCTTAGACCACGAGGTCTCATGGATGCCATTAAAATTAATTTATTCATTCATTCTAAGTATATTTTAGTGTTTCCACATTTGAGATGACAATTTATTGCAATGAAAATCAAGACATATGAATATCTGACACGTGATCGAGACATGTAAATATCTACGTAGGATCGAGATGTGTGAATCTACACTGATCCACTGCATGTGCACTTTATTTCCTCCAATTTTATTTTCATTTTGATAATTTATTTTGGACATTGATACGATGTTTATCTATTTACAATATCTATTTTGGTATGGATATGAACTCCCTTTCGCTGCATTTTTGTGCATTAAGTTTAACACAAATTTGTTTGAAAAATTACAACGACCTTTGTAATTTTTAAAATTTAGGTTATGTGTACCTTTACATTGTTGTTATTTATATCTTATCATAAATTTATTAGAAAAATATAAAGTTTTCTTTTGAAACTTACAACGATTGTTGCATAAAATTATTAGCCATTATTATTTCTTTTTCTTTTGATTAATTATGTTAAATTTATATAGCAAAGATTGTACTCTAACAACTAAGATCAATTTAAAAAATGATATTTTTTTTATTAGCTAGAAAAAATTATATATATATATATATATATATATATATATATATATATATATATATATATATATATATAGTTAATTAATTAATTATTAGCAAATATTGTATTCAAATATCTAAGATTAAATTGTAGTGATAGGTGAATAACCAAGATTCCATGTGAAATGAAATGAAACCCATAGGAACGATGCTGCCTTTCGACCCTTCACAGTGTCGAAATTATGGGTGTGATCGAGGCTATCCACAACAATGACAAGGGCTTCTTCAATGAAATCATAAATAATCCATAAGTACCATCATGTTATTTTTCTACTAGATAAATAATGGAAATATTTTGGTTTCCTTTCCCTCTAGTTTTATTTTTAGTTTGATAATGTATTTTGGACATTTTTTTCAATAAGGAAAAACATACATCCTTTCATTGATATAAAAAGTAGTTACACTTGTTTGGATTTTTCAACTGTTTTTACTAAAAAACCATTGTATATCCCACATATTTTACTATTGGGACCTACCCTTTATTTCTTCCTTTCTTGCAGTAATTCTCTTATAGTTTTCAATTCAAGCTCTCTAAACATAAAACATGATTCTACGTTCTTCAAGGATGCTTAATATATCTACAAAAAAGAGATAATATAGATTGATTCATTGCATAAATGTTTCCTAAAAATCCTCATGAAGAAAAAATTTATTATTGTCCTTCATATTTTGATAGCCCCTGAACGTTGAAAGATGTCATTTTCAAACTTTGAAAACATGATCTTGCAGGTTCCATGCTATAATCATCTTTAGATAGACCATCAATGATCTAGGTGGCTCCAAGAAATCCCAAAACTTAAAATCTTTGGATTTCATCAAAATCAGATCCAGAATGTAGAGCTTGTCGTCCTGATTCCAATGGTGTGAACGACACTCAAATCCGAGCTTTTATGCTCAAGATATTCACAACAAAGTTTTGGTCAACCAGGCCCCACTAGCTAAATTTAGCATAGCGTCAACTAAATTTGGAGGCTCGCCAAATATGGAGTTTCAGCTAAATACGGAGGTTGTTAACTAAGTGACAAAATGACACTTAAAAACGATGGTTTTTGATAGTCGAAAATGGTGAAATTATCGCCTCTTTAATTTTTTTGGTGACCCTTAAATTTTGGTCGATGATTTTTATTCATATTATGTTAAAAAAAATGGGGTGGGGGGCCGGTAGACCTCCTGGACCCGCCCACCCCCAACCAAAATTTTATGTCGTAGTCTACCCAAACTTCAAATTTTCCCGGAAAATTATGGAAATTTCGACAAGATTTTGATAATGTTCGACATGAATTTTTGTAAATATATGATACAACTATAAAAATTCAATATTTTGGGTGCTTCGAGGGTTTTTTATGTTGTTAATCCATTTCCACCATTCAAGCATTCCTACTTCTATATTTTTCGGAATTTTTGTTGCCGGATTCCGACCATTTGGCCATCTGGGAAAATTTGAAGGTTGGGTAGATGACGCCAAATGTGTTATATATATATATATGTTCCCAATGGGCCACGACCATTATCCATACCACATATTACAGGGCCAACGGGGATCGAACTCAACTAACCAGCTTAGCTAGCCCACACAACGGGTGACCCCGAGAACTAGACTCCTGCCATTTTAAAATTTAAGACAAATTCCTCCAATGTATAACTAATGGAAGAGACTTGTAGGTTTGATCCTGAGACCTCTGCCTAGCCAATTTCCATATGGAGTTCCCCCAACCAGGATCACCAACTGGGCACGTTGGAAAATCTACCCGCTATTTATTTAAAACCCCAACCTGACATTTGACCAAGCCAATGGAGGAACCCAGAGATGCAGTCGAACCCTAAGCGGACACGCAGAAAAAGGACGGTGGAACCATGAATTGTAGGAATCTTTAGATTCCCTTACAGACTGATTTTTGACAAAGTCAAAATTATGCCAAGTTTATACTCATTGGAATCAGAATTTCACAAGGAGTCTGATAGCATGGTCCATTTTCTAATATGAGAAATAAATTTTCCAAAAACATAATTTTGAGGGAAGAACCTTGATGCAGGAATCTACATGGAATCTGAAAGATTCCCTGGAGGCCCAAAATTGACAATTTTAGAACCAGGCTAAATTTATACTCATATGACATGATTTTTTGCAAGGAACACAATGGCGTGATCAGTTTCTTCATTTGAGCAACCGAATTTTAGTCATCCCACATAAGAGAATATTTGAGGAATCTTTGAGATTCTCGGGGAACCCATATTTAATCGTGACAAAAAGGGGTCGATTTTATATTCATATTTAATGGTTTTTCACAGAGAACATGTTAGTGCATGTTGTTTCTTCATCCAAGTAGCTAATTTCTAGGTTGTCCCCAGACTTGGAGGTATAAGGTGCATTGTTTCCATGTGTTCATTTTATTTTTGCTGAGATGATGATTTGAATTTGAGATCCATGTATGTCACTTTGTGAGAGGATCATTGTATGCCACTTTATGTGAGATATTTTTCCTTTGTCATGTCAGAGGAGAGATTTTATGAGTGAGAGTTCTTATAGAAGAATTCCTCGTGCATAGATGCGCCTCTCTAAATAAGGGGTTCATCCTTGTATTGACAGAGATTACATCATGCACTCATCATCTTCTTGCAAAAACTAATGAAGTGACCTCCCCACTCTTGACATCGGCCCCAGAGACGCAGTCCACTGGGGATGAAATTCGTTATCATATCATGTGTTTATGGGTGTTCATGATTATTGTTTCATGTTCCATGTTGATAAAATGTGTGTTGCTCATGATTTCACAAGAAAATGTAAGTGTTAGTAAAAGGTCTTGTATAATGGAAATTTTTGTTTTAAAGCATTCATGAAAATTCCCTGGATCATTCACCAACAATATTTTTCTCTCCATAAATATGAGACAAGGATATCCTCTTGGATGTCTTAATAAACAGTCTGATTCGATTCATCCAATTAGATAGTGATGTAGACTTGAAGATATATCTCATTGTAACCCACTCTATAATCACTTTGGAGTCCTCATAAACATAAATCTCATCAATGAAGATCCATTTAACACAAAATATGACTCCCCATAGAGAAAGGAGTTCTGCTCTATTATTTGTTCCAACGCCACTAAACCAGCTAAAATGAAAAAAAATCAAGACTTCATAACTATAAATTCCTCGCTGCCACATGCCTTGAAATATGAAGCCCCATCAAAGAATCCCAAAGGGTATTTAGACCATATTTCCTTAATTTGAAAATATCTTCTTGTTAACTTTTCCTTTTTTGGCCCTATCTCCAAAAAATAGGTTGAAACCTTTAGGAAGGTATCCCTTATGTCTAACACAACCTATTCAAATATCCAATCATTTTCGAATCTCCAGATGTCCCACATGATGTAGAAAGGAAACCCTCTATAATATTTAAAATCCATAAACCATTGTGAAATATAATCTCCAATTGATGACATGTCTCAAGTGGCATTTGTATTTAACATTTGTAAAACCTTTATCCATATGGAGACTGAAAGTGAGCAAGTGAGAAAGAGATGCACCATGTCCTCCGAATGTTTTCTACATATATAGTACACACTCCTTGAGCCATAAAATCCTTTTCTAAGGAAATTTTCCCATGTTAATATCATGTTGTGTACAACTAGCCATACAAAGAATTTAAATTTTTGTGGGATCTCTCATTTCCATGTCTTTTGAAACCATAAATACTTAAAATCCAAGCTTCATCCCTAGAAATGCAGGATTAAATGTATTTTACCAATATTTGATATTTTAATATATTGTTTTCCCATGTCATCCTATTATCCTTCTCCATCAAAAGAATACATGCTAGACTCAACCAAATGATATATAGTTCCAATTCCTCAACTAAAGGACCCAAAAGACCAATCTCACATGCATCTAACCATGAGTTTGAAACTGTATTTGGATTGTGGATGAAATAAGTATGATTCGGGAAAATGAGACCTTTGTTGTGTAAATAACTCAATATATGGACATATAGAGAATGATTAACAACCATACCTTTGATGGACGCCAGACCAATCTCTACCCGCATACCCATAACTACCTCCCACCTCAAATTACCTAGAAGCCAATGCCTTATATTCTTCATCATACTCCTCCAAATGTGAGTTTCCACCTTCATTTCCAGAGCACCTGCTTTGATCCAAATTTCTAGCTGCTTATTTTTGAGATATTTTACTTTAATAATATGTTTCCAAATTCCATCTCCACTTAATTCCCTCCAAATATTTTTAACAAGAATATCTTTATTGAAACATTCTAGATCTTTGATATCCCATTCACCAACATCTACCTCCCTTGATAGTTCCTCAAGTTGGACTAAATGGATTTTTTGTGTATTTCTTGGGACGAACCAAAGAAATTTAGCTATGATAGACTTGATTGTGTTGATTATGTTTTTAGGAAACTTGTAGAGATACATCCAATATATGAAAATACTTTGTAACATTGATTTAATTAGGACAAGCCTCCCTCCCAACAATAGCCATTTGTGACACCATATATATATATATTTTTCTTGAAATTCCTTATTATCCATTCCCAATCCTTGATCTCATATTTATCCGGTTTCAGGAAAAATCCAAGATATCTAAAACCTCCTTCCATATATATAATTTGTACCTCAAATAGTTTGGCTATTTGCAACATCAAAGAATCCTCATGCTTTGTCGAAATCAAGACAAATCTTTCCTTACTAAAAAATAAGCGTGAAGCCTCCCCAAAGCATCATAATATTTGATAAAAGGATCACCATTTAGATATTTTATTCTCTCCAATAAAGCGGAAATCATCTATGAAAATTAGATGAGTTAAAATAATTTTCCTAGATAGCCTATAATTGGAAATAATTCCCCTTGATTGAGCCTCCAAGATCCTTCTACTTAAACCATCAATTACAAGTAGAAACACAAGAGTTGAAATATTGCACCCCTATCTAAGACATATTTTTTTCTTGAAAAAAAATGTTGGGAGCCCATTAATGATTACAACAACATTCATTGACGAAATATACACCATGATACAATCCACTAACTTGAACCCAAATCCAATATTATGTAGGATCATCCTTAATAATCCCCAATCCACATTGTCATAAGATTTGTTCAAGTCTATCTTCAAGATACAAGCCTACATATGACCGGATTTAATAGAGTGAATACACTCTTGTGCAATGGAAACCATGTCATTTATTTTTCTATTGTCTAAAAATCAAAATTGGTCTAAGGTAACATTCTTTGACAATGTAGATTTAATCTTGTTGGAAATGATTTTAGAAGTCATTTTATAAAATATATTAAATAAATAAATAGGTTGATAATAAGAAAATGTTGAAGGATTCACTGTCTTAGGGATGAGAGAAATGAATGTAGCATTAATCTATCCCGAAATTGAGCATAGGCATCGTGATTCCTCATCCATATCTAAAATTTCTTCAATCATCATGTCTTGAAAATGAATAAAGAGATCCAAAAACCAACCATCTGGTCTTGGACTCTTGTATATGGCCAATGCTTTTAAAAACTCAAAGACCTCTTATTTGGTAATAGGCCTCCCCAAATTTTCATTCTCCTCCGCATTCACCATGTTAGGAAAAAGATTAATTATATCCATCTATTTTTCGAAGATATCACCTTCTCTAGCTCTGTATAATCTATTGAAAAAGTGAATTGCTTCCCTATATCCTTTTGGGATGTCAATATTTTTCCTTCTCTATATTTGATGAACCAAATGGAATTTTTTTCCTTCTAAATGATGCAATATTATGGAACAAATGAGTCTTTTTATCTCCTTCCACCACCAAAATAGCCCTGTTATTTAAGCGCCAATCCTCTTCTTTGATCTTCAGAATATGATTTTTTATTTCCTCTAGTTCTAATAACTTATTTTTGGTGTCAACAAAGAAATATTATGGGACTGACGGATCATCCAATTCCTTAATCAAAATTTCTATCAAAATCAATTCCTTATCCAAATCCTTTTTATTTTACCTAACCCACAGTCTAACTAATTTCTTTAACAATTTTAGTTTGTAACATACAACTTCCATACAAGAAAGTCCTCAAATATGAATATATTTTTTCTAGGTGACCTGAACCAAATCTTCAAACTGTTTCTCCTTCATCCAGGAATGTCTGAACTTGAATGGATAAGTTTTTTACTCATTTTTCCCAAACTATTCCAAAAAAAATGGATTGTGATCTGTGTCAGGCCAGGCATTGGTAAATCCAAAAATGAATTTAATTTCATTAAGAGAGATCAATAATATATACAAGTAGATACATGCTATTAGAATTCATATGCCAATGTCTCTTAGTATTTTTTATTCTCTTATTTAATTATTTACAATTTTCCCAATCCCAAATATTAGGTGTCAACTCCCCCCCCCCCCCAAATTTGAAGGGATGTTGGTGACTCCCAGCAACATTCTGAATATTTCAAATTTTTCTCTTCCAAGTGCTTTGGTGAATATTTCTGCAATCTGCTCATTTATGGAACAATGGCATAGGTGAATAGTCTTGGCCTCAACATGATTCTTTATAATGGTATTCTTGGTTTGATCATGGAACTTTGGTTTCTTGGAAAATTTTATCGCAGGACTATTGTCAATAAAATGAGGAGTAGAATGCACTTGTTTCTCCTACAAATATTATATAATTTTCCTAGGCCACGCAATTTACTTTGTTTATTTTGTAGCTGCCATAAATTCCACCTATGTTGTGGAATTGTTGGAACTAATTGTTTATGTGATCTCTAAGAGACAAATCTTGATCCAAGACTCATAACATAACCTAAAGTAGATACTTCGTTTTCTTTATCTCCCTCAAAGTATGAATCAAAGTACCCAATCAAGATGAATTCATCCACTTGTGTATACTTTAGTCCAAAGTCTTGAGTTCCCTTCAAGTACCTTAGAACTCTTTTGTTAGCAGACCAATGCCCCTCACAAGGATTTCAGATAAACCTAGATATGATTCCAACAAAAAATGAAATGTTTATTACGGTAGTAGTCAGCTAGTTAACACTTCCTATGAGATATATATACTTTTTTGCATCCTCAAATTCATTTCCTTTTGTGGATGTGAGCTTTAAATTTTGTTCCATTGGAGTGGTCAAAGGATTTCACCGAGCCTTTCCAAATTTGTTCAACAAATTTCCAATGTACTTTTTTTGAGAGAGGAATATAAACTTCGAATTTTGGGTCAATTAAATACCCCAAAAGTAGTTCGTTTCAAAACCTTTACTCAATTATTTCTTTATGGATGCTATGTAATTTTCATTGTTCATTGTCATTAGAAGATCATCTATATACACCACAAGATATTAAAAAAATTTCCAACTTTCTTGACAAACAAATTGGCATCATCAAGATCATAGTGTTTTAAATTTAGTTTCAAAATATGCTTAGTCAATTTATCTTATCAGGCTCGTGGTGCTTGTTTGAGGCCATACAAATATTTGATAAGCTTGCATACTTTGTGCTCGTGTCCCTTCACAACAAATCCTTTTGGTTGAGGAATAAAAACATTATTTTTTAGATCTCTATTCAAGAAAGAAATTTTTACATCCATTTGATGGAATTTCCAGTCGTTCTAAGATGCCAAGGAAAAGAGAGTCTGGATGGTAGCCCATTATTGTTGTGGGGTAAAAATTCTCCTCATAATCGACCCCTTCCTTTTGTGAATTTTTTTTTTCCATGAGCCTAGCTTTATGTTTTTCAAATGAGCCATATGATTTATACTTATTATTGAAGACCCACTTATTTCCAATCAGTTTGGTTCCGAATGGAGGGTCCACCAGCTTCTAGATTCCATTTTTTGTCAGAGCATCATAATCTTTTTTCATTTCTTCTTTCCATTTTCCATGAGAAGCAACTTCTTTGAAGGAAGTTGTTTTGAAATCTATATACATATTTAATTCATAATCATAAGAAACATGCATATCAACAGTTGTTCAGTTGACTAAGATGGGGCTGAATCAATATTTAGCCTTCCAAGTCTCTCAATTACATCAGTAAAAGTGTCTTCTTGATAAATGGATGGAGCTTCATAAGGGCGAGAGAGTGCTTCAAAAGGAGATTCCACAGATTGATCCAGGATAGTGATCCCCCCTTCAAGATGTGGAATATCATTATCAAATTCTTGAAAATATTTTTCATTCCCAAATTTTTCCAAGCGATCAAGATGCCACTCAACAACATTGTTAGTCTTGGAAGATTCAAGAAAAATTACATCTCTAGATAGTATAAGCTTCTTGTTTAATTTATCATAAATACTATATGCTTTGTAGGTATCTGAGTTCCCCAAGAAGATACATTTTCAACTCCTTGTACCAAGTTTGTTTCAATGTTCCTTAGGTATCAAGGCATAAGAGGTGAAACCAAAAACCTCGAGATGCCTCATCGAAGGTATTTGGCCATACCACATTTCATAGGGAGTCTTGTTTTTTACATCATGAGTTGGAAACCTATTCTTAATATACACCAACTTAACATTTTTGAAAAACATCATTGAATGTACCATATTTAATATTTTTTTGTTCATTATTTTAGCTACACCATTTTGTTGAGGATTATAAGGCATTGTTGTTTGATGTTTTATCCCATGCTGGAGAAGATAGTTTTCTATTTAATTTTAAGTATATTATTTTCCATTATTAATATAAATAGATCCAATATGAGATTGTGTATCGCTTTCAATGCATGCATGAAAGTTTTTGAAAGATTCAAAAGCTTCAAATTTGTTCTTCAATAATATACCCAATACATTCTAGTGTAGTCATCAATAAAATTCATCATTTATTTATTTCCATTTGCGGAAGGAACAAGCATAAGGCCACACAAGTCAAAATGAATCAATTCAAGTTTTCTATGTGCTTTGGAATGAGAATCATGAAATTACTTCATGTTGTGTTTTCCTAATATACAATCATCACATTTCTTAAGTTTCCCAAGAATGGTTGGAAAACCAGTAACATCATTTCTCTTCAATAAAAAATATTGTCATAGTTCATATGTCCAAAGCTAGCATGCCATAAGAGATTGGATGGTAGTGTACCTTCGTCATATTGATAATTGCATGCAAGTTTTTGTGCATAAGGAGAGGATCCTTGCAACTTCATGATTCTTTCTTCTTCTATCCCAGTCATGACAAGTGAGTTGTCTGATGCTTTTCTCACCTCAACCTTGCCATCAAACATGTGAATGGAGTATCTTTGCTTGCGGATGTGAAAAAAGGATATAAAAAATTTCCCAATTTCCAAGAGTTAGAGAATATCATGTAGAAGAAAGTCAGGGAGACCAGGAAGTTTGAGCCTGATGGTGCCAAGTCCAATTTTCTTGAGTTTTTACTTGCATGCAAAGTAGATTATTTCATCTACATCGTCATTGAATTCTTCAAAGAAATCTCTTTGAAAGGTCATGTGTCAAGTTTCTCTTGAATCAAGCAATCATGCATCTTTCCATGAACCAAGTGTCAAAGAATTAACCAAGTCTTCACCTACTCCAATATTGCAATGTGCCACAACATAATGAGTGGATTCAAGTGCTTTAGCTTTCCCTAGATCTGGTGATTTTCCTTTATTTTTATTTCTTTCTTATCTAATTTTGTCCGAAGGGAGATTACATGTGGAAGCATCATGCTCATTTTTGTTGCATTGTATTCAATTAAGATCAAGTCTTCCTCCTTGGTAATGTTTCCCCCTACCTCTATTATTATTCCTTCCATGTCCTCTTCTACCACCTATTCCTATAGAAAAATATTGTGCCTGATTCTTCTCTTTGTATGAAAGGAACACAACTTATTTAGAATACTGATTAGTTGTCTTCTTCTTCCCAAAATATTTCTCCACAAGAGAGTGAAAGTAAATCTCCTTAAGTTTGTCACTGGCTTGTAAAGACTTAAGATAATGGGAATAAGTGGGATACAGTTCCTTGACGAAATTCATGAGAGGAGCATATATTTTAACTCTAATAGATTCTATATCATGCATAATAGATCTTATTTTAGAGGTTAAGGCAAGGGGATCATCGTATTTTACTTCTAGAATGAATAGTTTGATCATTAATTCAACTACTTCAAGCTAAGAGTGTGAGTCATATAATTATTTCAGCTTCTTTAAAGCTTCAAAGTCATTTGTAAATGGTGCAATATGATGACTCACCTCTTCATTGACTGATGCTACAATCAAAACATAGGCCTTGTTGTTTGTGTTTTCCCATATGTTGAACTCTTTTTCGAAAGTGGGCTTTTCAAGAGAATTTCCACCTTATCCTTCACAAACTCCTTTCCAAAGTTCATTGAAGATGATGGTATGCCTTATCTTTCTAGACCATTAGTTATATTTTCCAGTGAGAACTAATCCAACTATGGAAATAAGAGTGCATTTTAAAAAAAAGGAACTATCTACTGACAGTTGAAAGGGTTCCAGAGAGATTTCAATTTCCAAAGCAATCAAAATGTTACTCTTTTCCTTTTTTTTTTTTTTTAATTATCTGAAAAACATTCTTGATACCCTTTTATTAAAAATACCAATCCAATATAAAAAATTGATTCAATGTAGCATGTGCAGATTCCAGTACTTCAATATATATGGCAATGGTTCAATACAATATACCCAATTCATATTATCAATATACCATGAACCTCACATATACCATTACACATAATATATCAACCAATACCACTTACGAAAGCACATGTAAGAATAATTTACCATTTACCAATGCACACATAATTAACCTATTCAACCCAACTCACATACTTCAACATAATGGATCAATGCATATGAAATTTTGTATGCTTGAAAGGAGACATTAGATATATGAATGGTCCAATAATATGATGCACAATTCAAATCCAATTCAACGCTGTGATTTTTTAAACAAAGTCTCACATACCATGGATTAAAATCATTTGATATATCAACGTTTCGTTAAAGCAACGCTGAGAATTAATCAACCAAAGTTCATGGTATTCAACGTAGAGTTTTAATTAACAACAAGAAGTTTTAATTACCAACACACCACGGGTTTCGACTAGCATACATACTAAGAAATGAACCAAAATCAATGCTTCAACCATTCACACACACACACACACACACACGCACACACATATATGTGTGTGTGTGTGTGTGTGTGTGTGTGTCAATACTACATGCACCATATCAACGAACTTCAAGGACTCAATCAAACACTCATGACATTCAACACAATTCAATATTCAACTAGTCTACAATGTTTACAGTGCATAGAAAACCATTGCACAAATCAAATATAGAGGAATCAACAGAGAATTAACAAACTGTTCAAATGAAAAGGAACAAAATAACACCAACACATAGCATGGAAAACTCTGAGGAAAAATAGTATGAGTTATTGGGGTAGAGAGCCGAATTTAAAAATTGGCTATGATACCATGTTAGGGTAGGAATTGGTAACTCCACGAACCAGTTTAATTTCATTAAGAGAGATAAATAATATATACAAGGAGAGGGAGACTATTGGAATTTGTATTCCAATATCTCTTCATCTTCTTTATTCTCTTATTTACATTATTTACAATTTTTCTAATCCCCAATATTAGGTGTCAACAATATGATATATAGGAATTATGTATTTAAGAAACTAGATTCCCCAATCTACCGACTAGATCTATTTGTACAAAAAATGTGATCTAGCCTTTTATGTATCCCCTCATTCCCTCTTTTACCATTCCTCCAAGTTGGAATGATTACAATGGGCCTGATATCCAATAATGACTCTTGAGCAAATAGATTCTTAAAATATTTCCCTGGCTTATCCTCCTTGCTTTTAAGTCCTCATAACTCATTTGCTTCCATAGAATTGAGATCACCCTCCAAAATAATTGAACTAAAATCCATCAAACCATAGGATTTGTTTTGGTCCTAGAACCTCTTTCTATCAAAGAAAGGGGCATATATATTAAGAATATGAAGATGTGTATTTGTCCCTCTTTGAAACCTCATAAGATGATCCCCACAATAGATTTATAACCTCTAATATTAATGATTTTAGGATCCCATAAGGCGTCTAGTCTGCCAGAGAGGCTTGAAGCACTGGTTTCACACATGTTCCGAAGAGGAAAGATATTTAACAAAAAATCCCAAGCCTTTTCCCCATTCACTATAGTCTCTTGTAAAGAACGACCACTGATTTTTTCAATTGAATGATACTACGAAGGGATATTATTTTTGAGGAAGATCCCAATCCCCTCAAATTGAATAAAATAATAATCATTATGGTGGAGTTTCCATGGGTATAATCCCTCTAAGGACCATAGAGTCGAGAAATTCAAAATCATAAATCCCTTCCAAATAACAAAAAGAATCACATAGAAGAGGATGGGGATCCTCCATGGTCTCCTGAAAATAGGATAGAAGATCAGAAGTGACCATTGTACAATTAGTGATTTTTTGTATTTTTTGCCTTTCTTCTTCTTGGTAGTTATGTTTTTGCTGGAATTAGGGATAAAAAACAATTCCTCATTGGGATAAAGGGATTTCAAGATTATCATAGGATCTAAACCAACTGACTCATTCCTAGCCATATTTTCTAACTCTGCGCCCTCAAATATTGGAGAAGAAGTGGTTCCTGAGGGTGCCCCAAAATTAATCAGATAAGAAAAATATACCCCATATGAATTTTTTCCCCTTCCTCCCAATACCTATCCAACATATTAGGTAGATACATGCATTTATTTATAACTGGCATAACCATACCCTTATGGCTAGAAATTATCGAAGGCAATCATAATGGGGGACGCTTGTGTCCCACTCGAATAACAAGATTTATACACATCTTATGAATGTTATTTTATTAATCTATGTGACCCTTCTTTAAGGTAGAAACATTTGGATAAATGTCATAAAAAATGGGGAGAGAAAAAATAGGATGGGCACCTACATCTGATGGATCAATGTTGTCCTTATGTCTATTTTTCTCCTGCCTTGAGCCATTTTTGTAAATCTTACCCCGATCTCCATTGTGCTTACCCCATTAACGAACATAAACAACTTCCCAAGACATTTTTCCATAATATGGCTCATTTCATGAAAACCCAAGCATCAAAAGGGGATCCCCTAATAATCGATGCATTGGTGGAAAGAGAAAGGCCCTCGATAGAGGTTAATCTCTACTTGAAATCTACCAAAAAATTCCATTTCGACCAACACCTATGCTATCCTTTTTTCGAGTCTGCCCAAAATCCCATCTTTTAGGAAGAAAATTATCCCAAATTTGTTGACTATCACCATAATTTCCTATTTTTTCCATAGCTCCAATGGCAAGCCAAGAAATTTAACCCAAAAAATTTTCCACTTCGGAATTTCCTTTAGGGGGTTGAAACTTGCATGCCAATGGTGGAGTGAAATAAAACCTCTTCCTCTGACCCATGGAATTGAAACAATATGCTTTGCATCCTTTGAGTATAGGAAATGAAAAACAAACTAACCAGTAAACATGACACTGGTCTTTGGTCTGTAATTTAGGAGAAGAGACCAAGTTTTATCCACCCACCCCTTCATTTGTTACCTTTTCATCTTTGAAAATTACCACCTGCCTATGAGCACCCTCTGCTTCAAGCCTTCCACCTTGTCCTAGAAAATATCCACCCCCAAAACCAAGCTTTGTACTTTGTCTGAGGACTTACTAACCTTCACCATTTATGAACTATTTTTTGAACACACATTCAAATGGTCTCTCAAAACCAACGATCAACCATAAATATATGTGCTAGCCAATTTGGTCTTTCCCACACCTCTTCATGACAACCTGTCAAATGGAATGTTATTATTAAAACATTTTTTGCGTTCATCTGCCAAAATTTGACCTCTATCAAATTCTCTAGCCCAGAGGAAGATTCTCTCATACATACCCTTTCTAACACCACTACCAAAGTAAACCCAACAATACACTCTAGCTATCTCAGTGGAAAAGTGGGACCACCACAAACGGGTCGAAAACCACTATCGTGATGCCTAGAAATAACCATTATATGAATAAAATATCAACTCAAATGAATAAATACACCTATCCTCGCCCTTACGATATCCTACCCTGTTGCGTTAGGGGTATCCCAAAAAGCGTCAAAAGAAAGAAACAATAGTGGCCTTAATCCCAAAGAAATCGAATGGAAGGCATCCCCACGTTGCATAGAAAACAAAGCACCCACATCACATGTCCTCCATACACGATGATGACATGGATAGAAATAAAACATGTAATAAATATAACATATGAAATTTTCCACTCTACCACTGTTGGATATTAAAAACCCTCCACATACTACCTAAGAAACTAAAAAATTACCTGGACAATCTAAATATCTAGGATCCATAATTAAGATAGCAGAGAGGAATAACTTCCATTCATTGTGTTAACCACGCCATTAAAAAATATAAGTTCAAAAATTTATTTATCTCACTAACCAAGAAAATTTTGAAAGGATAGTGATTTCCCCAAGATAGAAATCTCCATACATAACGACTAAGTGGAATGCACTAACCCATAGCACAAACACTCTATGATTTGGTCCATACTTGATTTCGATGGAAAAAATATTGGATAGGTCCTCGATTCTCAGAAAACCAAGCCTAAAGGACTATTAGGATTCAAGAGAAGCAACAATGACTAGGATACGATGAAAAATAGAAGATCGAGTGAAACCTTCAAAAAAACTCTTCTGAACTGCATAATCTTGACACTGGGAAAATTTAAAAAGAGACCTTCTCCCTCTAAAACTTGACAAAAGAAAACATAGTAGCCCAGATAATTCATGATCCTCCGTGGACCACTCTCAAATGATGGAAAATGAGTGTCAATATTGTATAACAACATCATTTCCCCTAAGACATCAACGAACTACAATAACCTCGAAGAGAGCAAATCCAAGACCAATCAACAATCATGTCCTAAGGAAGACCTTGATTTCCTAGCCACCATTAGACCCACAGAAAAAACACCATACCACTAGAGAAAACTACAGAAGTGAAACTGCAACAACCTTAGTCATGTCATGCTTGGTCCAAATCAATCACCAAAGACATAAGGAGAGACGAAACTTTATAACGGTTCTGAGAAAATCCAAACCTAATATCTACAACAAACCACTTCCATTGTAACCAAATCATTTTACAAACTTGTGTATTTCTATTTATGCTATTTTCAATGGCATTGGTTGTAAATTTGGCCAACTAAACATCTGCTTCCTCTACCTGTGGGCTGGCACATTATTTTACCAGCCTGTGCAGAGCTATCCACGCACAAATATTCAACTTAACTTCTCTATACAAATATACCACATATTATTTTGGACATTGATATTGTTTTTCTTTATTTACAATATCTATTTTGCACTAATACAAAATGGCTAATTAACTACTAAAAAAATGACTAAAATTTGCATATAAACGATTATTTTTCGGTCAGTGACCAATAGTAGCTAATTTACAATATCTTATAATGCGACCAACTTTTATTCGTTTTTAGCTTAGTCATTTATTTGCTGTCTCAATTTTTTTGTCTAATAGTATATTTGGTCATTGATTTAGTGATTAATTGCCACAATTAATGACCAAATATACAACAAAAAAATATTACAAAATGATCACCCGAGAAAACCAATTAATGACCAAAGGAATATGACCAAAATGTTGGTCGTGTTATAAGATGCTATAAATTAGCTAATAATAGTCATATATATGTAAATTTTAGTCATCTTTTGAAACCAATTAATGAACAAATAAATATGACTAAATTTTGGTCGTGTTATACGATATTGTAAATTAGCTACTAATGGTCGTATATATGCAAAATTTAGTCGTCATTCATAATAAAAAATTTACCATTTGCATTATTCATTTATCTTTTTTGGTAGTTTCATATTCATTATATAAATGAATACTTTAGTAGTCTATATTCATTTCATTTACTTTCATTAACAATTGTTATAAGCAACTAATTTAGTCGTACATTCATTTTATTTGTGTTCATCGTTAATAAACATAAACTACTAATTTAATAGTTTTAGATTGATTTCATGTGTTCATTATTAATCAACATAAATTGATTAGTATGATTTTGTAACTAAATTTAAAAAAAATTGTAATATAATTAACATGTTTATCTAATATGAAAACACAAAGTTACATATGTTAATTACAATACCAAGTAATATCAAGTGCAACTATAAGTAATTCCAACCACATAAATTATATTATATAAAATGTCAAGTATTACAATATGAGTTTCCAACTTAATATTGGTTGGAGTACAATTTACAGATGAAATATTGTTCATCACTTCAAAACATTATCATTGTCTTTCCAAGGCATTGCAAGTGAATTCACCAACTCTAAAAACTTGACCATCAGTCTTTATGTGTGTGTCTTATGTGGGATATTGGCTCTATGGGTACCACTAGACCATACACTTCTATCTCTTTTTCACTCTAGTGTTATTGTTCTCCTCTTTCTTCAATCTTTTCTTCTTACCATCAATACTAAGTCCATTTTTTGCAAAAAGAAAAACAAAAAAGTTACAATGCAGAGTATAAAACATGAAATTCGATGGACACTGGAATATAAACTAAAGTAGACTATAAAGGATTTATACGATATATACCTCAACATCAGCAATATTGTTAATTTCATTTTTCCCCATAAGAAAGAAACTAGAACAGGTTTTCTTCAGTTGGAAAATAGTGGGCACTATGTGACGAGATGACCTGTATAAACAAAGCAAATAAAATGTCACAAATAAACATGATAGAGTTAGAAATTTATACTAAGAATGTCTCATGCTCCACTTTTGTAGTTGTATTGTTTCCTCTAGTTATATCGAAGAAGCAGTGACACTTCAACAATAACACTGGTCAGTAGAAATCTCATGGGTGGAGCAAAGTATTGTTGACATAAGATTACAACAAGAAGCTAAAAAAGAATAAGACAAGATTTTGTAAATTGTGATACTAACCAGGAATATAGATTCAATATAGTAATATTCAATTATCAACGCATTATTCCAAGGGAAAAGGAATCCAATTCCCATAATCCAACAAATTATGTATGCCCCTTGTTTTCCCTGTAATTAATTGAGCAATATTAGCACATTGAATTTCCATTTAGAATCTCTAAAATGATTCTATAAATATTCACAACAAACTTAATGTTACTCATTCATTTTTCTTTGATGCAGACAAAACTAAATATGCTAGCTTGTTTTTGAGCTGGAGAGTTCTATAATTCATCGTGTCCAAAATCATTTTTTATCATCCTGGCTGTTTTTTTTAATGATCAGGAAACGGGCCTATATTTGATCAAAAAACATATTATATTTGATCAAAAAACATATTTTTCAGAATATATTCCATTTTTCTAATTCAAAACTAGTTTTCCTTCCAGTTTATGACGTTCAAACAAATTGGAATCATTTTCCTTTAACAAGTCCTTGTTTTAATATACTACTAAACAAAAAACTATGTAATGAAGTTATTAGTGGTGGAATACTAATAAAACACAAATACATGCAAGAAATAACACCACTATGTCCTATACATGCCAAGTCTTTATCCTCTTGGTTGGAAATATTACTTCATGAAAAAAAAAAAAAAATATTTGACAAAGATAAATTTTCTAAAACTATCCAACGCCAGTGTATCCAACAACATTTCCATTTCTATTGGCATGCCCTAAAAATATGTGGAAGTATCAAAAAAGTGTAGTGCAGTTACCTGTAAGGTTAAAGTTTGGAAATGGAATATGTTGTCCCTTAGTCTAATCAGGTTTTAACTTGCCATTGATAACTTAGAGAGAATGGGAATCAAATATAGAACAATGACATAAATCTTTTATTCATTCACACTTACCTAGATCCTAAAAAGCATTGAAGCGTTATACAAATCCAAGCATGTCTCACATTCCGCCAGGAAACAAAATTTCTAGATTTTGATTGTAATCCTTGAGGCTTTCTAAAATTTGTAAACAAGTAACATCATAAATATTTTTCCTTAGTTCTCAAAGCTTCTTCATTGTGGATCTTAAGAAAATATGTGCATACACATATCACAATATAACATGTCGCGGAGTACATTTACATGAAACCAATCATTCAAAATTTTATATTCTATCAAGATTGAGATATGTGTTGAATGCCCATTATCTGCATCTCTGCACAATGGTGTCATTAATAATTTGAAGGTTCTTGTCTTGCTAGTATGGTCTAATTATTGCTTTGTGCAAGATGTTTTTTCACTCCTATTTTTAAATTTTTGATGTTTATGAATAGTATATAGATACAATGGATGCTTCGAATAATAAAAGAGACAATTATTTTTCCATCAATAGCGTTTAGTATTTGCATATGATGTAAATTCAGTAGTTCTATTGGTGGTACTTAGGGTCAACCTAAATGGTTATTTCACATGCATCAAAAGAAGTAAAAAGTGATAATAGGAAGGACTCATGCGAACTTTTCTAATCGTACATGTTGAATCTGCAATTGTTAATGTTGTTGTGCTCAATTTCTTATTGGGGCACCTATCATCTGACAGAGTTTGTACAAATGTTTGAAATGATACTAAATAAGGTGGACCTAAGAGACTAAAGGACGAAAGCACAAGACAATACTTGACTGATATATATATATAGTCACGGGCCCAATTCTTGCAATGACCTCTCCTAGAGTCTTACACCATAACTACTTATCCATGTTAAACCATAGTTTTGTGTCATCAACAAGCATTATTTAGACACTACATTAGCCTCTACCTTAAATTATATGTAAATATGATGGAATGATATCTTCAGGAACTGTGCCTTGATTGTCTTCGACTACTCCAAAATGGGTTGCGAAAACAATTCTTCTATCATAAAGCTCCATTCAACCAATTGATAACCAAGGAATCCCTAAAGACCTAGAATTCAATCACCTCTCCACTACTGCTACTATTAACAAAACATTTAGTGCATTTGTTTCTTCACAAATGTTAGACTATGTACCAATAAATGCTTTAATTTTGAAGATATGAGTATAATAGAATCACTAAGGTATAAGATACCTCCTGCAACATATTCTTCTTGTTGACCTTAACTGGCACTGTTGAAAATGGAAATAACACCATTCCCACTCTTAACAATAGAAAGATGGATCAATGTCCTTTCTTTACCAGTGTTAGGGGATTTTTTACTTTGAAAGCTCAGTCATGACTGGGAGACACACTGAAAATATGGCTAAACCTTACCTTGAAAGATATCAAAGTTTCTGGCAAGCCAAATACATCAAAACACCATAAGACATAGTGCCTTACAACCCTTTAAGTCTTTATTCAAAACCCAAATTTTAAAAATTGAACATGATATCCCTCATAGGTATATATGCATCTATTCACTTAGATTTTTGAAGAATTTTGAACTTCTATAGCTTCTTCCACTACGAGGCTGCTCCTCATGAATTATCTATTTAGAGTATATACCCCTATGGCAAGATTCTTTGACCAGACAAAAAAATCCTCCTCCTCTCTAAGCCTGATGCAATTCTTCTAAAGTTGTACTAGATATTCCTTACATTATTCTGCTTCCCTCTAGGATAAATTTAACTCTACCTCAATTTTCTATCCCTCGTTCCAAATAGGTTTGGGAATTGGATCTGTTTCTTTAGATTCAACAAGATGATGAGCTTAGTGAAAAGAGTCGCCTTCACTAAGTGGGCTCGCAGGATATTTTTGGCGCAAGTCTATTTTTAGACATGGTGATCATATTTCAGAAGTTGCAGGATGCTATTTGTGGATGGTTGGTAAAGTTGGAAAAATAGATGAAATTATATTTTTAGAATATTGGGCGAAGTCTATTTATAGATCGTCGATCTAAAAATAGAAGTGTCGATTATTATTAGCTCTTAATAATAATTCGACAATAAACAACAACTTATTCTCTTGGAGCACTTAATTTCAGTGCACAAATTTGGCAAATAAGTGGGATGAAGGAATTACCCAATTCCTAGGGTTTACTGGTGGTTCATGCATGGAGGACTCAGTTAGAACTAAAGTGGAAAATTTATGACAGAGTTGGAAGAGTAGTTCATGGAGTTGTTATTCAGTTTAACCCAATTATTAGAGTTAAACTCAGTTGAGCTAGTTGTATCTAGTCTAAATGAATGATACACTAGTGAGAGTGGAGTGAATTAATTCAAAAATAATAAATCATTAATCAACTGAACAATACAACAATTAACTACAGTGCAGGTCAGTTGCGGTGGAGACCTAGTGGAGAGATAGGTGAAAGGGCAAGATGGACTATCTTTTGTGACTATAGTGATGCATTGATTGCACCACACACACATTGGAGTTGCCAATGAGGATTGCGCAGTCAAGGCAAGGTAGATTCAAATTCATTCGGAGCTATTCTTCAGCAGGGATTGCACAGTGGAGGTAGGCTAGCAGGTGGCAAGAAATCAGTGCATGGATTTGCAAATTTCTTCTTATTAGTGTGTGACGATTGATTTACTGAGAGCTTGATGTACTAAGATTTGTATGATATTGTTAGATGATCTCCATGATACATAATATATGATAGTTGGGGTTTTTAGCTTTAGGTTTTCCCGTTAAACAACTGTGTTATGTGCGATTTTTTTTATTGCTTCATGTGTTTGCAATTGATTTTAATTTCCGCAAAAGATTAAAAGTGGAAGGATTCTGTATTTAGCAAGAAGATAAAATATTATTAGATCAGGAGAATCTAGATATATACTTGCATCTTGTATATAATTTCTACATGGTATCAGAGTAGTGTTAATTCTTGAAGATTGCAATTGTGAAGAATTGTTGAGTTTGTGCTAGTGGAAAATTCAAATTTGCTTCATAAAATTCTTGGTGCGACAGTTGAGTATACATTGAAATGTATTTCAATGGGTTGCGATTGGATTATGCCCTTGATGGTAGCTCGAATTACATAGCCTGGAAGGATAGGATGGAGGTGGTGCTGGAAGATAATGTACTGAAGGAGTTCATCGATAGCGATGTTCCTAAGCCGAGATCTGGCGATGCTGCATTACTTGACGCATGGCAAAAGAAGGTAACAAAGACAAGAAGAATTATGTTGGAAGGTGTGAAGGACCATATTGTGTCCAGCCTTCATGGGAAAGCCACTCCATTTGCAATGTGGAAGGCTTTGACAAATTTGTTCCAAATCAGCATCGACCAGAGGAAGTTGGCGCTGAAAGATAAGCTCAAAAAAAAAAAAAAAAAGGAGATTGGGCCATCTTCACCATGGCACTTTGAAGATTTTGCAACAAATTTCTATTGGACTTTCCAAGGGTACTCTTGTGCAGTTAGATTAGTGCAAGGGATGTACTATGGGTAAGTTTATGAAGACCACCTTCCATGAGAAGGAGAACCGTGCTTCAGTGATCCTGGAGAGAATTCACACAGACGTGTGTGGACCTTTCTCAGTTGCTTCAATAGAAAAAAAAAGGTATTATGTTATATTTTTTTATGACTATTCTCGTAGATGTTCGATCTTCTTCATGCATAAGAAGAGCGAAACATTCTCAAAGTTCTGTGATTTTAAAGCATTGGTGGAGAAGGAGTCAGGGAAGCAAGTGAAAGCTCTACAGAGCGATAATGGTGGTGAATACATATCGGGCGAATTCAAAGAATTCTGTAGCAAAGAAGGAATTCAAAGAGAACTTATAGAACCTCATAACCCACAACAGAATGGGGTCGCAGAGAGGAAGAACATAATGATCGTGGGTGCTGCACAAGCTATTCTTGAGAGGGAGCTACACTTGCATGCAGAGGAGGAAATTCTTGTTCCCAAAGATGAGCCTCTATATGTGGATCAGCCACAGAAGGAGATTCATGGAGTGGAGGAGTCCACTCATGCAGAACCAAACATCAGACAAGGGAGAAAGTGTACCATAGAAGCTGAGAGACTAAATCTTGATGTGGCACAGAATGTAGGAGTCCCTACATCACAGCGCAGAGAGAGACAGTCACCTGACCGATTTACTGAACACACGGCTCTTATGAGCAAGTGTGTCGTGACAGAGCCACTTTATTTTGAAGAAGCAGTGCAGGAGCCCACATGGGTAGATTCCATGGTGGAGGAGTATTACTCCATTGTCAGAAACAATGCTTGGGAGATTGTTCCAAGGCCAGTGGGTAAATCAGTTGTAGGATCAAGATGGATCTACAAGGTAAAGAAAGCTGTTGATGGGAGCATCGAGAAGTATAAGGCAAGATTTGTTGCCCAGGGCTTCTCACATATCGAGGGGATTGATTATGAAGAAACCTTTGCACTTGTCACACAATATTATTCCATAAGGACCATCCTTGCTCGCTCAGCGCAGATGGGTTGGCACATTCATTAGATGGATGTGAACACTGTGTTCCTTAATGGGATCATTGAGGAAGAGGTGTACATTGAGTAGCCTGAAGGATTTGAGATCTACAACAGCGAGTCGCATGTGTGTAGGCTCAAAAGAGCGTTGTATGGGCTAAAGCAAGCACCACGTGCTTGGTACACATGGATTGACAACTATTTCACTGGACTTGGCTTCACCAAGACTGAGGTGGAAGCAAACCTGCACAAAATTGATGTGGAGGGTAAGATTTTAATCATTTTTCTTTATGTTGATGATTTAATACTAATGGGTGATGAGTAGTTTATAAAATCATGCAAGGCAGATCTTGCAAAGGAGTTTGAGATGAAGGATTTAGGCCTCCTTCATTATTTCCTTGGATTTGAAATATGGCAACGGGAAGGTGAAATGTTTGTGTCTCAAGGAAAGTATGCTTGGGAGATACTGGATAAGTTTCACATGCAAGGCTGCAAGCCTATCGACAATCCTCTTCCAGGAAATTAGAGGAAAGAAGATGCTACATCGGCAAAGGTAGTGGATGCCACTGTTTATCAATAGTTGGTGGGTTCTCTCATATGCTATGCGGTGAACCAATTTTCACAAGCGATGGTTAAGCCTACCAAGCTCTTTTGGAAGGCAGGCAAGCATGTCTTGAGATATATTAGGGGCACATCCAAGTATGGCTTATGGTATAGAGAAATGGATGAGGTGAAGTTGCATGGATTCACAGATGCAGATTGGGCAGGCAGCCCAACAGACAGAAAGAGCACATCACGAGGGATTTTTAGTATCAGATCTATGAAAGTTTCTTGGTACAGCAGGAAACAAAGATCCGTGGCACTCAGTTTAGTGGAAGCATAATACATGGCAGCAAATCAAGCTGCATGTGAGGCTATCTGGACGAGGAAGATCCTGGTTGGTTTGCTCGGTTCACATTTAGATCCTACAGTGCTACATTGTGATAATAAGAGTTGCATTAAACTCTTGATTAATCCTGTGTTTCATGATAGATCTAAACATATTGATATCCGGTATCATCATATCAGAGATTGTGTGCAGCGAAAGATCATGTTGCTTCAATACATTCTACAGAAGATCAGGATGCAGATATTCTGATGAAGGCACTCACCAGGAGAAAATTTGAATACCATAGAGGCACGATCGGGGTGAACTTGTTGAGAGGGAGTGTTGAGATTCAACAAGATGATGAGATTAGTGAAAAGGGTTGCCTTCACTAAGTGGGCCTACAGGCTATTTTTGGCACAAGTCTATTTTTAGACACGGTGATCATATTTCAGAAGTTCCAGGATGCTATTTGTGGATGGTTGGTCAAGTTGGAAAAATAGATTAAATTCTATTTTTAGAATATTGGGCGAAGTCTACTTATAGATTGTCGATTTAAAAATAGAAGTGTTGATTATTATTAGCTCTTAATAATAATCCGACAATAAACAACAACTTATTCTCTTGGAGCATTTAATTTCAGTGCACAGATTTGTCAAATCAGTGGGCTGAAGGAATTACGCAATTCCTAGGGTTTACTGGTGGTTCATGCATGGAGGACTTAGTTAGAACTGAAGTGGCAAAGTTATGCCAGAGTTGGAAGAGTAGTTCATGGAGTTGTTATTTAGTTTAACTAAACTCAGTTGAGCTAGTTGTATCTAGTCTAACTAAATGATACACTAGTGAGAGTGGAGTGAATTAATTCACAAATAATAACTCATTAATCAACTGAACAATACAACAGTTAACTATAGTGCATGTTAGTTCCAATGGAGACCCAGTGGAGAGATAGGTGAAAGGGCAAGATGGACTATCTGTTGTGACTATAGTGATGCATTGATTTCACCACACACACATTGGAGTTGCCAATGAGGATTGTGCAGTCAAGGCAAGGTAGATTCGAATTCATTCAGAGCTATTCTTTAGCAGGGATTGCACAGTGGAGGCAGGCTAGCAGGTGGCTAGAAATCGGTGCATGGATTTTCAGATTTCTTCTGATTAGTGTGTGACGATTGATTGTACTGAGAGCTTGATGTACTAAGATTTGTATGAGATTGTTACATGATCTCCATGATACATAATATATGATAGTTGGGGTTTTCAACTTCAGGATTTCTCGTTAAACAAATATGTTATGTGCGATTGTTTTTATTGCTTCATGTGTTTGCAATTGATTTTAATTTATGCAAAAGATTAATAGTGGAAGGATTTTGTATTTAGCAAGATAAAATATTGTTAGATCAGGAGAATCTGGATATATACATGCATCTTGTATATAATTTCTACACTATTGTTGTGCCAAGTAATGGATTTTCTAGTTCCAAATAGGTGTGGAAATTGGATCTGTTGCCTGTGCCAAATAATGGATTCCCTGTTTCTACAATGTGACGATAAAAAAGACAACCTATCTGATCCAATATTCCATTGATAGTGGTTTTATATACTTACGAAGAATCACTTTCCTGTGTATGAATTTATTAGAAATCAACCTCTATAGACTCTTGGTTGTCTAAGCCTTACCAAAGGAATGTATGTTTTCTAAACCCAATCCACCAAATTCCTTTGGTTTAGCTAATGACTGCCACTTAATAAAGGGATTCCCTCTTTTTCTCTCTTACATGTTCACAGAAATTTGAAACAATTCTTCCTAATGAGGCTAATAATGGAAATAAAGGTAACTAAATTTGGATTGTAGCGACAAAACATTGGAATGCTCCAGATAGGTAGAACACCATTGATAACTTGATCTTGTAGGGTGCAGAAAAAAACTTCTCGATTGCTTGGAATAGTGACAAAGCCTCCAAAACCTAGTTGCACTAACAACTATGATGCAGAGGGCATAATTAACAGCAAAGAAGAATTCACAAGGTACTCCAAAAGCATGCAATAGCTTCATATGTCTCTAAAAACCAAGGTGCATGCTCTTGCTTGTCATTTTCAATATCTTTTTCATTTTCTGTTTCCATTCCTTGCTATGACATAATGGTACTATCCATAATAAATGAATTTTTGCTTCAAAAGTAGTCAAAAATACTTTTAATTGTACCATGATCATAGAAATAATTCACCATTGTTGCATTACACTCTCGGTTGCTACATTAAGCAATCCTATATCATCACGATGTCAATTGTGAACTACCCAAACCTTCACAAGAGTCACATAAGACGATCACATTGCAGACACAACCTTATTCATATTGTCAAATTCCAGGAGATCAAGTGACAACCTTTTAATTTTTTGGGTTTGATATGTTTCTCCTACACTTATAGAGCCCCCAAAGTCAACCTCTGATGCATCTGCATGTCGCCCAAGCTGACCAAGACACATTCTTAAAATCCCTTCGATACCATGGTCTGTTTTTTATGGTGATGAAGTCTTGTTTGTATAACAGAAATATATTAGGGTTCAATGGACCAATGAGAAGCAAGCCCATTCCTCATAGATAATGGGTTCACATGTCGAACAACTGAAATTGTGTTAGTGTCATTGCCAACATCTTTACCTACTACATTTGGTGCCAAATTTTCAATTGCAGGTCCTTTTCAACCTCTTTATTCGCATCTACTTTTGAATCACTAACAAGAGGTTTCTACCAAACTATATATTTGTACACCATCCCTACATCCTTCAATATATCTGCATCCCCGGAACCAATTTCAGGCATCATTGTTGTTGTGATTTTCAATAAATGTTTTGAAAAGGATAAAATGCCATCTAGAATTTAAAGTTATCTCAAAAATCATATGTGTTGCACTACCTCAATATCTTTTATCTTTGTTCTAGCCAACAAATCCACGAATTCATTTGCAGGTTTCATGTATTCTCTCAAACTAGTACAACAACCCTTGTAAGAGGAGATGAGTGTTGTGGTGAAAATTTCTTAAATGCAACAACAATATTCTGGCCACCTTGAAATGACAATGGTAAGAGGGATAAATCAAATAGTTGCAACATAGCCTCTATACCCTTTTTCTCAATAAACACCCATGTATCTTTATTATGCAGAATATTCTCTAGGAGACGTGTAGCATTTCTTGTACAATCTGGGAGAAAGCATTCCATGTTTGAAGACAAAATTTCAATAGATGTATCAAACCCTAACTCAGATTTCACCCTCGATGATTCATCTCCATCCACCGAACTAATTGTTTTTTGTTCTAAACCAGTCTCCATGGGAACATGCACAAAAGAGCTGGAAAAGTTTTGCAACAGGGAAGACACTTCAACACCAAATCCAAGTTTTGCAATAGTTTTTAATATTTCAATCAATACATCCACCCCATGCCCCTTCAAATAATGAGCATGTCATATCATCTCATCCAAGGCAGATGATAAGGACCTAAGAGTGTCACCTGCCAAAGCCCGTAAGTAGGCTTTTGATGTAAAAAATTTCACAAAATATCTTAGAGCACCACAATCATTAATAGCTTGAAGTCTGAGGTTATTAAGTCACAAATCATCTAAGCATTGTGGTATCCAATATATTGCATCTGCAAAAGGGAGGACACCAACCATGATGACATCCAAAAATGCATTAGGAAAAACAACGACATCTAGAACATAATAGCAAGTTGGATCTTTGTAAATAAGATCACTTGTGACTATAGTTGCAAGTGAAAAGACCCCACCACCAAAGTCCTTTGAGCTTCTGAATATAGTGCACAAGAAAAATGGAAAAAAATCTCGTCAGATCATATAGTCGTGTAGTATTTCCAGGATCATATGTGCTAAGAGATAGAGCCCAAGGCAAAGCCTTCATAATAAGTCTTCTATGATAAGGAACCAATGTGTCAAGCTGAGAAATTTTCATTTCCTCTGACCTAGCATAATTGTTCAGAGGAGACTTTCTCTTGGAACCTGATTGTGATTCTCCACTATGCTTCCTTTCTCCTCAAAATGGAAAACTTCAAATGTGCTATGGTGTTGTCCAAGGCTCCTAAACCCCAAAACAAGGTTGCAACAGGATAATTATAGTCCATAAAAGCCTCAAGAACATTCACAATAGCTGTTACCAAGTGTATATGTTGTGGATCCAAATATTTTAGAAGAGGGAGCAAATTTGGCACTAAATCCACATACTGTAATGCAGTGAAGCCAAAAGTAGAAGAAACTAGAATTGTTACAATAGAAAGCAGTGTTTCTACTAAAGATATCAAACAATAATATGATCCACTGGAAACTTATTTCCATTGATCTCATGGGTATAATGGATAATTTTGATGCAATATTGATTATAGTTGAGAAGAGAGATATTATTACAAAGGCTTACCAAATCTCCACTCCCAGACCTTCCAAAATAGAGCTGACATTCCAATGTTTATTTTCATTAGATCTTGATGTTTATTGACCAACTCCATAATTGAATCTTTATTAGGGCCGAGAAGGTCATTCTCTTGAGACAAGCACTACCAATTCATCTAATATCAGGTAGTTTCATCTGACATGTATCCCCAAAAGAGGATACCTTTCTTGTTGAATGTGTGAGCATGAAGGTGGGGCAACTATCGAAGGCTATCACCCTATGTCTCCAACTCCAAATGGAGTGCGTGCTAGATCCCAATTTTTCTTTCATGTTCCACCTAGCCAAGCCCACAATTTCTTTCCATGCTAACCAATTACTCTGGGAAATTCAAATAAGTGAACTTGAGACCTGGAATTTGGTGTGCTAAATTTTATTAACCCTAGCAACTCACAAATTTAGTTTCTAGTAAATTTCCTTGTTGTAAATTAATTAAAGTTTCATCTTATTAAATAAAAAGAAATGTTGTAATTTAACAGGTAAATAAAATAAAATCGACGTTATCAAATTGGACACCAATCCCACACATGCATACACAGAAAATATGCACATCAAAATTTGGTGTTCATTAAATAATATCTTATCATACAAGGGTTTCCTTACTGGGAACATGGTCCTTTGTGCAAAATTAAAATCTCCAACAACTATAGAAATTTTTTGGGCACCTGTGCAGGCTGTACTACCTGAATTCTCCTAAGCACCCACACGAATTTCCATTTTCTCAACCTGCAGTGCAACATTTCTGTCACCTATGCGGTTGTTTACACCCCTGCCCATAGCATGTGCAACATTTTACAACTTCCTGTGGCATATGTGACTGATATGCTCACTTTTCACAGCACATGCGGCCCTACTGCAGCACACATGACTGTTTTTAACCCTCCACACAACTCGCTTTTCTCTCTCAAGATGAGTATGGCCTCATTATGCCACTGTTGTTGGCTGATCTACATCTTCTGCTGTGCAAACTTATTGGGAATGATCCTTGCTGCATAAATCACTCTGCTGCAGATTTCAGACCATATACACTTGGATGAAATTCCCTTATCATCCAATCACGTGTCTAGACACTCAAATATGTTCAGAAGTACCTGTCCAGTGCTACTATTATAAACAGGGGGGAGGGATGAAGGAGATAATATCACACAAAGCAAAAACTCCCTCCACTTTCCCCACTTGTTGACACCATACTAGTAAAAACAGAACCTGCCATGGAGCATCACCCTCCAGACCCCTTGAAACTCATATGGTAGCCAAAATAGACACTTGAGTCAGAAGCTTGATCAAACCAAGCCCCCTGACATCCTTAGGGATAGTAAAAAATCCCAAGGGGCCAATGGAAGACCCTTTTATTATTATTATTGAGACCATGGTTACAATATCAAAATCTTCTCTACTATTGATATCGGGCCTTGCTATGCAACCAACAAGACACATAATATATTTACAAGTCTAGTAGGATTGTGCAACCATAGTCAACTTCCTCGTAAAGGTAAGGTCTCGATGATGCTAACAAGAAGTTTCCTTTGTAGTTGTTGAAGTCACCAATTCTACATGGATATTGGAAAAAGATCTAGACTAAAGGGAATACACAAATATCTAACAACTATCCAGGGTGGGGTAAATGTCCAAGCTGAGGGATTATAGTTAGGAAGAGAGTCCAACCACCAGGAAAAAATAGTTTTTTAGTCACTAAACACATCACTTGATGCCAGGTTGATTATGTCTAAACAAGTGTGAGCATCATCAACTAAACTTATATAAATACAATTTGGTATATAAAAGCTAATCTATTAGTGAAAAAAAATTTCTCCATAGTCACAAATCTAGGTCCAAACTCCACGTGAGTCAACATCTGAATAATGAAACTCCAATCCACTCAGTCAAAAGCTTTGTCAAATGAAATTTCAAAGAAAATGGGTTGTTGGCTAGTTTTTGTGCACATTTGAAGGTTTTACATGTTGAAAACATGGTACTGAGATTACTTGTTTGTACACAAAACTTGTGTTATTGTTAGACAACCTTCCATGGAATTGCCTAGATCCTTAGAGTCTTTATTTTAGCCATGATCTTATGTGCCACACTAAGCAATGTAATTGGCATGGATAATTCTAAGGATGTAAAATTATCTTGAAGTTTAAAATGTTGGCGAATTTCCCTAGTCCCTAATATGTGAATTGTAAAATTTTATTGATATGTTTGTAAAATTATACAAAATTATAATAATTTAATATATAGTGTTTATATAATTTTGGCTATTTTTAAGGTAAAATAATTTTATATTGTAAAATTTGGGCGAATCATTTTTACAAAAAAATGGAAATTGGTGAACCTTTTTTTGGGAAAAGACATGGAAAATTAGCCCACCTGCGAATATTAACCCCGAAAATTTTCCATGGTAATTGGATGCCACTCACCAATTGTGTTTGTGGCTTCTTTTTTTGGAATTCGTTTTCCAAATGACAAAAATTGTCACTAATCATGGCTCATGGCCTTGTAAAATTCACAAAAAATGCCATCTAGATTTTATACCTGGAGACTTGCCATTCCTCATGTAGCTAAGCGCTACAAAATCCTCCTCTTTTGAGAAGTCATCGTTCTTCAACCTGCTCTAGTCACCAATAAAAACCTTATGAGGATTGACCCTACAATAAGCATTTCTTGCAGCCACTACATGATCCATCACGGTATAAGGAGAAAAATATTTTGAAATTGCAATTTGAACATACCTCTAATTTCAAATGGAGTGCTGACAAAAGAACCATTTGCATGGAGCAATCCAAGATCATGTTCATTGCCACTTTTCTTTTCAAAAAGTCAAAATAGAATTTTGAGCCCTCATCTCCCTTATGAATCCACTGCACCCTGAAACAAACTCAGGCACCCTTGGAAATATATTCCCCTCTGCTTCACCTCCCTCTGAACCATTATGTCCTACCATGCATCCTCGCCATAGAGGGACACATTATGGAGATTCGCTTCAATAGCAATGCACACCTATTGAAGTCTACCTTGCTGCAACTCCTTTCTACCTTTTGTGGGCCATCATCCTACCCCAAATTCTCATGGATTTGACAATACAACATCTTTGGTTATAGCTTATGATCCAAGTAGATTGAAATGCATTTTTTAATGTTTCTCTAATGGAAGTATGCAATGTCCCTAGGTAATTTTTGGCCTTGGGGCTCAATACTTATCTAGGATTTTCCAATCATGAAAAAAATCATAACAAGAGTGCACATTTATCAACTCATATAATAGTAAGTACCCTTCTATATAATTCACTAATGATATAAGAGATATTTAACAGCCATATGTTTCTTCAGCAAACCACCACAGGTTAGGGCTAACTGCCTAATGAACATTAGACCTATACAACAAATAATCCACCAATATAATTCTGACTGTAATGTCAATATTCAATAGATCAGTATTCCATTCACTAACTCTTACTAGCCTTTGTTGGGGGTTAAGTGATTACTGTTATTTAATTTGTCAACCCGAGGTGCTTAAATAGCTTGTGAAACATCCTAATATTTGTATATTGCTAGAAATTATCTTTCAGTTTAGATAAATCTAACTACAGAATAACAAAAACCAATTCATCTAATCTATGAAATCAAATAATGAAAATGAAATTCAACTAACCTATGAAATTAAGTAACGAAAAGAAAGAAAACAAATTCAAAAGAAAATATAGCATGCAATCACACTTGCATTAATTGAAATTTTAATCTAAGAAAAGAAATTAAAGAAAGCAATTAAAGCATGCAAATGGAAAACTCAATAATTGCATAGGTTAGATATTCGAGCATTTAGAAATATGATAAAATCACCTTCTTGAAATGATATTTAAGAATACCCAATATCACAATTAAATGAGGATCTAAATCTAGAAAACAATGTAAAAGCATGTAAAAGTAAAGCTCAATGATTGCATAGGTTGAACATTCAATCACCCAATTTGGAAGTATGACAAGTCACCTTATTGGCTTGATCTTTTATTCAATTATACAATGAATTGATAGTTTGATCTAAGAAAGTAAATAACAGAATATGAAAGGAAACTAAATAACAGAACATAAAAGTAAAGCTCAATGATTGCATAGGTTTAACATTCAATCACCCAATTTGGAAGTATGACAAGTCACCTTCTTGGATTTATCTTTTATTCAATTATACAATGAATTAATAGTTTGATCTAAGAAAGTAAATAACAGAACATGAAAGGAAACTAAATAACTGTGAGCTGTATTGCCTCAAACTTAATCCAATTGGAAAATAGATAAATCTTTCCTATTGAAATGTTTTTAGAAAAGAAAAGATTACACAAGAATTCTAAAACTAATATTAAGAAAGAAAATAAAATTTAATCTATAAAAGCAAGTAAATCTCACACATTTTACGCAGTTGATCTAAAAGTATGAGAGATGGTAAATCGATATGTTCCATATGTAAGCAAAACCAAATCAAAATGAAGGAACATTCATGAGTAAGGTGCCACAGTCTAATTTTGTATTCAAAGCTTGAGCATAACTCTAATTTTACACATGAATTGATAGGAGAAAGCTTTCCATATTGATACAAAAAGATAAGAAGTTATCTCATTAATGAGAGTCCAAGAATCTCTCCCTATATCTCTAGAGTTACAATCCAAATAGGAATTGATATGCATATGTCTTCTTGGAGTTATAATACAAATAGGAAATGAGACACATATCCTTATGATTCCATGATCTTATTCATCCAAAGTCTAATTTGGCCTTAGGAGGCCACATAAGAGTCTTTTGGAAGCTTCTTTTTGACCTACACATGGCAACAAACTCATTCCACTTGTTAAGTATAAGTATGTGCATATTATTTTCTAATTTTTAACCACAAATTCACTTAAAAATACTAGAAATTAATAAAGTTTGGAAAAACATAAATGTAACCCAATAGTGGTAATGGTAAGGTAAATGTAATGAAATGGAGGTGGAGTGAATGTGATAATATGGAAATATAAGTGAAAATGTAATGGAAGTGAATAAAAATTTCAAGGCCCAACATACCCTCCAACTGAAGCTATTGCATGTCCTCATGCAATCTATTACATTAATTATTTTTTATCCTTTGAGCTTTGGCTTAACTTTTCATGATATCATTTGGTAACTTCGCACTTCTGCAAAGTCTTTTAGTTGAATTGCAACATGGTTGGTTCTTGTGTTTCAACCACATTTTTTTGTTGCATTCAATTTTGATCTTTGAACTTTTCATAATGATAATTTGATTATGTTGCAAAGTATATCTTTATTGGATTGCATCGTGGTTGGTTCTTGTGTGACAACCATGATTGTGTTTGCATCAAGTTATTTTTGAAATACTTTTGAAAAGCCATTGTATGCTCATAATAGTAATGTAATAGTTAATATCTTTTGAAAGTATGTGGGCTTTTGAATGTGATAAGAATGTGGCAAAATGTGAATATGAATGTATCCCCTCCCCAACTGATGGTATTGGAAATTTTATGAAATGAGGAAAATAAGTGTTTTTTCCAAAAATTATCATTCTAGCTTTTCAAAGAATTCTATGGTAAAAAGTTAGAAAATGACATACCTTAACTTACCCTTTGAAAATGGATGAGCTGCATGTGTGGTGGCTGCAAAATTATGATCATAATCTTCTTCATGTGGTTGTACAAGTTATGGATAAAAGAGTTAAGATGCCATCTGATTCTACAGTTGCCATCTGATTTTGTAGCTGTCATCTAATTTTGTTGATGTGATTTGATTCTGCAGCTGTCATCTGATTCTATTGTTGTCAACTGGTTCTATAGCTACCATATGATTCCGCAGCTGCAGAATGGTACTGATCTATTGTAGTTGCATATCTTCTTCATTTGCTTCAAAATGCTGAAAATGATAGTCTTCATGTCTTCAAAACTCATTGGCATAATTCCTGTTATGTGAATAGATGTTCTGATGTCGAACATAGCAAGAAATTGTTGACTTAGTGGTCATTAATTAATGCCACTAGTCAACACGAGAACTCTCACCATTGATGACAGTGAGAGCCAAGATGCCCAAACACATCTTGTTAGGTACGAATAATTTTTTTGTTGTCGAGTACCTAGAAGATTTGATGAACAAGGGACATTAATGTATTCCCATTTTTCGTCAGCAAGAATACTTGCCATTAAGGCATGCAAGTCTCAAGGTGTTTTTGTAAATATTTTAGACTCAAACGACTATGGACTCAATAATTTGCATTGAAGCAAGGTTTATTTGTGAAATGAAAAGGGTAGGAGAAGGAAAATCGAAATGGAAGATGAAAATAGAAAATGACAATGGGTAATAAGCATGTAAGTGAGCTTCTTGCTTTTATTTGTGGGTTAGGAGTAGACAAAGAGTAATGGAAAATGTATGTGAATAAAAATGAACAACTGAATTTTGCTGGGAAAATAACTGTGGCGTGCTTTGAATTTCTTGGTTGGATTTATAATTCAAAAGGGAGGAAAGTTAATGGTCTTGATGGATATGGACATGGACTTGTTCTTATGTTTCTCATGAAATTGGTCCTTTGAAGACCAATTGTGCCGGAGATTTGGTTTCCTTCAATGATCATTTGATCATCCCAAACCTGCCAAAAAAAACTTGACATAAAGAACATAAGTGTGTTAAAAAAGAATTGGCCAGTTCCTCTCTGATTATTATGCAAAAATTTGAATGTCAAATGAAACAGATTAAGTAAAATCAAAAGTGTTATATTCAGTCCAATTCATGATATTGATAACAACCCATTTTTAAGAAATAACCATGAAAAATAAATCAACTCCCTGTTGTCGGATGAGTTCATGCAATGTGCTCAATAATATGATTGTCATCACAAATATTCATTGTGTCCTGCAAGTTAAAGCTTCACAAAAACAATATTATAATTTTTAATGCCAAATATTTAGAAATCATCTAAATATTCTTCCAATTGTTCTGCAAGTCACAATCAAATTGAATCATCATATGTGCTACAAAAGTCAAAAATATTTGAAGCAGTAAAAAAAAAAAAATACTTGCACAAAAAAAATTATTTCAATCAAATTTTGCAAGTATTTTTCGCCTTATAAATTGCTTCAATAAATCGATTGTATATGCAATTTTTTTTTTATTTCTCATATACATATATATATTATTATTATTATTAATGATGAGACACGTGTGTAAAATCAAATTTATTAAATCAAATTGGACTCTTAGACCACATTCCATGTGGAGCAGAGTTTGTTATTCACTTAGATTCTTCTGTTTTCAACTTGCCATGTTTAAACAGTTCAAAACAAATCATTTTTTGCTCACGCAATCTGAAAAATGGAGTTTTGAAGAACCATGAATTTCTCCCAAATGGCTATGAAATCCAGCAAATCAATCATGCTTTACCTAACTCACCCCGTTCCCGAAAAAACCCATGTTTTATTTTTTCCTATTTCACCCTTGTTTTCTTAGAAAATGTGCTTTAAAATTAGGTGTTTTTAACAATTACGCATTTCTGGAAATTTCATTTTTTGGCAATTACTTCTGCAACAAAATAAAATTGTTGTGGTTTGATTTTTTTATTTGCAGGTTTTGATGTGTAATGGCTTGTCTCTCACAGAGAAGTTTAGATCAATCTCCCTCATTCCAATTACTTGCAATGGAATCAACAATCTTCTCTTCATCTGCAGTCTACAATCTTCTCTTCATCAACAGTTTCTTCATGTCATACACTTTCATTGTCTGTCTCTGCAATTAAATCTGCAATCTTCTCTTCATCAACAGTTCTTCATTCGATACACCTTCATTGTCTGTCTCTGCAACTTTTAAACTTGATTTCTAATAACTGCTGCTTGAGGAAGATCGAATATGCAAAAGAGAAGTTTCCTTTTTTCTATTGCAGTGCATGGGTCTTTATGTGGATTGACGACCTGCACATATACATAAGGCCAAGCCAAAGGCTGGCCTCTCGCATATGCGTGGGCCTCCTTTCCATGGGCCAATTTGTATTTTATTTTATTATGTTTTGTTATGTTTTGTTTTTTTTTTTTTTTTAAAGAAAAATTGTGCACATGCAATTCAATAAATCAGAAAAACATTGAGAGGATGAAAAACATTTAAATTTGTAGAACTGATTAAAAAAAAGGATCATGAATCAAACGACGATTTTCAATAGAATTGTAGTTCAATTTCCAACAAAATTTTTAACGAATTTTTGAATTTTAATTTTTAAATTGACTGATCTGATTTTCTGATCTTCCAGGTCACAATGAGGCGTGGGAAGAGAGCATACTAGTCAGTGTCATCAAATACATTCATATTTTCACACACAAATTTTATTTCTGATGGTGATAAAAAAAATGAAGTGATTCTTACTACGTCACTGAAATTTATTCAAAATGAATTAATCAACAAAATAATAAAAAATCTAAAATTATAGCTAAGTTTGGTTTTATTTTTATTTTTCCTATCTTTCTAAAAAAAACTATATATTTTTTTATTTTTAAGTATATTCATGATTTCAATGAAGCCATTTATGGATTAAAATCTTTGAAATATTCATATCCAAACTTGAAAAATATACTTGATTATTTGTAAGGATATGAAAAATCATCTTGATCTTTTGATTTAATACAAGGATCTCTTGAAGAATTGATGAATGTTGTGGCGCAATCACTTTTTGATACCATTCCTCAATATAGTCTTTGGGCTACATTCTAGATCCTCTGTCCATAAATGGTTAGTTAAAAAAACAAAAACAAACAAAATACACTCTAGACTGAAAGTTAGTTCCTATGCACACTTCCCCAGCAACGATGCCAAAATATTGGGGAAAAGTGATTACCTGTCATTTAATTTGTCAACTCGGGGGCTTCGTAATCTTGTGAAGCATGCGTGCACTATATGTGCTAGAAATTATCTTTCAATTTAGATCAATCTAACTATAGAATAACGAAAACCAATTCATCTAATCTATGAATTCAAATAATGAAAATGAAATTCAACTAACCTATGAAATCCAGTAACTAAAAGAAAGAAAACAAATTCAAAAGAAAATATAGCGCGTTATCACACTTGCAGGAATTGAAATTTTAATCTAAGAAATCATTTCAAAGCATGTAAAGAAAAACAACTAAGGTATGTTCAATCACTCCAACATCCAATGTGGAAGTATGATAGAATCAACCTCTTGAGATGATAAGCAACCGATTATACTTTAGTCTTTAAATCTAGGAAAGCAATTAAAGCATGCAAAGGGAAAACTCAATAATTGCATAGGTTAGATATTCGAGCATTTACAAATATGATAAAATCACCTTCTTGAAATGATATTCAAGAATACCCAATTATACAATTGAATGAGGATCTAAAAAACAATGTAAAAGCATGTAAAAGTAAAGCTCAATGATTGCATAGGTTGAACATTCAATCACCCAATTTGCAAGTATGACAAGTCACCCTCTTGGCTTGTCTTTTATTCAATTATACAATGAATTCATAGTTTGATCTAAGAAAGTAAATAACATAACATGAAAGGAAACTAAATAACAGAACATAAAAGTAAAGCTCAGTGATTTCATAGGTTGAACATTCAATCACCCAATTTGGAAGTATGACACGTCATTTTCTTGGCTGGATCTTTTATTCAATTATACAATGAATTGATAGTTTGATATAAGAAAGTAAATAATAAAACATGAAAGGAAACTAAATAATTGTGAGGTTCATTGCCTCAAACTTGATCCAATTGGAAAATAAATAAATCTAACCTTTTGAAATGTTTTTAGAAAATCAAAGATTACACAATCATTCTAAAACTAATACTAAGAAAGCAAATAAACTTTAATCTATAAAAGCAAGTAAATCTCACACATTTTAGGTAGCTGATCTAAAAGTATGAGAGATGGTAAATCGAGATGCTCCATATGTAAGAAAAGCCAAATCAAAATGAAGGAACATTCATGAGTAAGGTGCCACAATCTAATTCCATATTCAAAGCTTGAGCATAACTCCAATTTTACACATGATTTGATAGGAGAAAGCTTCCCCTATTTATACAAAATATGACAAGCTATCTCATTAATGAGAGTCCATGAATCTCTCCCTATATTTCTAGAGTTACAATCCAAATAGGAAGTGATAAGGCACATCTCTTCTTAGAGTTACAATACAAATAGGAAATGAGACACATATCCTTATGATCCCATGATCTTCTCCATCCAAATTCGAATTTTGCCTTAGGAGGCCACATAAGGGTCTTTTGGAAGCTTCTTTTTGACCTACACATGGCAACAAACTCATTCCACTTGTTAGATATAAGTATGTGCATATTATTTTCTAATTTTTAACCACAAATTCACTTTAAAATACTAGGAATTAATAAAGTTTGGAAAAACATAAATGTAACCCAATAGTGGTAATGGTAAGGTAAATGTAATTAAATGGAGGTGGAGCGAAGGTGATAATATGGAAATATAAGTGAAAATGTAATGGAAGTGAATGGCAATTTCAAGGCCCAACAAGCACTATCCAAGTTTAGTTGGTAATAGACTAATTAACAACTCACTGTCTAACTGTGCTGCCTCCAAACTTGTTTGTTATTAGGAAGATCTTGTGACAACCCTTTCTCAGTGGAGTTTCCATCTTTAGTTGCAAAAGTCTCTTAACCTAGTTAAATCGCTGGTTAGATCTTATGACAGTCCTCTTTTGATCCAAATTTCACCTGTAGTTGGAGAGTTGATCCTGTTGCTGCATCACGTCAACAAACTACAGGTTTTGTAGGCCTTCTTGGGATGTTTCTTTATCTAATACCTTGCCTGTAATTGTTGGGGAGTGGTTTCAAAGCTTCATGTGATCATAGACCCCTGAAAGAGATATTCATTGTGGCCCTAAATACACTCATGTCACCCTAAATGCTTCAAACCGGGCCCTAAAAACCACCTAGTAAGCTACTGATCTCATATTTGGTTGAGAACAACCTCGCTACCTCTTGTTTAGATTCAGTGCCTCAGAGATGATCCCCCGCAACCTTACCTTTCCTTAACCAATGGTTCTGAGCTTGGGTGCACCATAGACAGATCACAGAGAGAACATCTTGCTGCCTAGAAAAACCAATGGTGGGTAGGCATCCCACAGAAAGACCTCTATTGTCTTGAATAGGACTTATTGACCAAGAATAACCACTGAGAATGTGTTTCCCTGCTTGCCAAAACGAATCATAGATGCACCAAAATATTATGTTGTAAGGGGTGTAAAGGAGAGAGGGGGGTTAGCTAGGGTGGGATCACCTCCACAAAAACTAATCAAGAGAAGAAAGGGATCTTAAAACTCTCAGAGTTCCAGCTTAAAGAAAACAAAGATAGTCCATTCCAAATCAATGATGAGAAAATGACTATATCTCTTTATTTATAGATTCCTCATGGGGGCCTCTCTTCCTAATTTAATGTGAGAATTTACAAGTGTAGCCTCAATTCTGCATTTTTACTCCAGCTACACCAAAACATTGGATAATGGGTTTCCCCCTTTATCAATGACTATAGCCTATGGGGTTGGATAGGCTACTTCATCCTCCCTTGGGCACTTAGTTAATAGGGAAAATTTTAGAGTAGGTAAGGAAAAGGGTCTAACCTCTATTTCCTTGACACCTATGTACTTAGAGAAGTGGGAAGGCTTGGCTTGATCGATATGTGTGCACATAGAACTGACATTGTTGTAAAATTAATCATTAATCATGTGTTGCAATGAAAAATTAATCATTAGCAGATACTTGCACCACACCATGCTCTAAATTTTGTATACATAAGTGGAAAGCATGGCCCTTATTGTCTTTTCCATATAGTCAAGTGTGTTTGAAGTCTTTAAGATCTCTGTTCATGATTTCTCAAGCAGATATGGGGAAATTTTTAGTTAGTATCCTTGTAGTTGCAGTGACACCATATGGATTATCAACAAGTATGGAACTTGTTTGTCTAATTAATTTAGTCTTTCTCAGCATATTAAGGACAACTTTGGCAAGTTCCTTTCTTTATTTTGAAACCATTGTGAAAGAGAGCCTTTTCACATGTATGAATATTTTTGGGACAAGAACACAAGAAAGTGGCTGTCGTGGCACGCTCTTGTCATTCTGAAAGACTTCAAGAAATTGATTGATTCTACCGCAATATATTGATGATTCCAAAAGAATGTTTGTTCAAGCTAAGTAAATAATCCGGATATTCTTGACTCCATTTGAAAGGATTGGAAATGGTCTCATGAGATACCATTTACATGCACTATTGAACCAAGGGATTCTATGAAAATATCTGACAAATCATTCAGTGGAAATTCATCTCAACAGGGAGTGGAATGTTTGAGACCATGAGTCAAGGTGGCCCTAGAAGTGTCATGATATTGGAAATCCCATCCTTATTTTAAAATTGAAGTACTTATATTGTTGGTTCTTTACAATATTTTGGTGATAATGGATCAATTGCATTTCATTTTTCTAACGAGTGGTTATTGTATGGCATGTTGCAACTTTGAATCTATCTTTCAAAGCCATTAATATTAATCTCTGTTTTAATCTTTAATTTTTTTGTTTCTTGTGTTCATTGGAATAATTCTCCATTTGGGGGCAAATGGATGGTTCGAGAAGCATGTAGAACTGTGGGATGTTATTTGTCTAACAATCCCTTCCTACTTATAGAAGTGACACAGTTGGGAAACATTTCATGAGATGAACACTATGTTGAATTTGGAAGAAATTTTTGTATTTACTATTTAAATCAAGTTTGACTATGAAATTGTTGTCCAACATTGCCATTTTTAGGTAAGATGTGGGCAGTGTTTAAGTTGGGGTCAAGGAGTGTTAACCGTTATTTCTTTTGTAGGCAAGAAACTCTTATTTCACTACTTTTTGGCCCCTAGATGTAAGAATTGTAATTCTTAATGAAATATCTATGCCATTTGCCCCTAAAATATTGTTTTGTAATTGCATGTCCCCTATTTACATATATTTAGCAACAAATGTCGTGGTACTAATTACTATGTAAGTGAAACCCGCATTCAATGGTTTGATAAAAAATGGTATGTATTCATGATCCTTTTTCTTTTCTTCACTTCTACGTTATATTTTATCATCATTTGAAGTGATAAACAAATTTCAACTTGTTGGAAATATAAAAAAAAAGGTCTACATAAAAATAAAATTTGGTTTTGATGGGGATTTGACCCCAATTATAGAGTAATAAATTGTATTATCATTAGCTATACTCATCTACTCTCAATGATGGGATGCTTTTTGTTATTATCTATTAATTTCCCTAGCTTCTCTACCAATAGATCCAACACTTTAAAGTTCTTCTACACTTGTGGGTGCCCCCCAAGGGGTGGTTTAGCTTATTATTTTCCACGTCTTCCTGCATTTCTCAGATCTAGAGGTGCATAACAGCAAGTTACTTTATCGTATACAACCATTTACTAAATTCTATAGCAAGTTATTCACCTCCCAATTTGTAAGGGCTCCTATCACTCAACTTGGTGCTATTCTAAGAGTTATGTCTAGTATTTTGAGTGTCTCTATGCTTGCTGATTTGAATTTTTCTGCAGTCATATTTCATTTCTAGATTTCCTCTCATGAAGACCTTGAAAATACCACTATTTTGGGTGGTAAAACCACCAAATGATTTGGACAAGACCTATCCAGTTATGATCCAAACCAATCCATTTGAAACTAGGCAACCCATAGAGCATCGAAATGCATAAAAACGAAAAAACAAAAAAACTTAAAAATTCACCCCTCTCTTAAAGCCTAATCCTCAAAATTCTAGATCTCTAATTGGATCTGCAATCACTAGAAAAATACTAGAATGTATCAAACCAAAGGAAGGCTTTAACTCTAGCCTTTCTCATAGTTGGAAAATACCTAGCATGGAAGTTGGGTTCAAGCCCATGGGTCAAAATTGGCACAGATGCAATAGTTGGTTGTGGGGACGATGTCTTCCTGCCAGAGACACTTATTGTTCAAATTCCAAAGAGACGTCAATGCATAGTTAATAGAAATGTTGATGTCAATTGAATGACAATTTGGAGATAGGGATGGGTCCAAGCACATGATTTGGGACATGAAGAAAAGAAAGGCCCACATTCGTTTAAGTGATTCCAATGATGAAATTGCTTGCTCCTATAAAATAACAAGCGGACATTATTTAACTAATTTGGGGTATTATCTTGCAATGAAAAAACTAGAAACATCAAAAAATAAATGATGGTTCAGGAAGTTGTGGATGAAGGGAATTTCGTCCTCATTTTCTTTCTACTAATTACTCAACCCAACAATATTGGGTAGACCGTAGAACAAATAATAAACCAATTCCATATTCTCTACCCACTGTGGGAAGAAGAAATATGGCACCTATCATAGGAAGCTTGCCCATTCCAATGAGGAATGTCAAACATTTAGGCCAAAAGAGCTCCAAAAGGAAAAATACTTCCTTTATAAGAATTATAGAGAGGTTGGAGACTTAGAGGTTGATGTCAACAATCCCAACTACATTGACCCACACTTGATGCAAATTCACAAAGATAGCCTTGCCAGCAACAAAGAAAGGCTTTAACTGTAGCCTTTCTCATAGTTGGAAATTACCTAGCATGAATGTTGGGTTCAACCCCATTGGTCAAAATTGGCACAGATGCAATAGTTGGTTGTGGGGACAATGTCTTCCTACCAGAGACACTTATTGTTCAAATTCTAAGGAGACGTCAATGCACACTTAATAGAAATGTTGATGTCAATTGAATGACAATTTGGAGATAGGGATGGGTCCAAGCACAGGATTTGGGACATCAAGAAAAGCAAGGCCCACATTAGTTTAAATGATTCCAATGATGAAATTTCTTGGTCCTATAACAACACAAGTGGACATTATTTAACCAAGTTGGGGTATTATCTTGCAATGCAAAACCTAGAAACATCAACAAATAAATGGTGGTTCAAGAAGCTGTGTATGAAGGGAATTTCATCCTCATTTTCTTTCTACTAATTACTCAACCCAAAAATATTTGGTAGACCGTAGAACAAATAATAAACCAATTCCATATCCTCTACCCACTGTGGGAAGAAGAAATATGGCACCTATCATAGGAAGCTTGCCCATTCCAATGAGGAATGTCAAATATTTAGGGAAAAAGAGCTCCAAAAGGAAAAATACTTCCTTTATAAGAATTATTGAGAGGTTGGAGGCTTAGAGGTTGATGTCAAAAATCCCAGCTACATTTACCCACACTTGATGCAAATGCACAAAGATAGCCTTGCTAGCAACAAGGAAGCTCATTGTACATAGAATTGTCAAATCAAGCACAAACTAGCATATATGGTCATTGATAATGGAAACCAAAATAATATTTTCTTGCTTCAATTGGAAAAGGAACTTAAGTTAGCAACCTCAACTCATCCCAAATCACATTACCTTTGATGGGTCAAAGATGCACATTAGCTTGTGCTAATCAGTTGAAAATAGATCAAACTATCACCTAAAAGATGGCAAGGTTTTTCCCAATATATTATATGTTCTTACAAAAAAATATGAGAAGACTTATGAAAATAAGATTATGATAACATGTTTAACTCTGGGAAAATTTTAGGGGCTAATATTCACAGGTGGGCTAATTTTCCATGCTTTTTCCAAAAAAAAGATTCTCCTTTTTCCATTTATTTCAAAATTAATTCGCCCAAATTTTATAGTATAGAATTATTTTACCCTATAGTTCCATTTGAAATATGGGCTATCGAAACCTCACCAAGACCCTTTAAACATCATTATGTCCAAAGGATTGTTGGAACTAAACATAGCAGAGGAATGGGGTTATCCGAAAGAAGACATCCTAGATTGACAAGGAGATCAACTATTAGCTTCTAACCCCAAAATTACTGTAGATAATGAGAAATCCATCACTAAAACAATATGGATCTTTGTAAATGACAAGGCATCTATTTCAGATTTCAAAGAAAATTCAAGTAAAAAATGATTGTTATAAAGACCACTACATAGATTTAGAAGCCTTTGATGATGAAAGCCCTGCTTTCCATTTTTCACCAGTGTATAGACCAACTGCAGTGCTTAGACTATGATGATAGGGATGTGCAAATTTTTTCTCACTTTTGACTAGACAAAGAATCATGCAACAAATATGATGAAGCCGTAAACACATCCAATCATAATATATTTGGAGATGATTTAAAACTTGAACACACTTCTCAGGTTAGAGAAGTGTATTTTGATCAACAGAAAGTGAGATAAGATACGATAAGCTTATTTTATATATTGAACGAATGACAATAAATAGGTCAACAGAAGTGAAAGATACAACTAGTACCAGTACAATGTGGGAGTGAAAATGCAACTCATAGAAAATGCCAAAGCTAAATCTAGGGGAAAATGAAGCAAAGAAGAATACAATAATAGGACATCCTTATAAACATGTATATAAAAAGATCATGTAGAAGGCTAAGTGAGGGTAATAAAGCTATGGGCATTCCTAGAAACACATTTTGTAGCTCAAAATTTCATTCTAAGTCTGATTAAAACATAAATATAACACCTACGCTGCATTTTGATGTCGATGATGAGTGTGGTAGAGATAAAGAGAGGTCTATTCCTAAGACATATTGTGAAGTGAAAACAGTGGGATGCTTCAGTCTAGCTAGTACTCATTTTGAGGTAGTGTTAATGACCACCCTGTTGAAGAAGACAAAGAAAAATTTCCTACAATTTTTTTGGCCTGCTCAGCTGGCTTGTTGCACTTGGAAATTTCTCTTCATTTGATTCACCCTTGAAAACAATCCATATTTCCAAACGATTGATAGTGTGAGAAAAGGTCCTAAATGCAGAGAAAGGAATATCAGTAGGAGGGTAGGAAACAACTTTATACCAATCTTGCAATCACCCAAGAAGACTTAGCACGTGATGACAGGGGTATTATGCCATGCCTTTTTTATACACTGAAAATTTGAAATTCAACCAACATATGACAAAATCTTGAGCACAGATGGAGACAATGGACCTGACTATAGTTCTAGTTTCTCTGAGAATGAGAGTAATAATAAACTCATTAATGAAGGTAATCTTGAAGATCCCTTAATGTTCAAGAGACCAACACTCCTATATGTGATTTTGAATATGGTAAAAAGTTTGGCGCCCATAATGATTTGCATCTCCAATCAACATTACCTATTAAGTTTGAATAGAACAGTGCAAGATCCTATATTTTTTTCTTTCACAACCATCCTACATATGACATGGATTCTAATGAGGAAGAAAATAACATTGATCATATCATCAAGTCATTTTGTGAACCATATGAGACAAAGGCAGAAAGGTCAATTCCATTTTTTGAAGGCATCGTTATTGAAGATGAATAGTCTTGTCATATTGGAAGAACTAACCAATATCCAGGCATACAAGAGGACGTTTGCAAACCCATATTTGATTTACATAGTGAGAAGAATCATTTCCAATATTTTATCTTATTGTTCATAGTTATGATAATTGATCTTCAAAGGAGGTTGTTCTCCTACTACAAATTATATTAGGGTAGCTTTAATTTTGCATACAAAACAACCCCCTGTCAGCAACATTGATGTTCATGGCCAGCATAAAAATGTTCCTTTGTTTGATCCATAAACATTGGAACTAAAGTCTCAGTATTTCCTTCGACCATAATGACCCAAGGAGACCATATCTTTATAATAATGGAGAGCCAAATATGGATCTCCCTCCCAACTCAAGGTAGAGTCTCAAAGGGCCCAAAATATACCCTCGACACCAAATTATTTTGTGGGTTGTTCCCTAGTATTAGAAATGAGTTAGAGTTTATTCTATTTCATCCTCGGAAAATTTTATGCAAATTGGTTCAAGATTGAAACCAAGTTACAGAAGACCATTCAATTCTTTTAGATGAAGGGAATTTTTTCCTCATTTTATTTCTACTAATTACTTAGCCCAACAATATTGGGTAGAAAAACGGAGAAACCAATTCCATATCCTCTACCCACTATGGGAAGAAGAAATATGGCACCTATCATAGGAAGCTTGCCCATTCCAATGAGGAATGTCAAACATTTATGCCAAAAGAGCCCCAAAAGGAAAAATACTTCCTTTATAAGAATTATTGAGAGGTTGGAGACTTAGAGGTTGATGTCAACAATCCCAGCTACATTGAACCACACTTGATGCTAATTCCCAAAGATATCCTTTCCAACAACAAGGAAGCTCTTTGTACATAGAATTGTCAAATCAAGAACAAACTAGCATATATGGTCATTGATAATGGTAGCCAAAATAACCTTTTCTTGCTTCAATTGGAAAAGGAACTTAAGCTACCAACCTCAACTCATCCCAACTCACATTACCTTGGATGGGTCAAATATGCTCATTAGCTTGTGCTAATTTGTTGAAGATATATCAAATTGTTACTAAAAGATGGCATTATTTTTCCCAATATCTTATATGTTATTACAAACAAAGATGAGAAGACTTTCGAAAATAAGATGATGATAACAAGTGTAGCTAATTGCATGTGTAAGTAATATAAATGGCATTTAAAAAATAAAAGGAAGACTACAAAAGAGGAATGCCACATATTCATATATATTGTAGTACATAAAATCCAAAATATAATGAAGTCAATTGTTGGAGAAATCAATGGGGTCATCTGTAGTTGTTTGTCTCCTAAACACGAGATTTGCAATTAGATGTTTACAAATACACCGTGATACATTCCCACTTTCCACTTGTCACCTAGTATTATTCTCACCTCTTCATCCTTGCTTACAAGCAATTTTTCCCTAAATTAGGAAAATGGAAACCAATATGTCTTCCCTCACAAGGAAGCCACATGTTTGGCATTGAAATGGGTGGTTGCGATATTTCTTTGGGTGATGAATGTGTAAGAACACTAGGACCTATCACCATGGATTTCTTGGAATTATATGTGAGTTTTCAAGAGAATGGAAATTCCTACATGCTCAAAGGTTCCAAACAAACCATTAGAGAAATAATCAACTACCATTGTATGGAAAAGCTTCTGAAAAAGGGCCATTGTTTGAAAATGGGGGATATGTGAAATGTGAGGGAAGACATACTGGTTTCCATTTTTCTAATTGAATAGGTGAAAGACTCTAACTATTTTCTATACTTCCTCATGGCTGACATGCTATAGGTGTTTTTAATGGGATCATTGGGTCCATCAAAGAGGTTGGCCAAATTTTAGCTAAACATAATCAATGTACCAAAAGAAATTGTTAAGAGGGGCCACAAGTAATGGTATGAGCTGGTCCACAAAAATATAAAAATTAGTTACTGTAAATTGACACCACAAAAATCAATGTTGCATAAGGATTTTAGTCATTGATATCTCTATAATACATTAGAATAGGATTAATTGTCCCTTATGTGTTCCAGATTACACATATGAAATTAAAGTTATTTTGAATGCCTTTCAAGAGGTTTGTGGGAAACGATCTAGCTTAGTAGTCAAGAGGGTAGGTAGAGCCCTTTTCTACGGCCTCGAAAGGGAAGGAGCAATTTCCATAATCATGGTCACACCGAAAAAAAATATTTGGCAGGTAATGAGAAATTCAACTCCTATCAATGGCTGGAAGGCAGGGATAACAGTATACTCAAATGAGATGTATGTTGATTTAATTATTATGCATATCATTACAAAGTCAGGAGATTAGTGTGAAAGAAGAGAGAGAGACTAGTTATCTATCTCTCAAGAAGGAATAGCTTTATTTTGATTTTTTTATTATGTAAATAATTATATAATCATGATATTAGTGCGAAACAAGGGAGAGGCAAGTTATCTATCTATCGTGAGTAGAGAAAGAAGAAAGGGATAGGAGTGTATAGAGCCTAACCGATCACCCCTATATAAAGATTAAGCAATCAAAATAGGATAAAGGAGTGAAACACCCCTACTATTATTATTGAAGCCTTTCCCTCTTGATTATTCAACATCGTACATTCGTTATCCATTTGGATGTGTTCCATTTCTACATATTAACTCGTATGTCACATGAAGGGATAAGAGCGGGCAGAATCTCTGTCAAATAAGAGGGTACACTATTTCTTGATATAGAAACATGATTTCGATTCCTCCTCTGAAAGTACAATCTGCCAAGTAATTTTATTTATAGTATCTATACATAATTTTGATCAGCCATTCAATTCAATGGGATGTGCCTCACTTTGGTCCCACTTGGATTGATCGGTTGGAAAAACTCTAAATTGATCTAATCAATTTAGATCCATCAAAAGGAATACTGCATCCTGAATTTATCTATCCAATATATTTATGTTCAAACTCATACCAGCTTCTCCTCATAGCATAATTGACCTTACACCCATTGCAATACATGGTCTAACTGGGTTCCTAAAGCAACTTTTCTCTATTCACTATTCTCTCGCAGTCCAGAGCTATTCTCACCAATCCAGAAGCCATTTCCTTTACCAGAGAATTTTTTAGAGCCGCAAGTTCTAGAAGCATCACAGGGTTGCGCCTTGGATCTTCCTGAACTACGAAATGCACATGCCCTCTTTTGTAATCGAACAGTGTTCCAGTCACACGGCTTCCAAGAGAGGCACTCAAATCCTTATGGTTATCAAAATTCATACTGGGACAAGAAGTGTGTTGAAACAAGGACTAAATTAATAGCCCTAATTACATAGCGTGCAATGTTGAAAACCAAATTATTTATTTTATTGGATTGAGCATACCCATTGGGGGGTTTCTTAGATAAATTACCTGGATGCCTATGATATGCTCAAATTTCTCCCACTGAAAGAGGATTTACCGTGTTAAGCTTGCGGCTTAAGAACAAGCATTGGTTGTGGCTGTATAAGTAAATCCACTAATAAATATTGGTTAGGGAGCGAGATCTGAATTAAGGATGAGAGAACGTGAATGAACCGAGTATAGACTAAAATAAAGAAAACTCTCCTTCCTATACAATGCCAGTAGATTCTGTTGAATCTCAAGTGCTGCTAAAGTCACAACCTATTGCATTTTTATTTTATTTTATTTTGTGCATCAAATTGATTGACTTCGATTGGTGAATTTCAATTTCTTGCTTGGTTTTCACATTATCAGTGGCACTAAATTCCATCCAACAACATTCATACAATTATACAATTTGTTTAAGTCCTAAACCAAAAGAAGAGAAAAATAATATCACGAAAATGAAACCCTTTATAATGCTCATACAAACAGGTAAATAAAGAGAGTTTTCTAGAAAAGGTGGTCATCTTTCTCATGAGACCTCGCCCTCCACACCCCCCCCCCCACTTCACCATTTTTGGCAATTATTCATGACTCAGTAAATAGTGTGGTCTTAAAGTAAGAGCATAAGCATTAAATTAGTATGAGCTTTGACTTCTGCTAGAGTTAAAATTAACATATTGTTATGTGCAAATTGACATTAGGCTTATTTCCCATTGTAACACTCATTGCACAAGGTTGATTGAATTGTAGTAAAAGCCGAAGGACAGAATAGTCAATATACCACATATCATCAAACAACTCTCCAATTTTGATTTTATGAGTTCTCGTTTGGAGATGAAACTTGAAGTCCCATCAAGCAAACTCCCTTGCTCATAGACAACATAGAACACAACAAAATTTTTACCAACATACATTGCAGCTTACTAGCAAAATGCTGAGTTAGTAAGTCTCAATTCAAAATCCAAATTTAAACCCTCCCACTTTTGGATCAATAACACACCCCCAAAAGGACGCATATTTCTTTCTTGTTTTCTTCTCTTCCTCTTTGTGTTTTAGCTCTTCAATGGAACCTAGATTAAGAGTCTCATATATTTTCTAAATTTATCATACAAATTGACTCAATCTGTTGTCTCAGACATTATTTCCTTTGAATTGGGCCTACTAAGGAAATCCATAACATTCAACAAATTTCTCATGCTAACATAATTTTGTTAGCATCCTCCTGATTGATAACTAAATGCCACCATCCATTAGGCACAAAAATCACCTCCCCAACCCTACAAATGCATTCAATGGGCCTCTTCTTCTACTGCTTAGTATGCCCAAACAAATTCATGAACCACTTGATTATCGACACCAGAGACACAATCTTAGCACCATCTGCACTAGGATAAACACCTCGGGGGATCACATCTGGAGGAAATAGTATCCATTTCTTGGAGCCTTTTATGACTACATTCCATGCAAAAGTGTTATTTGGGTTTATAATAAAGGAAGACCTTGATCTAGCTGGACCTACAATCATCCACATGTAATCTGGTCTCTCCTTCCTGAGTAATGAAAATAGATCTTCTCTAAAATAAACAGGGACTTCAAAATCCGATGCCAGGACTGGCACTTTGTCTCCAAATTTAGGGCCAAATAGATAAAGGGGGCACTCTTTTTTGATAGAATCAACATAGACAAAGTAGTCTTTGAGCTTCATTTCAACAGGACCTACAACAAATTACACGTCTCCAACAACTTCACACAGGTAGCCTTTGTCCCACTTCTTCATTGCAGGGCAGTTGGCCAATGCATCATTGCTCAGAATATCTGGCTTGTTGGGATCCAAATAACAAGTTATGAACTCCGAGGGACAAATTTTTTCTGCAATCCACACTATACCTCAAGACATTCGCATTTCATCTCTAAACTATCTAAACTAGCACACAACAAACTTTTGAAATACGTAATCCAAATAGAAATAATTGACCTTCAATGGCACCTGAGGGAGGACATTCATGGGCCAATGTGTAGCGATGTATGTGGATTTCCAGCAGCCTTTGAAGGAAAATTTTTCGTTAACCTGATCGAGGACCAAAGCCCTCTAGAGGGGATTTTGATTGTTGTGAAGAAAAATCTGCAGTTAAGCTGATCCAGGACCAAAGCCCTCCAGAGGGGATCTTGATTGCTGAAAATGTAAAGGATCTTGCTTGCTTAAAACGTAATAGCTCTGGAGATTTTGTGTTTTGAGGGAGAAATTTTTCGTATCATGATATTTAGTGAACATAGTGATTTTAGATTTCTCGGGAAATTAATTTTAATGGGCCTATTTAGATTTTTAAAATATAATTGAACATTAGATTGATATTTAGTGAACATAGTAATTTTATACTTCTCGGGAAATTAATATTAATGGACCTATTTTAGATTTTTAAAATATAACTGAACATTAGATTTTAACAATTTGTCAATTGTTAGCGGGAAGTTAAATTTTAATGGGTTGATTTTAGAGTAATTCAAGATTATATTTTAAAATTTTGTTATTGTTATAGTATCATATGTTGATATGGTATTTTATGTTATTATTTAAGGTTATGTTTTTTTATTTATTCAATTGTTAGTAGGAAGTTAAATTTTAATGGGTTGATTTTAGATTTTAGAGTAACTCAAGATTAGATTTTAATATTTTGTCAATTGTTATAGTATTTTATTTTGTTATGGTATTTCATGTCGCTATTTAAGGTTTTTTTTTTTCATTTAAGTGGAGGTCCCTTGATATAGAGATTATATAACTAAGGTTGTTGAAGGTTTATAGAGTGATAATTTTGGTTGAAGAGTATTTTATTTTGAAAAATATCTTCACGATACATCACATGAGAGTATAAAAGACCTCCCTTGTTGGTCAATAATTGTCATTGATGGAATATAAGCTCTCTTGATGAGCTCTCTTAATGGAAGATAGATAGATGATGCACTATGACATATGATGGCATGGAAGACACACCATTATGAGGAAGCTCTAATGATCTCTTACTGTCCCAATCACCTTTTGCACTAAAATTTTATGAAACAGTCACAAAGAAAAATAAATTTAGACACCTTGGAGGCATCCTTTCACAATGAATCCTAGACCATATTAAAGAGGCTTTTTCCCTCTTTTCAACAAGCTCTTACTTGCCCCGAAACTCCCATTAGTTTGTGAGAAACTGAATTTTTAAGATAAAAAAAAATATATTTACAGTCAAGCCGACCTATTAAAAATATATTTACAGTCAAGCCGAACTATGCAGTCATATAATGTCAGCCTTTCTTCCAATGGATGTGTCTCTTCATAGGGACAAACTACTATATATATAAATCTGCATTCATCCATTTCAGAGTCATCAATTTTTTCGGTGAAGATAATTCAGTGTAGATCACAGCAAGGGTAGTTCACAACTCGTGAACTGAGGAGACTGAGGAAGTGATAGCCACCTATGGAGTTCATTTAAAAGCTTGGATTGCAGTCCTGTGGAAGAATTACAGTCTCTGTCCTAATCTCTGTGGAGCTCGGATTGAGAAATTGCTGATCTGTGTAGCTTGGACTAGAACAGTGGAAAGCCACCTATGAGAAATGAACCAATGGTTTACCTTAAAGACAATAATTCGTATCTGAAGCTTGAAGGGTTGGAATTGTAGACTGAGAAGTGTAACTTGTGATCATTAGGTCAAGAATAGTCACACACTTCGGACCTATGGAATGAAGTAACTGGAATAGGATCTTGACCTGTGAACAATTGGTACTATACAGGAAAGTTCAGATTGCTAAAGAACTACAATACTTCGGACCTCAGTCCTGTAGGAGCTCAGTTATGTAACATTCTTGACAGAAAAAATATCGATGCAGTGAATATTTTGTGAAGGATTAAATATCAGATCATGTGGTAAACAAAACACAGATCTCATCACAGCTCGAACTGTGGACTATCCTTTATGAACTCGGAGCTATAAACATAATCTCGGATATATTGCTGTTGACTGTGGAGGAAACATAACTTCGGACCTGGCTGTGGAGAGGGCTACAAGGATATCACTGAGATACAGTCCGGCACCTTGAAGCAACTGTGTTGGAGATCATCAAGGCATAAGTAGAAAATAGTGGAGGTTTGAAAGTTGAAGAACTTTGGACAGTCAAACTCAAGTTGTTGGATTCCAGTATTCTATTGAAGAAATTCAAGTAATTACACCATTTATTTATTATCAAAATAAGACTAAAGGAATGGTGTCCTAGGGGTTGGTGCCCCTAAACACAAGGTTGGTGCCTTGAGAAGATAGGGTCGAAGCCCTAGAGGTTGGAGCCTCATCAATGTCCAAGTTGGTGCTTGGCAACAGGTTGGTGCCCTTCACTCATATATTGTATACTATTATTAAAAAAAAAGGGATTGAAGTTCTAATTAATCCTTAATATCATTATTACACACCTCCCTGTTTTTAATTGTGAAGAATATAACTGGCAATAATTAACAATTGAAAAGAAATACCAATTCACCCCCCTCTCAGTATTTCCAACAATTGGTTTCAGAGTCATCTTCTTCAATATCAGCCTAACAGCTGGAAGAAGGATTCTTAGGCACAATGAAGAACATGGAAGCAACAGGGAAACTACCTATCTTTAATGGAACGAATTTTGGTTTTTGGAAAAGGAGGACGTCCTACTATCTAATGTCTCTTGGTCCTGAAGTATGGCACTCCGTTCTGGATGGGTACAAGGCTCCCGCAAATCTTCCAACTGATCAAGATGAAATAAGAGCTGACATTGCTAATGCCAAAGCTTTAAATTCCATCACTAGTGGAATTACCTATTCCGAATTTACGAAATTCATGAACTGTGACTCAGCTAAAGAAGTATGGGATAAGTTGGTTTCTCTATATGATGGCAACTCCAAAGACAAGAAGGAAAATCTTCAAACCTATAGAAGACAATTCGAGAGTCTGAAAATGGATGATGAAGAAGATATTGCATCATATTTCCTTCGAGTAGCTAAAGTGGTTAACTCTCTTAGAGGACTAGGAGAAAATATTGAAGAAAGCACCATTGTTCAAAAAATCCTGAGATCGCTTCCTAACAGATTTGACTCCAAAGTAAGTGCCATAGAAGAAATGAAGGATCTAGATACTCTCAAGATGGATGAACTCCATGGAATTCTCATTGCCTATGAGATGAGGAAAGGGAGTCCAAATTTCAAAGAAGCAGCCTTCAAAGCCTCAAGATCTACAAAAGAAGGAAAAGGATGGAATTACAACAACGATGAATCTGATACTGAAAATGAATTAGCTCAATTTGTACAAAGACTAAAAAGAGGATCCAAGCTAAAAGGCAAGTACCCTCTTATTTGTTTCAATTGTGGAAGAAGAGGTCATTACGTTGCAAAATGTCCCCATAAACATGATAGTGATGATGAAAAGAACTCTAAAAGGATGATGTACAAAAATAAAGGGTTTAATAAAAAGAAATTCTTCTCCAAACAAGATGAGTCCAATGAAGATGAATTTGTAGTCATCAAAAAGAAATCAACCAGAAATATGCATCATCACAAAGAAAGATATGATGAATCAGATGAGGAAAGTGATTATGTTGGAAGCAAAGAAACATTATTCATGGCATTTACAAATGATGATGACTTACTACTAGAAGATGAAAGAAACATGGACATTTTGTTGATGAATGCCATTGAAGAAAATGAGAATCTACAAAAGAAGATAATTTTTCTCAAAATAGAAAGAGAGGAAGCAAAAAGAAGGGAAGACTTCTTGAACATCAAGTTAAAAGAGAAGGATGATATCTGTGAAAAACGTGAAGCTGAAATAGTGTCCCTAAGAAATGAATTAGAGAAAATCAAAAGGAGTTGGCAAAGCTCTCTAGCTCTTGACAACATTCTTAACACTCAAAGACCTCAACATGAGAAGTCTGGAATTGGTTTCAAAGGAGAATCATCAAGTACGAAGAATAATGCCTGAAGTTATGCTGATGTACTCTCTTGCCATCCAAAAGAAGAAAAATCATCTCAAGAAAAAGGTCACATCTCAAAACCAAGATTTCAAAGAGAAATTTCAAGGACGGATGTTGATTCAAGCTATGGATACTACAATAGGCATCAAACTATTTTTCTTGGACATTGTTACAATTGTAAAAAATTTAGGCATCAAGCTAAGCATTGCAAGGCTCATAAGAATGAAGTACCAAGATTGAATAATCAACCAAACCAACTGCGTGGGCCTAAAGAGCAAGAACAAATCAAAACTTACAATTCCTTTGATCCTTTGGCTAAGTTTGATCTGTCTTTCTCATTATGTGATGATTATGATCATAATGTGTTAGCTCCCTGTAATCAGCAAGATTGGCAAAGTCTGACAACAGGGAGAACACTGTTTCAACCACTTTGGGATTCTAGGATCTAGCCCTCCTAAATCCGGAGAGGGATCTCTCCAATAAGTGTAAAGATGGATTTATCATTGAGGTTTTGGGTAATGATATTAGGCTAGTTATGAAGGCCGAGGTTGTTTTTTTGTTTTGGATGGTTGAGCATGATTATTATTTGAGTGGAAAGTCCTAAATGGAAAGAGTTTCAAAGGTGAGAAGTTGCAAGCAAATAAAACAAGCTTTGGCTAAACAGATGGATAATTGCAGGTTTTAGTCCATTGGGCTATGGAGTCGTAATAGGGTTTTAATTGAAACAATCAGGTTCAAGAGTGGTCTATGGGGCAAGTCATCTATGTCTAAGGATCTATTTAAAGTTGATTTATGGAATGAAATGATACACAAGGAGGGGAATTAAACAAATGAATAACAAAGAGCAGCCCAAGATCTGGTAGGTACTTTGAAACTAGCCAGCTTTTGACATACACTTAAGAAGGACATAAAAGCAATCCAGGATCTGGTAAGTACTTCGAAACTAGCCAGCCTTTGATACACTTTCAAATAGAAAGCATTTAAAACACTAGGGAAACACAAATGATAACAAAGAATGGTCTAAGATCTGGTAAGTGCTTTGAAACTAGCCAGCTTTCAACACATTCCTAGGGAAACTTTCAGTCAGTCTTTTGGGATAAAACTAGGACCAGGGCTCACCATATATTCCTTAGTTCATCTCTACTTAACATGAAATGAAAATAACTTTCAAGAATAACAATTATCTAAGACAGGAGGACGAGGGAATGCCAGCATTCCTACTGCTTGAAATAAATTAAATCATTCCTAAATAACACGAATTAGAAGAAAACATTCAGATAAAGCTTATTAGTCAGAGAAGGGTACTGATATACAGTAAATCCTAACTCTATGCTTGTTGTTCTTTATCATAGAAGATGAAAAAAGTGGAAACATAAATAAAATAACAATTTACGATAAGAAATAACATCACCGTTGACATAGACCGGGATCCCATAAATCAACTTGTATTGATGCTTCAAACCAGTTACAACTTTAAGTCCAGTGTTTCAGGTTAGAAATCATCTTCACTTCTCAGCCTAACTATTGTATCACAAGCAGAGCTTCAAGAGCCTTTTAACACTATTTACAATCAGAAATTTCAAGCACAAGTATATTTCAAAGTTCTGCAACCAACATTTTCTCATCTTTTACAGAAGTATTTGTAGAAGAAATGAGGAGGTGGGAGGGGATAAAAGATCTCCCAGGTCAATTAATACAGAGTTAATAGCTTCTCGGCCTTTGAGGGGCTTAATGGAGAAGAGTACAGATATTTCACTGTATTAATTGATTTACATTTAAGATTTAAGCTCGGTGGGAGATTTTGTTGACTTTTAAGGCTCTGTGTCATGTTGTAGTAACTCTACTGATATTTTTGCATTAAGTTCTTTGGCAGAATTAACTATTTGGTTGCACTGAGGAAAATTTATTCTTTCTAATCAATAACTTTGGCCTCTATTTGAATGCTTTGAGGCAACAAGTGGCTTTGTGGTAGCTGAGAGGAATCAATTGGCCTCTATTGTGGCGGTGGAGGCCTTTCTGTCTGATAAACACTCATGATTTTATTTTAACTGTGTTTTAATTTGGAGGATTAGGCTTTTGATAATCAATCGTAGCCATAATCCCCCAATACTATCTTCAATCCTCTATTCTGCTGTATTTTTTCTTCGACATTGATACTCTTTTGTTTTTATTTCATTCTGTGTTTCTTGTTGATGTGCAGGGTCGCACAGGGCTCATATGGCATCAATGCCCATGAAGCATTGATGAAATGTGACGTAGAACCCTTTGTATGGCTTCTCTTTAAGTAAACAAATATTTGAGGATCGTCACCCTCGGCTTTATCATTTCTCTTTAAAATATTTTGAAATTCATTTGAACCTGCAAAAAACACACAACTATTATGAAATCCTGCGTTTATTGGGTAAACTGCTTCAGAAGGTGTGGGGAGAGAGCGTGGCCATTGGATGGCATCATCCAACGATGGAGATATGTTTGCAGAGGTTAAAAGAAGAACAGAGGAAGAAATAAGTCGGAGCCGTTGATCGCATAGAGATCAACGGTGGGGATCAATTGTGATCATACAAAGTGAATGAGTCACTTTATAAAGAAATGGCAAAAATTTGATGATATAAGGTTAAAAACCTTTGTTCGGAGGAAAATATGGTTAAAAGTGAAGTTGGGTTTCGGGATGAATACGAGCTGTCAGATGAGATCCACACAACAAGATCAACGGTGGATATTTGCGTTGAAAACCTTTTGGTAGAGGCGGAGGGTGATATGTAAATGAAGGTTTAGATCCGAACCGTTGATCTGCAGAGATCAACGGTGTAGGGCGCACACGATAACACGTAAGAGAAAAGAGGGAAAGTGGTTTCGGGGATGAAAACCACTGTTTTCACGCGGAAAAAAGGTGGGTAGGCAGTTTTTCCTTTTGGAATGCAATATGCGTCCCCGCTCGACACGTGGCACCAGAAAACTGCCCATTTCGCGTGGCCTTTGGGAAATTAACCATCGTGCTGAAAACTACACGATATAGAATGTGGGCCATCAGATCTGGGGCCTTAGATCTGATGGTAGAGAACGGCGCGATATGGGATAAATGCGCGGGCGGTAAGAAGATGGGTGGTTTCAATCTGGGCCGTTGGATCTAAGATTTGAACGACGGAGATTGCATCTGAGGATCGAATTAAATAATACAAGGGCGGAAGAAGGGTTGATGAGTACCGTTGATCTGCAGAGATCAACGGCTGCGATTTTCCAAAAAAAATTATGAAGCAGGGCGTATAAAATATAACCAAAGTTGGAGGATCGATCTGGACCGTCTGATATGGACACGTGGACGGCCCAGATGCAATCGGGGCTCGAAAATCGGCGGGGCAAAGAATTTGGAGTGTGACGGAGCGATTGAGCGCTAGCCGTTGATCTGAGGATCAAATCAACAGTGGGGAGTGAATCAGAGGATTTTGAAGGCGGAGAAAGGCTAGTAATCGGAGCAAATGTGGGCCGTTGGATGTGGGAAGGCGAGGAGGAGATCAACGGTCCAAGATAGATCGGGGAATGACCAATCGGAGGGGACAAAAAAGTGAGCCCGATAGAACATGCGATGTGATTATGTGCAGGCCATTTGATCGGCTCAGGATCAATGGTCGATATCGTTTTGAAACTCACACCGGCGGAAACCCTTTATAATATATGAAAACCCAAAATTTTAATAAAAACAAAGGTTTTATGCATCGGGGCAGAATATATATATATGTGTGTGTGTGTGTGTGTGTGTATATATATATATATATATATGAAATGCATGGTGCCCGACTGCGGGTCCTTTGGTCTATATGAAGGATAATAGGCTCGGGGCTTATATATGAAAAGGGCCAATCACATCGGAACTTTTGGTGCGGTCTTTCAATCTAACCATTTTGGATTTTGCGATGCGATTGGTGCTTGGGACTTTAACTCTTGGTCCCGGGTGAAGTTATATGGAGTAAAGCGGGGGGGGCGGAGATTTTAACAAAGGGACTTAATCGCATCGGAACTATTGATGCGGGTCTTTCAATCTTTCCATTTTTCATTAAAAATCATTATATGGGCGCATTTAGACCAAAACTTTGGAAAAAGTGGGTTTACGACTTAACAAAGGAAAATATTAATTGGAGATGGAAATTTATAATGTTATAGTGCTCGATTGCGGGCCAAAGGTTATATGAAGCGGCTATATGATCGGGATTTATGAAACAAAGGGCTTAATCGCATCGGAAGTTTTAAGATGGAAAATAGACTTGCGCACTGGGATTTTTGCGATGCGATAAGCGATTAAATGGCTTAGCACCTAGTTCTAGCACCAGGGCATATAATGGGGAAGTGGTTAGGACTTAGCCCAAAGGGGCTTAAACCCTTAATACAAAAAGGTGTATTTTTATGAATTTTTTTCAAGTTTTCAATGGATTTGGGGGTTTCGGCAGAGTTAAAAAAGGAGTTTTAAACTCTGTAAAGAGGATTTTATGAAGGGGAAATGGGGAAAAATGAAAAATAGAGGAATTTCATGGGAATAAAAGGGGTAAAAATGAAGGTTAGTTTTGAAGTGGAAGGAGGGGAAAATGGTGTTTGCAGCAGTATTTTCTTTTTGAAAAACAACAGAATTTCAGAGTTTTAAAATGGAAACAACAGTGAAGATTTGGATAGACGGCATGATATCTTCATGAGTCTTCAAGAGATAACACTTTTTAGCAATCAAAATTGTTCCGTGAAGGCTCCAAAAAAAATTTATCCACCATTTGATATGGCAAATTTGATTGGTGGCTAACAATGGCTCCATTTGGGGATGGTGCCTTCTTGAAGGCATCAAGAACTTCAGACTTGTATTCTCTGGGAGGCTGATTAGTGCCTCATCCATTGGGCTGCCTTTCTTTCCTTGGATGATCTTTTTTGTTCTGAAAAAATGTTAGCAGCCATGAAAACAATGGATCTTTTGTCAACAAGCTTTCTACCTACCCAATGCTACTAATCTAACATTTTTTCTTCTTTAGAGTGCACTTGGATTGGAAAACTCTTTTCACAACATTTTATTCTTTTGAAAGCATAAAAATAATCTAATTCTACCCCTTATTTCTCCATGAATTTAGATTAAAGAGTTGAGTCCATAAGCTTCTCTAGCTAATCTACCAATCTGTTAGGATTAAACAGTCTAACAGATTTTTATTCTCTAAATTCCACAACAGAAATTTAAAAGCATACAAGTCATGATTAAACAGTCTAACTTGATGCTGTTCTATGGCATAAAAAACAAGTTGCACATAGATATTTATTTTGCAGAAAATTAAATCAAAATGGAAGGCTTAAGACCTGAAAGTTCAAAGCACTTCCTTTATCTTTTTTACAGCTTTGTTTTGACCTTTGTTTGAGCTGTTCTTTCTTTTATCAGCTGGTTCATATTTTGAGCTGATTAGAACCAGTTATTCCTCTGTTTTGACTCAGAATTTGAAACATATTTGAGTCATTCATATTTTGGAAACATGGGTTCAGGTTTTGAGCATGTTTGATCCTTTAATTTCAAGCCTAATCTACCTACTGATAAGCCAAGATTAAACAGTTTGGAAAATCGAATTCACTATCCTATCAGCAATAAATTTAAAACTAATTAGTCAAGATTAGGCTGTTTGACTAACTAGAAGTGCGTTCTTCAGGAGTGGCATTTAAGCTTGCACACTTTCAGACTTGTTTATCTTTTTGTTGGTATGGGGTTGTACCTTTATTGTTTTTTGCAATCTGCCCTCTTTTCTTTCTTTCATTGCTTTTGTATTTTTTTTATTTTTCTAAATTTGAATGCAATGATGGATGAAATATTTATAATGGAAAAAAGATAAAAAGGCTTTCAGAACATGACATGGATCAAGAGAAGTAATGCTTAAGCATCCTGCCATTGACAGGACCCCCAAACAATTCTGCTCCATTCAAGTCTCGTAAGAAAAAGGCATTATTACCAGCAGCTGAATGAATGGAGTAAGGGCCAAGCCATAAGTTGTCAAATTTTCCATGCTTGCCCTTGTCTTCCCTTCTTGAGTCCCACTTTAAAACTTTGTCCCCAAAATTGAAAATGCTGGCCTTTGTTCTTCAGTCAAAAAGCTTTTTAATGTTGTCTTGCTTCTGCAATGCTTTGTTATAAACCTCCTCTCTGGTTTGTTGTAGGTGAATAGTCTGATTAATCCTTCTGATCATGTCATCATCTTCAGACTGAACCTCTTGAATCAACTTCATAACTGGCACACCAAGGCTGGTAGGAAAGATTGCATCAGTGCCATACATAAGCTGGTAGGGTGACATGCCAATATATTTCTTCAAAGTCAATCTGTCAGCCCAAAGTGCATGTACCAGCTTTGTGTGCCAAGACTTTTTGTTGCCCTTCAAAAACTTCTTGATTATGTTCACTAAACTCTTGTTTGAGGATTCTGCAAGTCCATTACCTTGAGGGTAATAGGTCGTGGAATGCCCCAATGTGATCTGATATTTGTGACAGAACTCAACCATCTTCTTTGATCCAAATGCTGCTACATTATCAATGATGATCTTGGTAGGACAGCCAAATCTAGAGAGAATATTATTCTCCATGAATTTTATAATAACAGAATCATTGGCCTGTATACAAGGAATGGATTCTATCCATTTAGTGAAGTAGTCTGTGGCAGTGAGAATCCATCTATGCTGAGCTGAAGATGATGGATTGATTTCACCTATGAAGTCAAGTCCCCATTGTTGGAAAGGGGCTTCAACAATGATTGGATGCAAAGGCAGAGGTAGCAGCTTCCTTTTTCCTTCAAAAAGTTGACATTTATGACAGGCAATTATCATCTTGTGCACATCAAGAAAAAGAGTAGGCCAATAGTAACCATCCCTCAAGATTTTGTTGGTTGTTGTCTTCCAGTATAAATGGCCTCCACACTCTCCTTCATGGAACTCGTGCTTAACCTTCTCTGCATCATACTCAGGCAAACATTTAAGCAATATGCCACTTGCATTTTTCCAATAAAGACATCTATCTATAATGCAATAGTTTACAGCTTTCAATTTCAAAAATCTTGCCTTTGTTTTTGTCAAACCAAGAGGTGTATTCAATTTAAGCAAAACATAAAGAATATCAGCATACCAAGAGGAATTCATAAAATGGTCTTCAACAATGGGAGTTGAGATTTCCTCTTGATCATCTAAAGCATTAATCATATTAATATCAAGAACTTAAAAATTGGATTCAGCCATCAATCTAGCCAGACCTTGGCCTTTTATGAGTTTAGTGGTTTTTATCTCTAAATCATATTCAAGAATAACAGCAATCCACTTACCTCTCTTACCATCTGGGTCCTATGTTAGAATGTCTTTCACAACTGAATTTGGGACAAAGGCAATGATGTGTGAGTGCAAGATGTATACTCTGAAGTCCTTTAAAGCTTTAACTAGAGCAAAAGCTTGCTTTTCCATAATGTTATACTTCAAAGGGGCATCTCTTAAAGCCTTGCTGAAGAATGCAATAGGTTGCTCTTGTCCTTGTGGATTTTTCTGTAAAAGGACATCGGCTATTGTATGTTCTGATGCAAATGAAAAAATATAAAAATATTTTGAAAAATTAGGATTTATTAGAACTGGTGTTTTGGTTAACGCTTGTTTCACCAGCTCAAAGGACTTCTTTGCTTCCAAGGTCCATTTTACCCCCTGCTCCTTCTTCAACATGTTTGTTATATTCCTAAGGATCTCAGCCAAGTTGGGGATGAACCTTCTCAAAAAGTTAATCTTTCCAATGAAATACTGCAACTCCTTGATTTTTCGAGGATGAGAAATCTGCAATATGGCCTCAATCCTCTTTGGATCTATCTTAATACCCTCTTCTGAAATAATGTGCCCAAGAAGTTTACCTTCTTGGAGATCGAATAGTGTTTTCTTGGGGTTCAAAGATATACCAAACTTTCTGCATCTCTCGAAGACTGTCCTTAAATGTTCTAAGTGCTCTTCATCTTTCTTTGAAAAAATAGTAACATCATCAAGGTATATAATGATGAAGTAGCCTAGTTCTTCGGAGAATGATATATCCATGGCTCTCTGAAAAGTTGCTCCAGCATTCATTAGACCAAAATGAATTTTCACATACATGAAATTGCCCATGGTGTAGTAAACGTTGTCTTTAGTAGATCATCAGGGTGGACTAATGATGCAGGAGCATTAGCTCCGGAAAACACCTTGTATTCTATTTAAACTAGGGGGTTTCATGTTTTTAAGAAATTATTAATTTTATGTAAATATTTATAAGATTTTGAGTGATTAATTATATTTTTTAATTATTTGTGAGAATTTGTAAATGTTTCCAAACAACTGGAAACATGAGAGAAATTAGCCTTAAGATAATTTAGAATTAATGATGGAGCCTAAGTTGGAATTATTTTCAAAGTTTTAGGGATAAAAATATATCTTTTAGGGATGTTGAGAGATTTAGGGATTTTTTGAGATTTTAAAGGGATAGAACTCAAATTAGTACATTTTTAATTTGTATAAATTAGTAGGCAAATGGTCAGGTAGGATAGAATAGAGAGGAGAAGGTGAGGCTTGAACAGCCAAAGTTTGTAAGCCTCTGGGCAATTGGAAGGCCATGAAAGTTGAATATGTGGAAAAGATAAAATTTGTAAGTACTTTTCGCTGTTAATATGAAGACTGTGTTTTTGGAACTGCATTGATTGATTCAAAAATTGTGTATTTAATTTCTGTAACTGGGCTTGAATAGTAAATCTATGTGAATCGAATAAGAGATCAAGGGCGTTGAAAGAATGTTTAAGTTTTTAGAAGCATGTGGAGAGAAAAACGAATTCAGTTAAAATCGATTCATGTTGGAATTAAACTAAACCTGTATTTGAAGGAAACACAGAGTAAAAGGATCGATCAGTCTTGTGGAGGGCTGGATCGATTATCAATTAAATTGATATTTTATATCGGCTTTAAAGAAGTCGATTTCATTAGTGCATCATGTTTTAAATGAATCTGAATGACTGTATGTGTGAAAAGGGCGCATAATTGTTTAAGCGTTGTCTCCTTTGAATAAATCAAACAGTAACTTGTGCGTGGAAGTTGTAACTCAGTTTAACCGTAATTGAAATCGTGTGAAGGTTTCTATTGAGCGATGAATTTTGGCTAGAATCAAGCTGGAATTTGCTTGAAACCAGTGTATGGTCAAAGATCGAATCCTGGCCACTTAAGCCATGCATAGAAATTGCAATCAGGAAAAGTTTCAGAAGGCGTACTTTGAAATTTCTATTTGAATGGGCGTATCATTTTACACGTAGGGAAGAAAAGGACGTCGAGTTGCATAATCAATGTCAAGCTGATGTTAATAATACAACAATGAGATGGAATTGGTCTGGTATTTTTACAGGCTATAAGCGATATAAATGTTTCATTATATGGTGTTACAACTCGAATTGCTAATTCGATATAAGTTGAAATCAGTTCATTGCATGATCGTGGAGGAGTTTAAAGCACTGTGGGAGGTATGTTATTGTTAACATTCGGCTTTTTGAATATAAATTTGAGTTTTAGGAATTTCCATAGTTAAAGAATTGAGCGTGGAAGTGAAGCGAATTGAAGAAAATTGCGATGGCTGACTGTCCAATCAGACAAAGTCAACCAGTAAAGCATGAAAACACAGGTTCTGTACAAACGGGTGATGAGGTCTCTTATACAGAGGCACAAAATTCAGTTTATACTTTTTCCATTTTAATTCATTTTATGCTCTGTCTATTTTGAACAGAACAGTTGGCACGCTGGAATAGAAAAAGGCGCATATGTATATTGTAACCCATGGATTCAAGAAATAAATGTAAGCGCCGAGGGGTTTAAATGAATGTGTTGATGCGTTGATATAGTTTGGTATGCAAATAAGGGGCATATACAGATTTAAAACCTTGGTTCGAGTAAGAAATGGAAGCACCGAGGGGTTGAATCAAATGCTGAAGCAATGTAATAAAAAGGTATGTGAATGTGTTGTTTATACATGGTTTAAACAATGTCAAAGTCGGTTGAGTTTTAACAAGGCAAAAGGTCGATATAATTAATGTCAATCATTCTTATTAACATTTGGTCTAAATTTGTGAGGTGGGTTTTAATGCTATTTGGAGTTGGGTGAATGACATTTATGGTTACATATCATTGATTAAAAGCCTCCACATGGGTTAATTGAGATCGGTTGTGTAATGGTTTTATAACCATATGTTTGAAAAGCATGGAAATTTGATTATTGGGTTTGTAGTTTTGAATCATATATCTAAATGCTTCCGCGAATAATGGGGTTTGAATTTGCCAGACGTTGAAGTTTTTATTTGGGATAATAATTGTTAAGATGCATTCATATATGCAATTCAATGATGGAAGATTCTGGGTTTGCAGGCCCTACCTGCATCATTTTTTGGTATCAGAGCTGGAATAGCTCTGTGTAGAGATTTAAGTTTTCAATTAAATTAATTGCATGTGGTAAGATCATATTTTGAGACTGATGAATGTTGCAGTACAGAGAGGCAAGTGCAGTTGAGGAAGATCAATAGGATCTTGAAAGGTGAGATTTTGCAGTTGATATTTAACTCTGGTTTGAAGACTGTTTGCAGAATTTGGTTGCAGGCATAGTGAAGAAATCTCAGCAGGAAGAAGCAGATCACAGCTTGAGAGCAGTGATGGAATTCAACAGAGGATTCTAGGTGAATGTGGCAGAACCTAAAGATTCAACGGAGGTTGAATGAAAAAGACAAGTGTGTTCTTGAGAGTTGCAGATGAGAAAAGCCTGAAGGAGCAGTGGAGAATGCTCGAAAGGTTCCAGCAGAGGACCGAGTGATTACCAAGAGACCAGATCCGGAGGAAGGGATTGGTGAGGTAAGTGGCAACAGAAGAGTTTACTGTTGCAGAGGCTTAGTGCAACTCGTGGGTGAGAAACTCATGGCGAAGGAGATGACTATTGAAAGTCATAAAGGAGAAAGCAGAGGTTCAAAGAGAGGCCACAATAGAGAAAGGGAGAAAGATGCCAAGACAAATGGCATATTGAAGCAGTTGACCGATGAAGAGTATGAGAAAGAGAAAGCTGAGATTGCAGTTCATCTTGAGTTATTGATGGAGTTATTATAGGAAAGTGTGAATGACCAGAGACATGGTTGGATGATGAGGAAGAGAGTGAAGTGGCAGAGGCTACAACAGAAAAGAGATCGACAGATAAACATGTAGTTAGTGGAAGAGCTGAAGAAGCTAGAGCAGATAATGGATGTACAGTTGAGACATGAAGAACTCAGAGCAGCTGAGTTGGAAGTGGAGGTTTCCATTGATGGAACAGAAGAAGAGATCATTGATGATTTCTTGAGTTATTGGGCAGATCCAGATCAGCTGGATAGTGTGAACTCTTGTGTTTTTATAGCTGACAATTGTGATGTGATTACAACATTTGTTGAGGATGATGTGCAATCTTGTGAAGCAGTCACAAATATAGAAAAGTACTCTGAAGAAGGAAGTAGTGATGTGCTTGTATTTGAAGCTGTTGCAGTACAAGAGAAATTTCTTGTAGACGCTGAAGAAGAGAGTCAGTATGAAGCACAGATAGGGGAAGTAACAGTTGATACTGTTGAACATTTTGATATGCAAACTGAAAGTTTATGTATGAATGCAGGAACGATACATGATGATGATATGCTTTAGCAATGCCACAGAGAAATTGCATTGTTGGAATACTTGTTGGAGAATTCGGAATATGACAAAGATATTGCAACAGAAGGCAGAGTTCAGTACAGTGAACAAGAGCAGAAAGACATCATGGAAACAGAGGGTGTGATGGAAGCACTAGTTGACAGTCTTGAGAATTCTTTGGGAAGAGAGAATCATCATACTAATGTGCTGATTGAGATGGAAAATTCAGAACAGCATACTGAAGTGCTGGCAGAGGAAATTAAGGCATTGAGGCCTTATGATTTTTGTTCTAACAAGTGTTTTGTGAATGCAGGTGTTATTGCAGGTGTTGAAGAACATTTGACTCAGTTGAGCAGTCAAATGAAGGAGAAAGACAAGAATTCTGTGGAAACATCTAATCCATGGAATGAAGAAGTTATGTTGCTGGAGATGATGCTGAATAGTCAAGATTCAATGCAGGAAAAATCACAATTTCAGAATTGGGAATTGCAAATGCAGAGAGATGAAGACAACAGAAAAGAGTACACCGTGTACCAGTCCAGTAAGTTGCTGATAGGAGAAGACAGAAAAGAGGTTTTCTGTTTCCGAAGACAGGAGGGCATGGATGATGGGGAGGCAATAAGAACAGAAGAAAACATAGAAGTAAGAAATGAGGAAGTACGGATGGAGCAAGCAAGAAGTCAGCAAGTGACAGTACAAATTGAACGAGTAAGAACTGAGCAAGCGATCTTAGCTCAGTAGACAGCAAGTAATCAACAGCCTGAAGATTTATTGGATCGAGAAATTGAACTAATCAGAAGAATCATGTTAAAAGTATCTCAGAGGAAGACATCAGCAAGGAAGAGAAGTAGCAGCAGCAAAATTAATATGGAAACAGATTGTGAAAGTGCAGCGAGCAGAGCAAGGCAGCACAAGATATGGAGACCTGGAGAAAAGCAGCATATGACCGCAGATATAGATGATGACTTACAGAACAAAGTGTGGGATCCAGGTGGACGAGGACTTAAATGCATGATCTGGAGATCATGGTCATTTTCTACTTTGGGAGTCTGATGCAGGAGCATTGGCTCCGGAAAACACCTTGTATTCTATTTAAACTAGGGGGTTTCATGTTTTTTAGAAATTATTAATTTTATGTAAATATTTATAAGATTTTGAGTGATTAATTATATTTTTTAATTATTTGTGAGAATTTGTAAATGTTTCCAAACAAATGGAAACATGAGAGAAATTAGCCTTAAGATAATTTAGAATTAATGATGGAGCCTAAGTTGGAATTAGTTTCAAAGTTTTAGGGATAAAAATCTATCTTTTAGGGATGTTGAGAGATTTAGGGATTTGTTGAGATTTTAAAGGGATAGAACTCAAATTAGTACATTTTTTAATTTGTATAAATTAGTAGGCAAATGGTCAGGTAGGATAGAATAGAGAGGAGGAGGTGAGGCTTGAACACCCAAAGTTTGTAAGCCTCTAGGCGATTGGAAGGCCATGAAATTTGAATATCTGGCAAAGATAATATTTGTAAGTACTTTTCGCTGTTAATATGAAGACTGTGTTTTTGGAACTGCATTGATTGATTCAGAAATTGTGTATTTAATTTCTGTAACTAGGCTTGAATAGTAAATCTATGTGAATCGAATAAGAGATCAAGGGCGTTGAAAGAATGTTTAAGTTTTTAGAAGCATGTGGAGAGAAAAACGAATTCAGTTAAAATCGATTCATGTTGGAATGAAACTAAACCTGTATTTGAAGGAAACACAGAGTAAAAGGATCGATCAGTCTTGTGGAGGGCTGGATTGATTATCAATTAAATTGATATTTTATATCGGCTTTAAAGAAGTCGATTTCATTAGTGCATCATGTTTTAAATGAATCTGAATCACTGTATGTGTGAAAAGGGTGCAGAATTGTTTAAGCGTTGTCTCCTTTGAATAAATCAAACAGTAACTTGTGCGTGGAAGCTGTAACTCAGTTTAACCGCAATTGAAATCGTGTGAAGGTTTCTATTGAGAGATGAATTTTGGCTAGAATCACGCTGGAATTCGCTTGAAACCAACGTATGGTCAAAGATCGAATCCTGGCCACTTAAGCCATGCGTAGAAATTGCAATCAGGAAAAGTTTCAGAAGGTGTACTTTGAAATTTCTATTTGAATGGGTGTATCATTTTACACGTAGGGAAGAAAAGGACGTCGAGTTGCATAATCGATGTCAAGCTGATGTTAAGAATACAACAATGAGACGGAATTGGTCTGGTCTTTTTACAAGCTATAAGCGATATAAATGTTTCATTATATGGCATTACAACTCGAATTGCTAATTCGATATAAGTTGAAATCAGTTCATTGCATGATCGTGGAGGAGTTGAAAGCGCTGTGGGAGGTATGTTATTGTTAACATTCGGCTTTTTGAATATAAATTTGAGTTTTAGGAATTGCCATAGTTAAAGAATTGAGCGTGGAAGTGAAGCGAATTGAAGAAAATTGCGATGGCTGACTGTCCAATCAGACAAAGTCAACCAGTAAAGCATGAAAACACAGGTTCTGTACAAACGGGTGATGAGGTCTCTTATACGGAGGCGCAGAATTCAGTTTATACTCTGTCCATTTTAATTCATTTTATGCTCTGTCTATTTTGAACAGAACAGTTGGCACGCTGGAATAGAAAAAGGCGCATATGTATATTGTAACCCGTGGGTTCAAGAAATAAATGTAAGCGCTGAGGGGTTTAAATGAATGTGTTGATGAGTTGATATAGTTTGGTATGCAAATAAGGGGCATATACAGATTTAAAACCTTGGTTCGAGTAAGAAATGGAAGCACCGAGGGGTTGAATAAAATGCTGAAGCGATGTAATAGAAAGGTATGTGAATGTGTTGTTTATACATGGTTTAAACAATGTCAAAGTCGGTTGAGTTTTAACAAGGCAAAAGGTCGATATAATTAATGTCAATCATTCTTATTGACATTTGGTCTAAATTTGTGAGGTGGGTTTTAATGCTATTTGGAGTTGGGTGAATGACATTTATGGTTACATATCATTGATTAAAAGCCTCCACATGGGTTAATTGAGATCGGTTGTGTAATGGTTTTATAACCATATGTTTGAAAAGCATGGAAATTTGATTATTGGGTTTGTAGTTTTGAATCATATATCTAAATGCTTCCGCGAATAATGGGGTTTGAATTTGCCAGACGTTGAAGTTTTTATTTGGGATAATAATTGTTAAGATGCATTCATATATGCAATTCAGTGATGGAAGATTCTGGGTTTGCAGGCCCTGCCTGCATCAACTAAAATCTGATTGTACCCTGAGTAGCCATCCAGCAAAGAAATTCTTCTAGACCCTACCACCCTCTGTAAAATATGATCCATCTTAGGTAAAGGGTAGTTGTCTTTCAGTGAAGCTTTGTTTAAGTCTCTAAAGTCTATACAAAGCCTAATCTCTCCAGTTTTGTTCCTAACTGACACCAGATTAGACACCCACTCAGAATATCTAATAGGGACAATAATATCAGCTTCATACATTTTCTTAATCTCCTTCTCGACCAAAGGAAGTTATACAGGGTTTATTCAGCACAGTTTCTATTTGAATGGCTTTTGGTTTTCCTTGAGAGGGATTTTGTGCTGTATTATTTCAGTGTCATAGGATTTAAGATCTTCGTAACTCCATGCAAAAACATCAGAAAATTCTTTGAACAACTCTATATATTTGATTTTAATGTGAGCTGGTAAAGTCTTAGACAGTTTAATCATCATTGGTTTAAGTTCACTGCCTATATTGCACTCTTCCACTTCAGTCTCTACAAGCTCCAATTTTGGCTTCTTAGCCACGTCGTTAAAATCAAACAACTCTTCTAAAGGGGCCAAACCCTTAGGCAATCTCTGATCTTTGGACTGTAGGGTTTCTAACTCCTCTATTTTTAATTCTACAGACAATTCTGTTTTGTTTTCAAGTTTTCTAGATAGTAGATTTATATTGGCAACCTCAGGAGATGGTTCTTCTTCACCAAGGAAATTTTCTTCACTGCAGTCTGTTTCATAATTCGAGTTCGAAATGTTTTGTTCGAATTCATTTCTGAATTGCATGAAGTCTTCTATTTGTTTGTCTCTGGCAAACACTTTCCAATATTTTTCGTAATCAGGAACGACTGGTCTAAATTTTATCTGAGTTGTGCAGTCTTTAGTTTCATATGGCGTTACGCATGTTCTAGCTGCAAAGGCTAAGTTGTGAACCGCGATATTTCTTTTTCTTGGGACAAAAATTATTTGGTACTCCTCAAAAGTTTTTAAAAGATCCACGACATCGTTTTGGTAAGCCCTAAGTCTTGGGTGATTTGCGTTGTATTCCCCATTGACTTGCCTAATGATTAATTCATAATCCCCATATGCTTTGATTCTTTTGGCTCCTAACTTTTTCAACAAATGCAAGCCTAAAAGCAGGGATTCATATTCCGCTATATTATTTGAACACTGGAAGTTTAATCTACAGGAAATGATTTCTGTGTGGTTGTTCTCAGTGTTGCATATCCAGACACCTGCACCAACGTTGGTTCTAGTGCATGACCCGTCAAAGTTCATACTCCACATATGACTAGATTCAGGTTCATCTGTTTGGTATTTGTCCTCTTCAACTAAACTGCTTTCGGGTTGTTGTGGAAAATCAACACTTAGTTGTATTTGTTTCAACTCCTCAGGTTTTTCGCTATGTTGAGGGTTGATTTCTTGACTGTCAAGGTTTAAAAGTATAGGACACATGACTTGAAGCTCAAGACCTGTGTTTGGTTTGCTAAAGTTTAAAGGTTCAACAAACTGCTTTGACACTTCTGTGTTGTGCTCTTCTCCCTCTCTATCGGCCATCAATTCTGTTAAATTCACCTGTTCAGAGAAATTTTCATCGTTAAACAGGATAAAAGAGTCGAGGCCTGTATTTACGGAATACAGAGGAGAGTTTTGTGGTCTGTCTTGGCTTGTAACTGTGTATTGCATATGGGACTCCCTGTAAAGTCTTCTTGTCTGGTTGAAAACAAGGATGGTAGCATAGGTCACGTCCATCTGCATAGTTCCTTGTAACTTAGCCCCCCAAGATTTTGATAATAACATTCCATACTTTGGGGGCACATCAGCCACAACAATATCCATGACTAAGCATTTGGCTGGAATCTATGCTAAGTTAACGCAGAGGTCTTTGATTAATCCTAAACATTTTACTCTGCTCGAGTCAAAGGAGTAAAGGTCTTTATAAGGTCTGGTGATTTCTAGACCCAGGCTCTCCATCATAGCTTTAGGCATTAAATTATGAGAAGCCCCGGAATCATGCATAACATTGTGCAAAATCTTGTCATGAACATTTAAACTCACATAAAAGGGAGGAATAGGTCCCTCTTGATACTTACCTTCAATCTTTGGACCAAAAATAAGCTTTGGCTGGTCACCATTAAGATTGATTGTGTCATTATTATCTTCAATGTTTAAAGCCTTCAAAATTTGGGTCATATATACATTCTAGGCAGCTAACTCGGTCAAGGGAACAGAGATTTTAATTTTGGAAATTTCCTGCTCTCAGCCTTGTTAACTACCACTCTATTAGCAACATCAGCTTGCTGATTTGTTCTATTTACATTTGACAAAATTGTTTTAACAAGAGTACTAGATGAAGTGTTAGTACTGCTGAGGTCTGCACTCTATTTTGTAACGTTGTGAGTGACTTTCTCTTTACCTTTATCAGAATTTACAGCTACTATTTTGTCTTTGTGTTTGACAAATTTAGGCTTGTTTACAGAGCTGTTTGGTGAAGATTTGTTAGAGGTTTTGGTGTTGTGGGTTTGTTGAATGGTTTTACTTCTAAGGTCATATTCTCTTTGAGACTCTATGATGACAGTTTCCATGTCCTGATAATAATTTTCATCATCATCATAAGGTGTGTAAAGACCTTTTTTTCTATCATAATGAATCTCAAAGTCGTAATTATCTACTCCCAACATGTTGATATCATCTTCCTCTATTGGTTCATCTATTTCCTCAACCTCACTCACATAGTTTTGATGAAAGGGAGGAATGATATGTTTATCATCTTCCCTAGGTCTGTTTGGAGGTTGGTTCCTTCTGAAATTCTGATTTTGGTTCTGGTTTCTATTTTGAGGAGCAGTTTGGTTTTAACTTGCTTGTGCTCTCTCAAGGATGCTCATTTTCTTCATCATCTCCTCCATCATTTTTTCCATCTTTGAGATGGAAGTGGAAGGGATATATTCTTCTCTGAAGGATACTCTCTTCTCATTTTTCATTCTTGCTCTCTTCTCCATTAAGTTAAATTCCACTGCAAGAGCTCCTTTTTGCATATCTTCAAGAGTTGCAGGATCTCTCTCTCTCTCAGCTGATAGGCCATCTCGGGGTCAAACCCTTCAGGAAACTTGTTTAAAGCTGAGCCTTGTGGAGGTTTTAGATCTGGGGAAATGGCATTGTACACACTGTTAAATCTAGTGCAGTAAGCTTGCACACTTTCCCTAGTGTTTATATGGAGGTTTTTATAATCAGAAAGGACTTGGAGAGGATTCTTCTTCACTTCCCATTTGTTTAAGAATGTATGATAGAAGGCTTGGAGATCATAGATACTATGGGGGTTAAGCCTTAAACCATTTTCTTACTTCTCCCCCCAAACTCTGAGCAAATAATCTAAGCTTGAAAGAATCATCATCAATTTCATTTCTGTCAAAGTAGTCATTCGTCTTATCCACATGTTGTGATGCAGTAGTAGCATTACTAGCATCATATACTGGAATTTTGGACTGATAGTCCCGTGGAAGATTGAATAATGGTACAGGAAGGACTAAGGGAGCATACCATGCTGCCATGATATGTGGTGGAGGTGGATTCACAATAGGTGGATTAACAAAAGGAAAAGTGGGTTGGAGTGGAGTGGTTTGGTCAGTGGATGTATGATGAACAGATGTGGATGGACCAGGAATAGATATCTGAGATGATCTTGGATGAGAGACACCTAAATTGAAAAGGAAATGTGAATCAGGTGGTGATGTTTCTCTACTACCAAGATGTTCACTTGTTTCAGGAGATGAAAGTGAAGACTCAGAATCTATCTGATCTAAATCACCAAGAGACCTAGTTCTAAATGGATTTATTAGATCTACTTGTGATTGTTGTAGAGCTGCAAGATTTTCAGGAACTGAATTAGCTCTCGAGGGTGATCTGAAAACAGTTGAACAATTTTTCTTACGAGAGTTTCACAACTTAGCAACGGTTATGAGACAAAGACAGTCTACTCTTATGGCTAAGCCAGCTGATCCTTCAAGGTTAGATAAATTCTTATGAGAATCCTAGGGTTTGCCTAGTTTTTCACTGATTCAAACAAGTTTTATCATGATTACCATCGATTTGGTATTGCTTGAAAAGGCTACTTTTACTCACTAGGTTTTATGAAGTTTTTAATGGAACCAGATATTTTGGTTTCGTTCCCCAGTGGAGTTGCCAGAAATGTTAGCTCACTGTAATCAGGAAGATTGGAAAAGTCCGACAGCAGGGAGAACACCATTTCAACCACTTTGGGATTCTAGGATCTAGCCCTCCTGAATCCGGAGAGGTATCTCTCCAATAAGTGTAAAGATGGATTTATCTTTGAGGTTTTGGGTAATGATACTAGGCTAGTTATGAAGGCCGAGGTTGTTTTGTTTGTTTTGGATGGTTGAGCATGATTATTATTTGAGTGGAAAGTCCTAAATGGAAATAGTTTCAAAGGTGAGAAGTTGCAAGCAAATAAAACAAGCTTTGGCTAAAAAGATGGATAATTGCAGGTTTTAGTCCATTGGGCTATGGAGTCATAATAGGGTTTTAATTGAAACAATCAGGTTCAAGAGTGGTCTATGAGGCAAGTCATCTATGTCTAAGGATCTCTTTAAATTTGATTTATGGAATGAAATGATACACAAGGAAGGGAATTAAACAAATGAAGAACAAAGAGCAGCCCAAGATTTGGTAGGTACTTTGAAACCAGCCAGCTTTTGACATACACTTAAGAAGGACATAAAAGAAATCCGGGATCTGGAAAGTACTTCGAAACTAGCCAGCCTTTGATACACTTTCAAATAGAAAACATTTAAAACCCTAGGGAAACACAAATGATAACAAAGAATGGTCTAAGATCTGGTAAGTGCTTTGAAACTAGCCAGCTTTCAACACATTCCTAGGGAAACTTTCAGTCAGTCTTTTGGGATAAAACTAGGACTAGGGCTCACCATATCTTCCTTAGTTCATCTCTAATTAACATGAAATGAAAATAAATTTCAAGGATAACAATTATCTAAGACAGGAGGACGAGGGAACGCCAGCATTCCTACTACTTGAACTAAATTAAATCATTCCTAAATAACACGAATTGGAAGAAAACATTCAGATAAAGCTTATCAGTCAAAGAAGGGTACTGATATACAGTAAATCCTAACTCTATGCTTGTTGTTATTTATCAGAGAAGATGAACAAAGTGGAAACAGAATTAAAATAACAATTTATGATAAGAAATAACATCACCGTTGACATAGACCAGGATCCCATAAATCAACTTGTATTGATGCTTCAAACCAGTTACAGCTTTAAGTCCAGTGTTTTAGGTTAGCAATCATCTTCACTTCTCAGCCTAACTATTCTATCACAAGCAGAGCTTCAAGAGCCTTTTAACACTATTTACAATCAGAAATTTCAAGCACAAGTATATTTCAAAGTTCTGTAACCAACATTTTCTCATCTTCTGCAGAAGTATTTATAGAAGAAATGAGGAGGTGGGAGGGGATAAAAGATCTCCTAGGTCAATTAATACAGAGTTAATAGCTTCTTGGCCTTTGAGGGGCTTAATGGAGAAGAGTACAGATATTTCACTGTATTAATTGATTTACATTTAATATTTAAGCTCGGTGGGAGCTTTTGTTGACTTTTAAGGCTCTGTGTCATATTGTAGTAACTCTGCTGATATTTTTGTATTAAGTTCTTTGGCAGAATTAACTATTTGGCTGCACTGAGGCAAATGTATTCATTGTAATCAATAACTTCGACCTTTGTTTGAATGCTTTGAGGCAACAGGTGGCTTTGTGGTAGCTGAGAGGAATCAATTGGCCTCTATTGTGGCAGTGGAGGCCTTTCTGTCTAATAAACACTCATGATTTTCTTATAACTGTGTTTAAATTTGGAGGATTAGGCTTTTGACAATCAATCTTAGCCGTAATCCCCCAATACTGTCTTCAATCCTCTGTTCTACTGTATTTTGTCTTCGACACTGATACTCTTTTGTTTTTATTTCATTCTGTGTTTCTTGTTGATGTGCAGGGCTGCACAGGGCTCATATGGCATCAATGCCCATGAAGCATTGATGAAATGTGACGTAGAACCCTTTGTATGGCTTCTCTTTAAATAAACAAAGCTCTGAGGATTTTCACCCTCAGCTTTATCATTTCTCTTTAAAATATTTTGAAATTCATTTGAACTTGCAAAAAACAACCCGTTATGAACCGCGTTTACCGCAACCGTCGAAGGTGTGGGAGATGATGGCCGTTGGATGGCATCATCCAACGGTGGAGATCTATTTGCGGAGGTTAAAAGAAGAGCAGAGGAAGAAATAAGTCGGAGCCGTTGATCGCGCAGAGATCAATGGTGGGGATCAATTGTGATCATACAAACTGAATGAGTCACTTTATAAAGAAATGGCGAAAATTTGATGATATAAGGTTAAAAAACTTTGTTCGGAGGAAAGTAAGGTTAAAAGTGAAGTTTGGGTTCGGGATGAATATGAGCCGTCGGATGAGATCCACCCAACGAGATCAACGGTGGAGATTTGCGTTGAAAACCTTTTGGTAGAGGTGGAGGGAGATTTGTAAATGAAGGCTTAGATCCGAACTGTTGATTTGCAGAGATCAACGGTGGAGGGTGCGCGTGATAACACACAAGGGAAAAGAGGGAAAGTGGTTTCGGGGATGAAAACCATTGTTTTCACTCAGAAAAAAGGCGGGTAGGCAGTTTTGCCTTTTGGAATGCGATATGCGTCCCCACCCGACACGTGGCACCAGAAAACCGCCCATTTCGCGTGGCCTTTGGGAAATTAACCATCGTGTTGAAAACTATGTGATATAGAATGTGGGTCGTCAGATCTGGGGCCTTAGATCTGACGGTAGAGAACGAGCGCGATATGGGATAGATGCGTGGGTGGTAAGAAGATGGGTGGTTTCAATCTGGGCCGTCGAATCTAAGATTTGAACGGTGGAGATTGCATCTGAGGATCGAATGAAATAATACAAGGGCGGAAGAAGGGTTGATGAGGATTGTTGATCTGCAGAGATCAACGGCTGCGATTTGCCGAAAAAAAATTATGAAGCAAGGCATATAAAATATAACCAAAGTCGGAGGATCGATCTGGACCGTCCGATCTGGACACGTGGATGGCCCAGATGCAATCAGGTCTCGGCAATCAGCGGGGCAAATAATTTGTAGTGCAATGGAGCGATTGAGCGCTGGATGTTGGATGTGGGAAGGCGGGGAGGAGATCAACGGTCCAAGATAGATCGGGGAATGACCAACTAGAGGGGACACAAAAGTGAGCCCGATAGAACATGCGATGCGATTATGCGTAGGCCGTTTGATCGGCTCAGGATCAACGGTCGATATTGTTTTAAAATTCACACCGGCAGAAACCCTTTATAATATATGAAAACCCAAAATTTTAATAAAAACAAAGGTTTTATGCATCGGGGCGGAATATATATATATATATATATATGAAATGCATGGCGCCCGGCTGTGGGGCTTTTGGTCTATATGAAGGATAATAGGCCCGAGGCTTATATATGAAAAGGGCCAATCACATCGGAACTTTTGGTGCGATCTTTCAATCTAACCATTTTGGATTTTGCGATGCGATTGGTGCTTGGGACTTTAACTCTTGGTATCGGGAAAATTTATATGGAGTAAAGAGGGGGGCGGAGGTTTTAACAAAGGGACTCAATCGCATCGGAACTTTTGATGCGAGTCTTTCAATCTACCCATTTTTCATTAAAAATCATTGTATGGGCGCATTTAGACCAAAACTTTGGAAAAAGTGGGTTTACGACTTAACAAAGGAAAATATTAGTCGGAGATGGAAATTTATAATGTTATAGCACTCGATTGCAGGCCAAAGGTTATATGAAGCGGCCATAGGATCGAGATTTATGAAACAAAAGGCTTAATCACATCAGAAGTTTTAAGATTGCAAATAGACTTGCACACTGGGATTTTTGACATGCGATAAGTGATTAAATGGCTTAGCACCTGGTTCTAGCACCAGGGCATATAATGGGGAAGTGGTTAGGATTTAGCCCAAAGGGGCTTAAACCCTTAATACAAAAATGTGTATTTTTATGAATTTTTTTCAAGTTTTCAATGGATTTGGGGGTTTCCGCAGAGTAAAAAAAGGAGTTTTAAACTCTGTAAAGAGGATTTTATGAAGGGGAAATGGGGAAAAATGAAAAATAGAGGAATTTCATGGGAATAAAAGGGGTAAAAATGGAGGTTAGTTTTGAAGTGGAAGGAGGGGAAAATGGTGTTTGCAATAGTATTTTCTTTTGGGAAACAATAGAATTTCAGAGTTTTAAAATGGAAACAGCAGTGAAGATTTGGACAGAGGGCATGATATCTTCATGAGTCTTCAAAAGATAACACTTTTTAGCAATCAAACTTGTTCCTTGAAGGCTCCAAAAATGTTTTAGCCACCAATTGATATGACAAATTTTATTGGTGGCTAGCATAATGAACAAAATTTCCCTCTCAAAAGGGAAAAGCTAAAAACGTAAATCTCAAAACTGATAAATGTGGCCTAGCTCTATGTTCTCATAGTGAAGAAAATCATTGGTTTGTGGATAGTGGATGCTCGAGACATATGACAGGTGACCAGAAGAAATTTATCTCATTGAAGAAGAAAAATGGAAATGTATCCTTTGGAAGTGGATCTGCTAAAATCACTGGAAAAGGGACTACTACCCTTGTCAATGGACTAGGAAAGGCTCAAAATCTCTTTCTAGTAGAAGGGCTCAAACACAATCTCTTAAGTGTCAGCCATATTTGTGACCAAGGACATAATGTTGTCTTTAGTACAAAAAATTGTGAAATAAGAGACTCTTCCTCAGGAGAGCTTGTGGCGAAAGGAGTAAGAACACTAGATAACGTTTACATTTTCACTAGAATTCAAGAAGATAAATGTTACTTAATTCAAACAGATGAAAGTTGGTTATGGCACGAGCGATTGGGACATACAAGTTTTGATAACCTAGTCAACATCAACAAAATTAATGCAGTAAGGGATATTCCAAAAATGTGCAAACCAAATCAAGTTGTATGTGGCCCATGCCAACATGGAAAGCAAACCAGAACTAGCCACAAAACTAAGGAGTTCTCAACAACAAAACCTTTGGAAATTATTCATGCAGATTTGTGTGGGCCAACCAGAACTCCAGCTCTTTAGGGTGAAAGGTAATTTTCTCTATTTGTTGATGACTATACTAGAATGATGTGGATATATTTCATACAATATAAATCTGAAGCATTTGAATGTTTTAAAAATCTTAAGGCTCTCATTGAGAATGATAAAGATTCTAAGATTAAATGTCTTAGAACAGATAGAGGAGGAGAATTCACCTCAAAAGAGTTCGATAAATTCTGTAAAGAGCATGGAATCGAAAGAGAACTCTCTACTGTTAGGATACCCCAGAAAAATGGAGTAGTTGAAAGAAGGAACTGAACCATTCAAGAAATGGCAAGGACAATGCTACTAGCAGCCGATTTTGAACCAAAAGTTTGGAGAGAAGCAGTTGGCACCACAGTTTACACCTTAAATCGAACTCAACTAAGACCAAATAATGAAAAGACTCCTTATGAATTATGGAAAGGAAGACCTGCTTCAGTAAAATATTGTAGGGTTTTTGGAAGCAAATGTTTCATAAAAATAAATGATGACTCACCAGGTAAATTTGATTCAAGAGTTGACGAAGGAGTATTTCTTGGATACTCCACTAGGAGCAAAGCTTACAAATGTTACAACTATCGTCTACGAAGAATAGTGGAAATCATTGATGTAAAGATTGATGAAGGCCTTCTAGAAAAAGGTATTGAAGATCATGAAGTTGAGCCTTTCTTTGAACAAAGTGAAGAAGAAGAACCTGAAAAAGAAGAGGAGAATGAAGAACCTCGAAGAGAACCTCAAAATGAATCTTCACAAACTCCCTCCAAGATAAAGTTTGTTCAAAGATATCATCCAGAAGAACAGGTCATCGGAAATATAGATGAAGGAATCCAAACTCAAAGAAGGATGATAAGCACCCCTAGAAAAAATGATGTAGCTCTATTATCTTAATAGAACCTGGAAAATTTTCTCAAGCAAGCAAAGATCCTCATTGGATTAAGGCCATGGAAGAAGAAATGTCTCAAATCGAAAAAAATGAGACTTGGAAACTGGTACCTCGCCCAAAAGATAAAAATATAATTGGAACAAAATGGGTATTCAAAAGCAAGATGAATGAAGATGGACAAATCATTATAAATAAAGCCAGACTTGTCTGCAAAGGATACTCGCAAATCGAAGGAATTGACTTCGAAGAAACCTTTGCACCAGTAGCTCGAATGGAAGCCATAAGAATGTTTCTAGCATTTACTTGCTCAAAAGGATTCAAGGTTTATCGAATGGATGTAGAATCAACATTCTTGAATGGAGATCTCAAGGAGGAAGTTTACATGGAGCAACCAGAAGGATTTGATCTTGCTGAAGGAAAAGACCTTGTATGCAAACTAAAAAAGGCACTGTATGGATTGAAACAAGCCCCTAGAGCATGGTATGCAAAGTTGGATTACTATCTGCAACAAGAAGGTTTCAAAAAAGGAGTGGCAGGTAGCAATATCTACATGAAAATGGACAAGGAAAAACTTCCGATCACTCTTGTTTACGTCGATGATCTAATCTTTGCTAGCAATGATGAAGAAATGAGTCATGAATTTGCTTGAAATATGTCCAAAAAATTCGAGATGTCAATGATTGGTGAGTTGTCTTACTTTCTTGGGCTACAAATATCTCAAACCTTTGCAGGCATGTTTATATCTCAAGAAAAATATCTTAAAGACATGCATAAAAAATATGGGATGGAAGATTGTGCACCTATGAGCACACCAATGACCATAGATTGTAAACTAAGCAAAGACGATGATACTCCCCAAATAGATGCAACTCTTTACAGGTCAATAATTGTAGCTCTCCTATACTTAACTGCCACAAGACCATATATTATGCAAGCTGTAGGAATGGTAGAAATATTTCAGTCAAGTCCTAAACAATCCCATCTAGCAGTTGTGAAAATAATTCTTAGATATCTGAAAGGAACGACTGATTTCGGTCTTTGGTATCCTAAGAGTTCAACTCTTATGGTGACAGCTTATTCTGATGCTGATTGGGCTGGAAGCATGGATGATCGAAAAAGCACCAGTGGAAATACATTCTTTATGGGAGATTGTCTTGTATCTTGGCTCAGCAAGAAGTAATCATATATATCCCTTTCTACAGCTGAAGTCAAGTATATAGTTGCTACTGATTGTTGTACACAAATTCTATGGATGAAGGAAGCCTTGAAGGATGTCAACATAGAAAATAAGTAACCAATTACTATTTTTTGTGACAATACTAGCGCCATCAGTCTTTCAAAGAATCCAATGATGCACTTAAGAACCAAACATATTCCAATCAAATACCACTTTCTCCATGAACAAGTTGCTGAACAAAATATCAGGTTGGAATACGTCAATACAAAAGAGCAAATTGCGGATATCTTTACAAAACCTCTTCCACGAGAAGCATTTGAGTATCTTCACCAAAAGATGGGGGTCATTGCTATTGCATCACATTAAATCAAGAAGCATGTCAGGGGGAGTAGCATAACAGGGGGAGTACTTGGGCACCCCATTTTCCATTGATTTCAAGTGGGGAGAGAATTCTATAATATTTCCATCAATGACAAAGGGGGAGATTGTTGGTCAATAATTTTCATTGATGGAATATGACCTCTCTTGATGAGCTCTCTTAATGGAATATTGATAGATGCTGCACTATGACATATGATGACATGGAAGACACACCATTATGAGGAAGCTCTAATGATCTCTTACTGTCCCAATCACCTTCTGCACTAAAATTTTATGAAACAGTCACAAAGAAAAATAAATTTAGACACCTTGGAGGCATCCTTTCACAATGAATCCTAGACCATATTAAAGAGGAATTTTCCCTCTTTCCAACAAGCTCTCACTTGCCTCGAAACTCCCATTAGTTTGTGAGAAACTGAATTTTTAAGATAAAAAAATATATATTTACAGTCAAGCCGACCTATGCAGTAATATAATGTCGGCCTTTATTCCAATGGATGTGTCTCTTCATAGGGACAGACTACTATATATATAAATCTGCGTTCATCCATTTCAGAGTCATCAATTTTTTCGGTGAAGATAATTTAGTGTAGATCACAGCAAGGGTAGTTCACAACTCGTGAACTGAGGAGACCGAGGAAGTGATAGCCACCTATGGAGTTCATATAAAAGCTTAGACTGCAGTCCCGTGGAAGAATTACAGTCTCTGGCCTAATCTCTGTGGAGCTCGGATTAAGAAATTGTTGATCTGTGTAGCTTGGACTAGAACAGTGGAAAGCTACCTGTGAGAAATGAACCAATGGTTTACCTTAAAGACAATATTTCGTATCTGAAGCTTGAAGGGTTGGAATTGTAGACTGAGCAGTGTAACTTGTGATCATTAGGTCAAGAACAGTCACACACCTCGGACCTGTGCAATGAAGTAACTGGAATAGGATCTCGACCTGTGAACAATTGGTACTATACAGGAAAGTTCAGATTGCCAAAGAACTACAATATTTCGGACCTCAGTCCTGTAGGAGCTCGGTTATGTAACATTGTTGACAGACAAAATCTCGGTGAAGTGACTATTGTGTGAAGAATTAAATATCAGATCCCGTGGTAAAAAAAACACAGATCTCATCACAGCTCGGACTGTGGACTATCCTTTATGAACTCAGAGCTATAAACATAATCTCGGATTTATTGTTGTTGACTGTGGAGGAAACATAAATTCGGACCTGGCTGTGGAGAGGGCTACAAGGATATCACTGAGATACAGTCCAGTACCTTGAAGCAACTGTGTTGGAGATCATCAAGGCGTAAGTAGAAAATAGTGGAGGTTTGAAAGTTGAAGAACTTTGGACAGTCAAACTCAAGTTGTTGGATTCCAGTATTCTATTGAAGAAATTCAAGTAAGTAGACCATTTATTTATTATCAAAATAAGACTGAAGGATTGGTGTCCTAGGGGTTGGTGCCGCTAAACACAAGGTTGGTGCCTTGAGAAGATAGGGTCGAAGCCCTAGAGGTCGGAGCCTCATTAAAGTCCAAGTTGGTGGTTGGCAACAAGTTGGTGCCTGTTTCATTAAAAGGGATGGTGCCCTTCACTCATCTATTGTATACTATTATTAAAAAAAAAGGATTGACGTTTTGATTAATCCTTAATATCATTATTATACACCTCTCTGTTTTTAATTGTGAAGAATCTAACTGGCAATAATTAACCATTGAAAATAAATATTGATTCACCCCCCTCTCAGTATTTCCAACATCCCTAAGTAAGTATGTTCATATAATAAGAGAAAAATGAGATAAGGTTTGAACATTTTGGGAATATACCTAATTTTATGAAGAATGTTATTAATAAACTCAAATAGTTGTAGGTAGCCCATTATTTTTTTGGGAATAATGTTATTACCAAACTTCAAGTAGTTGTAGGTGGCTCAAAAATACCCTATTAGAAGTTAGCCATAGTTTAGTTTACATTAGTCATTCACATTATTCATTTTTAGTTGTATTACTTATTAGCTAGTCGTATATTTTAACTCGCGACTAAATTAGTCATTCATGTTAGTTGTTTTTTAGTTGGGTCACTTAAGATTGCTCATTTTTTGTAGTATTTCACTTGGGAAAGTTGTGGTATCTAATCTTTTTAATGAAATGAAACAATTAAAATTTACTCACATAAATGACTAATTCATATACTTCTTGTACTTATTATTTAGTGATATTTTTATTCTTGGACTATAGTAGTTATACCTTAATCATTATTAATTGTGTCACATATTATCTAGTCATTTATTTTAGTCATGGACTAAATTAGTCATTTTAGTTAGTCGATTTTAGTTTGGTTACGTATTCTCTAGTCGTATATTTTATTCATAGACTAAATTAGTCATTTAAGTTAGCAATTTTTAGTTCGGTCACTTAAAATTACTCAAATTTAGTAGTAATTCACTTGAAATAATTACGGTGACTAACATTTTCAGTCACCTAGTCACTAATTTCATCATTTTATACTAGTGTTGGTTTGAATATGAACTCTCATTTTTGTGCACTAAGTTTAACATAAGTTTGTTTGGAAAATTATAACGATTATTGTATCAATTTATTAGCTAGTTTTCTTTGAATTCCTCAATGTTTATTACAAAGGGTAGCATGTAAAACTATTGAGGAATATACAACCTCAATGACATAGTCTCATTAGTGGTTTAATTAAGCTTGGAAAGAACTACTAAAGTAAGGTTGTTATATCTCCATATTTGAAAAAAAGAATATTCCTATTTATATGTCAATAAGAAAGTGTTTGACGTCAATATAGATTCATTTCATCTCATTATGCAAATCAAGAACTTTGTTGTGAGAATAATCTTTTACATGAGCTACCGATAAAATTTAATATTTTTGTCATCGGTTCCATAGTTGGTCTTAAATACCACTACATATCTTAAACCATATCTTTTTGGATGGTTGTATAAGAATGTTAAGCTTCAACTCACCTATTGAGTGTAAGTTCAAAATTTCCATTTCAACCATTTTTATTGATGAACTATAATGAAATATTGATTCATTGGACACATGCAAAGTTATCAAATTGGTAGTCCATCTCATCAATTTGTCCACTTGGCACATTCACATAATTTGAATCAAAGACTTCCTAAACCAACATTAACCACTTTGAATTCACCCAATGCATGTATTACATGCCAGTTACACACCTCAAATTTAAGTCAATCTTTAAGTTAATTGTACAATGGATTGTGTATCAAATCTAGGGAAAATTTTAGGGGTGAAATTTCGCAAGTGGGCTATTTTTTGGACATTTTCTGGAAAAAAATATTCGTCAATTTGGTTAAAAAATCGCTTTTTTTTTAGGTATATATGATTAAATGGATGATATTCACCAAAAATCTACCAATTTTAATATAAAATTACATGTTTTTTTATTGAATATTCACCTACATTCTATACATATGAATTTCAAACCATAATATTCGCTTACATTACCATATATAGGAAACATATTAAATACTTAAAAAAACCTCGCATAATCTTTTATTAGTCATGAGACCATCATATGGGTTGTGTGACCTTTCCTTTATTAGTCACACTAAAAAACAAGTAGGGGTTCTTTCAATACCCAAATGATACTTGTAGCAATGTGATTTGTGCATTTTGCTATGGATTAATTTGTAAATTTGCCTAAAATGGTTAGATGACGATGTAGATATGTTCCAATCATGTTCCTTCTCATCAATGGAAGGGTGCATAGCCTTTATTTGTGCCAGGTCAGGGACATGGCAACACATGGGTTCATGCCTAAATCACGAGCATTCCCACTTAAACTACTTCACCTTATAGATTATATTTAGCCTATAAATACAAGTGTCTTCCACACATTTTATAGAGTTCTTTCGTGTTAAGGTTATGTTGTTGAGATTTTTTGAAAGGGTGAGAAATCCATTTCATCCATTCATATTTTCTTATATTTATTTACACTTATGCGACCCATTTTCCCCTCCAAAATGCCATTGCATAAATAGAATTATTTCTAAATTACACAAAGCCTATTTGAGGAATCAAAGAACCCTCACATAGAAAATATTATAGTCCATAGCTACAAACATCTCCTCATGTAATACATTTCACATTTTATTTCCTTTCAATTTGATAATGAAGGATTTATTCTTCGTCGCTCACTCGATCCCCCCCAACCAAACCGAGATGTTGTTTGGATCAAATTTTAAACTAATTGTTTGACTTATTTGTTAGTTAGTGTACATGTTTAAGGGGAATATTAGATTACATTTCTTTGTTATTGTCTTAAAATTTTCTAATATTAGCTCTATGGCCAATTGAAATTTTTTTTTGGGTATACCTTCACACAAACCCCCATATGTAGAATGGTGATCATTCTTGGGATGATAAACCATTCTTGTTTCATTGATTGTGTCTAGACACCCTATTTACTTGATGTTAGTTTGCAACTTAGTTTAGACTATTATTTGACCCTAGAACATTGTTGTAGGATTAGTTTATTTTTAAACCACATTTTTAGCATTGTCTAGAAATTGTACAATTGTTTCACAAGTACCTATATATATCATATGGATTTCCCTTTGATACTCATTAGGTTCACTCATGTAGAAAGACAATCTTTCTTCCCATGCAATTTTTAGGTGGAAGCTTTAATTTCCTCAATGTGGTAGAACTAGAACCTAATTTTAATGATTATGATATTGTGAGATGACTAAATTTTTGACATTTTATTTTTGAAATATAAAGTAATTTATATTAAAAAAATTATTTTCTTTTTAGAGATGTGCAATTTATTCCATTGTTAATATGGATTTGACATATAATATTTAAAATTTATTAATAACAAAAAATAGTTTGATGTGGATTATAAATAGAGAGAGAGAATATCAAAATAGATATATTTGTTTAAAAAAAATAGTTTGAACTTTGTTCAGATCTTGAAAGTTTGCACAAGCATGAATGGTGCCTTGTTTTCTCAAAACGGGAACTAGGTTGGAGACCCATGATGTGTATTCAATAGGGTAAATGAAGCCCACTTGTTTGAGCTTATTAATTTCAACCTTAATGGCCTCGCGTTTGGAAGGGTGAATGGGTCATTGTTTTTGGTGGACGGGGATGGAATATGGCCATGCATCGATATGGTGTTAAAAAATGGTTGGATTGAGTCCAGACATCTCAGAGCAAGACCAAGTGAAGATATAACAAAATTATTGAAACAACTTGGTGTAAGCATCAATTCCTTTAGGGGTGCAGTATGCCCCAAGCGTGATGTATTCTTCGGATTTCATTTTACTCAATATATTCATCTTTATAGTAGGTGAGATGTTATCCATAATACCCTCTTCAAAGGCATCACGCACACGAATGGGGTTCTTGAACCAATCTACTTGATCGTGAATAAATTCTTTCGATTCCATAACATATTGGTCATGATATTGCTATGGGAGAAAATATGAACGATGATGCATATCATCCCATGGATAATCCGGTGTGGTCATTGATTCCACAATGTCCTCATTAGAATGGAAGATGGGGGTATGGAATTCAGACATACCACTTGATGATGTAAATGAGGAGGCATTCGAAGCATCACTATGGGAGACAAGGTTCACATACACAATGTCTTCTAGGGGATATTGATGACAAGTGGATTCAAAATCCACCTATGTTGAGACCGAAGTACCTTCAAAAGGTGAATCTAAAGAAACACATGTAGACATTCCCATGGAGTCTAAAGATTTCGATCCCATGGATGATGAAAAATAAAGAATGGGTACAAAATTATCTGTCATTTCCACATCAGGAGGATGAATCATGATGGTGGTTTGAGTAACCTCCATCCTTGGTGAAAAATTAGTGTTAGGGGTTGTATGTAGAGGAGTTGAAGGATCACTGCGAGTGAAATCCATCTCACGAAGAATAGTAAGGGTATCACGAAAATAGTGGAGATGAGGACAAAAATGGGAATTATGTCCATATGTATCGCACAAAGCACATGGGTGATTCGTGAATAATGTTTTGTTCTTTTTGGATGACTCTAGTAAAGTGACTTGCACCTTAGGGACATTTTGATCTGGTTGAATTTTTTCTTTAGAAATCACACCCTTTAAACAGGGAATATTAGGGAAATTATTTGTGGCATGGCCATGGATATTTCACAAAGCACATGGAGGAGTAGGCTTAGGTGCTACAGATGGAGTGGTTTCCACTTGGGCAATAGGCACTTGGGTTTCCTTATCTTTCCCCCCCTTTTATCGAGCTTTTCCCCTCACTAGTTGCTTTCTCAATAGGAGTGGATTCCTGCTAAGTTTTCACTAGAACTAAAGCAGTGGTAGGCGTAGTAGGAACCAATTGTATCAACGCCAAAGCCACATAATGTTTAAGCTAATTGGGAGGGGTGCTTTAAGGATGATCAATGTATTGTACTAGGATATACAAGGTAAATTTGGGAAAACTCCACATAGCCATCATAGGGGTGGTCATTATTCCTGGTGGCAAGAAATAAGAAAGGAATTTTTTGAAATGTATGGTGTCCAGGAGGAACTCCTCCTGAGGAACTAGTTGAGTTTGAAGCAACAAATTGATCTTGGGTTGGCTGCTAGGAAGAGGTACCAGGATGTTGAGAGACCCGTGACCCTTGAAGCATGAAAACATTGGAGTATATAGGTTTAGTAGGAAAAGGAAGTGGGTCATAATATGCCCCAAGCAACAAGGAATCTCTATAGACCCCTGGGCTTATTTTTATCAAGGAAGGCATTGATTTATTGTTTGTCATTGAAGAAATGACATTCTGAAGGGATGCCTTAGACTGAGTATCATAGTATGTCAATTGGACGATAGTGATAATATTTCAGTTATTAGGGAATCTCATGGTACAAAAAACGAAAGAAGCGACCAAGTTCATGGCATACATGAAACTACAACCAACCAAGAGGTTATAATTGAGAGGTGCAACAATGACTTCACCATCTATCATGACTTACTTGAAGGCGACAACGATGGGACAATTTTTGTGCAAACCGACATGTAGCGAAGGGCAACCATCATATGCATGAAGGGTGATAGTTGATGTTGAAAGTTCGGGAGAACCAAGTTACGTCCAAACATTAGTGGACATCACACAAGTGGATGCACCTTCATCATAGATACACCATTAGAAAATGGTGTTCTTGATGGAGACTGGTGTCTAGAAGGCAACGGAGAGGGGAAGGCAAGGATTATTTGATTTTTAAACGTCAAAGATAATCATGCAATTGTCTGAAGGGTCCACAATGCCCAAAGAAGAGATTAGAGCCTCTCTTTGAGATGGGAACATCTAGAGAACTTCCAACATTTACATGCCATTAGGATACTGTGCTAAGTCATCTACTATGCTATAAGTATGGGCAGCTCAAAGTTGGAAACGTTTCGATGTAATGTACCTTTAGCAATACTGGAAGGAATCTCTACCTTAGGTGGAGGGATCTGTAAGGTATCATTGGGTGATGAAAGAAACTCTGTGGATACTTTCAGTTGCGCCTTGATGGATTCATTCTTAGTAGGTGAATCAAATTGGTGCGACCAAGTTTAAAGGTTGACTTCCTTGAAATTCATCATGAGAATTTGGTAAAGATATGTTCCCGGTTTGATGAAAAGGAGGAATGGAAGGATTTTAGCCATCCTGGGTGGCCACATATCCTTGGTGAGGGAATGGGTTTCTGAGCACTGTTGGTTGTGTAAAGGAAGGTGCGGGTGGAGACATAGGTTGCTTCCCTCTAAAGGAAACTTCTTCATCCTCCCATGTTGTGCACATATGAGGGAGAAGGGGACAATCATGAGTATAGTGTCCATAGGTATTGCAACATGCACATAGATTATTCATTCAAAGGGCCTTGTTCTGCTTGGGTTGTGCGCCCTGTTGCTGGGTTGTCGTATTAGACTGATCACCCTTATTTAAATTAGGCTAATGACCTCGATTGCCTTGGTTTCCTTGAGATTTTTGGTTTTGGTTTCCCGTCCCCTTATTCTTCCTCTTGGGGTTAGGGGGAGGGAAAATTTTTTACTGAGTGTAAAACTACCCCTATGGAGGCGGTGGTTGTTGCGACATAGGGGGTTGAGGTATGGGAGGCTAATTTTTTGGTGTTATTGGGGCTGGATTCATGGATTCATGGTAAAATTTTGGTAACCAGAATTTGTATTAGCTAGCCCTAACATTGATTGATGTGGATGGGAAAATGCATAAGATGTACTTTTTCCTTGGTGTGAGTTAACTCGCGAAGGGTCAGGGGGAGGATACGTGTACATGGAACTCATCCCCCCCTTAGGTTGTCCATAACATATAGATTCTTGCAGATATAGGTAAGGATGCTAGTAAAATATTCATACAATTACATTGTCTGCAATGTGATATGCCCCTCTTGCAGAAGAAGCACCAGGCTAAGGGAGGTTTGGGAGAAATTTATAGACATAACCCGATTTGGAATAGATCAGATAAAAATGCAAAACCTTATAAATGGATTCTTCTTTATTTTGATGTAAATGAGATGCAACATCTTTTCCAATTGGAGTGAGGAGGGATTGTAGGAACCAATCCATGTAAACTCGGTCTTCGAATTCTAGAGCTTTGCACAAGCTCAAACTTTTGTGCCATTCCTGAACATGATCAAAAAAGTGGGTAGAAATTGTTTGACGAAATAAGGTCAAAATTTCGTTACTAGTATTGTAGTGGATAAGTAACTAGAATTAATATAAGAGGCATTGCAAAGGGTTGAAAACATCTTATGGGATGTACGAGGTTGGTCTACATAACACTTTGCGATAATTCTAGTGAGGGTGTGTTGAAAGAGGCACAAAAGGATGTGACGTTGGATGCCTAATCTATTATGGTTATGGTGAACAGTTACCAATGGTCCAAGAAAACTTGGAAGTTGAATCCAAAAGTTTCAATGTTGTATTTATATGTACAATATTCTTAATGAAAGTTGAATTCATTTCCAACAATTGTATCAGAGCAGTAGTATATATGCCCTATTGAATAATTTGAGCCACTAGTTTTGTGGCCTTCCTAAGGGCTCCTTTCTCAAACTTTGGTCTAGACATTAATGTTCTATGGTTCTATCCAATACAACGGATGTTGATTTGACCAGGTTGTTGATAACTTCCCATTCACTGCAATATACATATACATATACATACATACATACATACATATACATATATACACACACACACACACACACACACACACATATATATATATATAGACACACACACATAGATATATAACATGTTTCCATGAGAAAGAAGACCATCACATTGGATTTAGTTAAACATTGGAAAGATTTAATATGGTAGTGGTTCATGGAAATTCAAACTTGATGACTTACAAATCTATGAATGGAGGTAAGAGAAGATTAAAGATTTAAATATAATATGATATGGCCATTGTGTTGTGGTATCATTAAAAAAAAGAAAGATATGGTGACAGAGCTCTTTAGAACGATCATAACTACAATTAGAAATTTGTTGTTATGTTACCATCGTTATTATTGAATATTTTAGGTTGATATAGTTGGGGATTTATCTTTAATGTATTTGTAGAAGGATTGTGCAATTTATTTTATCATAGAAATTTTGTAAGGCTTTGCCGAAGCTTTCTATTAGACTCCTCCCAAGATTTTTGTGTATACTTCTTCCTCCATTTAGCTATTGTTGTTGTCGTTGACGAACATAGGGTTGTCAAATGAAATATAGTTCTTGACTGCATATATAAAGCCATATTCAAGATCTGAATTGAACAAATACATTTCTACCATGTCCACATATACTTTATTTAACCAATATGTATTCACACGTATACGTCTGACACCATTTATATTCGGGTTGTGATGATATGTCAGCCATGTAGTGCTCCAATTCCTTCTTTCTTCCATGGGCTATGGAAACCATGGCGGCGATCGAGTTACGTATGACAATGTTGGATGTGTTGCAATGTTGTGTTGTATGGTTATATGTTGCAAGAATAAAACTACTGAAAATTCCTCTAGTCATGTTTGTAATTTCCATGTTTACTTTTTCCATACCCAACAAATTCATATAGTTTTTATACTTGGTATCGATATATTGTAATATCTAACTATGTGTGTTGTCTATATGTGCATTTGTGCCATAATAAACATGGTGTTTATGGATTTATTTTCTATGTCTCTAATAGTTTTGTTGTTGGAGAGGGCATGTTGTCACCAATGTCGTGTTCATTATTTCTTGTTGGTGGCATGTATTTTGTTTTGGTACGTGATCAATTAATCTAAGAGATGGGTCATTGGAACTATAATTGTTTACTATAAATTTAAGTTTTTAAAAGGAAAATTTATGATTTATAAATTTGTTGCGCCTGCCGTAGAGACATCTTCTTGTTACATTTGCCTATAGAGTTTCTCTTGAAAAATAATCTCAGTTCCATCGACAGTCAGAGGTATGCATTGGTGAGGTGGATTGTGAATTATCAAATGCCGCAACCACCATTACTTCTTTAAGTTGCGACTAATATCATTGGATGAGTTGTGGCCAATACATTAGATTGTGTAGATCATTGTTGTAGGAAAAATATTTAGAGTGTCTAGGTTAATGGCCAAGTATTTCTTAATATAATTTTAATTTTAATATTGTATCAGTCATAATATTATTTGATATGCAGTTTTAGCTTCTCTACAAAATTTGGCTGCTTAAATAATTTGGTGGTGGATTTTGTGAACGAACATATATCTGTGTCGTGGCAATTCCTAGGGAAGATGTAAGACTAGAGGAAGCCAACTTAAGGAATTTGTTGATGATGTACTTTAGATTGAAGTGGATTTCTTGGTGATGCATGAGTGTCAATTCTCTTCTTCAATTTAGATCGATTGTTTCTACATGTGGCTGAAAAAATGAAGAAAGAAAAATACTCTATATGTAGTTAAAATATTTGTGTGCATGTTGGACATAACTCACAACAAACCTGATTTTTTAGACTTCTCTAGTGTTGATTGTATGGAGCAAGGATAATGGTCCCTGGAAATCCATTCATGGTGAAGGTGTTGATTCATAATTAAAAGGATTTATTCATTGTTCATAATACACAACTCATTGTGCATTAGGAGCTATCTATTTTTTTTTTACTTGTTGAATTTTCATTGTAAGTGGGTGAATTCTCGGTTGAAGCCAACACCCTTTTTCAAAGTTGATTGGAATATTTTTCTGTGTTTTAAAGAAAATGGCCAAAATTGATTTAGTATTAGATTTAGTGAATACTTTAATGATGTCTACTATTCATAGAAAAATCAAAATTGTGAAGGAAACTATCTCTAACATTTGAACCTGTTTCCAAAATGCATAAGACAAGATCGAGTTTCTACAACTCGAATCTCAATTCTAGCGAGATGAACTATAGCATAAAATTTGTGATTATGAATTGGTTCTTGTTCATAACAACTCCCTTTTTTTAGTCTGACTCTCATTATCAATAAGATATTAATCAAAATAATGAGGTCATTTCAAGATCATATTTTCAAAAATTTGAGAGGTTCAACTTGCACTTCCCAGTCTCATCATCAGATATTGGGAAGAAGTTGTTAATAATAGGAAAATAACTAGTCTTAGATATGATAAGGATGTGACCCTTTATATTCTGGACTATTCCAAGCCCATCCAATTTCATAATGTCGGGTTTATTTAGGATGATTCATATTAACTTACTCTTTTTCTACATCCATAATAGATTATCATATGCCAACATTGTGATTGAGTTGACCATGTGAAAGATCAGTGTTTTGATCGTCACCCTTGTGACCATTATGATAAGCACACTCATCATTCAAACATATGTTTTAGAAACAAGACTCCTACAAGAACGAAGATTCAACTTGGATGGATCACTTATTGGAAATGATATTTAATAACCAAGAATATATATCAATCATACCACAAAATTTGTTCTCGAGTGTTGACTAGTCTTGTAGTGAAGATTTATTCATCTTCTCACCTTGCATTTGACAAGGGGGGATTGATGGTCAACTAAATGATTCGAAGATTCATCAAGCGAGCCCAAGTCATAGCTTGAACTAGAGCCAATCTACGGAGCCTATAGACCAATTCAACCTTAGCCAATTTTAGAGTTGTAGCCAGAGACAGAGTCATGCTCCACGAGCATAAATTTTGGTTGGTGGATTTCCTTAAATCACCACCTGCAAAAGACTTCAATTTCTGCTACATCAGTTTGTGGTCATATTCAAATCAATATCAAGTTAAGATCATCTTCAAACCATTATTAGGGAGAACTTCCAGTAGCATAAGAATTTAGCTTCTAGTTAAATTTGGAATTGTTTCAGGAATTTCTTTAAGCTTTAGTTCCAAAGAAGTGGTCAACCTTAAACCACCACTGATAGAGACCACGAGTTCTCCCACCTTTTGGCTTGTGGAATCCCTTAAAAACTTCCATTTCAAAGAGCTCATTTAGCCATTCATTTTCAAGAAGTTTTCCATTTTAGCTCTCATCTTGGACACATATACAACTCTTCGGATTAAGGGAGGAATGTTGGACGAATAGTTACCAAAAATCCAGGAAACCTTGGAAGTTCAATCCAATGGTTCCAATGTTGTATTTATAAGTACAATGTTCTTAATGAAAGTTGAATTCATTTCCAACATAATGGAATCCTCTATTACGGAGCTAGAGGAAAAGACATGTGAAAATATCGAACACGATGTAACAACCCCTTGTTGATTTTCCATGTAAATAAATTATAAAACCAAGGTCATGGGACATGTATTCCAAGTTGAATGTTGGGAAAAAACATAGTGATGTTTATAACTGGTGATTAATTAATGGTTATGGAAATTGAAAAAGGAATTTGCAAAGGAAAAGTGGCATTACTTGGCATTTATTTATGAAATAAAGGAAAATAGGATAAAAGGAAGGTGAAGAGACACAAATTTGCATGAGAGGGAAATTGAATGAAAATGAAGAAAATAGAGGCATCAATGATAAAAAGAATTATGAGGATCAATTTATAGCTTTTGACAACTTTTGTTATTTTAGTTTTGGAGCTCTCTTCTATTCTCTCACTCTCTCATACTCTTGCATGCTTAGAGTGTTTTTGGAGCATTCTTGGAGTAATTTTCCATACTGGAGAAAGATGACAAAGGAAATCATGAAAACACAAGGGAACTCGTGGATCAAAAACTATAGCTGGATTTATTTGTAGGTAACACGTTGCATGTATGATTTCCTTGTTGATTTTTGGATGCATGGCATATGCATGTGATTCTATGGTTATGTGTTGTCATTGGCATGGATATTTTCTTGGATAGACAGTGGATTTAGCCTTGTCTTTCCATTTCCTAGATAACCGTGGTGTTGTAAGTTTTTCCCACTTGATTGTTTTCTGATTGGTGCTCATAATTACTTATGGCTAAGGGTTGGAAAAAATGCTTTGGAAGCTCTGGAACAATTTGGGTTGAGTTACTAGTCCTAGAGCCTAGGTTGGGGCAAATGCTCTGGAGCCCTTGGTGGGTTGAGTTACTAGTCCCTTGAGGCAGATTAGACAAATTATTTGGAGCCCTGGAAGGTTGTGGGTTGATTTGCTACTTCCTGGAACCTTGGACACCTTAGGTAGAGACTGATATATTTTCTGTTAGTGATGTCCAACGGTGGAGTTGGAATCACTGTGGATGACGGTTGAGGTGGTTTGGCTCTGGAAGCCCTAATTTTGTTTTATTTTGGTTTATTTCATGAGATCCCATATTCATGCTTGGAATATGGTGCGGAGGTGATTGGTTGAAATAAATATTTGGTTCAGTTCAATCTATGGTTGGATGGTATGTGTAAGTCCTTGACTTGGTTGGTATTTTCACAAGTTAATATGATTCATTTCGTTATTTTGATCTATGATAATTTGTAGTATTATATTGATGTTATGGATGAGTTGTCATGATATTTATGCTAGTTATTTTCTGATTATAAGTTGATTATATGATGTATGTTGTCTATGGATATTGACATGTTTTGATGAATATATGAATGGTAGATGAATGCATGGACTAAAAATTTTTGTTCCAAATATGTGGAGAGGGAATAAAGCCTTCATGATGATTCTCAAATGAACACCAAACTCTTATTATTAGTGTGTTATAGGCATTCTAGGTCTATTTTTTTATTCAATTTTGAATTTTTAGCCTTGTTTTCATGACATTTGTCATTCTAGAAAGTATCAAGCAGTTTTGGGCAATGGTCTAGAGGCTAACCTGGAATTGTGGCTCAGATCTCAGAACCGCACCCTCTAAACTGGGTAAGTCGGGTCAAAACCATACTCAGGCAGTGTTGTGCATGTGGTTGGAGGCCTACAACCACACTCAAGCCTTGTCATGCATCCAGTTTGGGTTCTAGGTCAGTGAAAAGGAGCACCAACTCACGGTTTGGTCACCTGGGGTTGTTATTTGGCCCCTATGTGTCCTGTGGCCTTGAGGGATGTTGTGAGTTGTTAGTGTTTGGTCATTTATTTGGCCCCACTTCTATAAATAGAGCTTGGAGGTCGGGTTATGTCATAGTAACTCTTCATCTCATGTTTACCTTGGCAGGCCAATGAAAATGGGTAAATGTGGGAGGGGTGGTTACATATTGGTATAAGAGTGAAGTTGCAGCAATGGACCGTGGGGTATATTCTATTGATAAGTATGCATGTCTAATTTTCCATGTGTTTGTCATGCATGCATGTTAGTTGTCAGTGTGTTTGTTATGCATGCATTGTGATGGTAATTGTTGCAGTTGTGTCATCATGTAAAGGTTGATAATGTTGAAGTTGATATGATTGATATGTTGATTTCATATATATTCAAATGTTGTGCTAATCTAGATTAATTGTGCAGATGAGATAACCTCCCCTGAACTTCACTTAGGTATGTTGGATTATGTTTATATTTGGTTTATCTAACATTGTATGTTTGCAGGAAATAGAAGTTCAGAGATGAAAAGAAAGATGGTGGATTACAGTTCATGTGAATATCATTATATATAAGATGAGCAATAGATATATGAGTACTCTCCTGACATAGCAGACACCTTGAGAAGTTTAAAGGCAAATATCAAAGTTTCAAAGAAGATAATGACAAGATCATTCATTCAAAGGAAATACTTGCCAGGGCACAAGAGAAGCAAGCAGAGGTCAATGCAGTCATCCTTAAGAGTTTATTATATTTTCAAAGACAGGGGCAACCACATATCAATTATGGACAGGAGGAAAGGACTAATGGAGCATATGGTAGCAGGTCTCAATGTGGGCACAGTTCAAACAAAGATGACACAATCATAGGTGAAAGATGGATGGAAAAACCTGACATGAGAGGTAGTGGTTTTGGGTTATATTCTAGTTTTGGATCATAAAGACAACATGGTCATCATCGTTATTATCATTACAGGAGGAATGAGAAGCAATACTTGTTGGATGAGTTGAAGAAATCCAAACCTCCTACATTCAATAGATAATTGAAGAAACCAAAAGATGCATAAGCATGGTTACTTGGAATGAATAATTTCTTTGAACTACATGACTATACTAAGAATATGAAAGCCAGGATAGCCATTTTCAGTCTTAAGGGAAAATAAAACATCTAGTGGGAAGATGTGAAGTGTGTCATAGGTATCAAGACAAAGGATTTGAGTTGGCATGAAGTCAAAAGACTTTTATGAAAGAAGTACTTGTCATAGAGATTCTATGATAATAAGGCTAAGGAGTTTTACAAATTGAAGATGGGATCTATGACAGATGAAGAGTGCATGACTAAGTTTTTGGAGTTGTTGAGGTATGTACCATATCTTAAGGATGAGAAAAAAAGTTCAAAGATTCATTAGTGGATTTCCATTAGCATTTAAGGATCAAATTAAGTATGATGAGCCTCAGATATTGGAGGAAGTAATTTGGAAGTTGAAACATTGTTATGAGTAGTATAAATGTAAGCCATATCCACAATTCAATGTAGTTGACAAAGGACAAGGATTTTAGTCTGAAGAACAGAACGAGGGTGATGGCAGGAAGTCGTTATAGTGTTGGACTTGTGGTGGAGATCATCACAAGAGACATTGTCCACAAAATCAGGGTGGAAAACCACGCATTTGTAGTGCTCAAGAGGCACAGACAGTTGGGGATGTTGGACAAATTATTCCTCTGATTTATGCATCTATGGATAATAGGCAGGTTGATCATCAAGCATCTATTATCGAGATGGAAGGTAAGATTTGTGATAAATTTTATTTCTATTTTTGTTGACCCTGGATCTACCTATAGTTATATCAGTCCTGACCTGGTGGATAAGTGTTGTTTAAATAAATAAGTGCATGCATATTCTTGGTTGGTGCAATTGGGTATAGGTACTAGGAAAAGAGTTCATCATTGGGAAAGATCTTGTGCATTTGAGTTGAACATTATGTTTACATCAACACATCTAAATGTGCTTCCGTTGGGATCATATAGTATGTTGTTCGGTATGGATTGGTTATACACTCATAGGACTAAGGTAGATTCTATGATAAGGCTATTGAGTGCTTGGATGATGATGGAGAGAGGAGAATCTTATAGGGAAAGAAGAAGACTACTTCAGTGAGAATGGTTACATCTATGCAAGAAAAGCGAAGTTGCAAGAAAGGGTGTGTATTATTTGTAGTGCATGTTTCTAGTGACAAAGGGCAGGATGTTGAGGATGTTGAATTCTTGAAGAGGTATATAACAATTTAAGGATGTGTTTCTTGTAGAAATTTCAAAGTTACCACCTCATAGGGAAGTGGAATTTTCTATTGAGTTGATGTCGGGAGTAGTGCCAACATCAAAGGCATCGTACATGATGAGCACTCCAGAATTAGTGGAATTGAAGTTGCATCTTAAGGAAATGCTTGATAAGGGATACATTAGGAAAATTTTGTTGACTTGGGGTGCACCAGTATTGTTTGTGAAGAAGAAGTATGGTACTCTCAGGTTGTGCATTGATTACAAGCAGTTGAATAAGGTGATGATCAAGAACATGCACCCTTTGCTGCAGATTGATTACTTTTTTTATTAGTTGAATGGAGCAACAATTTTATATAATATTTACTGGAGATTAGGATATCATCAAGTACGCATTAAAGAAGAGGACATCTACAGGACCGCATTCCATACTAGGTATGGGAATTATGATTTTGTATTAGTTAATTTTGTTCTTACTAATGCTCCAACTACTTCCATGTGTTTGATGAATAGTGTGTCGAGTCCTTATCTGGACAAGTTTTTGATAGTATTCACAGATGACATATTGAAATATTCTAAGAATGAAGAAGAAAATGTAGAACACCTAGCAACAATATTAAAATGGTTGAGAGAGCATCAATTGTATGCCAAGCTTAGTAAGTGCATTTTATTTCAGACATAAGTTCATTACTTGGGACATGTTGTTTCCAAGGAAGATATAGCAGTGGACCTGGACAAGATCAAATTTGACATGGAATGGGAAGTTCCAAGGAATGTGCATGAAGTTAGATCATTCATGGGATTAACAAGTTATTATAGGAGGTTCATCAAGAAATTCTCGCTGATTTCCTATCCTATTACATCTTTGCAATGAAAAGGGAATAAGTTTGGATGGAATGAGGAGTTACAAATGCTCTGGTTTTGAAGATTGCAAATCTAGATAAAGAGTTTGTGGTATGTACAAATTCTTGCAAGAGAGGAATTGGTGGAGTCTTGATGTAGGAGGGACAAGTAGTACGATATGAGTCAAGAAATTTGAATGAGCATGAGCAAAACTATTTGACACACGATCTTTATCTCCTAAAATCCTGACTAGATCGTTGTTTATTCAAGTATGTTTTTTTCCTTTTTTAGTGATAATTTATCTCACTATGAATATCCTGCTTCAGATGTATATATCAATTTTCTCTTTATTTTCATTTAAATTTTTTTGCAATGTAAATACATCCAAATCAAAAAATACCAAAAATAATTCCATTTTACATTATACATTTCAAGCAAACTGTCTCATTATCTTGTTGTGATAACAAGATTCAAGGAGTTGATTAGATTAGTTAGTTTAATTTAAAAAAAACTATAAACAAGTTCATACAATTATTACCTTCATAAGGATTTGGATGAGGGTTGTATGAACTCATTTTAGGGTGCCATCATTTCTCTCTCAACATGCTCAAGTAGGAACCTAAATCTACATATAAGTAAGGTAATACTTACTAGATAATTACTGATGATGATCACTAGGAAGAAGTTTTGTATGAATTTTCTTTTACGTATTATTTTGATGCTTCGAGCATGTTCAAGTGAGTAGGGTAAGGTTCACATGGTATTTTCTTTCCCCATTCACGTGCTCAATGGAATTGCTATATAGCTATTCATTTTACCAAAATACACAAGACTGAAATAAAGATTTTGATAATTTATTGACCATCTTTAAGTTCTTAGTCATTTCAAAAATTTTCTTTGTAAAATCACTACTATGGTGCATAAATGCTTGATGGAAATTTTTTTCTTCAATTGATTATCATACACTAATATATAATATTTGGAATCAAATAATATCGAAAGTTTACATTTACAACAAACTATACAAGTTGGACAATACTTAATAGCGTCTTGCTTGGATGGATACAATAGAGTTATGATATCCACTCCGCTCAAGGTCAAGTCTTTCTAATAACATTCTTACCCCTTGTTGGGCCAATAAATTGTCTTCATAAATCCACCAAGTGAGATTCTTGTTGTTGACCAAAGCATTTCAATTGAAAAAAATAATGATTGTAGCTTGGTTTTAATGTTCTCATATCACACTTCTCTTATATTGTATGATCCACCTTAAATATGGATCTATTAAGCATCAAGAGGGGTCAAATATCATAAGGTGAAATCTTTTCTTCAAGTTTGTGCATTCTATGAAAGGTTTTCCTTTCAAGGGATTTGATCCTTCTCGATGCTTGATAGATCCATAGTTAAGATAGATCTAGGCTGGTATTTATACATGTATGTATTTTTTAAATATTTTAATGCTAATAGTATGATGACCTTATATATTCATTATTTTTTAAATTAATATCATTACATAGAGGTGACACATCTTCCTCGTACCATATTGTAGAATATGCCTCTTGACACAAAAAGAATTATTATTATTATTAATTAATTAATATTTTTGGTTAACATGTGCTACATCAATTTGTAAACAAATGTGACACATCTTCCCTCTAATACATTGTAAAATGCACCTCTTAACATAATCATCAAAGCATGTGGACAACGTAACATTATATTAATTTTCAGTTCAAACATACCCACTCATATGATTTAGCATGGATCATTGCATATCAAATCACACCAATTTTGTGCATCCTGATGTACTAAGCTAATTCATTTATTATGGGAAGAAGGTTCTTTAGAACTATAAGAACAACAAGGTTTAGTGATTCTTGAATCAATATTTCTATGTTATTGTAGTGTCCAAAAATACTCTAGTGAAATATGTTGATTAGAAATATATCAGTGTTGATGCCAGGTGTCTTTGATCGTAAGTTTGATAATCTTCTTGAAGTGGTTCTTTGGCCCATGTGGAAGATTCAATATCACACTGCAATGAGATGATGAATCGATTCATTTAATTTTTCCCTTTCATATTGTACTTCTTAAGGCGAGGGCCATAAAAGAATTTACGATATCTTAACTACCTCATGGCATGCTCAATTAGCTATTAACCTAGCTATATTAGGATCATTAACTATTGTTGTAGCTCAGAGAGACACGAGTGCATACTGTTGCAGGAAGATGAAAATCCCCCTAACCCTAAATCCCTCATGTATTATCAAGTAAGTCCTACAATAGATGATGTCTCCTCCACATTGTTACACACATTTGTGCCATATTGTCATATGCATGGAACCCAAAATGAATGACTTTTAATGGGATTGAATCAATCTATTTTGGGGATGTAATGTCTAATTTATTGTAGGAAATGAGAAGCTTGCACAACTACTTTTAGAACCTTTTTTCCTTTACGAATTGAATAGCCTAAGGAATTGAAGTTAGGATCTTATGTTATGACAGGCCTAAATAGAGGAAAAGGGGACCAACTATGGAATGGGCAAGGTGAAAAAAGAGAGTAAGAGAGATTATTATGGTCTAGTTGGTTTTGAAGCTTTTGGTTGAAGAGGAGAAGCTTAAATCAAGAATCCAATCACAATAAGGGAGTATGTATAGATGCACTAAGTTAAGAGAGAGTGTGAAGGACATAAAAGCTTTAAAGAAAGTTCTAGGAAAAAACTATGTGCCAAATCCTTGTAATATTGTAAATCCTTGAGCATGTAGTTGTTAGGTTGCATGTATTCTCTATTAATTTCAGACTTAATGGTAAATTTTTATTTTCATTTCCCAATAATGTTTGTCTGGTGATAAAAATCATTGTGTGATATCTAATGACATTTTGTAATTTTCTTGAGAAAGTTTCTCTAGTGAAAAATCTCCTTGTGTGCGATGTAATAGCATTTTGTAAATATTTTATGTGTATTGTATTTTTTATTTGATTCTTGTCATATTAGAATACTTCCTTACACATGAGGGGTGGGGAGTTAATTAAACTGTAATTTAAAGTGAGTGGCATTGGGAGATATTTCAAATATCTCATTTCTTTTTTAATCAATTAGTATTTTGTTTTGATTCCCAAACTAGTAATTTATGGTGATGGTTGCACTATGAGTGGAGGCCCATTATTCACTTGAATACCATGCAATAGAGCTCTTACAAGTAGTAACATAATAAAAAAATGAGAGGTAAACTTCATTGAAGCCAAGTTTAGTAAGTTGGAATCTCATGTTGATAACATTATTTAGTGTTGGAAGTATAATCCGCTTGGGTTATGCAAATTTAGCTTATTCACTTGAGAGAAAGGCAAAGAACCCCAATTGAATGCCAACAATTATGGCAGTACAAGAGAACTCTTGAAAAATGAAAACTAAGAGTCAGTAAAATTGTATTAATATATATATAGTAAATAGAATACATCACACAATTTATCCTAATTCAAGTTTATTACTTTTCATGTATTCAAAAGTAATATCAAAGTTGGTTTGGCTCAAAATACCTCTACTATCTTGAGATTATTAAAGTTGAGCTTATTTTTGGCATTCTACCTTTTGCTCACCAATCCTTTGGTTGGCAGTGACCAGACTCTATCTTGGCATGTCTACCACTACTCTGCTAGGCATGCAAGAATTCCCCTAAACTATTACTCTATGGGAAACCTATGCTAGATTGTTGTTCTACGAACTCATTCTCCCACAAACAATGAATAACTATTGATGGCACCCTCCTAAGGATGGTGTTATTCTAATGGAAGTGGTTCATTCAATTTGCTTTTTAATTAAAGCTTAAAAATCAATATAGGGTGATGGCTTTTGAAAGATATCAACTCTCGATTATTAGTTCAATTCAGAGGAATTTTCCTTTGCAGTCATTTGTAGTTTCAACTCTTCAAGTGCGTTTTATCCTCAACATCATCTAATTCACTTTTCCAAAGTCATACTTTGTTGTTCAGGAGCTCTGCTCTTATATTTCACACGAAAAGGATGTGTGCAAACTTTCAGGATGACTCCCAACGTAAAATCTATATGCACTTCTTATGGACCATTCATTGCTTTAAACTGAGAAGACTACAGGAATTGATGTAAATTTCAATTTCTTGTTCTTTAGATTCGACACATTTTGGTAAATCTAAGTTTTCAATATCACCTATGTCCTGCCATCATTTATTCCTGAAATTATATGCCCTAAAATGCATGCTAATTTTCGATTCATCACACATAAAATGGTGGTTTAAATTTGTTTAGCATTTTCGATGTTTGAACCTATTACTTTGACCATGATATTGATCAGCTATATAGCTCCACTATTTGAAACAAAATGGTGGTTTGAAAGTTGCAATAGTGGCATAAAGAAAAGGGGGACATAAATGGGCTATGAAAGGTTTATAAGCTTTTTGGCAATGACCATGATGCTCTTTTAAGACCATTTGGCCAACCAAAATCTTAGGGTGCCTATTTATTAGCTAGAAGAAAGAAGCTGGTTGGAGAAGTTAGATTTTTGGGACGAGTTGTAGAAGCAAATATTTGAGTTTGGTAGATTGGGATTTGATGTGAGTTATACATACAACTCTATCAAAGGTGCGTTTTTTTGTTTTGTTTGTGTTTTATTGACAATTTAGTGCTTGTATCTCCCTTCATATTGTGTATTGATAGTTATTGAGGAAAGAAGCATTGACCTCCTTTGATTGAATACAATTCTTTGCAACTCTTGATTGCAAGTCCAATGATGTTTGTTTTCACTAGGTGAGATTGGTTCACTTAGTGAGTTTGGTGGTTTTTTGGTTCAAAATCCAAGGATTCAAAGCATTGATGACACCCTTCATTTTATAAACTTGAGTTGTTGAGAAAATTTCCAGACTTGATGGATTATTAGAGTTAATAAAAACTATAATAGTCTCTATTGTTGACAATAAAGTCAAAATCAACAACGCCATCCTCACTTGTGTTCGAACATATTTACAAGATGCACATGATAAGATGAAGTTTCTTCAACTCGAATCTCAGTTCCGAAGAGATGAACTATAACAAAAGAGTGATAATTTCGAACTAGTTCTTGTTCAAAACAATTATCTTTTTGAGATAGAGAAAGACTCATTAGCAAACAACACTTGATCATATAAGTGAGGCTATTTCAGGAGCATATTTACATGAAGATGCAGTGGCTCATCATACACTTCTCATCCCATCATCGAACCTTGGGAAGAAATTATCAGCAATGAGAACAAAACTAGTCTTGGATATGAAAAGGATGTGTCCTTTCACATTATAGACTATTCTAAACCGATTGAGTTTTAGGGTCATTGGTTTCTTCAAGACAACTCATCTTCTCTTGCTCCTCTTCGACAACCACTTCAAATTGTCAAATTCCAAAATTGTGATTGGGTTGGCCATGTGAAAGATCAATGTTTTTATCTTCACCCTTGTGAGCATTGTGGAAAACGTACTCAACATTCAATCAAATGGTCTAGAATCAAGACTCCTGCAAGAGAAAAGATTCACTTTGTATGGATGACTTCTTGGAAATGGTATTCAATATCCAAGAAGATATATCGGTCATACCTCAAAGTTCATTCTCAAGTACTGACATGTATTGTACTGGAGATATCTTCATCTTCTTACTTTGTATCTAACAATGGGGGAATTGATGGTTAGTGAATAGTTTCAAAGATATATCAAGTGACCCTGAACCACAACATGAACCAAATCCAACAACCAAAGTCATAGTTGCATCCAGAGACAGAGTCATGTTTCAAGAACATGATTTTGTTGGTGGCCAACATTGAAGACTTCATCTTTTGTTGCCCATTGTAGGTTTTAACCCTTAACAGAAATTATCTACACATGAATATTATAACAGAAAATAAACAATAGCGAGAGCATAAAACATAAAACAGATAAACACAAAGATTTTCCCCTGGATCCCAAATCGGGACGACCAACTTGATTTTTCATTATATTCCTTTTAGTGTTACAACACATATATATACATGCCGAAGCATACATAAACCCAAATCCATTAACCCTGGATTAGAACATAACCGTAGTTCCCTTGACCGGATCTACAAAATACCAGGGGCCGAAAACCATCGTACCCCAAAACCATGTGCAAACTCATGCACAAAACATGGGTGGGTCCACCTATGAGTGGGTCCGCACACCAAAATTTTTTTCGCTAGAGCGCTGCCCTTGACCCCAACACTGGGGGCTGCCTCCCCCCTTGTGACCCCCCTGCTGCGCCCGGCGCAACATACATTGCGTGGGGATAGTCGTGGAAAGAATATAACACATACCCAACATTCTCCCACTTGTTGTTTTCTTTCCACAGGGGGCCACAGGAGAGCTTAGTCATTGGGCCAATTCTTCAACACCCATTGTTTCTCTACACCAAGAGAAATTTTGAGTGCTCACAGACTTTGTCAATGCATCCGCAACATTCTTCAAAGTGTCCACCTTTACCAGCAACACCCTTTTAGCCTCAACCATATCTCTAACAAAGTGATATTGAACATCAATGTGCTTTGTCTTTGAATGGTAAGCATGGTTCTTAGCCAAGAAAATTGCACTTTGGCTATCACAGTCTATCCTTATAGCTTGTTGTACCAACCCCATACTTGAACACAATCTCTACAACCAAATTGCTTCCTTGCTTGCATGAGTGGCTGCTATGTATTCTGCCTCTGTAGTTGAAAGAGCCACTAAAGACTGTCTTTTACTCATCCAACTGACTGCGCCTCCAAATAGGCTAAACACATACCCACTTGTAGATCTTCTTTGGTCCAGATCTCCAGCCCAGTCTGCATCATCAAAACCACGAATGTCCAACATTCTTTCCAATCCTGGTCTTCCCTGGTAGCACAAGCCATAATCACTAGTGCCACGTAAATATCTGAAAACCCGCTTCACTGTTGTCCAATGCTCCTTCCCCGGGTTTGACATAAACCTGCTCAATACTCCCACTGCATGTGCAATGTCTGGTCTAGTACAGACCATTGCATACATCAGGCTACCCACTGCACTTGCATATGGAACACGGGACATATACTCCTCTTCTTCTTGTGTCTTGGGACACTGTTCAGCAGACAGCTTTACACCAATAGGAATAGGAACATTCACCGGTTTACTATCCTGCATATTGAACCTTTGCAATATAGTCTCGACATACTTCCTCTGGTTTAACCAGAGCTTCCTCTTTGCCCGATCTCTCTTAATTTCCATGCCCAAAATATAGTTTGCAGCACCAAGATCCTTCATGTCGAATTTGGAGAACAACTAGGTCTTCAAATCTTGGATAATTTCTTTGTCATTTCCAATCAACAACATATCATCCACATACAAGACCAAATAAATAACACGGTCACCAATTAATTTAAAATAAACACGGTGATCCTCCTTGCTTCTGGTGAAGCCAAGTCCCCGTATATAGGTATCAAATTTCTGATACCACATCCTTGGTGACTGTTTTAACCCATACAGAGACTTCTTCAACCTGCATACCAGTTCTTTCTTACCCTTCACCATAAAGCCTTCGGGTTGCTTCATGTAGATCTCCTCTTCTAGATCCCCGTGAAGAAATGTTGTCTTCACATCCATCTGTTCTATCTCAAAATCAAATGCAGCAGCAATAGATAAAAGTAATCTAATAGAAGTAACTTTGGCAACCGGAGAAAAAATATCACCAAAATCAATTCCCGGCACCTGGGAATAACCTTTCGCTACCAACCGAGCTTTGTATTTCTCCACCTTGCCTTCTACATTCATCTTCTTCTAAAACACCCATTTGCTCCCAATGGGCTTCCTTCCAGCCGGCAACTCCACCAGATCCCATGCATCGTTTTTGTGCAAGGATGCCATTTCATCAACCATGGCCTCCTTCCAGAGTTTTCCATCCTCTGAATCTACTGCCTCCCTGACAGTTCTGGGTTCATCATCAATTATAGTTAAGGAAAAACCTGAATAGAAAGCAGATGGAATATACCTTTCTGGTTGCCTTCTTTCCCGAACTGATCTTCTCAAAGCTGGAGTTTGTGGCTCTTCATCTTCTGAGTCTTCTTCTGTTGTAGAGTCTGATTCATCCTCCTTTAGCTCAAACTCTATCTTCTCGGGTTCCTTTGGTAGGAATTCATGTTTAACAACATCTTTCACTTCTCTAAACACCACATCTCGGCTGTACACAACCTTCCTTGTTTCTGGGTTCCAAAGCTTGTAACCCTTTAAACCATCCTTATACCCAATAAAGATGCACCTTTCAGATTTATTATCCAACTTGGTCCTTTTCTCCTTTGGAAAATGTACATATGCATCACATCCAAATACCCTTAGATGTGAAAGAGAGGGTTTCTTACCAGTCCATACCTCATGTGGAGGCTTACCCTCCAACACTGATGAAGGTGATCTGTTAACCAGATAGCATGCAGTCTCCATTGCCTCTGCCCAGAATTATTTTCCTAACCCGGTACCACTGAGCATGCTTCTTGCCTTTTCCATCAGTAAACTGTTCATTATTTCTGCAACTCCATTTTGCTGAGGTGTGTATGGAGTAGTCTTCTGTCGTGCTATACCACACTTCTTACATAACTCTTCAAATTCCTTCTTGTAGAACTCCCCACCATTATCTGTCCTTAGCGCCTTTATCTTCTTCTCTGTTTGGTTTTTCACCAGAGCCTTACATTCTTTAAATCTGTCAAAAGCTTTAGATTTATTCCTCAAGAAATATATCCATGTATTCCTTGAGAATTCATCTATGAATGAAACATAGTACACAGACTTTCCCAGTGATGGAACTGACACAGGTCCAAACACATCACTGTGCACAAGTTCTAATATCTTGTTCGCCCTCTTAGCACTAGAAGGAAAACTCACCCGATTTTGCTTCCCATATACACAATGTTCACAGAAATCGAAATCCAAAGAGCAATTAGTCATACCTTCTACCATACCATTTCTATTCAGTATCCGAAGGCCCTTCTCTCCAATATGTCCAAGCCTTTGATGCCATAAAATGGTCTTTTCTCCAAAGACAGCTAGGCTTTCCGCTCCACTTTCAGGAACCACATAACTATTACACTCATCAATAACAGTGCTACCTTGTAGCTTGTACAGAGTTCCAGTTCGAAATCCTCGCATTAATACCAGTGCTCCTCGAACCATCTTGCAAGCATCTTTCTCGAACACTGTTTTTACACCTGCATCATCCATCTTGCTTACAGAAATTAGATTTCTGGCCAATGCAGGAATATGCAGAACACCAGGAAGTGTTCTAATCCTTCCACCTTGCAGCTTCAGCTTGACCTTTCCACGTCCGACGATTCTGGCCTTCCTATCATCCCCTAGGAAGACATCACCACCATCTTATTTCTCATACTCGCAGAACCACTCCCTATGGGGAGTGAAGTGAAAGGATGCACCTGAGTCAATCAACCATGACTCATGATCTACATGCGTATTTGAAGAAGAAGCCAAATACACATCCCCACCTTCATCCGAGGTGGTTTTTGCCTCTACAGAAGGAGCATCATCAGATCCCTTTCCTTTCTCAGGAGCTTTAGATCTGAAGTCCTTTTTGTAGTGCCCTTCCTTTTCGCATTTCCAACACACCTTTACAAACTTTCCAGGAGATTTAGATCTCCCTCTAGATTTGGATCTCCCACTCGAAACCTTATTATTGTTTTTGTTTTGTGACCTTCCTCGTACAGATAAGGCATCTCCATTATGGCCCTCCATTTTTCTCCGTCTCATTTCCTCCGACAGCAAGGCTGAGACAATGTCATCAAAATTCAAGGTAGTTGTATTGCTACCTATTGCAATAACCAGACTATCCCACGAGTCTGGTAGAGAACACAACAAACTGATGCACTTATCTTCATCCGAGATTTTAATATCAACAGATGACAGCTGACTTACCACAGTATTGAAGGCGTTCAGATGCTCTGTCACCGAGTCTCCATCCTTCATCCTCAGGTTATACGGCTTTTTCCGCGAGAACAACTTATTCACGAGAGACTTAGATTGGTACAAAGTCCCAAGTTTTCCACACACCCACAAATTCTTTGCGTAGCTTCCCGGATACATTCAAAAATGCGAGCGAGACACACAACCGTATTGTGCTCTTAGCCTTAAGTCTAGTTCTTTCTGTTCTTCATCACGACAAACATTGTCGTTGGTTTTAGTACTCAGATCAGATCCTTTGATCTTTATCCACGACGGATCCTCCATCTTGAGCTTCCATAACTCAAAACTCTGACCATTAAATTTCTCGATCTCTATCTTCCCACCGCTCGCCATCTTCTTTCACTGCAAGAATCGATCCCGCAGATCTCCCACTGAACAGGGTCTACCTCAGGCTCGAGCAAAAAACCCTCAGCAGCAAAGGCGTCCCCTTGAAGCCGAAACAACTCTGATACCAAATGTAGGTTTTAACCCTGAACAGAAATTATCTACACTTGAATCTTATAACAGAAAATAAACAATAGCGAGAGCATAAAACATAAAACAGATAAACACAGATATTTTCCCGTGGATCCCAAATCGGGACGACCAGCTTGATTTTTCATTATTTTCCTTTTAGTGTTACAACACATATATATACATGCCGAAGCATACATAAACCCTGGATTAGAACATAACTGTAGTTCCCTTGACTGGATCTACAAAATACCAAGGGCCGAAAACCATCATACCCCAAAACCATGTGCAAACTCATGCACAAAACATGGGTGGGTCTGCACACCAAAAAAAATTTCGCCAGGGCGTTGCCCCGGACCCCAACAGTGGGGGCTGCCTCCCCCCTTGTGACCCCCCTGCTGCGCCCGGTGCAACGTACAATGCGTGGGGCTAGTCGTGGAAAGAATATAACACATACCCAACACCCATTTCATTAGTTTGTGATCATCGTTAAACCACCATCAGGGAGCACTTCCATTTCATAAAAGACTTCAACTTCTAGCCAGATTTGTAATTGTTCTAGGATCTTCTTCAAGCCAAGTTTCCAGAGTTTGTGGTCCACATTAAACCAACACTGGTAGAAAACTTCAAGTTTTTCCACCTCATTTGGTTTTTGGTCTTCCTTAAACCGCCATTACAAAGAGCACATCCAACCATTGGCTGCCATGCACTTTTTTATTTTAAATCTCTTCTTGGAATCATATACACCCCTTTGGATTAAGGGGGGAATGTTGGAAACATAACCCGCTTGGGTTATGCAAACTTGACTTATTCACTTGAGAGGAAGGCGAAAAGCCTCAAGTAAATGCCAACAGTTTGGGAAGTTCAAGAGACCTCTTGGAAGATGAAGAAAAAGGGTCAATCAAATTGTATTAATATGTATATCTTGTGAATAGAATGCATCACACAATTTATCCTAATTTAGGTTTATTTTTTTGTGTGTTTTCAACATGAAGATATAACCTAGGAAATATTTCAAGAGAAAACCCAGCTGGAAGGTGAGGCCACTCTACTCTTTTTTTTAATGGAGAATGGATGCAAGTCACAAAGAAGTGTGGCTTGTGGCCCATGGGTTTCTATAGTGCACAAATGATCTCTGTTTACTCTCTCCCTATCCACTCATGATTACTCTGCTCATTTATGGAACAAAATGCACTCAAACAGAGTGGAACCTATTTTCCTCCTAGTGGCCTAGTCATAACACAACTCGATAGCCTACTAGTCATTGAGTTTGATTCCAACTCTTAACTACATTTACAATACATACTCTTCTAGAGTCTTCTTCATCATGATCATGTAGCTAGCCCATTTCCATGAATAATGGGGGTTGATGTAGCATACATCTTCTTGAATTATAGTAGTCAAAACAGGAAGATCAACTTCCAAGTGACATAAATTTTACATACAAACTTCAATTTAGTAAATTATTTCATTGTTGGAAATATATGTGTGCGTAGAATATCACGAAAGGGTGCAACAATTAAGAAACAAATATTTACCCCCAAAAAATGTCATTTAATGCCTCAAATTGCTTTCAAAAGGTTTCAGATCCCAATTCGCCAAAATAGGTCTCCTCGGTAAAAATGGTCCAGTGAGCTAATTCCTCCTCTTTGTCCACTCTGAAAGCATCCAGATGGATGGAAAACAATATAATAATCCAATTCAGATCATTAAATATTAAGAATTTTTATATAGGTTATGTTCATTTTAATAATATTGTAGGGTGCAACAATAAACAATGTAGGCTTATAGAGTTTTCTCAATACACAACCTTCCGATATGTAGATTTGGGAGGTCCACTTGAGCACACTTAAAGGACATGATGGCTCCCTAGAGTGAGTTTGTATAGAATTCTTCCCTCTTTCATATATACTACATTCAATTTGTGTTGGGCCAAAGTTTGTGTGAACTTAATATGGGGTGCTAACATTACACTTTGAATATGCTCAAGAGGACCTTCCAATTCAACATGTGGAAAGTAAAGACATGTTAGGTAACCACTCATTTTGATGGTTTGCAGTCTAGAGTGAAGTCTCTTTAAACATCCTCTAGTGTGCCATCATTACATTCTAAGGGTGCTCAAGCGGGCCTCCTAAATCTACATATGGGTGGATTGGGAGTTTCTAAATAACCACTCACTCTAATTACTTGCTTCTTGGAATCACTATTACATTGGCTAAGGAAGTAAGCACAAATCAAAAGCAAGAGAAAGGTGATGCACCCATTATAGAGTATGACTTTCTAAATGCGGAACAATTCCCAGAGCTTTATCCTGCATACTATTTGCATTAAGTTCAACTCAACAATGGAGACATAAGGGAGGAAGTGATTCATTAAGTGTAGCCACTCCAGACTTATCACTTATCAATATGTTGCGAGTTCTTACCCTTGGCACATTAACACCAGTTCAAAAATGCATAGAGTTCCTGTTAAGCAGAATACATCAAAGCAAGCAACAGTTGGATAAAAAATACATGTTTTATCACTAGATAACCACTCATTTTATTATAAAATACAAGACTAATTATTTTATATCTATCAATAACTAACTCATTAAAATTCAACAAACTTATTAATACCCAAAGAAAATTATTTTCTCATACTAATTAGCAAGCAAACATATAAGCACTAAAATCCAATACAATACAAAGTTTACATTTACAATGAGCTATAAAAAACGGAGAATAGTCAATGGGGACTAGCTCGAATGGTTAAAGTAGAGTTATGATCTATAGCCCATTTAGATTCAACTCTAGTTACTAATATCCTTTCCCTTTATAAAATTGATTTATCTTCAGATTTTTTTTTTTTGGAGTTGATCAAGTGAAAATACTAAGCAAATTTGGTAGATTCGATTCCTCATATTCATAGTCATGTTGATCACAGATTATGTTCACACATCCATTAGGGCCAATTCCCAACGTTGATGGAAGCATTTCAAATAAAAAAATTGAAGCACTTTAAATTAAAAAACCAGACCCACGCCATCCATAGTGGACAAAGACCAATAAATCAGACGGGATGACGTGGCTTCTCAGCCATCAGCTCAAGATGTGATGGACTTGTCATTACGCTGCCATCTCCGCTTACGTGTCAGAATTACATTAAACTATAATCTGAAACGAGGATAATACGTTCCCTTGTGACCACGAGTTCACGAATAAACTCCAATAAAAAACGATATTAGCAGTTGACACGTGGGTCGGAGTTACCGCGTGGCGAGTTTAAATCATTGATATTCCAAAAAGCTGTTGCAGCATGTCCACGTTTCAGATGACAATTGCTTGCAAAACGAGGCGCATGAATATTCTACGCGGAATCGAGACACGTGGATATCTACGCGGCATAAAAGCGGGCGAATCTGCGCTGCTCCACAGCCTATGCACTTTGTTTTTTAATACAAAGCTATCTAGATTCAAATTTTTTTTGGTGGGTAGTTGAACTAGACGTTAAAAATACTTTCTTTCTTTCTTTCTAGTAGTAATTTCACTAGCTTTATTTCAAATCTTTTTGATAACAAGCCACAAGCCCACAAGCCCACAAGCCTACAAATTCTCTTGATTTATTAAAAACAAAAAACTCTTTGTCTACACCACAAAAATTCTAGAATGTGAGGCCTTCAAAGACACCAGGGAAAACTATGCAGGTATTCTGGCAGCTAATTCTTGGGATAAGCTATTCAACGAAGAGTTTGTCGATAAGTTGGGAGCAGTCATTGTAAAACTTCACAGGAAAAGGGCCGAATACAAGAGTCAGATAGAGAAGCAATCTGTCCCATAGGCTATTTTTAGCCTCGTGGACATTAAAAATTCTTTCTTTCTTATCTCACTCGTAGAACTCTGACACACATATCTATGTTTCCACATGTCTCTTTCTTTTATGTTATGTTTGTTTTATATAATTCTAGATGGTGATTGTAAGTTCATGGGGTATAATATCACCACGACATAAAATAATGCTCACTTTGAATTTTCAATGAAAACGTTTGACTATAAACTTTAAATAAAAAAAATGTAATTTGGTTTATTAATAAATAATTGGAACTATAATTTCTTAAAATGCTTACTTTCTCTAGATGTAAGTTTGGTGATGGCACTCTAGGATGAGTTCATATAATGATGGATTCTTTACTAACTGTGTTCAGAGCACACAATGATGGCCTTTGCTTGAGTGTGCTTGAAGAGTAATGATGGTATCAGAGTGAGTTTAAAGTGCAATGATCGTGCCCACTTGAGCATGTTTGGAGAACAATAATAACAATCGAGAATGAATGTTAATCAGAGCTTCTGGAATCTTGTGTATTCACTTTGAAAGACCCAATGTTTCGGGTGAACACTTCACCCATCTTCAGGGGCAGAGAGTTTTTTCAGATGATAAGAAGAGTGATGGACCAGAATATATATAGCTAACGGGAAACTAGTCGTTAGAAAATTAGATATTTAAGAGTACGATGATAATAATTGAGTCAAAGAAATTAGGAATATAAATCAAATTGATTAAATTAAATTAAGTTTAAATGAATTATTTAAATTAAATTAAATTATTATTAAAATGAATTAATAATCAATTTGATTATTAATTCTATCAGTTAAAGAATTCATGAACATGCCACTGACCTAAAGCATAATAGGTCTCGCTCCTCTGCCTTAGCAGAGCATGCTGAAAAGACAAAGCATCACATTTGCATTGAAGATGCTGAGGTCATTGCGAAGGTGGACCATTTCCACCACCGGAAGTTTAGGGAGGCCCTTGAGATTGAAAAGAGGCCTGTTAACCTTAATAGGGATGATGGGTGGAGTGTGAGCAGGTGTTGGATCCCTGCCCTTCATTCTTAGTTTTTTTTTCCCCTTCTGTTTGTCCGTGGTTCGTCGTTTCCTCTCCTCTCGTCCTGTTTTACTTTTCTCGTTTCGGTTATTCTTTATTATGTAATTACTTATTATTTATTTAGCATAATTATGTTTACTATTTGTTTTTAATCTAGTTTTTATGTATATTTAATCAATTAATTAATTAAAATAAATAAATAAATAAATAAATAAATAAAGGAATTAATTTAGTTTCAAATAATATATTGAATTGGGTTCATGTAATGTATTTTTATATAATTTGTTATTTTTATTTTTATTTTTTAATATATTTATTTATTTATTTTATTTTATTTTTATTTTTTTCATATTTATATCTATTTATTTATTTATTATGTTTTATATTTTTATTTTTAATTTTATTGATTATTATTTTTAATTTATTTATTTATCTTTATTTTATTTTATTTAATTTTTTTTTTTTTTTTTTATGTGTTTATTTATTTATTGTTTTTTATTTTTATTTTTTAATTTTAATTTTAATTTTTTATATTTTAATTAATTAATTTATTTTATTTTATTTTTTTAATTTTTAGTTTTTATTTTTGGTCAAACTAGCCGTTATTGTACAACGGCTACTTGGAGCTTCTTTATCTATTTAAGCAAAGTCTTAGATCAAATTTCGCATCTTGTCCTGATGATGAACCACACTGGCTGGTTCAAAACGCGTCGACACAAATTTCTCCAATGTGATTTTTACCAAAAGATTTGATACATAATAACTAGCTATTAGAGGATAAATTTAATGATTAAAAAGATAATTGAGGAATTCAAATATAAAAATTTAAAATAGATAATGAGATAATAAAAATGAACCTTCAAGGAAATAATTTAATTATATTTGAAAGTCCAATTTTAAATTAATTGAAATTAATTAAAGATATTTATAATCAAAGTCAAAAATAAATAATTGAAATTAAATAGAAAGATAACATATTCTCGAGGGAAGAAATGAATGGAAACAAATTAACTTTAAGAACTGAATTTAGAGAGATATCCATAAATGATTTATTTTTATTTATTTAATTGATTTTTATATTTTTGAATGTATGAATTGATTAATATAGTCTAATTATTATGTTGCAATTTCAGCATTAGATTATCATACAATATAATAGGACTACATATTTAAATTCATAGGAAGAGGAGAAGGAGAAGGCGTAATATACGAGTCATTAAAATGGATCAAGAAAAGGATCAATTTAAATTATTACAGATTCAATTTGAGGGGGATTTTTATAGATTAAAATAAATATTAGGGTTATTGATAAGAGAAGAGATAATCAAAGGAGAAACACAAAAGAAGAAGTTGGGGAAAGATTAGAATTAGATGGAGGGCGTTCTGATGAAAGAAAGTGCATGGTGGGCTTCCGGGACTGACTTAATTGAGAACCATCATCACGGTTAAAGTTATTAGGGTGTTTTTCATTTTCAAGGGCCTCTTTGATGAGTTCATCCAATGATAGTCGTTACTTGAGCATGCTTAGAGTGCAATCATGGCCCTTAGTTCAGCATGCTTGAAGAGAAATGATGTCACCCATAGGGAGTTTGTAATGCAACAATGATGCTTGCTTGAGCATGCTTAGAGCATAATGATGATGCCACATAATGAGTTCATGCAATGCTCACCTTGGTGAGGATAGGGGTGAGGGTTGCATGAACCCGTTTTAGGGTGTCATCATTTCTATCTAAGCATGCTCTAGTAGGGCCCTTAAATCTACATGTAAGCAATGAAAGAGTTGCCTAGTAGTTATGCATGTTGATTACTAGAAAGATGTTTGTACAAACTCTCTCTTGGGTGCAATCATCATGCTTCAAGCATGTTCAAGTGGGCCTACCAAATCTATATGTGGGTAGGATTAATTTCACAAGGTAATGCAGTGTGCCCCATTCATTTGTTCGATGGACTTGCGAGATAAGTATGCATTCTAACAAAATATACAAGACCTAAATAAAAATTTTGATAAGGTATTGACTATCATTAAGTGCATAATAATTTCAATTTTTTTCTTTGCAAACTCACTACTATGACATATAAATGCTTGATGGAAATGGTTTTCTTCTACTAAATATCATGCATTAATATATAACAACAGGAATCCAATACTATGGAAATTTTACATTTACAACGAGTTATACAATACTAAATAGGATCGTGCTTTGATGGTTGAAATAGAGTTATGATATCCACCCAATTCAAGGTCAACTCGTGCTAATGGCATGCTTTTCCCTTGTTGGGCAAAGAAATTGTCTTCCAAATTCCACCAAGTGAAATTTCTTTTGTTGACCAAAGAATTTCAAATTTAAAAATGAATAATTGTAGCTTGGGGTCAATGTCTTCATATCACACTTCTCTTACATTTTAAGATCCACCTTAAAGATGGATCTATCAAGCATTGAGAGGGGCCAAAGCTTTCAAGCAACCATATTTTCTTCAAGTTTGTGCATTATAAGAAATGTTTGCACCTCAAGGGATTTGATCCTTCTTGATTCTTGATAGATCCCTAGTTAAAATAGATATATGTTGGTATTTATATTCATATGGTTTTTTAAAATGTTTATTGCTAATAGTATGATGACCTTATATATTTGTTGTCCTTTTAAGTAATATCATTACATAGAGGTGGCACACCTAATTTTTACTATGTTGTATAATGTGCCCCTTGATGTATAAAGGATTGTTGTTATTATTATTAATCAATATTTTTGGTTAACATGCATTACATCAATTTACAGGAAAATGTGACACTCCTTCATTATAATGCATTATAGAATGCACCTCTTAACATGATCATCAAAGCATGTGGATAACTTATGATTATCATAGTTCTCATAGCAAACATACCCACTCATATGATTTAGCATGGATTGTAGCATATCAAGTCACGTCAATGTTGTGCATCGTGATGCACTAAGCCAGTTTATTTATTATGGGAAAAAGGTCTTTCAAAACTACAAGAACAACAATGTTTGATGATTCTTGGCTCAATATTTCCATGTTGTTGTGGCATTCAAAAGTACTCTAGTGAAATGTGTTGACTAAAAAGATATCATTGTTGAAATTAGGGGTCTTTGATGGAAAGTTTGATAATCTTCTTGAAGTAATCCTTTGGCCCATGCAGAGGATTCAATTTTCCTTAGAGAGACATGTGTGCATACTATTGTAGGAAGCTATAAGAAAACTCTGCCAATCCCTAAATCCCTCATGGATTATCAAATAATCCATACAATAAAGGATGTTTCCTCTACAGTATTACACACATTTTTGTGCCATAACGTCAAATGTAGGAAACAAAAAATGAATGAATTTTAAGGGGATTGAATCAATATATGTTGGGGATGTAATGTTTGTCTTATTGTAGGCAATGAGAAGCTTGGGTAAGTACTTTTTGAACCTTTTTTCCTTTAGGAATTGAATAGCATAGGGAATTAAAGCTAGGAGCTTGTGTAATGACAAGCCTAAATAGAGGAAAAAAAGACCAAATATGAAATGAGAAAGATGAAAAAATAGAGGAGGAGAAAGATTGCTATGGTCTAGTTGTTTGTTTTGAAGCTTTCTGTTGAAGAGGAGAAGCTTAAAGGATGAAGCCAATCACAGTAAGCATGTATAGATGAACTAAGCTAAGAGAGAGCTTGAAGGACATGGAAGTTTCAAATAAAGTGCTAGCCCATAAATATTTATGAAACCCTTGTAATCTTGTGAATCCTTGATTGCATAGTTCTTAGGTTGTATGGATTCTCTATTAATTGTAGACTTAATGGTAAACCTAGAGTGTTATTCCCCTAGATGGTTTCTCTAGTGATGAAAATCCATGTGTGATATATAATGGAATTTTTTAAATTCCTTGAGAAGGTTTCTCTAGCGACAAAACTCATTGTGTGATATGTAATGGGATTTTGTAAATATTCTATGTGTATTGTATTTTCTATTTGAGCCTTGTTAAAGTAATTACCTACATACATGAGGGGTGGGGAGTTCATTAAATTATAATTCAAAGTGAGTGTCATTGGGAGATTTCAAATATCTCATTTGTTTTTGAATCAATTGGTATTAGAGATTTGTTTTGATTTGATTCACAAGCTAGTAATTTACAATGATTGTTAGACTATGAGTGGAGACCCATTCTTCACTCAAATACCATGTAATAGAGCTCTAAGAAGTATTAACATGGAGAAAAAATGAGAGTTATACTTAATTAAAGCCAAGTTTATTAAGTTGGAGTCTCATGTTGATAACATTGTGAAATTTTATAGGTCGTAACTCAAAGAATCACTAAGAGAGTTGAAAATGAAATCCCCAAGCCTCCATAAAGAAACAAAAGTAGGTTATCCAATCTAGCTTAAGTAGCATGAAATATACCCTAGAGATGATGACTCCCAAACTTCCAAGAACCCATTCAAAGTCAAAGCCAAGATATATTTCAAAACATAAGATGGTCAATTAGGCCCCAATAAACTAAGTAATTGGATGAGACAATTTGAATTTTTCTTTGGCTACCATGGATTTTGAGAGGTAGAGAAGATTTAATTCCCCCTAATTAAAATGGAGTGTTATGCATTATTGTTATCGTAAAATTTTATGCCAAGAAAGACGTATTACTAAATAAAATCTAAGTGTTTATTGGGAAGAGTTTAAGACTCTAACAAAAAAGAGAAGTTTTAACCAATTAGCTATGAAGAAGAGTGTGGTTTTAGAAGGAATTACTTGAGCCAATGACAAGGACATGTGAGCAAGATTACATACTTGAATTTCGAAGGAAGTGTGTTCATTTGGGTGTTGGTAAATATGATCATTAGGTGATGACTAAGTATATTAATTGGTTCCATATTCATGTTAGAAGGAAGTAGTTCTTTTCAAGGTCAAGATCCTTGATGATGCTTGTAAGAAGGAAGTGGATATAAAAGCACAACATAGTGAGAAGCTTGCTAATGAAAATAGTGCATGGAAATTATATGGCAGTAAACCCCAAATGAAGAAGGGGAAAAGTATCAAGGTCAAAGGAAATTTTCAACTATTTCCCAATAAAATAATCTAATATGTGAATAGTGCAAGAAGAATGATTGTGACAAAGATAATTTTTGTGTGTTGTAGCCTGAACAAATTCCTAAGAATAAAGTTAGTAAAAATTCCTCAATGTTTATTACAAAAAGGTAGTATGTCAAAATTTTGAGGAATATACAACCTTAATGACATAGTCTCATTACTGGTTTAATTAATCTTGGAAAGAAATACTAAAGTAAGGCTATTATATCTCCATATTTGGAAAAGAATTATTCCTATGTATATGTAAATAAGAAAGTGTCAGATGTCAAGACAGATTAATTTCATCTCATTATGCAAATCAAGAACTTTATTGTGAGAATCGTCTTTTTTTTTTCCAAAGAAAAAATCGAACTTGTCTATTGATTAAGTAGAAGGTTACATAGTATATGCATAAGAATTCAAAGAACTGCATTTTTCCTTTATTTTTTGAACGAAGGAAAATATGAAGTTGCTACTGATGAGGAGATGTTTCTATCAATCCTCCTAGCTTTGTCAAAAATCATTTTAAATGGCGTCTCTGCTCAGCCCTCGGGCTTCCCCTTTTTTTAGGAAGAACCCGAAACAGGAATGAAAGCAGACTATGTATGTTGAAAACATCAAAAAGATGAAAAATTGGGTGGTAGTCACCATTCCAATTTTATAAATTTTCAGAGTCATATAGTTTTAAAACAAGATAAACCAGTCTCTCGGATCTCCTCAATGAGGAAAAAAATCCGAAACAGAGACAAAAAGTATAAACATCTTCAAGTAGTATCAAATTTGAGTCTACAAAACAGAAAGTAAAAAATGAACAGAAACATCCAGAGCAGTAAGAAGGAGCAATTGGAACTTTAGCGAGAAAAAGGAGGTTGTTTGATCCCTTGGATATGTCCTCCTTCAACCACTACAGTGACCGAGTGCCCCTTAGATGGGTGGTCAACTTCACAATTTCGTTCCCTGTAAATATGACAAGCATATATCTAGTTAAAATAGGCTTTTACAATATTTAAATCTTCAAGCAAAGTAGATAAAATGAAATTTTGGCATCTCTAAGTTCCATTAAACCATTTAATGATGTTCATAGAATCCCTGAAAATTTGGACATCTCTCATCTCAAGAAATGAAAGCTAGCATAGCAGAAGAAGTAGAGCTTTTAGTTCTGCGAAATTATTTGTCCCTTGACCGAGCCCAATTGATGCTTTTAGAATTTTCCCTGAAGGCTCATGAATGGAGATGCCAGCCCCACATCTATTTTGTGGGTCAGATGCCCCATCAAAGTAAGCCCATGGAATATCCCCCATGATGTTCTCCTGAAGGATGACTCTAGGTTGGTGAGATTCGACCGAGATAGGAATGAATTCGAAGATGAACACACCTTTATTAGCAAGATGATTTATAGGGAAAGGGGTATCATGGAAGATGATTCAATTTCTGGCTATCCAAGTCCCCCAAGCAACAAGTAGTAGTGGAAGATTCCTGACCCTATCATTAGGAGCGGCTTGCCACCATCGCAACCAAGCCTCCCGCACATCAAATCCTTCCCAATTCAGTGTCAAATTAAGGAGCCTCAGTGTTTCGGTCCAGAGCTGAATGTTGAAGGGGCAGGTAAGGAAAAGGTGAAGTGGAGACTCCAAATTAGCCTTACATAGTGAGAACCATCCAGGCCCGATCTTTCCTCTACGCTAAAGAAAATCCCAAGAGGGGATCTTGTTTTGGAGAATGCATCAAAAAAACAGCTTGCTTTTTTCCAGACCGTTTAGGGCCCAAAGGGATTTATACCACCACTCTAGCTCCCCCCAGCCTTTCTAAGCCATTAACCATTTGTATCCAAAATTTGGGGAAAAAACCCCCGATGGAGCATGGACCCATCTTAGTTCATCCCGTCTATCATGTATCCGGATTTTGGAATTTTGAATATCATTGATAAACCCCTGCCATTCTTCAATCCGCCTGTCTTTGAGCTGATGGGAGTCCCATGAAAACCATGCTTTCCTCCAGATCATCGACTGGCCATGATTTTCTATGTGACTTAGAGTTATGATACCCCTTTGATCTAGGTGGTCAATGAGATCTCTAGATAGGGCATATCTCCCTGAGCATCCCACCCAAGGATCACGACGTAATCTTACGTGAGAGCCATCCCTGATGTGCCACACTAGACCCTGTTCAATGATCTTAACTGACATTACAGTGGCTTTCTAGACAATTGATGCATTTTTTGTTTTCTTATTCGACATTCACATCCATTCCAGAATTGGCATTGGATCAATATATTTTTGCTTGATGACTGTTGTCTAGAGATTGTCCAGTGTGATAAGGCACCAACCCAATTTGGCTGTAAGAGAGGCCATGAAAGAGGGGAGCTCCTTGTGCCCCACCCTCCCCAAGCTTTAGGACGGGCTATATTTTCCCAAGCCACCCAAGGCATTACATGTTCTTCCTTTGAGCTAACCCATAGGAACCGACTGCAAATTTTATTAATTGTAGACAGAGTGCTTCTAGGAACCCATGAAGGAGAAGCCCAATAAACTAGAATTTCCAGGGCTACAAATTTTATCAACACCAGCCTCCCTGCTCTAGAAAGTCATTTAAAGCTCCAGTGTTTCATCTGAGACTCAATCTTGGTGACTATCCAGTGCCAGTCCTATATGTGATAAGAGTCCAACTTTAGGAAAAAGCCCAGGTATTTGAAGGGGTCCTACAAAGTTTTTTCTTCTAACTGTAGAACCTCAGATAATCTACCCACTTCTGCTATTGTCAAGCTAGCTGTTGTGATTGTGGATTTCTGCTAGTTAATGCAGAGACCTGTAGCCTTCATGAAAAGATCCAGGACCTCCTTTAGATGACTAATGTCTTCCAAGCTACCATTGCTGAAAATGAGAATATCATCAAAAATGATTAAGTGGGTGACAGTTTGGTTTACAGAAAATTCAATACCTTTTAGAGCCCCCCTCCATTTTGCCTCATGGATCATCAAGTTGAGACCTTCTGCTTCCAGAAGGAAAAGTAGAGGGGAGAGAGGGCATCGATGATGGAGTCCTCTTTGAACATTGAATAAATTCAAAGTTGCCCCATTGATCAAGATTGCTATGCTTGAAGAATTAATGCATCCCATTACCCAGTCGATGAAATCGATCCAGAAGCCCAGATGGGTCAGAAGGAGTCGAATATACATCCAACTAATTCTATCATAAGCCTTTGAGAGATCAATTTTGATTATAGCTCCTTTTTTATTTCTCTTTTTTAAACTATGGAGGGTTTCTTGGGCTACCCCCACTGCCTCATGTATTTATCTTCCATTGAGAAATCTGAACTGCTCCAAAGAAATATTTCTGGAGAGGAAATGCTTAAGCCGATTTGCAATCACTTTTGCAATGATTTTATAGATGCAAGTACAGAGTGAAATAGGCCTGAAGTCATCAAAAGACTCCGAGTGTTCCTTTTTAGGAATGAGGGCTAGGAAATTGGAGTTGAAGGGTGCATAGATGGATCTTGATATTCTTGATTCTTCCACAACCTCCAATAATTCATCCCCCAAGAACTCAAAAAAATGTTGGAAGAATTCCACCGTCCATCTTTTTGGGCCACGACTCTTATCCTTTTGCATTTCCTTGAGGATATCCTCAACATCTTCCTTAGAAACAGGTTCCATGATACTGTCATTTCCTTCTTCATCTATGTAGCTGGGAAAGAATTGGGCCACCCTGATAACTTCAGCAATGGATGCCTCCATAGGTGCTCTAAACAATGATTTGAAATGCTTCACTCCCAGTTCAAAAAGTGCCTCAAAGGAGTAGGCCTGATATTGTTCATCCGTCCTCATACCCCAGATTGTATTGATGTTTTTTCTCCCTTTGGCATAATTATGAAAAAAATTTGTGTTCTTATCTCCTGCTTGCAGCCAGATGGCCCTGCTCTTAAGGCGCCAGTTCTCCTCTTTGACTAGTAGAATTTTCTTCCTTGATTCTTCCAAACACTTTATGCGATCACTTGCTTCAATGGAGGCATTTCCAGCCCCCTCCAGACTTTCTAGAAAGCCGAGTTCTTCGTTGATCCTTCGGAGGTCTTCCTCCTCTTTAAGTTTCTTGGCCTTAGCCCATTCCAGCATGGATTTTTTCATTGCCTTAAGGTTCTCCATTAAATTCTTTCATTGATTCCCTGGTTCCCTTGGCCAATCCTTTCTCCAGGTGGCATTAAACAAAGAGATAAAAGATTCATCTTTAAGCCATGTGGGATTAAACTTGAAGGGAGCTCCAAGATTCTTATTGGGACCTTTAATTTCGAGAAGGATGGGAAGGTGTTCAGATATCCCTCCTTCTCCTACCCAGTGCCTAGCTAAAAACCATGGTTCTAGCCACCAGATCTTCTTGAATGAGAAATTAGTCCAACTTCTTGGCTACCCTGTCCTCCCTCGCTCGTCTGTTTCACCACATTGGTCGAGGCTTTATCAAGGATGCATCAACCAGGTGAGTGGAGGAAATATTGTTGGTGAAGTAATCAGTGAGTGGATCAGCGCGAGAAGATGGACCCCATGACTCTGACAGACCTAGGGAGAATTTTAGGTCTCCCCCCAAAATGAGATTATGGTTTTTCATACAAGACTTTGCAGAAAGGTTATTCCAGAATTGCATCCTCTCCAGGCTAGTACCATAAACGTTGAGAAGGAGGATAGGGTGACAAATCTTGTTCGAATATACTTCCATGGCCAAGGCATTTTCAAAGCCCCAAGAGGAAATTTCCTTCAACCACCCAGACTTGATGCCCAGTGCCAAACCCCCAGATCTTCCATGGGCATCCATCATCTGGAAACCCACCCCGAGAACATCCTTGAAAGATATCCTACCACTTTAGACCCTGATCCCAAAGTTTCCTGAAGCATTAGAACATCAGGTGAATAGGATTTCATCAGCTCCCTCAAAGCTAGTTTTTTGGGTTAACTAGCTAAACCCCTATAGTTTTAGGAGAGAATAATCATCAAGGACCCTGAGAAGGGGTTTGCACTGCTCTAAGAACCTAGTGAGGGAAATCTGCTTCCCATCATAAATATCTAATTTCGCCTTGACTTGTGTCTTGGAGAGGTTGGATTTCCTACCTCTAAACTTTCTAAGACCAACCAAGATAGGTTTAGACTCTGGACCACCAATAATCTCCCCTGTCCAAGGTTTTTTCATCAAGGATCAAAGGTTGTAGGGAGGTTTCTCAAGGTTAGGAGGAAAAGATGAGGGTAAGTCGAGGACAACCTTAGGGAGGGGGTCAACAGATGGGTGAGGGACCGATGTTATAGTGCTATCAAGGGACTCTATGACATCATGCATTTGCATATATTCCATTTGAGGAGGCCTAGAAGGACTAGGCTTTGTATAAGAAAAAACAGAAATACATAAAGAGGAAAAAAGGGAGGGAGCATAGACCAGAGGCATACCCTCCTAAGAAGCTGCAGTAATTCTAGCGTCCGATGGAGGATCAACTTCAAGAGGCAAGTCCTGAATGTGAGCCAAAACTTCAGTAGCAAGTTGAGAATTCTATTGAGACACAACATGGATTGTATTTTCGGTAGCTCCTGGACCTTCAACTCCATTCATCAAACCTCCTTTAGAAGGCTTGGCCTCTTCAACCCCCAAAGGTCGCATAGGCCCTTGATTGATCCTTTTTTGTTTGCTTCTTCTTTGGTGCCCCAGTGGGCAATCCTTTGCTAGATGGCCATACTTATGGCATCAGTGGTGTCGAAAAGGCATATGTTCATAGTCCAGAACTTGAGAGTATTCATAGTATTTATATTTTAATCTCATTTCCTCTGCTAACCCTTCCTTCGGATTCAAGTTTACCAGAATTCTAGCTGCATTTAGATCCTTGGTTTGCTGGAATGACATCTCTACCTCCAGATAGTGACCCAAGGTATTTCCAATAGAGCGAAAAGTTGAATCTGTCCAGAAAGGAATAGGGAGACCTAGTAGCTTAACCCAGACTGGGATGTCTTATATTTTCTCCCTCTGTGCGTCAAAAAGAGGAGTCCATTTCCTGAATAGGATGGGTCTCTTCCCAAAGTTTCAATTATTTTCTAACACCCATACAAGGTGTTCACTCTTCTCAAATTTTGTCATGAACCACCCCTTGGCATGTGTCTGGATCTCGATGGGATGTCCCGGGGCATACGACCATTCCAAGGTTGTCCATTTTGAGATGTAGCTTGCCAAGTATTTCTTGCCCCTGACTCTGCCAACAAGAATTGTTTCCTTCACTTCCATAAATTCGTCGATGTGTATATCCACACCAAAAACACAACATGGATATTCTTCCAACCTTTGAATCAACTTGGATTTTTTCTTTTTCGTTCCTACAACCCTACCTCTTCCACCTTCCTCTCCTTCTAGCGGCCTTTTAGTCGTATATGGAAAATCAAGATTCGACAACCCAAGTCGCCCTTCCTCAAGTATTTTCTGATCCTCCTAGGTAGATCCTCCAGATTCTTTGGGGCCTTCTTGAGGTCTGATAGACCCAAGGACTACCTTATGGCTGTCTTCTTTCTTTGGGCCTGAAACCCCCCCTTGTTTCCCTTATGAGTGTGCAAAATGACAGACACCCGTCTGTCTCAGCACTAACTGTCTTGGCCCTTTAAGGTTTCTAGCCAAACCCTTTGCTGCTTCTTGCCCCGAGCTTGCCACCTCACTACCTTGAGAGAGGAGGAACTTTTCCAGAGAGGCAATGCCCTGCCACTCTGGTTGTCATTGCACAGTAGAAATTTCGCGTGGAAAACCCCTACCCCAATATGCTCCTCTGTGGCTTTCACCTAGGAAAGCTTTGAGCTCAGTAGAGCCAAATAATCCACAACTAGCTACTATATCTTCCAAACCACCAGAACGGAAGGGGGTTGATGAAATACCTGGTACATGCACGTTTTGCTGAGGGATCTAGAGCAGGTCACCTCTGATTTTTGCAGGATTTTTCGAGGGCTGAGAAAGACCATGAACTACCCCTTCCTTCCACGCACAATTGAACGTACTCTGAAGACTCTCTTCTAGCAACGTCGCGTCATTCGACTGAGCCCAAGCACCAACTGGAGCCTTTCCCTTTTGACCAGAATCACCCAGAACCAGGAAAAATCGGTCCAAATTCTTTGTCGACACCTCCTAACCCCAGACAATGAGAAAGTCCTCTGGCAACGGTTCGATATCCACGAAATCCCATTCAAAACACATTTTGACCAGCGTATTAGGGCTAAAACTTCCTGTTCGATGCCACAGAAACCCCAACAACACCAACCTCCCATGCTTACACCACCGATAAACAAGGAGATTAGGGTTAGAGAGGTTGGGGATGACCATCCTAACCTTGCTTAACCCTGGCTAAAACCGTCAGATCTAGCCTGTTGTGTGGCTATTTTCAAAGAGCCCGAGTGTCTTCACGACTTTGACAAGCTGCGACGTCTGTCGCTCCGTACTTCGCCTAGCTATTGGGCCTTGTAGACCACCTCAGAGCCACTAGAAATAGAACCACCCCAAGAAGTGGCGTGAGAATCATCTTTTACATGAGCTATCGATGAAACTTAATATTTGTGTCATTGGTTCCATAGTTGGTCTTAAATACCCCTACATATCTTAAAACATATATTTTAGGATGGTTGTAGAAATATGTTAAGCTTCAACTCACATATTGAGTGTAAGCTCAAAACTTGCATTTCAACCAATTTTATTGATGAACTATAATTAAATATCGATCCATTGGACACATGAAAAGTTATCAAATTGGTAGCCCATAACTTTAGGATAGAGATGACACTTTATTTAAGAAATAGAACTCGTAGACATTGATTGAAGAAGGTAAAAATTACTTGCTATCCCATCAATTTTTCCACTTGAGACATTCAAATAATTTGAATCAAAGACTTCCTAAACCAACATTAACCACTTTGAATTCACCCAATGCATGTATTACATTCCAATTACACACCTCAAATTTAAGTCAAACTTCAAGTTAATTGTACAATGGGTTGTGTGTCTAATCCTTTATTAGTCACGAGACCATCATATGGGTTGTGTGACTTCCTTTCTTAGTCACACTGAAAAGCAAGTAGAGGTTCTTTCAATACCCACATGATACTTGTAGCAATGTGTTTTGTGCATTTTTCTATGGATTAATTTGTAAAATTGTCTAAAATGATTAGTTGATGAATGTAGATATGTTTCCATCATGTTCCTTCTCATCAATCGAAGGGTACATAACCTTTCTTTGTGTTAATTCAGGGACATGACAACACATGGGATTCATGCCTAAATGAAGAGAATTCCAAATTAATCTAGTTAATCTTCCAACTTATATTTAGCCTATAAATACAAGTGTATTGCACAAGTTTTATAGAGTTCTTTAGTGTTAAGGTTACGTTGTTGAGATTTTTTCAAAGGGTGATAAACCCATTTCTCCCACCCACATTTTCTTATGTTTACTTACACTCATGCAACCCATTTTCCCCTCCAAAATGCTATTGCATAAATAGAATTATTGCTAAATTAGAGAGAGCCAATTTGAGAAACAAAGAGCCCTCACATAGAGAATATTATAGTCCATTGTTACAAACATCTCCTCAGGTAATGCATTTCACGTTTTATTTCCTTTCAATTTGATATTGAAGGATTTCTTCTCCGCCGCTCACTCACTTCCCCCCAAACCAAACCAAAATGTTGTTTGGATCAATGTTTAAACTCATTGTTTGACTAATTTTTTAGTTAGTGTACGTGTTTAAGGGGAATATTGTATTGCATTTCTTTTTTACTGACTTACATTTTTCTAATCTTTGCTCTATAGTCAATTGAAATTTGTTTTTAGTATAACTTTTCACAAAACCCCATATGTAGAATGGTGATAATTCTTGGGATTATAAACCATTATTGTTTCAAGACACTCTATTTACTTTTTGTTAGTTGCAACTTAGTTTAGACCATTATTTGACCCTAGAACATTATTGTATGATTAGTTTTTTCTAAACCACATATTTAGCATTGTCGAGAAATTGTGTAGTTATTTCACAAGTCCCTATATAGATCACATGGATTTCCCTTTTATACTCATTAGGTTCACTCATGTAGAAAGAAAATATTTCTTCCCATGCAATATTTAGGTGGAAGCTTTTATTTCCTCAATGTGGTAGAGAGAGAACTTAATTTTAATGATTATGATAATGTGAGATGACTAAATTTTTTACTTTTATTTTTGAAAAATAAAGTAATTTATATTAAAAAAATTCTTTTGTTTTCATAGATGTGAAATTTATTCCATTCTTAATATCGATTTGATATATAATATTTAAAAAATATTAATAACAAAAAATAGTTTGATGTGGATTATAAATAGAGAGAGAATATCAAAATAGAGATATTTGTTTTGAAAAAATTGCTTAAGCTTTGTTCAGATCTCGAAAGTTCATACAAACATGAATGGTGCCTTGTTTTCTAAAAATGGGAATTGGTTTGGAGACCCATGATATGTATTCAACAAGGTAGATTAAGCACACTTGTTTGAGCTTATCAATTTCAACCTTAATGGCCTTGTGTTTGGAAGGGTGAATGGGTCGTTATTTTTGGTGGACAGGGATGGCATATGGCCATGTGTCGATATGGTGTTCAAAAACGGTTGGATCGATTCCAAGCATCTCAGAGTAAGGCCAAGTGAAGATATCACGAAATTATTTAAATAAATTGGTGTAAGTATCAATTTATTTAGGGGTGCATTGTGCCCCAAGCGTGATGTATTCTTCAACTCCTATTTTACTCAAGATATTCATCTTATGGTAGGTGATATTTTATCCATAATACCCTCTTTAAAGGCATAAGGAACAAGAATGGGGTTGTTGAACTAATCTACTTTACTGTGAATAAATTCTTTTAATTCCACAACATATTGGGAATGAGATTGCTATGGGAGAAAATATGAACGATGATGCATATGATCCCATTGATAATCTGGTGTGGTAATTTCTTCCACAATGTACTAATTAGAATGGAATATGGGTTTATGGAATTAAAACATACCACTTGATGATGTAGATGAGGAGGCATATGAAGCATCAAAATGGGAGACAAGGTTTACATACACAATGTCTTTTAGGGGAGATTGATGACAACTGGATTCAAAATCCACCGATGTTGAGACCGAAGTAACTTCAAAAGGCGAATCTAAAGAAACACATGTAAGCACTCCCAAGGATTCTGGAGATATCAATCCCATGGATGATGAGAAATAAAGAATGGGTACATACTTATATTTAATTTACACATCAGGAGGATGAATCAAGATGGTGGGTTGAGTAGCCTCCTGCCTTGGTGAAGAATTAATGTTAGGGGCCATAGGTAGAGGAGTTGAAGGATCACTACGAGTGGCATCCATCTCATGAATAATAGTAAGGGTATCACAGAAATAGAGTAGATGAGGAAAACAATGGGAATAATTTCCATATGTATCGCATAAATCACATGGGTAATTCATGCGTATTTTTTTCTTCCTTTCTAGATGATTCTACTAAAGTGACTTGCACCTCAGGAACATTTGGTTCTATATGAATTTTGTCCTTAGAAATCACACCCTTTAAATGGGTAATATTATGGAAATTATTTGTGGCATGGCCATGTATATTTCACAAAGCACATGGAGGAGTAGGCTTAGGTGCTACATATGGAGGGGATGCCACTTGGGAACTTTGGCAGCCAGAGTGCCCCCCCCCCCTCCTCTATTTTCGAGATTCCCCCCCTCACTAGTTGGTTTCAAAATAGGATTAAATTCTAGAACTACAATATTGGTAGGGGAAGTAGGAACCACTTGTATCGGTGTCAAATCTAAATAAGTTTTAAGTTGATCGGGAGGGGTGCTTTAAAGAGGATCAATGTATCATACTTGTATCTACAAGGTAAAGTTGGGAGAAATCCACATAACCATCATAGGGGTGGTGATTATTCTTGGTGGTGGGAAATAAGAAAGGAATTTTTCCAAATGGATGGTGTCCATGAGGAACACCTCCTGAGGTACTAGCTGATTTTGAAGCAAAAAATTGTTGTTGAGATGGATGCTGGGAAGAGGTATTGGGCTATCGAGAGACCCGTGACCCTTGAAGCATGCAAACATTGGAAGATTTAGGCTCAGTAGGAACAAGTAGTGGGCCTTAATATTCCCCAAGTGACAAGGAACCCTTATAGACCCCTCAACTTATTTTGATCAAGGAACACATTGAATTATTTTCCATCATTGAATAAATGACATTCTAAGGGGATGTCTCAGATTTAGGACCGTAGTATGTCAACTAGAAAATAGTGATAATATTCCCGTTATTAGGGAATCTCATGATATAAAAAACAAAATAAGTGGCTGCTTTCATGGCGTACATGACACTACGACCAACCAAGAGGTTATAAATGAGAGGGGCATAAATGACTTCACCATCAATCATGACCTGCTTTATGGCCAAGATAATGGGAAAATTTTGGTACAAACTGATAGGTTGCGAAGGGTGGCCATCATATGCATAGAGAGTGATAGTTGTTGGTGAAATTTCAAGAGAACCAAGTTGCTTCTAGACATTAGTGGACATCACATAGGTAGATGCACCTTCGTCGGAGATACACCATTAGAAAATGGTGTTCTTGATGGAGACTGGTATATCAAAGGAAACAAATGGGGGAAGGCGAGGATGATATGATTTTTCAACGTAAAATATAATCATGTGATTGTCTAAAGGGTCCATAGTTCCCAAATAAGAGAGTAGATCCTATCTTTTAGATGGGCACATCTAAAGAACTTCCAATGTTGACATGGCAGTAGGAGACCATGCCAACTCATGTACTATGTTATAAGTATGGGTGGCTTGGATTTGGTAGCGTTTCGACATAATGGACCTTAAGAGATCCTGGAAGGAACCCCTACCTTAGGTGGATGGATATATAAGGTATCATTGGGTGATGAAAGAGGATCTTTGGATACTTTCAATTGTGCCTTTGTGGATGTCTTTTTAGTAGGTGAATCATATTGACATGACCAAGTTTAAAGGTTGAATTCATTGAAATTTATCTCAGAATTTGGTAATATTCATTCCCGGTTTGATGGAAAGGAGGAATGGAAGTATTTTGACCATCCTGGGTGGCCATATATGCTTGGTGAGGGAATGAGTTTCTGAGCACTATTGGCTGCGTAGAGGAAGGTGCAGGTGGAGACATAGGTTGATTCCCTCTAGCGGAAATTTCTTGATCCTCCCATGATTTGTGTATCTGAGGGAGAAGGGGGAAGCCATGAATATAATTTCCATAGGTATTGCAACATGCACAAGGAATATTCATTCGAAGGGATTTTTTTTTCTTAGGTTGTGTTCTCTGTTGCTATGTTGCAGTATTAGATTGATCACCCTTATTAGCATTAGGCTAATGACCTTGATTGCCTTGGCTTTCTTGAGATTGCTAGTTTTAGTCACCCTTCCCCGTATTCTTCCTCTTGGGGTTAGGGGTAAGGGAAACATTTTGCTGAGCATACACCTGCCCTTGTGGAGGCGGTGATTCCTGCGAAAAAGGGGGTTGAGGCATGGGATGCTGAGGTGTTGGTGTTGTTGGGACTGGAGCACTAGCCGATGGTTAAGGATAATATGGATTCACGGTAACATGTTGGTAACCAGGCTGCATATTAGCTAGCCCTAACATTGATTAATGTGCATGGGGAAATGCATAAGATGTACTCGTGCCTTAGTATGATTTAACTCACAAAGGGTCGAGGGGAGGATAAGTGTATATATGACAATATGAACTCGCCCCCCCCCCCCCCCCCCCCCGAGGTTTTCCATAATCCATAGATCCTTGCGGATATGGGGAAGGATTCTAGTAATATATTGATTCATTTACATCATCTATAGCGTGAGGTTCCCCCCATGTAGAAGAAGCACCAGGCTTAGGGAGGTTCAAGAGAAATGTATAAACATAACTCGATTGGGCATAGATCAAGTAAAAGTGCAAAGCCTTATGAGGCCAAAATTTTGGTACCGTTATTGTAACAGATAGGTAACTGGAAGTAATATAAGAGGAATTGAAAAGGGTTGAAAACACTTTATGTGATGCATATAACTGGTTTACATAGCATGATCATGAGATCATGTGTTTTTCTCAAAATTTAAAGTGCTCAAAATTATACCCAACCTAAGCGACTGGATAGGTCTCGTCATTGCGATTCTGGTGCCACGAACGGTTCGAAAAACCGATGTCGTATGAGGAAGATATCGTGTTCTGTTCGTTTTCCTAAACAACTAAATTTTTTGTGATAGGAGTGACTGGGATGCCCAGTCAGCATGCAGGTATAGTTAGTAGGTGGTATATACTGGGAATATTCCCTTTTCTCAAATTCAATCAAATCGTGACACGTGGCTGTTTTTGGACTGTTGGATGGAGATGTACGTGTTTTATTTGGGTTGTTGGATGGGTGACATGTGGCCATCCCGGAGGCTGCCACGTGTCCCCTTGACCGTTGACTAAAATTTATGTGAGGTTTGGGGGGTTCAACCTTGCAACCTCCGGCATGCCAGAAAATACCTCCACCGTCTCCACTATCCATTAGTTCTTACCCATATACAACTTCGCTTAAATTTATGTGGTTATGGTTTTAATGTTGAGGGAGGGGGACCATCGGTGACCTCGTGGTTGTTGGTCACATGGAACAGAGTTTAAACCACAAAATATAATGTATGGCCCGATGGATCTGCAAACCTGACATGAAACTGCTCCGACAATCCCAGTCACATGTATATATGTGTGGTTAGAACTTCTGCCAACAGTCTTAAACCTTAACACTTATCACAACTTCTGCACTATCACATGACCCGGATGTCGTGGTCAGGCACGATCGTTAGATCGACGATTAAGGAAACTTCGCAACTAACTCTAGTTCACTCGGGGTTTTAACTGGAGTTCCACCCAACATTTATGGTAACCGGGGTTTCAGGGGTTGGCATGTGGCCACCCCCACCCCTTAACGGTTAGTGTTAATGGTTAAGTTGGTGGAGTTAATAGCGCGCCACCAGATTTGGGATATTTTTCTATTTTTAACCACAGACAGAGGCAATTCTCCACTTTTAGTGGACGTTTTGTCGGAGTTATTGGGAAAAAGCTTTGGGAGGTCAATTTTCGACCAATTTGGGGGAAACAAGAGTCTACCTAGACTAATTTGAGCATTCTGGAGCCACTGGTGTTACACTAAAATTTGTCACCATGAAATTTTGCTGTCTATATGGGTTCATCATTACCTATATTATGCTCCCTTAGAGGTCTTAAATCATAAAGTTCTTAAACCAAGTCTTGGAATTGGAGAAAATCTCATTAAAAACCTAAAAAGCCTAACTCCGTACTTTTCCTAGTCATTGCCTGTGGTACTGAAGTTTCTTGCTCTATAAACTGCAGCACATCCTACACATTCTTCTTATTAAAACTGCAGACCCCTGTAAAAGGTAAAATTAAAGAAAAAGTAAGTTCTAGAAGCCCAAATGGTCAAATATTATCCCAGCTAGAGGCTTCTAGAAGCATAATATGGTCGAGCTTCAATCCCTTAATTCATGAACCTATATCTCTTCATTAAAGGAGTCTATCCCTTGGTATTTGGATCTTAATCCCTTCATGAAAGGAATTCATCCCTTTCTTATTGGAACTAAAACTACCTCCCTTCTGCTATAAATTGAGATCATGTTTCAGTCTCAAGGGTACTTAGAACTTGGTTGTTTTGAGGTTAATTGCTGAAGAAATCACACTCTCTTTACTTGGCATCATTGGCATGAGAATGATCACATACTCATGTCCATAGTTTCATGCTAGTTTAGAGAGGCGAAGGATTTTCAAACCAAGAGGAAACGACTCTTCAGGACCCCGGAAGAAAGTGTATAACATCAAGGCGTCAAGGTTGTAAGGTTACCATACAAGTTAATACAAATGGATTCTATTTTCTCATTAAGTTGTTCATGTATCTCTTTGAGTAATTTAATTCTTGGATTCCTTGATCACTGAGATAGATCAATGTTTCTGAATTATTGTATCTTGCAGGTGCTTTTAATCCTTTTTCTTGTCTTTGATTGCAAGTCTTACACGCTGAATTGACCTCTTTTGGAGCGACTGGATTGAAGATTACAACAAGCATTGGACTTCAGGTAGGGGCATGTCCTCATACTTTGTTAATTAATAATTCTGAATCACAAATGATCTAGAGAAAATGGTTTGCATTTGGTTGTTTGTTTCTAGATATCCTTAGGATACTAAGGAGATCGTTCTTGTCCACAAGAAGGATTTATCTGTCTAACAAAATGGCGACTCTACTGGGGAAAGGAATGGACTTTGTTTTCTTTTTTCATTTTTCAGTTTGACTTTTGAAATATTTCTTTGATTTTGATTAGTTCAAAACTGGGTTGGGTAGATGACTCATTAGGATCCTTGACTGTAAATCTGTATTTTTATTTTTTCTGTGTTTTTCCAGTCTTCCGCACTTTTTGTTTAAAAACAGAGTGGTAGACTCCATAGATTTTAGTGAAAAATAGTGCGGTACCACACCTTGATCCATTAAAACTGCGAAATTTTAGAAATTTTTTGAGAATAAAAATAAAAATTATGTTTTCAAGAACCCAATTACTAGATTCTCTATTATTACCCCAACTTATATTGACTGTCAAAGACTTTTGTGTGAGTTTCTTTCAGCAATTTCTATGTTTGAAGTGATCATTTCAACTAATTTGCATTTTATGAGTAAGTGTTTTCCCTGAATCAGAAACTTTTATATACCACAGCTAATTAGTATGTCATCGTTTTCTTGTTGAGCCATTGAACTTGAGGCAAATCTTGCTTTTAAGAAAATTCAATTTATTTTCATTTGCAAATTTAGAAAACCTTTTAGCTTGATAAGGTCTGAATTTCATTTTAAAACCATTTTTGGATGTTTTTAATTTCTTGCTGAGATAAGGAGAAAGTTCTTGGTTAGATTACAAACTGAGCATAAACATCCTCAAATTTTTTAGATAGAGTTCAAGAGTTTTACTTTTGGTTTTGAATTTTATGATTTTAAGATTTTTAGTTTTCTTTTGGAAGAAGTTTGATTCTATTTTCTGATTTAAATGGCATAAGGAATTTCATTTTGAACAAGTGATCTTTTTTCTATGAAAATGAGTTCTTCGAAACAGTCTTCTTTTCAAAGTTTCTTGTTTATCAAAGAAAGAATTGATGTTTTGAATGTTATTGAAACCTCTCAAATCTTTCCTCTAAATAGGTTTCATTGAAAAGAAATGAATTTTTTCTCATATAGATTCATTTTAGCGTGTTTTTGAGTCGGGTCATTAAATATCATCGAAGTTTCACTTTCATACCTTCTGTCCTAAGAAACAACCAAAATAAAAGTAACGCTTGATTAAAATAAATCTAGAAATTTTTCATTTTCTAGGGCTCTTCTCCATCAACATAACTTAGGCCAGTGTCTTGGAATAGGTTGTAATTAACTTTCCAAGGCAGTTCAAACAAACAAGTAGTAAATCTTGTGGCAGGAAAATCCAATTGTAGCATGTATGCTCTAGGAAGCTCCTCCTAAAGGAGTTAAGCACGAGATCATGTCCGAAATAGTGAGGTAATCATACCTATCTCATTGGGAAAGATAGCAGATGTGCACGTATTAAAAATGGTAAACCTCGGATAGACCATTTTCGAGGAGCCTGGGGTCACCTGTTGGTAAACCTTGGATTATATCAAGGAGCTTTCAAGGGGATTGAGCTTGTTAATCTGCCCTTACATGTATATCAGATCATATATTGTTCCCCCAGGTGCATTTGTCTTAGTTGGTGACCTTAGTGGCCATAATATTTAGGATTTTTCCCAAGGTGACGGTGGAGGGAATGTCCCACCGTACTTGGAACAGACATTGACTAGAATCACTTGGACTTTCCAGAGGGTACTCTTCACTTTGAGATGGCATAGTAGAGATACTTGCACTAGACTGTTTCATTAAGCAGGTTGTCAGGGTAACTGTTCCGACTGCTAGTTTTCCACATTAATTTCTGCGAGGTTGGATTTCATTGCCAACGAGTGGTTTTATTGTGGAAACATACTGTTTGTCTGTGGTTTGACTCCTAGGTTTGATAGCGTGTGTTCATTTTTTTGTTTTTACTTCTTAGAGACCTTAGGTGTGAATTGTGAATTTTAATTGTTATGTGTGAATTGTGAATTGTGAATATTTTTAAATTGTTAATAAAATTCACTGAAGTTGAATCTAATGGAAACTATTCTAGAATTTACCAACCAAGGAACCCCTCTTAATGAGAATCCTAGTACTTTTCCTTGCTTTGGAAACGTTGGTCCTCCTTATATGGTTACATTTTCATTACCTAGATTCACCATAGGTTTACCAGTATGGTTATTTTCAACTTTGTTGGCCTCCAATACTCCAATTTTTACACCTCAACCGGATGTTTCACCTCAATAGAGTTCACCATCTCAACATCACCAACCTCCTATTGACCCTTTACCTTCTTCGCCCAACATTTCTTCCTCCATTTCTTCCTCTTTGCTTGGTAGAAGCCTTGACGCTAGTAACTAGGTGGCTAAGAAGAAAAATAAAGGGAAGAAGAAGAATAATTAAAATAAGAAAGAAGTCAACCAACCAACCATGGCTGCAAGTGTTAGTAGCGTTGAGGAAACCTCCAACATGCATCGTAAACCCAAATTCTCTTGCAAGCTTTGTAAGGGTGAACACTTCCTTATCAACTTTCTTGGTATTCCTAAGGTCTTGGAAGTATGGTCAGAAAAATCTCATCAACTTACTGTTGATCCATCAACCAGTGATTGTCAGGTTCCTGGGAAAAAGGGTGATGTTAGGTTTCCTTGTAAGTTATGCAAAGGGAGTCATAAAACTCACATTTTCCCTCACATGGATGAAGCCTCAAAATTGTTGGAAAACCTTATTGTTCCACAGAAAAAAAATCCAATTGGTTACCATAAAATTTCTCCCAACCTACCGTCAACTAATGGAGTGATTGATCTAATTCCAAGTATAGTCAATCTCGCTCTTCCATTGAAGAGTGAAACTCATATCACTCAGGTTGATGATCCATTAGTTGATCAAGTGGTCAAATCGATCTCACATCCGGTCAATCCCACTCTCCCTGTAGAGAGTGGGATTCATACTGCTTAGGTTTTTCTTGTTACATCAGATTCTTCTATGCCAGGGGGCATTTCACCTGTTTCTTCAGAACCCCCTCCAAGTACCGAGGTTTTTTCCTTTGATTGGAATAGACTAACGGAACCTCTTCTTCCTTCCTCCATCCCTTTCCAAATCATTGTGAAGGTTTGTGATAAGAATGTGCATCGAACGAATGGAGATGAAGGTGCTTCTGTTAGTATTTTATCCTCAACTTCTTGGCAAGCTTTGGGTTCCCCTCAGCTTGTGCCTTTTACACAGAATCTATCAGCTTTTAACAGAAACATTAGTGAACCTTTAGGGATCCTTCCTAAGTTTCCTATTACCTTGGAAGGTAAAACTGTCTGTATTGATCTTATGGTAATTCGAGGTCCCTTGGATTTCAATTTTCTCCTTTGGCGATACTATGTCCATGCAATGAAAACTGTCGTATCAACACTATTTCGCGTGATGTCTTTCCCTCACAATGGAAAAATTATGAATGTAGACTAGCTTTCGTTCATTAGTCTTGATTTGACTACCAATAATCCGACACCCCTGAATTTTCCTTGTACATAAGTGGTATCTACCCCACCATGGGTTAAATATGTGGCAACCAGTCCCATGTTTTCACTTACTGATGCAAGCGAGCCTCTCACTATTTGCTCGTCTTCCTTTGACTTAGATCCGGTAATTGACATGGCAAACCCTATGGGATTATTTGAACGTGATGTTCTTATCCCTATTGAGCCCCTCGACATGTGTTCCTTCCAGAGAGCTGTTCTTCCATCTGATGAAGACCTCTGGGAAGCCATGATCGAGGTGTGTCCCTTGACATGTGTTTCTTCCGGTCGGAAGTCATGATCAAGGTTTCCATGAGGATGGTTCTTTTCCTGTGTCAACCTCGTTAAAAAATGAAACAGGTCCCTATGAGGAGAGTTCATTTTACTCTGTCAACCTCATTAAAAAATGAAACAAGATCCTTGAGGATGGTTGTTTTACCATGTCAACCTTGTTAAAAAATGAAACAAATCCTCTCCTAATTAAGTCGAGTCTTTGATTAGATCTCGTAAGCATCAAGTTGAGTATTTCATCTGATCTCTTAAATGAACCTTCATTCCATCCAACTATTATTAACGAGTAGTCTACTTAGTGTAATGAAATGAAGCTTGGGGGGCATGTGCTCTAGCAGGTTACACTTGGGGGGCATTGAAACTTATCTCAAGCACAATTTTCCTACGTTTCAAGCTTGTGTAAAAATGAAACCACTCTCAAGCACAGTTTCCTTTGTTTCAAGCTTGTGTAAAAATGAAACCACTCTTAAGCACAGTTTCCTTTGTTTCAAGCTTGTGTAAAAATGAAACCATTTTCGAGCATAGTTTCCCTGTGTTTCAAGCTTGTGTAAAAATGAAACCCGTTTCAAGCATATTTTTCCTATGTTTCAAGCTTGTATAAAAATGAAACCTATCTTGAGTCCATTTCGGTTATTATTTTCAAGACTCATTAAACTTATGAAAATCCTGAGATTATTTTTCTATCTTTCATTCTTGTAAAACACATGAAAATGTCGAGTTCTTTTCGTCTTTTCCTGCTCATAAATTAAATTGAAAGTTGGCCATATTGAGTACACTTTTATCACTTTTTCGCGCTCTTGAAACTTATGAAAAAGTGTACCCCTGGAGTTCTCTTTTAAGCCCTTTTCAAACTCTCTAAACATGAAAATATTTCCAAGTACTTGACTATTCGAACTCGTTAAAGGAAATGAACAGTCGTCCCTTCAATATAAGTTTACCCCTTTTCCAAACTGAAATAATGGACTGTTTACGAAAAAGGTATACGTTGACTTATCATGGTCAATAGAGTTCTCTCTTGTAGTATGTTATCCTTTTTTGGGCTTGAGAGACTAAATTTACAAAAAAGAACACCCACGGAGTTTTCTTAAGTTTTTCTTCTGACTCCCTAAAACTGAAAAACACTGAGGTTCACTTATACTGGACTCATTAAAACTTAACAGTAAAGGGCATGTCGATTACAAACAGGAAAGAACCACTCCTTCTTAGGGTTCAATTTTTATACTAAGTTGGACTCATCCGAAGGATGAGCTTACACAAAAAGCAAATATTATCCTCCTCAAGCTTGTCAAAAATAAAGAGGTACTTGCCAGAAATGGTGGGGGAAAAGAGAGAAAATGAATCCACTTGTCACACTTTGTTTCAAAAAGCAGTATACCACTCTTGAACATGACACTTTTGTTACACTCATACTTGGGTTGGGAAAATCCTTTGTCAAACAGTTAATCGAACCACATTGAAAGTCTTCAGCCGGTTTTTGGGTATTAGATTTAGGTCAATTGTCACCAAACCATTTGTAGTGTCGTTATGTGTTCAAGAGGATAGTTCAAATAAACCATTAATTGAAAACATTTGTCTCCATTCGCGTTGACCATCCCTAATTCAGTCCTTGCAAATATTTCTTCAAAACTTGATCTAATGGTTTCGTGTCGTGGGATTTTCTATGACTGGTCACTTTCTATCAACGATAGCTCATCATCTAGAAAGTTGATATAGAATCCTATCAGTACCTTGGGATCTGCATGCCCTAATGGCAGGTTTCTCGCCTTCGATGAAATGTTGCATCATTGACCTTCGATCGAATGATTCTGTGAAGTGTTCGACTTCAAACCATTCATTCACACTTGATGGATTGTACTAAGTACTTTGAGAGCCATTGTCATTATTGGTGGCTTCTCTCACACTTATTAACAGTTCACATCATTGACTGGTAATCAAGTGGTTTCTACCATGTTCGACTTTGACGCAATCAATCGCATGGGTAGAATCGTACTAGCTTGGGAAGCAAAAATCAAGACCCTGGATCTAGTTCCACCATCCAGGCTATGAGGAGTTTTATTATTCATGAAACAGTAGACTACTTATGACAGATGGCTGTATCCATGCTATGTCTACTATTGATGTAATTCCAAAACCATTTATGTATCAGAACATGTAGTTAGTTTTGATCTGAGTATGGGAATGCCTACCTCAGTGATGATATACATATATATTTTTGCATTGAATGTTTTTACAGGTTTCAACCGGTATGCCTGCAACCCAATCCTCGAAATGATAAAGCACTTCACTCTTCAGAACCACTTCAGAATTCACGATTTAGGGGGAAATCTGTTACACTAAAAGTTGTCACCATGATATTTGGCTGTTTATATGGGTTCATCATTACCTATATTATGCTCCCTTAGAGGTCCAAAATCATAAAGTTCCTAAACCAAGTCTTGGAATTGGAGAAAAGCTCATTAAAACCCTAAAAAGCCTAACTCCGTACTTTTCTTAGTCATTGCCTGCTGTACTACATTTTCTTGCTCTATAACCTGTGACACATCCCACATATTCTGATTATTAAAACTGAGGACCCCTGTAAAAGGTAAAATTAAAGAAAAATTAAGTTCTAGAAACCCAATTGGTCTAATATTCTCCCAGCTGGAGGCTTCTAGAAGTATAATTTGGTCGAGCTTCAATCCCTTCATTCATGAACCTCTATCCCTTAATTAAAGGAGTCTATCCCTTGGTATTTGGAGCTTAATCCCTTCATGAAAGGAATTTATCCCTTTCTTATTGGAACTGAAACTACCTCCCTTCTGCTATAAATTGAGATCATGTTTCAGTCTCAAGGGTACTTAGAACTTGGTTGTTTTGAGGTTAATTGCTGAAGAAATCATACTCTCTTTACTTGGCATCATTGGCATGAGAAAGATCACATACTCATGTCCATAGTTTCATTCTAGTTTAGAGAGGCGAATGATTGTTAAACCAAGAGGAAACAACTGTCCAGGACCCCGGAAGAACCTGTATAACATCAAGGCGTCAAGGTTGTAAGGTTACTTCTTATCATACAAGTTAATACAAATGGATTCTATTTTCTCATTAAGTTGTTCATGTATCTCTTTGAGTAATCTAATTCTTGGATTCCTTGATCACTGAGATAGATTAGTGTTTCTGAATTATTATATCTTGCAGGTGCTTTTAATCCTTTTTCCTATCTTTGATTGCAGGTCTTACATGCTGAATTGACGTCTTTCGGAGCGAATGGATTGAAGATTATGACAAGCGTTGGACTTCAAGTAGGGGCATGTCCTCATACTTTGTTAATTAATAATTTTGAATCACAAATGATCTATAGAAAATGGTTTTCATTTGGTTGTTTGTTTTTAGATATCCTTAGGATACTAGGGATATCGTTCTTGTTCGTAAGAAGGATTTATCCGTCTAACAATTGGTGCAGAGAAAACAACCATTAGAGGCTTGTAAACACATGTATTTTCAATTTTGAACATAATGACAAAGAGGGACATGCCATTGGGATATGGACCAACAGATGTAGCCCAGGAGAGGTGAACTGCTTCATCATGTCTACTATGTAAAACTTATGTGTGGTGTTATTTCTCTGTTATACATTTTTATACAGTGTTATTTAGGCTTATTTTCTGGCTTAAAACTCACAAATTCATGTATTTTTCATGGTTAAAATACTCATTCCTTAAGAAAACAAATGGAGACAAATTGTACATGTTTTTAATACTAAAATGACACTTAGCACAACAAACTAATACACTCCTTTTAGATCAGGTTGGTATCGGAGCTAGAGTTTATTCTTTGGTGTTTTTGTGTGCAAAGATTTGTTTAAATGTTTGAAAGGGTTTTCATGCTTACTAGGCTCAAGCTTAAGAGAGGAGAAGGCAAATTGGTGGAAGCAAGAGGTTTGAAAAATGAGCCACAAAAAAGAAGGGAAATATTTCCACATTCTCCACCACCTAGTTCACCTCCAAAAAAAGAAAAAGAAGCATTAAGCATGCCTCTAGGAGAAGAAGAAATCAATAAAGAGGTTGATCGCAAAGAAGAAGAAAGAGTGTTCAGGAAATCATTCCTTGACATGACTGAAATGGTGAGATTCCTTTATCAAGAAAGGAATAAGAGACTAGAGGGAGAAGGATACAAACTTCACAAGGAAGGTTGGGATCATCAGGAGGTCAAAAAGATGAAGATAAATAAAAGAAGGGTAATGGAGGAAATGGAGACAGTGGAAAGTCACCATCATCACCCTCATCTTCATCCTCATCATCCTCTACTTCATCTTCAGTACATCAGCCATACAAGTCAAAGAACACTGGTAAAAGTCCTTTTATAAAACTTGATGTTAATTTTGAATTACCAATGTTTAATGGTGAAGTCAATGTAGAAAATCTTGATAATTGGATTAGGCAATTGGAGGTCTATTTGAGAATTTAGAACCTACATGATGATGATACCAAAATCCAACTAGCTTAATTGAGAATGGTAGGTGAAACACTTGTTTGGTGGGAAGCCAAGACAAAGGAGGAGATAAAAAAGAATGTTAAGATTATCCTATCATGGAATGATTTCATTACTGCAATAAAACAATAGTTTTATCCATTATCTCAAATGAAAAAAGCCATAATAAACTGGCAAAATTTTAGACAATTGAAAGGACAAAATGTACAAGAATACACCCAAGAATTTAGGAGAAGATCTCTCTTATTAGGGGTAGATTTTCAGAGACAAGATACTTTTCTCAAGTACATAGGAGGCTTACATAGATACCTAAAACATACTATTCTCATGTTTAACCCTACAAGTCTAGATGAAGTTTGTGTTCAGGCCACACATCTAGAAGCTAAAGGGAAAAACATTACTAATGAGAGTAGGAAGAAACATTTTAAGGGGAAAAACAAAGAGAAGACCTCAAAAGTTAAGGGAAAAAAGAATGCATCTATCAAGAAAGAGGGAGAAAAAGTGGTTTGTAAACATTGTTCAAGAGAAGGCCATGAAGAGAAAAATTGTTGGAAATTACATCTTGAAAAGAGACCCAAGTATAAAAATAACAAAGGGAAGCAGAAAACTGCAACTACAACTCAACATGACTTAGGAGAGGATTTAGGTGATGAATCAAAAATTACACCCATGGGATTGAAGAACATGAAGGGGAAAGAAATTGAAACAAAACCCAGTACTAGTACATCAAACTATCACATACAAGCTCCAAATGAAGAAGAGAGAATTGAACTGTTTCATGTGAGGGTCATATCAAAACATACCAAGATTGACACACTGTTGACAGTGGGTCACAAGCAAACTTAATCTCTGGAGACTTGGTCAAGAAACTTAATCTTGAGACCATTCCACAGCCAAAACGATAGCCACTTGGGTGGATTTGTAAGGATGCAAATTTACAGGTTTCAAAGAAGTGCATATTGCACTTTGCAATAACTTCACATTTTGTTGACACAGTTGAATTAGAGGTGGTTCCGCTTGATATTACAGGTATTGTATTGGGCAGTCCTTACTTGTATGAAAGGGAAGAAATATTCCATCACCATGAGAACAAATACCATTTATTCAAAGATGGCAAGGAGTTCATTGTTAGAGCACATCGCAAGAAGATAAATATGGCAATGGTAAATGCTGGATAGGTAAAGAGGCTGGTGAATTCAAGTAAGAATTTTGTTCTTCTAATGATTAAGCCTAAAGCTGATGTTAATCATGAATCATTTGAGGACTGTGATCCTAAGTTGAAATCATATTTATTTGATGTAGTTGATGTACATCATGAGATGTTTGAGGAGACAACAAGATTGCCTCCAAAAAGGGAGATTCAACATGAGATTCAGTTGCAACAGAATTGTCCTCTTCCAAACATCGACATGTATCACATGTTGATAATGGAGAATGCTGAAATAAAGAGGAAAATCAAGGACATGTTGGACAAGGGACTCATAAGGCCAAGCACTTTACCATGCGGTTCACCCATAGTATTGATTCTGAAGAAAGATGAGACTTGGCGCATGTGTGTAGACTTCAGAGCTTTGAACAAGATAATGGTAAATAATCAATACCCACTCCCAAGGATGGATGATTTTCTAGATCAGCTGAAAGAAGAAAAGTGTTTCACTAAGTTAGATTTATGAAGTGGATATCATCAAGTAATAATTGCAGAATGCGATATATGGAAGACTGCATTAAAAACCAAACATGGACTCTTTGAGTGGTTGGTTATGCCATTTGGTTTGTGTAATGCACCAACAACTTTCATGCATGTTATGGATAATGTTTTGCATCCATTTATTGATGAATTTGTGATTGTGTGTTTAGATGATATACTCATTTTCATCAAAATAAGAGAAGAACATGTCTTTCATGTGAAAAGGGTGCTTGATGTTTTGAAGAAAGAGAAATTATTTCTTGAGATGTCAAAGTGTGAATTCAGAAAGACTTCTCTAGTTTATTTGGGACACATAGTAGGAGGAGGCGAGTTGAGACTTGATCCTTCTAAATTGGAATCCATTGTGAATTGGCCCACTCCCAAAATAGTAACCGAGGTAAGAATTTTCTTAGGCGTAGCTCAGTATTGGAGAAAGTTTATTGCTAACTTTTTTACCATAGCAACTCCTATGCATGCAGTGACAAGTGTGAAGAAAGGCTTCCAATGGGGAGGAAAATAACAGCAAGATTTTGAAGCTTTAAAAGACAAAATTAGTTCAGCTCCGATCCTTGCATTACTGAATTTGAGACAACCATTTGAGATACAAACCGATGCTAGTGATTATGCCATGGGCACAGTACTTTTGCAACATGGTAAGCCTATCGATTTTCATTCTGAAACATTCAATGGTGATGTAACTAATTATCCTACATATGAAAAAGAGTTGTATGTGTTGGTACAAAGCATCAAGAAGTGTAAACACTAATTGATGGGTAAAGAGATGATTATACATACCAATCACCAACCATTACAGTACTTGCAGTCACAAAAAAAATTGCAGCAATCACGACATTTCAGGTGGATGGGATTTCTTCAACAGTTTCACTTGGTTATAAGGTACAAGAAAGGTATTTTCAATAAAGTTGCTGATATGATTTCAAGGCCAATTATAAGTGCTTATACTTTACTTAAAAATGATTCTATTATACATGAGAGTTACATAGAACAATATGCATCTGATGCTGATTTTCAAGATGTGTATGCTAGTTTGAGTGAAGGGAATCAAGTTGAGGAAAATGATTATCACATGCATAAAAATTTGTTGTTTCATTTGGGCAAGCTGTGTATACCACAATGAGAGAGGCTTAGTGTCATGAGAGGGGCTCATTCATCTCTTATTGCTGGACACTTTGGGGTAAGAAAAACAGTGGAGCATCTACAAAGGTATTGCTATTGGCCACGCATGATAGATAGTGTGTCACGTTTTATAAGAGGTTGTTCTATGTGTGCAACAAGCAGGCCTAGAAATAGGAAGATTGGGTTATACACACCACTACCGGTACCATCAAGGCCATGACAAAGTGTCTCCATGGACTTTGTTGGAGGTCTAACTATGTCAAGAAAATGACATGATTATCTTTATGTAGTTGTGGATAGATTCAGTAAAATGTGTATACTTATGCCATGTAAGAAAACCATTACTGCTAAACTTTATTTTCAACATGTATGGGTTCATTATGGATTTCCAACTTCTATTGTTAGTGACAGGGATTCCAAGTTCATTAGGAATTTTTGGTCAAATCTTTGGAAGATGATGGACACAAAGTTGAAAAAGAGTATTTATTTTCATCCGCAAACTAATGGAAAAATTGAGGTGGTGAACAGAATTGTTGTGCATCTATTGAGAGGATATTGCAGCAAACATCCCAAATTGTGGGATGAACAACTACATTACATTCAACATGCTTACAACCGGGCCAAGCACTCTTCTACAAATACTTCACCTTTTGAAGCTTGCTTTGGGTATTTGCCGAAATCGCCATTAGAATTCATATTTAAGAAGGATGTTGCAATTGATAGGCATAATGATATTGACAAGGCTCGAAAGTTCATTGAGAAAATTCAGATTATTCATCAACAAGTTCAAGAACAACTTGAGAAGAGTAAAAAAATATATAAGGAGAGGCATGACAAATATAGAGTTGATCACAAGTTTTAAGAAGGAGATGAGGTATGGTTGCACATAAGCAAAGAAAGGGTGCAAGGAGAAGGTAAAAAGCTCAAGCCCATTCACTATGGTCCATTCACGATCATCAAACAGTTGGTAATAATGAATTTCAACTTGACTTGCCTTCATATATGCAAATGTATTATGTTGTCAATGTGGAAAATTTACGTTTGTATGAGCCTCCTTTAATTGATGATCAAGGGAGTGATATTCAGCTGCCATCAATAGAATATTTCTCGCCAGAATTTCTAGATGAGATCAAGGAGGATACCATCCTTGACAGGAGGACACACACTTCTAAGAGGGGAAGTGCCGATTGTCTTCGAATTGGGCTCAAGAGCAACAAACCAAGTAAGGCAAGGTGGATGGAAGTTAAAAAGGTGAGGGGGTTGTACCCTCATCTTATGAACAGGTAATTAAAGTATTTTGGGGTCCAAAAGCTTCCCAATGGGGAGGTGTGATCAAGAGATCATGTGTTTTGCTCAAAATTTAAAGTTCTCAAAATTGTACCGAACCTGAGTGACTGGATGAGTCTCGTTGTTCCGATTCTGGCGTTGTGAACAATTCGAAAAACTGATGTCATATGACGAAGATATAGTGTTCTGTTATTTTTCCTAAATAGCTAAAATTTTTGTGACATGAGTGCCTGGGGTGCCTAGTCAGCATGTAGGTACAGTCAGCAGGTGGCATATACTGGGAATATTCCCTTTTCTCAAATCCAATCAGTTCGTGACATGTGGCTATTTCTGGACCGTTGGATGGAGATGTACTTTTTTTATTTGGGCCGTTGGATGGGTGAAACGTGGCCATCCCGGAGGCTGCCACGTGTCCCTTGATCATTCACTAAAATTTATGTGAGGTCCGGGGGGTTCGACCTCGCAACCTCCGACGCGCCAGCAAAGACCTCCACCGTCTTTTCTATCCATTGGTTCTTACCCATATACAACTTCGTATAAATTTATGTTGTTATGGTTTTAATGTTGAGAGGGGGGACTTTCGGCGGTACCAACCCGCCGGCGGCCCCATGGTTGTTGGTACATGGAACGGAATTTAAACCGCAGAATATAATGTATGGCCCAATGGTTCCGCAAACCTGACATGAAACTGCTCCGACAATCTCGGTCACATGTATATCCGCGTGGTTAGAACTTTTTCCAATAATCTTAAACCTTAAAACTTATCACAAATTCTACACTGTCACATGACTCGGATGTTAGAGTTAGGCACGACCGTTAGACCCACGGTTAAGGCAATTTCGCAACCAAATCTAGTTCACTCAGGGTTTTAGCTGGAGTTCTGCCCAAAATTTATGGTAACCGGGGTTTCGGGGGTTGCCATGTGGCCACCCCCACCCCTTAATAGTTAGTGTTAATGGTTAAGTTGGTGGAGTTAATAGCACGCCACCATATTTGGAATATTTTTCTATTTTTAACCACAGACAGAGGTAGTTCTCCACTTTTAGTGGAGGTTTTGTAGGAGTTATTGGGAAAAAGATTTGGGAGGTCAATTTTCGACCAATTTGGGGGAAAAAAGAGTCTACCTAGACTAATTTGAACATTTTGGAGCCACTGGTGCAGATAAAAAAAACCATTAGAGGCTTTTAAACACATGTGTTTGCAATTTTGAGCATAATGACAAAGAGGGACATGCCATTGGGAGCTAGACCACCAGATGTAGCCCAGGAGAGGTGAGCTACTTCATCATGCCTACTGTGTAAAAATTATGTGTGATGTTATTTCTCTATTATGCACTACTGTACAGTGTTATTTAGGCTTATTTTCTTGCTTAAAACTCACAAATTCATCTATGTTTCATGGTTAAAATAGTCATTCCTTAAGCAAACAAATTGAAACAAATTGTACATGTTTTTAATACTGAAAGGATACTTAGCACAAAAAACTAATACACTCCTTTCAGATCATAGCACTTCGTGACAATTTCAGTGAGGGTGCGTTGAAAGAGGTGGAAAAGATTGAGTTGGAGACCTAATCTGTTAGGGTTATGGTGAACAATTACCAATAGTCCAAGAAACCTTGGAATTTGAATCCAACGGTTTTAATTTTGTATTTTTATGTCCAATATCCTTAATGAAAGTTGAATTCATTTGCAATAGTGGTATTAGAGCAATAATATATCTACCCAATTGAATAATTTGAGCCACTAGTTTTGTGGAATTCCTAAGGGCTCCTTTCTCAAAATTTGGTTTGGACATTAATGTTCAAGGGTTTTTCCTAATACAACGGATGTTGATCTGGCTAGGTTTTTGATAAATTCCCATTCATTGGAATGGAGCATTTGTAACCCTCAAACTCATTAACACCACCATACAAAATTTACATCAAAAGATATGGCCAAAATTGATGTAATATATATTCCTTGGCAATATCAGCATAGTTTTTGGATGTTGGGGTTCAAGAAGAGTGTGTCCATCTCATTGTGGTTTGAACGAAGGAGCTACAAAATGTCTTGACAAAGGTTATTGTAGAGAGATCCAAGAACCCTCTCGAGGATTGTAAGCACGGAGATATGTTTCTTCATATATATATATATATATATATATAACATGTTTCCGTGAGAAGGAATACCAATGCATTGGAGTAAGTTAAACATTGGAAAGTTTTAATATGGTAGTGGTTCATGGAAATTCAAACTTGATGACTTAAATATATATGAATGGAGGTAAGAGAATATTAAAGATTTAAATATAATATGATATGGCCATTGTGTTGTGTTGTCAATAAAAAAAATAGTGATGGAGATCTTTAGAATGATCGTAACTACAATGAGAAATGTTCTCCTCTGTTACCATCGTTTTTATTGAATATTTTAGGTTGATCTAGTTGGGATTTATCTTTGATGTATTTGTATAAGGATTGACCAATTTTTATATCATAAATATTTTGTAAGGTTTTACCGAAGCTTTTTATCATACTCCTCCCGAGATTTTTGTGTATACTTTTGCCTCCATTTAGCTATTATTGTTGTCCATCGTTTGGTTGTGGTTGATGAACAAAGGGTTTTGAAATGACCTATAGTTTCTTTATTGCATATATAAATCCATCTTCACGATTTGAAGTGAACAAATATTTTTTTACCATGTCCAGAGATACTTTATTAAACCAATATGTATTCACACTTATACATTTGACACCATTTATATTCGGGTTGTGATGATATGCTAGCCATGCAAGCTCCAATTCCTTCATTCTTCAATGGGTTATGGACACCATGATGGCGGTAGAGTTACATATGACAGTTTTGGATGTGTTTCAATGTTGTGTTGGATGGTTATATGCTGCGAGAATCAAACTACTAAAAATTCCTCTAGCCGTGTTTGTAATTTGCATGTTGAATTGTTCTAGACCCACCAATTTTATGTAGTTTTTATACTCAGCATCGATGTATTTGAAAAGATAATTATGTGTGTTATCTATGCGTGTGTCTGTGCCAAAATAAGCATGGTGTTTAGGGATTTATTTTCTATGTCTCTAATAGTTTTGTTATTGGAGATGGATTGTTGTTGCCAATGTCGTGTTCATTATTGCTTGTTGGTGGCATGTATTGTGTTTAGGTACATAGACGATTAATGAAAGTGACGGGTCATTGGAACTATAATTGTTTACTATGAATTGAAGTTTTCAAAAGGACAAGTTATCATTTATAAATTTTTCGCGCCTACCGCAAAGACATCCTCTTGGTGCATCTGCCTATAGAGTTTCTTTTGAAATATAATCTGAATTCCGTCGATAGTCATAGGTCTGCACTAGTGAGGTGGAACGCGATTAGTCAGATGCCACAACCACCATTCCCAAATTGATTTGTGATTATGAGCATTGGAAAAGTTGTGGCCAATTCATTATATTGTGTAGATCATTTTTGCAGGAAAAATATTCTGAGTGTCTAGGTTAATGGCCAAGTATTTCTTAATATAATTTTAATTTTAATATTGGGTTAGTCGTAATATTATTTGATCTTCAGTTTCAGTCTATCAAAAAACATTTCCCACTTAAATAATTTGGTGGTGTATTTTGTGAATGAACATATATCCGGGTCGTGGAAATTCCTAGGCAAGTTGTAAGACTAGAGGAAGCAAACTTAAGGCATTTTTTGATGGTGTACTTGAGTTTGAAGTGGATTTCCTAGTGATGCATGAATGTCAACGCTCTTCTTAAATTCAGATCTATTATTTCTACATGTGGTTGAAAAACCAAATACAGAACAATACTCTATATGTAGTTGAAATATTTTTGTGCATGTTGGACATAACTCACAACAAACCTGATTTTTCAGAATTCTCTAGTGCTCATTGTATGGAGCAAGGATAAATGTCCCTAAAAATCCATTTGTCGTGAATGTGTTGATTCATTGTTAAAAGGATTTATTCATTGTTCATAATACACTACGCATTGTGCATTGGGAGCTATCCATTTTTTTACTTGTTGAATTTGTATTGTAAGTGGGTGAATTTTTGGTTGAAGATGACACCCTTTTTCAAAGTCGATTGCAATATTTTTTTGTGTTTTAAAGAAAATTGTCAAAATTGATTTAGAGTTAGAGTTACTGAATAATGTAATGATGTCTACTATTCATAGCACAATCAAAATTAGGAAGGAAGCTCTCTTTGACATTCAATCAATGTCAAACCTATTTGCAAAGTGCATAAAACAAGATCGAGTTTCTTCAACTCAAATCTCAATTCTAGTGAGGTGAATTGTAAGAGAAAAGTTGTGATTCTAAACTATTTATTGTTTAGAACAACTCCTTTTTAGGTTTGAATCCCATTAGTAATCATATATTAATCATAATAACAAGGTCATTTCAGGATCAGATATGCATAAAGTTGAGAGGTTCAACTTGCACTTCCCAAGCCCGTCATTAGACCTTGGGAAGAAGTTGTTAACAACAAGAAAGAACTGGTAATGGATATGATAAGGATGTGTCCTTTAATATTCTAGACTATTCCAATCCCATCCAATTTCATAATGTCAGGTTTCTTTAGGATGATTCATCTTCACTTACTCTTGTTCCACATCCATAATAGATTACCAGAAGTAAATATTGTGATCAAGTTGACCATGTGAAAGATCGGTGTTTTGATCTTCACTTTTGTGACCATTGTGGTAAGCACACTCATCATTCAAAAAAATGTTTCATAAACAATACTCCTACAAGAATGAATATTCACCTTGAATGGATCACTCCTTGGAAATTGTCTTCAATAGCCAAGAAGATATACTAATCATACCACATAATTTGTTCTCGAGTATTGACTAGTCTTGCAGTGAAGATTTCTTTATCTTCTCACCTTGTATTTGACAAGGGGGGGTTGATGGTTAGCTACTTGATTCAAAGATTCATTAAGCGATCTTGAGCCATAGCCTGAACCTGAGCTAGTTTCTAAAGCCTAAAGCTAGTTTTAGAGTTGTAGTTAGAGAAAATGTCATGCTCCATGAGCATAATTTTGGTTGGCATATTGACTTAAACCACCACCTGCAGAAGACTTCAGTTTCTGATACATCATTTTGCGGTTATCTTCAAACCGATATCAATTTGTGGTCATCTTCAAACCATTATTAGGGAGAAATTCCACTAGCAGAAGAATTCAACTTCTAGTTAAATTTGGAATTTTTTCAGGAACTGCTTCAAGCTTTAGTTCCATAATTGGTGGTCATCCTTAAACCAGAACTGGTAGAGGCCTCGAGTTATCCCACCTTTTATTTTTTTGGTCTTCCTTAAAAACTGTAATTTTAGAGAGCTCGTTTATCGATTGGTTGTCATGAATTTTTACATTTTATCTCTTATCTTGGAATCATATACACCCATTTGGATTAAGGGAGGAATGTTGGACCCTAATCCTTTATGGTTATGGTGAATAGTTAACAAAAATCCAAGAAACCTTGGAATTTAAATCCAACGGTTTCAATGTTGTATTTATAAGTACAATATTCTTAATAAAAATTGAATTCATTTACAACAAAATGTAATCCTCTATTATGGAATTAGAGGAACACCACATGTGAAAATATTTAACATGATGTGACAACCCTTTGTTGATTTTCCATGTAAATAAATTATAAAACCAAGGTCACAGGACACATATTCCAAGCTGAATGTTGGGAAAAATAATAGTGATGGGTATTAGTGGTTATTAATTAATTACTATGGAAATTGGCAAAGATAAAGTGGCATTAATTGGAATTTATCTATGAAATAAAGGAAAGTAGGAGAAAAGGAAGGTGAAGAGACACAAATTTTCATGAGAGGGAAATTGAGGGAAAATGAAGAGAATATAGGCCTCAATGATAAAAAGGATTTTGAGGATCATTTGCTAGCCTTTGAGAGCTTCTGGTAGTTCAATTTTGGAGCTCTCTTTTATTCTCCCTCTCTCTCTCATACTCTTGCACACTTAGAATTTTTGGAGCATTCTTGGAGTACTTTTGCATACATTGGATTTGGAGAAAGAATGAAAAGGAAAGAAGGAAAGAGCAAGGGAATATATGGATGAGCATATACAGTTGGATTTCTTTGCATGTAAAAAGTTGCATGTATGATTTCTTTGCTAATTTTTGAATGCATGGTATATGCATGTGATTCTATGATTATGTGATGTCATTGGCATGGAGAATTTCCTGTATTGATAGTGGTTTTAGCCTTGCATTTCCATTTCTTGTATAACCATGGTGTTGTGGGTTTTTTCCACTTGATTTTTTTATTTATTGGTGCTCATAATTCCTTATGGTTGTGTGTTAGAAAAACTCTTTATAAGCCTTGGAACAACTTGGGTTGACTTAGTAGTCCTGGAGCCCTTAGTGGGTTGAGTTACTAGTCTATGGAGTGTTGAAAAGTGTAACTAGGTCGGTCTTCATATTGACTATGTAATTATGTATTTTATGTAAAGAAGAAGACAAAGATATAAAATGTATTTTTGGTTGTACTTTATTCATGGGTTTCATGAGCAAGATTTTATTATAGACTTCTTCTTGATGTCTATTAGGGTTGTCTTCTAGTTACATTTGTAATTAAGTGTCTAGTAAATGAAGATTCTAGTCATCAATATATGCTCCAAACCTTGTCATGAACCTTGTCACATATCGTTGAAGAAATGGCTATGGAAAACCTTCATCAATATTGGAATATAAGCTTCAAATACAATGAAGAAATGCCTCATTAAATTCTAGAGTAAATACACTTCATGTCTGCCTATATATCAGTATCTAAAGTAGGCCTACCCACTAGTTGAATGGTATACGTAAAGGAAGAGATGAAACGACTATATATACCCTAGTTCTGCAGATCAGTTGAAGACAGATTTGCGGTCACCTCAGGAGCTACAGTGCGAATTTAGTTGTAGGAGTTGCAGTCCAAATTTAGCTGCATGAGTTGTAGTGCGGATTTAGTGCACGAGACAAGAATGCAGATTAATCTAAACAAGAGGTGGAGATTCTAGAGAAGCTTAAGTGCGTATTTCAGGAGATAAACACAGGCTTGTTAGTGTAGATATATTACAGTTTATTGAAGATTCTTTTGAAGAAGGTGCATATATTTTTGTGATTAATGCGGAGTGCATAAAAGACTAGTTAAGGAATAACACAATTCTGATATATGTATATATTCGGATCAGGGTATATATGTATCAATAATACATATGTGTGGACATAATTGTGATACATCTGTAGTATAAGTACATGGTTAAGCACATCACAAAGTTTGGTTGAAGTATGATTGTGGATCTGTTGTGAAGTTTGGTTGAAGTACACTATGATGCAAAGTAATATGGAAAATGGAGGAAAGTATATATCTAATTTACCTTCCTGCTCAAAGGTTCTACATATCTATTGTATGCAAAGGATTAGAATGATCTAGCAAGCAATCAGAAGTATCTCAAGACAAACATAGAGACCGAGATCTATATGGATGGTGGATATCAGTGTAAGCTAGTGCAAAAATGAAGGATCAACGTTGGAGGCAAACATTATGGAATTGACAAGGTCTTGGAGGCATTCCTAAGTCAAGGGTCTGAGTCTTGGTCATGGTACTTGTCATTTGAAGATCTATAAGAATAATTCTTTGCAGGTTTTCCTCTCCAAGAGGGAGAGGTTTGACCCTGGCTCTAGGAGCCTAATTTTGTGTCTCATGTATTTTGATAATTGACTTGAAGAAAGACTAACTAAGATAAAGAATATAAGACATAAGTAAGTCAAGTAAGCTCACAAGTAATTATCAAGAAGAGAATTTTAATTATTCACTATCCCTCGAGATTCTCAACATGGTATCAAAGCTTAGGTGCTAAAGACAAAGTTTTATTTGACAAAGAAACACTCAAGGATCAAAATTCAATTTTCTAGAAAGCATCAAAGAAAAAGTCAAAGTCTAAATTGTAAGGTCAAATTAGTTTGCAAGGAAATCCTCAAGCCATCTCAAGAATACTTTCACCCTTATTCAAGGAATCCACACATCGAGGAGGTAATATTTTACATCAAAGATTCTTGATATTGAAGACATTGTTGGAAGATATACTATTGATCATCACTCAACGATATTGAAGACATCTTCATTCTGAAGTAATCCTTGATCATCAACGATCCAAGTTCACCTACTTTGAAATCAATCTAAGAGGTAGTTATTGCCATAATCTTCAACAAGGAAGCTGATAGAAGAAGAAAATAATCTACTCAAGTAAGTATCTCTATGAATTCATATGAATCTATCAAAATGTTTTCTTTGCAAACAAAGCAACAAATTGGTTAGGGTTTCAGACTTTCCTGCATGAAAGAAAAGGACAATGAAGTCATGCCAAATAAATGAAGGGAGATATAAGAGCCCAAAGGATTCTTACAAAATAAATAAAAGACTCTCTCATCTCCGATGTATCAAATCTAAAATCATCAAAAAGGAATATATGAGAAATTAATGGAGCTATTCTCTGTGAGTACTACAAGAGAAGAAATCTGAGATCAACTGAAGGAATTGGGAGAAGTAATGTTTGACACTGAGGTGACTACAATGGTGTTTAATGCTCTGCCAAAAGAATGGGGAATCATCACTTCAAGTTCATACGGGAAGAAATAAGGCAACCCATTCCACGGTTTATGGTCTCTATGTAAAATAGAGAAAACAAGATTGAGAGCCAAAGGTGTTACAAGATCAAGTAAAAGGAATCAAGTATTTGCAGCCACGTCAAGGAAGAAAGAAAGATTCAGTAAGTTTGGTCCTCAGAATAGTATGGACAAAGCATGATGATTTGGATGTGATGAACTTGGGCATTATAAAATAGATTGTCCTAAATCTGAAAGGGACAAGAGAAATAAAGAAGTAGCCCATATGTCATAAATGAGGGAAGAACTTGATCCAAATAAATCTAAGAAAGAAGAAGCAAGGGATCTCCTCTATGATTGAGGTAATATTATCCTTTAAGATATTTATGTTGGTTGTAAAATAGCATGATACGAAGCAATGTATATTATAGCATCATGATAAAAGCATAGTAGAAGCTCTTGGTGAAGCAGCTCCGGGAAAACCTCTCTGATAACAACACTGATGGAAGGCATTCACCAAGATCAAGGGTCATCATGGAAACAAAATTATGGGATGTGATGACATATGAATGAAGCAGGTCAAGGGAATGAAGCTCTTCATTCTAGTAAAACTACTACTGGATGACTTAAATGATAAAGGTATGAGGTATGTATATATTTATATGTTGACACTGGATGTTTTGAAGTTATGTCATATGGTTACAGGTAATAGAATTCCATATTTAGAAGTATGATCTATGAAGGAGGATCTCTCGATGCACTGTCAGATGAAATAAACATAATATATCCTCATGGAATATGAGGTGGCTATATATGAACGAGAAATTGGAAAATTTGTAAGATCATGGGAATGAAGAATGTGTAGAAAGGAAGAGATCACAAAGTGCAACCATTTCAAGAGGCAGTTATCATCCGGAGGCCAAGAAGATGTGACTAGGAGATCTCCTGGGAGGATATGTAGACTCTGACAGAAGTCTGGTAAAGAAGAAGACCCTTGAAAAATCATATCACTAGGAGATCTGTCAATCTGTATAAAGGATGCCGATGCTTACAAGAAGATGACATGGTGAAAGATCATTACTGAGGTAACTTTTGTTTTAAAATTTCATATGTATATGTTTATCTAGATGAATTTGTGCAGGGATTCTAATCATGAGAAAGGATGTATGATCCTTGGAGATGATTCGAAGGAAAGCAACATGGCATAATGGTGGACCAGATGAGAAAGACTAATGAATCACTTTTCGATAGTGGGCATGACTCGTGACTGAAAGTGATGGATGACCTGTGCCCTATGAAGCGAAAAATTTAAGATTCATCAATATCGAAATCCATGACATCGAGGGGAGGAATTCTTCACGAGTAGCTGGATTGCTGCTGCAGGACCCTAGTTGATAGGGAGCCTGGTGGTAAGTTTCTTGATTGGAAGAAAATTGAAGTATGTCCTTCTTGTGTTGAAAGGGAGTGACATATGTGATTCCCAATTACATGTGTCATGCACTAGACCAGGACTAGCAATCGTAAGTCTTAGTGAAGGCCATGTGAAGAGAATGGATAGACACATCATTATGGTCTTCACCTAGAAGAAATAATAGAGGATTGGGTAATCATATGACAGTCGATACTCTTTGAGAATGAGATATGGAATTCAAGATAAGAGTAGTCGAGGACCGATATTCTTTGAGGGCTGGCTACCCAAGAGAAGAATATTCCAAGAAGGTCATACTCTGGGAACACCCTGGTGGGGTATGTACCTTGGAGATATAATGATTATGGTGTCTATTAGTCATTTGTTTCACCAGAATTGTAGCCCATTGTCTCATTGATATATGGGGTTGTTATTCAAGGCCTTGCACTAGTACAATGTTGGTTGATATGATGCTATACAAATGTGATTACCAATATGATTCTTCTTATGAGATTATTCAGTTTGAAAGTGAGCATGTACCCGTATGAATACCTCCCTAGTTAAGAGGGAGTGTTGAAAAGTGTAACTAGGCCAGTCTTCATATTGACTATGTAATTATGTATTTTATGTAAAGAAGAAGACAAATATAATAAAATGTATTTTTGGTTGTACTTGCTTCATGGGTTTCAAGAGAAAGATTTTATCATAGATTTATTCTTGCTGTCTATTGGGGTTGTCTTCTAGTTAAATTTGTAATTAAGTGTCTAGTAAATGAAGATTATAGTCATCAATATATTCTCTAGACCTTTTCATGAACCTTGTCACAAATCCTTGAAGAAATGGCTATGGAAAACCTTCATCAACACTGGAATATAAGCTTCAAATACTGTGAAGAAATGCCTCATTAAATGCCGGAGTAAATACACTTCATGTTTGCCTATATATTAGCATCTAAAGTCGGCCTACCCACTAGTTGAATGGTCGGCCTAAAGGCAGAGATGACACCACTATATATACCCCAGTTTTTCGGATCAATTGAAGACAGATATGTGGCCACCTCAGGAGCTATAGTGCAGATTTAGCTACAGTACGGATTTAGATGCAGGAGCTGTAGTGCGGATTTAGTGTAGGATACATGAATGTGGATTAATTTGAACAAGAGGTGAGGATTATAGAGAAGGTTAAGTGTGTATTTCAGGAGATAAAAACAAGCTTGTTAGGGCAGATATATCACAGGTGATTGTGGATTCTTCTCAAGAAGGTGCAGACATTTTTTTGATTAATGCAGAGTGCAAAAAAGACTAGTTCAGGAATAGAGCAAGTCTGATATATGTATATATTCGGATCAGGGTATATATGTATCAGTGATACATATGTGTGGACATACTTGTGATATATATTTAGCATAAGTACAGGGTTAAGAACAACATAAATTCTGGTTGAAGTATGATTGTGGATTTGTTGTGAAGTCTAGTTGAAGTACACTATGATGCAAAGCAGTATGGAAAATGGAGGAAGGTAAATCTCTTATTTACCTTCCTACTCAAAGGTTCTACATCTCTATTGTATTTAAAGGATTAAAATGATCTAGCAATCAATCATAAGTATCTCAAGACAAACATAGAGACCGAGATCTCTAAGGATGGTACAGATCAGTGTAAGCTAGTGCAAAAATGAAGGATCGACGTTGGAGGAAAAAGAAGAAGAATTGACAAGGTCTTGGAGGCATTCCTAGGTCAAGGGTCTGAGTATTGGTCATGGTGCTTGTCATTTGAAGATATATAAGAATAATTCTTTGCGGGTTTTCCTCTCCAAGAAGGAGAGGTTTGGCCTTGGCTCTAGGAGCCTAATTTTGTGTCTCGTGTATTTTGATAATTGACTTGATGAAAGATTAACTAAGATAAAGAGGAAAAGACATAAGTAACTAAAGTAATCTCAAAAGTAATTATCAAGAAGAGAATTTGAATTATTCACTAGCCTTCCAAATTCTCAACATGGATCCAGGTTGGACAAACGCTCTAGAGCCTGGAAGGTTGTGGGTTGAGTTACTAGTTCCTGGAGCTTTGGATAACTTAGGTAGATACTGATATGGTTTGTGTTAGTGATGTTCGACCCTGGAGGTGGAATAATTGTGGATGAGGGTTGAGCTAGTTTGGCCTGTGGAAGCCTTGGTTTGTTTTTTTTTCTTTATTTCATGAGATACCACATTCATGCTTAGAATATGGTATGGGGGTGATTGGCTGAAAAAGAGATTTGGTTCAACCCAATATATGGTCGGGGGGTAAGTGGAAGTTCCTGACTTGGTTGGTATTTTCACAAGTTAATATGATACATTTCCTTGTTGTGATATATGAACATTTGTAGTATTATATTGGTGATGTTATGGTTAATTTGACATGGTCTCTATTTTGGTTATATGATGTATGTTTTTTAGGGCTCTTGACATGTTTTGATGACTATATGAATAGTTGATGAATACATGGACTAACAAGTTTTGTTGAAACTATGTGGAGAGGGCATACATACTTCTTGGTGAGTCTCAGATGAATCTCAGTCTCTTATGATCAGACATGCATTCATGACCTGTAACTTACATTTTTTCCATGTTTGATGAAATGTCTAGTGTGTTCCAAGAAATCTAGGTCTAGTTTTTTATTCAAGTTTGAATGTTTAGCCTTATTTTCATGTCATTTATCATTATGGAAAGTCTCAGGAAGTTCTGGGCAATGGTCTATAGGCTAACCTGGAATTGTGGTTATGATCTCGGGACCGCACCCTCTAAATAGGGTAAGTTGGGTCACAACCATACTCAGGTAGTGTTGTGCATGTGGTTGGAGGCCTTCAACCGCACTCAGGCCTTGTCATGCATGTAGTTGGGAGTCTAGATCAGTGAAAAGGAGTCCCAACTTAGGATTTGGTCACCAAGGGTGGTTCTTTGGTCCTTGAGTATCCTGTAGCCCTAACGGATGTTGTGATTTGTTAGTTTTTGGTCAGTTTATTGGCCCCACTTCCTTAACTAGAGCTTGGGGGTCGAGTCATGTCATAGTAACTCTTCGTCTAATGTTTACCCTGGTAGGCCAGTGAAATTGGGTAAATGTGGGAGGTGTGGTTACACATGATTAGTGCTGGGTGTGGAGCCTGATTATCTTCCTAATTCAGAATTCTTGTTTCAACCGCACCCCGAAAAATGCTGCTGGGGGGTCCAAGGTGAAAGTAAAATTTAGATAAAAATTACCTTGTAAAATATTGTAATTTCATAGTCAATCTAGGTCGTTCATTAGGTGGAAGATCTGACGGTTGAAGTAATGTTAATTTAGGGTTTTTTGTCCTAGAAGGAAACCCTCAATTTATAAGAGGGAATTGTAATGAAATTGTGTATTATTTTGTCTGTGAGAAAAATAGAGGAGATTGTGTGAGAGAAAAGATGAAGTTACAACAGATTTGTTGTAGGTTTTATCCCTTTAGTTTTTTACATAATATAAAAGGAAGTACAACTTGTTTCTTTCTGGATATAGCCCAAACTAGGTGAACCATGTATATTCGTGTATCTCTTGTTTTGTGATTTTTGTGTGTTTTTGTTTCCAAAATATTGTATGTGTTCCTTTGCTCTGTTATTTAATTTATAAGAATTGGTATTAGAGTCAAAGGTCTATTTGGCTTATAAACTCGTAGGAAAGAAGGGTTCTTGGTTTTAGTGGGAGGAATGGTGGAAGATGGTAGGTTTAGGGTTGAGAAATTAAATGACCAAAAATACCAGCTATGGAAGATGAAAATGGAGGATTATTTGTATAAGAAATATATTTACCTACTATTGAGGGTAAAAGAAAAGAACCCAACAGGTATGATGGATGAAGAATGGGAGATTCTCGACAACAAGCCACTAGGAACAATACGATTGTGCATGGTAGTTTTGGTGGCATTCAAAATTTCAAAGGAAATGAAAATAAAGGATCTAATGAAGGAATTGACCAAACTATATGAAAAAACCTCAAAATCAAACAAGACATTTCTTATGAAGTGTTAATTTAATATGAAGATGTCAAAAGGTGGATTCATTGCATATCATTTAAATGAATTTAAGACAGTTACCAATAAGTTAAATTTTGTACGGGTAATTTATATGATGAAGCTAGGGATGTATTGTTTCTTTGCTCATTTATAGAAAACTAAAATGCATTAGTCATTGTTATCAGCAATTTTTTCTTTGGATTTAGTGCTAAAGTTGTATGATATTGTTGGTGTTATCCTTAGCAAGGAATGCAACATAAAAGCTTCACGTGAGACAATAGGTAATTCTTTGACTACATAGATTAGGGGAAGAAAAAAAGAGAGAGAAATGATACTGGGAAATAACCAATTTCAAGCAAAGGTATATCCAAATCCATATCAGGTATAGTGTGCTAGAAATGTGTGAACAAAGGACACCTAAAGAATTATTATAAATCTCAAAATGGAAAAGAAGGAGATGGGCATCAAGAGAACAATCAGGAAGCAAAGGTAACACGTGATGTATTGAAATATGCCTTGATTGTATCATTAGAAAATATTATTGATGCCTGGGTGTTAGATTTAGGGGCTTCACTCCATGCCACACCTGATAGGAAAAAATTTCATGACTAAGTTCAAGGATATTTTGGACGGGTTCGTCTGGGTGATGATAAGCCCTGTAAAATAATTGGAATGGGTAAGGTAATTATAAAGTAGAAAAATTGAAACCAATGGATATTAAAGGAGGTAAGGCATGTTCCATATATAAAGAAAAATCTAATTTCAACAGGGCGGTTGGGAGGTGAAGGTTTTGTAATTACATTTACAGAAAAATTTGGGAGGTCGCTAAAGGATCCCTCGAAATAGAAAAAGGAGAAAAGGTTGGTATATTGAATTTGTGCAATGGTATTTCTAATTCTGCTAATTTTTTAACCTCCATAGGAGAAAATACAACACTGTGGCATCATAGGCTCATGCACATGAGTGAGAAGGGATGTATATTATTCACTCAAGAAATTTGTTGTTAGGTTTGAAGTATGTTGATTTGGATTTATGTTAGAATTGTGTTTATGGAAAATAGAAGAGATTCAGATTTATCATAGTTGAGAAAGAAAAGATGAGTGAAAAATTAGAGCCTGTGCACATAGATGTATGAGAACCTGCTAAGGTATCATCTCTCAGTGGCTCTTTTTATTATGTCACTTTTATTGATGATGAAACTAGGAAACCCTAGGTTTATTGTATTCGAAATAAATCTAATGTCTTTGATACTTTTAAGAAATGGAAAGATTTGGTTGAGAATGAGACAAGAAATAAGTTGAAGTGTCCTAGATCAGATAATGGAGTTGAATAATTCCGTAAGGAGTTTGATAAATATTGTTCAGAGCATGGAATTTCACCGAGTTCACAGTTAAATTGATTGCAACCTGCTAGATTGTTTTTCATCGAGTTTTCAATATTATTTTTGTTGTGTGATTTTCAATTCCTCTTGAAATTATCTACTCCCCATGAAAGCATTGATTCTAATCCTCTCATCCTTGAGGTACATCCTATTTGTACCAACATCCCATTCAATCATTACGATCTAAAACCCACCAGCAAATTCTAGAGCGATTCCCTTGGTCGTCCAATATCTCTAGTGATGCTTACAAAAATGACTTTGTTGGTTCATCTTATAGTTATTGCAATATTAGTATCCAAGCTTTGGCACCTTAGACACGAGAACAACTTGTCTGGTTTGTTCAACATGATCTTCGGTTAAACTTTCTCCTCACCTTGCAAGCAAGCTCACTCCAAGATTTTTCATAAAAAGCGATCCCCTCTACTAGCAAAATTTTGTGGACCACATCCACATGCATGAATGAACTCAGTTTCTTATTTATTGCGATCCACAACCACCATTCATGGATGCTACACTTGATCTATTGGTTGATCTGGACCTTAACCTCATAAAATATTTCTTTCACATTGTCGCTATCCCAATTGTTGCACCTAGGCATGCTCCTCTACAACACTTCACAACAAGGCTTTTCATCTAGATATGCGAAAAAACTTAGCATCTACTTCTTCCATCATACAAAATAAATCCTTGATAACATAGGCGTCCCTTTGAAGCTAAAACGTGGCTCTAACACCACGTGAACATAATTTAATTGGAGAATTAACTTATTTATAGAGATTTACTGAGAGGAAAAAAAGACACAAACAATAATAACACATACACATAATGCACAAATATTTGTCCTAGGAAAGCCCTAACTCTGAGGAAAAAAATAACCCAATGAAATTTCATTAGCCTTGGACAAAATCCTGGCCAACACAGCCAAGTGAGCCTTCCCTGCTCACCTCCTTGGCCACCTTACAATGAAGTCTTCCCAACCTTTTATAGGCTCCATTACATGCAATACCAAAGGCATAAAACCATGGGTACATAATACCACGTGCCCCAAAACCACCATTGTTTAACATGGTTAACCTTGAATCTAACCCCAAATTAATTTTACCTAACAAGGATGAACAGGATAATCCTGGCACGTGCAAGGTGTATGAGATTATCTATAGGGTTACCCTTACAATTTTGGGTGGATGTTGTAGATATTGTTGTTTATATAATTGATCTAAATGGGAATATTATTTTTGTTGTGCTAAGATCTTATTCATAATATAAAGAAAGTGCTTGAAGATTGAGAGGTTAATTACAAGTTTAATATGAGTTTTTATGTGAATTTCAAGAGCAAATTAACATCAACAAAACACTGAACAACAACATCTAAAAAACATGAGCATCACCATAAACAGTCACACAAAAAAATATGATGAAGGAGTTCACCCTGCCAGGGCTACGTCTCCTTTGTCCATCTTCCAATGGCATTTCCCTCTTCAATTATGCTCAAAAGTGTGATTACATGTGTTTACAATGCTCAAACAACTCTGAAACTTGTTCCATCAGCTCCAGAATGCCCAAAAATTCTTGTGTGGTCTCTTTCTGCATCGAATTTGGCCAAAAACTCATAAAGTTATGAATTCCCCTAGTTTCTCCACTATTCGTTCCACATTTCCCCCAAAATCCGACATCGAACCCACAATTTCGCCCCAAAAAGTGATAACAGAGCACTAATTTAGCCAGAAACAGGGCGAAATTGTTGGGGAATTAATTTTCCCTCTAATTCCTAAAAATTGGATTTAAAACCATATAAAATATGGTTCATAATTTTTTTATATGAAATTTTCTATGCATTTTTTACTAAACGTTGGAGGTCTCCGTGACGGGTTCACATGTGGGCGATTGATGTGGTGATTAAGGATTAGCAGCGGCTAGTAGACCTTGATCCCAACGGTCTCCATGGTGGTTTCCTTTTCGTTCACATCCCGTAGTGGTGACATTCATTGTGTCAGTGAGGGGTTAGAATGGGGGCGCAGGGCTAGCCTCCTTCCTGTGGTCCCACCTCCAGCGATGACCAAGGTTGGGGCTATACCTCGACCCCCTCCCCCCAACGCACCAATTATATGAAATTAAAACCAAATTCTATCTATATATTGTTAAGGCACATGGAAATGGTGCGATGATATGCCTTAGTGCTTGGTGCTTGGTGGTTGTGGGTTCGACCCCCGCTACTGTTTCTCGGACTTGACTGAAATATTTTGGTGGCCCTCGGGCTGCCACATGGCAACCCTTGTATGGGCCATGTGGTAGCATGTGGTTGGCCACCAAATCCACCAATTAAATTCAACCATTTCAAACCAGTATCCAAGTGCCATTGGCACCAAATCATTCGCTCAAGGAGACCATTGACCTAAACTTGTACAGTCACCCTACCACATAGGCATGCCCGATCAGCTGTATGGACTATTAATTGGGTTTTCTTCCATTTAAAAAAAAAATCATGTTTGACAAAGTGGAAAAAACGTGTTTATGGGAGCATACAGTGTCTATTTTCCGCGAAATGAGTTGCGTCGGATTCAAAACGACGCGATATACATGGTCGTTCAGTTTCCAAAAAATTCTAACAAATTTTATTTTTGAGAATAATTTTGAGCACCTGATCACTCCTCCCCACTAGAATCTTTTAGACTCCAAAATATTGCTTTCAGTTGTTCGGTAAATGAGGGTACACTTCCCTCACCTTTCCAATCTTGATCCATTTGGCCTGAGAAGGATTTGTGCCTTTGAGCCCCACACAAAGGTAGTCTAAGGCTCCCTCGTTTTGATGTCATTTTTCTTATGTCAAGAATTTTGTCTTGTTGAAGCTCATCAAGGTCTTCAGGAGAAAGTTATTCAATAGAAGGAATCTGAACCTGTTCGCCTTGATCTTCAATCAATGGAGGCTCATACAACCTCAAGTTCTCAACATTAATAACAGAGTAAATTTTCATGTAAGAAGACAAATCTAACTTGAAGGCATTTTCACAAATCTTTTTCAAAATTCTGAAAGGACCATAACAGTTTGGTTTCAAATTTTTACCTTCACCTTTAAGCCTCTCTTTGCTAATGTGAAGAAAAAATTCGTCACCAACTTGGAACTTGTGATCTACACGATTCTTGTCATGCCTTGCTTTGTACTTGCCTTGGCTCTTTTCAAGTTGATATTGAACTGTTTTATGTATCAATTGAACTTATTATATGAACTTATTGGCTTTGTTTATGCTGTTATGGCCATCAATAACAACATCCTTCCCAAAAATGAAATCTAATGACGATCTAGGCAAGTATCCGAGACATGCCTCAAATGACGATGTTTGTGTAGAGGAGTGTTTTGCACAGTTGTAAGCATGTTGAATGGAGTGCAAGTTTTCATCCCACAACTTAGGATGTTTGTTGCAGTATCCTCGAAGAATATGTATGACTGTTCGATTGACCACCTCAGTTTGAACATCTGTTTTTCAATGAAAGGTTGTACTCTTCTTCAACTTGGTATCCATTAAGTCCCACAAACTTGACCAAAAATTCCCAACAAATCAATAATCTCGATCACTAACAATGGATGTGGGCAAACCAAAATGAACCCAAACATGCTGAAAGAATAAGTGATTTGTTTATTCAGTTGTGATTTTTGTTTTACATGGAATTAATATATACATATTGCTGAACCTATCCACAACTACGTACAAATAATCATGACTTCTTTTTTACAAAGGAAGATCGCCTACAAAATCCATAGAAACACTCTCCCATGGACGTGAAGGTACAAGAAGTGGTGTGTACAATCCTAACTTCCTATTGCTAGGCTTACTTACTGCACATAATGAACAACCTTTACTGAAATGTGACACACTTTCAAGCATATGAGGCCAATAACAATACCTCTGAAGATGTGCCACTATTTTTCTTCCACTGAAATGTCCAACAATAAGAGAAGTGTGTGCTTCCCTTATGAAATTCACTCTCTCCCCTTGTGGAATACAAAGCTTGCCCAAATGATACAACAAGTTATTATGTACATGGTAATCCAATTCCTCTACTTGGTTGCCTTGACTCAAGCTTTCATAAACATATTGAAAGACATTATCACATGCATATTGTTGAATATAACTTTCATGGAAAACAAAATTATGCTTGAGTAAAGTAGTTACACTAATAATAGGCCTACAAATAATATCAGCAACCTTGTTGGAATTGTTGTAAGAAACCCATCCATCTAAAATGCCTTGACTGTTGCAACTTAGTTTGCGATTGCAAGTATTGTAATGGTTGGTGGTCATTGTGTATGATGGTTTCCTTTCCCATCAAGTAGTGTTTCCACTTTTTCACACTTTGAACCAACGCATAAAGCTCCTTGTCATAAGTAGGATAGTTAAGCACTGCACCATTGAAAGTTTCTAAATGAAATGAAATGGGCTTACCATGTTGCATAATGACTACACCCATATTACCATAGTCGCTTGCATCAATTTTATTCTCAACAGGTTGTCTCAAGTCTAGTAATGAAACTACTGGGGCTGAACTGATCTTCTCTTTCAAAGCATCAAATGATTTTTTCCACTTACCTCCCCACTGGAAGACCTTTTTCACACTAGTCAATGCACGCAAAGGAGCTGCGATAAAAGATAAGTTAGCAATAAAATTCCTCCAATATTGGACTGCTCCCAAAAAAATTCTTACCTCAGGGACTGTCTTGGGCGTTGACCAATTCACAATGACCTCAAACTTAGAGGGGTCTATCCTCCACTCGTCTCATCCAAAAATATTCCCCAAGTACACCAAAAAGGTTTCACCAAACTCATATTTTGACATCTTCAAAAACAATTGTTCTTTCCTTAAGACATCAGGTACTTTTCTTACATGCATGACATGTTCATCAAGTGATTTACTAAAAATTAAGATTTCATCTAAGTAGACGATGGAAAACTCATGAATAAATGGCCTCAAAACATCATTCATCGCACACATGAAGGTAGCAGGAGCATTACATAAACTAAAAGGCATAACAAGCCATTCAAACAAACCTTGCTTTGTTTTGAATGTTGTCTTCCAAATGTCATCTTCAGCAATTCTAATTTGATGGTAGCCACTCCATAAGTCCAACTTAGTAAAATAATTTTCATCTTTCAATTGATCAAGTAAATCATATATTATAGGAAGTGGATAATGGTTCTTTACCGTAATATTGTTCAATGCAAAAAATATGTGCACATGCCCCATGTTCCATATTTCTTTGGCACCAACACAATAGGTGGCCCGCATGGAGAAGTACTTGGTCAGATGATCCCTTTTTCCAAAAGCTTTTGGATTTGATTTTTTATTTCAGTACTCTCCATCACCGACATCCTATGCGTGCCAATGTTAGGAAGAGGAAAATCTTGCTATAACTGCATTTCATGCTGGATTCCCCTCTTGGGAGGTGACCCCTTTGGCTACTGAAAAATATCATTATTTTGATTAACCGCTTCAATCAAATCAGATTTCAACTTTGGATCACAACCTTGAAATGCTTCATAATCAACATAATTCTTTGGTTTAATCATAAGAAACACAAAATTCTTTCTTGAATTCACTAGTATTTTCATTTTCCCTACATTAACTATTGAAAAATTTAGTTTCTTGTGATGAACTCTCACAATATACTCCACACCATTTTTGAACAAGTGGTAATTGTTTTCATGACGATAGAATATGCCTTTTTCTATCACAGAAAAATAAATTCAAATATGCCAGGAAATCATAATGATCATTAGTAGTAATAGCAGTAAGAACAACAAAAAAAACATGCACCTCAAACGATATTCTCCTTCATTCTATTATGTATTGTTGACTGATTCTAGTGAACCACAAATATATGAAGAAGCAATGCATGTAGAAACCATGAAGAAGTGGGAGAAAGCCATGAAAGAAGAGATGGACTCCTTGGTACATAACCAGACTTGGGACTTAGTTAGGTTTCCTGCAGGTAAAACAACAGTGCATAATAAATGAGTTTATAGGTTAAAGTAAGAAGATGGAGGAAAAGAGCTATAAGGATAGAATTTTTGTGAAGGGGTTTGTACAAAAGAAAGGTATATACTTTGATGAAATTTCCCCCCCTATTGTTAAAATGACTTCAATCAGAAATATTTTATTTCTAGTGGCATAAAAATATTTTCATCTTGAATAATTAGATATAAAGACAACCTTTCTCCATTGGTATTTGGAGGAAGAGATCTATATGAATAAACCACAAGGGTATGAGGTCAAAGGGAAGGAGAAATTAGTGTGCAAGTTGAAGAAGAGTTTGTATGGCTTAAAACAAGCTCCAAGGCAGTGGTATCTAAAATTTGACAGTTTTATGTTTGAACAAGGTTATACTAGATGTCATTCTGACCATTTTGTTTATCTTAAGAAACAAAATGATGACAATGATATTATATTGCTATTTTATGTAGATGACATGCTTGTTGTAGGGTCTAACATGCAGAAAACAAATGTGCTCAAAGGAAAATTGGCTAATTCATTTGCAATGAAGGATTTTCGTGAGGAAAAGCAAATCATTGGTATGAGAATAAATAGAGACATGAAAATTTACAAATTAAAATTATCTCAGTTCAAGTACATAGAAAAGGTGTTGGAAATATTTAATATGCACTATGAAAAAATAGTTATTAAAACTTTGTCTAACCTTTTAAAACTAAGTAAGGAGATGGGTCCCGAGACTCAGGAAGAGATATATTATATGTCTAAAGTTCCATACACATAAACAATTGGAAGCTTAATGTATACAATGGTCTACAAAAGGCCTAATATTTCACAGGCAGTAGTTGTGAGCAGGTATATGAACAATCCAAGAAAAGAGCATTGGCTGGAAATGAACTAGATTCTTAGGGATTTAAGAGGTGCCACTAATCAAGCAATATGTTTTGGAGGTTCAAACACTATTATATATGGATATTTCGATGCGAATATGGCAGGTGATAGAGATAGCAAGAGGAGCACCACAGGGTATGCGTTTATTATCACTTGAGCGCATGGTGCAACAACAAGCCTTAGTGACCTTCCATCATCCTTCAGTCTTGTGCATTTCGCCCTCCATCAATATTTCCATTCCTTTTTGAGTGCATAGTGCATCCCCAAGCCTCAAACACACAACCCTTCCTCCTTGGTAGTGCACCCTGCACCCAAAATTTCCCCTTGTTCTTCCTGAACACACTAATGAGCCATGAATTTTTTTTTTACATGAAACATGTTAGAATAAGAAGTTTTCAATATTGTTGCTTCATTTCCATAAATGATATTAGCTATAGGTAATATAAAACAGTTGGCAAGGATGCATGAAGAGATCTATCAAAGAGGGAAGTCAACGGAAACATTCAAGAACGAAGAACACATGAAGTGACAAAATGAAGAACATTGAAATATTTATGATCAAATTTTTCCAAAAGACTCCATATGATCAAATACTCTTTGGAGGGTAAAGGCATAAAAAACATGGAATTCGCACACAAGATTGATGATCTGGAGACAAAAAATAGTCACAAAATGAAATTCTTGGAATCTCCCAAAATTGGATCCAAATCGTAGTGTTTGTCATTCTGATTCCAACGATGCTTGAATCGCCTCAATCCAACGTCATATGAAGAAGTTATGGCATTTTGAATTTTATGAAAAACAACTAAAAAGTCAACAACAGGGTTGAATGGACTACTGACAGGGAATTTCGTACATCTGACATCATCAAATGATTGTGTAGGGTATGGATGGGAGTGGACCAATTTTGGATAAACACGTGGCTTAGTCGTACAAATGTAGGTGGCAAGGTTTGATTGGTTGAAGGGTTTGAGGTGGCCCAATGAGAGGGCGCCATGTGGCCCTCAATCATTCGAAAAATATTTTGTAAGTCAGCCCAAGGGCCTCGGTAGGGTTCATCCCCATGGCCTATCGATTTTAACTACAATGCTCCACCATTGCACCATATGTTTGGTTTTTAATTGTAATAGGTGACTGGTTATATTTAAAATCGTGTGTCGGTGCATTTTGAGGGAGGGACCAGGCGGTGAGCCCTGACCCTTGGTCACATTAGACAACATACGATCACCGGAAAAGTGGAGAGGGGCGGGCTAGAAGCCCCAACCCCTATTTTTGGCACTCACCATAGGACCCATGGTGGAAGGGAGAGGGGAGGGGAAGTTAGGCCCTGGGCCCGGGTTTCATGCACAAGCCACATGACTGCGTTGAGGAGCCAGTAGAGGGGTCAGGTGGATAGACCCTGACCCTTGGTTCTCATAGCCCATGTAACCACATGGCAAAGCCAAATCCGATGAGGGCAGGCAGTTGGCCCTGACATCCACCCTATCGTGATAACATATGACCAGATGTCGACAGAGAAGGAGCTTAGCCGATGAGGGCGAGTTGTTAGCCCCAACCCCCAACCACATGGGAACCACATGACCCTGACTCAATGCTTATGGGTTATGGCACATTTTAACTAAGCGAAAAATTGCACCTTTTGTGGCAGGAATATTTCCAGTCCTGAATGAAATTGTCACTCGACAGACTATGTAAAGGGAAAAATCATCACACAATTAGCAGGTTCTGCAAATTTGCAGGACAAATAACAGAGCTTGGCTCCAAGAAGCATAAATTGTTCAATTTTTAACCTTTTTGAGCTCAAGAATAGCTTAAATAGGGGTTTTTGAGTGTCCTAAACTCAATGGAAGCCTAAAATTTCTGGTTTCAGCATGGTATGATGTAATTTTTTCAGATTCAAGTCCTTTACCGCTAGAGGCAGAGACAATTTTAAAGAAATATGGAGGCATATTTGAGCATGGGAAGAGCATGGTTAGATGTTTTCCAACCTTATAGTTTCATACGTAACAACTGTTACTTCAATATATCAACTCTTTTCAGTCTTTTCTCAATGTGCTTATGAGAGAATCTCTTTTCAACTCTTCATTGTGAAGTAGTTGTATGTTTATTCTCTTTTATTTCAGGTGGAGTACAAGGACCTATTGTGAGAGAGTCATTTTTCTGTTGACAAATATGACTTGCTATAGGGAGTCATATTTTTGAGTGATAATTATTTGTAGGAGAATGTTTCTTTGTAGGAGAAACAAGGCACTCTGAAACAAAAATTTGTAATGTGCTCATTTGTTGTTGAAATCAATATAGCGGTCTAGCCATTGGAACAAGGAAAACCTAGAGATGTAGCCGAAGAGAGGTGAAATATGTTATCAAATTTTTGGTTTCTTCTCTTCATGTTTATCATCTTGAGTTACATATGAATGTGTTAATATTTTAAGTTCATGTGGAAATTTAACTCATCATTCTTGAAGAGGTTGTGAAACCAAATTTTACTTTTAAAGACTCATTTTGTTTTAACTTGCAAAACATCAAAGGGAGATCGAAGGAGTTTTCCCCCAATTTAAAATCATGTGGTATCGGAGCAGGTTCTAACCAAATTGTAATTATGGGAAAGAAACTAAAGTGTGAAAGACTCTAAGAGTTGGAGGAGATAAATATATCTCTTTGAATGGAGAATGTCGAGCTAAGGAGTTTGCTTGAAGTTGCGGAGGAGGAGAAAAGGAAAATATTTATGCAATTAAATCATATATTGGAGGAACAGAATAATGACTATTCTATCCTGGAATTATAACATAATCCTTCCAACAAGAAACCAATCTATGGGCATGGTCAGTACACAGGATCATGGATCTTATGTTGAGAATGATTTTTGTGACTTTTTTAGGCATATGAAGGATTCTCCCTATGGATCTTATGTTGAGAATGATTGTTGCGATTTTTTTAGTCATATGAAGGATTATCCCTATGTTCCCATTGGTAAAATTGGTTGGATATATTAATCATCCACTTCTTCATCAACATCTTAATTGGAAAATATGGAGGGTTTGCCAAAGGAGTTTATTAGTATTTCTAGTTCTACTCCTTCAACTAACGTTGATAACACATATTTTGCATCTTTTGAAAAGCATACCAAGGGTATGGTTAAGAAGATTTTAACTCAGATGGGTTATGATGGAAGAGGCCTCAGAGTCAATGGACAAGGTATTACTAATCCTATTGAGGTGAAGGAATAACCACGGTATGTAGGATTGGGTTATGTCCATGAAGAAGTTGGAGGGTGATCCAAAATTGTTGAGGCAAAGAAATCATCAAGTGATGGTACAACACACCATGATGGTAGTAATTGTGAAAAATTGTCTCCCTAGAGAGATGAATGTTCCAAAGAACATGCAAAGTCCAGTTCTTCTCATAAAATTTACAACCCAAAAGACAAGTATAAGTGTCATGGGAATTTTAGAAATGGTGATTTTGATCATTAATGGGAAATGTTTCCTTGTACATTTTGTGATGCATCTAACCATTGTGTGGCTGATTGTGAGCAATGTAAGGTGATTTTCAAGAAAATGGATCAAATCCTTGGGATAAGATATGATGAAACTCTCCCAAGTAAGAATACTTCCTTGTCGATGGGAAAGCGTAAGCATTTTTTTACCCATTATAGCATGAATGGGCACCAAATTGAAAGGTGTTGCAAAATCCATCTGAAACTTCGTCCCAAGAAGGATAAAGAGATCATGTGATCCCTTGCAAAGAAATAAACATGCGGAAAAGTGGAAACTGATGTATTTTCCGAAGTAGCCTTTGAAGCAAATCGGGTGCAGAAAGAGAACCTATAATCCTGGTAAGGCAAAGAATGGGTAGACTATTTTTTATAGTTAGCTTTCTTTGTAAAATTGTAATTTCTTGTTATATATTCTCTTTTGGGTGCTTTGTAAATTGAAGTCATGTAAAAATCACTTATTTGACACAAGTGTATGTTCTTAGCATGTTATGTTATTTTGGATTGATGATGAGTCCATTTGTATGGGAAATTTGGGATGAGCATTTGTATTTCATCCAGTATGTCTACGATTGTGTTAAGCAATCACTTATACAAGTATTTAAATGTGAATATTGTTAGTGAATTTGATCTTTGGTAAATATTTTGCAACAAATGGAAACAAAAATGTGGACAAATCTAAGCATGTCATTGAACAAATGTAGCTAGTACATCAAAGAGTACAAGTGCAGATTGAGGACAACAAAGCAAAGTGTAAAGCAATGCATGGAAAGCATTGCGTTGATTCTGATTTCCAAAGTGGAAGATCAATTTTGCCTTCAACAAATGGAGACTTCAAGGTGAAGTGTTTGAGCCAAAGAAAGTTCGTACTGGACAGAATGTTTAGATTCCATCCATCAAAATTTTTTTTCCTGCATGTTTAAGAGAATTACAACAAGCCACAATTATTTTCGAGAGGATGAGGACTTCACATAGAGGCAAGATGAATTATATTGAATGGTTCTCAAAGGCATCAATTCAAACAGAACAAGAATTATTTAGATCGGGAAATTAAATTCTATTTTTCCTCACTTATTTTCTGAGAGAAGATAAACTTTTGGAGGTCCAAAATTTCCTAATGGGAGGTATGATCTGGAGATAAAAAATAGGCTAAAAAATGAAAGTGATCAGAATCTCCCGAAACTAGAGTAAAACAATATTGTTCGTTGTTATAATTCCAATGATGCTTGAATCACCTCAATCTGACGTCGTATGAAGAAGTTGTGGCATTTTGAAGTTTTTGACCAACAACTAAAATATCAACAACATGGTTGACTAGACTGTTGATTGGGTAGTTCACATAACTAACATCATCAACTGACTGTGTAGGGTACGGATGATGGTGGACCAATTTGGGCTTGACACATGTCCCAATCGTACATATGCATGTGGTGCATTTTGATTGGTTGAAGGGTTTGAGGTGGCCCAATGAGAGGGCACCACATGGCCCTCAATCATTGGAATTGCTTTTTATAAATCAGCCTAAGGGCCTTGGCGAGGTTCGACCCCAAGACTTGGTGGTTGCAACTAAAATTATCCATCATTGTTCCATGTAGTTGGTTCTTAACTATAATAGGTGACTGGTTATATTTAAAATAGTGTGTCGACGCATTTAAGGGGAGGGGTCAAGCGGTGAGCCTCGACCCCTAGTCACGTTAGACAACATACAATCACAGGAAAATTGGAGAGGGGTGGGTGGAAAGCCTCAGACCCTGGTTTCAACACTTACTGCAAGACCCACGATGAAAGAGAGAGGGATGGGGTGGTTAAGCCTTGACCTTGGGTTTCATGCACAACCCACATGACCATGTAGAGGAGCCAATGAAGGGGTTGGGCAAATAGGCCCTGGACCCCAGTTCTCAAAGCCCATGTAACCACATGGCAGAGCCAAAGCCAACAAGGGTGGGAAGTTGGCCATGACCCCCGGCCCTATCGTGATAGAATATGACCACATGTTGACGAGACGACGGGGGTAGGCGGTTAGCCCCGACCCATGGCCACATGGCACCACATGACCCTGACCCAATGCTTAGGGGTTATGGTGCATTTTAATTAACCGACAAAATGAACCTTTTGCAATGAGAATATCATCGGTCTCGGGTTAAATTTTCGCTCGACAGACTGTGTAAAGAGTGAAATTGTTCCACAGTTAGCAAGTTTTGCCAATTTGCAGGACAAATAGAAGAGCTTGGCTCGAAGAAGCATAAATTGCTCAGTTTTTAACATTTTTGAGCTCAAGAAAAGCCTAGGTAGGGGTTTTTGAGTGTCTTGAACTTAATGGAAGCCTCATATTTGTGATTTTATCAATTTATGATGTATTTTTTGCAGAGTCAAGTCCTTTTTTTTTCTAGAGGCAGAGACAATTTTGAAGTAGTATAGAGGCATATTTGAGCATGGGAAGAGCCTAGTTAGAGGTTTTTTAGCCTTCAAATTTCATCTACAACAATTTTTAATTTAGTATATTATCTCTTTTAATTTTTTTCTCAATTTTTCTTATTAGAGAAGCCCTTTTCATCTCTTCATTGTGAAGTAGTTGCGTGTTTATGCTCTTTGATTTTAGGTGGAGTACAAGGACCTATTGTGAGAGAGTCATTTTTATGTTGAAAATCATGACTTGTTGTAGGGAGTCATATTTTTTAGTGAGAATTATTTGTAGGAGAAACAAGCCACTCTAATTCAACATTTTTTAATGTGCTCATTTGATTCTGAAATCAATATAGCAGTCTATCCATTTTAGCAAGGCAGGCCCGGAGACATAGCCGAGGAGGGGTGAAATATGTTATCAAATTTCTAGTTTACTCTCTTCATGTTTATCATATTTAGTTGCATATGAATGTGTTTCTCTTTTAAGTTCATGTGGAAATTTAACTCATCAACATTGAAGAGGTTGTGAAACTAAAATTTTCTTTTAAAGATCCATTTTGTTTTAACTTGAAAAGCGTTAGAGGATGATCAAAGGAGTTTTCCTCCAATTTCAGATCAATTGAAGACACACATGGAAAAATTGTCACCGTTTCAAGAAATTCCATTTCATCAATCACTATGAGTCCAAGTCATCAATGTTAGTGACTTCTCATGTTGCTACCCCATGATGATATGGAAATCATGATGTAATTATGTAACTATCGTAAACACAAAGAAGTGGAAGTCCAAGAGTCATATATGGATAAAAGAGCCATATGAAGAAGTCCAAAAGTAATATGTAATTACAATACTAATTTAGAAGTCCAAGAGTTGAACAAAAGACCAAAGGTCATTAAAAGTTGAAAAAGTCATATGAGAAACTCAAGATTCATCGGGATATGAAAGGTCATGCCTAGAGTTATAAAAGAAGCCTCATTTCTCAAGAAAAAAAAAGTTCACCTTGGCTTCTCCCACAAGGCATTAGAGAGATAGAGAGTACTTTTGGGGATCAAGTAGTGGCTCTAACGCTCCACTATTGGAGCTAGTTCTATTCATTGTACTCATGTATCTTGGAACTTTTGCTTAATACTTGAAGAAATTTGGCCAACACATTTGCATGCATGGATCATGGATGTTTTGAGGCTATTTTTCTATTGTTTGCAGTTTATGTTTGTTGGAAATGTTGTCATTGATGGCAAAGGAGATGGCAAAGGAAGAACACCTGAGGCAGCAAAAGGAGAATTAAGGAGTAGCATTAGTCAAGGAGCAGATGAAACAAAGAGAGCATAAGACAAGTAGTTGAGGAATGAGACAGAGTGATGAGGAACAATTATTCTAGTGGGAAGACTGTGAAGCACTTTTGGGGAGAACACATCAATTCATTCTGCAAAATTAAATCAAGATGAGGAACAGAACTCTGGTAACGTAGCGGAGTTCAAAGTTGAGGAAAATAACTGTTGAATTGAAGGCGTAGAAGATCGGAGCCTCATAGGATGTGCTACAAGTATAACAGGTGGAGTGGATTCTATATACGCAATAGAGAAAGGAGCACAAAGAAACTAAGACAATAGATATAGCAGAAAGGAAGAGACAAAGAAGTAACAAAGGCAGCAAAGGAGGCAGTGTTGAAGCAGAAACAGGCAGAGGCACAGCGAAGAACAGAGGTAGGGCAGCAAAAAGAAGCAGAGGCAGAGGCAGAGCGACAGGAGCAGCAGAGGCAGAGGCAGAGCCGTTATAAAATTCCGAGAATCGCCCAAGCCGGCAGATACATTCATATGCATAATTCCGGGAATCGCACACTCTAACCAGCGTTATACATATAATATAACACAAACTTATTCCGGGAATCGCTTAACTCCAGCGGCAATACAATGCATATAATACAGAACCATATTCCGGGAATCGCACACTCCAACCGGCATTATACATATAATATAACACAAACTTATTCCGGGAATCGCTTCACTCCAGCGGCAAAAATATATATAAACATATATGTGCAGTGCATCACATAAACAAAGGTCCAAGGCATTTATATTATGGAGCGCATAAAACAAAGTTTGATAAGGTGGGACCCCTCTGACCATATTCGGAGATGCAAAGAGGCATTGAACGTAAACCCATTGAGAGTTACAATTAGGGTGAAGTATGAACCGATGGCATTATACAATGGATTTAATAGGTTCAATCACATCCGGGATCTTAATCGCAATCAGAACTTTCCGATTGATCGCACGACTTGTGTAATATGTTGCGATTGAAGTGGCGGACCCGATGGCATTATACGATGGATTTAATAGGTTCAATCGCATCCGGGATCTTAATCGCAATCGGAACTTTCCGATTGATCGCACGACTTGTGTAATGTGTTGCGATTGAAGTGGCGGACCCGATCCTGTTATATGCGGGAGTTAATATGTGCAAATCGCATCCGTGTTCTGATCGCAATCAAAACTTTTATATTGTGTGCCCCGATTGCATTTGTTCAAAGTTCGGACCCGATTGCGCTATGAGCCATGTTTTATGTGGTCATCGCGTCCATTTGATCAATCGCAATCGCAAGTTTTGTTTGACACCACCGATCCGCCGACAGAGATGTGGGGCCGGACCCCTTCATATATTAGAGGCTGTGATTTGATTTATTGAATTGTAATATAAGACCAAAGGCTTAAGGTGGAGGGCGATTGTTTATATAAAATAATTGCTGTGAGTTATATAAAACATGGTTGCGGTTGTATTAAAACATGCCGCGTGGTCTGTAGACCCACGGGCCTCAGCTTAACGGGAGGGCGATTATTAATGTAATACAATTGTAATATATGTATGTTCCGGCCTGCGTAACTCGCCACATCAACAAGACACTTGCTGCGTGTAAAGGATTGAATTACAGTCAACAGATTCATTTATATATAAAGCGCTGGTATAAAAATAAAATAAAAATGCAGTTCATAAATTCAGGAGTTACGCAGCAGCCATAAACAGAAAGGCATACAGAGAAGAGAAAGGGACAAAGAGATAGTTAGAGAAAAGACAAATGCGCAGCAAGCCAAGAGACAAAATGAGTGAGCTGGAGTTCACATTGTAATTTGAATGTAAATGTTTTAATTGTTTTTATTGTTTGTGATGCATTGGCAAGTCTCCGGAAGAGAGCAAATATTCCACTGTAATATTAAAATAAGCACCTACAGTTACATTTTTCTGAGTAAGCTGAAAAGAGATGAGAAGGCAGAAGGCAAAGAGACATGACTGTCCATTTCGAATTCCCAGTAGAATACAAATAGTCATGAAGATATCTTGTATAAAAGGGGGTAATATCCAAGAGGAGTGAATTGATGAAAACATAATGAGAAGAGGAGAGAGTGTGCAGCAGAATTGAAGATAGTTGAAGAAAATAAGAAAGCTGCAAGAGGTCAGAGAGTTTGAATATAGAGAATGATGAGTATGAAGAATTGAGGAGAAAAGAAGAGAACAAGGAAGGGCTGAGCAGATATGATGCAGGTCTGATATAAGAGTTGATGAACAGCAGAAGAGAAAGTACAGAACAGAGCTGATATCCAAGATAAATCAGCAAGTGTTTTTCTTTTGAAAGAATAAGGAAGTTGGAGCTTCCCTATCAAGTTGTAGCTTGATAGATGTCAGTTGTAGCTGACTGAGGTAGGAGCCTCCTGTAGGTTGGTGCCTGCAGAAAATAGATGGGAGTTGGTGCTTCCACATCAAGTTGTAGCTTGATAAAATTTCAGTTGTAGCTGACTGAGGTTGGAGCCTCCCGTAGGTTGGTGCCTGCAGAAAATTGATGGGAGTTGGAGCTTCCTTGCAAGTTGTAGCTTGCAGAATTGAGGATAGAGCCTCTTGTAGGTTTGTGCCTGCAGAAAACAGTGGTGAGAGGGAGTTGGAGCTTGCCTTTGCATCACAACAATAATAAGATGTGGTTTTCTCCCTTTATGGGTTTCCACTAATATCTGGTGTCTCTGTGCATGATGTTTATGTGTTGATGTGATTTATCTCATCTGCTTAATACTTGCTGCTCTCATATTCAATCTGCTATTACATTAACAAATCTGCTTGATAGTAATACTTGTTGCTCACATATTAAGTTGACCATGAAATGAAGGTGTAAATAAGATTTAAAAGAAAAGTTTTAAAAGTCCATGTATGTGTTAAATTGATTCACCCCCCCCTCTCAGTTTAACTAAGGGTTCAACAATGTTTCCTTTCGTATATACTAAATTAATTGAACTATTTTTGTGACTTTGGTGCTTAACTTGTTGGAAATGTATTGGGATGATTTTAATGATATTTTAATGATCATTGCATCTATGTGAACTATTTTTCTTGATGTCTAACAATTTTTCCTTGTTTATGTGTGTGCGTCTTTACTAGATTAGTAGTACTACTTTACTTTAGAGACTCAATTTTCTTCCCTGTAGTGAAAGAACCTTGATATATTTATAATCAAACATTCCACAAGGCACACTCTCTTTCTCATTCGAAAGCACATGTGTGCTACTCTCTCATGCTAATTGCATAAGCCACAGTAAATATTTAAGTTAATGGCAGTTGTGCCATATTTATGGATGGGACTCCTACACCAAAAAATGTGAGGTCTAATTGGGAGTTCATATTTGGGAGATCCCATGTATCTTGCTGGGTTACAACACCGTAAACATTCTAGCACTAGAAGGAGGGAAACCAATTTTTTATGGTTGATAACTCAACACATCCCAATAATTCATCTTCTGGAAAAGTCAGTGATATATCAAGTTGTATGTTAGGTCCCTATATTACTAGTGTAGTCCCTTATTGTTGTTAGTGTATCCCCCTTATTTTTATTGTTGTACCCCTGTAGTCCCCATATTTTTATTATTGTTCCCCTTAAATTCCCATTATTGTTATTATTGTGCCCTTACATTATTATTGTTAGGTCGGCTAGGATTATATTGTGACACCATGGACTCCTATATATAGAAAGGAGGTTTTTTCATTTGGATCATCCAAGAATTGTTCATTTATGTAATTTAAAGGAGGTTTACCCCTCCAAGAGGCTTATTTGTATGGTATCGATGGCTTTTCTATCCTAAAAAAATTGTCACTTGGTCAATTTTTACAGAGGAAATGATACCACATTATGAGGATACAAATAACAACACATTCTTTAGGAAATTGATAAATATCAAACAAAAGGGTTCAATGGCGGAGCACATTGAGGACTTCCAAAAATTGAATATAAGGGTAACTAATATTCCATAGGAACATAGGATTTATTTATTCATAGGGAATTTAAAGGATAACATCCAACATGAGGTTCACCTCTGGGAACCTGATTCATTGGAGAAGGCTTTCATCTTGGCAAGAAAAATTTAAAGCAAAATTATGTCGACAAGGAAGCCTACCACTCACAATTATAAATATGGAAGTATTACTACTCCCAGACTTCCACAACCTACAAGGTTGACACCACAACAATTGGAAAAGAGAAAAATGGATTTTCCACACTTGTGATAGAAAATACACTAAAGTTCATAAGTTTGTTGAGAAGAAATTATTTTACATAAGTTGTGAAGAGGAGGAAGAAAATGAACAAGAAAACTCAAAAGAAGAGGATATACTCCAGGAACCAACCCTAGAGAAATAAGAAAAGAATCTGACCATATCCTGTAATGCATTGGAGGGAATTACCACTCCTCAAGCTCTCAAGATAGAAGGAAATATCAAGAATAAAAATGTAACAATGTTGATTGATTCATGTAGTACCCATAATTTCATTCAATGTAAGGTAGCCAAGGAATTGAATTGCTTCCTATACCCAACACCAGAGTGTCAAGTGATGGTTGAAAATGGAGGAACTATAAATTGCTCTGGAAAGTGCCATAATATCAAGCTAACCATGGGGGAATATAATTTTAATAATCCAATGCTTTCCATTCCAATGGGTGATGTTGATGTTGTACTAGGAGTACAATGGTTACAATCTTTGGGGATGATACCTTTTAATTCTCAAGAAATTTTCTTGTAATTTTTTTCGGAAGGAAAGGGAGTTTAATTATGGGGTATTGCAGGGAATTTGGGAAAGATAATAAGCTTTAATGTCATGATAAAGCTTCTGAAGATATAAAAATGAGGTGTAATTGCACAATTATTCTCACTAGAAGTTCCAACATCAAAATCATCTATTTCTCTAGATCTCCGAAAACTCTTGGACAATCATTCCAAGGTGTTTGAAACTCCCAAAGGATTGCCACATATTCATGATCATGATCATGCTATTCATTTGATTCCAGGAAGTGTTCCTCCAAACACCAGGCCTTACATATATCCTTATGTCCAAAAGAGCGAAATTGATCGTATGATTGTAGAAATGCTAGAGGCTGGTATAATTCAACCTAAGAAAATTTCTTTCTCTGCTCCAACATTAGTGGTACACAAGAAGGATGGATCATGGCACATGTGTCTAGATTATAGGGAGATAAATAAGCTCACTATAAAAGATAAATTTCCCATTCCTGTGATTGATGAATTACATGGAGAAATTGATTTCACCAAGTTGGATCTCTGTTCAGGATATCATCAAATTAGAATGAAGACTGAAGACATTCCGAAAACAAGATTTTGAACTCATGAGGATCATTATGAATTTTTATTCATTCCTTTTGGACTTACCAATGCACCTTCTACATTTCAAGGGTTGATGAATTCCGTTTTCAAACCCTTCCTTAGAAAAATTGTGTTAGTATTTTTTGATGATATACTAATCTACTGCAAGTTTTGGAAGGATCATGTTCAACATGTTGATAGGGTGTTCAAACTATTGGAGGAGAAACAATTATATGCAAAAACTTCCGAATTTTTCTTTAGAGTACAAGAGGCGGAATATATGGGTCATATTGTATCTCAGGAGGGTGTTAAGGTAGACCCTAACAAAATAAAATCCATTAAGGAATGGAAAGTCCCCAACCCATAAAGTAGTTGCAAGGATTTCTTTGGTTAACAGGGTATTATCGAAAGTTTGTTAAGAATTATGGGAGAATAAAACCTCTAACAACATTATTGAAGAAATATGCATTTTCAAGGACTCCTGAAGAAACTAAGGCCTTTAAGCATCTTAAATAGGGAATGTGCCAAGCACCGGTCTTAGCTACGCCATACTTCACAAAAAAATTTATTATGGAATGTGATGCCTCAGGAAATGTAATTGGTGTTGTTTTAATGCAAGAGGGAAGACCCATTGCTTTTGAAATTTGTCTAATCAAAGGAAAGTATTTACAGAAAGATATTTATGAGAAGAAAACGTTGGCAATACTACATGCACTAAAGAAATGGTGACCTTACCTAATGGGAAGACACTTCAAGGTAAAAAATGATCATGATAGTCTTAAATAATTTTTGGAACAAAGAATATCTTCAGAAGAGTAGCAAAATTGGGTCACAAAGATGTTGGGTTATGACTTTGAAATCATCTACAAAAAAAGGGAAGCTAAATGTTGTTGTAGATGCACTCTCAAGAAAGGATGAGGATGTGGAAGCATTTCTTTGTGCCATTTCGATTATCTAACCAGAATGGATAATCAAAGCAAGGGAAGAATGGAAGAATGACGAAGAAGTGTGGACACTCATTCAAAAGTTGGAGAAATATCCCAGTACATCTGATACATTTAGTTGGAAAAATGATTCCTTATGGTAAAAATATTGCTTATATCTTTGTAAGAATTCCAAACTAAAACAAAATATTCTTTTGGAATATCACACCTCTCCCTTATGAGGGCACTCAGGATTTTAAAAAACTTGCCAGAGGGTGAAGAAATATTTTTTTTGCGATGGCCTTAAATCTGATATTCAAAATTTTGTGGCAGATTGTTTGGCTTTCCAGCAAAATAAAGTAGAGACAATTAAGACCCTAGTTCTGCTACAGCCTTTATCCATTCCAAATCAAATTTGGGAGGATGTTTCAATGGATTTTATCATAGGTTTACCTAATTCTGAAGGAAAGAGTGTCATCATGGTGGTAGTTGATAGACTTACCAAGTATGCACACTTTTGTGCCTTATCTCATCCATTTAAAACGAGTACAATTGCTATTGCATTTATGGAAAAAAGAAAAATCTACATGGAAACCCAAATATTATTGTAAGTGACAGAGATCCCATTTTCACTGGAAATTTTTGGATGGAATTATTTCTTGTTTGGGTACTCAACTAGCTCATAGATCATCGTATCATCCTCAATCCGATGGGAAAACTAAGATAGTGAATTTTTTTTTTGGAAAGATATATTCGCTGCTTTGTATCTGATAAACAAACAAAATGGGTCAAGTGGTTACCTCTGGCTAAATGGCGGTATAACACTTCCTTCCACACTAAAAAAAAAAATGACCCCATTTATGGCACTTTATGGATATCATCCACCATCCATCACATCATCTTTAAGAGAAAATTCTAAAGTTCAAGCAGTGGAAGATCACATCGAGCATCAACAACAAGTTCTCCAACTCTTAAAGGATAACCTAAATTTGGCACAAAATCGAATGAAACAACAGGCAGATGAACATCGCAATGAGAGGAGTTTTGATGTAGGCGACTAGGTATTTTTACAACTACAACCATACAAACAAATTTCCCTCAATCAAACAAAGAAGGATAATAAATTATCGCCAAAGTACTATGGTCCTTACAAGGTGTTGAAAAAGATTGGTACTATGGAAAACAAATTGGAGCTTCCTGCTTCTTCCCGAGTGCACCCAGTTTTCCATGTTTCATGCTTAAATAAGGTTATAGGTGAATAACTTCCATTTCAAACAATATTTCCACAACTTGGTGAGGAAGGAAAAATCATATTGGAACATGAAGCAGTCACGGAAACAAGAACTCGATAGTTACGAAATCGGTCAATTTCAAAGTATCTCATCAAGTGGAAGAACTTACCCACTGAATATTCCACATGGGAGGATGATAATTTTATACAGAAGCATCCAAAACTACTCAAGAATTGAGGACAATAATTTTTTTAAGGAGAGGGGTATGGTAGGTCCTTATATTACTAGTGTAGTCCCTTATTGTTGTTAGTGTAGCCCCCTTATTGTTATTGTTGAACCACTATAGTCAGACCCCATATTGTTATTATTGTGCCCCATAAAAGCCAAATATTTTTAATGTTGTGCCCTTACATTATTATTTTTAGGTTGGCTATGATTATATTGTGACTCCATGGAATCCTATATAAAGAAACGAGGTTTTTTACATTTGGATCATCTAAGGATTGTTCATTTAAGTAATGTAAAGGAGGTTGCCCCCTCGAAGAGGCTGATTTATAATTCTTTTATCTCTCTTTTCTTCTATTTTGTGAGTTGGTTTCATAACATTTTACCCCAACTCGTATTCATGGGGTAGGAGGGTCTTCTCAACCTAGTACAAAGTTAGCCTATGAAGTTACTTATGATCAACTATGGGAAATTCAACCTAGAACCTGTCGGTTTGTGAAAGCTATCAATTCACTTGTCGTTGCTCATAATCTTCCTCATCATCCCAAAAATAAAGAAACAAATAATACTTGTGTATTGATTACATCGGTGGAAGATTCATTTTTTGACACTATTGAGGAATTAACATATCCCTCAGAAGAAAAAATCCAACAAGAGAAAATTCCACCTATTAACGAAAAATACGACGAAGTTCTTGTTCTTTCTGATTGATAACGACCAACAACTGATTTTGAGTTTAACATAGGCTTGAACGGTGAAGGAGAAGGCTCATCAAATTTAGAAAATGAGGAAGAAAGAGAAGACAAAGACGTTTTTTATCACGACTCGGATTGGATGACCCAAGGGCCACTTGCTGTTCTATAATCTTCATAGAATGCCTAAACATTCAGAGAAGTTTCTATCAAAGTTTGATCCTAACAAGAAGACTAAGGAAGAGGACCATATAGATTATTTCTGCATGCATCTACGAATGCTAAAGGTACAATATGATGATGTTTCTTGTAGACTCTTTCCTTTCACTTTAGAAGGTAGAGCAATAGTATGGTATCATATTTTTCATATTAATTCAATCCATGGTTGGAGGGAATTTAAGAAATTGTTTTCGGAAAAAAAAAAAAAAAATTGATGAAAAAACTCCCGCTATATTGCTAAAAGAGCTAAAAAATAATTAAGATGGGGAAAAGGGATAAAGTCAAATATTTCAATCAAAATTTTAACCATATATTGAATAAGTTCGCTCCAAACACATAGCCTCATAATTCTATTACTATAGACTATTATACAACCGTGTTTCCAAAAAACAATTCCGTTTGTGTTAAGAGAGTCACAAAGGAGAATCTGGCTTTAAAATTTGCAAAAACAATTCCCATGGAGAAATAATTATATGCCATTGTAGCTATTACTGGTGATGAAGAATATAAATACTCTAAGGAGACTGGTAAGAGGTATCAAGACTCTTCAAATAATGCTAAAGAAAAGGATTTGGTTGATATTGAAAGCTTGACTAAACATTTAAAGTTACTAACTAATGAAGTATTTTAATTAAAGAGAAATTCAAGTGAGGCGTTTACCAGTAGCAAGCCCCTTAAGAATTTCTTATTCATAAGGAATAAAAATAACCACCTGGATAAATCTTCCTAGATATCAAATGTTGTGTTGAATGTCGAAATCATAGGCATGGACAACTAGTTCTCCTTCCATTTGGAATGGCATTCTGAGAAAACTTTCCAACAGTGGAACCACAACATGACCGTTATAACATCCCATATTGTTGATACTCTACTATAAGATGAGAATTATGAGGAGGAAAAGGAGACAAATGAGCCTATTGCATATGAGTAAAGTATAGATATTGGACACTCATTTAATTCCTTTGATTTCATTCTCAATACTGACAATAAAAGTGTTGAAGGACCACCTGAAAGTGAAGCCCCCCCAAGAAACCAACTGGTCATTATAATTTGAGAAGTAAAGGGACCGTCTTTGAACAAGAATTGAAAAAATAGGAGCTGAAGAAGTAATTGTTAAGAATGATCTCACCACCAGTGAATCCAGCTCAAAATGCACAAAACAAGTCTGGAAATGCACTTCTTCTAAGAACACTTCCACTAGTGGTAAAAATAATTCTATCACTATGGAAGTTTCAAATAGAGTTACGCCTCCAGACACTGCACTTCCTATTAGAAATGAGATTGTTGATTATAGAATCATTTAGGAAATGAAAACAGATCACTGTAACATTTCAATTTTTGAGCTTGCAAAGATAACAGGGCAGCAAAAACTAGTTGTCCAAGCATTCTCTTCACAACCTTCTATGAGAATTCCAAATCTAGAATCCTATTGCGGCAACTGGTATTAGTTCTTATAACTGATAAATTAATTATTCAGTTTATTTCTATGGCAACATCGAATTAAACACACTACAACCTTCACTAAATAAACTGCGGAAAAATACAATTGTGGAAAAAAAACTGAACAATAAGAAATCATAGACACATATAACACTGTTATTTTTGGACAAACATCCCAAGAAAAACACAATGTAGGAAAATCGGTGCATCAGATATGAGGGCTTATATATTATGCAGTAATTTTTTGAATACAATATGGGATTCATTTCTGGCTATCCTTGCAGAGAATATGACTGACAAAGAGTTAGTGAGAAAAAACCCACACTAACACTGGAAGCCCAATTGGCCAAAACCTCAGAGGGAAAGCCCTCCACTGCTTCTGCACAGTCTCTGCATCACTCTATGTGGGGATTGCATGGATTATGTGTTCTAGCTCTTCTTCTAGCTAGATATGACCCTCTAGACCCTTCCAGTATCACACCCCGACTTTCCAGCACTAGATATGATTGATCCTCAGCTGAAACTCGAACCTCCGTTGGGCTATTGCGCTGACATTGTTGAATCTATGTAGCTGCTATGCTACCTCTACTAGTACTTCTCTATGTCTTCTCTTCTATATATTCTCTAGCTTAGAAAAATATCCAACTGGAATTATTGTCCCTCTCTGCAAGAATCCTCTCGATCGATCTTCTCCCTTAGCACTCCTCGCTAAATAATTTCGATCTCTAGATTCTTTCTCCATCTCGGTGTATTTTCCAAATGACCCTCAAGCCTTCCTTTATAGTCTTCCTGTTCAGACTTTAATGACCAAGACTAGATCTCCAGTCAATGACTAAGATTACATTTAGAATTTATCTTCTTTTTCTAGAAGTTTCACCCACAGTTTAAATTAATACCCATTAATTATTTTAATTTCCTAAGTTAGACTAAGGGTCCTCATTATAAATAATTAATTTATCCAATAAAACGGTTTTTGGTTGGAATTTCCCAAAACAATTTCTAGGTTATCTGGAATGCATGTGTCTAAGCCTCTCCACAAAATTTGAGACTTAGAGCACATCCGATTCTACCACAAATCAACACTCCCTCTTAGCGAGGAATGTGCTCTAACAAATATTCCCTATTACACATTGACCTGACTCAGAATCATCTTCCTCTATGATTTTGATGTTTGAAATGCTTCCCATTAATAATTTCACTTCTGCTGCAATGTACGGCTAATAAACCTGCCATGATCAACACTGCATTCTTACTGAACTCCCTCTCAAATGTTGCATCTCATGCTAGCACTCCCACTACTAACACTGCACTACAAGTCACCTGCTGAGAGAAGAAACTGAAAATCATCTAAGAATCTGAACAAGTGTTTAGGATGCATATTGATGCTGAAATTTTGACTGCTGCTAGTCCCAAAATATCCCTATGAAGCATTGTGTTATCACTTCTCTGCATTGCGTCCCTTTGTGTTGATGTAACTCTGCTCTGTGCTGATCAGATTTAGCACTGTTAACCATTGGATTTGGAATTTATGCACTCCTCTACACCGACTAAAAACTCCTACAGGCTGCTACTGCTAATCTTGGGCTCTCGTAGCAAGGTCATGATCCAAGAGGTGGACTCCTCAAGGATCCTTCCCATCTGAAACTCTGTTGAGCTACAATTCTAGATCACCCCATTGGTACATGGAGATATGTTGGCAATCATTGAAAAATAAGATTTACTCATATTGTTGTTGTTATTCCTATGTTTATGCTTATGCACTGCTAGTGTAATTCCTATGTTGATTCCTCTACATTGTTGCTTCAACTATTGTAATAATAAGTTTGATCTCCTCAGATCCTGAAGTACTAGCTTCCATAGGGGTGCTTCCTCTGAAACTAGACTCCCTATGAGTTTCGATCTCCCAATGGGAAATCTCTCTTCTCCCTCCTAGAAACTTGTATCGTCCTCCTGTGCTAGAAACTGGAATGTGTAGCTTTGCACTAGGAATATTTTGGCTAGAACTGCGCCTGCATTTTGCAACTGGGAAATTCGCGCTGCCTCTGTCATTGCCACTAATTTTGCAACTGTCACCCGAGTATTGACTACAACTAGCTATTCTGCTATAATCTGAATGAATGAATGCATTTTCTGACACTACGATCCTTCTTCTACTGATTCTATTGGGATCCTGTCTGCAAAAATTGGATTTAATCTACTTCTCTTCCATGGATCCTGCCCAACTAAGGTCATTTTTGCCGAAAAAATAAATAGAACTAGCTCCTTCTCTCTCCTCTCTGCAGCTGTTGGCCTGGCCTACACACTCCTTGCTGGAGATATTATATCTGGCACACAATACTGCTGATCAGCTATCAAGAACTAGAATTCCCTGGCTAGAAATTCTCTAAGGAAGATAATCCCCCACACGTTGTCGATCTTCTACCTCTAACCCTCTGCACAGCTAGCTCTATGCACTCCCTGCTGGAGTAAGACAAATAAGTCATTAAATTTGTTGCCTCTACACTAGAAATATGAGTTTCTTGGGCATGAAACTCTATGAGTTCATAAATCCCCATAATTTCTTCAGGTCTCTCTTTTAATGCTTTCTGGACCAGTAAGAACTACTACGCAGAAATTTGCGTCTCTCTAGCTGTTGATCTCTTGCGCTGCTCCCTCTATCTCTGCAAATCGAAAAAATGCACCTATATGTTGACTCACTCATAGATATTTTTCCTTGTAAAGACTAGCCCTCCTGGGTTGGACTGTGCAGTCACCTGGGAGATAGATCTGCTGCTTACGCACCTCTTTGATCTCAGCTTTACCAACACTCGATCTCCAGATATGTCCTTATGTTCCTCCTGCACTTAACTATAAATATTTGATACCATGTGAAAATTATAAGTCTGGAATCCTATTGCAGCAACTGGTATTAATTATTTTAACATATAAATTAATTATTCAATTTATTTCTACAAAAACATCGAATTAAACACACTGCAACCTTCACTAAATAAACTGTAGAAAAATACAAGTGTGGAAATAAAACTGAAAAAAAAAATCGTAAACACATTTGACACCGTTATATTTGGACAAATGTCCTCGGAAAAACTCAATGCGGGAAAATCAGTGCAGCAGATCTGAGGGTTTATATATTATGCACTAATTTTTTGAATGCAATCTAGACTGCCTTTCTGGCTATCCCTACTAGTTAGTGAAAAAAACCTCACACTAACAATGGAATGCCAACTAGCCAATACCTTAGATGACAATCCCTCTATTGTTTCTGAAGATTCATTATGTAGTCTTTGCGTCACTCTGCATGGGGACTCTGTGGCTTTTTCATTCTCATTCTTCTACTAGCTAGATCTGACCCTCTCGACCCTTCCAGTCTCACACCCTAGCTTTCTGACACTGGATCTGACTGATCCTCAACTGAAACTCGAACCTTCTCTGGGATACTATTATGCCATTGTTGGCTCTGCGTAGCTACTATGATGACTCTGCTAGTACTTCTCTCTGTCTTCTCTGCTATGTATTCTCCGGCTCAAGAAAATATCCAACAGAAATTACTTCCCCTCTCTACGAGAATCCTCTCGATCGATCTTCTCCTGAGCACTGCTTGCTAAAGAATTTCTATCTCTGTATTATTTCTCCATCTCAGTGTATTTTCCAAATGAACCTCAAGCCTTCCTTTATAGTCTTCTCATTGAGACTTCAATGGCTAAGATTAGATCTCCAATCAGCGGTTAAGATTACATTTAGACTTGATCTGCTTTTTCTAGTAGTTTCACCCACAGTTTAAATTAATACCCATTAATTATTTTAATTTCCTAAGTTAGACTTAGGGTCCTCATTAAAAATAATTAATTTATTAAAATTAGATGTGCTCTAAGTGACAAAAACCGATCCACAAAATTTGAGACTTAGAGCACATTTGATTCTACCATAAATCAACACCTTCGACAAGTGACAAAGTTTATACTTCTCAAACGATGTCTGGTAAGTCTCTTGGAACTCTTGAATCTATGGATAATGCTACAAATTTAGATACTAACACTCTCTGCCCCCCATTTTTGTTATATTTTGAAATATTTAATTACAACGTCCATAATTGTTTAGTTGATTTGTGTGCATCCATGAACGTAATGCCATTTTCTGTTGCTAAGAAAATTAATGCTAAATGGGATAAAATTGATGCACAAATAATTCAATTGGATATATCACTTTTCCAGGCCATTAGTGAACTCAAGAACATTAGTATTGATTTGTCATCATACCAAAGGGTACATCAATGCATAAATATTGTAATTATGTACATCCCTGAAGCCTATGGATTACTCTTGAGTAGAGACTAGTCTAGTAAGTTACGAGGGTATTTTGAAAAAAATTGGTTACACTTATGGCTTCTATATAAGGGTAGAAATATCCATTTTCGAGTGGAAAGTGAGCTCTATATGAAAAATATTGTGACACCACTTGAGGTTCATAATGAGCTTGTTCTCTTTGTAGACATAATATTTGGAATTTTTTTATTGGAAATTGATCATGAGTGTTATTAAGCACAACCATCACTTGTTTCACCAGATACACAATTGCAACTCCTTCCTTGTACTCCAACTGGTACTAATGAATCTTGTAACATAGATGTACATAGTAATAATAATATAGGAACTAGTTTACTAGTATCTAATAATATTTGGAGCTTGTATTTTGATGGATCAAAAACTCAGAATGGCTCTGGAGTTGGTTGCATTCTCATAGACCCACATAGCAAGAAGTACAACATATCACATCGTTTGGAGTTTGAGTATACAAAAAATGCTTCCAAATATGAAGCACTCATTCTTGGATTAAATAAAACCATTGAAATGAAGATAGAGTTGCTCAAGGTAATTGGTGACTCATAAGTGGTCACTTGTTATGTACATAACACTATCCATTGTGTTTCACCAAGTTTTAAAAACTACCAACAGGAGGTATGGAAACTAATTACTTATTTTAAAGCTTTTAATATTAATTATGTTCGTAGATTTAGAAATGATTCCACAGACACATTAGCTAATGCAACTGCTAGAATGTTTCCTTTGAAAATTGGTTTTTATATAAAAATTATATATAAGCAATCTGTGCCCAATAACATAGCTAATTTTTATGTTTTTAGCAATGATCAATAGATAATACATTTTATGGTTAATACAGACATGTTCAAGGATGCGGCCATCAAAGAACATGAGCAAGACAATGATTTACATGAAGCAACCAATGCAATGAAAGGGAATGCTATCTCTAAAGGTGTAGTGTCCCTGGAAAAATGATATGACCTGCAAAACGGGTTCATAGGACCAATTAATACTAAGGCTTAGAGCTCAAAGTTGTCATATGAACAAGTGAATCTGGGAACCCAAGACAATTTGAAATATGTAAACCTCGGTACATGTTGTTCTCCATAAGAATGACAAGCATTCATTCACCTTTTCAAATAGTACCATGATGTGTTTTCATAGACTTATGATGATTTAAATAAATACAACACTCATATTATCCAACATTTCATTCTTATTAAAGAAGGGGTGAAACCATTTCAACAAAAGCCACGGAAATTTCATCCAACGCTTGAGCCCCTAATCCAAAAGGAATTAAAGAAGTTCTTGGATGTTCAAATCATTTTGAAGGCTATACATTCTACTTGGGTTTCAAATTTGGTCCATGTCGGGAAGAAGTATGGTGATAGAAGGTTATGTGCCGACTTCAGAAATCTTGATAGGGCATCAAACAAAGATAACTATTTGGTTCCATCTATGGAATATATACTCCAAACATTGGTTGCGTCCGAGATCTTCTCATTGCTAGATGGTTTCTCTGGATACAATCAGGTCCTAGTGGCATAACCAAACAACCTCAAAACCACTTTTAGGACCAAGTGGGGAACTTTCACCTTTAAGCGCATGCCATTTAGAATTATTAATTTTGGTGCTACATTTCAAATAGAAATTGACATTTCTTTACGTGGCCTGATTGGTCAAAGCGTAATAGTATATATGGATGATGTAACTTTATTTTATCAAATAATATCATACCATGTGCATCATCTAAAAAAATTATTTGAGTGATGTGACAAATATGGGATTTCTCTCAATCCCAAGAAAATAATCTTTGGTGTGTCAGAAGGCACTCTTTTAGGGTACATCTTCACGAAGAGTGGAATCAAGGTTGATCCATGTTATCACTCTCCCCAACTTCCTAGGCTAAAATTAGGAGTGAAAAAAGGTAACCACATACCAAATTTTAGCTAGGAAGCTAGCCCTACCTAACTAGAGAGGGCTTTCTCTATGTCACTTTTAAATATTCAATTTTAGGGATGAGTACCAAATTTTAGGCTAGATATAAGTTAATTTGTTTTAGAATTTGTTTAATGATTTATTTATTGGATAAAAATTATAATCAGTGAAGCTAAAACTGATTTCAAATACTGAATTGTAGAAAACTGAGCAAGGAATGATATGCAAACTATTTGAGCACATTTAATTTTTCATTGGTGTATAATGGTAAAAAAGAGAGGGGAATGAATGAGCATTTTATAGAATTCATTTATTAGAAGAAAAGACACATTGTAAAAATCCAAATAAATAGAACATATAACATAACTTGTTTATAAACTGATAAAATGTTTACACAAAAAGTGAAATGGAAGTGAAATAACGTAGAAAGGCACGGTGCTCAATAAAAATACCATACGAATCTCACAAAATTGTTGCAAATCCTTTGATTTTCATTAATAGAAATTCCACAGTAATACATAGAGTTTCATAACCCGACTATCCAACAGTAATACTTCTCACAATGAAGTCTTTATAGAAAATAATTTACAACTGTTACATTAAAGGATATCCTAACTGATAACGCTTTATTTTCTAACTAACTTCTAACTGCATCATGGAAATAAATTTAATCTTATGTGTTGGCGCTCGCAGTAACTGGAAATTGTTGCTGAATGAGATGTTTGCGGGCTACGCTGGCTATCAGTTGACTGTTGATCTGGAAAAATTTGACTTTATGCTTTTATTAATTACTCTTGAAAATCACATAGCTTTTCCGAGCACTCTTCATCAGGGATAACTAATTTAATTTTCTTCAATGTATTTAGCAAAATTGGGCTTCACTATAAAGACATGTTTGATCTCATACTGAATGTAAATGTCATTGCTTAATGCTCCCAACAATGCCTTTCCTATTAATGTGCCTTTAATATTTGAAAACTTGGCAGTATCCCTGGAAATATCTTGAAGTAATTTTACATAATCATCTCTAGTCATCAGTTTATCATTAATTACAAAAAGAGAAGGAAATTGTGCCAGAGACTCTATCTTGCTGAAAAATATTTGAACTATAACCTCCAGACTGTGACATTTTTCTTCAAGCTGAAGAATCAAATTCTTCTTTGTCAGCACTTTCTTCACTTCCAGGATGGTTTCTATTCTATCATCAGTGCCCAATTCATCCAGCTCATACTTGTTCTTTGAATTCATAAATCTAATAATATTGTTTGATGTGGTAGGCTTGTCTCCTAGTTGTGGTTTGATTGTTGGAATGGCCTCATTTTCCTTCTGTATCAGCTCCTTTTGCTCAAATATGATTTGTGTGATTTCTGCCCATATTATCTCTTTTACCTGCCCCAAATTATTACCAATAGAAGATTATTTTTTCTCTTTCTGAAGCCTTTCAATCAACCTTTTGGCCCGCTATGCTTCAGCTGCATGTGAACTATCACAATTATATTTCTGTAATTGCAATAATTTTCACTAATCCTGCAAATTTTTGATCTCCTCTTCTTGAATGGAAATGTTATGAACTGCTTTGGTAAGTTTCTCATCTCCATTTGCAGTGCTTGCTGTAGAAGTTTGAGCTATAGGGATGGCTCCTAGAGGCACTGCTTCCAAAGGAACCTTTGATGTTTTTACTGTTGCTTCCTTTCCCTTTATAATATTTTCTAACTCTAATTACATTTTCTTTAATTGAGAATTCTACTCCATTATCAATTTCATCATTTATGTTTTCTGAGTTTCATTATTTTCAATATCCTTTGCCAAAGGGTCTTCTGTAGTTGGGATTTTCAATTATTTTCTCAATGCTGTATATCAAAATTTTTCTTCTTGATGATTTCTTTAATTGCATTCACATTAGATGGATCATATCTAATTTTTACCACCAGATATTCTAGAGTCTTGATTCTTGTGTCCTTTGCAAATGAAGACACCTTCTCCATTTTCAATTGTGAATGTACATTTTTCAATGAAACCTACAGTTTTGATAAAGTCAAAGCAGTATTAGTGAAAGTTGATGAAATCATCTCACCAATTTTTTTGTGTAGCTCCATTTGATCTATTGGATGAATTTGTTTTGTATCAAACTCAAATGTAGCCCTTTTATAATATGATTCAGACTTTGGTTGTGTAATTTGTGTCTGAAGAAATGCATAGTGCATTTTTCCCTTTTTAGAATCAAAGGTCGAGAGCAGCCTACTTTGTGAGCTAGGAGTTTGTTTCCAAAATTGGTTATATGTAATTGTATTCAACATTTCATTCTTCAACATTATCTCTTTGAAAGTGTCAAAGACATTCTTCTCCTTTTCCCCTGTGGCAGTTGTAATAGTTTGAATGGCTTTTTTCTAATCTTTAGGAGCTGGTGTTTGTTGATCTTTAGAAATCGTATAAGTAGTAGGAGTAGTAGAAGTACATTTATCACCTGCCTGTGTGGATGGAGGTGTCTCTTCAGTAATGATGATTACTTCTTTCTCTGACTCCTTTCTGGGAATGACCTTTGAATTTAGCTTTGTTTTCTTCCTCTAGTGAATTTTGAACTCTTTGCTAGGTGAATCAGTCATTGGAGATGAATAATCTTCTCTAACTATTTATCTGCTCTTTCATGTGAAATAGGGGTCTGCAATGCTGATGTAGATAGCATTTTCTCTTCAGCCTCCTGTAGTGTACCTTTTGTGCATTCAAGTTGATTCATGTACTTTTCAATCTTTGGTCTAGGTGTATGAAAATATGTTGTAGATTTATTTTCCACCCTCAGTTTGGAAATGACACCAGCTAGATCATAATACCATGTAAAACTTAGGCTAAACTGCATTTCTTTCAACAAATTTCCTGCTTCCTCCCCTACTGTCCTGATATCACAGATAAAAGGACCTATCTGTGTTTTGATTTTAAATTGAGATTTATTTTTAGCAAAGACAAAATGCACTTCATCTGCATTAGTCATTTGTCTAATATAATCCAATGCAAAAATCGTCATGGGGAGGAATTTGGGAAACTTATAAGGGGGAATTTCACATCCATAAACTCTGAGTTCTATATAATTTTGGTAAAGATACCAATCCCATTTTCTAGCTTGATCTAATAGCTGAAATACCTTTTTAATCTCTTCACTAATTCTTGGCTCTGGAGTGCTATTTAACAAACTGAGTGCTGGCTAAAGAAACAATTCCACAAACTATTTATAAGAATATTATTTTTGTTCCTTCATTACTAGTGAATTCCAGAAAATGATTGAATGTTGGTTTCCTTTATCATTCAATTTCTATAAGGAAAACTTAAATTTTTCTCCCTGAGAGTACAAGAATAATTAAAATAACACTGAGGCATAACTGAAAACCTCTTCAGTTGTGAATTTCACAAACTGATCATGGATAGAATCAGCAATAAACTGAATGAAATTGAAATTGATGGAGGGTTTAGAATCAGTGGAGAATATGGACAGGAATCCTATGATGGCTTCATCTAACCATTGGTCTGATTAATAACCAAGAAGGTAGTAAATTACTGTGATGATTTGTTTGGACCTTTCAGGGAAAATGGATGATGTAATTGGAGGGTTTTTCTTAGGTAATGGGTCATTTTCAGTCATGAATAGCTCAAGAGTTTGAGCTCTCTTTGAAAAATCTAATTTCTGGTATATTTCTATTAAGGCTTCTTGGGAAAATGGTTTGGAATTCTCTGTGGTTGGGGCTTGCATAATTTGTTCAATTTTTTGGGTATTAATTGTCACTAAAACCTCTCCTATAGGAGCGGTAATAGCTCTCTGGTTTGGCATATACCAAGACTAACATATTATAATGAACTCTGGGGAAATATGGGTATGAGGAAAGATGAAATGAGGGATATTAGAATCCCATAGTCCTATTTCATTTGATTTATCCAAGTATTTGTCTTCTAACTAGCAATATAACTCAAAAAGCTCAATGTCAGACAAGGTTTCATGTATTTTTTTATCTTTGTCTGCTAACGGAATGTGATGAAAATCAACTAGAGGATGTAATAGTAGACTTATTGGTTGCTCAGGTCCTTTTTTTTCGAAGGCATGGTTGATTCTATTGTAGTGGCAAAAAAAAAAAAATTCTCACATAGAAAACACAAGCCGATAATGAAGAAAATCTTTGTAAGCTAGAAGAAAATCAACAACTACAATAGAAGGCTTCAAACACTAGTAAAATTAATCTCTGGAACTCTGGTAGTGGTTGTAAACTCATAATCATGTGCAAAGCAGGTTGAAAAGGCAAAGTAAAAGTTCAAACAAGCATTTAATGGTGAATTTATAGGCAATTGGATTATTTTCCGTTTGAAAAGGGGCACCAGTACGTTGCCTAATGGTTATCCATTGAATTAATTGGATAATAGTTAGGAAAACGTGGGAATTAAGTTGATTGGATGGTTCTCAGTCCTTATCAACAATGAAATGGTTGGCGGGAGGAAAAATTGGTTTAATATCATCGGGTAAGCGATATTTCAGAGGGGTGTCAAGGCGGTAAAACGGTTTTGTGCAGGGGTGTGTGAAATCACTTGCTCGTGACATGTAGTAGTGAGGTTGGTCTCCAATACCACTCTTTCGGACTCCCCTCCCCTCCCCCACCCCCTAACGTTAAGTCTCAGACGATGAGGGGGGGCCGAAGTCTAATACGGGTCATTGGATGAAATGGAGATGTGACGGATGATCAGAGAGATGGAAGGGATTTAACATATGATGAAGTTTAGTGATTTTTGGGGTAGCGGTATGACGAGAGTGATGTGATATAAATGATAGGTGAATATGTGAATGCAACATGTTGCATGGGTAGTGGAGAGTAACGATAGGGGAGAATGATGGTGGAAAAATACAATGCATAGGATTTATGACCTATAGTTTTGAATATTAAAATTTTAAAAATATCAAATACAAAACTTTGATAAGTATATGATTTCAAAAATATATTTCTTCTGCAAAAATCTGCATTTCCTCTCAGATATAGCGACAGAGTTTAGAATTCTCATGACACAGAGCTCATTTTTGGACTATAAAACATGCTTACTCCTTCAACTAGACCTTCATGAATGAGATGGAAGTTTGACTGCCCTTTTTAAAGTGAAAAAATGAAGAATTTTCAAAGGCAGTTTAGACCCTAGACTTGACCTATATATGATTGAATGACATGAATTTAGACCTTTGAATGGAGATGAAAAAGTATGAAGGAGGAGCATATCCTAAGAGGACTTATTCAGTGATCAAAATTATTGTTGAGGATTAACTGAAAAAGAAAAAATATTTGACTAAAGACCTAATTGAAAACTCTTGAAAGAACTATCTTTGATCACTTAAAAACTAACTCTAACATTGGCTCCATCTGGGGATGGTAGCTCCGTCAGGAGGTGTCAAGAACACCGTAGATCAAGTAGCCTTATCCATTGGGCTATGGAGTCAACTGGACTTTGAAAAACTGAAACAAACTGAAAATTTTGACTAAAAACAATTGACTTGACTCTGACTTGACAAAAGACTGAAACGTGAGAAATTTTTCTTTAAATAAAACCTGAACTGTTTGTAAAAGTCTTGAAAGAGCTATATTTGATCACTGAAAAACTAACTCTAACATTGGCTCTAGCTGGGGATGGCATCTCCTTCAGGAGGTTTCAAGAACACCGTAGATCAGGTAGCCTTATCCATTAAGCTATGGAGTCAGCCGGACTTTGAAAAATTGAAAAAAACTGAAAATTTTGACTAAAAACAACTGACTTGACTCTGAATTGACACAAAACTGAAACTTCAGAACTTTTTCTTCAAATAAAACCTAAAATGTTTGCAGAAGTCCCATGGCCTTCTCCTTTGGCTTCAAACTTTTGAAACCATTCCCTTATTTTCAGGCATAAAATGTAAACTGGTATATACAATGACAATGAATTTCTTTATCAAGATTTCAAGAAACATAGTGCTTTAGAAACCTACCATTGATAGGTCCTCCCAACACTTCCCGTTCTTCAAGATCTTCTAGAAAAAATGCTTTGCTTCCTCTAAATTCCACAATCTTGTAAGGTCCTTTCCATATATTGTCAAATTTCCCATGCTTTCCCTTTTCTTCATTTCTAGTATCCCATCTTAGAACAATATCGCCAATCTTGAAGTCATAAACCTTTGTTTTTCTGCAAAAATATTTTTAATTCTGCCATGCAACTTTGAAGTATTGTTGAAAACTTCATCTCTTGACTGTTGCAAATGTATCATCTGGTTGATTCTTCTCCGAATGTCATTAGGCTTACTTTCAACCTCCTGCAAAATCTTCATTACTGGAACAACCAAAGAAGTAGGGAAAACAATATCAATTCCATAAGCAAGCTGAAATGGAGACATATTGATTGATATTTTTTTGCTCACTCTATCAGCCCACAGAGCATTTGTAAGCTTCTTGTTCCAATTCCTTTTGTTTTCCTATAAAAACTTCTTGATAATATTCACCAAAGACTTATTAGATGATTCCGCAAGCCCATTTCCCTAAGGATAATATGCAGTAGAATGATCAAGTCTAATGTGATATTTATCAGAGAAATCAATCATCTTCTTGGATTTGAAAGCAACTACATTATCAGTGATAATCTTATATGGACAACCAAATCTTGATAGAATATTATTTTCAAGAAACTGAATGATGACTAAATCAGTTGCTTTCCTAGTGGGAATAATCTCAATCCATTTGGTAAAATAATTTGTAGCAGTGAGAATCCATTTGTGTTGAGCTGAAGATGGAGGATGAATTTCACCAATAAAATCAAGTCCCCATTGTTGGAATGGTGCTTGGGCTTCAATTGGTTTAATAGGAAAAGGTAAAATTTTCCTTTTTCCTTGAAATAACTGACACTCATGACAGTTATTAACTGTTTTATAAAGATTGGAAAACAAGGTGGGCCAATATAAACCTACTCTCAAGATCTTATTTTCTATGGTTTTCCAATAAATATTGCCTCCACAGTCATCCTTATGGAAATTTTTCACGACTTTTGTCAACTTCACCTTCAACTAAACAATTCAGCAATATTCCACCATGATCTTTCCAATATAGGACACCATTCAGAATGCATTATTTTAGTGCTTTTAACTTAGTGATCTTTCTTTACTACTTGGCATGCTACGAGGAGGATTCAAATGTTGCAAAATATATAAAATATCAGCATACCAGTGATATAAAGAAAATATCTCAGCTATCTCATATAGTGTTTCAGCAGTTTTTTCATCAAACATTGCAACAATGAAGTTTATATCTAAGCCATGAATATTAGACTATCCCATCAGATATTGTAGGCCTTGTCCTTTGATCAATTTTTTGGGCTTAATGTCCAAATCATACTCTAGCAAAGTTGCGATCCGTTTTCATCTACGACCTTCTAGATACTTTTGTGTAAGTACTTCTTTAACAGTAGAATTTGGTACATAAGTAATGACACGAGAATGTAAAATGTACACTGAAATATTTCAATGCTTTGACTAAAGCTAAAGCTTGTTTCTCAATGATATTTCACTTTAAAGCAACATCTCTTATTGTTTTGCTAAAGAAAGGAATAGGTTGTTTTGTATTTTGATTTTTCTTCTACATTAAAACAATTGCAAGTGTATGCTCTAAAGAAAATGAAAAATAATAAAATCAAGTGTATAGTCTAGGATAATGAGAATAGGAGCATGAGATAGAAATAATTTGACTTGATTATATGACTTCTTTTCTTTCTCGGACCATTTTACTTTAGTATATTTCTTCAACATATCAGTAATCTGCCTCAAATGTTCATCAATATTGGGAACAAATCTTCTCAGAAAATTAAATTTTCCATTGAAAGACTGAATCTCCTTTTTGCTCCTTGGATAATCTAAATTCTGAATTGCTTCAGTCCTTGAAGGATCTGCTCTTATGCCATATTTAGATATAATATGACCCAAAAATTTACCTTTTTCCATAGAAAAGAGGCTCTTCTTTGGATTTAATGAAATACAAAAATTTCTGCACTTTTCAAATATTGTCTTTAAATGTTGCAAATGATGTTCATTTGTCTTTGAAAAAACAATGATATCATCTAGGTAAATAACTAAAAATAGATCATTTTCATTGGAAAAATCAATTTCCATTTCTCTTTGAAAGTTTCTCTTGCATTCTTCAAAACAAAAGGCATTTTGGCATACATGAAATTACCCCAAGGTGTGGTGAGCGTTGAATTTTCTTGATCATCTGGGTGGACAAGAACCTGATTGTATCCTGAGTATCCATCTAACAAAGAAATTCTAGATGATCCAACTACCCTTTGCAGAATGTGATCCATTTTTGGTAGTGGATAATTATCTTTTAAGGACACTTTCTTCAGATTTCTAAAATCAATGCACAATATTATTTCTCCTGTCTTCTTTCTCACAGGTACTAGATTAGACATCCAGTCAGAGAAACGAATAGGAATTATTATTCCAACAGTGAATAATATGTTTACTTCCTTCTGAATAGAAGGAAACAATTTAGGATTCATCCTTTTCAACTTCTAGCAAAATGGTTTTTGATCTAACTTAAAAGGAATAGTGTGCTGAATAATGCTTTTATCATAGACCTTCAAATCTGAATATTCCCAAGCAAAAACATCGAAAAATTGAGACATAAGTAATGCATACTTAGCTTTCATTTCTACACTCAAGGATTTAGAAATCTGCACCATCTTTGGCTTTTCTGAAGTGCTAAGATATAAATCTTCCACTCCCACCTCTGTTGGTGACATAGTAGGCTTCCTTGCAACATCATCTTGGTCAAAAATTTCTTCCAAGGGTACTAAGCCTCTTGGAATATAATTATCCTTAAGTTGTAGTACTTGCATCTCTATATCATGAATTTCTTGGTCATTTATTTGGGCATTTATGAATTCTTCTTCTGTCTGCAAGAAGTTATTTATTCGCTCATCATTTTGAAACACTTTCCAATATTGAACATTTTCAGGGAAAACAGAGAAATGTTTGACATTTATTTCATATTTTTTTTTTGGTTACAAAGGAATTTTGAGAATACTAGCAGAAGTAGCCAGAGAATCAGCAATAACATTGTTATTTCTAGGAATTAATGACGAAGTATATTCAGGAAATTTTTTAAGGATATCTAGGACTGTATTTTTGTAAGCTCTCATTCTGGGATTTTTGGCTTGGTAATCTGCTTTGAATTGCTTGATAACCAATTTGGAGTTGCCCTATACATAAATTTTCTTTTCACCAAGCTTTTTCAAAATTTTTAGACCAGCAATTAAGGCTTAATATTCAGCTTCATTATTTGTGCAGTCAAATGCTAGTTTGTAGGAGGGCACTCTAACATTTGGAGGAATTTCCAATGATTTATTAATTGGGATGTGAATCCATATTCCAATACCAGCACCTTCTTTTCCCATGGCTTTGTTGGGGCCTTTGTTTGGATAGAGAGAGGAAACGGAGAAGACAGGGCCAGCCACAGAAGCAGACAAACCAATGGAGACCGAAGCAGTAGAAAAGGATTGAATCGGGACAGGTCAATAGCATGGGGCCTTTTTTTGAAAATGAAACAATTTTGAGTTGCGGAGAACAGGTGGTGGAGCACAACCACGGTAGATAGGGATTTTTCACGGTTGCGGAGATCTGTAGGATAGGTGGTGCGACAGTTGCGTAAAACCAGCATAGATGGCAGGAATGGGTGACAAGGATAGTCAGCGGAACTCCCAGTGACCAGGAAGAAGTAGCAAAAAATGAAGCAGGGAAATAGGGAAGACTGACAGTCATGTTGGCGGAAGAACAAATAGGAAATCAGCCAACATAGATGGTAGTCAGTCCAGTAGAAGGCTGAGGAAGAGAGCCGTAAGAGAGCTCTGTTAGGTCGTTGTTGTACTGTATTGCTCTGTAACAGACTCTGCGAAGTAATGTATATGTTTGATATTGATAATGGAATATAGCTCTACCTATGTGTGATGTTCTGAGTTCAGTATTAATCATTTGGTTACTGTGAATGTATGGCCTATTTTAAATTTTAATCCTACATCTTGAATATGCTCAATGAGTGATATCTTGTGAAAAGTAGTAAGATCTATTTGTTGTTTCAATTACCTTATGTTTTACTTTATAGTTGTGATCGGTCAATACTTGATCTATTCCTAACCTTACTAAGGTCATGACATTCCTCGGGTGAGATGCTCTGCTCCTCGAAGTAGGGTAAAAATGCCAGCGTTGTGCTAGACTACTGCAGAAACCTTGTTGGTCTCTCTTCTGAACCTGGGTCTTGCTCAAAGACCTCCTTTATCACCAATAAATGGTTCCGTTGCCGGGACTTGAAATTTCATTTAGAAGCTAGATCATGGTATCACGAATCTATGAGAGAGAGCTATGAAGCTAGTGGGATAACCACTTAGATCAGTTCATATCGCAACAAGAAAAGTGGCGACAGCAGAGGGAAAAAAACTGTCAAGGATCAGGTTTTATTCTCTGAATCTGTGAGCGATCTATAAGAAATTTTCTGGGGAAATTTTCCAGAAGAACTTTATAATTGGTTGCAGAGACTACAAGTCAAGACACTCCAAGGAGGGTCATGTAAGGTCTGTCGCAAGTGGACGCACGTGGATCTAGTAGCACTCCATTGGTTAGATACTGATTTGACCCGAGCCGTAGGTTTCTGGGTACAATCTACCTTGGAAGGATACACTGTGGAATTTGCAGCTGAGTATTACCAATCCTTTTCAAAAGAGAAAGACGTATTTAGATCAGGATTGCGGGGAGAGTTGTTGAAGGAAATTATGTTGTGGGTAAGAGCTTTAATGGTGGACGAGGTTTGATAGAATTTCAAAAATATGAGATGGATACTTAAACCTCTAGTACTGGGGGAAGGATCTGAGGGAGAGATGTACAAGTAAGTTGGAAGTGGGAGTAGGGATATGGATGCCGAGACCTCTAGTAGGTTGAGAGAGAGATGAGCACATTGGAGGGCACAGATTGCTGAGAAGTGGCGGGAGAGGGTGATGAAGGAGTTAGAGAAGCAGGAAAGTAGTCGAAAAGACAAGGAGAAGGTGCCACAGATGACAAAGGAAATGGAAGTTCAGACAGGATCCCAAGGAATAGGAGGGACCATCAAGGAAGTCAGGCAAGTATATAGGAGCCCAGCCCAAAGAGAAAAGGGAGAAAAGTCCAACGTGGAGGACGTGTGCCCCGAGGAGATATCCAATGTGTAGTTGCATGTTATGATGGAGAAACTATTCTAAGAGAGGTCGGCACCCATAACTCAAGGTAACTCTATTCCCCAAAGTTCAAGTAGCTCTAGTCCCAACCTTCCCCTGGAACTCTATCAGCCACTAGGTGAAATTTTTGTTAAGTTACGAGAGTTTATCAAGTTGAATAGTGTTTAGTATACAACACCAATACCTACTAGAAATAGTGCTAGTAATACAATTTCATATCCAGGGAATAGAAGTTTTATTATAGTACCACCCATACAAAGAAATATGGCAGGATCGTTTACCCGATACCCAAAATTATCTGGGAGGGGAAACGACGATGTGGAGTAGCACTGGTATCTCTGCGAAGCCATATGGAGGGCTCGGCAGACACCAGAGGTGATTAAGTTGATTGAGTTTAAAACTACTCTAAGAGAGAGAGCTCTTCACTGGTTCATTAAATGGTCCGAAGCTCATCCAAACCCAGTGATAGATGATGTAAAGAAAGAATTTGTCAAATAATTTAAGTTACCTCAGACAGATTAGCAGGGTTTATCAGAGATGTGGGATATTAAACAGTGAGAAGGTGAAATGGCGTGGTATTTGAGGAGAAGGTTCAAGGATGTGATTGGAAAACTAAGTTACCCAATCGATCTGAATCATCAGAGAGATTGGTTTATCAAGGCACTTCTTCTGTTGACGAGAAATCCCCTAACACAACAAAAGATTGATACATTACAAGACGCATTGGAGAAAACTATGAAGATAGAGGTAATGGCGGGGTATCCGCAAGAATTTAGAGGAGGAGAAGTGGCTCAAGACCCTTCCATATTGGGGTTACAACATCAGATATCTAGTCTAACGAAGAAGTTGAAAGACATTTATCCAATACGACCTGCAAAACCTAATGTGTGGTGTACACATTGTCTGATGGAGGGACATGTGGTCACCGAATGCCCGAGACCGCGAAGACAAAATACAAGGCCTTCAGCAGCAGGGGCACAAGGGACTCCACTAGTAGGGGGATTTGTGTAGATAAACACTCAAGGGTTATACCCAACGCAACCCCACTTCCCAAGGTTCCCCGTCCAACAGAATCAAACCGCAACCGAATATTGCGAAATATGTAAAGGCATTGGTCATCCACCACGACTATGCCCAATTTTGCAAAAATAATCCAACGTTCCAAAAAATACATATTGTGAGTTTTGTGCTTCCACAACACATAATACAGAGCAATGTAGAGCCCTGGATGCAATGGAAGAATGATTGGATATACCATCTTATAGAGTGAATGAAGCTCTAAGGGGACGAGGAGGAGGAATGAGAGGAGTCAGAGCTGGAGGAAGATGAACTGTAATATGTTACAATTGTGACCAAGAAGGCCACATAGCAAGGGACTGTCCACTACCCAGAAGACCATGGTGCTCTCAGTGCAGAGTCAATACACACACAACTAAAGATTGTCCAGAATTAATTAAGAGATGGGAAGAAAGAGCCAGACAGAGAGGAGAAAATTTGGTGAACGTAGAACCAAGAATAGTAGAGGCTCAGGCTATGCAAAATGTAGCCATAGTAACACGGGAAGGAAAGAGAACGGGAGAGGATGCACAGAAAATAGACCTGATAAAGTTGATCTGAGCCAACATCTCCAAAGCCAATTTTTAGAACAGATAGACAGAAGCAATATTTTAAAGAGGCAGTGGAAACATTTTCCCAACTTGGGGGGAGCAAAGGCATTAAGCTCCCACAGCCGACTGTGGAAAAAGAGAAGCAGACCCATACAAGTACAATGATTGAAGAATGGTTCTGACTATTTTTGAAAATTGTAACTAATTCACTAATGTTGGAACAACTAATGCAAAATCTAGAGATGGTGGTGCAGGATAATGCAGAACCGGAGGAGTCAAATTATTCAACCCAGAAATACATACGGAGGATCAAAATAAATAAGAGAAGAATAGGAAAGAAATTCCGCGTGAATACTCAAGTCACGGGATTCCAAATCAAGGACACCATGCTCGACCTAGGATCAGATGTCAACATTTTTCCAAGAAATACATGGGAAGCACTGGGGAGGCCAAAGTTGACATACTCACCAATACATCTCCACATGGAAAATCAGTACTTCATTGTGCCCATAGGCAGGCTAGAAGAGGTTGAAGTTGATGTTGAGAGGGTAAAGACATACATAGAATTTTAAGTGATAGATATCATGGGGGATAAGGATCCCTATCCGGCATTATTGGGAATAGATTGGGCTTTTGAGAAACTATGCAATAATCAACTTGAAAAATGAACTGATGATATTTGAAGACAAGGAAGTCAGGGTCACTCAGCCACTTGACCCATATCAAGGACCATGATATACATAAACTGTTAACAACAGATAGGATTCTCAACTTCTCAATCATCTTTATCAGATGACGGCAGGGAAGAGAGACGACTACATCAACCCAACAGTGAGGGGGACTGTAAGCTGGAGAAGTGTTCAGAGCTCAAAATTAGTCTCAAAAATAGCCTGGGATGATTGGCAACAGGAAGTATATGATACCAAAACAAGAAGATTTGCTAACATCTGAGGAGTCAACTGGATTGGAACTGAGGTAAGAGGATATCTGAATTTATCAAATATGAATGTTGTAAATACATTTATTGGAAGAATAGAGGATAAAGTACCAATAGAACATAGATTCCTGCTCATATATGTAGCTCTGCAATCCACATCGGCAAGATGGTGGAGCAACCATCGCAACTCACTCGTGGGATGGGAGGATGTTTCCACATCATTAAGAGCCAGATTCAAAGAAGATGAAGGACCACAATTCATTGAAAAGTACCAAGGGGATTCTAATCCCATGAAACATTTACAAAATTGTGAGTACCACTGGAAGAAATTAGGATACCCAGAATATCTGGGGATGCATAATTTTATACATTCACTAGATACAATTCCACAGGCATGGTACTTAACCGAAGAAAATAAAAGAGGAATCGACACCTGGAAAACAGTTGTGGAAAATTTTACGTAATGCTTTTCTTTTGAAAGAGAAACAAAACCAGTTACACAAGCACTTCAAGCCATCAAAAGAGTACTATTTTTTCCAAAGATTCAAGAAAATGAATAAAACCAAATCTTGGAACAATTTATCAAACAGTCAGTAGCATGCAAGAGAATAGACAATGAAATGGATGATGATGATCTAGAGAATCTTAGAAACTTATATTTTGAAGAAAAGGAAGGGGAGCGGGAGATACAAGAAGAACCTACAACAAAGGGACTACATATACTACCATTGAAGACCAAAAAGTTGAATATTGGAACCCTAGAAAAACCCAAAATCGCGTCAATTGGCAACTACTGGGATACTGAAACGACTAAGGAGATCTTTAACCTTCTACAGGAATATAAAGACTTATTCCCATCCTCCGTAGAGGAGCTGAAGGGAATAAAAGGAAACATGGGGAAATGTGTATAACCTTGAAGCACGAAGCAAGACCAGTAAAGCACAGACCTTACTGTCTAAATCCAAGGGTAAAAGAGAAAGTCAAGGCAGAGATAGATAAAATGCTGAAAGCAGGATTGATTTTTCTGTTGGTTGTGGAGCCTGATTATCTTGTTTACTTTGTATCACAGCATTGGACCCCTTTACCTTAAATGGGGTAGCAATGCCGCCCGTAAATTAATCATTGTCGTGGGGGGTCCAGGGGGGTGGCAGCGACTTTATGGAGCCCCCTCCCTGGTAGGGGGTTTCGGGGGCAGCACCCCCGAAGCTAAAGACAGATGTAAAATTGCCTTGTAAAAGTATAGTAATTTCTAGTCAATCTGGGCCGTTCATTAGGCGGATGATGTGACGGTAGAAGTTGTGTTTAGTTTAGGGTTTTTTTCCCTAGAAGGCAACCCCTCTCTTTATATGAGGGTATTATATTGCGGCTGTGCATTACATGTGTATTCTCAGAGCAAGAAACATATAGGGAGACTGTGAGAGAGAACAAAGGATATTACAGTGGATCTGATGTAGGTTGTGTCTCTTCATTTTTGCTGGATAATAGAAAGGAAGGACTGGCTGTTTGGGGTGGACGTAGCCCAAACTAGCTGAACCACGTATATCTACGTCTCTCTGGTTTTATGTGTTTTGTGTGCTTGTGTTTTCCACATATTTTATATGTTGCATTGATATGTAATATTTAATTTTCTAACAACTAGTATCAGAGTCGAAGGTATATTTGGCTGATAAGCTCGCCAAAAATAAGGGTTCCTGGTTCGAGTGGGAGCAATGGCGGAAGATGCTAAGTTTAGGATCGAGAAATTTAACGGCCAAAACTTCCCGCTATGGAAGATGCAGATGGAAGATTATCTGTATCAGAAATATCTGTACCTACCATTGAGCGGGAAAACAAAGAAGTCGGTGGCCATGAAAAATGCGGAATGGAACATTCTTGATAGAAAGGCACTCGGAACAGTACAGTTGTGCCTTGCGGCGTCAGTCGCCTTCAATATTTCGAAGGAAACAACAACAGAGGGTTTGATGCAGACGTTGGCGAAACTATATGAAAAACCCTCGGCCTCAAACAAGGTACTTCTTATGAAACGATTATTTAATATGAAGATGTCGGAAGGCGGATCTGTTGCAGACCATTTAAATGATTTTAATATATTTACCAGTCAGTTGAGTTTTGTAGGGGTAAACTTTGATGATGAAGTTAGAGCTCTGTTATTCTTGTGCTCATTGCTAGAGAGTTGGAATGGTTTATTAATGGCCATTAGTAACTCTGTCTCTGAATCTAGTACTTTAAAGTTTGATGATGTTGTCGGTGTTATCCTTAGCAAGGAAATGCGACGAAAAAGCTCCGGTGAGACATTGGGTAATGCTTTGAGTGCAGAGTCTAGGGGAAGGAGAATGGAAAGAGGAAAGAGCTCAGGATATCGCAGTAAATCAAGAAAAGGCAGATCCAAGTCCAGATCGGGGATAGTGTGCTGGAAATGTGGAAATAAAGGACACCTAAAGAAAGACTGTAGATCTCGGAAGGGAAAAGAAGGAGATGCACAGCGAGAAAACAATCATGAAGCAAATGTGACAGGTGATGTGTTACAATATTCTTTGATTCTTTATTTCGAAAATGTTACTGATTCTTGGGTTGTAGATTCAGGGGCTTCATTCCGTTGCACACCTGATAAGAAACATTTTCATGACTATGTTCAAGGATATTTTGGACAAGTCTGTTTGGGTGATGATAAACCCTGTAAAATTGTTGAAATGGGTAAGGTTCTTGTTAAACAGCAGAATGGAAACCAATGCCTATTAAAGGAGGTAAGGCATGTTCCATATCTAAAGAAAAATCTGATTTCAACAGGGCAGTTAGGTGGTGAAGGTTGTGTGACAACTTTCATAGATAAAGCTTGGAAGGTCACCAAAGGAGCCCTGGTAATAGCAAAAGGTGAAAAGGTTGGTACATTGTATTTATGCAATGGTATTTCTAACTTAAGTGATAACTTTGCTTCAAAGGAAGCAGATGCATCATTGTAACATCATGAGTTTGGGGGAGTGGGCATAGTGAAAAGAGATGAAAATTCTTCCATAAAAAATATATTCTTTGAGGTTTGAAGATTATTGATTTGGATTATCTGAAAATTTCATCGACCAAAAACGAAAGTCAGTTTCCAGGTTGGGAAAAAGAAGCGAAGAGGTGGAGCTTGTGCATGGTTTTTATGAATCTGCCGTTATCATCTCTAGGTGCGTCTCTCTATTATTCGTTTGATGATGCAGCTAGAAAAACTTGGTTAATGTATTCAAAGTGATACGGTATATTTGATGCCTCAAAATGGAAAGCTTTGGTTGAGATTGAGATAGGAAAGAAGTTGAAGTGTCTCAGATCAGACAATGGAGGTGAATATTGCAGTAAGGAGTTTGATAGGTACTGTTCAGAGCATGGAATTCATAGAGAGAAGATAGTTCCAAGAACACCACAAGAAAATGGTGTGTCAGAAAGGATGAACAGAACAATCATGGAGCGTGCAAGATGCATGAGATTGCATGCATGATTTCCTTTACAATTTTGGGCAGATGTTGTAGATACTGTTGTTTATATAATAAACAGAGGGCCTTCAAGTTCCTTGGATGGTGATATTCCAGAGGAAGAATGGACAGGTAAAAAGGTAAACTACTCTTTTTTAAAGCCTTTTGGCTGTGAGGCCTTTGTCTATATTAACAAAGAAAACAGAACAACGCTTGAGGAAAAATCAAAGAAATGTACCTTTATTGGATATGGTGGTAATGATTTTGGTTAACGCTTATATGATTATGAAAATCAAAAAATCATTAGGAGCAGAGATGTAATATTCAATGAAAAGGTCTTGTATAAGAATCAGTTGCAGGAAAAGAAACAGGAAAAAGAAAACAAAGAATACACAGTTCTTGATGAGATCACAAAAAAGGTAAAGGTGCCTGAAAATAATAATAATCAACAGCCACAACAACATCAACCACCACAACAACAATAGGAACCTCAAACACCAGAAAGTGGTGTTAGAAGATCTACCAGGATAAGTAGACCACCTGAACAATACTCTCCTTAATTATATTATTTATTGCTGATTGATTCTGGTGAACCTGAATGTTATGAAGAAGCAATGCAGGTTGAAAGCATGAAGAAGTGGGAGCTAGCCATGGAAGAAGAGATGGACTCCTTAATGTATAACCAGACTTGGGACTTAGTTAGGTTGCCTGCAGGTAAAACTACATTGCAGAATAAATGGGTTTACAGGCTGAAAGAAGAAGATGGAGGAAAACGGAGGTACAAAGCTAGACTTGTGGTGAAGGGGTTTGCACAAAAGAAAGGTATTGATTTTGATGAAATATTTTCTCTTGTTGTTAAGATGAATTCAACCAGAACTATTTTAAGTCTTGTAGCAGCAAAAGATTTACATCTTGAACAGTTAGATGTAAATACAACATTTCTCCATGGAGATTTGGAGGAAGAGATCTATATGGAGCAACCAGAAGGATATGAGGTCAAAGGGAAAGAAAAATTAGTGTGTAGGTTAAAGAAGAGCTTGTATGGCTTAAAACAGGCTCCAAGGCAGTGGTATCTAAAATTTGACAAGTTTATGTCTGAACAAGGTTATACTAGATGTCACTCTGATCATTGTGTTTATCTAAAAAGGAAAAATGATGGCAGCTATATTATATTATTATTGTATGTAGATGACATGCTTGTTGCAGGGTCTAACATGCAGGAAATAAATGTGCTCAAAAGAAAATTGGAAAATTCATTTGCAATGAAGGATTTGGGAGCTGCAAAACAAATCCTTGGTATGAGGATAACTAGAGACAGGAAAAATCGCAAATTAACAGTCTCAGAATGAATACATAGAGAAGGTGTTGAAAAGATTTAATATGCAAAATGCAAAACTAGTTAGTACACCTTTTGCTAGCCATTTCAAACTTAGTAAGGAGATGTGCCCAAAGACCCAAGAAGACATGGATTATATGTCTAAAGTTCCATATGCATCAGCAGTTGGAAGCTTAATGTATGCAATGGTCTGCACAAGGCCTGATATTGCACATGCAGTGTGAGTTGTAAGCAAGTACATGAATAATCCAGGAAAAGAACATTATATGGCAGTAAAATGGATTTTCAGATATTTGAGAGGTACCACAAATCAAGCATTATGCTTTGGTGGTTCAAACATTGCTCTACAGGGATATGTTGATGCAGATATGGCAGGTGACAGAGATAACATGAGGAGCACTACTGTTAGAAAATTATATATTATGGAGCAATGCAACACATAAAATATGTGGAAAATACAAGCACACAAAAAACACATAAAACCAGCAAGACACAGATATACGTGGTTCACCCAATTTGGGCTACGTCCACCCCGAACAGCCAATCCTTCCTTTCTGTTATCCAGCAAAATGAAAAAGACAAAACCTACAACAGATCCGTTGTAATATCCTCTGTTCTTTCTCACAGTCTCCCTCTCTGTTTCTCGCTCCGAGAATACACATATAATGCACAGCCGCAATACAATGCCCTCATAAAAGTGAGGGGTTGCCTTCTAGGGAAAAAAATCCTAATCTAAAAAGAACTTCTACTGTCAGATCATTTGCCTAATGAATGGCCCAGATTGACTAGAAATTACTATACTTTTACAAGGAAATTTTACATATGTTTTTAGCTTCGGGGGCGCTACCCCCGAAAACCCCCGCCAAGGGGGGGCTCCGAAAAGCCTTGCCGCCCCCCCCTGGACCCCCCACAGTAGCGATTAATTACGGGCGGCGTTGCCGCCCCTTTTAAGGTACAGGGGTCCAATGTTGTGATACAAAGTAAACAAGATAATCAAGCTCCACACCCAACAATCTCCCACTTGGAGACTGATTGTAGCAACTCCCTGATTGGCAATTTATTTGAACAATGAATCCTCACTGGACATTGCTTCTCATCTTCATCGTCATTCTTGAAGACCAATTGAAACCGAGCATGTTCTCAGTTCCTCAATGGTTACAACTTTTGTTAGCATATCTGCAGGATTCTGGCTAGTGTGTATCTTTTCCAGCTTCAACTCTCCATCTTCCAATACTGACCGTATGAAATGGTACTTGAGATGTATGTGTTTAGTCCTGGAATGAAATGCTGAGTTATTTGAAAGATGAATAGCACTTTGGCTATCACTGTATAGTGTGCCCATATCATGCTTCTTACCCAATTCATCCATAAACCTTTGTAACCAAATCATTTCTTTACTAGCCTCTGTAGCAGCAACATACTCTGCTTCTGTTGTTGAAAGTGCAACAACACTTTGGATTTTTGAAACCCAACTGACAGTTGTTCCACCTACGGTAAATACATATCCTGTAGTGCTCCTCCTGTTATCTCTGTCACCTGCCATATCTGCATCAACATATCCCTGTAGAGCAATGTTTGAACCACCAAAGCATAATGCTTGATTTGTGGTACCTCTCAAATATCTGAGAATCCATTTTATTGCCATCCAATGTTCTTTTCCTGGATTATTCATGTACCTGCTTACAACTCCCACTGCATGTGCAATATCAGGCCTTGTGCAGACCATCGCATACATTAAGCTTCCAACTGCTGATGCATATGGAACTTTAGACATATAATCCATGTCTTCTTGGGTCTTTGGGCACATCTCCTTACTAAGTTTGAAATAGTTAGCAAAAGGTGTACTAACAGGTTTTGCATTGTGCATATTAAATCTTTTCAACACCTTTTCTATGTACTCATTATAAAAAAATGTTAATTTGCGATTTTTCTTGTCTCTAGTTATCCTCATACCAAGGATTTGTTTTGCAGCTCCCAAATCCTTCATTGCAAATGAATTTGCCAATTTTCTTTTGAGCACATTTATTTCCTGCATGTTAGATCCTGCAACAAGCATGTCATCTACATACAATAACAATATAATATAGCTTCCATCATTTTGCCTTTTTAGATAAACACAATGATCAGAGTGACATCTAGTATAACCTTGTTCAGACATGAACTTTTCAAATTTTAGATACCACTACCTTGGAGCCTGTTTTAAACCATACAAGCTCTTCTTTAACCTGCACACCAATTTTTCTTTCCCTTTTACCTCATATCCTTCTAGTTGCTGCATGTATATCTCTTCCTCCAAATCTCCATGGAGAAATGATATCTTTACATCTAACTGTTCAAGATGTAAATCTTCCGCTGCTACAAGACTTAAAATAGTTCTGATTGAATTCATTTTAACAACGGGTGAAAATATTTCATCAAAATCAATACCTTTCTTCTGTGAAAACCCCTTCACCACAAGTCTAGCTTTGTACCTCTGTTTTCCTCCATCTTCTTCCTTCAGCCTGTAAACCCATTTATTCTGCAATGTAGTTTTACCTGCAGGCAACCTTACTAAGTCCCAAGTCTGGTTATGCATTAAGGAGTCCATCTCTTCTTCCATGGCTAGCTCCCACTTCTTCCTGCTTTCAACCTGCATTGCTTCGTCATAACATTCAGGTTCACCAAAATCAGTCAACAATAAAAAATATAATGAAGGAGAGTATCGTTCAGGGGGTCTACTTATCTTGGTAGATCTTCTAACACCACTTCCAGGTGTTTGAGGTGCCTGTTTCTGTTGTGGTGGTTGTTGCTACTGTGGTTGTTGATTATTATTATTTTCAGGCACCTTTACTTTTTTAGTTATCTCATCAAGAACTGTGTATTCCTTGCTTTCTTTTTCCTGTTTCTTTTCCTGTAGTTGATTCTTATACAAGACCTTTTCATTGAATATTACATCTCTGCTCCTAATGATATTGTGATTTTCATAATCATATAAGCGATAACCAAAATCATTCACCTTGATTGCAAGACAATAGAAAGCTCTGAGAAAAACCCTAGCGACCGAACCCTGTGAAGCAGGATAGATGGTGGCGTCTGTGTCTCTAGGTGGCATCGGAACCCTCTTTCGGGGGCACTAGGATTTTATTATTGGAGTTGGGTCCCTCGTATGGCGATGGCGGGTCTTTGCATGCCTCACAGGTATTCGATGTTTTCTCGGCACTGTATTTATTAGGTTCAGAGATTTGGTTAGTTTATTGTTTGATCGGGGCTTCGAGTTCTCCACTGACCAGCAGCCATGGTAGTATCTCGTCTACTCGTTGGGTTATTTTTCTTGGTTTTTTATCTGTTTGGGGAGCAAGGCCGACTCGGACCGGGGTATTTTCTCATCTATTGCTGGGAAAGTGACTGGCGCTTCATCATCTTTGTCTTGAGGTTATCTGCACTATTTTTCCGACTCGCTATTTTGGGTGGGGCCGTTACGGGTCTGTGGACCCTGACCAGAGTTTGTTTTGGTCCTTCATCGGGTCCCTGTTTATTTTTGGCGTTTGCACCATCTCTGACATTTCTGTCTCCACTCTGTCTATTGGACCAGATATCCTTCACCATTTCTTGGGGGTTTTGACCTCCGACTGCAGGTGTTTCTCGGTTTCTGCCTGGCCATCTACTCTCTACCATGAGTCATTATGATGATGAGGTGGAATATTAGGAGGATCCTCTAGAGGGGGTCGATATTTGGGGACTTGATGCCCACGGTGAGGTGGCTAATTTGTCCGATTTGGACCCGGCTCCTGAGGTGGAGGTACCTACTTCGCCCAACATGGCAAACGTGGAGGGCTGCAACACGCCCTCAGGGGACCTTGCGCAGTTTATATTTGACACGCCTTCGGATGTAGATATTGGACTATGGGATCTCTCCCAAGCTGGACATGATACCCTAGCGAGTGCTTCCATCGGGAGCTCAGAGCGTTTCTCGGAGGCGGTTTATCATGAAATCGGTGATGCATCCCGATCTTTGGCTCAACTGAGCATTGGGGGCCCTCTCCCTCAATGTTTTATCTCGCACAACCCTAATGATTTTGACGGAGTGGCACATATTGACTTGGCCTCCACTGGACCATCGGTGGTCTCGGGGGTGTTTGCCAATATTCCGGAGGACCTCTCCATACCGGAGAAGATATGCACTTCTTCCAAATCTGATACCTCTGTTGAGCCGGGGTAGGGCTGTTACAAAGCCAAAAAGTAGCACATGGTTACCAAGAATAAGCTCAGCTACTTCAATAATTTTTGTTGTGAGAACGGTATGGAGGACTGGAGCCTTATTGCGGCTAAGACACTGGTGGGGAAGGTCTGCGGCCGAAAATACTCCGCGACGAGGCTACAACGGTGGACTCGTGAGATCTGGAGCGAGACTCTTGATGTACTTCTAGAAGTCCAGGTACTCACCAAAGGATGGTTCTCTCTCTCATTTGCTCGCCCCGATCAATCAGACTGGACTCTCAAGCACTATTGGCATCTTGAGTTGCACCCGGTCTACCTCAAGAGATGAGTTCCTTTGTTCGACCCCAAAAAGGAGAATGCGGGAGCAAGCCCCATCTGGATGAGGCTGCCAGGACTGCCATTGCAATTTTGGAACGACTCTATGCTCCGGAAAATTGGAGGACACTTTGGCCTATACCTGGATCATGACCGATCTTACATGACTTCGGGCAGTCGGGCAGTGGCTCGTATCTTGATTTTCCTGGACACTCCGGATGGTCTATTTGATAACTTCAACATGTTATTTGATGGGATGATGTGGCAGCAACCACTGGACTATGAGGGTGTGCCATTTCGCTGCAGGAAGTGTCATGAGGTGGGACACTTGTACAAAGAATGCCCAAAGAAGGGGTTAGGCAGGCAGGGTTCAAAGAAATCCTATTCAATTGGTACACAGACTGCACCATAGATCAGTATCGAGCTGGGCATTGCTAATGTGCCGTCGTCGACTCTTGATGCTCCGCGCGATGCTGGGCTGTTGTAGACTAAGCTCTCATCGTGGACTAACACGCATCCCAGATCTCGCCCTCAGGTCACGATGGTGCCTCCTCAGCGGAATTCATCCATCCCGGGTACATTTCCTTCTACTGCCTCTTTGTTTACTGATTGCAATGTTGTCTCACCATCTACTACTTTTCCTGGTACTACATCTGGCGATGTTGTTTTTAATCTGTCCGCTCCTACTACATTATCTTGCATATCATTGACTCAGTCTGGCCAATCACTGAAACTCCCCTCGATCTGCTGCACCATCGCTTTGTCCCCTCCGTCTTTTACTCCCATTATTCATCACACTACTGCTGAACCCTCCTACTGCCACTCATCCTCCTCTTCGGAGACTCCCTCCACGCGTCATAACTATTATATTAGATCCCTCTCCCTTCCACACTCTCAAGAGGCATTCGGTATTGGGCCGGGTCTGGACTTTATACCCACCAAACCTCGTGGTAGACCTTCTGCATTGGCGAAGGCGATCAAAAGATCCAATCTCAAAGTGGAAGCTGGCACTCAATCTTCTCTTATGTGGGTCCTTAGAGCTAGAAGACCCATGTTGACCATTGCATCATGATTTGTCTCTCCTACAATTGCAGGGGACTGGCCAACCCCGACAAGAGATTGGCCCTCAGGGACTTGATAGCACAAAAGCCCATTGACATTCTATTTCTTTAGGAGACGCTTGGTGCGGGCTTTGCAGTGTAGGATACCTTAACTTCTTTTCTCCCTGATTGGACCTTCATCACCCTTGATGCATTTGGGCGATCTGGGGGTTGTGCATTGGGTATTAATGACAAAACCACCCAGATGAAAAACTGTTAGGGCCGGACTGGAGTTCTGGCAATGAATGTCCTCTTTGGTAATTCAGAGGCTGAGTTTACCTTGATCAACGTTTATGGGCCCTGCACAAACAGAGAGCTTTTCTGGACCTCCTTATTGTCTTGTTCCATGCTAGCTGCACCCCACATTATATTAGGTGGTGACCTGAATTTCTCATTAGGTATTTCTGAATCTTGGGGTCTTCAAGCCACCCCAGATCCTTTGGCTGATTTTTTCAACTCTAAGCTCGGTGCCTCAAATTTAATTGACATTCAATCCACCAAGATCCAACCCACCTGGAGAAACAGAAGGACTGGCATTGCTGCTTTGGCTAGCAGATTAGACAAATTCCTCATCAAGCAGTCTCTCCTACCTATTATGACTCGAGCTCGTCAGTGGGTGGGGATGGGTGGTAAATCTGACCACTCTCCTATATTTCTAGAATTCGACTGTGGTCCTAATAGGGCTTGTCCCCCTTTCAAATTCAATTATAGGTGGTTGAGAGACCCTGAGTACCACTCGATGGTCACTCGGGCTTGGCAGCATTGTGGACCTTTTAATGATCGTGAACCAGGTTGGATTATCAATGACAACCTCAATCGCATTAAAAAATTTACCATTCAGTGGGTTCAGAACAAAAAGAGATTGGAGAGGGAGGCACTGCATAATATTGAAAATAAGATTTCCCTACTTAACAATGCGGAACTGTTGGGGTATAGAACTGACGAGACCAGGGAGCAACTAAATTCTCTTGAAACAGAAAAGGCTAGACTTCTGAGACAAAAGGAGGAAGACTAGAGGCTTAAAAGTCGGGCTATTTGGTTACAGGCTGGTGACGAAAATACCAAATTCTTTCAGCAACATGCAAATGGCCGCAGGGCTGCAAATGCCATTTGGGAACTGTCTAATCATAATGGATTTACTGCGAGAATGCAGACTCAACTATTCGACCTGGGCACAAGACATTTCACCAATATTTATAGGGCGTCTACAAGCATTGATCTTCCAGACATCATGCGCATTACACAACACTTCAAAATATTTGTGGAACAGGAGCAGATGGATGATCTCAATGATCCGATGACTTTGGGTGAACTTGAAGGAGTATTGAAATGGTTCAAGCGGGACAAAAGCCCTGGGCCTGATGGCTGACCCATTGAGTTTTTCATCCATTTTTTTGAACTCATATCTATTGACCTGTTGACTATGATTGAGGACAGCAGAGTGCGTGGCAGGATATATGATGGTTTCAATACCACTTTTATTGCACTTATTCCAAAATCGGACAAACCGACTAGCTTCAATGAGTATAGGCCCATATCCCTGTGTAACTGCATCTACAAGATCATATCTAAAATTATTTCAAACCACATTAAGCCTTTCCTGTCCACTCATATAGAAAAGGAACAATTTGCATTTCTGAATCATAGGCAAATTCATGAAGCTATTGGTACTGCCCAGGAAGCCCTTCACTCCATTAAAACTTTGCACCAGAAATCCACCATCCTCAAGATTGATCTTACAAAGGCATTTGATCAGGTCAACTGGAGTTACCTTCATCTCATATTAATCCACTCAGGCTTTCCCCATACATTTATAAACTGGATTATGGGTTGCATTTGTCATGCCACATTCAGCATTTTGATCAATGGCACTGCATCTGATTTCTTTCATGTGGGGCGGGGTCTTCGTCAGGGTTGTCCTCTCTCACCATTATTATTCGTCCTGGTCATGGAGGGACTCTCTGTTCTCATAAAAAATGCAAAAGATAGGGGAGAAATTCAGGGACTCCAGATAAATGATATACTACATCTCACTCATCTTTTATTTGTGGATGATGTACTCATATTCCTAAATGGTACTAGACAAGACTCTGTTCAATTTGATTTGCTACTAAAGTGCTTTTGCAGGGCCACAGGTATGGCACCAAATCCTCTATTATCATGACTGGCTGCTCGGGATTGGAACAAGGCACGTCACTGAACCTATTTGACTATGTTTGCATTGACATCAACGTTGGACTCAAATATCTGGGGTATCATATAAAACCAAACGATTATAAGATTAAAGACTGGAACTGGATCATTGCAAAAATTGAACACAGAATAAATGTCTAGTATAACAGATGGTTATCCAGGGTTGGCCGACTGATCCTCATTAAGTCTGTGCTGGAAGCAATACCGGTCTATTGGATGACCTTGGCTTGGATACCTATTGGTATTACTAATAGAATCAAAAGGATTTGCAGACTATTCCTCTAGCGCAACCAAGGAAAGGCCTCCAAATTTGCCTGGATTTCCTGGGATTGCATCAACATTCCCAAACAATGGGGAGGCTGGGGGTTAAAAGATCTCCATCTTTTTTCAAGGGCTCTGGCAGAAAAAATGTGCTGGCACTTAATCACTGGTCAGAGCCTCTGGAAAGATGTTATTGTGGCTAAATATATCTCGCCTCGGAACCCTCTTGATTGGATCTGAGGCAGAATTGGACAGACATCTAGTGCATCTATTATCTGGAAGGCAATCAATAAGGCGGCACACATCATACATCATGGATTATCATGGCAAATAGGCAAGGGTGCTAATGTCCACATTCGCACAGATTCTTGGTCTGGCAGTGGGGATTATTACAAATTACCTGTTTTCATTACCGAACACCTCACCCACAGGAACATTTTCTATCTTGCACAGATAGCGGATATGGCACATTCCTCTTGGTGGGGTCAAGCTTGGTTAAATGCAGCTGACCTCGAGATCCCACAGGCTGGAACTCAGGTTTGGAAAAATTACATTTGGGCCCTTAAAGCTACAAACATTTGCAACACTGATCAGGATGACAAATTAATATGGGTTGTTTCTCCTGATGGTCACTATACTCCTAAACTTGGATACCTCGCCCTTATTCGGCCCAAGGAACCCCCAATTAAAGCATGGTAGTGGCACATTATATGGAAATTAAAGGCCCCGCACAAGCACATAACCCTTTTCTGGTGCATACTTAATCAATGCATACCCACCATGGATTTTCTCCACAGACAGGCATATCATGGGGCATCACAATGTTGTTACTGTCTTGCAAACTGCGAGGACACGACCCATTTATTCCTACTGTGCACTATCATCAAAATCTGGACTCGGGTCATCACTGGCCTGGGCAATAATCATATCTGGCAGGGTGGTACTTTAATAGAAGCTTGGACTTATTGGTGGCAGCATTATGTTAACAGCCCAAGAATGCGCAATCTCCCACTGATTGTGGCATGGGAGATTTGGATCGGACGCAACAAACAGATCTTCAATGATATACCTATTGACTGTGACCGCATTTGCATTGCCTCTATTGCTAATTTCAATCTCCTACCCGTGGACCATATACCCAGCAATCATCCACTTGGGACACCTGAAATTATTGATCACAGTCGTGCATGGGCCTATTTCGATGGTGCGTCCAACGCAAAAGGCTATGGGGGGGGCACAAAACTCTTTTTAAATGATCATCACCACTACAAAATCAGAATGGGATTGGGACCCGGTTCAAACAACTATGTCGAACTGCAATGCCTTAGACTTCTTCTGACATTTGCTCAAGACATTCACTGCAACTCCATCCAGATCTTTGGTGACCCACAGCTTGTTATCAATTGGTTTAATAATCTAGCTCTAGGTCACTCGCAGACACTGTCTGCACTGTTGCGAGAGGTTCATCAACTCAAAGCCCTTTTTGACTCCTTCTTAGTGACACATATTTACAGGTCTCAGAACAAAGTGGCTGATCAATTGTCCAAAGAAGCATCGGAGCTAAACTGGGGCACCTGGCACTTTACTGAACACTCTGGTGGACAGGTTTACAGATATTTTCATCGGCCTTTTATAGAGGAGGCACCTGCATAGATGGTTGTCTATCTGTACAGTTTTATGGGAGAATTTTGTGACTATCTCCCTGGATTTTATTTATCGGCATGTATATTTTACTTTTTATATGTTTTTGTTTCTTTTGCTAGTAAGCTATGCACCAAACTTACTATGTGAACATTGGCTACATACTGAAAAATATTTCATATTTTTGGGACTGTTTACTGCCTGCATGTAGACTAAGTGGCAGATTGTAATAGTCTTTGGACTGATTAGTAGTATACTACCAGCATATGTAACATGTAACCTATCTTAATGAAAAGTTACGAATTTTTTCTCTGTGAAAAAAACCAAAATCATTAGCACCATATCCAATAAAGGTACATTTCTTTGATTTTTCCTCAAGCTTTGTTCTGTTTTCTTTATTAATATGGACAAAGGCCTCACAACCAAAAGGATTTAAAAAAGATTAGTTTACCTTTTTACCTGTCCATGCTTCCTTTGGAATACCACCATCTAAGGAACTTGAAGGCCCTCTGTTTATTAGATAAACAACAGTATTTACAGCATCTACCCAAAATTGTAAAGGAAATCCTACATGCAATCTCATGCACCTTGCACGCTCCATGATTTTTCTGTTCATCCTTTTTGACACACCATTTTCTTGTGGTGTTATTGGAACTTTCTTCTCTCTACAAATTCCATGCTCTGAATAGTACCTATCAAACTCTTTGCTGCAATATTCACCTCCATTGTCTAATCTGAGATGCTTCAACTTCTTTCCTGTCTCAATCTCAACCAAAGCTTTCCATTTCTTGAAAGTATCAAACACATCATATTTATTCTGAATACAATAAATCCATGTTTTTCTAGTTGCATCATCAATAAAAGTAACATAATAACGAGAGCCACCGAGAGATGATACCTGAGCAGGTCCCCATACATCTGTATGCACAAGCTCTAATTTTTTGCTCTTCTTTTCTTTCCCAACTCTAAGAAATCTGACTCTCTTCTGTTTTCCATAAATGCAATTCTCACAGAAATCCAAATCAACATTCTTCAAACCTGGCAACAAATTTCTTGAGTGAAGAATCTTCATTCCCTTCTCACTCATGTGTCTGAGCCTATGATGCCATAATGATGCATCTGCTCCTTTGGAAGTTAAATCATTAACAAAGTTAGAAATACCATTGCATAAATACAATGTACCAACCTTTTCACCTTTTTCTATTACCAGCGCTCCTTTGGTGACCTTCCAAGTTTTATCTGTGAAAGTTGTCACACAACCTTCACCGCCTAACTACCCTGTTGAAATTAGATTTTTCTTCAGATCTGGAACATGCCTTACCTCCTTTAGTAGCCATTGGTTCCCATTCTATTGTTTTACAAGAACTTTACCCATTCCAACAATTTTACAGGGTTTATCATCACCCAAACGAACTTGTCCAAAATCTCCTTGAACATAGTCATGAAAATATTTCTTATCAGGTGTGGCATGCAATGAAGCCCCTGAATCTACAACCCAAGAATCAGTAACATTTTTGAAAGAAAGAATCAAAGCATCTTGTAACACATCACCTGTCACATTTGCTTCATGATTGTTTTCTTGCTTTGTGTCTCCTTCTTTTCCCTTTTGAGATCTACAGTCTTTCTTTAGGTGTCCTTTCTTTCTGCAATTCCAGCACACTATCCCCGATCTGGACTTGGATCTACCTTTCCTTGATTTACTGCGATATCCTGAGCTCTTTCCTCTTTCCATTATTCTTCCCCTAGACTCTGCACTCAAAGCATTACCTGATGTCTCACCGGAGCTTTTCCGTCGCATTTCCTCACTAAGGATAGCACCAACAACATCATCAAACTTTAAAGTACTAGATCTAGAGACAGAGTTACTAATGGCCATTACTAAACCATTCCAACTCTCTAGCAATGAGCACAAGAATAACAGAGGTCTAACTTCATCATCAAAGTTTACCCCTAGAGAACTTAACTGACTGGTAACTGTATTAAATTCATTTAAATGGTCTGCAACAGATCCACCTTCCGACATCTTCATATTAAATAGTCGTTTCATAAGAAATACCTTGTTTGAGGCCGAGGGTTTTTCATATAGTTTCACCAACTTCTGCATCAAACCCTCTGTTGTTGTTTCCTTTGAAATATTGAAGGTGACTGATGCCGCAAGACACAACTGTACTATTCTGAGTGCCTTTCTATCGAGAATGTTCCATTCCGCGTCTTTCATGGCCGCGGGCTTCTTTTTTTTTCCGCTCAATGGTAGGTACAGATCTTTCCGATATAGATAATCTTCCATCTGCATCTTCCACAGTGGGAAGTTTTGGCCGTTAAATTTCTCGACCCTAAACTTACCATCGTCCGCCATTTCTCCCACTCGAACCAGGAACCCTTCTTTCCTGCGAGTTTATCAGCCAAATATACCTTCGGCTCTGATACCAATTGTTATAAAATTATATATTATGGATCAATGCAACACATAAAATATGCGGAAAATACAAGCACACAAAAAACACATAAAACCAGAGAGACACAAATATATGTGGTTCACCCAGTTTGGGCTACGTCCACCCCGAACAGCCAGTCCTTCCTTTCTATTATCCAGCAAAATGAAAAAGACAAAACCTACAGCAGATCCGCTGTAATATCCTATGTTCTTTCTCACAGTCTCCCTCTCTGTTTCTCGCTCCGAGAATACACATATAATGCACAGCCGCAATACAATGCCCTCATAAAAGCGAGGGCTTGCCTTCTAGGGAAAAAAACCGTAATCTAAACATAACTTCTACTGTCAGATCATTTGCCTAATGAACGGCCTGCATTGACTAGGAAATTACCATATTACTTTTTACAAGGCAATTTTACATCTATTTTATTTCTGGGAGCGCTCAGCGCCCCCGGACCCCCCACGATAGCGACATCATTGCCAAAGGCTTTCCGCCCCTTAAGGTACTGTGGTCCAATGTTGTGATAAAGTAAACAAGATAATCAAAGTTTCACACCCAACAACTACAGGATATGTATTTATCGTAGGTGGAACAAAATTGCCGCCTGGTTCCAAAAATCCAAAGTTTTGTTGCACTTTCAACAACAGAAGCAGAATATGTTGCTGCTACAAAGGCCAGTAAAGAAATGATTTGGTTACAAAGGTTTATGGATGAATTGGGTAAGAAGCATGATATGGTCACGTTATACAATGATATCCAAAGTTCCATTCATCTTGCAAAGAACTCATCATTTCATTCCAGGACTAAACACATACATATCAAGTACCATTTCATACGGTTAGTATTGGAAGATGGAGAGTTGAAGCCGGAAAAGATACACACTAGCCATAATCCCGCAGATATGCTAAAAAATTTGTAACAAGGAGAAACCTAGAATGTGCTTAGTTTCAATTGGTCTTCAAGGATGACGATGAAGATGAGAAACAAACAAAACTAAAGAGGAGTCATTGCTGTCCAAAGAATGAAGCAATGGTGAGTTGTTGGGCAATCAATCTAATTGTGAGATTCTCAGGTGTGGATTCCGATTATTCGTTTACATTGTATCACAAAGATTGACCCTCAGATTTAGAAATGGGCGGCAACGCCGCCCATAAATTAATCGCTAAAATTGCCTTGTAAAAGTATAGTAATTTCTAGTCAACTGGCGTTCATTAGGTGAGATTTGACGATGTTAGTTATGTTTAGCTGGTGGTTTTTTCCTCTTAAGGAAACTCCTGTTGTATGAGGGTATTGTATCATGTCGTGTATTACATGTGTATTCTCAGAGTAAGAAACAGATAGGGAGACTGTGAGAGAGAATAGAGGATATTACAGTGGATCTGTTGTAGGTTGTGTCTCTTCATTTTTGCTGGATAATAGAAAGGAAGGACTGGCTGTTTTGGGTGGACGTAGCCCAAACTGGGTGAACCACATATATCTGTGTCTCTCTGGTTTTATGTGTTTTGTTTGCTTGTGTTTTCCGCATATTTTATATGTTGCATTGCTCTGTAATATTTAATTTTCTAACATTTTCCAATGGAAGAATCAGAGTGGGTCAGTCCCATAGTGATACAAAGCAAAAAGGAAAAGTCTAAGATTATGGTATGTGTTGACTATAGGAGCCTCAACAACGCATGTATACATGATCCATTTCCCACTCTGTTCAGTGATGAGGTGCTCAACAATGTGGCAGGAAACGAAGCCTATTCATGTACAGATGGATTCTCAAGGTATCATCAAGTGAGAATAGCTGAAGAAGACAAGAAGAAGACAATTTTTACAACTGAATGGGGCTCGTTCGCATACCATGCCATGCCCTTTGGGCTGAAAAATGTGCCAGCTGTGTTTTCATAGATCATAATAGCAGCATTTCGGGAATACATCCACAAGTTCCTTGAGTTTTATATGGATGATTGGAAAGTTTACAACCTTTTGAAAAATCATGCAACCTTACTAAGGATAATGTTCGACAGATGGAGACAACTCCAAATTTCACTGAATCTTAAGAAATGCATATTTACAGTACCTTTTGGAATGCTGCTAGGACATGTTGTTTGTGGACAAGGCGTCTGCGTGGATCTAAAAAAGTGGCAGTTATAATTAACATTGAAGCGCCAGAAATTGTGAAACAGTTAAGATCACTACTTAGCCATACCAAGTACTATAGAAGATTCATCCGAAACTATGCAAAGATAACATCGCCATTGAAAAAGTTGTTGCGGAAATCAAAGAAATTCATTTGGACAGCATGAACACCTCAGCAAAATGGAGTTGTTGAAAGAAAGAATAGAACCATATAGGAAATGGTTAGAACAATGTTGAAGGACTCAAAATTGGATGAAAAATTCTAGGTTCAAGCAATTGATACAAAAGTCTTCATTATCAACCGAAGTCTTCTTAGAAATAATTGCACCAAGACCCCATATGAATTATTGAAAGGAAAACTAGCTAATGTAAAATATTTCAGAATCTTTGGAAGTAAATGTTATATCAAAAGAGAAGATCAAAATTTGGGTAAGTTTGAATCACGTGTTGATGAAGGTATATTTTTTGGTTACTCAAGCAAAAGAAAGGTCTATAAATTTTATAATATAAGACGAAAACAGATAGTGGAGAGCATAAATGTTACATTTGATGAAGATGGTGTTCTAACGAATAGTGATGAGGATCTAGAATATTTGAAACCTGAGACAGAGGCTGAAAAAGACATAGAGAAAATTCTAGAACAAGAAGCAACTATCAACCAGGAAGAAGTAAATAATGATCATCAAGATATACTAGAACAACAACAAGAAGCTCCTCCAAAGGAAAAAAAAAGAATGGATTCAAAAGAAACATCCATCAAATCAAATCATTGGTGACATAAATGAAGGTCAACAACTTCGTTCATCACAACAAGCTCACATTTCTTTTCTAGAAACCTTTGAGCCTAGTAGTTTTGAGGAAGCCAGCCAAAATGAACATTGGGTAGCAGCTATGAATGAAGAATTGGATCAAATAGAGAAGAATAACACCTGGGAATTATTTCCACGACCAAAAGATAAAAATTTCATTCGAACTAAATGGGTGTTCAGGAACAAATTGAATGAAGATGGACAAGTTACGAGAAATAAAGAAAGATTGGTTTTCAAAGGCTATGCACAAGTGGAAAGAATTGATTTCGACAAAACATTTGCACTAGTTTCCAAAATGGAAGCCATCTGAATTCTTCTTGCCTATGCATGTTAAAGAAAAAGCAAAGTCTACCAAATGGATGTTAAGTCAGCATTTCTGAATGGCGAATTAGAAGAAGAATTTTACATTGAACAACCTGAAGGTTTTCTACTATCAAAAAAAGAAGACTATTTTTCCAGGTTAAAGAAGGCTCTATATGGTCTCAAGTAGGCTCCTAGAGCATGGTATTCTCGTCTTGATGGATATCTACGTCAACAAGGGTTCAAGAAAGGTACTTTTGATAGCAATATTAATGTACAAATAGATAAATATAATTTAACAATCATTGAGGTATATGTGGATGATATAATATTTAGTAGCAATGATGATCAACTAAGTAATAACTTTTCTACAAATATGCAAAGTGAGTTCGAGATGCCTTTACTTGGTGAGATGACATACTTCTTAGGGCTTCAAATATCTCAGCAAGAGAAAGGAATATTTATATTTCAAGCCAAGTACATCAAGGAAATGCTCAAGAAATTCAAAATGGAAGATTGCAAACCTATCCTTACTCCGATGGTAACAGGTTGCAAATTGAGCATAGACGACTCATCTAAGGATGTGGATCATAGGTTGTACAGATCTATGATTAGTAGTCTTCTATATGTAACAGCCTCCCAGCCAGATGTTATGCAAGCAGTTGGACAAGTAGCAAGATTCCAAGCAGCACCAAAAGAATCACATATTATTGTTGTCAAAATAATTCTTCGATATCTAAAGGGCATAGAAGAATATGGCTTGTTCAAGCCATATTCTTGTCCCAAGGGTAAAAATATCATTTTCAAGCCTTTACAAATGCAGATTGGGTTGGAAGCATTGATGATTGTAAGAGTACTAGTGGAGTAGCATTCTATCTAGGTGGTTGTCTCGTATCATGATTGAGAAAAAAGAAAACCTCAATCTTGTTATCTACAACGGAAGCAGAATACATTGCAGCGGCAACATGTTGTACTCAAGTCCTTTGGATGAAACAAAATTTGCAAGATCTTCAAGTACAATTCAATGAGCCTATTCCCATATTCTGTGACAACACCAATTCCATCAGCATCTCCAAGAATCCTTTCATGCATTCAAAAACAAAACACATTCCAATCAAATATCATTTTTCTAGAGAACAAGTAGAATATCAAACTTGAGTATGTTGGTACAAAATAACAAATCACTGATATCTTCACTAAACCTTTACCTCATGAAGCATTTGAGTATCTTCTCCAGAAGCTTGGGATTCTCCCAAGTTTTCATTATATTTTCCTTATTCAGAATATAAATGGGGAGTGGAAGTGTGTATAGGTCCACAGGAAGTGTGTATGGAAGTGTTGATTAGCAGTTGTCATTGATGTCAACCCAAGCAACACCAAGGGCTACCCCAATATTTCATGAGAATTTTGACCTACCAAATTACTATATTTTGGGTCAATAATTATTTTGATGGTTTCTACTTGTCGATATGTTTCCGTTGATATATGGCACGCCACGTAATTCTTCACTATTTGAGAGATATTCATGTTTGAAGTTTGTAACCCCAGTTAGTGGGCTAAAACCCCATGGGGTTGTGGCATGGGTCATTGAAAAGTCAATAATTAATAATTTTTAAGCTCCTAAAATCCCTCCCATGTTCACTTTTTGAAGCCCCTCTCATCCTAAGCATTTATATAAATTGTGATCCTCATATCCTCCTTATGTAGGGATTTCACTACCTGAAACAGGTCATCATGGAATTTGCGCTCTAATATTTTTTCTAGAAAGGTTCAGAAGCTGAAATTTGTGTGAGGCAAAGCGAAAATCCTGAGGAAGCTCCTGTAAAAATTTCAGATCAGGGTGCGCAATATGTTCGGAGATATGATCTGCGGAAGTGTTTTTGCAAGCTCCTGAACTTCATCTCAAAGAAGTGACCTTGGGAAAATCATCATAACTCTCTCCCTGAGTATCGGATTGGAATTATGTAAGAAGTGGGAGATAGTGCACGGATTTTAGTTTTCTCCATATTAATTTTAGTCTGAATGAAGAAACAATGACACGTGGCATGCCGTATAAGTTCGCTCTACTAAAACAATCCATAATTAGGTCACTGTGAGAGATTGGGCATAACTCTCTCTTGAAGAATCCAAATTGGATCAGACATGTGGAATCAGAAAGAGGACTCATATTACTACTACAAAAATGAAAACCACATATTGGGGAGATGAAATAACAAAGATACACCAGATTCAATATTGAGATCCTAGAAGGAAAGAAAAATCTAGATCATGTGTTGTCAAGGGCTGTAAAGGACTAGAATTTCTAGGGTAGCAAAGCAAAGCAAGGTATAGCAGAGGGTAGCATGACAAGAGCAGAAATCAAGGTGCAGAACAACAATAATAATTTCAGCACATGAAGTCTTCAAGTGGGAAGCACTTCTTATAGTCATTGTAAAGGTATCATTGTACTAAGTCATTGTAAATGCATCATTGTAAAAAAATTGTACCAGTGTCTATCTACCAAGAGTTGAAGAGGCGATGTCGAGAGTTCTAGGATCATAATTAGGTGGTTGTGTCATAGTTGGGGTTATGGTCTAGTGTGTATTATTCTTCTACATCGTTCTATATAATTGTAAAATGGACCATTTTCCTTGGTACGGGAGTCCATTCTTGTTTTATTCTTCTATAGGGTGGAAGGGTGGTGCTAGGTTGGTACATGAAGTGACCAATAGGTTCAAGCCTGTGAAAACTTTAGGGTGCTAGGGTGAGTTGTAGCTCATTGGGTGTTGGGGCATCCGTTCAGTTGAATACTAAATAATCTTGGGCGTTGGAGCGTCCATCTAGTGGGAGCTGGAGAAGAATGCTTTTCTAGATTCTAGGAAGTTGGAGCTTTATTTTCAATTGGAGTTGAATATTAAAGAATTATCAGAAAAGAATTCAGATGGTTTTTGTCTTGGAGAGGGTTTCCACCTTAAAAACTGTGTGCATTTGTGTTCCTTTTGTTTACTGCTATCATTATACAAACACTGATAACAATTGAAGATTAACTAATGCTCTAATTGAAAGGAATATTGATTCACCCCCCCAGCCCCCCCACTCATATAGTTAAACCATTGCAAAAGAAGATAAAAAAAGATGCAATCTATAAATGGGACAAAAGGGAAAATGATGCTTTTTCTCGTATAAAACAAGTTATTGCTGATGTGACAACATTTTTTAATCCTTATTATGGAAAGGATTTCTTACTTTATACTTTTTCCTTCGATTCATCTATTGTGGTTGTATTGTCGCAAAAAGATGTTGAAGAAAACGAATAGCCTATTTCTTTCATGAGTGCTGACTTAGAGGGGTCAGAGATGAACTACCCTATCATTGATAAAAAATATTACGATTTATATAAGGAAATTGAGAATTGCAAGCCTTATCTCCTCAAAGATCACACGATCATATATGTTCCTAGGGAAACTTTTAAGGATACAAATTTGTTTTAAAGTTTAGAAACCTTGGTGAATCTTACTAGTCATTAACATGCAAAGTATAAAATGTTTGAAGATACATTTGTAAAAATATTCAAATTTACAATGATTTTATATATTATTGTAAAATTTTGGCAATTTTAAGGTAAAATAATTTTATAATATAAAATTTTCACAAACAATTTTTAGAAAAAAATGGAAATTGGCGAATATTTTTTTGAAAAAAATGATGGAAAATTATCCCACCTGCGAATATTAGCCCCTAAAATTTTCCCTTTATGTACCTCATCCAGCGGCTAAAACACTCTTTGTAAAAAACTATGTTGGCAACAAGAGTTGGGTGAGAAGAGGGAAAATAGGATGACTTGTTTGCAAGGATATATATGATCTAGAGTTTAAGCTAGTTCATACTATTAAGGCCCATGGCCTCTGTCAACTTGCAGCAGAAGCAAGGGATGCTCTAGAGAAATACCTTTCAGGATGGGAGCAGGAAATAGATATGTATAATATTTAACAAGCCCCTCCAACAAGCTCATCCATGCCATGGTATTCATATGTACGACAGTACTTAGAGCATGGCACCTTCCCGCACATTTATCAAACAAACAAAAGAGGGAAATTCACCTTAAAGCTCTATCTTATCAACTTGTTCATGGATTAATTTTTAGAAAGAACCATAATGGTGTATTATAAGATGAATAGAGCCTCAAGACATAGAGAAGGTATTAAGATATTTTCACAATGGATCAACAAGTGGGCACTATGTGGGCGATACAACTATACAAAAAGTAAGGAAGGCTAGTTATTATTGGCCCACCCTATTTAAGGATGATCATGCTTATGACTGAATGTTTCCAGCTTGTAAAAGGTGTGCTGGTCAAGACCATAAGTTAGCCTCCCCATTGTTACCAGTAGCAGTTGAGGAATTGTTCCTGCAGTGGGGACTAGATGTTTTTGGAGAATTTTTTTGTAACAACCATGGTCATAAATCCATGTAAAAGTTAATAAAGTTAAAATAAGACCTTGGTCATGGGACACGTATTCCAAGATGAATGTTGGGAAAAACATCCTAGTGTGGGTATTCATTTGGTTTATTGTGGCTATGGAAATTGGCAAAGGCAATGGCTAAGGATTTGGAAAGGAAAAATGGCATTAATTGGCATTTTATTTATGAAAATAATGGAAACTATGAGAAAATGGAGGTGAAAGGTCACATGTTTCATGTGAGGATGAAAATGAAGGAAAATAATAAAAAATTAAGAAATTATAGGCCTCATTAATGGAAAGTCTTATGAGGATCAATTGGAAATTTTTTGGCTTGACTTTTGTTAGTTCAATTTGGAGCTCTCATTTTATTCTCTCTCTCTCATACTCTTGGAAACTTAGATTTTTCTTGGAGCACTCTTGGAGGAGTTTGGCATACTTGGGATTTGGATAAATAAGGAAAAGGAGGAGAAGTAAAGCACGAGAGGGCATTGGGATCAACAGCTACAACGATTTTTTCTTGCAAGTACCAAGTTGCATGTATGATTCTCTTTCTATTTTGGCATGCATGGCATATGCATGTGGTTATTTGGTTATGATATGTCATTGGCATGGAGGATTTCCTGTATTGATAGCGGTTTTTCCTAGCCTTTCCATTTCCTGGATAGACATGGTGTTGTAGGTTTTACTTTTTTTTCTGGTTGGTTTTCTGTTGCCTTTGGTTGTGGGTTGAGTTACTAGTTCCTAGAAGCCTTGGTTGGAAAAACACTCTGGAAGCCTTGTAACAACTTGGGTTGAGTTACTAGTCATGGAAGCCTTGGTTGGAAAAACACTTTGGAATCCCTTGGTGGGTTTAGTTACTAGTCCTGGAAGCCTTGGTTGGAAAAGCACTTTGGAATCATGATGACAGTTGTGGGTTGGGTTACTAGTCCTTGAAGCCCTGGTTCGAACAAATTCTCTGGAGCCTTGAACATCTTGGGTAGAGACAAATCTGGTGATGGTTAGTGATGTTCGACCATGAGGTGGAATACTTGGTTGAGGATTTAGGTGTTTTTTCCTCTGGTAGCCCTGGTTTGGTTTTGATTGATGTCTTTTATGAGCCTCCCACATTCATGCTTGGAATATGGCATGGGGGTGACTGGTTGAAATAAATATTTGGTTCAGCCTAGTATATGGTTGGATGGTTAGTGGAAATCCCATACCTGGCCTCACTATTAAATCATCAATAAGAGATCTTTCTCCTTCTTATTTTATGGTTAAATATACTTGTTTATATGTTTTTCGTATGACTATCATATCCTTGGTATTTTTGTTTGTTATATGCAGGTTATGGTTGAGTTTTATGATAGTGATACTATATGGATCTCATCATGTTTTGGTTAAACAAAAAATTTACAATGAATGTATGGCTTAATAGATGGTAATTCAGTTATTGTGATGAAGCACCAATGCTTCTTTTTGATTCTCAAATAAGTGTGAGACCTCTATGCTCAAATCTGTTGTTGAAACCTATAGAATACATATTGGTGACATGTTTAAAGAAATGTCTGTCATGGTTAGTGGGGGTCCAGTCAAGTCCTTTTTCAAATATTTTCATTTGTATCATTGTTTTTATGTTATTTTTCATTTCTCAAAGTTTCATGGAGTTTTGGAAATGGCCTGAGTCCTGGCCCTAAATAAGTGGCACATAATCTAGAGTCGCTGGCACAAAACTACCTGGAAAATTCCCCATTTGGATGCATGCCTTGTTGTGGGAGCTACTGGAGGGTCACAATCGCATCAATGCCCATGTCAAGGGAGAGACTAAGGCTTTACTGTAGAAAAATTCCAGTTTCTCTCAGGGATTGGTCACCTGGATGGGTTGGATGGCTCCTGGGGGTTCTGTTGCAAGTGTAGAAGGTCAAGTTGTCTATGTTTTTTCGGTTCGACTTTATTAACTGTTACATAGGGTGTTGAACCATGTCATAGTAACTTTCCGTCACATGTTTTCCCTGGTTGGTTGGTTACTTGCTTAGATGTGAGAGGAGGGTGTTATAGTGTGGTATCATAGCATGGTTTCGTTCTCCTTGGGTGATGTATGGTTTCTCTTCTTCTTGGATGAATATGTTGTCGTGTGTACATGTCGGTTGCATATAGGTCCTTATGCTTGTGGTCTATGTGATTTTTGTGTATGCATGGCGTGGGTCATGATTGTAGTGGTTTCACCATGTGAAATTTGATGGTGTCGTTGTTGAATGTGTTTGTTGTGAGTGTATGTAGGTCGTAAATTATTGATGTGTGTCAATGTTCATATGTTGGTATGCATGCATTGACTGGATGATGGTCATTTTGCATGAAGTCATGATATGTGGTCAGCATAGTCATGCATGGATAACTGGATAATGGATGAAAATATTATTATATGTTGATCTGATTATGTTTATATATGTATTTCACTAATCTGGTCGGTCTTGCAGATGAGATATCCTCCCCAAACTATACTAAGGTATGCTAGTTTGTTTATTATTTGGTTTAGCTGACATAGTATGCCTTGCGCGAAGAAGAGATCAAAGATGACTAGCAAGATGGTAAAATACAAAGATTCTCCCTATGAATCATATGAGGAGTGTGGTGTTCAGAACTCTTCTCACTTAACATGAAAATTGAGGATTTTTAAGGAAGAAATAAGGAGTTGTAAAGAAAACAATGATAGAATCATGTAAGAATAGGAGCAATAAGTAGAAGTCAATGTTTTAATTCTTCAGAGTTTCTAAGAATTTTAGAGACAGGGGACACTTCGAATTAGCTACGGACAAGAGGATAGGACTAATGGGGCCTATGGAAGCAGATCCCATAGTGGGCATAGGTCATATATAGATTACACGATTAGGGATGGAAGGTTATTGGATATTCTGAACAACAAGGGTGATGGACACAGGTACTATTCTAGTTCTGGTTCTGACAAGTATCATGGTCATCATCGTTATCGTCCTTACAAGAGGATTGATAGGGGATATTTTTCGTATGAGTTCAAGAAAGTAAATCCACCTGCATTTTATGGGGAAATGAATAAATCATAGGTTGCAGAGGCATGGTTGCTTGGAATGAATAATTTATTTAGGTTACACAATTACTCAAAGAACATGAAGGCCAAAACAGCTCCATTCAGTCTTAAAGGTAAAGGAAATAACTGGTGGAAATATGTAAATAACTTAAGAGATATTTACTAGGAGGATTTTACTTGGAGAGAATTTGAGAGACTATTCAGTAAGAAGTATCTATCATAGAGATACTATGATGACAGGGAAAGAGAGTTTTATGAGCTAAATATGGGATTTATGACTAATGAGGAGTACACTAGCAAGTTCTTGGAGTTATTGAGGTATGTGCCTTACCTCAAAGAGGAGAAATCAAATATTCTGAGATTCATCAGTGGGTTGTTGATGGCATTTAAATACAAGAATGAGTTTGATGAGCCTAGATCATTGGAGGAGGCCATTCAAAATCCAAAGCATTATTATTATAAATCAAAGCGCAAATATGAAAATAAGCATGAATAGAAAGGTAATGATAACAAAAAATGGAAATGGTATAATAACCGAGTAAGGCCTCAAGACACAGGTAAACAAGAGAATGCACCACTGCAGAAAAAGTTCAATGCATTTGCCAAAGGGCATGTATTTCAGTTGTAAGAGTAGAACAAGAGTGCAAGATGGAAGCCTATACAGTGTTGTACTTGTGGCAAAGATCATCGCAGGAGAGATTGTCCACAACAACAGGGTGGTAGACATTAAATCTACAATGCTCAAGAAGCAGAGACAGTGGGGGATGTTGGACAAAGTGTTCCTCAGATTTATGCATTGTTGGATAACAGGTAGGCAAATCACCATGCATCTATTATCGAGATGGATAGTAAGCTTTGTGATCTAGTTGTTTCTATTTTGATTGACCCTAGATATAATTATAGTTATGTTAATCCTAACCTGGTTCACAAGTGTGGTTTGAATAAATAAGTGCATGAATATTCTTGGTTAGTGCAGTTGGCTATAGGTACAAAGAAGTGAATCCATCATTGGGTAAAAGCTTATGCATTTGATTTGAATAGTATGTGTACATCAACACATTTTAATGTAATACCGTTGGGTTTGTATAATATATTTTTGGGTATGGATTGGTTGTATCTTCATGGGACCAAGGTGGATTTTTATGAAAAACCCATTGAGTGCTTGGATGACAATGGAGAACAAAGAATCTTATAGGGTAAGAAGAAGGAAACATTAGTTATAATGGCAACAACTATAAAGGCGAAGCATAGTAATAAGAAAGGGTGTGTGATATTTGCAATACATATTTCTAGTGTCAAAGGTAAGTAAGTTGAGGATGTAGATGTCTTGAGCAGGTACCCGGTTCTACAACAGTTTTAGGATGTATTTCCCGTAGATATTTAAGATTTATCGCCTCACAGGGAAGTTGATTTTTCTATTGAGTTGGTACCATGGGAAGCACCAGCATCAAAAGAACCATACAGGATGAGCACTCCGGATTTGGTAGAGTTGAATTTGCAATTAAAGGAAATCCTTGAAAAGGGATACATTAGGCCAAGTATATCACCTTGGGGTGCATCTTTATTGTTTGTTAAGAAAAAGGATGGTACCCTCAGGTTATGCATTTATTATAGGATGTTGAACAAGGTAACCATCAAGAACATGTATCCATTATCGAGATTCAATGATTTATTCGATCAATTGAAGGGAGCAATAGTGTTCTCGAAGATTGATATGAGATCAAGATATCCTCAGGTACACATTAAATAAGATGAAATTCACAAGACAACTTTACAGACCATGTATGAACTTTATGAGTTTTTTGTATTCCTTTTCAGTTTGACTAATGCTTCAACTAATTTTATGTGCTTGATGAATAGTGTGTTGCGTCCTTATTTGGACAATTTTGTTATTGTATTCATTAATGATATATTGGTATATTCTAAGAATGAGGAAGATCATTTCAAACATTTAGCAGTAGTGTTGAGATTCCTAAGAGAGCATCAATTGTATGCTAAGCTTGGAAAATGCAGTTTCTTTCAGACAAAGGTACATTACTTGGGACACGTTGTTTCCAAGGCAGGCATAACAGTAGATTGAAAGAAGATAAGGGCTATCACATATTCTTCTTCAATTCTGGATTCTTTTTCTTAATCATAAAAGTACTTGTGTGCTTGGTAAATGAAATTTATTATAGCACCAATATATGTATGAAATTTCAATAGTTAATTTTTTTTTTCTCAACAAGTTTTCTTTTATTTAATGTTTTATTAAAATAAACATGAGGATGATATGAATTATGTTACTAGTAAACTTATTAATTTTTTTCTTAACCTTTGAGTAAAGAAATTGAATTGATTAAGGCAATATTTTCTTCACACTAGAGATCATATTGATAAATTTCAAAATTCATGGGTCGGTTGTGCACATGCATGCATTCCGTATTAATTGCATGCTTGTTTTTCATTATTTGTATCTACAGGCTATAAGTCCCAAATTTTTCCTTTGATTTAAAGAGATCCAAGGTGCAAAAAAGAAGCCAAGTTTTTTGGGGTCATTCTTGGAGTTTAAAGCCAAAATCCAAAATCTAATTTACGGGGTAAACAAACCATCTTGGAATTTTCATCATATTTTTTTTATAGAAGATTTCAAAGGCTAAAACATGGACCATAGTGAGCAGAAATATTGATGAACATTTGGTTCAATTTTTATATCTTGTTTCACTATATTTTTAGATATATGATCAAAGGAAATTAGGCTTCATGAATGCTTCTTCAAACATGGCATCTTGGAATTTTCAGTATAAATTTTCTTCTGAGAGGTTTATGAGGTTAAAACTTAGACCATAATGAGGGGAAGACTCAATTTTAAATGCAGCATAACAATAAATATCATATAAATACAACCATGCACAATATACATAATATTTTTACCCTAGGAATCCAACCTTGGGATAAAACCCAACAAATTTTCTTCAGGAGAAAATATTCTTCAGCAAGGTTTACAAATCCAATTTTTTTAGAAACCTGTGCCTATTTTCAAGACAAAAATACCAACAAAACCTCTAACACACAATAGGTCTCATCTTATCCACTTCAAGATATTTGATAGGCCTTGTAGCCCCTACAAACTGTGGCTCCTATGGCCTATGTCCCTTGGCCCTTGTGGGCCCCCAAATGAGCCCTACCTCTTCTCCTTTATAACCACAAAAAGAAATTTAAATAATTGTTCCTTGGCTATAGCTTCCCTCCTCAACATTGTGGCTCGTTTTTCTATCGTCTCTCAAGAGAAATCATCCTGGATTTCTCTTTGTTGGTGTGTTGAAAATTAAATTTCACATCATATCTATATACTAGTTGAATGGGGGTCAATTATCCCATGGCGCACACTCTTTCATGTGGCTAGGATGACTTGTCTTCCTGGGCCAATTTGATGCCCCGAAAATAAATTTATTTTGATTTTTCTTCAAGACTAACTTAGGCATGTGATAATACCTCCCAATGCTACAAAAATAAACATCAACCACTTGTATGGTGATAAAAAATGTATGTCAACTTGTGGGAGCCATAAATTCTGCATATGAGCTCTAAAAGGTATCACTATGTAGAATATCATTAAGAGGATTTGAGTTATGGTCACATCCTTTTGAAATGTCTCACTATGTATAATAGAATCAAGAATATGTGAGCTATGTTCATAAATTTTTGACCCCAAAAAATATCATTTGATGCATCAAAATGGATCAATAAGGTTTCAAACCCAAAATCTTCATATTGTGAGTTGCCACTAAAATGGACCCTACAAGTCAATTCCTTCAATTTTTCCAGTCTAAACAAGATAGTAATGATCTAATCCATAATTTCCTTATCAAAAAACAATTTATTACCCTTATCTCGCTATAACCCATGAGCATACCCTAGGCTACACTCCCTTATAAAAAGCATGAACATGTCCAATATGTGCTTATTTGGTCCGTTTTTAATGAAATTTGTGGTTTTAAAGGATACGATGAAGGATAAGAAAATTGTTTCCCATAAATAATAATTTAAGACACCCATTGAATGATTTTTTGATGTCTAATGACCAATTTGAATAAATATCAAATATTATTTGTTACTTATTTTAAGCTTCCTTGAAGAAGGGGCTACTCTAATCCCTCATACCCTTGCCAAAATATGTTTAATATGTATGGAAGGATTTGGAATCAATGGTGAATGTTTTTAAGATGCTAAAATGGATTTTTGCATATACTATGAGTTGATTTCTTCATTCTTTAAATCTTTCGTTGACCTTCTTGAAGGGAAGAAACCCTCACTCCCCCCATCCTTGAAGATAGGAAAATGTTGTGTATAGTTTGTTGTGTAGCCTATATGAATGACTTTAATGAATGTTGTGAGGTGTTTATCATCATTATATTTTACCATATACTGAATTTATATCTAATGGTACTTATGCCATAATTGTTTAAGGCAATATGTGTAAACTTACTTGTGTGAATGATGAGGAAAGAATACTTAAATGTATTAAAGATCCATCTCATGATGTTTATGATGAATTGGATAAACATAAAATCATAGTCATAAGCACTATGTAAGGTATTTCAAGAATGACCTTAGGTACATTGAACCCAAGCCCTAGGATTGGCTTTCTTGGACAAGATAATACGTCCTTCATCTAGGAGTTTCTAAAACATTGTGAGCAAAGGCATTAGATAAAAACTTAGTATATGAAGGAAAATATTATGATTTTTATAACTTGATTATGTCATATATGTTTGAGTTTCATTATATGGAAATTTTTTGAAATTTTTTCATTGTATTTAAATGGAATGTTTATTTTAAAATGGTCTTTTATGTTGTGAAAATTTAACTTACATATTTTTGCACACATTTCATTATTAGATCAATTAACCAAATATATAACACCAAGTACTAGGGTTCATGGGAAATGAATTATAATGTTTTTGGTGCAGCATTAGGGGCTTATGGGCCTAAGGCAATGAATGATAGGATGAAAAATCCTAACAAGAATAGTTTTAGGAATGTTTAGGGACGGATAGTTGAAGCTTGGAATTCCTTTACTCGTACTCTAATTACACATATCCCAATTATGTATACCACACCACATAATTCCTTGATAGAAAACACATGTGTAAGTCAGTGATAAGAGGTTTGATCAAAATCACATGCATAAGAATTTAATTTTTCATAGTACGCATAGAAATGTTTGCAAATTTGTTGTTACACTTCAAGAATACATTTATCATATGAATTTTATACACTTCTATGACATGGGTGTTTAAATAAAACTAGATTTAACAAGTTTCAAGCAATTGTTTAGTTGAACTCAACACAAGGATCCTACATGAATTTTTTGTTTAAGTGGTTATATTTTCCAATTTGAATTTGGAAATATGGTATAGATTTAAAATATATGCATGTGTCTCCTTAAAGTTGTCTTACTTGTTGGAAAAGAAATGATCTTTGTCGCACACATTAATACAAGTATCTATTATTGAAAGTAGTTGAAAATTGGTATAGAGTCAAAATATATGCATGGGTCTCCTAAAAGTTGTCTTGCATGTTGGGAGAGAAACGGGTTTTACCACACATCTATACAACTACCTATGAAACTAGATTTAACAAGCATCATGCAATTTTTGAGTTTACCTCAACACAAGGACCCCAAATAAAAGGTTTTGTTTAAGTGGTTATATTTTGGTAGTTTGAATTTGGAGATATGGTATAGAGTTAAAATATATGCATGTGTCTACTTAAGGTTGTCTTACATATGAATTTTATAAACTTGTATGACATGGGTGTTTCAATAAAACAACTCGAATTAACATGTTTCATTTTTTAGTTGACCTAAGCACAATGCCCCTACATTAAATTTTTTTAAGTGGTTGTATTTTGAAATTTAAATTTGGAAAATATGGTATAGAGTTAATGTATGCATCTGTCACCTTAAATTTTCCTTGCATGTTTGAAAAGAAATAAAATTTTCCAAACATCAATACAAGTATCTAATATTGGAAATTGTTGCTTTTGATTATGTGGAAAGATAGAAGAGAAGACATAAGCAACATAAGCAAGCTTGGGGGAGCGATGGAGAACAGCGATGCTAGGGTTTCCTGTGCAGTGACGGTCTTCTGCAAGCTTACTATGGAGGGGCGACTGCAATATGGCATCGGCGGAAATGAATCCTCACAATGACACCTCCGATTCTGTCTCCGCTATGAAGAGAAACCACCTAAGAAGACTGTGGCGGGGATTAAATTAGGCAGCGGCCCTTACGAGCTGCTCCTCCAGTGCTCTGTGCTACCAGAACCTGCATACACTATCTTGCAACACAATGACTACCCCCTGGCCTGACCATGGTGGGTATTGACGCGGAGGTCCTGTGGCGGTGGCTTTTGAGCTACATAGTTCTCTGCACCTTCTCGTGGCTGCGGCCCTCCATGGCTGTGGGTCTCCATGGTTGGATTGATTCAATGGATGCGGGTCTCCTGCGTCAAACAGATCTGCCTCCAGACACCTGCACCCGCTTGGAATCCCACATCATAGAAATACCCAGAAATTTCGTAGGCGAGTGAATACAAATCGGAAATCGGGGCCAGGAATCAGTCACCATCGACCCAGGAAGGTGTACACAATGGGGCAATTGTTACCACCGAATAGGTAAATAATCATTGTTCTCAAATATTTATTAAAACACATGTTGGAGATAATCTTGTTTTATGGTCTGAGGATATTGCGCTGGTATCTGATCTCAAACTACATATTACACAAGCACAGAGGTATCCTTTAATAGCACAACTTCTTATTTATGAAGGCAGAGTACTTCAAAACCATAGATCCATAAAGGATTACAATATAACCTCTGGTGCTACCATAATCCTCAACCTCAAGTTGCGAGGAGGAGGAGAAGGGGACCAGGGAAAAGCTAAAACCATTGGGGGAACAGGGGGTGGCAGTACCTCCAATCAGGATCACAATACAAGCCCATCCTTCAAGAAAATTTTTGAGGGGAACAAAAAACCAACTGCTTCTACTGAACCAGAGAGCAATTCCCCCAAGCCCTACATTGTAGAGCAGCTGAATCATACATCTGAGTTGGCCATAGATTTACTTGAGATTGATGAACATCAAAACACATATATGGCACAAGCACTCATCTGTCGCTTCAACAGCTTCTAGCCCAAAATTATGGACCTCTTTCAATGGATATTTAAGAACTAGGCTGTGGAGTGTGAAATACATCTCTGTTCAAAAGGCTTCTTCATAGTTAAATTTCAGCATTCATAAATCAGGGACTACATCCTCCAGGAGGGTCCATGGTTTTGGGGATCTATCGGACTCTATATCACCCCTTGGTTCCTAGATTTTGATGCTAACACTATGGTTGTTTCCAAAATGCCAGTTTGGATCAGGTTATATAATCTCCCCCTACATTTCTGGAATGAGAGCGTCCTACAAGGCATTGGGAATGTGATTGGGAGATACGTTAAAACATATACACAGTGGTTTGAGGAAAGAATATTCACTTTCACACATATTTGTGTTGAGGTAGACCTCAATAAAGGATTACTAGAAAGCATGCAATTGGTACACAAACAAAAAAAATGGTTGCAACATATAGACTATGAAAACATAACATTCAGATGCAGGATTTGCAGACAAACTGGTCATTTACAAAATACCTGTCCTGAAGCAAAGAGAGATAACCGAAAAAAGAAAAGGATGGGGAAAACACCCAAAGGATGGAAATTCCCCCCATTTGACCCAGAAGAGGAGATAGAAGAAGAAGTAGAGGCACCCATATTAGATGGGAACAAACAGTCAACAATAGTCCTGGAAGCACATGAAAAAGACATACCAAACCCATTTGATATACAAATACAACAGGACCCGCCCACACAAGAACCAATTGTACCTGACTTTGTTGGGAACAAAAGGCACCACTCATCAGAGACCTCAGACTTGGACAAGGAAGTTGGAGCAGCTACAGCTGAAAATCAGCTCGCACTTGTCACCCCCATGTCATCACACAGTGGATGGAGGAAGGTGGAAAAAAAGAAAGGGAGAAAAACATAGTTTTTCTCCCCATTGTATATTAGTTTTTACTTGCTTGTTTTTACAAACAACAGCCTTAGCTGGTTGTTTAGCCGATTAACTGCTGATGAAACATGTGATTTGGTTTCTTTTAATAAAATTACGATTTTTCCTTAGGAAAAAAGATTATGTGGAAAGATAAGTATGACTTGAATGATGATAGTCAAATCAAGTGTTATTAACATTATTTGTGATAATATATATTATATGATAAATCATGGTAAGTTTGAATGTATCTACACTCATGGTAAGTTTGTTGTCAATAGGTTTGTGAAGCGATTATGTGAATTATTTTGGGGAATTGATTGATTAGGTAACATCAGGAATTTTTATAACAACCATACAAGTATGAAATTGGTCATGCTAATGTGCATGAGTGATGAAAAGGAATTGATAAGATTTTGTTCAATCATACTTGATATCTGCAGTGAAATATTTTATAGTGAATTTTGAATGTTGTGTGTGATTGATACACAGATGGGATATGATAAAGACATGAATATTTTTGTCTATAAATATTGTTAATATACTTTTGATTTATTCATATGATAGTACATCATTATTAAGTTGGTCAATATATTTTAACTACAGTAAATGAGTATCTATCGTCATGTTACGCATTTGTATATCATGAGAAATTGAATGGCATGCAATAAAGTCCTCTATAAAATCTTAACATTGGGATTAAAAAATTCTATAGCACTACACAAGTATCCAATGGCATCCTAATATATAATTGGTATCCTGGACTATAAAAAAATTTCCAACACTAAGGAGCACTAAAGGAGTATATTTTAGTGTCATTTGGGTTAAAGAGGAAGTTATCCAAATGGTCAAGAAAGTAATGTGAGGTGGTCAGATGATGTGTTGAGGCGTAGTTTGATCCCTCAAACTTTCCTTGGTAAAGCATGTTAGTTTAAATTATGGAAATTTGCGTTGAGGTGTTATATTATTTGTAAAGGAAACTCATTCAATTGGTTGGTCAGGGTGGATTGACTAGGATGAAAATTGGACCAATGAGTTGTGGTTAATCTACTAGATAAAAATCAATTAGATGGTAAAGTAAATTCAATCGTTTATAGTGAATTTTGGATAGGGATTGTAGTCAAGGGTTTACCGAGAAACTGAAAAAGGTTGATATTCGACAGAACAATTTAAATAAATTGCAATTGATGGTACGCATGTATAATAAATACTGGTGGTTGAATTATGGTTGAGAGGTGATCAACTATAATTGAATGTTAGGTCCCTATATTACTAGTGTATCCCCTTTATTGTTAGTGTTATTGTAACCCCCTATTTTTATTGGTGTGCCCATGTAGCCCCCATATTTTTATTTTTTATGCCTCATAAAATCCCACTAATTTTATTATTGTTATTATTGTTATGTAGGCTCTAATTATATTGTGACCCCTTAGACTCATATATATAGAAAGGAATTCTATTAATTTGTACAATTGAAAAATTGCTCATTTATGTGATGTAAAGGAGGTTTACCCATTGAAGAGGCTAATTTAAATTTGTTGATCTATCTATTTTGTGATTTGGTTACATAAAATTTGGTATCAGAGCTTTGGATTCTAGGGTTTCACTACTTCAAACATGTTATATTGGTATTTTCTCTATAACTTTTTTTCTAAAAATCCTTAGAAGTTGAAATTGTAATAACATGGAGAAGAAATATTGATAAACTTTGTGTAGGAATTTAAAATCTTGTTTCTCTACATTTTCGTAGATATGGGGAATTTAGGGTTTTTTCATGCTCCATAATTCAGTCTTAAATAAGTGACATAGGGAGAACCATCATAAATTTATCTTCAAGTATCAGATTTGAATTTCGTAAAAAGATATAGAAACAAAATGGTTTTTAGTTTCTCGTGTAACAATTTCAGGGCTAAAAGTTGAAACAGTGACACGTGGAATTTCATACAAGTTCTCTCTAGTAAACTAGTCCATAATCAAGTCATCGTGGGAGATTTGACACAAATTTATATTGAAGAATACAACTTTGGTCTAACTTGTGGTGTTGGAAAGAAGACTCAAAGGTATACCATAGGACATAATTTCAGACATTTAGGAGTCTAAATTAAAAATACCATAATGAGCTCCTAAAAAGCAATAAAAGGGTGTGTATTTGTTTTTAATTTCGCATAACTTTAGCTTGAAAAATAAGTTTGAAGTGATTTAAAGGGAATAGTGAAGAATATATATTAGTGTTTGATTCCAAAATTCCTCTAAGAAAAACAAATGGACACCCCTAGTAAGCAACCAGAAATCTCTACTATGATACATGAAGAAGAGGGAGAAATGCAACATGATATATCAAAATTACGAGGCCAACTGAAACAAATTTCGCTCTCACAAAGAGTAACCAAAAATGAAATGGAAGCTAAGATGGATGGGTTGAAGAATGGTTTAAAAGCGGACATGGAAGATTTGAAGGGTGGTTTAAAAACATAAATGAAAAGGGACCTAGAAGATTTGAAGGAATGTTTGACAAAGTTTCTACAATAAATGATTCCTAGTGGCAGCAAGGTACTCCATGAACATTATGATGTGGATAAAGGGAATAAGAATTTTTATTTTAGAAACTCCAATAGTGGGTTCAAGACTAGCCATATTCCAAAGATTGATATGAGGAAGTTTGATGGAAAGGGTCTGGTAACATGGATACTACATATGGAGAAATTATTTGATCTACATAAAGTTTAGAACGCACAAAAGGTATGCATTTAATCTTTATATTTAGAACAAAATCAATTTTTGTGGTATCGATCGCTTTGTTCTCGTAAATCAATTGTCGCTTGGAATTTTTTTGCGAAAAAATTGGTAGCACATTATGAGGATACAAAGAGCAGCACCTCCTTTAGCCAATTGATAAATCTCAAACAAAATGGTTCAATGGCGGAGCACATTGAGTACTTCAAAATATTTAATATCAAGGTAAATGATATTCCAGAGGAGTATAGGATTGATGTCTTCATAGGAAATTTTAAGGATACCATCCAACATGAGGTTCACCTTTGGGAACCTGATTCATTGGAGAAGGCATTCAAGGTGGAAGGAAAAGTTGAAAGCAAAATTACGGAAACAAGGAATTCTACCACTCACAAATATAAAGAGGGAAGTGTTTTTTCTTATATTCTTCCACAACCTACAAGGTTGACACTACAAAAATTGGAGGAAAAAAAGGCAAAAAGGATTTGTTATAGTTGTGATAGAAAATAAAATAAACGTCATAAGTGTGTTGAGAATAAATTATTTTACATATATTGTGAAGAGGATGAAGAAAATGAACAAGAAACATAAAAATAAGAGCATATACACCAGGAACCAACCCCAGAGAAAGAAGAAATGAATACGACCATATCTTGTAATGCATTAATAGGAATTGACACTCCTCACACTCTCAAGATAGATGGATATATCAAGAAGAAAAAGGTAATAGTGTTGATTGATTGGAGTAGTACCCATAATTTTTTTCATTGTAAGATAGCCAAGGAATTAAATTTATTTTTATATCCAACACAAGAGTGTCAAGTGACGGTTGCAAATGGATGAACTATAAATTTCTCTGGAAAGTTCCATAATATCAATCTAACCATCGGGGAATATGTCTTGAATAGTTCAATGCTTTCCATTCCAATGGGTGGTTCTAATGTTGTATTAGGAATCTAATGGTTACAATATTTGGGCACAATAACTTTTAATTTTCAAGAAATGTTCATGAATGTTTTTTGGGAATGAAAGGAAATTGAATTAACAGAGAATGCGAGGAAAACAGGGAAGATAATTAGCTTTAATGGCATGACAAAGATTTTGAAAAAAGAGAAATGGGGCATAATTTCACAATTATGCTCACTAGAGGTTCAAACATCAAAATCATATATTTCTCTAGATCTCCAAAAAGCCTTGGACAATCATTCCAAGGCATTTTAGACTCCCAAAGGCATCCCACCTATTGGTGATTATGATCATGTGATTCACTTGATTCCATGAAGTGTTCTTCCGAACATTAGGCCTTAGAGATATCCTTATGACCAAAAGAGTGAAAGTGAACTTATGGTTTCAAAAACAATAGAGATCATTATAATTCAACCTAGGAAAATTCATTTCTCTACTCCAATAGTATTGGTGCACAAGAAGGATGGATCATGGTGTATGTATCTGGATTATAGGGAGCTCAAAAAGCTCACTATTAAAGATAAATTTCCCATTCTTTTCATTGATTAATTGTTGGATGAATTACTTGGATCAATTTACTTTACCAATTTGTATCTTCATTCAGGATATCATCAAATTGGAATGAAGACTGAAGACATTCCAAAAAAAAAGTCAGAACTCATGAAGGTCATTATGAATTTTTTGCCATGCCTTTTGGCCTTACTAATGCACCTTCCACATTTCAAGGTTTGATGAATTCTATTTTCAAACCCTTCCTTCGTAAAAATTTGTTAGTACTTTTTGATGATATACTAATCTACAACAAGTCTTGGAAGGATCATGTTCAACATGTTGACAGGGTGCTCAAAATATTGGAGGAGAAACAATTATATGCAAAAACCTCAAAATTAATATTTGGAGTATAATAGGTGGAATATTTGGGTCATATTGTATCTCATGAGGGTGTTAAGGTAGACCCTAACTAAATTAAATCCATTATTAAGGAATGAAAATCCCCACAATCCTAAAGCATCTTCGAGGATTTCTCGGGTTGACAAGGTATTTTCACAATTTTGTTAAGAGATATGGGAGAATAGCAAGCCTCTATCAACATTACTGGAGAAAGATGCATTTTATTGCACTCCAAAGGCAACTAAGGTCTTTGAACATCTTAAAGAGGTAATGCACCAAGCATCGACCTTAGCTACACCAGATTTCACAAAAACCTTTATTATGGAATGTGATGCCTCAAGAAATGGAATTGGTGTTGTTTTAAAGAAGGAAGGAAGGCCCATTGCTTTCGAAAGTCATCCAATAAAGGGAAATTATTGACACAAGAATATTCATGAGAAGGAAATGTTGGAAATACTACATGCACTAAAGAAATGGTGACCTTTCTTAATGGGAAGACATTTCAAGGTAAAAATAGATCACGATAGTCTCAAATAATTTTTAGAACAAACATTATCTTCAGAAGAGCAGCAAAAATGGGTCACTGAGATGTTGGGTTATGACTTTGAAATCATCTACAAAAAAGGGAAGAAAAATGTTGTTGCAAATGCACTCTCAAGAAAGGATGAGGATGTAGAAGCATTTCTCTATGCCATTTATATTATCCAAACTGATTGGATAACTGAAGCAAGGGGTGAATGGAAGAATTATGAAGAGGTGTGGACACTCATTCAAAAGTTGCAGAAATATCCCAATACATCTTATACATTTATCTGGAAAAATGATTCAATGGTACAAATATCGCTTATAGCTCTGTAAGAATTATCAAGTCAAACAAACGATTCTTTTGGAATTGCACACCTCCCCCTTAGGAGGGCACTTAGAATTTTAAAAACTTACCACATGGTCAAGATGGAATTTTTTTGGGATGGCCTTAAATCTGACATTCAGAAGTTTGTGGCAGAATGTTTGGATTTCCAAAAAAATAAAGTTGAGGCAATTAAGACCCTTGGTCTATTACAAACTTTATTCATTCCAAGTAACCATTGGGAGGAGGTCTCAATGGATTTTATTATAGGTTTACCCTATTCTGAAGGAAAGATTGTTATCATGGTGATAGTTGATAGACTTACCAAGTATGCACATTTTTGTGCATATCTCATCCATTAAATCCAATATAATTGCTACTGCATTTATGGACACAATTCAAAAGCTACATGGAAACCCAAATATTATTGTAAGCAACAGAGATCCCATTTTCACTAGAAATTTTTGGACAGAATTATTTTCTTGTTTGGGTACTCATTTAGCTCATAGTTCATCTTATCATACTCAATCTGATGGGAAAACTAATATAGTGAAAAAATGTTTGGAAGTATATATTTGTTGTTTTGTATCTAATAAACAAACAAAAAAGGGTCAAGTGGTTACCTTTGGCTGAATGGTAGCATAACACTTCCTTCCATATTGTAACAAAAATGACCCCATTTGTGGAAATTTATGGATATCATCCACCATCCATCAAATCACACTTAAGGGAAAATTCTAAGGTTCAAGAAGTGGAAGATCACATCGAGCATCAACAATAATTTCTCCAACTCTTAAAGGATAAGCTTACTCTGGTGCAGAATTGAATGAAACAACAGGCTAATAAAAATCGCAGTGAAATAAGCTTGAATTTAAGCGACTAGGTATTTTTATGGCTACAACCATATAAACAAATTTCCCTCAACAATCTAAGAAGGATAATATATTATCACCCAAATAATATAGTCCTTACAAGGTTTTGGTACTATTGCATAAAAATTGGAGTTTCCAACAATTTCCCAAGTACACCTAGTTTTCCATGTTTCATTCTTAAAAAAGGTTATTGGTGACAAGCTCCTATCTCAAAAAATATTTCCAGAACTTGAAGAAGAAGGAAAAATCATTGGATCTTGAAGTGGTGACAGAAACAAGAACCCGTGAGCTATGAAATTGATCAATTTTAGAGTATCTCATTAAGTGAAAGAACTTACCTGTTGGAGGATGAAAATTTTATACATAAGCATCCATAACTACTCAAGCGTTGAGGAAAAAAAAAATTTAAGGAGATGGACATGTTAGGTCCCCATAATACTAGTGTATCCCACTTATTGTTATTGTTAGTGTAACCCCCTAATTTTATTGTTTTTCCCATGTAGCCCCCATATTGTTATTGTTATGCCCCATATAAGCACACTATTGTTATTGTTGTTATGCAGACTCTCATTATATTGTGACCCCTTAGACTCATATATATATAGCAAGGAGTTCTAGTCATTTGTATTATTGAAGAATTATTCATTTATGTGATGTAAAGGTGGTTGTCCCCTCGAAGAGGCTAATTTTGAATTCATTGATCTATCTATTTTGTGATCTAGTTACAAAACATTGAACTATGTAAAAAAGGATTAGGAATCTTAACATTCCTAATATCTCATCCAATGAAATTCAGCCTTTTGTAATTGATTTGGGTGCTACGAAGCAGGATTTCTTATGTAATAATATGCCTATAAATAAATAAAGATGTAAGGATATAAGAAGAGGATTAAGTGATTGATTTAGATCATGATGTAATGAGCTCATTGGTATTAGGTGTCAACCAAGGTTTATGTTCATTGTAATTTGGTTTTTTATTCAGTGAATAATATAAATATTGGTGAAGCTCAAAGGTCGTATAGTTTTCCTAGTTAGGGTTTCTAGGATAATAAATTGTATGTATTGTGCATACCTTTATGTGTTTTCCATTGTTCTCTATTTTATTTCTCACCTACAAAGGTTTAGGTAATTGAGTCATAGATTCTATTGTAAATTATTTAACTCATCAATTTGTATCACATATATGTTTAAAGTCTTAGCTAGTACAATCAGTGGTATCAAAGCTTAAATTTAACCCTACTAGACACAACAGTTTTGAATCAATATGAAGGTTCACTGAGTGAATGTGCATAACAATATTCTAATCATAAAAATGGTTAATTATTTCTATGTTATAATTTTGAGGTCATTTCATGGGTTATTTTGAGTGTTATAGTGAAAGGATTATATGCATGAGTACTCAAATTTGTTTATTTTATTGAAATTTATATTGCAAGAAGAATTTTCTTAGAGATGGGGTTGAGTGTAATTCTATGATAACACTAGATATGACTATATTAGAGGGCCAAACATTATGATAAGGATCTCATAGTTATGAAATCTAGTTTTTGTATAAGATAAATGTTAATACTTTTGTTTATCAAAGAAGGGAATGTCTAAGCCTAGAAATATGAGGGAAATAAGAAAGGGGAAAATTTAATGATACATGATATTTGGGATCAAGAAGACACTATGTGTGTGTGTGTGTGTGTTGATAGATATGTGTGTATTGGGTGTGTCAAAGGAAATAGTAAATTGAATTTTATCCTCGCAACCATGAGGAGTAGATATATATTCATACATGTACGTATTAAACTTATTTACACACTTTATCTTATGTTATATATATATATATATATATATATATATATATATATATATGTATGTATATATATATATATATATATATATATATATATATATATATATATATATATATATATATATATATATATATATATATATATATATATATATATATATATATATATATGTATGTATGCATGTATGAATTTCAAATTTCCATGAATGAAATAATTGCTTCTCAAATCGCTATCACATGCATGTTTTTTTTCGTTGCATTGTTATAGCCATATGTTGAAATTCTAAAGGTATTATAAATGTTCCAAAATAGTGAAAGAAATGATTGAGCATTGTTTCCAAAGATAAACAATAGTGAGGCAAACTGCCAATGAAGAGAATGGCATTGCAAGTAACTAAAAATGAATGGAATATTTTTGAAAATAAGAGAACACCAACGATGTTTTTTTTCAAAGGAGGATGGAAATGTAATATCCCAGTCTCAACCTTTGAACTTGGTCTTGTTTATATTGTAATAACGTCTTTCATCACTATGTTTTCTTCCACGCCATAAGGTAGTTTCCATGGTGATTTTGAAAGGCATATAAACATGATCATTTGGATTTTAATAAAATTATCCAATGCTAACTCGAGAGGAAGACTCATATGGGAATATTAATGTGGCAGATGGGAAAGGTAAAGGGGTCCAAGGAAGGTGTTGACCTATTTTTTATGATGGTTCTATATCCTATCCATAATCCTTTTCCATGTAATTGTCCTAATTCCATTTTATCCTAATGATTGTGATAATTAAAAGATGAGCCTAGAAAAACAAGTTAATTACTCCAAATAATACCTTCCTACATTAAAGCTTACACCCTAATTTTTAGTAACTAAAGAATACCATAAATAAACTCAGGAAATATTGGAGTAAATAATCCTCCCTCCACCTCAGACACTCATTCATTCATGCAAATTCGAATCAGGAGAAGGAATTTCTTGAAGGAAAAGTATAGATGTGAAAAAGAAAACTCATATTTACTTTCATATGATCCATGGAGATATGAAATATGGATTTTTGGGTGATATTAGGTATCAAGGTTGAGTAGAGAGATAATTTACTAAACCTATTTACATTTTTGGCTTCTTGGGCTATTTAATAAATCATAAAATTTTCATCCAAGAATGCACAGAAGTATAGAAATGAAATAGGGAGTAGACAGTGACATAGGCTCACACTATGCATACTAAATATCTTAAAGAAGAAGATCATGCCTAAGGGATATAAGAGAAAATATTTGGTGTCTTCTTTTGTTATCTTTTATAGTAGAGTGAGTTCCAAGATATGTGCTTGTTAAGAGATTGAATAAAGAACTCAATAGTGGCTTTATAGGTTCATTTTGGAGCCCTTGTAAAGAGAATAATGGTTTGGAAGCCTTAATGAATCTTCTTTTCCATAGTGGTCTCATATCCCAACACAATGGTGGCATCCAAAAAGTATTAGCCTATGGTTGGGAGGAAAATGGTTCAGCCATAACAAATTTCCTCAAATCTCTTCTTGTGAAAAGATAAGTGTATATTGTTTCCTACTTTATAATGAATTCAATATTATATGATAAAGAATGTAGAGAGTTATTTTTTAAGTATTTGCTATGAAAAATTTGTAGCTGATGATAAGTAATTGATTGCCTTTTATAATCAATTAGTTTTCCAAATATGTGTATGGATGCATTGGTAAACTTATGTATGACCAATGTATGATAAAAAAACTATTTAGGAGGATAGTTTCCCAATCCATTTATGATGTAAATTTGCAAGTTATGGTTGTCATGGAATTCTATAATGAATTGTTAAGAAGTGTCCTTTTAAAAGAGTTGGAAATCTAGAACTAATTTCAAGTAGGTGTACTTCCTCCTTCTAGTTGTTTATTTTTATTTTTCATAATTTTAATTTGGCATGAAATCCTTTGCAATAGTTAACAATATTCCTAGATAAATAAACACCAACAGTTTAAAGTAGAAGAATTCATGTAGCTTTAAAAGGGAAAAATTGTTCAGTTATGAGAAATTTTATGGCTTGGTTGCTACTTTTATAAGGAATAGTAGTGAACTATTAACTATTTTCCTCAAGAAAACCCATGATAATTCTGTAGGCTAGCTGGTTTCCCTTATAAAAAAGCATGAGCATGCCCTATTTCTTGTTTGGCTCTTCTTTGATGAAATTTGGGGTGAAATGTGGTGAAATGAAATAGGTTTTTAACGGAGAGTAAGGGTGTAAGACACCTAACGAATTATTTTACGATGCCCAATGATGAATTTGAATAACATAAAACTGTGTTTGTTACTTAGTTTAACTTCACCAAAGAAGAGACTACTCTAGTCCATCATACCCTTGCCAAAGCATGTTTTTTATACATAGAGGGATGTGCATCAATGGTTTTTTCAATTATTAGTCTTTCATTAGCCTCCTTGAAAGGAAGAAACTTGCATTATCCCTAGCCTTGAAGATAGATAAATTTAATGCATAGTTTGGTATGAAACTTGTACGAATCACTTTAATCAATTGTTTTTATGTGTATACCTATGACACTAAATAGATTTTACCACATTTTGACCTTAAATACAATGGTAATTATGTCATAAAATTTTGAGGCATTTAGTGTAACCTCACTTGTGTGACTGATAATACAAGAATCCTTTCATATTAAAGAGGCAGAAAATGTCTTCCTCGGTAGGAAGGAAGAAAAGGTTGAAGAAGGAAAGGCACAAGGTCAGATGGAAGGAAGGACTGCCATTGCACAGGTTCTTACTAAAATCTAGGATTTGGGCATTAACTCACAATTAAGGGAATTGAAAGGCCCTAATTCTCGAGTAGGCCCCCCTCGAAATTCGGATATTAAGGAGCAGATCGAGTTGGTTAGTAACCCAACCATCTCAATAAGTCATAAAAAATTCTTCATTTTGCAATTGAAAGTGGAAAAAAAATGAAATAATCTTGGCCAAACCATCCCTCAATGGATTCTTTGAATAGAGGGATATGTTCTATTGAAATATTCATAGAATCCAAAATATTTGAGACCCCCACAAACCATTACCTTACATGACCTGACTAGAATTGTCTGCCTACATTACCTGACCTTGCCTGCCTTATCCAAGAGGCATGATTGTGTTCATTCTTGCATAAACATGGAACCATAATCCTAATTTTCATGTAAGGTGTTTCAAGCATGATCTTAGGGACATTGACCCTAAACCCCAGGATTGGTTTTCTTAGAGAAGAGAACAAATCCTTCATATAACATGTTTTAAAACTTTGATGAGTTCAGGAATTTTATGGAATTTTAACGAAAAGTAACTATCTAAAGAAAATACTTATGATTTTGGTAAATTGATTTTTCCATATATGTTTGCATGTCATTATGTGGAAATTTTGTGAAATTTTTTCATTGTATTTAAATGGAAGGTTTCTTTTTAAATGTTCCTTTGAGTTGTGGAAATTTTACTTATTGATGCACACATCACATTGTTAAATCAAAAATTACTAGATGTATGATGTTGAAATGTAGGTACATTACAATTTATACAAAAATTACTTCATTCTAACAAATAATATAAATGAGTCTCGTGGGTTGGGTTGATTTAAATTTTTCCTGTTTTTTTTTACGACTCATTACATAAAAAATATTTCTAGGAAGAAATTAAATTGCATTAAGGAGTTATTTCGCCTATGTGCTCCACCATTCCAAAAAAATGAGGTAGAATTCCACAAGGGGATTTTTTTAAAATTGGTGCTATGGAATTTTTTATTAAAATATTTTTCAAAATAGCATACATTAGTGTTGTAATTTAATCACAAACACAAGATCTAGTTGTATAAAGAACACTACACTAGCAATTGCCTAACAAGAAATAAGAGAGAACGAAATTGCACTGAAAAATACTAAGTAGCTCAAGAAACTAATTCAAATTACTTCATAACTCTTGTATGTATTATTTAACATGTATACATGTTTAAAACACTCCTTGAGAGGGAATCAATGCACACTAGTTTGTGGTTCCATAATGCATGCACACTAGAAAATAGAAAAACGTTTTCCCTAATTAGCTAATATCCTAAAATTGGAGTAGGAGACCCTAAAATAGAGTGAGTCTAAAGTATGGTTTACAAAGATAAGTGGAGTCGAAAATAATTTATAATTTAACTAATAACTATCTAATGCAATTCCTAACTTATAAATACAAATAAATCTCCAAAAAATAGGACTGAAAGTCAAAGGAAAAGTTGATTAGGTGAGTGGATGAGGAAATCTTCCAAAATAAAAGAGGAAATTTCCATTATTAAATATGGATCCTATGGATAAGTTAATGGACACCTATCAGATAGAAAATACCCATGTCATCACCCAATAATTTCCACATGTCATCCTAAGTGTCAAGCCCTACTAAAAATAGCCTTACTAAGAATAGAAAATGTTAAACATAGAAATTGATCCCAAATGGCACAGAATAACTAGTAGATGAAGAAAATTAGTCTTCTGTGGACCTAATTATTTATGGAAGAGGTCATAAGTGTGCATTTACCCCAACAACATCCCCTCGCCCTTGGTGCTCCCTAAAGCACAATTGGGGAGTGTGCATAATGAATGAGTCCCAACATTTTTCAGCCATGTTAGGTACTCATGTACTAAAAAAAATTATGCAAAACAACCCCCCACCCCATAAAGAAAAACAAGGGAGTGTACAGAATAAATGAGTCCCAAAAATTTGAAACAATGTTAGGTACTTGTACAAACAAATATGAAAAACAAATAATAAATGATTCCCCATAAGTTGTATCCATGTTAGGTACTCATGTACAAAAAAATTATGTGTAAACATAATATTGCAAAGTTGAAGTTAGGGTGAAAACCCACTAGGAAGAAAACCACCCCTCAAAATGCCTGTTATGTGTACTATGCAAATTTTTATGAAGAAGGATGGTGTTTCTAATAAAAAACCCCCACTATGGATTTGTCCTTGGATGTTTCCTATCTCATCATGTGAGAAGCCTTTATTTATTGGTTGAGCATTGTACTTTATTACAATAACTATGAATGCTTATGCAATACCAAAAAAATTAAACTCTAGGTCCCTGTGTCTTGGAAATTCCACCCCTTAGCTATTATGTGGCCCTCGTGGGTCATAATATAGAGCTGAAATATGATGTTGATGGTATTATAAATTAGAATATGAAATCCAATTGAAGGAGTTTTTAAAATCATCTTTAACATTTTCCTTATAAAGTGGCGAAAATGGTGCAACTAGTTCCTCCCGTAGTGCATGCAAGAGACATTTCTCATACTTTCCATCTGATATTTCTCTAATTTCTTCATATGCATGGGTTAAAAGAGAAAAATAATATAATTTAGGCATTAAATGAGAGAACTTATACAACCTATAATGATAATTCACTTCCCCAACTACAAGTCTAGAACCATCTTCCATCTCTAATATTATCAAAAAAATTGGAGTGAACTGAACTCTTTTACATGATATACTTGAGTGTGTAATCTAGTGGATAGAGAGGAGATTAATAAAGAAATTTGAAACATGTAACACATTTTGAAAGCTTCCATAATCAAGGTCCACTCTCCCTTATTCACACACTCTCATAGGTGTGTTGTCTCTCATGAACATAGGAGGTCTAGTGCAAGGTATGAAAGAAGAAATAAATGTTTTGAGGCATTCATATGATAGAGTAAATTGAGTCTAATATCCCTATCTGATGACGAAGTAATAGTATTCAAAACATCACCCATTCCTTGATATGTCGGTGTCTTGTCTTTAGTATTCTTCTTAATACTATTAAATATGAAATTTTCCAGGTTGTTTTGTTGAAGTACTATTTCCATTAAATCAATTTTCGTCACTATACAAGAACTCTCTGGATGATATCCTTTGGTAAAATAGTTTTGATTTGTTCTCTCCTTCTTTCCTTCATAAAGGTTCAAAGTCTCTTTATTCGAATCAATTCTTTCTTCATCTATGCGATCAAGATCATTTGTTTTCTACTTGTTATCATTCTTCACTACTAAGTCCATGGGCATTGGGATACTTTAGAGCTTGCATATGAATTAGTTACTTTTAAAATAAAATAAATTATTCCATAAATCTATTCAAAGAAGGAATCTTCTAATATTTACCCAAGGAGAGTTTAGCAGCGTAGAAAGAAGAAACAAATATTGAATACTCAGGTCCTAACTTTGAAAGAACTAAAATAATAAGCTACTCTTATTTTTTATCACTTCCACAAGATTTTACTTGTTGAAGAAAAGTATTGAAAATTGAAAATAAGTCATGTAGGGCCTTGAAGTACTTAGGTTTAAAGTTATAAGCTCATTCTCCAGCTAATTCCCTCTTAACTCATCCATATTTCCAAATAAAGCCTCTAACTTGGTCCATACTTCATGGGAAGTGTTCCAAGCATTAATGTGAAATTGTAGGTCTAGGGAAATCAATAAGCACAAGATAAAATAGGCTTTATCTGTAACAAACATAAATTTATAATATAAATAATAATTAGTAAGTATAAACTAATAAGTTATGAAAGGACATGCTTGTTGGTTGAGACATGACTATTCGTGAAGGGGCACCTTGCCTAGTATATAAGCAAGACCCTTACTTGTAATAATATCATATCTTCTATACATTAAAACATTCATATATATAAATATTACTTGTCCTATAATGGATATTTACATATTCCATATATTCTAAATTTTTCGCCGACTACAAACTATGTTTGTTACATTGGTATCAGAGTCTCGTTATATGCTCCTGGTCGTTAGCCATCAACCCTTGGTCAAAATTCCATTATCATAAGCCAAAGATTTTTAGATTTTCTCCACCTTGTAGGTCTTTGTTGACGCTAAATTCATTGGCCATCAAAGATAAACACACAGATATGTATATATTTAAAAAAAAAAAAAAAATTTATATCATTTTAAAAAGATTTGAAAATATATATATATATATATATATATATAATTTAAAAATTAAAAATTAAAAAATTCAAATCAAAATTAAAATGGATGGCATATGTAGTTTTGGTCAACTAGCCTCCCCGACAGGAACCCATTGTCGCTAACAAGTTGCCCCAACAGGAATCCATTGTTGCTAACAAGTCACCCTGAGAGTAACCAAACGTTTTCAACTAGCTTGGAAATCAAAATGAATAGATCAACGATAAATCTTATCAATTGGTCACTCTTAAATAAATCCATCTGTCAGAGATAGATAACCTCAACAACGAAAAACAGACGGCGCTCAATAGTCCACCACAACTGCCTCATCGTTCTACAACCTTATATGATATCCACCTTAGCCCATGGTACTAATAGAATTGTTAGCACACACTTATATAATTGGAAACATGCATCAATTTGGAAGGGAATCATTGTTATTAAAATTAGTAGTGGGAAAACAATTATTCAGAACCCTCCCATGTCGATACAATGTGACTCTCCATATTGTTTTACTTTCGATAATTTAGCTCTTATTATTATTATTATATTCTATATCGAATTTAAAACAATTAATTGTTTTAAATTTGATATCACATATTACAATAATAATACCTAAATTATAAAAGTTAAAAAAATTAAGAAAATATTACAAATTTTTACTAATGCAAAATGGAGTCAATCATTGAAGAGAAAGAATGGAGTCTATAACGGAAGAGAAAGGAATATTTTCAGAAGTTTCATATAACTATACTTTAGTTCTATTTATAATTAAAGGGACTTTTGTATGGAAAGATATTTCTATTTCTATCCCTCCCACCGAAAACAAAATTATGCAAGCCCTAAACTCGCAAACCAATTGGTGATTCCTAAGTCAAATATAATTTAAAAATTAGACCACTAGAACATAAAATAGTACGACATAACCAATTTTCAATTAAACATTGGGGATTATGCATTTATATCATAAAAAAAATTTCTATCCCTACAGTGCGATGAAGGTGACATTATTCTAGGTTTTCCCTAGATGGAAACACTAGGGTCCTTCATCTTAACTACGAAGAAAAAGTTTTTAACAGTTTCCTACATAAAGAAAAATAAAACTCCAAGAGTTTACATCGAAGTCAGATTCAGTAACGCAGAATACATACAAGATATCTCAAAGTTAATTCTTCATGAAAGTCAAAATTCGATGCAAAATATGAAAAAGGAAGTTGACAAAATTATTGTTGAAAAAAAGGAAGAAATTTCTTAGCTTAAGCAACACAATGAAAAATTACTTACATAGATTTAGAAGCTTTAGAAGAATAAGAATTCATTAAAAACCAGAGTAAAAAAACATATTGAAAGGGAAACATCGAAATTTGTATATGTAAATGTTGCAATTGTAGTGTTTGCATTGATTTCAACAAGCTCTTGGTGTTGTTGGTCATATGCATGAGTGATGAGTGTTGGTGATGATTGGTTGATGGTCTTGTTAGTTTGCATTGATGTCAATATCCTATGACTAGATCTAGTGGCTATTGAGGAGATGGATTCCAAACATGATATGTTGGTTGGAGATGTTGTTGCTACAAAATATTAGAGATCTCCTCATGGTGTGTTTATTGGATATGATGTTGTTGCAGGATGTTAGAGAGTTTCTCTTGGTCCTGCATATGTCTCTACATGTCTTGGAGACATTGGACTGATGCTTCATGTGTTCAGTTGTATGTTGCTTATGTTGGAGGTGTTTCCTCCAGTGTTGGAGGAAATTAGTTGACATGATGTTGATGATATAAGAGATGGATATGCTACTACAAGGGTCAAAGATGTTTCTATAAGTCCTGGAGTTGTTTGCACGGACTATGGTTTTTTATTGAGGAGTTGGAGGTGTTGGTATTGGTATTAAGGTTGGAATAATAGGCCTTGCATGTCATAGAATTTTTCCTTTCCTATTCATCAGTTTCAGACTTATCTCAGTGGCTTGGAGGAGTTTTCAAACACTAAAGATGATGTTCCAACAAGTGGAAGAGGTTATGGACTGAAGAACTGATGCTTTCACTGAGTTTTAGCCCTTTTTGCATGCATGTTGATTCAAAGGACTGGATGGAAAGAAATAGTTGTTAGAAGAGTAGGATTAAGCAAGTGGTTATTGCTCCAAGAGGCTAAATTCTCATGCAGGATGGTGTTAAGGGAGCGACTATAGGTTTTGAAAAGATTTTCTCCACACTCCTCATGTTGTTGAGATATCTTTTATGTTGTGGAAATGTTATTGATCAGAACTTTTCAATTTATGATTAGAAAAGTTCGTGGACCTCCAGAAGCTGATTAAAGTTGATTATGTTAAGAAGGCTAATGGAGTTAGTGGTTTATTGAGTCAATGAGTTGAATCTGAATCTAATCTAGCATATGAACGGGATTGTTGAGATCAGTAGTTATGTGTAATTACTAAGTTGAGAACCCGAGTTCATATTTATATTGGATATAGCTCATTGTTAGTATGGTTGATCACACTAGTGTGTGAAGTGAGTGAGATATTTGAGAAGACCCTGCAAACTGTGTGAGTTTTATTATGCATAATTTTTGAATCAGTTTGCAGGAGTAGTAGATGAGTGAGCGAGTGGAGTGTTGAAGTGTGGATTGGTGTAGTATTTTGAGGAGATTGTTTTCCATCTGGAGTGAAGATTTTGTGTGGAGTTTTAATGGTAGATAATGCTACAAATTTGATTGAGATTTGATTCTATGTTGTTGTCGTGCTCATGTTGAGAAATTTTTCAGAGTCTCGTCTGAAATATATAAAACGAGCCTCACATGGAGGAAGTGAAGGCATGGAGGCTTTGATTATTCATTGATTCAGTGGATTCAATAGAAGGAATATTTGTATTCATCCAATGGTGGTTGGATAGTTCGGTAGAAACTAGGCGAGGCTCATATGTCATGATAGTACCAGCACATCGGAGTTTGTAGAGTCGTTTGTTTAGTTCGGGAGTAAATGGGTGATGATCATTGATCGTGGTGATGTTCAGCGGATGGTAGTCCATAGATCTGAGAGAGAAATAGTTTCTTGTCTAATAGGTGCCAACATATTGTTGAAAGAATTCGAGTCTTCAAGCTTATGGGAGTGAGTTGATCCATGTATAATTTTTTCATCATATAATAAAATAATTGAGCAGCGCAGCAACAATAGGGTGGTTTTTTGCCCGAGATGGGTTTTCCACTAGAGACACTTGTGTCATGTGTTGATTTATTTTTTGATTTCATGTTTATGATTGATGCTCTGATCTCTTTTTATGTATTTCATTTCATGCATGGTTTGAAATATTAATAATTGGTGAAAAATATAAGTGCCTCACACTACTGATTAACCCCCCTCCCAACACCCCCCCCCCCCAGTAGTGATCTAGTTTCCAACAATTGGTATCGGAGTGGGGATCTTGGGTGCATCTTGATCACTAGAAAGAGTGAATCTTGGAGATTTTGGAAAAAAAATTGCAAATTTTCCAAAATGGATTAGAAAGGTACTCCAATACTTCATAAAGGTAAATTTTCAATTTGGAGAGCGAATTTGGAATCATATTTTTTTCTGTTGATGTAGATATTTTGTTATCATTTGAATATGGAGTTAAAGATAAATATAATGATTTAGCTATAAGGATTATTTTGAATATCATTTAAAAATATGATAGCATGCATGTGAAGAATTTTTATACTTCCAAATAAATGTTGGATAGGTTGGAGGATTTTTATCTTGGAGGAAAATTGCATTAATTCCATAAATAGAAAAAAATGCAAAGGATTGTACTTTTATTGCAGTAACCAATCAATCCTACTCACAAGAAGATGAAGTCACTAGTGACTGTAGTGATAGATAAATAATCAGTTGCAAAAATGATGAGAAATCCAAGGTGAAGGCACTAGAAGCATATAGTCAAAGGCTCATCGCCGAAAACAAAGAATTGGAGGATAAATGTAAGAAATTGAAAGGAGAAGCAATTTCTGCAAAAGAAGAATTGGAGAGGCTCAAAACTAGTGCTCAAGCATCAAAAAGAAAACTTGAAATTGTTGGAGAACCTAGTTGTAGCAAAAGTAATGAGATCCATGGTCCATGCAAGAAGCAACGAAAGAAGAGAAGGAGGCCAAAGAAAAAAATAGAATTGGCAAGTGTTATAATTGTGGAGTTCATGGAGACATAGCAACAAGTTGGAGAAATGGAGATATCAAACTCTATCATCAAAAGGAGAAGCCAAAAGAGAAGTCACATGAAGCATGCATGCAAAGGAAATCTCCATATTCCAGGTATAATAGTCCATTCTATGACTATTGTTTCTAATTCAATGATTTTGGCCATAGGGATATTGATTGTATGGCACATGCAATGAATGGAAAATATATTAATAGAAGACATCAAATTATTCCTCTATTCCTTGGTCACAATAGATGTTTTATGTGTGACAATATTAGCCACAAGGACAAGGATTGAAATTTTCCCATTTATTTCAAGAGATCCAATCAGAGAGAGGAGAATATGTAAGGCCAACCACATAAGAAGAAGAAGGATCAGAAGATGAAAGTTTGGAGGAGAAAGAGTATCAAGGATCTTCCACTAAAAACTTAGGCCTCCTTGGTCTAAGGGGGAGCATATGGTTTCATTGTGAGTTGCATGCAAATCTTTAATTATGCAACCATATCGGATGGTATTCAGGGGGATTTTTTGAGGTTTGAAGTATTATTTCCAATTTTTTCTATGTTTCTATTCTAGTTTGTTTTAGTTGGAGTAGCCATGTACATTTTTTGATAGTTTTGGAGCAGATATATTTTTTGGTTATTTTTTATGATAATATTGATATGGAATCCATATAGTTATTGGTCATGGTGTGATGAGGGATCACACATTCAGGGGGATCATTTGTGCTTCCAAATGGACTTGGAATGTGCTGGAATTGTGTGCAGGGGATAATTTTGGTGTTGTTTTCATATAGTAGTGAAGGTCATATGTTTGGTATGATATATTTGATTTTTATGTCATATGTTGTCATGCATATGTAACTACTATGGAGATCTGATCATGTGTTAGAGTTGGTTCATCTATATGTGCACTTTATGGATCATGTTTTTATTCTAGATGCATTATGTTGCTAATGATATGTATTTGGATGGATGAGAGATGATGATATATACTTTTTCTCATTTATCTATTGCATATGCCTCATTGATGATCTTTTCTCTCTTATGATGAGGATAAGTATTTTTTGCTACTCATGATAGTTTGGTATGATGGATGTTGTTGCTCGATATTTGCACTCATGGATAGATTGCACATGATATCTTGTTGTTGCTATGTATTGATGTGTTTCCCATGTTTTTATTTGATGATGCATTATGATTGATGGGCTTAATGTCGATGTGGATATGTTTTTTGTTGCCTATGACATATTCTTATGTTGTTCCTATAGGTTGACTTTATTTTTTATGCACGTGTGGAGTATGATGGTGATGGAAAAGGAGTTGTGTCTCCATGCTCTAGCATATGGTTTGGATAGTGCTTCTATGTTGTTGCTACACATTGAGAGATTATGTTATTTCTCATGGAGGCCTTATGTTTTGATGCACATGCCATGTATTATATTTCATTGTTGTTTCCATATGGAGCATATGTCGATGCTCATTATTGCTATATACTCATGATATTTTATTGTTTTGGGAATGTTTTGATAAGACCACATTTGTGTGTAATTGTAAAAGCCAGGTACTATCATTGTTTCATCTTTTGGGCACATTTCTCATGGATTGACCCATGGTGTCTAGCATATATTGTCATTGTCTAAGTATGGGTCAATGGATGTCCAATTCATGTATTATGATGTCTATATTTGTTGTAGCCCCACTTCATTGGGTGCATGATGTAAACTTGGGTCCATAGAGTCATGGTTGGTGATAGGTGTAGAGGAGTTATATGTCGATCCTATGTACTTGTCACAATTATGTACTTTCTCCATGAATAATTTTGATTTATAGTACTTCATTGTATTTATTTTCCAAAATCAATTAGATTCATGGTCATGAGGTGTAGTCTCTTGCACTTAGCAAGGAGGCTCATTGTAGCAGGAAGATGTGTTGCTTCAATAGGCAGAGATTATGTATTTCCATCTCCATTACATGCTTAGGGGCAGCATGTTCAATTTTCAGAATTGGCATGGAAATGGTTAGTAGTGTTAGTAGTTGGTTTCTTTGTTCTACATGCTTATCTTGCAGGAGGAATTTCTATGGGTTGCATCAGTTGTGTGTTGAGTATGATGGGGGGATAACTTCTCTCTTCCAACACATGATTGGCATTGTTCTTTAGTGTTTGATAGCCCTTTTCAATTTATGTCAAAGGGGGAGACATTTTGGATTGATGAGTTAGCCTCACATGTTGTATTGAGGTTGACATCAATGCCAAATGGGGGGTTTTTTGGCATTGTAGTGTTTGCATTGATTTAAACAAGATCTTGGTGTTGGTGTTCATATGCATGAGTGATGAGTGTCGGTGATTATTGGTTGAGGGTATTGTTAGTTGGCATTGATGTCAAAATCCTATGAATATACCTAGTGGTTATTGAGGAGATGGATTCTAGACAAGATGTGCTGGTTAGAGATGTTGTTGTTGTAGGAGGTTGGAGAGCTTCTCATGGTGTGTTGATTGGAGATGTTGTTGTCGTAGGAGGTTGGAGAGTTTCTCTTAGTGTTTCATATGTCTCTACATGTCTTGGACACATTAGACTATTGCTTCATGTGTTCAGTTGTATGTTGCTTGTGTTGGAGGTTCTTCCACCAGTGGTTGAGGAAGCTAGTTGACATGATGTTTATTATATAGGAGATGAATATGTTTCTACAGGGGTCATATATGTTTCTATAGGTCCTCGAGGTGTTTTCACAAAGTATGGATGTTGCTTGAGGAGCTAGAGGTGTTGGTCTTGGTTTAAGGTTTGAAAAATAGGTCATGCATGTCATATAATTCTCCCTTTCCTATTAATTATTTGAAGACTTATCTCAGTGGCTTGGAGGAGTATTCAGACACTAAATATGATATTCCAATAGGTTCCAGAGGTTCTAAACTGAAGAATTGATGCTTTCACTGTGTTTTATCCCTATTTGCATGCATGTTGAGTTAAGGAAGCGGCTGGCAGAGCAAGTTTAAGGGAGTGTTTATAGCTACAAGAGGCTAAATTCACATGCATGATAGTGCTAAGGGAGTGACTATGGGTTTTGATGATATTTTCTCCGCATACCTCGCATTTTTGAACTCATTTTCATGTTGTGGCGATGTTATTGATCGGAACGTTTTGGTTTATGGTCGGAAACGTTTTTGGGACCTACAGAAGCTGATTCAAATTGAAAATATCAAGAACATTAATGGAGCTAGTGATTGATTGAGTCAATGAGATGAATCCGAATCTAATCCAGCATATGAACACGATTTTTGAGCTCAATAGTTCTGTGTAATTATTGATTTGAGCACTTGAGTTCATCTTTATATTAGAGATAGCTCATTATTATTATGGTTGATCATATTAGTGTGTGAAGTGAGTGAGAGCTTGGAGAAGACCCTTCAAACTATGTGAGCTTTATTATACATAATTTTTGAATCAGTTTGCAGTTCTAATAGTAGATATTTGAAGCATATTTCAGCCATTATTTTTATGCAGTGAGTGGAGTGTTGAAGTGTGGATTGGTGTAGTATTTTGAGGAAATTTTTTTCTAGCTCAAGTGAAGATTTTGTGTGGAATTTTGATGGTATATAATGTTTCAAATTTGACTGAGCTTTGAAGTTATGTTGCTGTAGTGCTCATGTTGAAAAAAATTTCAAAATCCAGTTTTAAAATATATGAAATGAGGCTCGCATGGAGGAAGTGAAGGCATGGAGGCTTTAAGTATTCAGTGATTTGACAGATTCAGTAGAAGGAGAATTTTCTATGTCCAATGGTGGTTGTATAGTTAGGTCTAAATTAGGAAAGGGTAATTGGTCATGATAGTACCATCATATTGGATTATGTAGAGTCATTTTTTTATTTCAGGAGTAACCGAGTGAGGATCGTTGATCGTGGTGGTCTTTAGCGGATGGTAGTTTGTAGATCTAAGAGAGAAATAGTTTCATGTCTGATAGGTGCCAGCATAGTTTTGAAAGAATTTGAGTCTTTAGGCTTATGGGAGTGAGCTAATCCACATATAATTTGTTCATCAAATAATAAAATAATTGAGAATTGCAGTAGAAGCAAGGTGGTTTTTTTCCCGGGATGGGTTTTCCACCATAAACACTTATGTCCATGTGTTGATTGATTTTTTTGTTTCATGTTTATTATTGATGATATGATCTATGTTTATATGTTTTAGTTCATGCATGGTTTGAAATATTAATAATTGGTGAAAAAATTTATAAGTGCCTCACACTATTGATTCACCTCTCCCCCCCTCCCTCTCAGTAGTGATCTAGTTTTAAAAAGTAAAAATGCAAGTTGAGGAAAAAGGAACGAATATCGATCCAGTCAATATCATAACTAAATAGGATGACAAACTAGTGAAGTAAAAACATATTCAAATGTTGCAGTTCAAATGAAGAAAATTTGAAGTGAAGATCCAATAATTAACCAAGTGACTTCCATATGTGAAGGAAATCAGATACCTCAAGTAAATCGATAAATTGCCACAAACAAGATAAGGGGAAATCATATCACAATAAATCCTTGTCAACACCCAAATCATAAAAGAAGGCATGTCAACCAGTCTACAAATTGATATCTCTAGACCATAAACAAGTGACTTATGTTCCCAAGAATATCAATGTCACCATAATCCATTCTTATGATGACAATTCATCCAAATTTTATAATAATTGCAAGATTCCAAAAAAGATTAATCTAGGATGGTTAGATCATTTCACAATATAACAATTATGTACCACACTTAGAAGCTCATATTGTCTTGTATCATCAAAGATGACAACTCTACGATGAGGATACATTCGAGACAGAAAATTAAAAAAAAAATTAAATAAATAAATATAAATATAAATAAATAATAATAATAATAATAAATAAATATAAATATATAATATAATTAATAAATAATAAGTATAAACTAATAAGTTATGAAAGGACATGTTTGGAGACATGAATATTCATAAACAGGAATCTTTGCTAGTATATAAGAAGGGCCCTCATTTGTAATCATATAATATCTTTTGTACATTCAAACATTCATGTATATAAATATTACTTTTCATGTAACGGATATTTACATATTCCAGTTATTCTGAATATTCCACTAATCACTAACGTTGTATATTACATTATCAATATTATTGAATTAATTTTACTTATCTACAGCTAAATTGGGCTCTAATTAAATCCCAATAGTGGTCCTATAAAGCCCCTCACTTCATACTTGTGCTTACACTGAAAGTACATGAATGGAGTAAGAATCACACTCATAACAAGTTGATCCATCCCCTTTGGGTTGTTAAATCTTGTATGGCCAAAAATAAATGTTACATATTCCTCAAAAACACTCTAATTGATCCGAAATGGATCATTATATTATTTTTCATCCATCTCGATGCATTTAGAGTGGAAAAAGTGGAGGAATCAGCTCATGGGACCGTTTTTACCAATGAGACCCATTGTGGTGAAACAGGATCTGAAACCTTCTGGGAGCGTTTTGAGGCATCAAATGACGCTTTTGGGGGTAAAAAATTGTCACTTTAGAGCCACACATTTTAATTTTATTCTACACACATATTTATTTCCAATGACACAAGAAGCGTGTCAGTCGGAGTCTGTATGCAAAATTTATATCACTCATAAGTTGACCTTCTTGTTTTCACACCTATAAATCGGGAGGATGTCACGTCATCTCCCATTATTCATTGAAAATGGGATAGCCACGTATTTTTGATGTAAAATAATCTAGAAGATTATATATTGTTGACTCTAGTTAAGAGTTGATGTATTCAAACTTAACCACTATTAGGCTATCAGGTTGTGTTATAACTGGGCCACTAGGAGGAAGAGGCATTCCATTCTTCAAGAGAATTTTATTCCATAGTTGAGAAAGGATAGCTAAGAGGGATAGGAGATATAGCACACAGGGAGGATTTGTACACTATAGCATCCCACAGGCCACAAGCCTTACTTCTTTGTACCTGCAACCATATTTACAAACATAGAAAGAGATCGAAGTGGCCTCACCTTCCAACTAGGTTTTCTCCCGTAAGGGTTTCCTAGAGCATCTTTTATGTATTATGTGTGTGTGTGAGCTTATTTTTTCATTCACTATTTTTCTGCATAATTTCCTTTCGCATGCACGAACTATTTACAGTTAAATCTAGAATATTATATTTTAATATAATATTATCAAATCTATTGTGACAAACTGTCCAATGAGATATCTGTGTAAATTTACGGATCACATTGGTATCAAATCTAGGTTTATTTTGTGGAGTTGCAGTGGATCTAGGTCGATGGGGTCAAAAATCGGAAAACCCTAATCATGGTTGATGAATATGTAAATGACCCTCGTGATCCTGTGGAGGACAGGTTTTCGCGGTTAGAAAAAAAATTCGGGGATATAAATCACAACGTAAACCTCATCATGGAGGTGCTAAGAAATAATTTGGGGATAATTGGAGAATATGGAGGTTTGAATGTGAAGGAAAAATCAGAAGGGGGGTCGGGATATTAGGAAGACATAGAGAACCAGCCAAAGAAAGAACCCGGAAAATATCAACCTAGTTCGAGTTTCATGAATCAATACCTGTTTAAAATGGAAGAAAATATCGATATCAAGTCATACCATGGTGAGATCAAAGCTCTGAATTTTTAGTGGTTGCAGAAAATGGAATTATATGCCAGTGTTCATCAGATTGAGGAAGGGAAGAATATTTCATTCACGCGGATGAAATTAGAGGGCCATGCACTGACTTGGTGGGAGAGCCACATAGAAAACCTAAGGTTGGATGGAGAACCTCTAGTGACTAAGTGGGAGGATTTCAAAACCCTCATTAAGTCACAGTTTTATCCCATTGACTATGTGGAGGACCAGTGGATCCAGTGGAATTACTTCAGGAAAAACTCAGGCCAAATCGTGTTGGAGTACACCAAGGAATGCAGAAAGATGTTTATATTGTTGGGTATCTCTCCAAATGACCCAGATGTACTCATCAACTATATAGGGGGTATGCACCACCATATGTGTGAGCAAGCGATGATATTCAATCCCAAATCAATGGACGAGGCTTGTGTACAGGCACAATACCTGGAGAACATGGACCTGAAGAGAGCGTAATCAAGTGGATTGACATAGAAGAAGCAACAAGATGCTTCTAACGATGGAAATAGGAAGAAAAAAGGGGGAAAATATAAAAATATGGAAGCCACAGATCATTAGTGCAAAGATCTTTAGAAATCACTGCAACATTGATGGCCAGAAAGAGGAGAAGCGTTAGAAGTTGCATCTAGAGCTAAACCTGAAGAACAAGAAGAAATATAATAAGAAGAAGAATCTCATGGCCACTTATTTGAGAAACCAAATTGAAAGCATCTCGAATGTGGATGAGAAGATCGTTTATACATCAATTCAGAAGCATGTACAGGCATACATGGATGCATTCTGAGATCCTGACGGGTTACCACCTAAGAGAGAAGTGGAGCACGAGATCCAACTATTGTCGGTCTCCCCATTACCAAATATTGGGTTATACAGGAAGTTTGTTATAGAAGCAAACGATGTGAAGAAACAGTTGCAGTAGTTGCTATAACAAGTTTACATTTGACTAAGTACATGACCATGTGGGTCACCCATCATCATTATGCCGAAGAAGGATGGGCCTTGGATGATGTGTATAGATTACATGCCATTGAACAAAATCACGCTCAAGAAAAAATAGGCCCTTCCCAATATAGTTTTGGATCAGTTGCAGCAAGAAAATACTTCACCAAGATGGACTTGAAGTTTGGATATCACCAAGTTTGAGTCAAAGAATAAGATACATGGAAGACCACCTTCAAAACCAAGCAAAGTTTGTATGAGTGGTTAGTTATTCCATTTGGCCTATGTAATGCACCAATAAGGTTTATAAAATTCATGTATGATATACTGTGCCCTTTTATATATTCATATTTTATTGTTTATTTGTATGATATACTAGTATATAGTGCTACGTCGAAGGAGCATTTTTCACATTTGAAGTAGGTGCTGAAAACATTGAAGAAGCACGAGCTGCTAGAAAATCTCAAGAAGTGTGAGTTTGTGAAGCAACCCTTGGTGTATCTAGGGTATGTAATTATTGGAAGAGAGCTAAATATATATCCTTCCAAGATGGAGGCCATCATTAAATGGTTAGGGCCTACTAATTTTTATGTGGTTAGGAGTTTCATTTGGGTAACATAGTACCTAAGGAAATTCATAGCATCATTTTCAGCAGTAGCAGCACCACTCTACACCATAGCAGCAAGTAGTAAGAGTTTCGAGTGGGGAAAAGGTCAAGAGAGGGATTTCTAGGATTTAAAGAAAAAAATTAGTCAAGCACCAATTCTGGAATTACCAAACTTGCAACGACCCTTTGAAGTGGAGACAGATGTGATTGGGTATGTTATGGGAATTTTGTTGATACAAGGAGGAAGGCTTGTATGCTACCATTTTGAAGTATTTCATGGGGAAGTTATTAACTACCCTTCTTATGATAATTATCTCCATGCCATGGTGCAAGTTGCGAATAATTGGAAGCATTCTTTGATGGAAACGAGACATTAATCCACATAGAACACCAGTCGTTATAGTACGTGCATGCCCAGAGTAAGCTACAACAGACCATTCATTACAAGTGGATGGGGTTTTTACATCAGTTTCATTTGGTGATCAAGTATAAGAATGGAATCACAATCAAGTTGGTTGACATGCTTTCAAGGCTACTCACATCAAATATTACTGCTTTTGCAACACTTCTGCACATGGAGCCATTCACCCATGATGCGTACAAAGAGGAATATTTAGAGGATGAATACTTCAAGGAGGTGCATCAATAGTTGCAGAGTGAGAGTCATTTGCATGATGGTGATAGAACCATTGACTACCATCTCCAGGATGGGTTACTCTATAGGCTAGATAAAATATGTGTTCCTAAAGCTGATAAAGTGTAGTTGATTAGACAAGCTCACGCCTCCAAGTTTGCAGGTAACTTTGGTGTAGGGAATACCATACCTAACTTGAAGAGGTGTGTGTATTGGCCCAATATGCAAGAGCAGGTAGCTAGGTTCATAAGAGGATGTATGTTTTTTTGTACCAACAAGCCTAACAATAGGAAACAAGGACCATACCATCCCTTACCTGTACCTACTCGTCCTTGGGAAAGAATTTCCATGGAATTTGTGGGAGGTTTACCAACAACCAGGAAGGTACATGACTACCTATTCATGGTAGTTGACAGGTTCAGCAAGATGTTTGTTCTGATTCCCTGTAAAAATACCATCAACGGGAAAGAAGAAACAAACTTGTTCTTTGGACAGGTATGGGTGAACTTTGGGATACCAAGGAACATCATTTTAGACAGGGATACAAGATTTCTTAGTGCATTATGGAGTACATTGTGGGATAATATGGACACGAAGTTGAATAAATGTAAAACATTCCATCCACAGACATATGGGAAGAAAGAAATAGTCAACGGGACTTTGGTGCATCTTCTAAGGGGATACAACCAGAAGCATCTGAAGACCTAGGATGAAAATATGGTTTATATACAAAATTCTTACAAAAAAATTGTCCACATTTCTACAAGAAATTCCCCATTTGAAACTTGATTTGAATATTTTTCGCCTTCACCATTGTACATTGAATATGGGAAGAAAGGAGGAGTGATGGAATATCTTACAAAAGATTCTTCTAGGGCTGCAAATTTTATAAAGAATATCATGAATATCCATCTACGGGTACAAGAAACATTGCAGAAGTTGCAGGAGAAGTATAAGGCCATTCATGATTAGCACATGATAGACAAATCATTCAAGGTGGGAGACAGAGTATGGTTACAGTTGAACAAGGAGAGGCTGCAATGGCCTGGTAAGAAAATCAAGGCTTTGAGGTATGGCCTTTTTGAGAAACTGGAAAATTTGGGTGATAATGCCTATCGACTCAGTTTAACACCATATATGTGCATTTACTCAGTTATGAATGTGGATAATTTGAAACTTTATGAGCCTTCCATGCTAGATCAGGAAGAGGAAAAGGTCCTACCTCATGTGGATATTTGGCACCAGATGCTTAGGCATAGTTGACAAAAGATACAGTTTTACAGAAGAGGTCTAGAACTACAAGACAAGGGCAATATGACCTTTGGCATATTGGCTTGAAGGAACAACTTCCAAGCAAAGCAAAATAGTACACCAGAGAGAAGGTAGAGGAAAATTTTCCTCACCTCATTTAGTAGAAGCTTTTGGGGACAAAATCCTCCCAAAATGGGGAGGTGTGATTCCAATTGGATCATTATATTATTTTTCATCCATCTCGATGCATTTAGAGTGGAAAAGTGGAGGAATCAACTCACGGGACTGTTTTTACGGGCAGGACCCAGTTTGGAAAAATGGGATCTGAAACCTTCCAGGAGCATTTTGGGGCATCAAACAACATTTTTTTGGGTCCAAACCTTGTCACTTTAGTGCCGCACATTTCCATTCTATTCTACACACATATATACTTCCAATGGTGCAAGAAGTGTGTCAATCGAATTTTGTATGCAAAATTTATGCCTCTCATAAGATGACCTTCTTTTTTTCACATCTATACATCAGGACGATGCTGAGTCAGCCCCCATTATTCATGGAAAATGGGCTAGCCACGTGTCTTTGATGTAAAATACTCCAAAAGAGTCTATATTGTTTACTCTAGTTAAGAGTTGATGTAGTCAAACTTAACCACTAATAAGATATCGAGTTGTGTTATAACCAGGCCACTAGAAGGAATAGGCATTCCATTCTTTCGAGAGAATTTTGTTCCATAGTTGAGTAAAAACAGACAAGAAGGATAGGAGGTAGAGTACACAAGGATTATTTGTTCACTGTAGAAGCCCATGGGCCACGGGACTTACTTTTTTGTACGTGCAGTCATATTTCTAAACGGAGAAAGAGAGTGAAGCAGCCTTACCTTCTAGCTAGGTTTTCTCTCGAAAATGTTTCCCAGAGCATATTTTGTCTCTTATGTGTGTGTGTGAGCTTATTTTTTCTCTCTCTATTTTCCTGCATAATTTCTATTCGCATGCTTGCACTAATTACAGTTAAATATACATAACATAAAGTTTAATAAAATTGTAATAGTGTATAATATCAAATTTTTAATATAATATTATCATATATTTTGTGATGAACTGTCTAGTGGAATATCCACATTAGTTTATAGTTCACTAATGTTCAAATACCATGTTAGTTTTTAAGAACAAGCACAAGATCCAGTTTTGTAAAAAAATATTGCACTAGAAATTGCATAACAAGAAAAAAGAGAGAGAAATTGCATTGAAAATCACTAAGTAGCTCAAGAGACAAATTAGAATTACTTCATAACTCTTTATTGGCATTATGGATAATGTATTGTCCTTGAAGGAAACCTACATGTCAAATATGTCCTTGATGTCAAACTATTTATAATATGATCATGGAACTAATGTAGATGATAGGAATATTAGTACAGGTATTGTAAAAATGAGGAAGTGTATTGATAGGTTTAACTTGAGAAAAATATGAAAATGTGAAGTTTGAAAAGTATACATGGCCCCTGTAAATAATATTCATGTACATAAACAAGTATTGTGAACAAAATTCACGTACGGAAATATACCCATATAAAATATGAAACCAGGAGCCCTTACCATGGTAACCAGTCATAGTATTGTGATCGAAACATCTATTTGATCCTGTAAACAATTACTAACATCATTACCAAAGGATTTTCCTATGGTATTGGAAATACAAAAATATATATAAGGATAAGGAGATCAAGGAGTTTTGGTGTGCAATGTAATGGATTATTCATGTGTGATCTGATCTGGAACAAGTGTGCACCAGGGAGTAAGGAGAAGGATTGGATCTGAGAGATATGAAGATGTGTTGAAATATATGTTTGATTGATTTTCTTATTGAAGAATGTTTTAATTGATAACAATGCAAGATATTTGGTTATAATATAATTGTGATCTAAATGTATGTGCAGAGATCTATGTTTTTTTTTAGAGAATTTTTATGCATGACAAAAATAATTCTTGCGGAGAGGATTTGATGTGTGTTAATATATGTACGTTTTTTTTCTAGAATTCCACGTACATATGCGAATATGCTTCATTGTAGTTTCATATATATTCTAAGATAATATTTTTTCTACTTAATCTGGGTTTCTAACAGTTTGTTTGTTGTTGATTGATCCATGTGTTGAGGTTTTTGAATATGATTTGATATTCATTATATTATAATTTATACATTGGGTTTATACATGGGAAGAGCATATGTATAGGATCTGTTTAATTATAGTCGTGTACATATTCTGATTTTTTGTATGATAGAATTCTATTGTAGAGGTTATGGATTGATGTGATGTTTGGTTATGTGCCTGATGAATATGAGTATGATTTCAGGTTTGGCATTTGATGAGCAAAGAGATTGATTTATACTTGGCTTGATATATCAATGATTGATTGTGTATTAGTATGATATGGTTGCACTGATTCAGTATTAGGCTTTAGTAGTTGGTTCAATGCTTCAGTGATTTAGTTATTCAATGATTCAATTATTCAGTGATTTTGATTTGGTTTTTAGTGATTTGAGATGTGTACATAGGTTTTATCCACATGAAGCACGTATATACATGAATACCTTTAAGAACAATAGCATATATATTTTGTAGTAAATTTTATCAGGGGTTTTTATGACATTTATTGGTTTTTTTATTATTTATTGTTGATTGTCAATGATGTCCTGATCGAGATGGTTGGTATACGACAATACTGATGCATGATGGTTATTGATTTTAAGTTTATTATGTGGATCTATTTGGTTTTGGCGTATATTGGTATATCAGTGATCGGTATTTATTTGATTTAGTGTTGAGTGATTCAATATTCAATATTTGGTTTCCAAGATTGAGCATAATGTTGGGTGTGGGTTCAGTGCGAAAATTGATGAAAGGTATCCTGCATGTTTTTATGGTTTACTGAGATAGGTGGATCCAGTATGAAACATGATCCACGAAGGGTGTTGAAGATTGGATCCTTCTGTGAGGGAGTTAGAGCTTCCTTCTAGTGGTAGTTGGTAAATTTGTTGAGGAAGTAAGAGCTTACTTTTGGTAGGATCTGGTAAACTTGATCAAGGGGTTGTAGCTCCCTTCTAGTGGATGTTGGAGAACGAGTGGAAGTTGTAGCCTCCTGTGGGTAGGAGCCCATCTGATGGTAAGATTATGTGCCAGTATAATATGTAATGAAGATTTATTTATAATAAGAATAAAAACATAGAGACGCGACAACAACAATGGTTTTCTCCTACATTGGGTTTCCACCTAAAATCTGTTGGGTATGTGTTATATTCTTTCCACGACTAGTCACGCGTGGAGGGGATCACAAGGGGGGAGATAGCCCCCCTTGTACGTTGCGCCGGGTTTTTTCGGTGGGTGGACCCGCCCATGGTTTTGTGCATGGGTTTGCACATGGTTTTGGGGCATGATGGTTTTCGGCCCTTGGTATTTTGTAGATCTATTCAAGGGAACTATTTTTATGTTCTACTCCAAGTTTAATGGATTCGAGTTTATGTATGCTTCGGCATGTATATATATGTGTTGTAACACTAAAAGGATTATAATGAAAAATCAAGTTGGTCATCCTGATTTGGGATCCAGGGGAAAATCTCTGTGTATATATGTTTTATGTTTTATGCTCTCACTATTGTTTATTTTCTGTTTTTAAGATTCATTTGTAGATAATTTCTGTACAGGTTTAAAACCTACAAAATCCCAATGTCTATATGTGTTGATGTGTTTCTTATGTGTTATGGTTTATCTTCTTTTTAATACTCATGGTTGTTGCTTAATAAATGGGTAATGAAATAATGATTCGATGATTAAAGTTAAACAACTTATGGAAATTATGAAAAAATGGTAATCTGGATATACTCAGATCTCATTAATTAAAAGTGTGTACACAGTGGGTTGTCTAAATAATGGTAGCGTATATAATTCGTAATTTGAAGTTGAATATTAAATTAAATAAAAATATTGATTCACCCCACCCCCCCCCCCCCCCCACCCCCCCCAAAGTATTTTTCCTAACAACTGGTATCAAATTAGGTCTCTCCAGTAAAGTCGAATCACTTGAGAATAGATCGGGGATCATGGGAAGGAAGCACAAAATAAGGCAGCACAAAGGAAGAGGTCAATTCAAGAAATCAATGACAGTGATGTATCTGATACCATGGCAATATATGTAGTCAAAGATCAAGGAAAATAAGTAGTGGAACAAGCCAAATTGAAAAGTATGGATAATCAAGGTATGCTTGTACTTCATGATACTAATTATCAGGATTGGAAAGAAAAGATGAATTCTAGGATAATATCCCTTGGATATGATGTTTGGAATTTAGTCTGTAATAGTTAGACTAAAACTCCACCATCAGGACAAGATATTCAAAAGAATATGCAAGAAATAAATGCAATCTTTTGTAACATACCTAATTCAGTATTAGAGAAATCCATGCATTATGAAACCACAAAATAAGTATGGGACAATCTACATGTCATCCAGAAAGGAGAAGGAAAACAAATAAAGGAATATTTATCAATGGGTAAACCAATAGTTAATCTTTTCTAAAATAAAATTATGGTGTGTCAAAATATGAGTGTGATCATGAAACAACCCTTTTTATATCAGATGGATTTATTGATTCAAGAGAAGACAGGTTAGAAGAAGTACTTAATCTTAGAAGAAAACTTGCTTCTACTTTGAAAAAGATTAACATTATTGAGAATAAGTTGTAGGAATTTAAAAATAGGGATCATGATAAATCGGTAAATAATGAAGCATAAAATGAACTTAACGAAAGAGAACAATATTGTGAAGGACATGAAGTTGAGATCATTTCTCTAAGATAATATCTTGAAAATACAAAAAAACGACATGAGGATATACTTCAATTATTTGAAGAAAAATATAATGGACTTAAAGAGGAAATTATCAAGTTAAAAAACACAGCTGGAAGCAGGGATAAATATTGAAGAAGGAATGAGGAAGTAGTATAGGGAAAGGAATATCAGTGTTAAATACTGGAGGCTTAGGTAAGAATTCTAAAAGGTAAATTATAAGAAAAAGGTAAACATTTAAGATTTCAATATAGTACTAAGATATTGGATAAAAAATTTAGCATCCAATGATCTCCCTCCCTCAAATCAGGCCTTGGCTATCATGAAACTATTAAGGGAGAATCTATCTCACAAGCTTGTGAAAGAAATTTTGACATTAACAAAGCAAACTCAGATAATTCAGGTAAAGAATCAAGAATTCAACCAAACTAGCAACCGAGGAAAGTGAAATTTCAAAAGAGATCAATTTCTCCCGATATTAGAAGTAAAAATCCATTCTCTCCTTTGTGTTTGTTATGTTACATTACATTCCTACAAAGGAGCAGGATTGGGGTTTTTCAAAAACCTTTTCTTTCTAAGAGGGAGTGTTAAAGTGTAGCAAGAAAAGGCTTAATTTGACTTGTGTATCAGTCAAATGTAGAAATTCAAATTTCCACATCAGCAGGACGACTTGAGTTACAACTAGTATGAGTGACATGGCCTTTTCATTTAGTTAAATCGGTCAATTTGAGTTTGTGGGCTAGAAATAGAGTTGTGCATGAGTTTATTTCTAATATCTAACAATCTAATGGAGTTATAGTTAGTTAAACTCAGTTATATGAGATCTAGTCATGAATAGAGTCAGTAGGAGTTTAGCTAAGTAGTAGTAACTATTGTTAACTCACTAATCTCTAGTTAACTGATCAATTTACTAAAAATATCCCTATTCATGCATGAAATTTTATTTTCCCAAGTTGAGTGGAAGAAAAGGCACATTGTAATTATCAATTGTGTACTAGTTGAGTGTATAGGTTTTGCATTGGAGCATGTGAGAAATTTATCCTGGATTTGGGCAAGGAAATAGGATATTTCCCTATTTTTTAGGGGTTAATTTCCTCAAGAATTAAACAAGGAAATAGGAGGAAGTTCGAGGCCTATTTTGGCTAAGTGTTGGTCAAATAAGGTTAGAGATCAAGAGATCGGTATTGTAGTGTAGGTTGAACTTCAAGGATTGAAGTCGTCATTGTAATAGATCCATATTCTTATCTGATTTAATAAAAAACAGAAGAGGGGATTTTCCGAGTTGGATTCCCCGAGAAAAAATATTGTGTTCATTGTGAGTGAATGGTTTCATTTTATTGCATGTGTTTCTATCGTATGCTTTCCTTTCTGCTAATTGAGTAGAAGCAATTTTTGTCTATTTTTTTCAGTCTGAATTCATTAGCAGATGCAAATTTTGATTTATTTATAAATGGTGTCAAATCTATTGAATACCACATATAAATGAGGTTCTTGATCATCTCTCAAAGAAATTTTTGAATAGCAGATTTGTGGTGCAGGAATTTTCTTCAGTGTAGGAACAATGTCTTTCCATGGATTGAGGCTTCAGTATGCATTAGAGGACACTTCAAATTTCATAGCTTGGAAATACATAATGGAATTTGTGTTGGATGACAATGGAGTATTGGAGTACACATAAATTGATATTCCAAAACCTGCAACATCATTAACATGACAACTAGCACAGTAAAAAAAAGATACTGCAAAATCCAGGAGGATTATCCTGGAGGGAGTCAAAGACCATGTGGTTTCGAGTTTTCATGGAAAGCAGACTTCATATGAAATGTGAAAAAATATCACAAATTTATTCGGAAGCAGTAGTGATTCTAGGAAATTGACATTGAAAGATAAGCTCAAGAGAATTCGAATGCATAAAAATGAAACCATTCCTTGGTACATATCTAGATTCACTCAGGTCAGAGATGAACTTGGAGGAGTAGGAGAAAATGTACCATCATCTGAACTTGTGAGCATATAACTCCTTGTCCTTTTGAAGTCCTATCATATCTATCAAGATTTAGTTAATGGAAGAGACAAGCTACCATATTGGGAGAGACTTTGGTCTGATTTGGTGCAAAATGAGATTAGAAGAAACAAGTCTAGAGATGGTGTCACATCCAAAACTGAAGAGGAAGAAAACTTTCCTATAGCAAGAAAAGAAAAGAAAACCAAGAGAAAGAAGGCCCAAGGCAAGGAAAAATGAAGCCAAAACCATGGAAATAATAAAATTTTAGTAAAATTAAATGTTTTCACCACCATGAATATGGACACTATGCAGCCAAGTTTCCACACAATAAATCTAGGAAGAAGGCTATAGGATCAGCGGGAGGTGATGCTCTCACATCAAAATTCGATTTTGATTTCACCCACATTTCATGCATGGAAATTATTGTATGAGATAGTGTATGGTACTTAGAATCTGGTGCTTCATTTCATATGATAGGAAGCAAGGAGTTCTTCAGCAACTTAGAGGAGAAGGACCTATAATTACACATATAACTTGGAGATGATGGGAGGTATAGTACTAAAGGGATTGGAACTATAAACTTTAAGAGGTATATAGGCTCTCATATTCACCTAAAGAATTTAATGTATGTGCTTAGTCTAAAGAAAAATTTAGTTTTTGTATTTGTACTTGAATATTGTGGATATGATGTGGTGTTTAGTAAAAGGAAATCTTATCTGAAGCATGTTTCTACCGAAAAAGTAAAAAAAAAATTTGGTATTTGAGTTTAAAAAATCTACATGTTATAGGTAAGTTTCTCCATGCATGTAGTTATACCTCGAGTAGTGAGGTGGGGTGATGTAGAGCCTTAGTCCCAAAGTTGTAAATATTTGGTCGGGGTCCATAGGAGAGTTGTAGAAGTTGCAGTATACTCTTCTTGTGGATCATTACCCTTGCTACAGGGGCCCATAGTATTTAGTAGTAGAAGTATCAGTGTCAATTGGCGCAGTCAGATCTTGAGCAACAATGCAAATGCTAGTAGCAGTCAGAGACTCGGGAGATAGTTGCAACTCATAGAAATAGTTGATTCAGTATTTTTGATGCTTCTCAGTTGCAATTATTGTAGTAGAAACGACAATAGTGAGAGGGAGTGATATTTGTGTTACAATAAATCTCTACATAGGAGAAGGATTGGGGTTGTTCAAAACCCTTTTCTTGCTAAGAGGCAGTGTTAAATTATAGCAAGAAAAGGCTTCATTTAACTTGTGCCTTAGTAAAATGTAGAAATTCGAATTTCCACATCAGTAGGATGACTTGAGTTGTAGTTAGAAGGAGTGGCATGGCCTTATCACTTAGTTAAATCAATCAGTTTGAGTCTGTGGATCATAATTAGAGTTCTGCATGAGTTGATTGTTAAAATCTAGCAATCTAGTGGAGTTATGGTTAGTTAAACTCAGTTTTCTGAGCTCTAGTCATTAATAGAGTCAGTAGGAGTTCATTGAGTAGTAGTAATTGTTGTTAACTCACTGATATCTTAGTTAACTAATAAATTTGATGAAAATATCCATATTCATGCATGAAATATGAATTGCCCAAGTTGAAGAGGAAAAGGCATATTGTAATTAATAATTGTATACTAGTTGAGTGTACAAGTTCTTCATTGGAGCAGGTGAGTAATTTCTCTTGGATTTGCATAAGGAAATAGGAGATTTCCTTATTTTTTAAGGGTTAATTTCCTCAGTAATTATGCAAGGAAATAGGAGTAAGGTTGAGGCCTATTTTGGTTAAGTATTGGTCAAATAAGGTTAGAGAGTAGGATATTAATATTGCAATGCAGGTTGAGCTTCAAGGATTGAAGTTGTCATTGTAATAGATCCATATTCTTATCAGGTTTAATAAAAAATAGAGGAGTGGGTTTTCCCAGTTGGCTTCCCCAGGAAAAATATTGTGTTCATTGTGATTGAATGGTTGCATGTTATTGCACGTGTTTTTGTTGTATGATTTCCTCTCCGCATATTGAGTAGAATAAATTTGTGTCTATTTTTTTTAGTCTAAATTCATTAGCAACTGCAAATTTTGAGCTATTTCTACACTTTGGTCAAAGATATTGAATATTTTATCTTCCATAACTTTAGACAAATTACAGTCAATTATAGAAGCAGATTGTTCAAACCTCAAGATAATTATCTCTCCACAGGAATACCATTGGTTCCCAGGTACTCTAGTTTCTTTAAATGATATTGTTTTACATGCAATTTATTTTGTCACAAATCTATTGATTGCAATAAGATAAATTTGAAGCAGACATATTATGATGCCCCATTATTTTGCCATGTAAGGAGTTATACATGTAATAATTTGCACATGTAGAAAAAGAATGCAAGAACAAGACAATGATTTCATTCCCGAAACCAAACAAGAAAGTTGTTATCAAAAGACTTGAAAAGGATGGATTCACCAATACTCCTCATATTAAGCAGAAGGAAGAAGAATAAGTAAGGTGTGGCCTTGCTCTGTGCACATTTGAAGAAGAAGATGAATGGTACATAGAAAATAGATGCTCTCATCACATGTCTAGAGATAAGAACAAGTTTATCTCTCTCAAGAAAAACAAATACGGTGAAGTTATTCTTGGAAGTAATGCACCGACAAAGGTACTAGGAAAAGGTAATGTTAATCTTGATAAGAATACAAGAGCAACTGATGTATTTTAGTTCAAGGACTAAAGAAAAAAATTATAAGTGTAGGCCAAATAGCTAATAAAGGACACATAATTGTATTTACATCAACTAAATGCAAAGTTATAGATGAAGACAGTGGAAAGGTTATAACAAAATGATTCAGAAATGTAAACAAATTATATGTTATAAAGAAAAATCCAGGCATAAATAAGATTTGTAGCTCCTCTTATTCATATTCAGAGTAAAAGAAGACACACCATACTACAGTCTATTATACTTAATTCATATTTCTAGAAAGGATTACAAAATTTGATTTGAGGTACATAGCCTCATGGAAAATAGATTGTGACTAGCAGGTCCACAGGATGAATGGTGTATGATATAATGGGGATATATGTCTATGCATCTTGATGGTGATTCCATATGTTTCTATTCTTTTGGTGATGTTTATGTTACTAATGTTGCATCCTATGAAGTGATTGTGACTAGGAAAAAACATGACATGTTCAGGGGGATTTGTGGCCATAAAAATAATAGTTATATTATGTATGTGTTTATTATGAAGGACAGTCGTGTAGGCACATGGTTCTTTGCTTATATAGTCGTGTATGCTTCTTTGTGGTAATAAAGAAGTGGCAGAAATTTAGGGGGAGATTCTCATATGCTTCCATCATTTCATTATTCACATTATGGTTCTGACATTGGTTTTCTTTAGTTTGTTGATGATGTCCTTATGTTGCTTAGGAATGCATGAAAGAGTATTTTTTCATAATGAGTGATGAGTTTTTGCAAATTCTAATTATTGTTTTTGATATGTCACTTTTTTTTTGGTGAGAAGAATATAATGTGATCAGAATTGATGATGAAAATTTGACACAATGTTATGAAACCAGCTCCAAAAATAGAAGAAAAGAGATATCAACGCCTTAGAATTCATCCACTTCGAGGGGGAAACCTCCTTTACATTACATAAATGAACAATTCTTGGATAATACAAATGAAAAAACCTCCTTCTATATATAGGAGTCCATGGGGTCAAAATCTAATCCTAGCCGACCTAACAATAATAATGTAAGGGCACAATAATAACAATATGGGGGTTACAGGGGTATAACAATAACAATAAAGGGGTACACTAACAACAATAAGGGACTACACTAGTAATATAGGGACCTAACATGCCCCTGTCCTTCAAAAAAGTCTTTCCCTCAACGCTTGAGTAGCTTTGGATGCTTTTGTATAAAATTCTCATCCTCCCATGGAGAATATTCAGTGGGTAAGTTCTTCCACTTGATAAGATACTTTGAAATTGATCGATTTCGTAGCTGTTGAGTTCTTGTTTCTGTGACTGCTTAAGGTTCCAGTATGATTTTTCCTTCCTCATCAAGTTCTGGCAATATTTTTTGGACTGGAAGTTTGTCACCTCTAACCTTCTTTAAGCATGAAACATGGAAAAATAGATGCACTCGCGAAGAAGCTGGAAGCTCCAATTTGTATGCCATAGTACCAATCTTTTGCAACACCTTGTAAGGACCATAGTACTTTGGCAATAATTTATTATCCCTATTAGCTTTCTTGAGGGACATTTGTTTGTATGGTTGTAGCCGTAAAAATACCCAGTCTCCTACATCAAAACTTCTCTCGCTGCGATGTTGATATGCTTGTTGTTTCATTCGCTTTTGTGCCAAATTTAGGTTATCCTTTAAGATTTGGAGAAATTGTTGTTGATGCTCGATGTGATATTCCACTACTTGAACCTTAGAATTTTCTCTTAAATATGATGTGATGGATGGTGGATGATATCCATAAAGTGCCATAAATGCGGTCATTTTTGCCGCAGTATGGAAGGAAGTGTTATACCACCATTCAGCCAGAGGTAACCACTTGAGCCATTGTGTTTTTTTATCAGATAAAAAACAACGAATATATCCTTCCAAAAAAAAATTCACTATCTCAGTTTGAAAGTAGGATTGAAGATGATAATATGAGCTATGAGCTATTTGAGTACCCAAAAAAGAAAATAATTTCGTCCAAAAATTTCCAGTAAAAATGGGATCTCTGTCGCTTACAATAATCTTTGGGTTTCCATGTAGCTTTTGAATTTTTTCCACAAATACAGTAGAATTTGTACTTGCTTAATGGATGAGATAATGCACAAAATTGTGCATACTTGGTAATTCTATCAACTACCACCATGATGACACTCTTTCCTTTGGACTTAGGTAAAACTGTGATAAAATCCATTGAAATCTCCTCCCAACGTTGGCTTGGAATGGATAAAGGTTGTAGAAGAGTCGGGGTCTTAATTGTCTCAATTTTATTTTTCTGGAAAACCAAACATTCCGCCACAAACTTTTGAATATCAGATTTAAGTCCATCCCAAAAAAATTCTTTCTTCACCCTGTGGTATGTTTTTAAAAATCCTGAGTGTCCTCCTAAAGGAGAAGTGTGAAATTTCGAAAGAATATTTTGTTTTAGTTGGGAATTCATACAAATATATAAGTGATCTTTGTAGCATAAGGAATCATTTTTCCAACTAAATGTATCAGATGTAATAGGATCTTGCTTCGGTTATCCAATCTACTTAGATAATAGAAATGGCACAAAGCAATGCTTCCACCTCTTCATCCTTTCTTGAGACTGCATCTACAACAACATTTAGCTTCCCTTTTTTGTAGATGATTTCAAAGTCACAACCTAACATCTTTGTGACCCATTTTTATTTCACTTCTAAAGATAATCTTTGTTCCAAAAAGTGTTTAAGACTATCATGATTAGCTTTTACCTTGAATTGTCTTCCCATTAGGTAAGGTCACCATTTCTTTAGTGCATGTAGTATTGCAAACATTTCCTTCTCATAAATAGCTTTCTACAAATACTTTCCTTTGATTGGACGACTTTCAAAAGAAATGGGTCTTCCTTCTTGCATTAAAACAACACCAATTCCATTTCCTGAGGCATCACATTCCACAATAAAGGTTTTTGTGAAGTCTGGTGTAGCTAAGACCGATGTTAGGCACATTGCCTCTTTAAGATGTTCTAAGGCCTTAGTTTCTTCAGGAGTCCATGAAAATGCATCTTTCTTCAATAATTTTTTTAGAGGTGCTACTATTCTCCCATAATTCTTAACAAAATTGCGATAATACCCTGTTAACCCGAAAAATCCTCACAACTGATTTATGGTTGTGGGGACTTTCCATTCCTTAATGGATTTAAATTTGTTAGGGTCTACCTTAACACCCTTGTGAGACACAATATGACCCAGATATTCCACCTCTTGTACTCCAAAGAAACATTTGGAGGTTTTTTCATATAATTTTTCTCCTTCAATAGTTTGAGCACCCTGTCAACATGTTGAGCATGATCCTTCCAAGACCTGTTGTAGATTATTATATCATCAAAAAATACTAACACAAATTTTCTAAGGAAGGGTTTGAAAATGGAATTCATCAACCCTTGAAATGTAGAAGGTGCAATTGTAAGGCCAATGACCAAAAATTCATAATGACCCTCATGAGTTCGAAAAGTTGTTTTCAGAATATCTTCAGTCTTCATTCTAATTTGATGATATCCTGAATGAAGATCCAACTTGGTAAAATAAAATTCTCCTTGTAATTCATCCAATAATTTATCAATCAAAAGAATGAGGGCATTGATAAATGGGTCATGATCCATATAATCAAAGACGCATATACTGTGATCCATCCTTCAACGCAGCCTATAGAGAAACGAAAAGGTGACTAGGTTGAATTCTACCAGCCTCTAACATTTTTGCAATCATACATTCAATTTTGCTCTTTTGGACATAAGGATATCTATAAGGCCTGATGTTTGGAGGAACACTTCCTGGAATCAAATGAATAGCATGATCATGATCACGAATAGGTGGGAGTCCTTTGGGAGTTTCAAAAACCTTGGAATGATTGTCCAAGATTTTTTGGAGATATGGATAAATAGATGATTTTGATGTTGGAACTTAAAGTGAGCATAATTGTGCAATTACACCTCCTTTTTCTTTCTTCGGAAGCTTTGTCATGACATTATAGCTTATTATCTTTCTCGGCTTCCCTGTGATACCCCATAATTCAACTTCCTTTCCTTCCGAAAAAAAATTCAAGAAAAGTTCTTGAAAATTAAAAGATACCGTCCCCATAGGTTGTAACCATTGTACTCCTAGTACAACATCAGCACCTCCCATTGGAATGGAAAGAACTATAATATTCAATACATATTCCCCTATGGTTAGCTTTATATTATGGAATTTTCCAGAGAAATTTATAGTTCCTCCATTTCCAACAATCATTTGACATTATGGTGTTGGGTATAGGAAGCGATTCAATTCCTTGGCTACCTTATAATGAATAAAATTATGGGTACTACCCGAATCAATCAACACTATTAACTTTTTCTTCTTGATATGTCCTTATATCTTGAGAGTTTGAAGAGTGGTAATTCCTACCAATGCATTACACGAAATGTTCGGACTCATTTCTTCTTTTTCTAGGGTTGGTTCCTAGTGTATATCTTCTTCTTCTGAAGTTTATTATTCATTTTCTTCCTCCTCTTCACAATCTATGTAAAATAATTTCTTCTCAGCACACTTATGACCTTTAGTGTACTTTCTATCACAACTATAGCAAAGCCCTTTTGCTCTTTTTTCTTCCAATTTTTGTGGTGTCAACCTTGTAGGTTTTGGAAGTCTAGAAGTAGCAACACTTCCATATTTATAGATGTGAGTGGGAGGCTTCCTTGTCACCATAATTTTACATTCAAATTTTCTTGCCAACCCAAATTCCTACTCCAATGAATCAGGTTCCCAAATGTGAACCTCATGTTGGATGTTATCCTTTAAAGTCCCTATGAAGACGGTAATCATGTGTTCCTCTGGAATATCACTTACCCTTATATATTCAATTTTTGGAAGTCCTCAATGTGCTCCACCACTTAACCCTTTTGTTTGAGATTTATCAATTGGCTAAAGAAGGTGTTGCTCTTTGTATCCTCATAATGTGCTATCATTTCCTCCATAAAAATTGACCAAGTGACAATAGTTTTACAGGAGAAAATCCATCGATACCATACAAATGCATTTTTTTCTAAATACAAAGTTTCAATGCGTACCTTTTGTGTGTTTTGCACATTATTGAGATCAAAATATTGCTCCATCTATAGTATCCATGTTGCAGGATCATTTCCATAAAACTTCCTCATATCAATCTTTGGAATATGGTGGGTCTTCCATCCAACAATCAAGTTTATTAAATCGCGATTAACATTTATTTTGTTCTCATCATGAGTTTCCTCTACTATATTTTCACAATTAGGAATCATTTCTTGTATCAAATTTGTCAAACCTTCCTTCAAACCTTCCATGTCTGCTTTTAGATAATTATTCATGTCATCCATGTTGTCTTTCATTTTTTCTTCGTTCTTAGCTTCCATGTCTTGCATGCCACTATTTAAACCATCCATCACGCCTTTCTTATAACCATCCATATTAACTTCCATGCCCTTCTTCAAACCATCCATATTGGCTTCCACACTTTTCTTCAAAACTTCCATTTCATTTTTTGTTGCTCTTTGCGAGAGCGAAATTTGGTGCACTTGCTCTTGTAATTTTGATATATCATGTTGCACTTCTTCATCTTTATGAGTCATAGTAGATTATTCTGAGGGCTTAATGGGTGTTGAATTATTTTTAGGGGGGATTTTAAAACCCAATACTAATATCTATGCTTCAATATGCCCTTGGAATCACTTCAAACTGATTTTTCAAACAAGACTTATGCAATTTGAAAAAAAAATACACACATTTCTCTTTCTTTTGAGGAGCTCGATATTGAAACCAAATTATCTCTGTGATTTTGGATCTTAAATATCTGAAATTCGGTCATGTAGTATCCCTCTGAATTTTCTTTCGAATTCCATAGGTCTGACCTGATTTGGATGCTTCAAGAAAAAGTATTCCCAATCTCTCACAATGACCTAATTATGGACTAGTTCAGTAGAGCGAAATTTTATGGTGTGCCACGTGTCATTGTTTCCTTCGTCGGCTCTGAAATTGATACACAGAAAACTAAAGTCTGTGCACTTTCGGCCACTTTTTATGGAATTCCAATCTGATGCTCAGAGAGAGAGTTATGACGATTTTCCCAGGGTCGCCTCTTTTAGATGAAATTCGGGAGGTTGCAAAAACCCTAACTTCCATAGATCATATCTCCGAAAATATTGTGAACCAAGGTCTGAAATATTTACACAAAGTTCCTCAGGATTTTGGTGTTGCATGTTAAAATTTTTCAGCTTCTAAAACTTCATAGAAAAAAAATTATAGCAAAAATTCCATGATGTCCTGTTTGGAGCAGCGAAACCCAAGAATCCAAAGCTCTAATACCAAATGTTATGAAACCAACTCCAAAAATAGAAGAAAAGAGAGATCATCACCTTATAATTCAGCCACTTCGAGGGGGAAACCTCCTTTACATTACATAAATGAACAATTCTTGGATGATACAAATGAAAAAGCCTCCTTTGATATATAGGAGTCCATGGGGTCACAATATAATCCTAGCCGACCTAACAATAATAATGTAAGGGCACAATAATAACAATATGGGGGTTACAGGGGTACAACAATAACAATAAGGGGGTTACACTAACAACAATAAGGGACTACAATAGTAATCTAGGGACCTAACACACAAGTTCAAGGGGAGAATCTTTTATGCTTATAATGGTTCATTGTTGCCATTATGGTTTCTTGAGCACCCCTTATTGCATAATATTGATGAGTTCATAGTTATTATTGTTCTTATTAGTCTTATTTCATTTCTCACTATTGGAAATGTATGTTTTTTTGTCATTATGTCATGGGTTATCAATGATATTTAGATTGCATGGATGGTCACTTATTATTGCTATTGTTGAATAAATATGGATGCACTTGATGAGGAGGATATGTATGATTTTTTATATGCTACTTAATGGCTTGTGATGATGGAGGTCCTCTTTTCTTTCACATATGTTTTTGATGCATGAAGAGAGCATGTTGTTGTAAATGATGCCTAAGGTGTTTTGGTCCAAGAAATTGATATGTTTTTGTTGATTATGGCTTTTTCTATATGTGGATATATTATGATGACCTTAATGGAATGAGGTAAAGGGGATGAGTTGCTAACAAAACTTTATTACAGAAACTAGTGTTGCTTAGTGCTTCTTGGATACCTTGCATATTGATGATAGAGATTGATGTTACATTGTCTGAAGATGATGTCTATATGGAGCATGGTGGTTGTTGATGATTATATGCAGAAATTTTATTATTGAGATCTATGTTTCTCATGAATGTCATGTATTTGATTCATATCATTGTATTGGGATTGCATTGAGGAAATCACACTTGTGTGCATTTGTAAAATTCATTCATCATTTTTGTTCTATTTTGCTGATGTATTGGTCATGAAAAGACCCATGTTGTAATCACTATAAAATGTATTTATGTATGGGCTATTAGGATCAAGTCATGTCATATATGTAACCCCATTAATCTAGTTGATTGATGTAAACATGGGATCATAAAGTCATTGGCTATAGGAGAGGTCATATTTATTTATGGATAGCCATGTATTTGAGTCATAAATCCTTGTCCTTATATTGCATATCTCTATAAGGTCCAACATATGCTCAGGGGGAGCTTGGTTAGTATGCATATTTCATGGTTCATAACAACAAATTAGACTTATAGTGTTGATTTATATAGGGGGGTACTTCCTTGTAACTTGGATCAACCATTTTCCCTTGATGTCAAAGGGGGAGAGAATACGTAGTGTTTGCAGGAGTTTGCCATCAAGTCCAAATAGGGAGATTGTTGGCATTATGAATAATGTGTTGTCCTTTATGAAAACCTGCATGTCAAATATGTCCTTGATGTCAACCTGGTTATAATATGATGATTATGGAACTAATGCAAATGAAATGAATATTGGTACAAGTATTGTAGAAATGAGGAAGTATATTGACAAGTTTTACTTGAGAAAAGATGAAAATGTGAAGTTTGAAAAGTATATGTGGCCCCTGTAAAGAATATTCGCGTACATACACAGGTCTTGTGAACAAAATTCATGTACAGAAATCTACCCATGGAAAATAGAAAATCGGGAGCCCTTAACATGGTAATCACCCATAGTATTGTGACAGAAATGTCTATTTGATCTCATCAACAATTACTAGCATAATTACTAAAGAATTTGTATGTGGTATTGGAAAGACAAATAGTTATATAAGGACAAGGATATCAAGGATTTTAGGTGTGCAATATAATGGATTATTCATGTGTGATCTAATCTGGAACAAGTGTGCACCATAGAGCAAGGAGAAGGCTCGAATCTGAGAAATCTAAATATGTCTTGAAATATATCCTTAATTGATTTTCTTGTTGCAGAATGTTTGAATTGCTAACAATGCAAGATTTGTGTTTATAATAGAACTATGATTTGAATGTATGCACGAAGATCTATGTTTTTGACAGAATCTATATGTAGGACAAAAATCATTCTTATGGAGAGGGTTTTATGTGTGTTAATATTTGTACGTTATTTTTTTTGGAATGTCATGTACATACATCGATATGATTCACCATAGTCATGTATATATTATGAGATGATGTGCTTTATTCCTAATCTGGGTTGTTAACATTTATTTTGATGTTGATTGATCCATGTGTTGAGGTTTTCGTGGAACAAATAGAACGACTTGGTAGAGATGTTTTGATATTCATTATATTATAATTTGTATGTTGGTTTTATACATGGGAAGCGCGTATATATGCAGATTTTTTTAATCACAGGTGTGTGCATATTTGGCTTTTTTGTATGACATAAGTTTATTGCTGAGGTTCTAAGATTGATGTGATATATGGTTATGTTCTTGATTAATATAAGTATGATGTTTGGTTGTTAAATTGTAGCATGAAAAGGATTCATTTGACATGTCCCTTCGTCAAATGGAGAAATTTGGAATTCCACATCAGCAGGATGACTTGATTTGTAGTTAATAGGAGTAACATGGCCTTGTCACTTAGTTAAATCAGTCAATTTGAGTTTGTGGGATAGAATTAGAGTTGTGCATGATTTGATTGCTAAGATATAGCAATCTAGTGGAGTTATAGTTAGTTAAACTCATTTATATGATATCTAGTCATGAATAGAGTCAATAGGAGTTCAGTTGAGTAGTAGTAATTGTTGTTAACTCACTGATATCTCAATTAACTGACCAAGTTACTAAAAATATCCCGAGTCATGCAAGAAATTTGAATTGCCTAATTGAGGTGGACGAAAAGGCACATTGTAATTATCAATTGTATATTAGTTGAGTGTACATGTTTTTCATTGGATTAGGTGATCAATTCCTCTAGGGTTTGTGCAAAGAAAAAGGATATTTCCCTGTCTTTTAGGAGCTAATTTCCTCAAGGATTGCGCAAGGAAATAGGTAGAAGGTTGAGGCCTATTTTGGCTAAGTGTTGGTAAGAGAGGGTCATAGAGCACGAGATTAGTATTACAGTGTAGGTTGAGTTTCAAGGATTGAAGTTGTCTTTGTAATAGATCCATATTCTCATATGATTTAATACAAAACATAGGAGCGGTTTTTCCCAGTTGGGTTCCCTAGTAAAAAAATTGTGTTCATTTTGATTGAATGGTTGCATGTTATTGCATGTTTTTCTATTGTATATTTTCCTTTCTGCAGATAGAGTAGAAGAAATTTGTGTCTATTGTTTTCAGTCTGAATTCATTAGTAGCTACAAATTTCAAGTTATTTCTACATGGTATCAGATCTATTGAAGACTACATATAAACCAGGTTCTATATATTCTCTTATAAAATATTCAAATAGTAGATTTTTTGGAGCATATTTTCTTCAGTGCAGGAATAATGTCTTTCTATGGATTCAGGCTTGAGTATGCATTGGAGGGCACCTCAATTTTGTGTGCTTGGAAATACAGGATGGAAGTTGTGTTGCATGACAATGGAGTATGGGAATACACACAAAATAATATTCCAAAACCACCTGCATCATATGCATAGTAGTTGGCCCAGTGGAAGAAAGACACAGCAAAATCCAAGAGGATTATTTTGGAGGGAGTCAAAGATCATGTGGTTTTGCACTTGCATTGAAAGGAGAAACCATTTGGAATGTGGAAAAATCTCACGAATCTATTCCAGGGAATAAATGATGCTAGGAAATTGGCATTGAGAGATAAACTCAGGAGCATTCGAATGCAAAAAAATGAAATTGTTCCTTAGTACCTATCTAGATTCACTCAGGTCGGAGATGAACTTGGAGGAGTAGTATAAAATATGCCATCATTTGAATGTTTGAGATTCACTCCTTCACCTTTCAAAGTCCTGGAACAGTTATCAGGATTCAATTAATGGAAGAGACAAGTTCCTAGATTGGGAGAGATTTTTGTCAGATTTGGTGCAGGAGGAGATTAGAAGAAAAACTAGAGATGGTGTCAAATCCAAAACTAAAGAGGAAATAAATTGTGCTCTAGCAAGAAAAGGAAATAAATACAGGGGCAAGAATGCCTAAGGAAATGTAAAATCCAGCTAGAACCATGGAAAGAAGAAATATCTCAGTAAAATTAAATGTTTTAACTGCCATGATGATGGACACTATGCAACCAAGTGTCCACACAAGATGATGCAGGAGCATTAGGCTCAGAAAATTCTTTGTATAGGGGTATTGTGTTTTCAAAAAAAATTGGTTTCCTATGTATTAAATTGATGTAATTTTAAATATTTTGAGTGATTTAAGTGAAACATTTAGAATAAGAATTAATTAATTATTGAGAGGAATTTTGTAAATGTTCTCTAATGTTGGAGAACATGAAAGAATTAGGATAGTTGAGATTCCATAGGGAATGAGATATTTGAGAATTAATTGTAAATCCTAAATTAGAATTGGTTTCATGATTTTGTGGATGAGAGAGGATCCTTAGGGATTAGTTGAGTCAAAAGAGGACTTAGAGGATATTCAGGATTTTGTTGAGAAGATAGAGGATCTAAAACCAAAATTGGTTTCAGAACCATTTGTATAAATTGTAAAGCCTCAAAGGCATGGAGGGAGAGTTAGGATTTAGAAGAGAAGAAAAAGGTTTGGATTGTGAAGCCTACGGGCCAGAGAATAGCTGAAAAGGCCAGTGATTAGAAAATCGTGCTAGAGAGAAGAACTTGTGTAAATATTGGGTTATATATATAGAGACTTGATTTCTGAGTATTAAGTATGTATTGAGAAATTAAATTCATAATTTCAGGTGATGAATCAGAGTTTGGCACAGTATATATGTGTGTAGGTGAAATCGGCAAAATCAAAGGAAATCCCGTCATTTTGTATATGAGCTACAGGAATTATGAACTCATGATACTTTGTGTTCTTAAGAGGTCGAACATTAAATTTATAATTCTGTGTGGATTTTGTATGTCAAATATTGGGCATCGATCATAGAAAGCATCGATGCCACTAAAAAAAAACAACTTGGCCTTTCAAATTGATGTCAAATTCGAACTGCGTAGAGGTGAGAAGAACGGAATGAGGTTAGATAGTATATAATATCAAATGCCGAGAATTTTGTTTCTATCATGGTATATATGAGTGTAATTTACAGTTAAATTTGAAGACTGTGTAGTGAATTGTGTACATGCCTGAGAAGAAGTCACAGCTATAATTTCTCATAACACCGAAAGCATAAATTTGACTCAAGGAATTTATGCACATGTCAAATTTTTGAGAGAACTCTACAGGAAGCGACAAAATTACAATTTATTCACCGTTCCCCATGTTTGAGCTTCTAAAATAAAAGTTCATCTCATTTTAAAAACAATGTGGTTGAATTATTCATATAGACCAAGTTTTCATATACAAGAATTTCATAGAATCTGTGAAGTGAATTCGATCTACAAAAAGAAGAAGGTCGTGCATTGGATAAAGGTTGAAAACCATAACTCAGTGAATAGCAAATGGAAGCATGAATCGATGGCGCAGGTGGAATGTTGAACCGGTTTTACAAAACAACAAATGGTTTTTGCATGGCTTTAAAGTGGTAAGTGGTAAGTTTTGATTCGGTGCGATAGTGTTAAGGCAGCAATGCATGGCACATTGAAACCACCCATTTCGCATATAATTAAAACTCTAAACATCGTGCATGTTGAAGTGCGATAAATTTATAACCGTCGAATCGGACAGGAATAAAGGACGAAGATTTGAAGCTAAATGAAGCATCGGTAAATATGTTATGGGTGCTGAAGGTATGTCAAATTTTATTTAATTAAAATATGAGGTTATAAGAGTAAAGTCTGAAAGGAAAGGGTGAATAGTATGAAAGAAAAGTGGATTCACCATTGATTTGTTACAACAGAAAATTTAAATTCATGTACAAGATGAGACACGCATTTTTTTATATGCGTAATTGTGGGTAAATGCATCTTGTGGTATCAGAGCTAGAAAAAGCTCTTTTTGAAGGTTAATTTTGTTTTTAATTAAATTAGAATTTTACAAAATGCATGTGTGATGGATGAAGCAAGAGGAGATCAAATTTTGAATTTGATAAGTAACGGATACACAGAGTTGATGTGTAATAGACATTTGCAGAAATGAATAAGAACAATCCATTCAAAGTACAAATAAGAGGTGAAACAATATCACATAGAGATCTTGAAGGTTAGATGGTAAGTGTTATTTTAACTTTGGTTTGAAGATTGTGTTTGCAAATATCAATATGCAGACAAGGAGGAAGTATCTCAGTAAAAAGAGGTCAAGGAAGTTGGTAAGTGATTTTTAAGTAAAATAAGAATGTGGCAGAACCTTGAAGAATTCCAACAGAGTTTCGATAAAAAGAAAAATTGTGTTCTCAAAAGTGCAGAAGAGTTAAATCCTAGAAGGAGCGGAGAGAAATGTTCAAAAGGAGGTTCCAGAGATAGAGAACTGTACTTGTCAAAAGTTCAAGTCCAGAGGAAAACTTGGTGAGGTAAGTGGCAATAGGAAATACTTGTTGTTGCAGAGGCTTAAACCAGCTCATAGTGAGGGAGTGAGTAATGAACTCATAGAGATGGAAAGAATAAGATGACTATTGATAGTCATAGCAGGGGTTTTGAGCAAGACCACAACAGATTTAAGGAGTGGAAAGTTGGAACAAGATTGCATTACTGAGATTGTAAGAAGAACTTTTGAAAGTTCTTAGAAATTGTAACAGGACCTTATTCTAGCTAAGGCTTGGAATAGACAGGGATAGTGGTGTATTTAAATGAAGTGAATGTAGCAACCAGAGAAGAGATCAAGATTGCTCAGTACAAGTTCTGAGAAGGAGAAGACTTGAAGACCAGGCAGAGGCGAAGATTGGTGAGAAGATTAACTCAGGAGGAGGTTGATTGGTTGCAGGTGCAGAAGCTCACACAGAAGAAAATATGACTATGGAAAGTCATGTGCAAGGTTCAGAAGAAAGCTACAAGATGAAGAAGAAGGGTGCTAAAGAAATCTACAGGAAACAGATGAGTCAAGAGGATCGTTATAAAGATATTGTTGAGATAAGAGAACAATTTAATAAATTAAAGATGTTGATAGAAGAAACCCAAAGACAAGGTTGGGTCTTAAATAAAAAGACAGTAAATTGGTCTAAATTACTTAGAAGGCTACAACAAAAACAAGTGAAACAATTGATAGAAAAACTCAGAGAAATAGAGTCAGAAATGGAAGTTTCCATTTGTAGACTAGAACAAGGTGAAATTCTTGGTGAAGATGAATATTGGAGATCTGTAAAAGATCTTATGAATTATTTTGAGAATTTAAGACAACAAGAAACCTACCTTGCTAAAAAATGAATTATTGATGATTTCCTAAACTGTTGGGCTAGTTCAGATCAGCGGAAGGATGTAAAGCCTTGTATTTTTGTAGCTAATGATTTTGATGTGATTACAGGTTTTGCAGAGGATGGGAAATATTTTGAAGTTGTCCAAAGTATGGAAGAGTATATTTTAGAAGATAAATACTCTGAAGTAAAGAATGATAGAGAATGTCTCTTCAATGAGAAAAGCAATGACTTGTTGAAGCAGAAAGAATTTAGTAATGCATTGATATTTGAAGTTGTTCCAGCACAGGAACAATTTCTTGTGGAAGAAGGAGATGAGATTCATTCTGAAGAGCTGATATGTGAAGAAACAGTTGAGACTGTTGAACCTTGTAATTTGCAAACTGACAATTTGTGTATAAATGCAGAGATTGTAAGTGATGATGAAGTACTTAAGAAATGTCAAAAATAAATTGCGTTGCTAGAATATTTGCTGGAAAACTCAGAATATGACTGTGATATTGCAGAGGATGTATTTCACTACAATGGACAAGAACAAAGGGACATCATTGAAACAGATGGTGTGGAAAAGAGACTAGCTGACAGCCTAGAGAATTCTTTGGAAAGGTTGAATCAACATATTGATGTGCTGATAGAGGAGGAAATTTCAGAGCAACAAATTGAAATGTTGCCAAAGGAAAAAGAGGTACTGAGGTCTTATGTTTTTTATTTTAATAATTGTTTTGTGAGTGCAAATTTTGTTGCAAACGCTGGAGAAACTTTGGCACATATGAGAAGCTAAGTAAAGAAAGAGGAAGAAAATTATCTGGAAGTATTTAATCCATGGAACAAAGACATTAGATTGCTGGAAAATCAAGATTCAATGCAGGAAGAGGAACCTCAATTTCAATATTGGGAAACAAAAGAGCTTGAAGAAATGCAGAATGTGAAGATGCAAGAGTTAGAGGACAACAAAAACAAACTAAATCAAAGAGAAGGAGATAGCAGTAAATGGCAGACTATGTATCATTCCAAGGAATTGTTGAAGAAAGAAGACAAAGAAATTGTCATAAGTGAAAATCAGGAAGAAGTTACCAGTTGCAGAAAACAAGAGGGTAAGGATGACAGGGTGGCAATAAGAATAAAAGTTCGGCAATCAAGAAGTGAAAGTAATTAGCAGTCAGAATATATATTAGACAAATAAATTGAAATGATAAGAAGGGTAATGATGAAAGTGTCTCAGAAAAAGACGGCACCGAGAAAACAAAGAAGCGGCACCAAGAAAAAGACAGTAGCAGACTGTAAAAGCATAACTAGTAGAGAAAAGCAACATAAAGTGTGGAGACCTGGAGAAAACCAACAAACAAAAGTAGCAACAAAAGGCAAATTACAGAACAAGGCATGGGATCCAGGAAGAAAAATATTAAAAGCACATGATCAGGAGATCATGATTATTTTTAACCTTGGGAGTCTGATGCAGGAGCATTAGGCTCAGAAAATTCTTTGTATAGGGGTCTTGTGTTTTCAAAGAAAATTGGTTTCCTATGTATTAAATTGATGTAATTTTAAATATTTTGAGTGATTTAAGTGAGACATTTAGAATAGGAATTAATTATTTATTGAGAGGAATTTTCTAAATGTTCTCGAATGTTGGAGAACATGAAGAATTAGGATATTTGAAATTCCATAGGGAATGAGAGATTTCAGAATTAACTGTAAATCCTAAATTAGAATTGGTTTCATGATTTTGTGGATGAGAGAGGATCCTTAGGGATTAGCTGAGTCAAAGGAGGACTTAGAGGATATTCAGGATTTTGTTGAGAAGATAGAGAAAAAAAAACCATAATTGGTTTCAGAACCATTTGTATAAATTGTAAAGCCTCAAAGGCGTGGAGGGAGAGTTAGGATTTATAAGAGAAGAAAAAGGTTTGGATTGTGAAGCCTACGGGCCAGATAATAGGTGAAAAGGCCACTGATTAGAAAATTAGGCCATAGAGAAGAGCCTATGTAAATATTGGGTTATATATCTAGAGACTTGATTTCTAAGTATTAAGTATGCATTGAGAAATTCAATTCATAATTTCAGGTGATGAATCAGAGTTTGGCGCAGTATATATGTTTGCAGGTGAAATCTCCAGAATCAAAGGAAATCCCGTCATTTTGTATATGAGCTACAGGAATTATGAATTCATGAGAATGTGTGTTCTTAAGAGGTCGAACATTCAATTTATAATTTTGTGTGGATTGCATATGTCAAAGATTGGGCATCGATCACATAATGGATCGATGCCACTAAACAAAAACAGCTTGGCCTTTCAAATTGATGTCAAATTCGAACTGCGTAGAGGTGAGAAGAACAAAATGAGGTTAGATAGTATATAATATAAAATGCCGAGAAGTTTGTTTCTGTCATGGTATATATGAGTGTAATTTACGGTTAAATTTGAAGACTGCGTAGTGAATTGCGTACATGCCTGAGAAGAAGTCACAGCTATAATTTCTCAAAACACTGAAAGCACAAATTCGACTCAAGGAATTTATGCACACGTCAAATTGCTGAGAGAACTCTACAGGAAGTGACGGCATTACAATTTATTCACCATTCCTTAGGTTTGAGCTTATGAAATAAAAGTTCATCTCATTTTATGAACAAGGTCGCTGAATTATTCATATAGGCCGAGATTTCATATACAATAATTTCATAGAATCTGTGACGTGAATTCGATCTACAAAAATAAGAAGGATGTGCATTGGATAAAGGCTGAAAACCATAACTCAGTGAATAGCAAAAATAACCATGAATCGATGGCACAGGTGGAATGTCGAACCGGTTTTACAAAACAACAAATGGTTTTCGCATGGCTTTAAAGTGGTAAGTGGTAAGTATTGATTCGGTGCGATAGTGTTAAGGCAGCGACGCATGGCACATTGAAACTACCCATTTCGCATATAATAAAAACTCTAACCATCACGCATGTTGAAGTGCGATAAATTTATAACTGTCGGATTGGACAGGAATAAAGGACAAAGATTTGAAGCTAAATGAAGCATCGGTAAATATGCTATGGGTGTTGAAGGTATGTAAAATTTTCGTTAATTAAAATATGAGGTTATAAGAGTAAAGTCTGAAAGGAAAAGGTGAATAGTATGGAAGAAAAGTGGATTCACCATTGATTTGTTACAACAGAAAATTTAAATTCCTGTACAAGATGGGACATGCCTTTTTTTGTGTGTAATTGTGGGTAAATGCAGCTTAGGCTGCATCACAAGAAATACAGGAAGACTTATGCAGGAGAAGCAGGAGGTGATACTCTCACATCACAATTTGAGTTCTATTTCACCCTCATTTCATGCATGGAATGTATTGTATGAGGTAGTGTATGTTACTTATATTTTGGTGCTTCATTTCATATGATAAGAAGCAAGGATTTCTTCAACATATTAGAAGAGAAGGACCTACAATTACACATAGAACTTGGAGATGATGGGAGGTATAGTACCAAATGGATTGGCACTGTCACTTGTAAGAGGGATCAGGCTCCCATATTCACCTAAAAAATGTAATTTATGTGCCTGCTCTAAAGAAAAAAAAAATCTTTTGTAGTTGTACTTGAAGACTATGGATATGATGTGTTGTTCAGTAAGGGGAAATATTATCTGAAGCTTATTGCTACTGACCAACTAAAACAAATTGGTGTTCGGGTTAAAAATATCTACAAGCTAGAGGTGGATGCATGTGCCGCATAGAGCGACAAAGAAAGATAGAGCGACAAAGAAAGACATGTTCAGTGCCAAGATGTTGGATATCTTTGGCATAGGTGCATGGGACACCTACACCATGGAGCTTTGAAAATAATGCAGTAGATCACCATTGGACTTCCAAATTTCACCCTTTATTATCATGATCTGTGAAAGGGATGAACTCTTGCAAAATATGTCAAATCCTCCTTCCAGAGCCGAGATAGAAAAACTTGAGTCATATTGGAGCGAGTTCACTCAGATGTATTAGGACCATTTTCTACATTATCAGTTGCAAAGCATGGGTATTATGTGATTTTTGTAGATGATTTTTCCTACAAATGTTGTATCTATTTTATGAATAATATGGGGCTTATTCAAAGTTTGTTGAATTTAAAGCCTTGGTTGAAAATGATACTAGACAAAAAAAAAAAATCCCTTAGAATTGATAATGGAGGAGAGTATGTGTCTAATGCCTTCAAATAATTATGTGCCAAGTAGGGTATTAGAAGGGAGTTGAATGCACCTCACAATCCACAACAAAATTGGGTGGCAGAGAGGGAAAATAGAAACAATATAGGGGATGAAAGAGCAATTTTTCATGACCAGGGATTTCCACTTAGATACATGTTGGAAGAAGCATGCAATACAATTGCTTATTTGTAGAACAGGAGCCCTCACAAAATTCTTGGAATGATCACAACTTAAGAGGATTTCTCTGGGAGGAAGCTAGATGTCTCCCACTTTCACATTTTTGAATTCATGGTCTATTTTCATGTCTCCAAATATAGCACGAAAAAGTTGGAGCCTACTGCAGAGAAGTGGATCTTTGTAGGATACACAGAGATACCTCAAATTCACAGAGTGTATATGCCTTCACTTCGGATTAATGTGATGAGGAGAGACATCATATTTGATGAGGAGAAGGCCATGAGAAGCTCATTAGAGCGAGAGCTAAGCATTCCACCAAAGGAGGAGCTTATATCTCCAAAGGAGCAGCCCCAATCAAATCCACAATATTTTGTGGATCAGCCACATGTGGAGGATCAGAGAGGAGGTAGAGTGGATGCACCCACTTACTCAAAGAATTCTAGAGAAGGGAGGAAGAGAATCAAGGAGGCAGAAATATTGATGCAAGATGCGTAGGAGCATCTAGGAGCTCCTAGCTCCTTCTGCAGACAAAGGATATCACCAGATGGATATACTAGATATATGGAATTTATGACACAACTGATTGATTATGAACCTTCTTCATTTGAGGAAGTAGCTTCCCAACAGTTGTGGGTAGATGCCATGGTGGAGGAGTATAACTCGATCATGAAGAAGGATTCTTGGGAGTTTGTGCCTAAACCTGAGGGAAAATATTTCATTGGCTCTAGGTAGGTGTATAAGGTGAAATATGTAGTTGATGGCAGTGTTGAGAAGTACAAGGCTAAATTTGGGGACAAAGGCTTCTCACATGTAGAGGGAGTTGATTATGAGGATACTTTTTCCCTTGTGGCAAGATGTAGAAATTTGGTGATAAAATTTCAACTTCTCAATAAATTTAATTTAAATCATGAGACACAATTCTACTCTACTGCTCTACAGAAATTAATTCATGATTTAGAGCAACATTCACAAACATGCATCAATCACTGATCCAAAATCTTTTGTTTGAGATGTATAAAAGAATTAACATGTGAAAATTGTAGCTTTTAAAACAAGAAACTTTAAAGGCATAAGCGGAAAAAGAGAGAAGCAATTAACATCATGCACGAAGACACAAGAGTTGATATCGGAGTTTCGTCCAAAGAGGGACAGTCTCCGGGCCCCGCTCTAATAGTGGGGAGGCCCCCGTTTTCATTAAATGGCAAAATGAAAGTACAAGTACAAAATGAGGAATTACAATTCTTATACCTACTAACTGGAAATGGCCTAAAATTGCAGACCTCTCGATGGCAAATGGGCAGCACCGTTGGATTTGTGGCGCGAGTATGTGCCGAATCCATATAAAACTTGCCCCAATCGGACAGCGGTACCCGCTCTCCCGGGAAAATGGCCTGCATCATGGTTCCGCCCTCCTCGCACACCGCTCAAGGTTCCACCGCTCGTTTTTCGTGCTCCGCTCCCCGTCCGTCCTTCCGGGCGCACAAATGAATGAAGGCTTCTGTACACATGGCGTGCGGATTCTCCAAAGTCCCCCACGTCGGTCTGCTGAGATCCTCATTGTTCGGGCGGAGGCTCCGGGTCAAATCCCGATCCCACCATAATAAGGCCGACCGTTTTTAACCCGCGTTACATTTTTAACTTGGCTGTTTGATATATTAAAAAATTTTTGATGAACCTATTTAAATTTAACCCAGCGTTTGAACCGTTTGATATTTTAATATATTTGATGTGGATGTGGGGGGCCGGACCCATGTTGGGCGGCCCGCCCCACATATAAACTGCGCCACGTATGGTCGTTGGTACCATGGGGACCGCGAGGGTGGCGGGGTTGACCACCCGCCCCCCAACACATTTGTTTGTTTTTTAATATAATGCGGATTGGCATGGGGTGGCGGGGTTGGTGGCCCGCCACCCTTATTATATATTTTTTTTTGTTTTATTTGTTATTAAAACAAATTGGTTGTTTTTTTTTAACCTTCGAATTTTGACCGAAGGAGTGCATTTAACGGTCCCACAAATTTTCCCGGAATCTGGCCAGGTTTGCCGAAATCCGGTGGCCAGGTTTTAGCAAAATTGTTGCCTCCTTAGTCTGCCACATCACCAAGTCAACCTCTAAACTTTGACTGCTCCTAACTCCTTCATTCGAACTCGGAATTGAGTGCCGTCTGCGCCGTTGGATTCAGAATTTCGAGATCTACAACTTGAACTTGGTTCGAAGGATTTTTGAACACTTTGATTTCTGAGCCTTGTACTTAAGCCATTTGTACCTGTACCTGTTTAATCCACCTGGATCATTCCTCCCCACTAAAGAGCTTTTGGACCCCAAAAGCCTCATCAATCAATAGGCAAGTGAGGGAATTGCTCCCTCACCTTCTCCTTTTCAAGCCATTTGGCTTTACTTGGGTGCATCCCTTTGAAACCAACACAGAGATACTCCACATCTCCTCGTCGCGAAGTCTTGGTCCTTCGATCGAGAATGATGTCCTCTGGCAGTTCATCGAGATATTCTGGTGCAAAGTCATCCACTGTAGGAACTGATCCTACCTCCTCAGTGTCCATAATCAATGGGGGTTCATAAAGTTTTAGATTTTCAACATTCACAACCGAGTACATCTGCATGTATACCGGCAAGTCGAGTCGGAAAGCATTATTCCCAATCTTCTCCAATATGGTAAAGGGACCATACCGGATTGGTCGCAATTTCTTACCTTCTCCCTTCATTCGATCCTTGCTGATGTGGAACCACACTTTGTCGCCAACTTGAAATTGATGGTCAACTCAGTGCTTATCATGTCGGGCCTTATATCGGGCCTGACTCTTCTCCAACTGCTCTTGCACTACTTGGTGAATCGTCTGAATCCGCTGAATGAACCGCTGTGCTTTATCCCTGTCATCACGCCCACTGGCATCTTCATCCCTTCCATAGATCATGTCGAAAGGGTCCTTTGGTAAGTAACCAAAGCATGTCTTAAAAGGTGAACATTGTGTAGAGGAATGCACTGCTCGGTTGTAAGCGTGCTGCACATATGGAAGGTGTTCATCCCACAACTTGGGATGTTTGCTGCAATAGCCCCGCAACAAGTGTACCACGGTACGATTAACGACCTCTGTCTGTCCGTCGGTTTGTGGATGGAATGCCGTGCTTCTCTTCAACTTGGTATCCATCATGCACCACAAGCTGGTCCAAAACTCTCCAAGGAAACGAGAGTCTCGATCTGACACAATCGATGTGGGCAACCCAAAGTGGACCCAAACATACTGAAAGAAAAGACAAGCAGTCTGCTCAGCAGTGACCTGCTTTTTACAAGGCATCAATATGCACATTTTGCTAAAGCGGTCGACGACAACATACAAATAGTTGTGACCCTTTCTTGACATAGGCAAACCTCCCACAAAATCCATCGACACACTTTCCCATGGACGACCCGGAATAGGGAGTGGTGTGTAGAGCCCGAGTTTTCTATTAGAGGGCTTTGAAACAGAACACATCACACATCCCTTTACAAAACGGGTTACAATGTTTTTCATATGGGGCCAAAAACAAAACCTTTGCAAATGACATAAGGTTTTTTCAACACCAAAGTGACCAGACACAAGAGAGGTATGCGCCTCTCGAATTACATGTACTCTTTCTGCTGTGGGTATGCACAATTTACCAAGGTGATACAATAGCTTCCCCTGCAAATGATAGTTGTCCACCTGTGAACCATGAGTTAGTTTTGCATAAACTTCTTTAAAGTCATCATCGTTAGTGTACTGTTCAACATAACTTTCAAAAGATAATGACGCATTATGCAAAATAATAGAAGCAACGATAGGAGGGCGAGAGAGCATGTCTGCTACTTTGTTACTAGTGCCCTTCTTATACTTTATTACCAGATGAAATTGTTGTAGGAACCCCATCCACCTGAAATGACGAGATTGTTGTAGCTTGGTTTGTGACTGAAGGTACTGCAAGGGCTGATGATCCGTATGGATGATGGTCTCCTTGCCGATCAGGTAGTGTTTCCACTTTTTCACACTTTGGACCAAGGCATACAATTCCTTGTCGTAAGTGGGGTAATTTATTACAGCCTGGGAGAACTTCTCCGAATGGTAACAAATCGGTTTCTTCTGCTGCAAAAGTACAGCTCCCATGGCGTACCCACTGGCATCGGTTTCGATCTCAAAAGGCTGCTGGAGATCGGGTAAAGCCAGGACTGGTGCGGTGCTGATTTTCTCTTTCAGTGCTTCGAAGGCCTTCTGCTGTTTTCCTCCCCACTGAAAGGCTTGTTTGATACTTGTCAGAGTGTGTAAGGGTGATGCAATAACAGAGAAGTTGGCAATGAACCTCCTCCAATACTGTACTGCACCTAAAAAACTACGGACCTCTATTACATTGGTAGGCTTAGGCAAATTTACAATCACCTCGACTTTTGAGGGGTCTATTTTTAATTGACCATTACCGACAATATGACCAAGGTAAACCAAAGAGGTTTTCCCAAACTCACACTTTGACAACTTTACATACAATTGTTCTTTCTTTAAAACATCAAGCACTTTGATTCCATGGCATACATGTTCCTCCCAAGTCCTACTAAATACAAGAATATCATCTAAATACACAAGGACAAACTCATCAATGAAAGGCCTAAAAAGATCATTCATGACCCTCATGAATGTGGTTGGAGCATTGCAAAGTCCGAATGGCATCACCATCCATTCGAACAACCCCTGTTTGGTCTTGAAGGCGGTTTTCCACACATCCTGCTCTGCAATTCTGACCTGGTGATAACCACTACGCAAATCCAATTTGGTGAAATAAACATCATTTTTTAATTGATCTAATAAATCATCAATGCGAGGGAGAGGGTATCGATTTTTCACCGTGATTTTGTTTAGTGCCCGATAATCCACGCACATCCTCCATGTGCCATCTTTCTTGGGCACTAACACGATCGGCGAGCCACAAGGAGAAGTACTTGGCCGAATGACCCCTTGGTTCAACAGTTCCCGTACCTGCTTTTTGATTTCCTCCATTTCGATGGATGACATCCTGTACATACCAATGTTTGGTAATGGAGCATCATGTTGCAAATGGATCTCATGTTGGATCCCTCGTTTTGGAGGCAAACATTTGGGTTTCTGAAACAACTCACCATAGTTAGAAATAACATCACATAATTCCTGTTTATGAGCCGGATCACATCCCCGGAAAGCATCGGTTATTTCTTCATCCTTTGCTCTCACAACCATGAGCAAACACCCCTTGCTGGAATTCACCAATCTCTTCATCTGTCCTGCACTTACAAGGCTAGCACTGACTTTGGTTTGATGAGCTCTTACAATGTATTCTACCCCATCTTTAGTGATTTGGTATTTATTTTCATGGCGAAAGAAAACTTCTTTCCTATCATAAAGATAGGGACTCCCCAACACAATGCCACAGATATCCAATGGTATTACATCCAATTCTAATTCATCTACCAGCTTAGAAGCAATAACAAATTTTACCTTACACTGCTTGGTTACATTTAGTTTTACTTTATCATGTATCCATCCAAGCGGATAAGGTTTTGGATGAGGCTTAACTTCTAAGCCTAACTTTTTAACCAAGGATTCTGAAATAAGGTTTGCTTGAGAGCCCGAATCAAATAGAGTTTCTACTTTTGCATGGTTTATAACAACTCTAATATGAAACAACTCAATTCTCTTACGTTCATTAGAAAGAGGCTCATTTGATGCACTAGTGCTTTCATGTGATTCAGAATCATGAAGAGAATGAGTACCTTTTGTCCCTGCTGCTGTGATCAATGCCTCATCGCCTGAGTCGGATCCAAGGTCCTGCTGCGCGGTTGCTACCGTCTTCTGCTTACCCTTTCCTCCATATCTTTTTGGCTTATTTTCTGGATATAGTTTCCAACAATGATCGTCGTCATGGCCTTCCTTTTTGCAGTGAGTGCAATAAGGCTTTTCTCCTTCATCCTTCTTTGTTGACGTCGTCTTCTTTTCCTTTCCCTTTCCTTTCCCTTTGAATTTTCCATTTGAAGGTTTGGAAGGTGGTTTCTTTGAATGATCGTCCTTATCATTTCTGCCTCTGTTCTCAAGATGAATGGCCTTCACACTGGCCGAGTCAATGGTAGTAGGTTCAAACATTAACAATGAATGTCTAATGTAACTATGCAATGAACCAATGTACTTAGTTACAACTTCAGGAGAATCTAAAGAGATGCCCAAACTTAATGCCTGTTTTCGAAATTCTTCAGCAAAGGTTTGCACATTTTGTCCTTTACCTTGCCTTAGGTACTGCCACTCCATTAAGGCTTTCTGCTTGTAACCTAAGGGATAGAATTGATTTTTAATTGCAGTAATAAAATCTGACCAAGAAGAAAGAAGGTTACCCAAGTTACTGCTGCTTCGAAGTTTGCTCTCCCACCAGATGAGAGCTGTGCCACTCAATCGAAGAGAAGCCAATTGGATTTTCGCCTCGTCCTCCATAATCTACTCGATCCTGCAATAGAGTTCAAGATGCCTAATCCAATTGTTAAGCTTCTCAGCATTACTTTCACCATTATATACTGGTAGATCAAACTTAACATCTAACTTAAAGAAAGGCTTGTTAGATGCATTTCCAGAATTTTTATTATGATGGTTAGAAGAGGAGGAAGGACTTTCATTTTTTGAAGGGGGTGGATTTCCTCCACCATCTCCATGCGCTGAACCTTGCCCTTCTAAAGAATGATCTCCTATTTTCTCTAACCTTTCAAGTCTAGAGAATAGTCTCTCTACTCGATCTGCCATGGTATAGAAATTTTTGCGGAAATTGAGCTCCTCTTCATTCCGATCTTCGTCCCCCATGTTCCTTCTCTGACGTGCACGTCCTGCTTCGGGATCAAAAGCTTGTAGCATCCCTTCGCCTCTTCTTAGCTTGCTTCTTGTTAGCATACAAACATGTAATTCACATCTACAAACACCCGCTCCGATACCACTTGATCCAAAATCTTTTGTTTGAGATGTATAAAAGAATTAACATGTGAAAATTGTAGCTTTTAAAACAAGAAACTTTAAAGGCATAAGCGGAAAAAAGAGAGAAGCAATTAACATCATGCACGAAGACACAAGAGTTGATATCGGAGTTCGTCCAGGAGGGACTACGTCTCCGGGCCCTGCTCTAATAGTGGGGAGGCCCTTCTTTCATTAAATGGAAAAATGAAAGTACAAGTACAAAATGAGGAATTACACCCTTATACCTGCCCAATCTGGAAATGGCCGAAAATTGCAGACCTCTGATGGCAAAATGGGCAGCACCGTTGGATTTGTGGCGTCGAGTAGTGCTGAATCCATATAAAACTTGCCCCAATCGGACAAAGTGAAAATCTGGCCCCTCTGGAAAAATGGCTCAAATCATGGTTCCGCCCCCTCCTGCACACTGCTCAAGGTTCCACTGCCTCGTTTTTCGTGCCCGCTCCTGTCCGTCCTTCCTTGAGCGCACAAATGAATGAAGGTTTAAATAATATGGCGTGGGCGGATTCTCCAAAGTCCCCCATAGCCGAATTGGTTGAGATCCTCATTGTTTGGGCGGAGGTCGGGTGGTCAAATCCCGATCCCGCCATAATAAGGCCGACTGTTTTAACCCGCGTTACATATTTAACTTGGCTGTTTGATATATTAAAAAAATTTGATGAACCGTATTTAAATTTAACCCAACGTTTGAACCGTTTGATATTTTAATATATTTGATGTGGATGTGGGGGGCCGGACCCATGTTGGGCGGCCCGCCCCACATATAAACTGCGCCACGTATGGTCGTTGGTACCATGGGGACCGCGGGGGTGGCGGGGTTGACCACCCGCCCCCCAACACATTTGTTTGTTTTTTAATATAATGCGGATTGGCATGGGGTGGCGGGGTTGGTGGCCCGCCACCCTTATTATATATATTTTTTTTGTTTTATTTGTTATTAAAACAAATTGGTTGTTTTTTTTTAACCTTCGAATTTTGACCGAAGGAGTGCATTTAACAGTCCCACAAATTTTCCCGGAATCTGGCCAGGTTTGCCGGAATCCGGTGGCCGGGTTTTAGCAAAATTGTTGCCTCCTTAGTCTGCCACATCACCAAGTCAACCTCTGAACTTTGACTGCTCCTAACTCCTTCATTCGGACTCGGAATTGAGTGCCGTCTGCGCCGTTGGATTCAGAATTTCGAGATCTACAACTTGAACTTGGTTCGAAGGATTTTTGAACACTTTGATTTCTGAGCCTTGTACTTAAGCCATTTGTACCTGTACCTGTTTAATCCACCTGGATCAATCACATACAGAAGTAACCTATTTTTCAAGGGGAAACCGACTGGTAAAAACCCCTTAAGCTTGTTTGAATTAATACAAAATAATAGATGTGTTATTACAATTTCCTACTTCGGTGTTGAATCTCAACCTACAAAGTAATCTTCCCTCCCTTAGAATGAGCAACTATAGCCAACACTTAGCCACTTTATGCCCACACATAACCTCCTATTTCCTTGCGCAATCCTTGACAAAATTGGCCCCTGTTATTTAGGAATTTATTCCAAATTTATTGTGCAATTCCCAAGGATTGATCATTTATTACTTGCAACACCTGTACACTCAAAACTAGTCTACAACTAATGTTACACTGCCTTGGAATCTCCACCACAACTGAAAATTCGAATATCTTGCATGCATGACCTATTTTTGGTTGATTGATTAGTTAACTCAATGATATCTGAGTTAGATTATTGTCCCACTGCAAAAATGACCTCCAACAAGTTCTATTGACTATTAGAATTATTTTTACTGAGTACAACTGGAAATAAATGAAGTGGATTGTTATAAATTATTAATTTACACATGCAAACTGAACTCCAAACCAACTAACTTGAATTTACTGAGCTAACTGAGTGAGAAGATCCATGTCACCCTATTTAACTTTCTCCAAGTTGTTCGTTGATGTGGAAAATTCAATTTTTTTCATTTTTACTAGGGCTAAGTCAAACTAAGACTTTCTTGCTACACTTCTCAACACAAAATACACATATATCATGACCATACTTACATTGGAAGCACATATGGGATGGAAGATCCACCAAATGGATGTTAAGACTACCTTCCTCAATTGAGTGGTTGAGGAAGAGATCTACATTTAGCAGCCTAAGGGATTTGAGACATTTGACAGGGAGACACATGTGTGTACACTAAAGAGATCCCTTTATGGTCTCAAGAAAGCACCTCGTGCTTGGTACACTCGCATAGATTCCTATCTTAGTGGATTGGGCTTCACTAAGAGTGAAGTAGATTCCAATCTCTACTACATTTTGGTAGATGGCGGTTTGCTAATATTAATCATATATGTAGTTGATTTGATACTGACAGGAAATGAGAGGCTGATCCATTCTTGCAAGGAGGACCTTGCAAGAGAGTTTGAGATGAAAGATGTGGGCTTTATGCACTACTTCCTTGGCTTGGAGGTTTGTTAGGTAGATGGAGAGATATTTATTAGACAAGGTAAGTACACCTCTGAGATCCTTCAGAAATTCCATATGCAAGATTGTAAGCCCATGGACTTCCTTCTAGAAACTAACTAGTCGAAAGAGGATGGTTCTACAGGAGAGGCAGTAGATGGCACTATATACAAAAATTTGGTAGGGTACTTGACGTACTTGGTGAACACAAGGACTGATATTTGTTTTGTAGTTAATCAGTTTAGTCAGTTTATGGTGGAGCCTACCAAGCTTCACTAGGAAGAATCAAAACATGTTTTCATATCCCTCAAAGGCACATTATATTTTGGTTTATGGTACAAGAAGATAGATGGAGTGAATCCCCAAGGCTTCACAGATGTATATTGGGCATGGATTCCATCAGATAAGAAGATCACATTGAGAGCTATTTTCAGTGTTGGGTTAGCAACAATTTCTTGGTACAAAAAGAAACAAAGATCTATAGAACTCGCCTCAGCAGAGGCAGAGTATATGGTTGCTAGTCAAGCATCATGTGAGGCTATTTGGATGAGAATTTTTTGGTTGGTATCTTCATTCAGGGGATGGATCCTAAATTGATCCATTGTGACAATTAGAGTTTTATCAAACTCTATGAAAATCCAATGTTTCATGATAGGTCCAAGCATATAGACATCAAGTACCATCACTTGAGAGATTGTGTGTAGAGGAGGATCATAATGTTGCAATAAATTCCTACAAAGATCAGGATGCAAACATCTTGACAAAGGATTTTTCAAGAGGAAATTTCGAGTTCCGCAGGAGCATGATTGGGGTGGTCCAAAACCCTTTTCTTGCTAAGATGGAGTGTTAAGAAAGAAAACACTTCATTTGACTTGTTCCTTAGTCAAATGGAGAAATTCAAAATTTCACATCAACAGGATGATTTGAGTTGCAATTAGCATGAGTGACATGGCCTTGTCACTTAGTTAAATTATTCAATTTGATTTTGTGGGCTAGAAGTAGAATTGTTCATGAGTTGATTGCTAGGATCTAGCAATCTAATGGACTTGTAGTTAGTTAAACTCAGTTATTTTAGCTTTCGTCATGAATAGCGTCGGTAGGAGTTTAGTTTAGTAGTAGTAATTTTTGTTAACTCACATATCTCTCAGTTAACTAATCAATTTACTAAAAATATCCCTAGTCATGCATGGAATTCAAATTTTCTAGTTGAGCTGGAGGAAAAGGCACATTGTAATTATCAATTGTATACTAGTTGAGTGTACAGGTCTTACATTGGAGCAGGTGATCAATTCCTATATTATTTGCGCAAGGAAATAGGAGAATTCCCTATCTTTTAGAAGTTGGTTTCCTTACGGATTGTGCAAGGAAATCGGAGGAAGGTTGAGGCCTATTTTGGCTAAGTGTTGGTTAGAGCGGGTCAAAGAGCATGAGATCAGTATTGCAGTCTAGGTTGAGCTTCAAGGTTTGAAGTTGTCAATTTAAAAGATCCATATTTTCATCTGATTTAATACAAAATAGAGGAGAGGCTTTTCCTAGTTGGGTTCCCCAGTAAAAATATTGTGATTAAATGGTCGCATGTTATTGCACATGTTTGTACTATATGTTTTCCTTTCCATAGATTGAGTAGAATAATTTTGTTTATTGTTTTCAATCTGAATTGATTAGCAACTAAAAATTTCGAGTTATTTCTACATTGGTTTGGAATTTAATGAGCCAAGAGTTTGATTTAGAATTGGCTTGATACATGAGTGATTGGTTGTGCACTTGTATGATCTGGTTACAGTGATTCAATATTGGTATTTAGTAGTTCGTTCCAAGCTTCATTGATTTAGTTATTTAGTGATTCAACTATTCAGTGAATCAAATTTGGTGTTCAATTATTTAAAATATGTAGGAATTTTTTATGCACAGGAAGCATGTATATACATGGATACCTTTCAGAATAATCATGTATATAATCTAAATTAAATTTGATCAAGGTTTGTGATGACAGTGGTTTGGTTATGTATTATTTGTTGTTGATATTCAAGGATGTCTTGATCAGGATGGTTGGTATCTGACAATATTGATTGACGATTGGTTATTGATTTTGAGCTTATTCAATGGATCGATTTGGTTGTGGCTTGGTATACTAGTATATCAGTGATCGATTGTGCTTTGATTCATTATTGAGTGATTCAATATTCAGTATTTGGTTTCAAGGTATTGAGCATAATATTGGGTGTGGGTCTAGTATGAAATTTGATGAAAGGTGGCCTGCATGTTTTGATGGTTTATTGAGACAGGTGGATCCAGTATGAAACATTATGAAACGTCATCCACATAGGGTGTTGAGGGTTGAAGCCTTCAGTGAGGGATTCAGATCTTCATTCCAGTGGTAGCTGGTAAACTTGTTTAGGGAGTTAGATATTCATTCCAGTAGGAGCCAGTAAATTTGATTAGGGGGTCGTAGCTCCCTTCCAGTGGGTGTTGGGGAACGATTGGAGGTTGTAGCCTCCTACAGGTAGGAGCCTGTGTGCTAGTAAGAGTTTGTGCCAGTACAATATGTAATGAATATTTATTTATAATAAGAATAAGAAGACGGAGAGGACAACAATGGTGGTTTTCTCCCACATTGTGTTTCTGCCTAAAATCCTAATGTCCATATGTGTTGATGTGTTTCTTATGTGTTATGGTTTATCTACTTTTTACTACTCATGGTTACTACTTAATGAATGGCTAATGAAATAATGATGCAATGATTAAATTTAAATGGTTAATGGAAACTATGAAAAATTGGTAATATCGATATACATATATCTCATTAATTAAAAGTGTGTACACGCGCAGGTTATCTGAATAATAGTATCGTATAGAATTCTAAATTTGAAGTTGAAGATAAAATGAAATAAAAATATTGATTCACCCGCCCCCCCCCCCCCCCTCAACGATAATTTTTCCTAACACTCTTTTATTTATCATTGGTTGACATGAATACATATTTAAAAACCTCCTTGAATGGGAAAAAATGCACACTAGGTTGGGGTTTTAAAGTGCATGCACACTAGAAAATATAAAGTGTTTTCCTTGACTAGCTAGTAGCCTAAAATTAGAGTAGAAGACCCAGCGAAAATATAGTGGTTTTCTAAAAGAAGGTTGACTAAGTGGAGTAAAAAATAAGTTAAAATTGAATTAAAATTGGCACATGTAATTCTTAACTCAAAAATAGCAAGAAAACTGCAAAAATAGGATTGAAATTCAAAGGATAAGGTGATAAGGTGAGTGGATAAGGAAATCTCCTTAAATAAAATAGGAAGTTTGAATTAGTAAATAGGGAGCCTATGGACATGGTAATGCACACTAGTGAATAGGAAATAGCAATGTCACTACCTCGTCATTACCACATGCAAACCTAGGTGTCATTCTTGTTAAAAATAGACTTACTAAAATTAAAAATTGATAAAAATTGAAAGTGATCCCAAATGGTAAGGAACATATAGTAGATTAAGAAATTTCTTCATAAGTGGGCCTAATTATGTATAGAAGTGGTCTTATGTGTGCACTTCCCCCAACAATTAGGTATCAAGAGGGAACCAGATAATTTTTGAGTCAATAGAGCATCTTGGCTCATATTATGACGACAAATTACCTCTTAGGAACGCAAAGAGAATGAGAATGGAGAAAAAGAGAAGGAGAAGAAGAAGAATTGTTTTTTTTTTGCAAGAAGAGTGTTGTTCCCATGTAACCTTCTTCAATTTATAATAGCATCCTCGCTTTCACTCTTCCCTTACCACCTATTTGAATTTCTAATCCTTTGTGATGAAAATGGTTTGTATATTATACACAAGAGATAAATTTGAGACTCAAAATTAGGTTATGACTTCCCCCCTTGAGAATCCTTACTTTGTTCCTTTTTTCATATTCAATTAGAGTAAAATCTTCTTTGCCCTCTACTAAATTTGTAGCCAAATTTGAAGCTAATTTGTGTCATACAACTCACCTATTGAATTGTAGTAGTTTTTTTGGAAACTAATCACAAGGTTTCATTCATTGACTACCCAATTAGTTTTGAATATGACATATTCCATACCAAGTATTACATCACCAAGTGAACATCAACAAATGAAAAATGCAACTCCAAATCATGTAAAACTAAGCAATGTATAGCCAATGGAAACGGATATAATGGATGTGAATTTCATCTACTCATTGCAAGAGTTTTGTCAATTTTGAAACATGAAATTTCAAGAATGTCAAATTTCAAGCATAACTCAATCCTAGGTTGGCTTAGACTTCCCCTAGAATATTTCTAGAATAGCAGAGTATATATAGAAAATTCAACAATGAATTTGAGGGAAATTATTGTTTGTAGCAATCACACCAACAATTTCATCCACTATGATGTGTTTCATCCCCTAGAAACTTAGACAAATAATCCTCGAACCAAAACTTCAAAAAGTTTCTGATTATTATAGGTTCGAACACTAAAATGTGAAAAATTGCATGCAAGTATAGGTATTGCTCTTAAATTTGTACATATTTTTGTGTTATACATGGAACCCAAGGACTTACATCATGAGTATCTCCTACCCTCATCAACAATATCCTAAAATAGTTTCTCGATTAGTGGATCAGTGAAAGGGAACTATCCAAATGAATTTTGCATAGAAAGTATCCAAAAGACATTAATATTTTATGCCTCATTGAATCTTGAAATTCATAGCAATCCATCTCCCACATAAAAAATCACAACACCAACCACTCTCAAGCAATGCATCGTATACATAGAGGGATTCCTAATGAATGACTACATGATAGTTTTTTATACCCTCTAATACACTTGGTTTAACAAAGTGAGAAACTAGGCATAATGGAGAGTTGTTTTAAGTCTCATGTTCTTGTTTCTTCTAGAGCTAAAAATTGAATTATGCCAACTTCATGATGATAAATGACCCTAAAAATCATGGCTCTACCATTTCTTGATTTTAAATATGTCACTTTTTCAATATACAAAAATTGACCGAAAGAAAGTCCCATCACATTCTTGTATTTTTGCAACATGGAATTGAATTTGTTGAGGTCCACGGTGATAAATGACCTTCAGAAGATTTTCCAATACACTCATTGCATTCAAATTCACAATTTGATCAGTAAGAATAATTTCACCCAAAGCAAGCCCCACTTGTAAAAAACAATGTTGGGAAACAAGCCTTCTTAAATGGAAACATATTAGACATTGGAAAAACAAAATGGTGTTTTAAATATTTTTTGTCAAATTAGACATTAATAACAAAATACCATCCAAATAATTTTAAAATAAGCAATAAAAGGAAGTATGTCATTACATATCAACAAACAATACAAACATTGTTAGAATAATGGTAATCTTCATGTAGTAATCTATGGCTAAGGACCCTTTCTATTATGTAGTTTATATATTTGACTGGGACGACTTAATCACACTCGTAGGGGGTGTGCCCTTGTTTTGTGGACCTATAGCCTACTGTTAAAGATACACCTCACTTTATTTGTGTATAAATACACAACTCAATATCTCACTTTTATCATATCATCAAATTAATTCATAGTGATTGATTTTTTAGCCTATGGGCAACATATCTCATGTTTCTCTTGTTCATGGGTTCATCTTCTCTTCTCTTTGTGATGTTGATTTAAATCATGATTTGTTTTCCATTCCATCCAATCCTCTTATCTCTATTATGATTTCAACATGTTATCAAAACATGTTGTGATATTTCCTTATTCAACTGAAAAATTGTATTATTTTTAGGGTAGGGTTAATTCCATTTATCTGAAGGATTGACTGGCAATGACATTTCCTAGATAATTGTTATTGAAGGGTTTCAAACCCATTATTCAACCCTTTAACAAATTCTCAATATCTTCATGGAGAATTATCTTTTCTGGATCAAATGTATTACTTATTTATTAAAGATTTGTTATAGTGGATCCAGAGGATGATACTCTTGGTAGTGACTCCACCTTATTAGAGATATTCTTCACATTCTAGGTATGGATAATTTTATATTGGATATTGCATACGGTGATACAAAATTTACTCTTCATTGTCCAATTGTGATTGATGGTGACTCTATTGAGGCCTATGGTCATTTTTTTATGAATGGGGGCTACTTTTGGTAAATTTAATGTAATTTCCACTTATAGGTTCATAAAATTTGTCCCACTATAGTTTACCAATAATTTTACAAATGGCTCTCAACTAATTTTAGTGGATAAATTTGATTATCTAGATCTTTGTCCTTTGCACTATGATATTTGTCCTTATAGGTAATCCTATATGGAGTGCACATCATTGTCTCCTTTTAAATCTCCCATAGAGACTACCAATGTTTGGTTATGGAAAAATATTGGTATTCATACCATGGTGTTTTAGGGAGGTTATATCTTCAAACATCTCACTCAGCATTACAAGGGGAAGGTGTTGTCTAATGTTTTATCTTCTTGACATCCTACTCATATTCAAGGAGGATGTTATGCATAGGGCCACACTATGTTGACATGTGTATTATTAATATTCTCACTTATTTATTGTAGCTATGGTTAAACATATTTTCAAGTTGGTTATCCAAACACCAATTATTACTCGTATTTCAATTGTCATTACTCTATATTCTGGCCACAACCAATCTTTGTGAGGCATTGGGTATTTATAAACTCACTCTCATCTCATATTCAAGATTCCTTATAAGTTTTGTTCTTTTACTTGCACATGTTTACTATACATAAATCCATACACATGTACTTGAGCATGCTTGGTTGTTTTCAAGATCTTTTAGATGCATTTTCATCTTCTCACTCTGACTTCAAAAACAATGTGATTTTATTTGGGGGGATGGGGGGTGGGGGGATGCTCTTGTCTCATATTTATTATAAGATGTTTCTTCCAACACCTCTTCAAATGGAAAGTTAAATACTACTCTCCTTATAGACGCACATTATGGCAAGGACATATATTCTCAACTTCCATTAGATGGGTGAGCTCAATGAAAATAGTTTTCATCAAATGAATCAATCAATAGCTACATTCATCAATCCTTTATAGGATGTCTCTTCCAACAACTCTTGAAATGGATGGTTCTATAGTACCACACTCCCAAAAGATGAGCACTATGGAAAGGATATGTCTTCTTGCCTACCTTCATTAGAGTAGGTTTGTGATAGTTATTTCCAATAGTGGAAAAAATTGATGGCTACATTCTCCATTTGTATGCAAGTTGTTTCTTCCATTACTCCATCAAATAAGTAGTTTAGTAACACCACTCTCCCATTAGATGCACAATACAACATGGATATGTCTTCCCAACCTGTATTGGATGAGCAGGTCAATAAAAAATTTCTCCAACAAATGAGAAATTTGGTGGTAGCGCTATTTTAGTTTATTGAGTTCACTTTTGCATCGAATTGGGTCATTACAATCCCACTCTCTCTTTTTATTTCTATCATTGGCTTTGACATTAAGTTTCGGTATTCCCACGCTTTTGTATCTCTTATCTTTATGCATCTTTTTCGGTATTATGTTTTTAGGTGTGCTAGATTAGTGTTGTCTCTTTACATGATAAGCAATTCAATGGTGAAAAATCCTTAGGAATTGTGTAGTTCTATGACAATGATTTAGTCTTCATATGCCCATCCACATGTATATTTAAGTGTGATGTCCTCAATTTTTTCATTACCTTGTGATGAGATTAGGAGTTTCCAGAGCTTATGTCAGCCAAGTAACAGGAGTTGAATTACATTATTGGTGGGCCCGGGGGGTTTGTAGGAGTTTTACATGATCTGACTAATATTTCTTGTCATTTTTCATCATTAGGATCAGTTCCACGTAGCTCAATCTTGGTTTCATTTCATTTTGACAATTTCTGTAAAACGGAGTTATTAACGAGCATATTTTAATTAATTATACTTAAGGTGTTGTTTTTGGCTAATTACATGGAGAAATTATCCAGGGGATCAAAAATATGCTCAAAAATAAAAGTGCTAAAAATCTCCTGAAACTAGTGCCAAATCATAGATCTAATCATTCTGAATCCAACGACGCTTGAATCACCTCAATCTGACACTGCATGTGAAAATTATCGTGTTCTGAAATTTTTGGCAAATAGCTAAAAAGTCAAGTTGTAGGGTTGACTAGGTAGGTTGTACGGTGATGTGGAATGACGGCAGCAGGTGAATATGCAGGTACGGTGGTAAGATGGGCCAATCTCATGCAAACATGTGGTAGGATCATACAGGCCAGGTTGGCGGATTTTGATTGGTTGGTGAAGATTGGTTGGACCAATTAAGAAGCACCACGTGGCCTCGGGATCCGTGTAAAATTTTATTAATGGGTCCACCAACCTCGGTGCGAGTCGACCCAAAGACCTCTGACGATCCAACCAATAGTCTTACCATTACACCAAACGATGGTTCTTAATATGTATAGTGGGCAAGTTATATGTATTTACTCACTATTTATGGTTTTTTACCGGGGGGGGCTGCGGCCAACCCCGACCCTAAGTTATATGGTATTGAATATGACCATGTGATAATGGCAGAGGTGGCGAGCAGTTGGCCCTAACCCTTGGTTCCAACAATCTCAAATAACCATTGACGTTCAATGGGAGGGGTGGAGCACGTGGCACCCTACTTGTGCCCCCACCAGTGGACATATCAACCATCATATGACCAAGAGCGCGAAGTCGGCAGATTTATGGCATGTGTCTCACGCCCCTAGCCACATTAACTACCACATGATCATTAAAAGGGGAAGAAATTAGGGGAGTGGTGCCTGGTTAAGTGTCTGGCCAATTGCATCAATTTCAAAGACATTTTTGTCGCTCCCGCGCCAATTTGTTCCTCCAAAAGGAAATTCATTGCCAGTTTTTTCAGTTTTGTCATTTTGCAAGACAAATAACAAGGGAATAAACAAGGAGACCTATCTTGGCCATTTTTTAGCCATTTTGAGCCCAAGAAGAGCCTGCATATGGTTTTTTGGATGTTCTGGACACAATGGCAGCATTATTTTTGTGATTTGAGCATTGTATGTTGATGTAATTTACATTTTAAGCATATAATTTAAAGGGCCAACATTGGAAGCTGGATCCAGAGATGTAACCCAAGAGGGGTGAACTCCATCATCAAATTGTTATTTTGTGATGTTGCACGTTGACTATTTTTCTTTGTTTAAATCTGCAAAACTTAACTAAAATTACTAAGTTTATGTGATTTTGAAATTTCAATCCATTTCCCACAAGACATAAACTAGCTTGAAAACTTTTTCAAGAAACCTTCAATTTTTAATTTCATATCAATTTGGTATTAGAGCATGGTTGTTTTGAAGGATTTACAGTTTTTGCAAGTGTTCTATTGAATGGTTACAAGGTCTAAGTTGAGAAGAGGAGAAGGAATGCTTGAAGAACCAAACCCTCAAATTGGTTCAAGGAGGTCACAAAATCCAAAAACTCCACCAGTCATGGCACATGAAGAAAGAAATAAGTTGATGTTTGAGGATGAGAGAGATTTCAGAAAGGCTTTCTATGATATGTCAGAGATGGTGAAAGTGTTGTACAATGGAAGGACAACAAGGTTGCAAGGGGAGAGTTCAAATCATCCAAAAGGTAATGGTGGTGATGGGAGAAATCATCCACCGCCACCTCCTCCTTCACCTTTATCCTCACCTCCTTCTTCACCTCCTTCAACATCTAGACATACTCCTCCTAGATCTCCAAAAGGACATGTCAAGTCTCTTTTTCATAAGCTTGATGTCAAGTTTGAATTTCCTATGTACAATGGCGAAGTAAATGCTAAAAATTTGGATAATTGGGTTCGTCTAATTGAATCCTATTGCAGGATTCAAAAAATTAAGGATGGGGTTTCAAAGATCTAGCTCACTTCTCTTCATTTGGAAAGAGAAGCCCTCATCTGGTGGGAGGCCAGAACTCAAGAAGATTTGAAGAAAAGTTGCAAAATTATCTCTTCTTGTAAGGATTTTATAGTTGCATTAATAAGGAAATTTTATCCATTAGCTTATATGCAAAAAAAAAATATGGATTGGAAAATTTTTAGACAAGCTAAAGGTCAGAGTGTCCAAAATTACACACAAGAATTTAGAAGAAGAGCTTTAATCTTGGGTGTTGATTTGTCTTCACAAGACACTCTCCTTAAATACATAGGTGGATTACATAGTTATTTGAGACATGTTATACTTATGTTTAATCCCACCAATCTAGATGAATTATGTGTTCAGGAAACTCATTTAGAATCAAGAGGAAATAATGTTCCTCAAGAGACTAGCAAGAAACCATTAAAATTTAGAGACAAAGGAAAGGGGAAGTTTAAAGGAAAAGGAAAAAAGAATGCTACAATCAAGAAAGAGGGAGAGAATATTACATGTAAACATTTTTAAAAAGAAGGCCATGATGAAGACCATTGTTGGAAACTACATCCAGAAATGATACCAAAGAAGTTCAACAGCAAGGGGAAACAAAATACTGTTGCTACAACTCAACAAGATCTAGGAACTGATTCAGGTGATGAAACCAAAATCACAACCATGGGAATAAAAGGTAAAGCTTCTAATGAAAGTACTAGTTCTTCTAGTAAGCCTATTGAGTCTCAAAAGGATAAAGAAAGAAGTAATATTTTTCATATTAGGGTCATTACAAAACATATAAAAGTTGATACATTGTTTGATAGTGGATCCCAAGTCAACCTTATTTCTGAACCAATTGTCAAGAAACTACACCTAATACTAAACCTTACCCTTTGGGTTGGGTATGTGATGATGCCAAATTTCAAGTGACAAGAAAATGTAAACTCAAATTCGTCATCAGTGAAAATTTTATTAATGAGGTAGAGTTTGATGTTGTACCAATTGACATAAGTGGAATTGTTTTAGGGAGGACATACTTGTATGACCAAAAAGCCCTATTCTATCGTCACGAGAACAAATATAATCTTTTTAAATACGGAGTTGAGTATATTGTTAGAGCACATCGCAAGAAGATGAACTTATCTATTGTAAGTGCTTGTCAAATGAAAGGCTTGTAAATGCTAGTAATAATTTTGTGTTGTTGATGATTAAAGCTAAAGATATTGTTGAATCTGAAGTTTTCACAGGATGTGATTCTAAACTCAAGCATGAATTGGTTGAATTTTTTAACACTTATGACAAGATGTTTCAGGAACCTAAAGGGTTGCCTCCTAAAAGAGGAATCCAACATGAGATTCATTTGCACCAAGATGCACGACTTCCAAATATTGGCATGTACAGAATGTTAGTTTTGGATCATGTAGAAATCAAGAAGCAAATTCAAGAGTTGCTTGAGAAAAGGGAAATTAGGCCTAACACATCTCCTTGTGGGTCTCCTATAGTTTTGGTTCCAAAGAAAGATGGTACATGGCGCATGTGTGTAGATTTTTGAACAAAATTACCGTAAATAATCACTATCCTCTTCCTCGCATTGATGATATTCTAGATCAACAGTTACAGGAGTAAAATTTCTTTCCCGTTCTTACATAGAACGCATTACATTAAAATAATCATCTCCTAGAGGAGCATGCATAATGGCATGGACATTTTTGAATGAACTAGCTACTCGTAGAGTTCCAATATGAGCAGGACCAACATACATCCAATGGGCTAATTTCATAAATTGAACCTTATCTAAAATTGATCCATATTCCCATCAGTGGATGGAGAGCTTCCCTTAACATCATCGGATGGGATACCTTCAATCAGGGAAGGGGAGCGGAGTTATGCCTGCTGCATCCTCCCCCCTAAGTCTACAAGAAACAGGGGGGATAACCTTCCTGCAAAGAAACAAGTACGAACGGAGTTGCAGAATTAATACTCCCTCCAGTCTATTAAAGGATGTTGTTTACTTTAATATGTTAGATTTGAGAAGCAGTTATCATCAAATAAGGATTTTTGAAAATGATATATGGAAAATTTCTTTCAAGACAAAACAAGGTTTGTATATGATGGTTAGTTATGTTGGTTGGGCTTTGCAATGCACCTACAACATTCATGATAGTTATGAATGATGTGTTGACACCATTCCTTGATGATTTTGTCATAGTCTTCTTAGATGATATTCTGATATTCAGTGAGACTCGTGAAGAGCATGTCAAGCATGTGAAACAAGTTTTAAATGTTTTTAAAAAAGAGAAATTGTATTTGAAGATTTCTAAGTGTGAATTTGGGAAAACCTCTTTGGTTTATTTGGTTCATATTATAAGAGGGGGTGAATTGAAGATTGATCCCTCAAAAGTTGAAGTAATTGTGAACTAGCCTAACCCAACATTGTAACAGAATTTAGGAACTTTTTGGGAGCAATCCAATATTGAAGAAAATGTATAGCTAACTTCTAACTCATTGCAGCACCATTACATGCTTTGAAAAGTGTGAAATGGGTCTTTCAATGGGGAGGCAAGCAGCGAAAAATCCTTTCACACATTGAAAGAGAAAATCAATACAACAGGAGTTCTAGCATTTCTAGATCTTAAGCAACCATTTGAGATTCAAAATGTTGCAAGCAATTATGCTATGGAAGCAGTTTTGATGTAGCATGGTAAGCCTATTTGTTATCATTCTAAAACATTTACCAATTTAGTAATTAACTATCCAAATTATGATAAAGATTTGTATGGTTTGGTACAAAGCGTGAAGAAATGAAATCATTATTTGATGGGTAAATAAACAATTATTCATACTGACCATCAACCTTTGCAATATTTACAATCGCAAACCAAGCTACAACAAGCTAGACATTTCAGGTGGATGGGATTTCTACAGCGATCAATTCATTTGGTAATCAGGTACAAGAAAGGTATATACAACAAAGTTTTTGATATGTTATCAAGGCCTATTGTTAATGCATATGTCATTCTTGAGCATAAATCAACCATGCATGAAAGTTATAGAGAACAATATTCTCAAGATGAAGATTTTAAAGATGTTTATGCAACTTTGAGTCAAAGGAAATCATGTTGAAGAGTTGGATTATCGTGTTCATAACAAATTGTTGTATCATCAAGGAAAGTTATGTGTTCCACAAGGTGAAAGAGTCAATGTCATAAGGGAAGCCCACACTTCTCTTATTGTTGATCACTTTGGTGTAGGAAAAACAGTTGCACAAATTTAGACGTATTGTTATTGGCCCCGCATGAATGAAACTATTTCAAGATATGTAAGAGGGTGTTCCATGTGTGCTGCTATCAATCCTAGAAATAGGAAATTGGGTTTGTACACTCCAATTCCTATTCCTTCTCATCCTTGGGAAAGTATTTCTATGGATTTTGTAGGGGGGCTACCAATATCTAGGAAAGGTCATGATTATCTATATGTTGGGGATTGTTTCAGCAAAATGTGTGTGTTGATGCCACGTAAGAAATAGGTTACATCTAAGAAGACCGCAAAGATGTTCTTCCAAAATGTATGGCTTCACTTTAGGCTACCAACTTATATTATTTCTTATCGAGATTCTTGATTTGTCAAGAAGTTTTGGTTAAGTTTATGGGAACTCATGGACACTAAATGGAAGAAGAGCACCGCATTTCAACCACAAACCGACGGCTAGACAAAAGTGGTAAACATAACAGTAGTGCATCTTCTTCGTGGATATTGTGGTAAGAATCCCAAACTTTGGGATGAGCATTTTCATTACATCCAACATGCTTACAATCATGCCAAACACTCATCTACACAAGTATCTCCATTTGCAGCTTGTTGGGTAATTTGCCAAAGTATCCTTTGGATTTCATATTTGGTAAATATATTAAAGTAGATGGACATAGTGATGTGGACAAAGCCAAGAATTTCGTTAAACAAATTCAACTAGTGCATCAAAGAGTACAAGAGAAATTAGAGAAAAACAAAGCCCATTCACAAAACAAGACATGACAAGCATTGATTTGATCATGATTTCCAAGTGGGAGATCAAGTTTGGTTGTATATAAGAGAGGAAAGACTTCAAGGTGAATGTAAAAGGCTCATGCCAATCAGATATGGTCCTTTTAAAATCTTGAAGAAGATTGGTAACAATGCTTTCTGATTAGATTTTCCACCTTACATGCAAATGTATTATGTTGTGAATGCGGAAAACTTGGGATTGTATGAGCCTCCAATGATTGATGATGATGATGAAGAGAATGTTCAGATTCAATATATTGAATATTTTTCTCCTAGGTATTTAAATGAGTTGCAGGAAAACTAAATTCTTGCCAGGAGAATAAGGACTTCACATAGAGGCAATGTGGAGTACCTTTGAGTGGGGCTCAAAGGTACCAATCCAACTAAATCAAGGTGGATTGAGATCGGGAAAGAGAGGGATTTGTACCCTCACTTTTTTGTTGAGTAAAAATAGAATTTTGGTGGTCCAAAAGCTTCCAATGGGGAGGAATGATCCAGGGGATCAAAGAAAAGCTTAAAAATCAAAGTGCTAAAAATCTCCCAAAACTAGTTCCAAATCATAGATCTCGTCGTTCTGATTCTAACGACACATGAATCACCTCAATCTGACACAGTATGTAAAATTTATCATGTTCTAAAGTTTTTGGCAAACCGATAAAAAGTCAACTTGCAGGGTTGATTGGGTAGACCATACGATGATGTGGCGTTGATGTTAGCATGTAACTGTGTAAGTACGGTGGTCATACGGGCCAATCCCATGATGACACGTGGAAGGATCATACAGGTTAGTTTCACGGATTTCGATTGGTTGGTGAATATTGGTTGGACCAATTGGGAGACGCCACGTGGCCCTTGGGGTTCATGCAAAATTTTATTAAGGAGTCGATCAACCCCAACGAGAGTCAACCTCGAGACCTTCGACGAGCTAACCAACAGTATTATCGTTACACCATGTGATGGTTCTTAATATGGATAATGGGCAAGTTATATTTATTTCCCAATTGTTTATGGTTTGGGGAGGGGGGGCAGGGGGATGGTTGGCAAGTGCCCCCGACTAGCCTTAGCCTAAGGGTTATATGGTATTGAATACGATTGTGTACAATGGCGAAAGGGGCAAGGAGTTGGCCCCAGCTCCTGGTTCCAACAAACTCATGTAACCATCGGCGTTCAATGGGAGGGGCGGGGCACGTGGCATCTTGCCCGCACCCCCACCCGCAGACATATCAACCATTATATGAACAAGAGCGCAGAGTCGACGGGTGTGTGGCCTCTAGCCCATGCCCCTAGCCACAATGACTATCATGTGACTATTAAAAGGGGTGGAAATTAATGGCACGGTGTCTGATTAAGTGTCCGACAAATTGCACCAATTTTGGTGGAATTTTCATTGCTCTTGCGCGAATTTGTCACCTAGTAGTTCCTCCAAAAAGAAATTTGTTGCCATTTTTTCCAGTTTGGTCATTTTGCAAGACAGATAGAAAGGAAATGAATGAGGAGGCCTATCTTGGCCATTTTTTAGCCTTTTTGAGCCCAAGAAAATCTTACGCATGGGTTTTGGGATGTTCTAGACACAATGACAACATTATTTTTGTAATTTGAGCATTATATGTTGATGTAATTTATATTTTGAGCATATAATTTAAAAGGCCAAGATTGGAAGCTGGACCTGGAAATGTAGCCCAGGAGGGGTGAACTCCGTCATCAAATTGTTGTTTTGTGATGTTGCATGTTGACTATTTTTCTATGTTTAAATCTACAAAACTTGGCTAAAATTACTAATTTTATGTGCTTTTGCAATTTTGATCCATTGCCCACAACACATAAAATAGCTTGCAAAATTTTCAGGAAACCTTCAATTTTTAATTTTGGGTCAAGAAACACCTTAGTGTAATAGCTCATTGGAATTGGGGCGAAAAATATCTATGGGGTAGAAGAATAAAAGGGGTTTTGGGTGGCCGATGTGACCATGGAGGTGAATTGAGCATTTTCTGGAGTCAAAAGTGGCTTTAGTTAGTAAAAGTCACTATATTAAATAAAGAAAGGAAAAGTGCTTTTAATATTTAATTGGAGGGAAAAGGTAAAGAGGGTGGAAAAAAAGTCAAATAAGTTATAAAAAAGAGAAATGAGGGGATTTCTCTCATTCTAGTCTTTTGCTATTTGAGAAAAAGAAATTTTAGAGAGCTCTTGGAGAAGAGTTGGGGCTTTGGAAACCCTACTTGGAGATAACTAGTTTCAATATTGAAACCATACACTCTAGCTAGTGGAAGAGTGGAATCATTCATATTTCATCATTGTACTTCAGTGGAGAAAAAGATTTGAGGAAGAGATTAGAGGTAAATGTATCAATTGATTTTATCTTTTAATCTTGAGTTTTCTATATATCTTTTCGCAAGAAGTATTTGATGAAGGTGAAGGGGAAAAAATGAACCATATTTCAGTAAGCCAAAGTGGGTATTTTCTGATGGGTCGAAGCTGCCAAGTCTAAGCTCAATGTGGGTTGAGTTTCTTTGCAAAGAGAGTCGAATTTCTCTTGTTGTAGAGGGTCGCATGTCTAAGCTTCATTGAGGTTGAGTTTATCACATTCCTTGGCTGAGTTTACTCCTATTCATTGTTGGTTGAGTTTATCCCAAAGAGAAATGAGCATATAATTCTTGGTTGGTTGAATCATGTTGTCAAAGCGTTGAGTCCCTTCCTATAGAGGTTGGTTGATATATGAAGGGTAAAAGTTCAGCATTTCCCTTTATGGGTTGAGTTCCATTCATTATCTCTAATCTGGATCGTGTTCTTGTATATATTCTAGCTCGTGGGAATTTCTCTACAAAGGTTGAGTATTTTCATTTATGGGCATGTTGTCCCCATACCAAAGGCACACATTCTTTTTGTTTAGCAATTTGGGCTTCTCTCCTTACGTCTGGTCTGACATATGTTATATTCAACATAATATTTGTTGCTAGTTGGGTATGTGTGGTCTTATATTTGATGGTTGAACCTTTATATATGTGTTTGGGCTATGTATTCCTTTAGTAGAATTGGATCAATATTACAAGAGGACTGTGTATTTATATTTATATCAGGTTGTCAAATTATGCCAAGTTCTCCTTACCTTTGTACATTGTAGTCTCTCAGTTGTTAAGCCAATAAATGGCTATTTCTCATGGGATATTTCTGTGTTAAATGCATATATCAATGGTCTATGTATTTGGGTTGATTGGATGTTAGTAGCATATTGTGCTAAAGTACATTTGGGACATTATTATTTATCATTGTGCTCACTTGCTTGGGAATTAAAAAGGGTGAATGTGCATCTACAGTCATATGTTACTAAATTGTTTGACAAATTGCTTCATTGAAAACTCAATCAAACTCATAAGATATTAGGGAAAATTTTGAGATATCTCACGAAGGTATCTTACAGTGGTCTTGAGAAGAAGATGAATACCCAGTTGTAGTTGGCTCTAATCTCTGCATATGTAATGAGGGAGTTGGTTATGTATTAAAGTTACCTTGGTTAGCATATATCAGCATCAAAATCATAGACACTAGGGGTTGCTTTTTAGAAGTTTATAAAGTTGTAACCATATTGAGGGAGACTAATATTCAGAGTGACATCTAGCTGGAAAAGTATATCAAGTTCTTCTATGCTTTTTATTTACTTTATATTCTTATGTTAAGTTAATCAAAGGTTGCTTATGCTTAAATTTATTGTTGTTCATACTTATATCAGTAGTAAATATATTTCTGGGTTGATTCTAAATTAGTCTAATTGTGTTGGAGGAAATATCTTGGTTTATTTTTATCACTGTAAATGCTTACTCGAAATAAATTGTGAAAGTGTACCTACAACAGTATGTTCTCAATCTACTTGACAAAACCTCTCACTGAGAAACACAACAAAACTCAGAAAACACATGGGGTATACTAAGCCATTTCTAAGATGGCATCTTACATTAGGTTGGGCCATCTCATACCCACTCCCCGTTATATTTTCAGCTATGTTGTATCTATATTAAGCTAGGTATACCCACTCTCCGTTATATTTTCAGCTATGTTATATCTATATTAAGCTAGGTATACCCACTCATTTTGTACTTAATCATCATTTTTCATTTTCCCATGACAAGATCAAAGGGAAAAATGTTGGAATGATATGGTCATTTATGGCTTAGCAACTTCTTTATTATATATTTTATATATTTATCTATGTCAACCTAGTAACACTTAAAGTGTGGGCCAATAACCTCCTGTTGAAGGGACACTTTCACTTGAATTGTGTATAAATACACAACGCAGGCACTCATTTGTATCATATTGTTATAGTGATTCATAGTGATTGATTAGCCAATGGATATGATTCATTAGCCTACAATATCTTGTCTTTCTCTTGTTCATGGGTTCATCCTCTCCTTTTTATGATATTCTTACAACTCATGTTGTTTTGGGGTTTCTTGGTGTTTCAATTTGATCCCTCTCTCTCTCTCTCTCTCTCTCTCTACAATGGCACCTTCCATACACAAGTAGTTGTAGTGATAAATGAGGGTAGTTGTCATAAGGAGCATTTAATTTTCTATTACATGATTATTTTTCTTAATCTTCCTAAAAGAATAGAGAATAATATAAGAACAAGTAAATGGGGATAACATTTAATACATATATTCGAGCAAGGTGAGCCTTGAGGATTAACTCAATTGCTTGGTTCCATTGTTACCACGGCATTATTGGTAAGTTTATAATCCTTGCTTTACACTAACTATGCTCCTTAAAATAAACGGAAGTACCCAAGAGTTTCCCGAGTAACTTCCAAAGAAAACAAATATACTTGGGTAAAGTTGGTTCTCACATAAACAAAGTGATACATTACAATTGTAGGTAGCTCAACTTCATCAGTGCACTATATTGGGGATTCACATCCTTCTCACTAAGTTTTTATTCTAAAGTCTGTAACTTTTCAATTCCAACTTGGGATTTAGCCCTCATTTATATGTTTTTATATGTTTTGTTTGAAAATACAAAATTAGTCAATTGTTTTGAGTGTTCAAGGTCCACGGTTTAAATCACTTTCAGTAAAGTTCTTAGCTTTCCAACTTTAGGCTTGTGATTAGTCCTTTCTATCCAAACAATTCAAGGGTATGCAGTCTTTTATCTAATGACGCGACAATGTTGAAGAAATCAATTGAAAATTACATAAATTGTTGTGGATCTTATTGAATAGAAAATTGCTTCTCTAGTAGTTTGTTTCAAGGTAATTATGAAGTAATTATCAAACAATCTCTAACAAGAGACTGATCATTTTACTATGGCTTCAATTTTATGGCAAGCTACATATTTCTAAGCATGTTGATCTCTAGACTATTTGTGTTTTATTACAGTTGTATTTTGATACAAGTCATAACATATTTGAGTGGAGGCATCTTATATTGAATTAGGTTGAATTAGGTTGGGCATAAATGGATAATAGAGTTACATTTAATGTAGAAGAGAAATCCATATTAAGGTCAAGGTGGGCATTACATGCCCATTAACATATTCTTGGGGAAAGATGACTAAGTATTTGATTATGGCATAACACTATACACATCCATGTAACAAGGTTACTCGAACAATAAGCTTTATTACTTTGAAAGATAACAAGTGCTTATGAATCATTGTCTCATATTTTAATTTCTTTCCACTCAAAGATAAGAACACCAATGGCTAATGGTTAACATTTTAGATACCATGTCTCTTTAATAAGACCACTAATCCTATAGCCAAGGTGCACCAACTTTCTCCTGAGGTGTACATGCACATGTACCTACACTAGTGTGAGATTATGCACTTTGCAAACCTCAACAAGATTTCAGGTGTGCCTCCTACTATGGGTATGTCCCTAGATCTTTGTTAACAAGATCCCTTAAAAGGGATTTGTGTGTGATAATAATTACTCCAACAAGTTTCCAATTCACCATGGTTAAAATAATAATAATAATAATCTAATTTTTAAATTCATGACCTAGCCAAATACCAAATTGATGAATGAGACTCCCCTATTTGTAAGACAAAGGACCCCCTTGTTTATAGGGGTCTACATCCCCTTGACAAGAATTTTCCTATTATAAGGAACTCCCAACAACCGATTATAGAAATGATCCCTATTATGAGGGGTATCAGCCCCTCATAATAGGGGCATAACATCGTGAACATTATAACACAATCTAGGGTGACCCCTACGATCCTCTACCCCCACCTAGATTTCAAAATTGGTGCACCAAAACCCACAACCACAATCCCTAGCTCTTAGGATCATTTAACTCAATCCTAAAGTGGAATAACTAGTGTGCTAGAACCTACTAGAAACATCATATATAATCTCCAATGGGCAACAACTAGCCACATTATCAAAGGTGTAATGTTCACCTGAGTATCTAAGCAATATGCTATGATGGATTAATTCTTCAAAGTCTAAAGCATGATTTTCACACAATAGTATAATAGAAGATCGTGTACTTATGCAACTAAATGCCAAATTGGGAAATTTTACCAAATCTCTAAAGATAACATTTTATATACATAAGTAAGACCTTCTACTTGAACTCAAACAAATTGAGTGTCACACATTGTATTGTTATTCTATTGATAACAAATAGTTCACAAATACAATTTGATAACGAATAGTTCACAAAAACATCTATGGGAAATCTCCTCCAAGTATATAGGCAACCTAAACATATTAAAACATCAAAAGTGAACTTCTCATGACAACATCATAGTTTTCTTAATATTAAAACAATACAATAATCATCAAATAAGGATTTTGAGCTACTACGAGCTTTTATGTTAGCAACTCCTAGTGAGTTGTCAAGCTATTTAACTTGCATGTCTTCACTATTTACAATGAGACACTCTAACCTGAAATGGATTATTATATAGTTTGCCATCTATTTTGATACTTTTTGGGTGGAAAAAAAGGAGTAAGTAGCTTGTAGGACCCATTCCAGGAGCAGGTTCCATTTTGGCGATTTGGGGTCCAAAACTTCTAAAGCTAATTTGAGCCATCAAATGGCATTTTTGGGGTCAAAATTTCGCAAACACACTTCCAACCTTTTGACATTGTTCTATATATCGATAGCTTTCTAACAACATGAAAATCAACTCAATAGGAATTCATATGAGGAAGTTGTGAGAGAGAGGGAGATAGAGAGAACCAAATAAGTTGCAAAATATATGAAAACATGGATATTTGCACATCAATAAGATAATGGCATCCATAGTACACTAATAAGTAATCATTCGAGTAGCAATCATCTAGAATCTAGATCCTATCAATTACAAAGATACAAATTTGTAAGCCATATAATAGAAAGTAGACCATTAACTTGTGGAATGAAATTGGTTATCTAGCAACTGAAAACAATTACATGACCAAATAGTTATGTTTATGATATAGGTCATCTACACACCAAAATATGAAGACTGAAAGGTCCAAAACAATAAACGGAACTAGTTGTTAAACACCTCTCTACACAAGAAGTGTTCATATAGTGTGAAAGCACCCATGTTTCCAAATAGGGTAGCTATGGGGTAGCACCATCATGCATGTTCCATCACTCCTTTATAAGCAATGTTCCACCATTACTTATATCATGATCGTCATCATCCTTCATTATTTTCCTCTTGTCTAGCCTTTTTCCCTGCCTCAATCTTCTAGGGACATCAGTGGACACTAGCCAATTTTGATCAAGCTGTCTAATCCAAGCCTTGAGATATGGTAGAAAAAGTTTAACATGCTTGATCAATGATTTTGATTGGAGTGAAAGGTACATTTTTGCAATGCAACCAGGACAAAGGAGTTCAACAATCAACACCACTAACATTGGGTTACATACAGGGCTTGCTACTCTTGATTAAATTCCAATCACATACCATCATGCATGATAGAATCCAATGAAATGTTGCAATCCCAACAGTCCTGAAATTTTAAAAATTGTTTAGCTTATCGAATTTTGAATGGGATATGAAATTCTACTTTCCATATGAACTTCAAGGAGGTTGGAACCCCTCTCAAACACCCATAAACAATTAAGGGTAATGTTAAAAAGATCTAGTAAAAGTTTACATTTCCTTTATCTTTCCTTTTTTATCTAGGGATCATACTCCTTGCCTATTGGAGCATCCTTGGGAGTGCCACACTCCAAAATTAGTAGAGTGTGCCCAAAAGGTCTTGAGGGTGCTCCCAAGGGCACCCCCTATGCACTCATGCTCGATGTGCGGCTCCAACACCAAAAGCAGGGGTACACGAACAGTTCTTGCAACTATGATATCAATTGTATGCCATGTCATCTCAAATTACTCGTACATGTAGTTCCAAAATATTCTAAAAGATCCAAAACCCTAACCCTAACCCTAGACGACCATCAAGCCATGTTAAGTATTGAGCTGGTAGAATAGGAAGGGTTCTATTGTTATTGCATTTTCCATTCTTATTGTAAAGCATCTGGGAGTGAAGCAGAACAAAGGAAGTAGAAGATCTTGTGGCAGCCATTCAGGGCACAATGTCCATGGTAACTCCATGGTGAAAATTTCTTTGTATTTGCATTTCATAATTAATAAAAAAGGAGCAAGGCATAGGCCTCACCTTCTAGCTGGGTTATTCACATATTGGATTTTCCTAGGGTAAATTTTTTGTTCATTGTGTGGATGGTATGTTATTTCCTTAGCTTCTTCCACTTGGATTTGAGTTTATTTCAGTGTTCTGTGTGCTAAGCTAGTAATTTTAAATCTGAATCTAAAGTAAAACACTGCATAAGAAGAGATCGCAGAATATTGTGAGATCTGTTGTGACAAACTGTTCCAGTGGAATAGCCACAACAGTTTACAGATAACTTTCCTTGTAGTTCTGATTAGCCATTAATTGAGCTGATAAGCTGGCAAATTTTGAGGATATCTCAATATTTGATAGTACCATATTTAAGAATATTATAGAATCATTTTCCCCAGAAAAGATTGGAATGCACTGAAGGGCTCCAACTATTACATTTATTCTGAAGCATGTCCATTTTCATATGCCTATCTGGTTTCTTGCCTTTTGAGTAATGCCACAACAAGACCTTCAAGAAACATTTGAGAAAGAAATTAACTTCCAGTAAATCCCAGCAGTATATCAGATTCTGAAAGGCTAAATTACTTCAAGAATATCTCCAGAAACATTCAAATCAGATACTTAAAAACCAAACTTAAATCTCAACTCTAGTAGACCACAAGGGAAGAGAAGCTGATATTGAAAAGATGGTGCCTGGAAGGTTAAGTGAAATTAAAAAGGAAAGTAATGGAGCATTTGAATCATTCGGCATCCTCAAGCCTTTCATAGAAGAGTAAGCTTGCTTCTGCTTCAAGAACACAATTTTCTGTCACTCTCTCTACATCAGAATCAGAAATTCTGAACCAAATCGTTTCACAGTTACTTTTAGGAAGAATTTTATCACTTCTAGGGTATACACTGTTTTCAGAGTTCATTTTCTCATCTTGGTCCATGAATGCTGCAATTTGTGAATAATCCATCTCACTCATTGTGCACAATGAAGGCTCCTCTGTGAGCTCCTTTGTAACCCTTACTTTGCGATAAACAGTATAATGCCCACTTCCTGAATTCCCATGGTGCTGCACAACAGAAATGAGCCCATAAGGTAAGTTCCTTCGACTTCCGAAACAGCCACCTTTATCCATACCACATTTATGCCCTCTTGAAGATTGATTTGATATGGGCTGCATATCTGAAATTTGACTTTGTAAAGTCTCAAACTGAGAGCACCCACAAGATTGATTACCATCTGCATCGCCATCAACTTAAATAAGTCTTGTGGAATACAATAAAAAATGATGCCATCCACTATCTATGGTGGATTGCAGGCATGAAAGTACCTGGATTTTTAGAGAAGGCTGTAGGCATGCCTTCAGAACCAATATAAACATCCCTGAACTTTTCACCCTGTTTAAAAACAACCATCTTCTATCAGCAACTTTTAGAGAAAGTATGTTTGGTATGGAACCTGCAAACCCAGCCTTATTCATACAGTTGAGAATTCAGAAAATGGTATATTACATTTTACTAAGATGCATGATCGAGAGTGTTCTTGAAAATGAGTCAATCGTTTATCGTGGTGAAATTTATTGGCAGCATAGAAAAGATTGATAAGGAATTCCAAGGACACAGATCCATTAATATAGACTTATTGCTCAAGAAAATTCACTGGGAACTTAGACTACATACTTGTATAGCCACCCAGTTCAGTTCTGTTTCACAAGAATGTGACATTTATGAATGACGAAAATATTACCAAGTGCTGAAGAGATATTTAGTATCAAATTGTTCAATATTTAGTTAATGAAGATACATTTATATTGAAAATATAGATCTTGTTAATCTAATGATGTTGACCTTGAAAGAGTGTGAAGTATGACAGCATCTTAGCAATCATAAAATAGTTTCCATTACTAAATGTATTATATGAAAAATGAGTTTATGCCAGTTGTGCACTGCATATAAGGTGTGATATACTATAGTCAATGGACTAAATCTAAATGAAGATAACTGCAAAATCAAAGTGAAATCTAGAGACTGCTGCTTGCCTACAACAACTTATGAAGTCAATTTCCTTGTGGGATCACACTGACGAATTTCTTCACCTGCAATCCTAGTCCAAATTACTGTAAAGCATTGAACAGCAGCTTTTATTTCAGATTCCTCTAGGACATTGATGGGTCATAAGCTTTTTCAGGAAATGATAACGTGATTTTATCTCTCAGTAATCATTCTAGGAAGATTTTTCCTTGTATGCTAATATGTGAGCTAAGGTAGGTCAGACTAGTTGAAACTTGAAACCCAACCTAATAGGTAAGCTAGCTAGGTGAAGATATGGTAACCTAGTTGGGTCTCAAAATGAGTATTATAAACATAAGTTTAGTATTATATTTCATCATCATTCTTGCCTCTAAATTATTCTCTCTCGCCATATATTTTCTCTCAAAGGTAGGAAAGAAACATCCAGATATCAACTCGGTTTAACAGCTTGCAACTCTATTTTCAGTCGAGCATTTTGGTACTCTTTGGTACTCTTTTCTTGGATTTTGCTGCTGCCTTGAGACAATTCAGCTTCCAAATACTCAAGTTGTTATGCTGTCAGGAAATCCAACTTTACCATATGGAAGACAACTTGTTACTATACTGTTAAATATGTACATATCGAATTCCTTTGACAATACCTATTCATTCAACTGTAGAATAACTTTACTTCTTACCAATTTTCTCTTGATTTGTAGAGGGTCTCTTTGTTAATCAAAAAGAAAAATTCATTCCAAATGGACCTGCAAAGCAACTTCCACATAGGAAATTCAAAACAAATAGAATGCAAACCCCTGAATAGCAATTAACACCTTCAAGCAAGCAGACAGCACTCCAGGATGAACCTCTCCTCCAAACCAAACTAGAGATGGGAGCTACTAAATGACAAAACCATAGCTAACAGAATGATGTCTTTATTGGTCATAACTCATCCATAGAGAACAAAAAGGGAAAAAAAAGGGGAGAAATACTAGGGTGCACATATGGAAATCAAGTATCAGGGGGGCAGGATGCATAATACTTTATAATAAAATAATTATTTTTGTGATTGATTTGAGTTTCACTGATTTTGTCTGGTTTCTTCTTAAGCACCATATTTCAACACCTGTTAGGTTTTTCTCATCATCACTCTGGAATGACTTCATGCATGTCAGCAATAAAAGAAAAAGCTGGGCTAGAATCCAGAGCAAGGAAACTTAAATCCCATGTAAAGGTTATGCCAGAGACTAACCTGGTCCCCAAAGAATGCATTCTCAAACCCGTTTTCCTCAGCATCCAATTTTAGGAAACTATGTGAATTTTCACAGGTTATAGTCTCTGTCAAAGCATGCATTTCATCATTGGCGTGCTTGTAATCTTGAGGTGGGAATAGCTGCCCTGCTGTCCCACAAATATTTCTTTCACGGCCATTTTCTGATATAGAAGCTGTATAGCAGCTAGATTGACTGACAAAGTTAGATCTCCAAGGTACTGAATTTCTTTCCAATTGTATTTCAAAATCTTTCATATGAGAGAGCATTGACCAACTCTGCTTCATTTGCATTTGCATTTCATTTTGTAGAAGCTCCCTATTCCCTTCCTTTGCAGAAACAGTGTATGGGAACAAATCAAAAACTAAGGGAAAAGACACGTGACCCTGAAAATTCAAAAAACAGAATTGACACTGAAATTTTAGAAGCTAAAATGCAACCTGAAAAGCCCTTAACAGACCCATACAAAATGAGTGATACTGCTATCTCAAGTAGATGAAGCTGTTAAATATATGTCAAGCTTTTGATATCAAAAAACGCATACCCTTTTCTTAATCAACTCCCCAGTTTCATTTATGGCTGCACGATGTAGATTAATACACAAAACCTACAAAGATACAAAACTGCCCCAATTTAGAATAATGAAATCCTGAATTACAGCCACTAGGAAAACATTTACAATGGTGCAAATTGGGGTGACTTTACCATCATAATTTTTATACTAAAGACATGATTGAAATAAAAATAAAAATGGATAAGATAAATAAAAACAGAACCCCAATAAATAACTAAACACTTCAAAAAAAAAATCAGCACCTCTGGGCAGCGCCCAATTCTTAACTGCTTGAAAGCATTTCGATAAACAGCTGGCCAGGGAAGTCCTTGTTCTGCTAAAAGTGCTTCACATGAACATTTCTCATCATTATTACAATCCTTAACTTTCTGAATATTTGCCTGCAAAACAGTGAAAATTAAAACGCTATACTTTTCCTGCATATCATGATTATTATGAGCTAAGCAACTCCAGATGCCAACTTCGCAAGAATAATAGAAACACCACTTTCTTAGATTAAGGATGCAGTATAAGAATATATTTTCCGTGCTAAAAGAAAAATGCAGTGGACTTCAAAACCAACCTTATTTGGTCCATTCTTCATGGATAAAGCTTGAATTGCAGAGAGATGTGAACAAAGATTACATCGATAATTCGTGATCCATTCAAGGGCAGTAAATTGTTTCAAACAATCTTGTATGGTGCATCCCTCAATCTAGCAAGAAAAGTGAGTGATACAAGAGAGTTATACTGAAGAATGAGACAGCTGCAGCCTAACATAAATAATGATGAGGTTGACTGTTGAAAATCAGAGAAAAGTGATAAATGACAATGGAAAATTAATCAAGCATACTTACAATGTTACCATCACTATATAGTATGGGTGGGATTGGTAAAATGTGAAAGAACTCAAACTGAGTTGAAAACTGCAAAGCACAGAAAGATTTGTCAACCAAAAAAAGGAAAACTTTAGTCAAACAAATATAAATCCAATATTTGATATTTCCAGTGAGTTTTTGGTTCGATAACAAAATTCATAGAAGGAAAACAAACGAACAAATAAATACTCCTAATTTATAACTCGTGATGTATTTCTTATAATTAAATAATGAAATACAAGATGCATTATCAAAAAAAGAGCTCCTCCACAATTACTTCGTTTAGACCTTGCCGACACAATGAACCTTTTCCAAATGACTTTTAAATACTCCTATACTGCATGACTGCATTCCACTGTTTCAACCAACCAAATCTAGATGTATGCAGGAATGTAGATATACTTTTTTGACTTAGAAAGATAGCTAACCTGAAACAAACAGCTTTGACATGTCAGTAGGCTACCAAGGGTTCCATCTAAGGGCCCATGAAGGTACTGATTCCATGTTTTTAAAGAAATATGTTCTCCCCTTTCTATGCGATTGGAAAATTCATGATCAGAAAGAACCGAAGCACCTGCCAAAGACCCACAATGTGGCATGTATTGTTGGATGTATACCAGACATTCTTCTTTCAAGGAAGATAGAAGGTGTTCCAATGCTTCTGCTGCATCCTAATTTTCAAAAAAAATGAGAGATTTAAAATACTAACATCAATTGAAATCAGTGGTATAATAAAGGTATAGCCAATGGAAGAAATTTACCTGCTGCCTTGCAAGATCAAAGTTGGTTACATAAGCCTCTAATCCCAGCATCACTTCTCGAGGACTTGCCACTCTCTTCTTTTGTCCAAGTGTAGATAACTCTACATGAGCACCATAAACACTATTCTCAAGCCTGAGTATATCCTAACAGCCCAGACCATAGATGTGGGGGGAACTAAAGCTTCAAACAAAAAAATGAGCTTCTATATCAACATCCAATCACGATCCTGTCTATATTGCACCTGACTCCATCAACCAATTAGAATCTAATACTTTAACAAAATCTTCAAACAAGTAAATGAGCATCCACATCAACATTCAATCAAGATCCCATCTCTATTGCACATGACTCCATAAATCAATTAAAATCTATATACTTTAATATTCCCATTCTGAAATTAGTTATTTCAGCAAACCCAACCTTATTACAAAGTAAAACATCATAATGTTCCAAATTCAAATTTACAGCAATAATCAGACACATATACAAGGAAATACCAACCATAGACAATTACTGCGCATGCAAATCAAACACCAAGAAATAAAGGCGGAACATGTAATGTTCCAAAAAGGAAATAACAGTGATAAACTAAGTCACCTGACACGGGGACACAGGACATGATGGACACACAGATTCGAGTGTCAGACTCGGACATGGTGACCCCCCGAAACAAGACACATCCAGACACATTATATATATATATTAAAAGTTAGATATTTCTTACACAAATTCATTGATTCAAACATAGATCTTCATCTAGATGTAAGTTTTAAAAAGGTACATGATACATTGATACATCATACAATCATACATATTACAAAGTAATAGACATATTCATCAATGATCCAATAAGAGAAAGACAAGATACTGTAGTTTTCTCATTAAGTCGTCAAAATCAAAATGTGTTACGTAAGTACTAGCCTCTATGTAGTACAATGCCAATGGCAAATAGAAATAGAAAATACAGAACAACTACAAGTCATCAACCTGATCCGGGCACTCAAAGACCTGTCCATGCCCTAGCCACAGTCATTGGAGGTTTGTCCTGTACCTTTGCTATATTTTTGAGCTAACTTTTGTGATTGCAAGATTAGTGCTATTCTTTGGAGAGGTCACTGTGCTGGTTTATGATCGAAACATTGTAATTTGGGATTTCATCTTGGCATGCTAGCCTTTGAAGGAAGGTCGCAGGCCTTTGGGACCTAAGTCCTCTCCATCATGGCCTATTTGCAGACTTTTCTATAGCATCAGATCTGAAGCACTTATTGCAAAACCTAAATACACAACAATAATAGAGCTTAAAAGTACTAAGTTGGTCATAATAATAGTAAGAGGACAACAAGCTCCTTCTCTTGCTTAACTGTGATATATTTAAGAGTTGTGACCCTAATCAGAGAAAACAATCATAAGTTATAACAATAGGCCCAAAAGCACTAAAATTTGTCATATAAAATTCATAAGAAACATAAGTGCTTAAGCCTCAACCCTTGTTCTTGCACATTTGATGACTGAGCTTGTTGACTCAACTCACAAACTAGCATTTATGAGAAACCAGGGAGCAATTCGTGATTTTATAAGCCCATGAGAAACCAGGGAGCAATTCGTGATTTTATAAGCCCGCAGAGGCTTTTTTGTGCAGCTCGAATCTGACCAAAAGGGATTCGATCGTGTCTGTACAGAACACGATCAAGACTCGTCGTGTCCTGTACAGACACGATCGAATCCGGGCAGCTGGACACGAATCCCCACAAATCGTGTCTGATTCGCCCGATTTGGGACACGACGGGGATAAACTACGAATACAGTTTCTTAGGTGATAAACAAAGCAAAATACACATAAAACACCAAAATAATTAAACAACAATCAAACACCCATAATTTACACTGAAACTGTGCCAAAATTCAGCCATTTTATTATATATGGAGAAGAGTATAATGCATGAAATGTGTGCACCTGGACTTGCCAAAGAAAACTAGACAATCTCATGTGAGAAAAATGCTACCCAGATGCAGAGGAAAGGCTTCTCCTCAATGTTCTGCGTTGGCCCTAGAAATTCTGCAACTGTTAGCTCGAAGAAACCCATGTTTGAGCCTCCAAAAGTGCTCATAAAATTCAACCCAATTAATCTTGAGCTCTCCACCAAAAACCCAAAAAGGGTTTGGGCAAATTTTACCGACCACTTGGGACCCAAAATTTAAGCTCACTTCCCCTAACTTGCTGCCAAATAACTATGTTGTTTTAAGCCACCAAAACTCCTCCAAAAATTTTGCAAAATTAGGAGCAGACTCCTTGACCCCTGACTGACAAAACTCAGAAAGGAATTGGGCTAATTCGACCTCCCAAAATTACCCAATTTTTGGTGCTACGCCCTTCCTGGCATAAACTGCGTCCCCCACACTTTAGCTGCTAGATTTGGCACTTGGTCCTCCTCAATCTGTTGTAGAACTTCCATGGAAATTACCTATGGAGTAGTGAGTGGATTTCCTTCCCAAAAACCCGCACAAGCATGAAGTATTCAGCCCCACGAATTTGACCCAATGCCACCACTGCGCAGGCCCTAGAGTGGCATATTTGGCTCTCACAAAAGATGCAACTTCCAGCCTTGAAAATCTCCACAAATGCTAGTCCAACCTAAGGGAAATTTCTGCTAAATTCTCAGGCCAAAATACCCCTTTTCTCTGCCCCAACTCAGTGGTACGACTTTGATCCCTGCGTCCTCCCTGGAAATCGAACTATCTGAGAAATGCGCTGAAAGGTACCACAATCTCCAGCAAATTTACCTCCCACTGAGTCTAGAAATTCCTCCTTAGGGTGGCACTCGAAGTCCACCGAAATAGAGGTTGGAATTCTCGCTTGGGAATTCCTTGGCACAATATAATATGGGAAACTTCTACTATGACACATGAAGAGGAACAAGTGCAACATAATATATCAAAATTACAAGACCAAGTGCAACAAATTTCGCTCTCGCAAAAAGTAACCAAAAATGAAATGGAAGCTAAGATGGATGGTTTGAAGAATGACATGGATGGTTTGAAGAATGGCATGGAAGCTAAGATCGATGGTATAGAAGAAAAACTAAAAGCAGACATGGAAGGTTTGACAAAGTTGCTACAAGAAATTATTCCTAATAACGAAAAATTAGTAGAGGAAACTCGTGATGAAGAGGAGCACAAGATTGATGTCTTCATAGGGACTTTAAAGGATAGCATCCAACATGAGGTTCGCCTTTGGGGACCTGATTCAATGGAGAAGGCATTCAAGTTTGCTTTCAATTTTTCTTGCCAACCTGAATGCCTTCTCCAATGAATTAGGTTCCCAAAGGCGAACCTCATGTTGAATGCTATCCTTTAAAGTCCCTATGAAGACATCAATCTTGTGCTCCTCTGGAATATCGTTTACCCTTATATTCAATTTTTGGAAGTCCTCAATGTGCTCCACCATTGAACCCTTTTGTTTGAGATTTATCAATTGGCTAAAGAAGGTGTTGCTCTTTGTATCCTCATAATGTGCTATCATTTCCTCCGTAAAAATTGACCAAGTGACAATTTGTTTAAGAGAGTAAAGCCATCGATACCATACAAATGTATTTTGTTCTAAATATAAAGTTGCAATACGTACCTTTTATATGTTTGGTAGATTATGGAGATCAAAATATTACTCCATCTGTAGTATCCATGTTACGGGATCCTTGCCATCAAACTTCCTCATATCGATCTTTGGAATATGGTGGGTCTTCAATCCCATGTTAGAGTTTATGAAATCATGATTAACGTTTATTTTGTTCTCATCATGAGTTTCCTCTACTACCTTTTCGTCATGACTCATTAGGAATCATTTCTTGTAGCAACTTTCTCAAACCTTCCATGTCTGCTTTTAGTTTTTCTTCTATACCATCGATCTTAGCTTCCATGCCATTCTTCAAACCATCCATGTCATTCTTCAAACCATCCATCTTAGCTTCTATTTCTTTTTTGGTTACTTTTTGCGAAAGCGAAATCTGTTGCACTTGGTCTCGTAATTTTGATATATCATGTTGCACTTCTTCCTCTTCATGCGTCATAGTAGAAGTTTCCCTTGTTATGTCGCGGCTAGGATTATATTGTGACCCATTGGACTCCTATATATAGAAAGGAGGTTTTTTCATTTGTATCATCCAAAAATTGTTCATATATGTAATGTAAAGGAGGTTGCCCCCTCGAAGAGACTTATTTCTTAAGTACTTTTTGGAACAAAGATTATCTTCAAAAGAGCAGCAAAAATGGGGCACAAAGATATTGGGTTATGACTTTGAAATCATTTACAAAAAAGGGAAGCAAATTTTTTTTGCAGATGCACTCTCAAGAAAGGATGAGGATGTGGAAGCAATGCTTTGTGCCGTTTCTATTATCCAACCTGAGTGGATAACCGAAGCAAGGGATGAATGGAAGAATGATGAAGAGGTGTGGACACTCGTTCAAAATTTGCGGAAAGATCCTAGTACATTTGAAACATTTAGCTAGAAAAATGATTCATTATGGTACAAAGATCGCTTATATCTTTGTAAGAATTCCCAACTCAAACAAAAGATTCTTTTGGAATTGCGCACCTCTCCCTTAGGAGGGCACTCAAGATTTTTAAAAACTTACCATAGGGCCAAGAAGGATTTTTTTTGGGATGGCCTTAAATCTGATATTCAAAAGTTTGTGGTAGAATGTTTGGTTTGCCAACAAAATAAAGTTGAGACAATTAAGACCCCGGGTTTGTTACAACCTTTATCCATTCCAAGTCAACGTTGGGAGGAGGTTTCAATGGATTTTATCACAGGTTTACCCAAGTCCAAAGGAAAGACTGTCATCATGGTTGTGGTTGACGGACTTACCAAGTAGTAACACTTTTGTGCTTTATCTCATCCATTTAAAGCTAGTACAATTGCTACTGCATTTATGGAAACAATTCAAAAGCTACATGGAAACCCAGAGATCATTGTAAGCAATAGAGATCCCATTTTTACAGGAAATTTTTGGACGGAATTATTATTTGGTTTGGGTACTCAATTAGCTCATAGCTCATCATATCATCCTCAATCTGATGGGCAAACTGAGATAGTGAACAAATGTTTGGAAGGATATCTTCGTTGCTTTGTATCTGATACACAGACACAACGGGTCAAGTGGTTACCTTTGGCTGAATGGTGGTATAACACTTCCTTTCATACTACAGCAAAAATGACCCCATTTATGGCACTTTATGTGAAAATTTCTGAATATACTTAAACATAAACCCTGCTTTTAAATTCTTGATTTACTTCTCCTACTTACATAAGTTATTAAGCATTAAAATCAAAGTAAATACATTAATAGCCTACACATATAGATCTAAACTAAATAACATGCACAGTGACAAAGTGACACACAAGGATTCTCTGGACAATTGTCCCCGGAAAAACCTAATGCAGGAAAATCGATGCTTCTAGCTTATGGAGGGTTTTATTATTAAGCAGACTGATTAACCCGGCAGAGAAATAAAACTTGCAGCTATACCTTTGTTTCAGAGATGGAAAAACTGATTGATTCACACCCTCAAACGGGATTTACAGAACTCGGCCTTTTTTGGCCTCTAGAAACCCTGACGCTGCTCTGAAGCCTACTGCGTCAGCCTCTGCGCTGCTCAGGAAGGGCACGTGTCACCCCAAATTGGGTTACACTGCCCCTGCGCTGCCCTGGCTGGGCCTGCGTCAGTCCTCCTGGGATGTGTCAGCACTCCTGGCACTGCATCAGCCCTCCTGGCCTCCTGTTGCCCCTGCTGGGCTCTCAACTGCTCTGCGTAGCTGCTGCCTCTACGCTTCCTTGGTCTGTTGCTTCTCTGCTCTCGTTGTACTCTTGGCCCGGGACTACACCATCCCCCTCGCCAATACTACCCCTCTCCACAGCTGGAACACTTCTGAAATTCTTGGCAAACCACGCCCTAGAATTCCAACTTAGCTTCAGTGCTCTGCCAGTGTGTGTGTTCTCCAACTGACCCCAAGCCCTCTTCTTATACTTTTCTCGTTGAAACATCAACAGTCATGATATAATCTTGAATCGATGGCTAAGATTAGAAGATGCTTAATCTGCGTCACTTAAGTCATTCTCATCACATCTTTAATTTAATTACCTTTAATCTTTTAATTTTCCTAAGTTAGACTTAGGGTCCTTATTAAAAAGATTAATTAATTAAATATCTCTTAAACAGGATGGAATTTCCCAAAACACTTTCTGGGTCTTGGAGATCTTATGTACTCTAGTCCCTTCACAAATTTTGGGAGCTAGAGCACATCTGATGCTACCCCAACACCCCAAAATCTCAACACTTTATGGATATCATCCACTGTCCATCACATCATCTTTAAGAGAAAATTCTAAGGTTCAAGCAGTGGAAGATCACATCGAGCATCAACAACAAGTTCTCCAACTCTTAAAGGATAACCTCACTTTGGCGCAAAATCGAATGAAACAACAGGCGGATCAACATCGCAACAAAAGAAGTTTTGATGTAGGCGACAAGGTATTTTTACGGCTACAACCATACAAACAAATGTCCCTCAAGCAATCTAAGAAGGATAATAAATTATCACCAAAGTATTATGGTCCTTATTGTTGAGAATTTGGAGGGTTGGAGATTAATTCGAATTCTCTTCTTGATAATTACTTGTGAGCTTACTTGGATTACTTATGTCTTCTCTTCTTTATCTTATTTAATCTCTCATCAAGTCAATTATCAAAATAGACGAGACACACAAATTAGGCTCCTAGAGCCAGGGAAAAACCTCTCGCTCTTGGAGAGGAAAATCCACGAGAAATTCTTCTTATAGATCTTCAAATGACAAGTACCATGACCCAGACTTAGACCCTTGACCTATATATGCATCCAAGACCTTGTCCTTACTTCTTTGATGTCCTTCAATGTTGATCCTTTCTTCCTTCACCAACTTGCACTGTTCTGCACCAGAACTTTCTTTGTATACAATTGATACTTCAGTTGCTTGAGATATATATAAGCTGAAGATAGGAAAGTAAATCACAGATTTACTTTCCTACTGTCTCCCACTGTTTGATCTCTTCTTCTCTTTGCATACCACTGTCCCAACTCTACATGAACTGGAGATGAATACAAATATCACCTTTGATCATCAGCTTCAGTTTAGGATAGTCTGCAAAACATCTCTACACAAATCCGCACTTCAATACTGCCCTTGAACTAAATCTGTCACGCTATAACTTCTGCACTTCCTTTGATACACAGTCCACACTTCCTTTTAGTAGACCGCAACACCTTTTATACTAAGATCACAAGGATTTATGTAACTCAAACACTTCTGAAACTCGTCCAAAATGCACACTGAAACTTGTTCAAATTCCGCACTGAAACTCATCCAGAAAGTCCGCACTTAACTTCAGTGAACGGTGGCACTTCTATTCTAGTAGACCGCAACATTTTATTACATTAAGATATCATTAAGTAAATACGCTTCTTCACCAATCTTAAGTCTTCGTTAGATGTTGTCCGAAGGTCCACATTACAACTCAGATATGTCCGAAAATCTCTTCTTCCGAATGAATGCAAAACAATAGTATATATATAGGAACAGGTTCACGGACTTTAGGCCGACCATCGTATGGCTTGTAGGCCAACTAGTCATGCTGATGGAAGGTCGACATTAACACATCTTAATAGCTTAACTTGCAGCGTTATTGGAGAGTTGAATGAGGCCATTCATGCACGGTTTTCTTGACTAGGTCTTGGAGCATATCTTTAGACTAGATCTTTCATATATATATGACACTTAATTACATTTATACCTAGAAGACAAAACCCTATATAGACATCAAGAAGAAGTCTATTAACCTATAATAAAATATTATTCATGAAACCCATGAAGCAAGTACAAAATACATTTTATTATCTTTGTCTTCTTCTTTACATAAATCCATAATTACATAGTCAATATGAAGACCGATCCTAGTTACACTTTTCAACACTTACAAGGTGTTGCAAAAGATTGTTACTATGGCATACAAATTGAATCTTCCTGCATCTTCCCGAGTGCACCCAATTTTCCATGTTTCATGCTTAAAGAAGGTTATAGGTGACAAGCTCCCAGTTCAAACAATATTGCCAGAACTTGATGAAGAAGGAAAAATCATATTGGAACCCGAAGCAGTCACAGAAACAAGAACTCGACAACTACGAAATCGATCAATTTCAGAGTATCTCATCAAGTGGAAAAACTTACCTGCTGAAGATTCAACATGGGAGGATGAGAATTTTATACAGAAGCATCCAAAACTACTCAAGCGTTGAGGACAACACTTATTTGAAGGAGAGGGGCATGTTAGGTCCCTATAATACTAGTGTATCCCCTTATTGTTATTGTTAGTATAGACCCCTTATTGTTATTGTTGTGCCCATGTAGTCCCCATAGTATTATTATTGTACCCCATAGAAGCCCACTATTGTTATTGTTGTGCCCTTACATTGTTATTGTTATGTCGGCTAGGATTATATTGTGACCCATTGGACTCCTATATATAGAAAGGAGGTTTTGTCATTTGTATCATCCAAAAATTGCTCATTTATGTAATGTAAACGAGGTTGCCCCCTTGAAGAGGCTCATTTCTAAGTCGTTGATATCTCTTTTCTTCTATTTTGTGAGTTGGTTTCATAACAAAGCAGCTCAAGAGAACTAGAGTTGAATTGTTAAAATGATCAAAGATGTCCAAATGAGGGCCTCCATGATCTATTTATAATTGTTGGCCCTCTCCTCCTTGGTGGCCACCACTCTCCACTAGTTTGTGCCCTTTCTCTTTCTCTCTCCTCTAGGAAGTGTGAATCGCTCCATTGGGTCGAATTTACTTCTCTTGTGGCCCCCACATTCCACTAGAGATGTAATTTTATATTTCTCCCACGTCCCATACACCAAAAATATCTCCAATGTCAAGATTACAAAATTGTGCTATTGTTAGCACCAGCCCAAGGATCCGACTGACCTCATCAAGTGAAAAATCAAATTCGGGGATATTACAGAACAACCGAGTAATTTTATTAATATTGATAAAACATGAGTACAATGATAGAGCAATGGAACCTAGGACATCTTATGCAAGAAATGCAAAACCCAGGCGAAAAACTGAAGACCCAAGTGCTGGAAAAATTCCCCGCAAAATTTGCGCACTACCCCGAAATTTTGTCAACTGTTGTTGGAATGGAACTGGGATTTTGCCCTCAATATTGCCGGGATCAATTTGAAATTGCAGCCACGGGCTCCTCTCCTAAAATCTCGAAATACCCAGAAAAGGTACTTCTCAACCCCAAGCCAAAACTAAACCCACAAAGTGATGCAAATTTCTCAGCTAACCAACAATACACCCTGTAACAAGAATGTAGCATTTTGGCCTCCTCTCAATAAACCCACAAAAACCCAGAAAGGTTTTGGGTGGAATCCAACGTGCCTCGATGCCCCCAAGAAATGTGTGTGGCTCTAACTGGCTATAAAAAAGGCATGTAGAAAGAATTTTGTTGTATAAGGCCAACTCAATTCCTGGAAAATCTCCTCCAACCCCTACAAATCACTCCTCCAAACCTCCTTATTTATCTTTAGCCCGAACTCCCCAAATCTCCTTGTTAAAATTTCGGCGCAATAGCTACCCAGAAACCCCCTGCGCAGGCCCAAGAAATAGCAGCTCGGCCCTACAAATAGCTACACCTTCAGTTCTACAAATGGTCAAGGAAAATCTACTCTTTTTTGGAAGAATTCTCTGCAAAATATCTGGCCAAGAAATCCCTTTTTCCTGGCTCTATTCAGCCCCATGATATGCCTTTTGTGCCCTTCGAGAATTACACCCCTGCTGGAGAATAGCCTGCAAATTCAACTCCTCAAATGCCCAGAACAATCTCCCAATGGCTCTCCTAGGGTGACACTCGCAGTTCACCGAAGGTAGAGTTGGAATATTTGCCTGGAAATCACTTGTGCTAAGCAGCACGGGTTGTCTTGGCTAAGCAACTCAAGAGAACTAATGTTGAATTGTAAAATGACCAAAAGTTACCAAAAGTGAGGCCCTCAAGCTCTATTTATAATTTGTTTCCCCCTTCTCTCCTTTGTGGTCCCCACTCTCTCTCTCCTAATTCGCACCCCTTTTCTCTTGGTGGCCCCTCTCTCTCCAAATTCGCACCTCTTCTCTCTTCTCCTCTTCCCACTAGTGTGAGTTGCCTCCTTTGGGTCGAATTCTCTCTCGTTGTGGCCATCACATTCCACTAAGGCTGTAATTTTCCTTTTTCCACCTAAGTCCCAATGCCGGAAATGTCTCATCTTTTCAAAATCGTCTCTAATGCGGAAAATCAAAATTGGGGACATGACAAACAATATTAGTGTTGATATAAGCCAAACATAAACAAAAGGTAAATAGAGCTTACCTATTACATGAAATTGCCTAGTAACTAAAGCAATATAAAATATGGGACATAGCAGTTTTGAAATGTCTTTCCCAGTTATCAAATAGACTTCTTTGAATAGCCATGTTATGTGCTATACGGTTATTTAAGTTAAAGGCAGCACACTAGAAGTCATGCAAAACAATGAGATCTTCTTATCAATAACTTAGGTGGCGCCTTTTCAACCTTGGGCAGAGGCTACTACAAAAATAACCACATCAAATCTAATCTAGATAGCCTCTTCCAAATTTCTAATCCAAGGATCAACTAGAATAGATTTGACTCGTCAACTTGAATAGCAAATTCAGATTTAGTATCCAGTACACTACGATAGGGGTTAGCCTTTAGGGTATTAGATATTCCCCCTCTCTAGAAAGGAAGAAAGAAATATCCCCCTTGGAAGTAAGAAAGAACCAAGCCACATGGATTCCACTTTCCATCAGTCAAGGTGTCCCCTCATTAGAGGAATCAATTTGGCCCGAGCCAATCTCATGTAAATATTGAACCATTAGTCGGGACTCTACCACAGTGGATTAGAAATAACTTAATCCATTTGTTGGGGGAGGGGTTTTTTTGTTTTTTACAAAAACCCATGGTAAGGCAGCATGAGGCACTTAGCACGCCAACATCCAAAGGCTTTGATAGTCCTAGGCTTGCTTCAATCCGAAGGGTCAGAGGGACCATGTACAAGATGGTAGCCTTTTCCGAAGGATAAGCAGATGGCCAAGAACAATAAGGTCGTGTATTCCAAGGATTGGCAGTCTAGTTTATGGTTCCTCAATCCGAAGGATTTGAGGGGGTAGCTGTTTCCAAGACCCCACGCTCAGAGTATATGTTAGTTGTTTCCAAGTATACAAGATGGTAGCTGAAACCAAGTTTACAAGATGGTAGTTGTTTCCAAGTATACAAGATGGTAGCTTATACAAGATGGTAGTTGTTTCCAAGTATACAAGACCCCACGCCCAATCGGATCGGAACGATCCACTATCTTTATTGAGGTAGTTCACAGTGCTCATTTTCTTTTCTTAAGTCATTTTCTTTTATTAAGACGGAATATCGTATCCCATGGTACCTTGGAAAAGAATTAACTCTTACCTTAAGTGTATTCACACTGTGTGTTCTACCATTAAATTGGTTCCGAAGCCCATATCTGTCATCATCATAGTTACTATTCGTGTGTGTGCGTCACTCTCCACCTAAATGTCTCTTCTCTCTCTAATCCACAAAAATTTCATAAACCTTTTTGACATGTCATCAAAAAAATGTACAGTAGAAAGAATGAAAACCTTTGTACTATCTCTGCCTCCAAAAACAATTATTAAATTATTGTCAACAAAATATTGTCACCTCAAATATGTTAGTCCTTGTAGCTCAGACAGGTATTTCCATGAGGGTGTCTACATATGGAAATCATCATTACAAGTATTATATGCTTTTTCAAAAGTTCACTTTATTAATTAATTAATAAAGTGAACAATTTTTTATTAAAGTGACTTTTAATTAATAAAGTGGCAAAAGTGGGCCACTTGATAATTTAATTAAACGAAAGTCATTGATTTCAATTAAATCTCAACCATTGAAGATTTGGTGTTTGGCTCGTGTCAAAGTTATAAAAGAGAGAGAGGGAAAAGGACAAAGACACAGAGCATTCATTTCACAAGTCACGTGACTGAAGGAGGAATCTAATTTTCAACCATTGGTGAGGATTTCAGCAATAGTTCAGTGAGAAGGCAATTAGTCTTCAACAAGTATAGGGAAACAGTCATAGCAAGGAAAAAAGCAGCCATATAGCCCAATTGAGCAGGCCATACATCCATCCGTACGGATTTCGTAACAATGTATGAATTGGGGGGCAAGTTGCTTCGATTTCCGTGCAAAATGTAATTTCCAAGTTTGTTGTTCATTTGATTAATTTCTTAGAGCCATTTTTCTTGTAAGGGAGCTCTTGTAAGTTCTGAAGATGATTTTTGAATGATGAACTAATATAGAAGGGAAAAAATATTTGTGCACTGTGTGAGATTGCTTTTCTCGTTCTTTGTTGCATGCAAAAGTTAATAATTCCAACAGCTAGATCTAATCTATTTGCTTAGACTGTAGGTTTTAGGATATTTTAACATGGTATCAAAGCTCCAACTCTGAGAGAAGCAAATCTATAATTTTCAGGTTACTTTAACGAGCTTGGGAGATAAAGCTCAGGACAGCCATGTCAGTAACCAGTGTAAAAGTTGAGGATCGACTTGATGGGGCTTTGATTCTCTTGCCATGGAAGGCAAGAATCTCAGTGATCTTGAAGGAGCAAGACTTGTGGGAACTAATGTCCAACCCTCCACCAGCTCCAACACAGAACTTAGGGGGCATGCAGACACCAACTATAGTAAACTCTATAGTGTGGGCAACGTGGGATAAGGACATAAAGGCACAGAGGGTGATCCTTGAATCTGTTAAGGATCATCTGATTTTGAATGTTGTAGAAAAGATCAAATCTAAGGAGATGTTTGATGCCTTAGTATCTTTTTTTCAAAGTGATAACATGAGTCGGAAAATGATTCTCAAAACTAAGCTCAAAGAGTGCAGAATGAACCTCTCCAATAATGTGACCAGCTACCTTATGAGGATCACACAAATCCGTGACCAGCTTGTATCTATTAGAAAAGTTGTATTGAATGCAGTGCTAATGAGTGTTGCTCTAAATGGGTTCACCAAGGCTTGGGAACCATTCATCATGGGCATTTGTCACTGGCAGCATCTTCCCAACTAGGAGAGGCTTTGGATTGCCTGCATCTAAGAGGAGTCTTGTAAAGAGTCCAGGACTAGCAAGCAAGGAGGACCAACAGATGAAAACTTAGCCCTAGTCAACAAGATGAAGAAGATTGAAGGGAAAGTTTCTATCAAGAAGGGTGACAGTCAGAGAGAGGGGCAGCAATCTGAGCAGAAGATGTTGAAGAATCTAACTAGTGTCGGTCTTCATAATTGTATTTGAGTCATGATGTAATGTATTTGTCAAAAGAAAGAAAAAGTAATTTTATTATTAAAGAAATTGACTTAAGCATGGGTTTCATGCTTGGGTCAATGTTTTTAGGCCAAAGACTCCATTGTAGGCTTCTAGGATTTATGTCAAGTGTCCTTGTCCATGTCATAATGTAATAGACGCTTCTTGGGCTTCATTTGTCAAGAAAGAAATTTATTTTAATGCAACTTAGGTTTTTTAGGTCTCCTCCACCAAGTCGGCCTCAAAGAAGGACAAGTCGGCCTCAACAATGGAATTCGACCTCACAAACTCACTATATATTGGAGCAACTCGACTCATTTGGAAACATGTCTCTCAACTTCGAATTGTAGAAACTGGAAGCGGAAAATGTGTGAAGTTCAAGAAGGAAGTTGGAATCGAAGTTTTGGGTCTCTCTCTCATGTACAATGAAATTCTGAAGCTTCATCGAAGCTGTGAAGCTGCATCAAAGCTGTGAAATTGCATCGAAGTTGTGAAGTTGCATCGAAGCTATGAAGTTGCAACAAAGTTGTAAAGTTGTATCAAGGTCAAAGCTGTGAAGCTGCTAAGATGAATCTACTGAAGTTGCTAGATCGAAACTACAGTCCTAAAGCTGAGTCAAAGTTTTGAAGCTTGGGGTTGAAATTCTGGGTTGAAGCTGCATTTGAGAAGCTGGCACTTATTAACTTTGGAAGAAATCATCTATCAGAAGGAAGAGCTGACTTGGTGGACGAGGAAGGTCTTTTGGTCTAAGGTTTTGGTCTATCTCATTTTGAATCTACTAAAGGATGAGTTTTTGACTAGGCTTTCCCCTATATAGAGATTTTAGCCCTAGCTAAGCACCTACTTCTGGTGTCCCTGATCTTCATGTTTTTGCTTTGATGATTTCTTGATGAGAAGAAGACAAAGAAAGAACATAAAGAAGTTAATAAGAACATAATAACATCACAAGTAATTATCAGTATAAGAAAATATTTCTGCCTTTCTGATTTTCTAACATGGTATCAGAGCTAAGGTGAAAGAGAGAAGAAAAAGGCAGCCTTAAGATCGATTGAAAGGAGAATGAGTTTCAAGGTTAGAAATAAAAGATATCAATATGACAAACTCAATGAAGGCAGAGAACAAACTAGAAGGAGCCTCCAACTACAGGACAAGGAAAAAGAGGATAGATCTTATCCTCGAAAAGCACAAAGTATTGAATCTTGTTCAAAGGAAAGTCAAGAAACCAACAGATGAAGCAGAGAAAGAGAAGTTTAGAGAATCCAAAATTGTAGCCATGAACTTAATAGTGGATGGAGTATAGGACAACTTAATTCATTACATTTCCAACATAGATTTTGTTCAAGAAATGTATGAAGCTCTCTCCAAATTATTCACCATCAAAAACATTGGTCAAATAGCAAGCCTCAATAATGAACTAAGAACAGTTAAGATGATGAAAGATGATATCATTCATCATATTTTTTAAGAATCTCCAAAATAAGAGATGAACTCCAAGCAATAGATGAAATCATACCGCAAAAAGGAGCTCATAATTATTGCTCTTCTAGGACTACCAAAATCTTGGAGTGCTTTTGCATCAAGAATCAATAGTTGGAAGGATACTCCAACATTTGAACAAATGTGGAGCAGTGTTGCGAACATCTCCATAACATCCCGATTTTATCTCGAAATCACGATTTTTTGGCCTAGCCGATGTTTGCCGATTTTTAAAGATATTTTTATGGTATCTTAATTTTGCCAATGTTTGCCGATTTTTTACCGATATTTTCCCGATTTTTTGGTTTTCCGGACCCTTGCCGATTTTATCCCGATGCCAATGTTCGCAACATTGATGTGGAGTGCATGCAGTCAAGAAGAAGCCAGAATATCATTAGTAAACAACAAGAAGGTGGATGAAGAATAAAGTACCTCTAATGCCTATTCTGCTCATCACAAGAAAAAGGGAACCTTCAAGAAGTTCAAAGCGCCAATTAAGAAAGTTGACCTATCCAAAATTGAATGTTACAATTGTCATAAGATGGGTCATTATAAAAGTCAATGTCTTGAGAATCCGAGGAATAGGAAGAGAGAAAGAGATCAAACAAATATTGTGAATGAAGCTCCACCGAAGAAGAACAAAATTGAGGAATCGGAAGTCAAGGACTTACACTACCAAGTCCTCTACTACATATCCTTCTTAGTCTTGTATTGTTTTCCTTTATATTTTGATTTCTAGAGTTTGTAGGTCTAACATGTCTCGTTAGAACATTTTTGAATTATTTTGATAAGTTGTAGGTATCCCTCAAAAGAATTGGGTAAAGAGGGATCCTCCACCATTTTACCAAAAGATAAGTATCTTATTATTTGTTTCACCTTTTCATGTTTGTTTCCTCCTCACATCGAGACTTGTTTGTATTATATGCTAATAACCTTTTTCTTATATTTTCCTTGGTTAGGAAAGCTTGTTGAATGTTCAAAGGTTATGGAGGAGACCTCAAAGGATAGACTTTCAGTTGCAAAGGAAGCCTTTCAAGAATTGACTTCCTACAAGGTTTGTTAAGGAACAACTCTAGGTATGTCTTAGACTTTAAGCTTTGTTATAAAGTTCTCTTCATGTAAAAGGTACGATCATTCTTCTTTTGAAATTTGCTTTACATTACTGGCATCGTTATGTCTAGGGTTTTGAATCACTAATATTCTTGTTAGGGTGATTAATCATTAGATTGAATCTACCATCGTAATATTATTTGATCATTATTGTGTAACCCTAACCTTTAGGGTTCACTATAAAACCCTAACCTCTTGTTAAGGGTGTGCCAATATTGATTATGAAACCCTATTCTACATAAGGTTGTTGATGAAATCTAGAAATCCTATTATTTTGATGTTTAGGTTTTAGTATTGTTATGATAGAAGCCCTATCCCTTTAGGGTTCGTTGTTAATGTCTAAAACCCTAGATCTTTAGGGTTTGATGAATTAGGGTGTATGAGCAAAACCCCTGTAATATCTACAGTAAGTTCCTAATAATGAAACCCTAGGTGTATATTCGTCTGATCGAAACCCTAGCCTAGAGAAAATTGTTGTGTATCTAAATTTGATGCATTGATGTTTGTGTTTTTGGGTTTACCTAGTAGGTAAGAATATTGATATGAAATGCTAGTATATGATAATGAAATTCTAGATATGTATATGCGAGTATGCTAACCTAATTGTTGATGCTCCTGTTTTAGTTTGTAAAATCTAGGGTCTGCAAAACCCTAGTAGAGAATGATGTTCTAGGATATGATGATATTGTTTTCTATATGATTGAGTTTGATTATAAAATCTAGGGTTTTCTACAAACCCTAGTAGAAGCCTGACATGTAAAAGCATATTGTTGAAACCTTAGATGTATAATACGATTGTTATTTGATTGAATTGTTGATATATAAGCCTTTGTGTCTCAATAAATCATAGTAGAGTTTTTCATATAATATTGAAGCCCTAGATATAATGAGACTGATATCTTGATTGAGTTGCTCTAAGTCTTGATGATGAAGTCTAGAGTTTATGACAAAACTCTAGCAAGGGGTTGATGTCTAACATGTAAAAAGATGTGTCTCTTGAACCTAACTAGGTTTATGTGTTCTATGGCTAAAGTCTAATGTTTCCATTATAGTAACATGATTTTGATATAGTTAACTTCATGCTTTTGTATGTTTGTATTTGGTTGTACTTGCTATTAAAGATTTGCAGGTACATAATCTTCAAAATGATGAAGATGTTCTTATGATAACAATAAGCATGATAAAAGAAGTTATATGAATGATGATGGTCAAGATGACCTTGATGTCATTGTGAAATGTTTTCCGATGTTATAGAAGAAGGAAATGGTTGATCTACCTAAGTTGAAAGGGAGCTTGGATAGTAGAAAGGGTATATTTCCCAGTTGAGAGGGAGGGCATATTATGACAATGAATACTTTGAAGTAAGCAAAAGTACTATCTTTAAATGTTCATTAAGTTACAAACAAATTACTTGAGAAGATCTGAGGAGGTATTTGGTGCTGCTGAAGAAATGAAAGAAGAAAGTTTCCTACAAATTGTAACTTGATGATGAAAGTAGCATCAGAATGAATGAGGAACACAAAGGTTTGAGTTTACTTGTATGTATATTTGAAAGTTTATTATTTATTGGGGCTTGTGTTTGTACAGCTAAATCTCTCCATAAAAAGGTTGGACACTCTGGAAGCATGCTTGGACAAATGGATATATATGATTTAGTTGTTAAGGAGAGATGAAGCATCTAATGGCAAGATGCTTGGGAGGACATCTAGTTGGCATATGTGTTGATGTCTAGATCCTAAAGAGGAAGGGTGGCATTGGTCATGGAGCTCCGACCTTGGATACGCACCTAGATCCTTGGGTTAGTGGTAGAGCTTAAAATCCTAATGGTACCTAGAGTATGCTAAAAGCTTGAGTCCCCTTACTCCCAACCGGATAGAATACCCTAGTTAGGTATCTAGTTCGCAGCACTGAGTGTGCTAGAACTTTTCGTAGTTCATTTTTGAAATCTTCCATGTACCTAATGTCCATGTCATAATGTAATAGACCCTTCTTGGGCTTCATTTGTCAAGAAAGAAATTTATTTTAATGCAAATTAGGTCTTTTAGGTCTCCTCCACCAAGTCGGCCTCAGAGAAGGACAACTCGGCCTGAACAAGGGAATTCGGCCTCACAAACTCACTATAGTTTGGAGCAACCTGACTCATTTGGAAACATATCTCTCTCAAGTTCAAATTGCAATAATCTTGGACTTGTTCACCAACCTTGTTCCCACATCGGCATGATGTCATTGATGTCATTCTTCAAGAGCTAGGTTTTATTTTTACAGCAGAAACGATTAGTTAGGGCTTTCGTTCCTAGGGTTTTCTAACTCAAACCTTTGTTAGGGTTTACAAACCCTAGATTCTCCAAAGTCTTCAAGATCTGCCATTTTAAGAATTGCAAATTCTATAAGCATACTAGAGAGTTAGTTGCAAAACCCTAGAGATGTTATTGTCAATCTTTCAATGGGATGGAGATCATTTCACTTATTGATCACAAAAATCTAATCTTCATATGCAAGGCAATAATATGAATGCTACCATATCAATTAAGTCAAGAATTCTAATGTATCTATGCAGACCCTTTTATAGTACGTCACTATCTTTCAAAAGATCATTAGCTTACTCTTTACGTCAAATCCTAAATCTAACTTCACCATGACCTACAAGACTTGGTATCATGTGCAATATGATTGACATAGATCATTTGATGCAAGTGAACAAAATTTATACGAACCTCTTCAAATTTTACCTTATCCATCCTTGCAGAGATCTGATCCTTTGGCTTTTCTTATGTATCAACTCTCTTCAAGAAATATTTCTTTAGAATTTTGGCCATCAAACCACAGATATTTCTTTGGATTTCTTTCGATATATTTTATCTTGGATTTAGCTCGAATCACAGAATATTGTACACAAAGATCTTACAAAGTGGAGGTTCGATCTCTACATAAACTTCAGACTCTATAAATCATTCCTTTCGAACTTCAAAGACAAGTTGGCTCAATGATTTAAGTAGTCCTTTTATATGTAGGAGGGTAGCATAGTTGCTTCACATACTTGTGCCACGAGGATGAGCTTCATATTCCTTTCAATTCCTTGTCACGGTTCTTACTAGAAGGAGATATAAAATATGAATCTTCAGGTTTGATAATTCAACTCTTTTACCACAAACTCTCGGCTTCTATTGCAGAGAGAATTCATAAGTTATCAGTCCCTTCCAGGTTCCACAAGAATTTGATCCTTTTTGCATAGAGGTTTAGAGGAACACAATCTTTCAAAGAGATATGTCACAAATAGTTTGTTTCATAGAACTATAATGCCTCAAACTTGCATGTATATTCCAAGGAGATATTGCTTCAGTGATTGTAAATAGCCTTTTCTTCATAAGTGAATAGATACTTTATCATATGGTTCCAAAGGAATAAAACTAGCTTGCTTCAACAGTTCGGATTGTCAAGAAAATTGGATGCTTGCCTCAGATCTTTGAAACATAGTTCTTTCAAGAAGGTATGATATAGTATAGTCCATAGAGCCTTAGAAACTTTGCATATAGTGCCACAGGAAATTCATATAAACTTCAAGGAATATTAGGTGTAGAGTTTGGTCTTCTTTATTCACTTGAGCAAGGGCTAGTAGAGATCAAATATAACTTATGCTTTTCGTCCTACAATAGTCCTTCTTCTTCATTTTGGATATCATATGGAGTGCTTCAAATATGTAAACTGAGTTATGGACCTTAGAGAACTATCATAGAACTCAAATGCCATAGAGCTATAACACTATAAAAAATTTGGATCCTCAGAAATATGATTGCATGTCACAAAGGTGTCACTGAAGTTCGTATGCCACAAAGATTATGTCACAGAGATTTGTATTGTACTTTTGATCTTTTTCTAGCTTGAGCAAGGGTACAAATTTTCTTCTTAACTTTTTACTTCAACCTTGAAACAAGTTTCAGATGGTAATAAGAGTACAGACCTCCTGAAGTAGCCTTAACTTCGGTCTTCAAAGATATGAACTTGATATGAAGGTTTCGTATCTCTTGGTCATATGTTACAAATCTCATATCATTTTCTTCATTTAGAGTATAGACCAAAGATTCAGATTTGTATCTCAGAACAGAGTTTGGATAGGTGCTATAGACTTTGGTCAATACCACAAAATTTCAAATCAAACTTCTTAAATTAGGTGACTCAAGATGAAGTAGATTTCAGCAAGCGAGAGACGACTATCTTGCCTCTTTGATCTTCCTTAGCTCTAATACCATGTTGAAATTCAAATAGGCGATAGAATTTCTTATCATGGTAATTACTTATGACTGATATGCATTCTTTTCTTAATATTTACTTGTTTAGTTATGTCATCAAGCAATTACACATTGACAAAATATAGAGAACATAATGCAAAAGAGACGAGACCCAAGAAATTAGGCTCCAAGCAAGGGAAAAACCCAACAATAATCCTTCTCTTATAGAATCAGATCAAAATGAAATATCCAAGACCAAGAGAAAAAAATGCCAACAAAACTCCAATTCCAACCCTCCTCCAAGTCACCTCCAAAGTAAAAAGTCAACATAGGTCAAACTAGTCTTCCTGGAATTTCGCTCCTGAAATTTCGGCCCCTAGAATTTCGGGCTTGTAGTAGCATAAAAAAACTCATCTTCATTCACAAAATTCCTCTTTCACACATGCTAGATTCTACTTGTGTAATTCAGTTTCTTTTCTCCTTTGTCGGTCTGAAAATTGCTTCTGATGTGCTTGATTGATGCTCCAAATAGGTTGAACTGCCTTATATATATATATATATATATATATATATATATATATATATATATATATATATATATATATATATATATATATATATAGATATATATATATATGTCCAAGAGGTTGAATGGATGGCTCTTGGAGGCCCAGGCCAACTTGTTCCCAAGTAGGGTTGACTTGACAATTTTGGTAGACTTTGACTCGATATAAAAAAATAAAAATAAAAATTTCTTTACAAAAGTCCAAATAGGATTTGACTCACATACATTTTTCTTTTTGACTCGTAATAAAAAAAAAAATGAATTTGACTCTATAAGCTGTAGAAATTTCTGAATCTTAAATCTTATGCCGAAATTATTACTTTTAATACGGTTAAGCTCCTCCTACTTATGCAAGTTATTAACTGAATAAATTCAAGCTAAAATCGAAGCAAAACACATAACATATCTCTACCAATTCAGATCTAGAATAAGCACATGCACACATTGACAAAGTGACACAGTTATTTCTGGACAAATAGTCCCTGGAAAAACCCAAGGTGGGAAAACCGGTCTCTGGCTGCTGGAGGGTTCTATTATTAAGAATATTTCTGAATACACAAATCTGGGTTACAGATCTGGAAAACCCGAAAGAGATAATGCTAGATCTACAGTTCACTGGCTGATCTAGGGCCAAAATAATGACTGATCCACACCCTCAAACAGGATTTACAAAAATCAGCCAACATTAGGGCCTAGAAATCCTGGCATTGTCCCTGAAAGGCTCTGCGTCAGCCTCTGAAGCCCCTGAAATCCTTTGTGTCAGCCTCGGAAGTCCTCCAAACCCTAAGCGTTGCTCCGGAAGGGACTGCGTACCCCAAACTGGGTGACGCAGTCACTATGCTGCCCCTGAAGGGTCTCTACATAAACCCAGAGGGTTTCATACAGTAAATCACGTTGTCCTTGGAGAGACTGCGTTGTCCTTGTTGTTGCCTTCCTCTGCGTTGTCCTTGAGCTGATCTCTGCCTCTTGTGTATTCTAGACCCCAGGATCAAATCATTCCCTTAGTCTAAATTCCCCTCTCTGCAGCTGAAAAACTTCTGAGTATTCTTAGCAAACCCTGACCTAGAATCCCAGCTTAGCTTCAATGCTTTGCCTCTGTGTGTCTTACAAATGACCCCAAGCCTTTCCTTTATACTTTTCTCATTGACAAATCAATGGCCATGATCAGATCTTGAATCAATGGCTAAGATTAAAAGAAAGCTTGATCTATGTGACTTAAGACAATTTCATCACATGTTTAATTAAATTCACTTTAACTATATACTCAAAATAATTAATTAATTTAATATCTCCTAAACCAGATGAAATTTCCCAAATCCATTTCTGGGTCTTGTGGATCAGGTGAACTCTAGTCCCTCCACAAAGTTTGGGAGCTAGAGCACAACTGATGCTACCCCAAATACACAAAATCTCAACACTTCCTCTTACCATCAACGGTGTGCTCTAGCAATACATCACACTTATGCATTACATGACTTTGAGTACTGAATCTGTGCTGCTGATGGTTGGCCACCTGCCACTCAACTCTGCACTGCTGATGTCATTCTGTACTGCTGCCCATGACTCTGTCGCTGCCACTGCAACCACTATACTGCAACTCCCTCTCAATATGTTGCATATGTGCTGCTCATAGCACTGCAACTTCAGTTGTTGAGAGAAACAACTGAATCTCTTGCCCAATCTTTGACAAACAAGTCTGATGGGCTGCATCCTCATCACTGAAGCTCTATAGGCTACAGATCTGTGCTGGCATCTAAAGAACGATGCACAGCTATAGCTCTACCTGCGTAATCAGACTCCCTTTGCACTACTAAAGTCACATCAACTCCTTGTGTTGAAATCTATCACATTATTGGTGCACTGTGTTGTCCCTCTGAAGCTCTCTGCGATGCTGCAGCTCTACACTGCGTCAGCCTATGCGCTGCTACTGCTTTTACGTTGTTGCTGCTTTGCTCTGCCCTACTCCTCCCAATTTTCAGATCTGCCTCTGCCTCTGCCTCATCTGTGATCTATGCACCCATTGCTCCACTTGTCCCGCTACTGTCTTAAGGCTGTCGTAGCTCGCTTGTGATCCAAGAGATGAGCTGCTCAAGGATCCCGCCTCTCTTCCATGTAGCTCCTCTACATGTCCATGTCACCCCACCTCCGTGGTTCATGAGCACTCATGGCTGCATCATCTCCTGACCCATCACTTACCACAGTTGCCTTGGAAGAGGATGCTTCCTTGTCCCTTTTCTTCTTTGGACAATGATTGGCAAAATGTCCCATTTCACCACACTGGAAGCACTTGATCTTTGAAAGATCCTTCTTCTTCTTCGGCTTCTTCTTCGATGCCAAGGCTGCATCTTCCTCACATTCCTTCTTTACTTTGCTCAATGCAGGGTTGTGTTGCCTCTTGGTGAATCTACGTAGTTCTTCTTGCCACAGGATTGACCACAAGCTGTCCAATCTGGGAGGTCCGTTCTGCCCAAGATACTTTGGACAAAGGTTTCCCACTCATCCGTGACTGCATTGAGGGCAGTCCTGACTATCATAGCATCATCTACGGTTGCAGTTAGTTGATCCTTGATTGCCTGCAATCTGAAGAGGAAGTGTTCCACGTCTTCTCCCTTGGTCATCATGAATGACCTCATTTAGGTCTCCAACAGCATTTTCCTTTGGACAAATTTTCCCTCATACAGGGAAGTCAAGGCCTTCCACACATTTGTGGTACAATATGGTCCTTGATACTGTCCATTATCAGCCGCCTGGCATGCCCAGCAGCTTCCCTATGCTTCCGTAGGAGATCCGCATCTGTCGGTGTGGCCAGAGTCTGCTCTACATGGTCTCTTAGATTGTACACCTCAAGGACAATCAAGATCCTTGCTTTCCAAACCGAAAAGTTTGAGAGGCCCTCTAGCCTATCCTGATCACGCAGTCCATGAGGAACCATCTGCTCAGAATGTGTCGGAACTTCCTTTTCTCTTTGCTAGAGAAATGGATGTAAGGTCCTTGGTGAAATAGGCACCTTCTGCTCCCTCTAACAACTGATTTCCCTCCTTGGAAATCTACCAAATCAACTATGATTCAGCTTCTTCTTTGAACCTCTGATCAAACTATAAGTTTCCTTTGGCAAGAAACTTTCTGAGAAGCTGATCTCCTCCCAATATTTGTCACTTGTGCTAAGGCTAAAAATCTGAAATCTTCAGAGTTTTAACCCCACCAGCTTTTCTGAATTTTTGCAACTTTTCTGCAGACTTTTTCTAGATCTGACAGATTCAGATCTGAATCACACTGGTTGGTTTCAGACCAAACCAAAGTTGTTTCTGAGCTGCCTCTGCGCAGTGATTGCGTGGGCTTGCTAGGACACAGCGCTGGGCAGCGTCACCCTTCCCTCTGCGTGAATCTACTCCTGAAAATTGTGTTGTCCCTTCAGATCTGCTTCTCTGCTACTTTTCCAACTACTTTTTGCAGCTAGATCCTTCAGATTCTCCTGCTGGTGACCCTTCTAGATCTGCAATTGCTTTGATACCATGTAGAAATTTCTGAATCTTAAATCTTATGAAGAAATTATTATTGTTAATCCGGTTAAGCTCCTCCTACTTATGCAAGTTATTAACTAAATAAATTCAAATTAAAATTGAAGCAAAACACATAACAGATCTCTACCAATTCAGATCTAGAATAAGCACATGCACACATTGACAAAGTGACACAGTTATTTCTGGACAAATAGTCCTCAGAAAAACCCAAGGTGGGTAAACCGGTCTCTAGCTGTTGGAGGGTTCTATTATTAAGAATATTCCTGAATACACAAATCTGGGTTCCAGATCTGGAAAACCCGACAGAGATAATGCTAGATCTACAACTCACTGGCTGATCTAGGGCCAAAATAATGACTGATCCACACCCTCAAACGATTTATAGAACTCAGCCAAGATTAGGGCATAGAAACCCTAGCGTTGTCCCTGAAAGGCTCTACGTCGGCCTCTGAAGCCCCTGAAAGCCTCTGCGTCAGCCTTGGAAGTCCTCCAAATGCTCAGCGCTGCTCCGGAAAGGACTGTGTTACCCCAGACTCGGTGACACAATCACTACGCTGACCCTGAAGGGTCTCTGCGTAACCCCAGAGGGTTTCCTACAGTAAACCACGTTGTCCTTGTTGTTGCCTTCCTCTGCGTTGTCCTTGAGCTGATCTCTGCCTCTTGTGTATTCTAGACCCCGGGATCAGATCATCCCCTTGGTCTAAATTCCCCTCTCTGCAGCTGAAACACTTCTGAGTATTCTTAGCAAACCCTGCCCTAGAATCTCAGCTTAGCTTCAGTGCTCTGCCTCTGTGTGTCTTACAAATGACCCCAATCATTTCCTATATACTTTTCTCGTTGACAAATCAACGGCCATGATCAGATCTTGAATCAATGGCTAATATTAAAAGAAAGCTTGATCCGTGTGACTTAAGACAATTTCATCAAATGTTTAATTAAATTCACTTTAATTATTTAAGTTGCCTAAATTTTAAGTTAGGAAATATACTTAAAATAATTGATTAATTTAATATCTCCTAAACCAGATGAAATTTCCCAAATCCATTTCTGGGTCTTGTAGATCAAGTGAACTCTAGTCCCTCCACAAATTTTGGGAGCTAGAGCACAACTGATGCTACCCCAAATACACAAAATATCAACATAAGCATGAAGAACATGCTTTGACCAAAAAAAAAAATTATAGTAATAAATATAATAAATATGGCAATGATAAAAATTACACTTTATCACATTATGAAGGCCGACACCAACACTAGACACTAAGCCAATGTAGAATTCCTTATCTGAGCTACAAATTTCAACCCTCCCTCTTAGCGTGGAAAGTACTTCTAGAAGAAACTCCTCCACTTGGATCTCACTCCAATCCCACCACATCATCTGTTGTTGTAGCTACTCCCTCTGAACTGGAAAACTTCCCTGCTACCTACTTTGGAATCTACACTGAATACCTGTTTCTCCCAACCATGCTCCTAGGAGTCTTAACCTGCTCCTGAGCATCAATCAATGTTAGCTTATACTAACTAGTTCTAACAACTCTGGAAGAGGCCTCCTACCCATCTTCCATATTAGAAAAATGAGTCCTCGATCTCAACTCAATCTTCAAATCCTCCTCTTCATTCTTTGTCACTAACATCGATCCTTGATCCAAGATCCCCTTGGATCTACCTACAAGTTGGCCTTGCAAGTTGTACAACTTACCCTTCCTGACACCAAGCCTTATTGTTGAGACATGGGTAGCTTTGTCTAAATGTATGAATCCTTGTCCTTTCTGAAACACAACATCATACCCTTCGTCCTCCAAAGCTAAGACTGAGAGCAAGCTTGTCTTTAACTCTGGGACATATAACACCTCTGCCACCTCCAGAGATCCTCCTCATTCTAGCTGGAATATCATTGTTCCAACCCCTTCCACTACATGTATGGTACTCACACCAACTTTCACACGCATGTCTGAATCTGTCTCTGAAACACTAAGGAACACTTTTGTCATTCTCGTCATATGGCAAGATGCTCCACTATCTACGACCTACGCATCATTGTCCACAAACTAGGCACTTCTAGCACTAGCGTCGATAAGACAAACTACCACCAATGAGAACTCAACTTTTGTTGCAAACTCATCAATCTCTATAGATGTTGCAACCTGTGTTTTCCCTTTGTCTTTCTTCTTGTTTGGACACTAACTTGCATAATGTCCTAGTTGGTGACATGCAAAGCACTTGACTTTGCTCATGTCCTTCTTCCCATCATGAGAGGATCCTTCCTCTCCCTTGCTCAGTTTGGAAATCCCCTGTCCCTTTCTTGCATAACCTGAAAGAGCAACATTTTCCTCACCCCCTTCACCTTTTACCTAGTTGCCACGTAGAGCCTCCTCACAAATCTCCTCCTGGGTGAAGTCATCCCACAACCTATCCTGGGATGGGAGATGCTCCCGTGCTAGGACTCCCTTAACGAGGGTATACCACTGCTCTATGAACCCGTTCAGAGCTATCCTAAACAGTTCTAATTCTGACACTGTCTCCCCTACTGCAGCAAGTTAATCTCATACTTGAGATATCCAAATGAGATAAGAAGAAACTATCTCAGTCTTGGTGATCTTGGTGCTCCTGAGTTTCTCTCTCAGCACCATTTTCTGATTCTAGTTGTCACTTTGGTATAGCTTGGTCAACACCTCCCACATTTCTCTTGCGGTTTTCTTCCCGAACACATGAGGAACAATGTGATCCTTCACTCCATCCAAGATAATTCTCCTGGCTTTCACGTCCTTCTTCTTATGGGAAGTCAGAAGTTTCACATAGATAGGAGGATTCTGAGTTTGATTTGCAAACTCCGAGATCTCATTCTCCTCTAACACCAACGCAATCCTCTCCTTCCAAATACTGTAGTTAGACAATCCATCCAAATGATCTTCAAACCTAAGATCGGTAGCCATCTCTATCTAATTGATCAAAACTGCCAAAAACAGCTTTCTTTGATGAAGAAGAAAGTTGCTCTCATAGTGCTCTATACCTGTAAACCAACTTGGTTTCTCTTTCAGAGATGAAGCTCTGATACCATGATAGTATTTTGCCCCCCTAACCCAGATCTAATATACTATTCCAATAAAAAATTATACCCTGAATTTAAAACTCATAAAATAAAATATTTTCCAAATATGATTTTATGAACAGCAATACATTGAGTTCACTAACTTTAAAATGAAGTGGAAATAGAAACTATTTACACATAAAATTTGCCATAGTGATCTACCCTAGAAACCCCAATGAAACCAACAAATAAGTGATTATTTTATTTCAGCCCATAGAGAAGATAAATCTGGAAATTATTACAACAATTTATGAACTTGTACTTGGCCCAAAAATATTGTGACTCTCTTATTAATTTAGACAATGAGTTTTCAAAGTAAATTTAACAAAAAAGAATTATACACAGATACATCATCTAACCAGAATTATCTAACCATTGCAATTTAAATAGGAATTTATCAACTAAATTCACAATACATACCTAGTTACTGTGTTTGAAGTTGATCCTGCGTTGATGTGGCTCCAATCTGCTCCCGTTCTCGTTACCAAACGACCAAAAACCACCCAGCCAACAGAATACAGCTTCAGTACTCAGCTCCAAAGTACTCAGATTGAGATACTTTGGCCCCCATGCCCAAAATTTCAGAACAATTGAAACTCACAATAGCTTTTCTCAAACATGAACTCCAATAGCTTTTATCGAACACTCAAAATTTCTTCCTCCCTCTGTTCATTTTTTTTCTTCCCCCCATCTACCTCCTTTGTTTCTCCTTATATCTCCAAAACCCCATGGTCTCAACATTTGTCGCCTCTCTGTTTTGCTGCATCTATCTTATTACATGGAACTAAAAATGATTTTTTTTTGGAGGCAGTCACCTTGCATTAAATAACATTAATCAATTAAATTAAGTTGACTTGCTTTATTTCATTTATGCATTTTATTTAAAAATTTATTCAATGTTTATGTTGTATGTTGTCTAATGCCTTTTGATCGTATTATTTAGTTCTCTTTTTTTTTATATAGTCTTATGTATTATATTTCTTAAAATAAAATGTATAATTATTTTAGTTAATATAAAAATGTTATATATATTTTAATTTCACTTTTACTTTATACAACCCTTTGTATTTATTAATATATATATACATATATTTGATAGTACTCTAGTTGGTTTCATATTATAGGGTGGTATAGTAAGTACCCCACTCTACATATTCATTATGTTCTAGCAAATAGGTATTTACTAAGCATTTTAATAATTGGTTCATTACTCTATACTTAGACATTTTCTAATATTAGCTAGTATGTATACTAGTGCGATATATGCGATGCATGCATATGTAGCTATCATATGCATGCCTCGCATGCATGCTAATATTCTGTCTGTTTGTAATTTGTAGGTGGGTCATTACAAATATGATAAATTCACCACTGAAATCTGCCTAGAACTGTGTTCCAAAATAGCTCTACAGAGCACGGTTTTCAAGGCTTGTATGGCTTGTCCATAGTCTGTATGGAATCCGTACGATACGGACCAGCACAATATGATACAGCAATTTGTTACCATCTCGCTGTCTGAAAACTACTTCTCCCCTGCCTAGAACTTCATGCCCAAAATCTATGCATGGACTGTCTTGAAACACATGCCCTAGCTCGCCCTCCTTGCTGCCCCTGTACTTTTCTCCTGCTGTCATCATTTTCCCTCTTCCTCTTCAGCTCAAACCCTCACTTGTTCATGCAATGTGTGTCCCCTCCTCTCCTTAGATTTGGTTTTATAACTTTCCAATGATTAAAACCCTATCTCCAAAAAGATTGACGATCAAGATCTAATCTTGATCACTTGAGATTAATAGTTGTCACCCAATCTCTCATTGACACAATTTAAGTCACATTTTAATCATTACAAAATAAAAGTCACTTTAACTTTATATAGTAAAGTTAATGTCTAGAGAGTACCTTTTCAGACACCTTCCACATGTTAGACACAAAGCCAATGTAGAAGTACTTGTCTGAGCTACAACTTATGATAGCCTAACCTTAAATTTATTTTGGACTCTTGAGTGATAAAACCCATATTCAGTATCATTGAATTATAAGCTATGCAAATTATGACATCATGATTTCCTCCATCTGCATTAAATGGTTATCAAATCGACTTGCTTGTCTTTTGTTCTTCATCTTCAAACTTTCAATCATGGGTTGAGAAGCAGCATCACTCTAATACTTTGTGGGAATCTAAGATGTACACATTTACACAGACAAATGTGGAGAGAGAAATTAAATAATTGGCTATATTATTGATGTTTCAACATTACATCTCTTACACATATCTCTGTGTTTATTTTAATATTTTAGAGAACCCCAAAGTGGTTTATGTCACCACCTAATGTGAAAATTCGGTGACCTTAATCCTATTACAGCAACTGGAAATAATTCTCCTAATTGTTAAATTAATTTTAACAATTTATTTATTGTTTGCTACAGAAAACACTGAATCAATCACACTGCAAGCTACACAAATAAGCTGCGGAAGAAATAAACGCTGGAAGAAATGCTAACAAACACATAAATTTACACAATTATTTGTGGACCAATGTCCCTGGAAAAACCCCAACTTGGGAAAACTAGTGCAGCAATTGAGGGTTTTATTATTATGCAACAATGAAATAATATGAGTACAACTGGATGCTGAAACTGGCAATCATACAGAGAAATACTAGCAAGAAAAATCTAGTGAGGAAATTTCCTCACTCCACAGGCAAATCCGAGCTCTGGCCTCAGCTCAAATTGAGTCATCCAAACTAGCTTTGTGGAGTCACTGTGTCACCTTAGTGCAGTCACTTGTGCGCTAAACTCGGAACAACTTTTCCTCAAGCCATATGGTCAGTTGTTGTCTGGGAAAATGTCTCTCCTAGCCTCTGGAACCTCCTAGCTTCTAGCTCTAAAACTATGCTTCTCCCCAGCAAATTTGAAATTACCTCTAGAGGCTACTGCGTTGCTTTGCATCAGCCTCACTGTGGCTCCTCTGCTTCTTTGCAAATGCACTCATCGGAACTGGAATCCTTTCTCCAGCTTCACTTTCCCTACCCCTCTCTCACTGCTTCGATTTCTTTGGCTCTCTCTCCAGCAACTGACTACTGCTACTCAAGAAATCGATCTGCTCATGAAATCAAATTGTTCAAGTGATTTCTCCAAGCCCCATCGACTTCTTCATATAATCCTTTGTTGAAACTTCAATGACCAAGATTAGATCTTAATCGATGGCTAGGATTAATTTGAAGCCGATCCGTGTGAGTTTCTAGATCATTCACACCTTCACTTAATTAATTTTAATTAATTAATTGTATTCCCTAAGTTTAGACTTAGAAAATATTTAAAAGCTAGCTAATAATCTAATTAAATCATTTCTAGGCAGAATTTCCAGAAACGATTTATGGGTTTTGGAGATCTTCTGTATTCTAGCCTCTCCATAAATTTTCGTGGCTAGAACACATCCGAGGCTACTAACACCTAACTCCTTACCACAACATCTAACAATACATTGGTCACAAGTCACTAACTTATAAAGTGACTCTTTTGCACGTATATGTGACTCCTAAATATTATTGTAGTAATACTCCAAGGATCAACATTATAAAATGATCTAGACACAAAAAGAGACAAAATTGCATTCTGGTATCTCTATGGAATACATGACATTTAAATACCTTTATCGTCTTAGAATCCACTTTATAACAACCATGGTACTACTATATCCATCTTATTGAATTAACAGACTAGTTTTTTGCCTTTACTTTTAGCAAATGGTAAGTGCATCACTACATTTATTATTCTCATCTGTAAAAAGAAGAAATAGTGTAATAATGCATCATCATGAGACTTGATTCTAGCCTTCAAATTGGTGATTGTAAGCTACATCGGCTCTGCCTTATTGATTTGTATTTATCTTATCAAGGCGAGCAAGTTACAACACCCTTTGGATAATATATGGTCATCAAAGCCATATTCGGCCTTTAAAGTCCTTTCGAAGTTTATCTTATACTAAAAGTGTTGATAGATATGTCAAGATGGTGTAGCCACATATTAGTACCCTTAAAGTTAAGACCATGTGAGTTTTTCCCACATGAAGAATGGCAATGAATGCCAAGTGGTGTTGACCATGTGGTCTTCAATCACATGGGAAGTTTGTTGATAGCCCTACTCTATCCCTCACTTGAGGTATACAATGAGTTGACGAATCATTAATTGTCCATAGAATTTAAGCAGGATGTCTTGTATTTCATGATAACATCTGTATATAATGTTGTGTTGCAACTTTCAAGAAGGAAGCCTATCCATAATGTGTGTCATACAAGATCCAACAGGGCTATCCTAGTCATCCTCTCAATGTCCTTGTTACATGATACTTGTAATGGGGCAGCCGCGGCTTGAGGTATTGCTGCCTTGATACTAGTACATACCTTTTTTATAGGAAATAAACTAAATGTTATAATCAGCCATTACTTTACTAATGCAGAATAATTATGTATTGAGATGACATAAAATAATTCATAAAGGTGGACTCACATGATACATTATTAATTTATTTATTAACTAGATAAAATATGATTTCTTATTCCTACCAAAACACCACCCTCAAGATGTATGTATGGGATCCAATGTTGCGAACATCGCGATCAGGATTAAATCGGTGAGGGGAAAAAATCCGAAAAAATTGTAAAAATCGGGAAAAAATTGGCACATACAAAAATATTCGTTTTTTTTCAATTTTTTTAATATTTAAAGCATCCACGGCATAAAATAAATGCATTGACACATAAATATGAAAAAAAAACTAATATATAAGATGTGTAATATCATGTCTAGTGCTACATCACACATCAAATTGAATCATATCCTGAATACTAAGTCCTGAGTCTCAACTCAGCCTCAAAATATCAACAAAAAATATAATAATGTATCTCATATCATGAGTCATAATGTCATATACAAAGGAATGCACCATATAACCTATGGTCATATACTACTGATTTCCTCTGCCCGTCTTGCGAGAAAATGTAACAGCTTCCCTCTAGATGAAGAAGCTGGCAGGGTTGGCAATGGACTCTGTTGTACTCTAGAACCTGAAGCACCAAAACGGGAACCCGAAGCACCAAGACCTAAAGGAGGCAGACCACGTCCTCTACCAGTAGCAGGGGTAGGTGGTGTCACCTCCTCCTCCTGCTCCTCCTGCTGTTGCTCCTCCTCCTCATCCTCCTCCCCCTCCACTACCTCCTGCTCTATCCAATCAGGGGTTGACTCCATGATAGGCCTCTTAGCGTCAACCCTCCATTCAGCAGTGGTGTTAATCGCATCTAAAGAGATGGCCTCCATATCAGGTGTCCTCTCAAGTTGTCTCACCCACAATCTAAGATTGTAGTAGACGTAAACCATGTCATTGAGGCACTGGGACTCCAACCTATACAAGGGTCATAAATTAATAAATTAAAAATATATATTATAAACAATAAATTAATAATTATAAAAAAAATATTTAATGAATTCAAAAAATCAGTTGGAATATTTTAGGTTTTTAACCTGTTGCGCTTTTTGGTGTGTATTTTTTCAGATACACTTCAGTTGCGCTCGCATCCTGAAGAGCTACATGTTTGGCTGAGTATTCTAATGGCAAGATTTTGGAGTTTTGGTAATCTGCCACTGTAGCTCCTCCACCATGCATCAACAAGTTAGAAGTTACAACAAATAAGATAAACTTATAAAGTTACAAACATACAAAAAAAAAAAAAATTAAAATAATGAAAATTCAAAAATTGAAAGTTGAAGCAAAGTATGGAGTTATGATTCATGAACTCGAGGAGACAATGAATTTTGAAACAAACAAAATCTTACCCAGCATTTTAGTAGCCCTATCCTGGATAGCCATGTCAAAGCTCAATGTACCACCTGCCATTCTGTATACCTCCATTTCTTTGGATATCTCTACACGTTTTGATGGAGATGGCACCATCTTCTGAACACAAGTGAAAAAGCCATCCATGACCTCAACATCAAATACGAAACTACATGAGTAAGCAAATTCGGGGTTCAGGAAGATCCCTACAGCATGAATGGGACGATGGAGTATGTTGTTCCATTGGTCATCAATCACTTCCCATACAAGAAGTTGTTTCTGAAACCTCTCATCACCCTTATCATCATAGTAGTTGTGAATGGCTTCTTTGGCCCTATCCATGGCCTCATACAAGTAGCCCATTGCGGGCTTCTCTCCATCAACCAATCTAAGAACCTTTACCAAAGGTTCAGTAATGCTGCACACCTCTTGCACTCCCGCCCAAAAGCTTTCCTGATATGAAACCAACCTGCAGATGGCCTCTCCCTCTGGTTTGCAGCTGACAGTCAAACCACGCCACTCGTCTGAAAGGAACATTCTCTTCAAATTCCACATAGAATTCAAGAGGGATTGAAAAGATATGAAACTAGTGGCAAACCGCGTAATAGCAGGGCTATCGGTCATCAATCACTTCCCATACAAGAAGTTGTTTCTGAAACCTCTTATCAACCTTATCATCATAGTAGTTGTGAATGGCTTCTTTGGCCCTATCCATGGCCTCATACAAGTAGCCCATTGCGGGCTTCTCTCCATCAACAAATCTAAGAACCTTTACCAAAGGTTCAGTAATGCTGCACACCTCTTGCACTCCTACCCATAAGCTTTCCTGATATGAAACCAACCTGTAGATGGCTTCTCCCTCTGGTTTGCGGCTGACAGTCAAAGCACATCACTCCTCTGAAAGAAACATTCTCTTCAAATCCCACATAGAATTCAAGAGGGATTGAAGATATATGAAACTAGTGGTAAACCGTGTAATAGCAGGGCACACCAACTCCTTCTTGTTGGTGAATGTTCTCATCAAATAAGGCACAGATGCATGATTATATATTAATTTTGTAATGCTATTTGATGATTCTACAATATCTTTGACAAAATCAATCTTTCCTATGTCCTCCAACATCAAATCAATGCAATGTGCAGCACAAGGTGTCCAAAATATGCTCGGATGCCTCTCCATAAGCATCTTGCCAGCAACAACATAGTTTGCAGCGTTGTCCGTTATGATTTAGACAACATTTTGGGGACCCACCTCCAGAATGAACACATCCAAAAAATCACATAATAATCGTGCATCTTTGACATGTGCAGATGCATCAACAGATTTCATAAATATTGTCCTCTTGGGACAACTGACCAAGAAGTTAATAAGGATCCTACCCTTTTGATCAGTCCAACCATCTGACATCATAGTGCATCCTGTGACTTCCCATGATGCCCTTAACTCCTCCAATCTCTTTGTGCAGTCAACTTTCTCATTTTGAAGAATGCGCCGTCTAAAGTCATCATATGAAGGGGCTTTTTATCCTGGACCAACAACAGTGATAGCATCAATCGCAACCTGATAAAATGGATTGTTCCTAGCAACACTGAAAAGAATATCACTCCAAAGAAACAATTTTCCCAACAACTTGTTAGCTTCTTCCTTCTCCTTTTTTTTAATAAGTGAGGAGATAGATGGTTGTGCACTGGGAGTGGTTCTAGGAACAAAATATGAGGAGGCAGCTTCAGGGTTGGGTGTAGAAGATGCTAATGCTGAAAAACCACTACCACTCTCACGATCACCTCTAAACCCTGATATTTGATTCCTCAGAGCTGCCTTGCTGAGTTTAGTTGTTTCTATTTCTTCCAATGATTTGATGGCTCTTCGGATTATTTCTGGATTGGTATTTGTACAAGGCCCTACTTCATGTCCAGGAATTTGTGCTAGGTGGTATTTCAATCTGTATACCCCCCCTGTCATGTGTTGACCACATAACTTGCAACTCAAGTTTGATCGGTCAAACCCATGATCAGGTTCACCAAATTCCCATAAAGGATCCAATTTCCTTGGCAGCTTTGTAACGAAGGCAAGTGGTTTACCCTTAGATTAATTAGTCCACTCAATCCCTAAAAAACCAACTGCCGGAAGAAGCATGATACAAGTTACAACCACTTACACAATTGGCAAGAAGCATATGAAAAAATTTGTAATCAGTTTAAAGCCAATCTTCTGATCACATGAAATAAAAGGAGAATGTTATCCTATGCTTGAATATACAAAGATATCATAAAGGATACAGAGCCTTCCACTCCTTTGACTTCAAAGCCAACCTAATCCTCAACTTTGGATTGATATTTTAAATAACCAAGCATTCCTTCTGTTGTTAATAACACACAACATCCAAGTGATTTCCCTAGAACCCGTCATCATAAGAGTTTTCATGCAATGTGATTCATGTGATATAAAAGTTCATGGATCAAAATAAACAATAGTGCCAGCATCTTTATGGTGCCTCATATTCAGATGAATGCAAGATAAGAATAAATGGCTTTGTGATGCATGGTTAAGGCCATCTGACAACAAGCTATGGCTTGTCCCCTTAAATTACATTTTGTTTACATATGCTCCAAAAAGAATTACTCATGCTTTACTGGAAGCCCACTTTGATTGATTTGCCTTATCACTTTGACTCAGGTACAGAAATGCAGGAAGTAGAATGTAAGCTCTCTGCCAGCCTTGGTGCACAGCTAAGATAAACTACATGGTTACCCATATCTGGCCCATTAAAATTTCCTTTTTAATGAAACATTTAAACCCACCAAATGTGCATACTAAAAGTCAGCACAACTTCCAAAAGTAAACATAATTTTATTGCAACAACTTCAAATATAAGTAACAATAAGTCTATATGGTATTGAATGACTAATAAAGTAATGATAGTTAACTAAATTGAAGTCAGGCAATTGATAGAAGTTGCTATGAATTAGCTATCTAAACCTGATTTTTAATTTAAGAGGAGTTGCACAAGGCAAAATGCCCTGTACACCTCTTGCAAGGCTACAATTAAGAGATTATCTATCTGAAATTCTTTATTTTTATTTACTGAACCAAGGAGAGCACCCAGTATGAAGTTTGTCAAAATCTGTAGATAGCATATATGAAAATGAACCTCTAGTTCCTAGTTTATTTTTCTTCAGATTCTACTTTCTCTCTCCTAAAATTTGGTCAAAACGATGAATCTCAATCTCTTTCATTCTGTTTGTGCGCTTGCATGCCATAGAACTTTTAAACCGCTTGGGAAACTTATAAGCACAGCCAATATTTAAATTGATGCAAGGTATTTGACTCTCACGCCCAATTGCAGGAAGACGTGAACGCTCTATTTTTGGGGCACACAGTAACAGACTAGGCATTTTTTTAAATTATCTGATAGTGGAATTTGCAATAGAGAAGAAACCTTTTATGAATCAATAGCTTGGCAGTCTTCTTAATACACTATAGTAAAGATAGATGGAAGCAGGATCTTGGAAAATTGTTTCCAGTAATGAGTTACTATATATTAGAGCTTATGAAAAATATAACATGCTAGTTGGAGTGAAATTTTGTATCTTTTCTTGATATATGCTACAGAAATTTGAAACTTGGTTCAAAATAACAAGCACATGTTACCTTCCAATAATGCAGAGACTGCAACTGCAAGAGGCATAAATTCGGCATTCTCCTCCAGCAATGTGTTACTCATTTGAACACAGTTTTCTATGAAAGATTGAAAGATATGAGAAGTAGCAAGTGCCTGTTTCACATCTGTCACACATCCAGTAAATTAAGCTTGACCTTTTACTTAGAGAGAACAATAAAATATAGATTCATAACAAGAAAATTTTCCTAGGTATTAATCTGAAAGGCTTTAATCAAGGTTATAGTCCATATGCAAAGTCATACTCCCAATTACATGGTAATTTACAGATCACAACTATGTGGTAATTTATAACATTGATAGATAGAGAAAAGAAGGAAACTGGGGGCAGACTCCAGACTATTCCAATCCCTCCTGACAGCATCTTGAATCCCTTCAGTACAGGCATCTATGTCATTTAGCCAATTTTGCTAGGTGTTCTAGTCTGGCATGTACTGGGCATTTTCACTGTCTTGGCACTTTTTCTGTTCAACTTTCAAAGGATGCCAAAGGTGGGGTGGTCATTTTAAGGTTTAACCCGAGGGCTTAAGGGGGAAGCTTCTCAGGTTCTGAAGTTTGAGCAGGTCAGTTTTTCTCCAATTGTGGACTTACAGCAGGGTTTGTTATTTGCAGATTGTGTTTACTGGAGCAAGTAAGTTTTCTGTTGCCATCTTTACTTTAAGCTTCAAGGCACATGCGTCCACTGTCCAGTCCTAATCTACTTGCAAACAGGCATTTCATGTGGTCCTCTTAGGTCGGAGGTTTCTCTTGTTGAAGGTGGTTTAAATTTTAAATACCCCGGCACTTCTAAGGTTCATCACTCATCAGTTGTCATTCTTCTACTTTCCATTTTATAGATGCAGCAATGGCTTTTCTCTTGGTGGTTTATGCTTTGTTCCTTGTGGTTAGCTCCAAAATATGTGGAATGTCATGGGCCTTGGCCTCGATGGCTTATGGCTCATTTCATGTTTTAGAGTGTGCTGTTGTATGCAGTTTCTTGAGCTTGGACATCAGCAGCTTGGCTGCTCAAAAAAGAGGTTTTCTATCCTAAACCTCAACAGTTAACAAGGTCTCTGCCATAACAGCAGCTGCCATTTATATAAGGGGACTACAAGAGTTAGCAAGATCGGAAGTTAGTGTTTTAGAGTATAGTTTGTGTGTGTCATTGCTTCTATTTAACTCTGTAATACCCCAGTTTTGATTCCCATATTAGTATTGTGTATGTATATGATGAGTGGCTAAAAGTGGAATGATGTAATATGTAAAATTGTGCATTGAATGATAATAAAAAAATACATCAGCCCACGGGAGGCAGCTCAATTGGCGATCACCATGTTATGAAGTATTATATAAACCATGAGATTCAAGGTTCAAATCCCCTGTGGGTCAAGCCAACCAAAAAAAATATAATAAAAAAATACATCAGAATGTGTAAGAGAAGGACGAAAGAATGGGTTGTCCATGTTTATTTTATCCCAAGCTTTGGATTAAGTGCATGAAGGAGGTATGTGGGCTCTCCATAGAGATGCATCGCCCCTTCATGCCATGCAAACTTATGCAATACCTTTTTTCCATGCAAACTTATGCAATACCATTTTTTCCGTGCAAACGAATTGGGGGACTTTGAACTATCATTCTGTTGAAGGTTATAAGGAGTAGTCTGAATGTTTTGGGAGTTGTTCAAATTAACGGAGAATCTGAATTATCAGGAGTTTGAATTACCATGCAAACTACAGTTCATCCAGGGAAGATAGGGAGACTTCTTTCTGAGTGAAGAGCTTACTGTAACTGATTTATGCCAAGCTACAACCATGAATTATGAGAGAATTGTGGCTGTAAGGAATAATAATAGCTATCACTGAGGAATTTCACTATAGTTGATCATTCCTATAATCCCAGCAGTGAGATTTTCTAGCCAGCCTATGCTAGAGCCCTAGAGGGAAGTCGAATAGTCCAAAGGACTGCTAAGTGGAGAAGGGATCCCATTCCTTGGGAAGTGCAGTCTGATGGGTAAAGAGGGTTGTGGATTGTGTTAGGGGCCTATAAATATAGGATTCATAATTTGGAATTTCCTTTTGATAGTCTTGTAAATATGTACATACTTTGCCTTCTACAAGTTGTTTTCCCATATTTTGTAAAAATAAAATAAAAATAAAAAATAGAAAATCAAAAAGAGGGTAAAAAGTCATAAACGAAAAATCAAAGGACTTAGAAAAAATGAGATACCCCAAAGAAAAAAGATGAATAAAACATGAAAGTGTGCAAGTCTAAATGCCACTACTTTTTACTTTTGCAGTTGATTATGGCAGAGTGTCAATAAATGTCATAATCCATGATGAGTTGAATTGCTTAATCTTGACTTGTCATGTTTCAATTTACTTGTTTTAGATAGAGAATAAAGAGTTGTCAGACATTTTAATCCTAACAATTCAGTAGATAGGTATAGAGTAAAAAAGAACCCAACAGTTTAATCTGGGTCCTTGGATGAAATAAGGTAAAATTAGATAGCTTTTACTGCTTTCAAAAGAATAAAATGTTCAAGGTTGCTAGCTCAAATGAACCTGCACAAATGGAAGAAAAAATATTAGATTAAAGATTGGGCAGGTAGAAGAAGGTGGGAAAATCATTGTAAATATATTTCACTAGGTTACAATAACTAATTTCCCCTTCCCTATAGCTATTTGACATTCTAAACTTTCAGTCAAAAAGGCTCAGAGCATTTATCTGACTTCTGTTGGGACCGGACCCAAGGCTCAATGACTGGCTAGTTGAAAATGTTAAATTTCTATATTAATCCCAAAATTTAATCATCTGCCATTCATGCATTGATCACCATGCAATTTCATCAGTAAAGACTCCATTTTTACTTAATGATACATAAATCCCCATTTGATTAACTGCCTACATCTCATAAAGCATAAAAACCCTCAAAAGGACATTATATCCTAAGTTAAAGTGATAAAATTATGATAATCAAGATTTGCTTTAAATTTTCACTTTCCTTAGTTATAATTGTATATTTTGAGTATTCATTTTCCCCTTGTCATATTAATCTCTAACTTATTTATTAATTCCCTATAAAATAACCTTCTCATATTTATATAATTCCCCTTTAACTAAATATCCCCTAAACACCCACTATTTTAAATCTTTAGCCAAGTTTATTATCCCACATGTTTTAAATAAACGCCCACAATAAACCCCCTTTGGCTAAACTAGCGCTATGTAAATATCCTGCCCCCCTATAGCTATTAAGCCTATTTGGTTTAATTAACTATATAATAAAACTAAAAAATATATGGAAAAGCGTGTTTTATTTACATATCCAATGTATTTAAAATAACGCGAAAACATTACCCATTACCCTATTACATTCTATTGTAAATATCTCACGCCTTCGCAAAATATATTAGCCTCCCTTTATTCATATCTAAACCCAAGGTTAACCCTTTATTAACAACCCCACGCACCATTTACCATATATATAAACTCACTTTATATATATAAATTGCCTGATAAACCCCTTTGGACTATACATATGTATAAGTCTATTAAAATCATTACCTCCGCACATATATCAAAACTTTCCATTATTAAACTTTGGTTATTATTTAATACAAAGGTTTTATATCTATCACCGTGCCATTGCATAAAGCCCCCTGGACCCCACCCATCCTTCGCCACAACTCTTAAGAATAATCCGGACCGTTCGCATCATCCAAGCAGATCTAACAGTGCGCGTTCATTATCACGCTCCAAAAGTAATCGGTCAAAGTTTGATAAAAATTGCGCGATAAAAGTTGTTTTCCAAAACCACCTGATGCTACGTGTCTTATCCTGATTTGATCGTGTTCGAAAAGGTTAAAACCATTTACCATTCAAATCGAACACAAAACCCACTTGTCGTTTTCATAAATCCGCCTCCCGCCATTGAAAGGACCTGTAATAAATGATATTTACGATGATTATTATTAAAGGTTTAAACCTTAATATTTCATTGTTTTCTGTATTATTTGCCTCCTCGACTGGTAAGAAGTTATGACCCAATTGATTAATGAATTCTGAGCCTCTATTTAGCCAATTTCTTACCCTGAAGCCGAATTTCTTTGCTACTACCTCCGAAATACCATTGAAGCCATCCTCTGCAGCGTCAAAGATCCAGCGTAAAGCCGAAGCTACCAGAAACCTTCCTTGACTATCAAGATACCTGTGAACCAGGTATTTTACTGAATCTGACCTGCAAAATTCACAATTTGACTGCAAAATAAACCAATTAAGCCACTGAGGCCAGAATTGCCGATTTTAGCATGCCCAAACACTGAAAAAACAGGGCAAACCCTTGCAATTTTGTCTCAGAAATTGCCCTTTGCATAAAACTCTGTTTTAAAGCCATTTTCTCAATTTCCGGTCATTAAAAGACAATTTTCACGGCTCAAAAGATTTAAAAAGTGCACAGAAAACCAAAAATCCCTTGTTTCAGTCCTCTACACCCAGAAAACCTGTGTTCTTTATCCTAAAACCCTTGCTTAGATTCCCAGATTCCCAAAATCGTCCCAGATATGCTCAATTACCCTCTGTCTCAAAATTAACTAAAGCAAACAGTTTAATCTTGCTTAGTTATTCCCAAAAAATGACTAAAAAACAGGTTACACCCAAAGCTGGAGGTCCCAAATCCTCAAAACCTATAACAGCGAAGCTTCCCAAGCCTAAATCCTCAAAGATCAACAAGCCAACTCCTGCTTTAACAGCTGATTCAACTGAAGTTGTTAGACCTCTCCAACCACCTGTTTCCTCTGAAGAAAACATTCCTTTAACTGATTTAGATTACAAGATTGTTGATACAATGGTAAAATTCAATTTGCTTGAGATTCATAACTGTTGTTATGATAAATTTCTGAATAAAAATCAAGATGACATACCTATTTGGGAATCCAATTTTCCCGAATATGTAGTTCCTATTACTCATCTAGCCCAGGACTTGGTCAGACTATGTCAAATGCATTATGTTCTTGATCAGAGAGCCATGGTAAACAAAGATAGAGAAATTTTGTTCTTCATCACAACAGAATCCATAAATGAGATGCTTCAGTTAAAGTTTGATCCCAGAGTAGTGCCCTTGTCAATTGAAGAGTTAACCCAGTTATATTTAGAGTTGGATTTTCCTAAAAAGTTTTCAGTCTTTCAGAATTTCATGCCTGAATATGTAGAAATCCCTAAGGTTAATCCACCATATTCTACTTTTGATTTTCCTGAAGCCTCTAGACAAGTGATCTCAATACTATCCTTTATTCTAGGATATTTTAATGATGAATTTACTGATGCATCTATACTTGGTTTCCTTTCTACATTATACCCTAGGCAGCCTCCTGCCATGATCTTTGATTTTGCTAGATTCATTGCTGATAGCATACATCACCAACTGGCCAAATTGCCTACTAAGGAAGTGTTTAGATATTCATCTTATCTATTCCATTTGTTTCTATTTTTCCAAGCTGAGCATTTTCCCATTGCTTTGCAAAAGATGGATGTAGAGGGCCAGCCTCTATCAGTCATATTTTGGACATCCTTGCTTAGAAAGGAAGGAAATGAATTCAGTTATAAACAGTTTTCAGACTTATTCATCAGGACATGCATGAATTTGATTTACAAGTCTGAACAGCCCAGAGTGAGTGAAGAAATGAAGAGAATATTACAGCTGTCTAAAAAATGCAAAGTAGGAGACTGGTACTTATATCAGAGATGCACAGAATTAAGAATATTTGGAACAAATTTGTCCCCATATAAATTACCTAAATTTTTAACCATCAGGGTTTTTGCATTGGAATATTTGAGACAAGTTTTAAATGCAGATGCTATAAACTTCATGGCATCAAAGAAAAAGACTCAGTTTAAGTTGAAAAACCAGATTGGCCCTTTCATAGTAAACAATAGGGAGGCTGAGAAAGAAATATTTAGACAATTATCAGAGTATCAGTTTCAAAAGAGTTTTCAATGGAATTATGATCCCCGAGGTTACCTCAGTGCTATAAGGGTAAAATGCAAGCTTCAACCTTTTGTACATGACTCAAAACCACATACTGAAAGGTTTGCCAATCAAGTGGAATGGATGCCAAACACATTGATAGATCCTACTGATGATACAGAAATAGTGAAAAGGACAGAGAATTCACAGGCTATAATAGTCACCAAACATTCAGAATGTTCAAACAAAAGGACTAGGAATGAAGAAGGCTATTCAGCAGAAACCATTGCAGAAAACAAATTCAAGATTATTTACAACAAAAGGGCAAAAATCACTGCTACTGAGAAAGAAAAAACAATAGAAATAGATGATAATGATCAAGGAATGAATGATGATCAGTCAGCAAATCAAGAGGCCACAGTAATAGTTGATGAAGTTTTGACAGAAATTGGAAAAGAACAGATTGTAGCAGATAAGAAGGGCAAGCAAATGATTGAAAAACAGGTTGATTTAGAAATTCCCTCTTCTTCCAAAACAGAAGATGAGAAAGATTCAGATATCAAACAAAGGTACAAACAAATTAAGGAGAAAAATGAAGAGATCACAAGAGAAATTTACTCTCAATTTCTCGAAGAAAAGCCAAGTAACAACGACAGATTGTTAACAGCATTTGATTATTCTACTAATAAAATGATCATGTCCTACCTCTAGCCAAAGGTTGCAGATCCAAAGACAGACTCAGACTACAGCAAAACAGACTTTGAAGTTGATTCAGAGAATATCCATGAGCTGGATCAAATTGAATTTCATAGACATACATCTGAAATGTTATATTCAAAAAAAGTGGATAAGACCAGGAGTGCTACTCAATTGCAAAATACCATTTTTAATATGCAGGACCAGATGAGGCTAGACAAAGCCTCTTTACAGGCAAAAGAATTAAGGATTAAGTCCTTAGAAGATCTAGTCCTTCAAATAGGAGTAGATCCATCAAACATACAGGTTGTTCAGGCCTTGATAAAGCAAAAGAATGATGATATCACTGCTTTGAGGAAACAGTTAAAACTTCCTCAACACGAACATCCTCAAGCAAAGGAAATCCTCCAAGAACAAACTGAAAAAGAAGAAATGGCCAAGTTAATACTAAAACTGACTGCCCAAGTTAAAGAGATGGAAGATCAGATGGACATCCTTATAAAAAAAAAAGAAGCAGTAAAAGAGGCTAATGTGCAATCTACTCCCATTGTTATTCCTATAGTTAGCACAGTTGTCCCTTCCACATTGGCAGAACATTTAGCCCCAAAAGTGACACTAGCAACTGCAGTGTCAGTGCAATCTATAGATACTTCTGCCACAGGATCATCCACCACACAGGTACATCAAGCAGGTGAAGCAACAGATATAATAAAAGCCATGGAGGAGATGTCCCTAAAAAATAATGAGATAATCAATTTGAAAAAGACCATTCAAACTCTTGAATCATCAAATAGGAATACATTGATTACATCAAAAGGACATGAACAAAAAGGAAAAAGACTTGATGAACAGGTAAAGATCTTGCAGCAGCAAGTAAATCTCAGTGAACAGGTGTCCTTCATCAAGAACTATCTTTGGACAAACATAATTCAAGGCATACATCTACAATGGCCTTCAATTCAAATCATATATGAGCAAAGAGATTTACTTAAGGCAGCGCAGGTGGAAATTCAGAAAACAAAGGAAGAACTGGCTAATAAACCATCTCGAGCTTTAAAGCTTATTACATTTTTGAACAGCAAAAACAGAGAGGAGCTTGAAGAATTGAAAATACAAGATAGGACTGAAACAATTCTTCAAATCAAAAAGGTCCTAAATAAAAGGAATATAATGAACAATTTGGAGGAAAAGTGTAAGGTCGTGGAGTTGTCAATAACAAAGTTTTTGGCACAATACACTATATTGAGACAAGCAGGCCTCCTAGACATTCATGGCTTTAATGAAAAGCTAATGGTTCAGACAGATTATGACAAGAAGATCATAGCCCATGCTAAAGAACAAATAAATAAGCCTCTGTCACAAGGTTCTCCAACTAGTAAAGTTGTCTTGGAGTACTTTGAAAACTTATTTTTTCTACATAATGAAATTAAACATATTTTCATTATCAAACCAAATTTCTCAAAGTACACTAATGCTGATGAAAGTTACCGGAAGTTGAAAAGTATGAAAATACCAAGTGACCAGCAGTGGCAGGAATTCACAGATTTGTTATAGCAACATTGGAGCAGAACAGCGGAAACAGTACAGGTAAAACAGTGAAGTTAAGAGGAAAAGAATAAAAAACAGTTTATTTGATTTTGGGATTTTTTTACTGCTGATATGAATCTTTACAGCGGTAAAAGAGTAAAAGGAAAATTCAAGCAAGACAGAGAAATGATGGGACAATTTTTTACCACAATGAAAACTTCATTTTTACAGCTATCCAGAGGTAAAAATAGCAGTTGAAAGTGTATCAGAAGTAACAGGGTCAAAGTGTATCCGAGAAGAAACAATCAGCTAGTTTTTACTATGGTAAATTCCACTTTTTAGTAGCAGTAAAGTGACAGATGAACAGAGTAAAAGAGTATCAAGAAGAAAAGCAGCATTAAAGGATATAAGTGAAAGAGTATCAATCAAGCAATCTTCAAACAGATATCTTCCAAAGGTGCCAGCAAGCATGTACACCTAGTCAACAAACTGTTTTGATTAGGTAATGTTAGTCCTATTTTTTCTAGATACAAGGACAGCTCGCTAAGTTGTTAAGCAGTTGTCCCTCTTAGTGTGTTAAGATATTTTATTTTCCTAGAGTTATTCCTAGATTTCTCTAGGATATTTTGTAATAAACATTTTGTATAAATACTTCAGTTTGTGAAGTGTTTAGTGTGGAATAAAGTTGCTGGAATTATTATAGACAATTTTGCTGGTGCTTTGGAGGCTCATGTGTTGATTTCATAGCAGCAGTCTGGACAACAGCAAACTGGACTTCATAACTCAGGATTCATGCGATAAGCTAATGAGTAAAGTGATTTCTTACTGTCATTGTTTCCTCTTCTAAATTTTCATTCAAATTTCATATATGTTGTTCAATCTAAATGATTAATTAAGAATATTATTTCAGGATAAGTGTAAAACACTCCCTGTCTTAACTACTTGATCATTTTAATGTTTTCTGCTGATTTCCGGACTTACAAATTCTTAATTGTTCCCAGTCCCGTTTGACCCCTGCCTCCTTCCTCTTTTTTCGGATCAAAGGATCCTTCATTGCCCTTTATCCCGAAAGCAAGCCATCTCATCAAATCAAACTATTCAAATCTCTGAGGGTTATCTACCTTGCCCTGAGTTCATTAGCATCCTTTTGGCCTTGCCTTCCAATTTTGCTTGCTACATCTTAACTCCATAGCCCAATGGACTAGTAGATCCCTCTTTAATTTGTCTCCAAGTAATCTTACTTCCCACCAAACTTTCCAAACAAAAACCAAGTGCCCAATCATAACTAGCCTAAAATATTAAACAAAAACAAAGTTAAATCTGAAAGAGAGAGCCCTCTCTGAAATTTAGGAAGGCTAGATCCTAAATTTCCAAAGTAGGTTTGTGGTTACCCCTAGTTTTCTTTAACTATAAATCAAAATCCCACAACCTAAGAAATTACTAGGGTGATAACAGATTGGAACTGTAGTAGGAGTAAATATTGACTATGAACTTGGGAATTGGGCTGTGAAAAGAAAATTAGAGCCAAGCATAGGGAGAGTTCACCCTTGTGCATTCATAACCTCAACTAGGGGGTGGCCTTTGTTGCAAAGAGAATAGGTGTAGCAAGAGGCTTATGCTTGGGTGGAACATCCTTCTTCTATAGCCAGTTAGTAGATTATTTCCTAGAAGTATACTAGGTTGTGTTATGAAATGCAATGTTATTATGCTTTCTATTCTGCATAGTATTATTTCGAATTTGTGCAAATATATGGTCATGAATTTAATTTGAATATTCGTGGTTGAAGTTACTATAAATTGTATGCATGTTTAAGTTTGAAATTGATGGTTAAAGCCAAAGGTTGTTGAAGCTTTACTTCCACTATTGAAATTCTACAGCTACTCCATATCATTTATTTTGGTATCAAAGATAAAAAGTTGGTGTGAATTTGGTGGTTTCAACTTTCAAGAAATACCCCATACCCCCAACCAATGTTACCAGACTCGGAATCGGAAATAAATCGGGAAAGCAAAAGAGCGAAGAGTTTTAATCGCATCAGGAAAAAATCGGTGAAAACAATAAATAAAGATATACACATACATTGAATTTTAAAAAAAAATTAAAACATTTTTCATTGATATTCAATAAAGCCATGTCCAAACAATGCATAATATCAATAGATGTCCAAAAATATCATGAGGACAATGTGTATACTTCAAGTATAAAATATATTTAGTATTGAAAAACATTCAAAAATAGGTAAAAAGATTCAAACGAGATGAGGAACTTCCAAGTTTTTGTCAACCAACATCGCGGACCTGCTAAAATCTTACTTGGGGTTACAGTAGCATGACTTTTAAATTGGGTTAAGTTTGGATTGGTAGTGTGTTATACCCATTGGTAGATCACTTATACACTGGACGACAACAAATGAATTTAAGGAATTGTTTCATTATTATAGGTCCTTGTAAAGTTCCAACATTTTGCAATGATTTGTTTTTATTCAAAATGATATAGAACTTAAACATACTACAACCAATTTCTTTTATTCAAAATGATATTTTTAAAGGAAAAGAATGTTGCTCGACCATCAAGGAGTAGCCACAAATATGTATGTATACCAACCAACTCAATAGCTATTGGCATGAGCACCAAGGCAAGTAGTTTGTGTTTGGTAAGCGAACCCATAGTACACTTAGGCGACTCTTTGGGCGAGGGAAGGGCGGCGTGGCTGGACCTAAGACATAGAAAACTCGGAAAGCAGCGTAGTTTGGTAAGACGAGCAAGCCGACCAATGCTAAAGTCGGCTACCTAATACTGTATACATGAAGTCTACCAGCAAAACCCATCACGACCTTGACGAATTAGAGAAATGGTTTCGGTTTATCGAAGCTGAAATGTGCACAAAGAGGGAAGAACGTGACAGTGGCATTTGATCCACAACATCTCTGGATAGGTGAGTGGCAAGAAGAAATGAAAGCGAACTCCAAGCGCAGCAGGCGACAAGAAGAAGTGAAAGCAAAACCACAAAATAAAATACTGCAGACTTTTAACCTAAGAATTTGAGTGGTTCGCTGAGTCCTCTACAAATCGCCGAAATCACAAGTCAAACTCGCGTTGACCACGAGTTAAACTCAGTCAACACGAGTTTGACTCGGTGAGATTCAGATCGGCTCGTTTGGTTGAAGATCAGAGTCAGAATCGTGAGTACTCGCGAGTGATCAGAGACTACTGTAACACTTCCCTCAATAGAGTAGAAAGGGTACTGTATGTTAAAATGTTGTAACGTTCCTTCCTAGGATGATTTTCTTCGATTTAATCTCAGACTTTTGACTACTAGGGGACCCACGAAATTCTTGGGCCAAGACTTAGGAGATGGAGGTTGAAAACTTTTTGTTAGTGGAATGTGGGGGCCACACCCACATGAAATACACTCCTTGGGAGGAAAAGTCGAAGTTACTTAGGCAGGAGGTCGAAATACTTGGTGGAGGAGCCCACATGGAGAAGGCAAGTCAAATTATAAATAGAAGGAGCCTAGCAGCTATTGGGGTCTTTTGTCAATCACACATTTCTCTTGTTGCTCAAGTTGCTTAGTTGGGTCACAGTGTTGTTCAGCGCAAAGCTTTCCAAGGGGAGAGCTCACCCTTCTTTCAGTGGACTACGAGTACCACCCTAGGGAGGTCAGATTGTACCAAATTAGAGGGGAGATTGGAGGAGCTTAGAGCACATCATACAACCTTTCTCTCAGTCAGTTTCGTGCTCCAGGAGGACAAAGTAGAAGACCACGTACCATTCATTTCAGTTATCTTCCGAGACGCATTTGCCAGGAAAAATTTTGCATAGTTTCTCTAGTGGAAGACCAAGCTAGGTGAGGAGTTTGGAGGTCAAGAATTGCTGCTTTGAAGCAAAACGAAATTCACTCACTCATGGCCTACGTGTTGAAAAGAGTAACTAAGATTGGTCTTCATACTGACTATGTATTTATGTATTTATGTAAAGAAGAGGACAAAGGTATAATATATATATTTTTGATATGCTTGTCTCATGGGTTTCATGAGCAAGCTTTTAGGTCAAAGGACTTCTTCTTGATGTCCTCTAGGTTTTGTTTTCTAGTAAAAAATGTCCTATTTAAGGAGTCACGTATCAAGTGTCTAGTCCATAAAGTATGCTCCAAACCACATCACATAAGCCTTGAAAGACCAGCATTAAACACCTTCCAAAGAATAGCCTATAAGCAGTGAATAAAGTCAGCCTATATACAGTGATGAAGTCGGCCTTCAATCATGTGGAAGGGTCAGCCTAAAATTTGGAGTAATGTACACTATAAATAGTAAAGCGCTGCGGCTCATTTGAACACAGAAAAAGTGCAAATTTATCTGAGGTTTTTACAGAGTTTAAAATGAGGATTTGTCTGAGATATTACAGTGGTTAAAATGCGGACATGAGATCAGGTAGATTAAGGATAACTCTGAGACTTTACAGCGTGATAAATGTTGAGAATTTAGAGGGCTAGTGATTAGTTCAAATTTCTCTTCTTGATAATTACTTGTGAGGTTACTTGAGTTACTTATGTCTTCCCTTCGTTAGCTTATTAAATCTTTCATCAAGTCAATTATCAAAAGACACAAGAATTAGGCTCCTAGAGCTAGGCAAAACCTCTCCCTGAGAGGAAAACCCACGAGAAATTCTTCTTATAGATTTTCAGATGACAAGTACCATGACCCAGAATTAGACCCTTGACCTATATATGCATCCAAGACCTTGTCCTTACTTCTTTGATGTCCTTCAATGCTGATCCTTCTTTCCTTCACCGACTTGCACTGTTCTGCACCAACACTTCCTTTGTATACAATTGAAACTTCAGTTACTTGAGATATATATCAACTGTAGTAAGGAAAGTCTACTTTCTCCTAGTGTCTAATCACTTCTTCTATTTGTAAACCATTGTTCCAATTCTACATGAACTGGAGATGAATACATATGTCACCTTTTATCTGCAGACATATCCGCACTTCAATATATAAACATTGTCCTTGAACTGACCCTTTCTCACTGTAAATTCTTCAGGATAGTCCGCACTTCTTCTGGTAGATAGTTCGCACTCTTGTTTCAGAAAACCGCAGCTCCTATTATACCAAGATACCACAAGGATATGTGTATCTTAAACAACCCTAAAACCGCACTACACCTCGTCCAAAACCTGCACTGAACTTCGTACTATGATCCACACTGCACTTCAGAGATGACCGAAAATCTGAGTCTTCAAATGACCGCAGAACAGAGGTATATATATAGATAATTACTCTATCTTTAGGCCAACCTGCCAGTTATCTTGTAGGTCGACTTATCAATTGTAAGGAGGCCGACTTTAACACATTATTATAGCTTCTTTTCCAGCGTAGATTTGAGGGCTGACATAAGCTCTTCTTCCACTGATTCTTGGACAAGATCTTGGAGCATTTAGACTAGATTCTTCATACATATGACACCTAATTATATTTATTCCTAGAAGACAAAAACCTAATAGACATCAAGAAGAAGTCTATTTAACCTATAATAAAATCTTTCTCATGAAACCCATGAAGCAAGTATAACAAATATACATTTTATTATCTTTGTCTTCTTCTTTACATAAATACATAATTACATAGTCAAAATGAAAATCGATCCTAGTTACACTTTTCAACACTCCCTCTTAACTAGGGAGGTATTCATACAGGCATATGGTCACTTTCAAATTGAAGAATCTCATAAGAAGAATCAAATTGGTAATCGCATCTGTATAGCATCATATCAACAAGCGTTGTCCTAGTGCAAGGCCTTGACTAACAGCCCCATCTCTCAATGAGATAATGGGCTACAATACTGGCGAGACACATGACTTATAGACACCATAGTCATTGTCTCTCCAAGGTACATACTCCACCTAGGTGTTCCCAGAGTATGACCTTCTTGGACTATTCTTCTCTTGGGTAGCCAACCCTCAAAGAATATCGCTCCTCGACTGCTCTTATCTTGAATGCTCTATCTCATTCTCAAAGAGCATTGAATGCTAGATGATTACCCAATCCTCCATTCTGTCTTCCAAGTGAAGACCAGAATGATGTGTCTATCCAGCCTCTCCACATGGCCTTCACTAAGATTTACGGTTGTTAGTCCTGGTCTAGTGCATGACACATGTATTAGAGAATCACATATGTCACTCCCTCTCAACTCAGGAAGGACATACTTCAAGTTTCTTCCAAGAAGGACATACTTCAAGTTTCTTCCAAGTAAGAAACTTGCCACCAGGCTCCCTCTCAATCAAGGTCCTGCAGTAGCAATGGCAAGACACCCAGCTGCTCATGAAGAATTCCTCCCCACAATGTCATGGATTTCGATATTGAGGAATCTTCAACCCTTGGCTTCATAGGGCATAGATCATCCATCACTTTCAGTCACGAGTCATGTCAACCATCAGAAAGTGATTCATCATTCTTTCTCATTTGGTCCACCTTTATGCCATGCTACTTTCCTTCGAATCATCTCAAAGGATCATACATCCTTTCTAATGATTAGCAGCCCTGCACAAACTCATCCAGATAAACATATACATATGAACTTTGAAAACAAAAGTTACCTCAGTGATGATCTTTCACCATGACATCTTCTTGTAGGCATAGGCATCCTTGATTCAGATTGACACATCTCCTAATGATATGTTTTGTCAAGGGTTTTCTTGTTTACCAGATTTCTGTCGGAGTCTACATATCCTCCCAGGAGATCTCCTAGTCACATCTTCTTGGCTTCCGAATGATCATTGCCTCTAGACATGGTTGCATTTCATGATCTCTTCCTTTCTGCACATTCTTCATTCACAGGAACTTACAAATTTTCCAGTTCCTCGTTCATATACAACCACCTCATATTCCATGAGGATATATATTATGTTGATTTCATTTGTCAGTGCACCAAGAGACCCTCCTTCACAGATCATACTTCTAAATATAGAAGTCCATTACCTGCAATCATATGACATGACTTCATAGCATCCAGTGTCAGTATATAAATATATATACCTCATACCTTTTTCCTTTGAGTCATCCTGTAGAAATTTCTCTAGAATGAAGAGCTTCATTCCCTTGGCCTGCTCCATCAGTATGTCATCACATCCCAGAATTTTGTTTCCATGATGACCCTTGATCTTGATGACTGTCTTCCATTAGTGATGTTATCAGAGAGGTTTTCCTGGAGTTGTTTCACCAAGAGCTCCTAACATGCTTTTATCATGATGCTATAATATACATTGCTTCCTATCAACCAACAGAAATCACTTAAAGGAGAAGATGATCTCAATAATAGTGGAGATCCCTTACTTCTTCTTTCTTAGATTTCTTTGCATCAGGTTCTTCTCTTATATGGGCTTCTTCCTTTTTCCTATTGTCCTTTCTAAATTTAGGACAATCAGGTCTATAATGCCCAAGATCATTACAGCCAGAGCATCGTGCTTTGTCCACATTTCTTTTCTTATTCTAAGGACCAATTTTACCGAATCTTCCTTTCTTCCTGGACATGGTGTCAAAGGCTTGATTCCCTACACTTGATCATGCTTTCAATCTTGATTCTTCTATCTTACCTAGACTATGGAATGGCATGGCTTCTTCTCTTCCATCTATGCTTGAAGTGAAACCTCTCCATTCTTTCGATAAAGCATTTTGTACCATAGTGAGTATTTCTATATCAGACATTACTTCTCCCAACTTCAGTAGTTGATCTCATATTGCAAAAATCTCCATCAGATATGGATATTCCTTCCTTCGACATTCTCAATTTGTATAGTTTTTGTCTCAGGAATATTATTTCCTTTGTAGAACCTTTCAAGAATAGTTCCACCAATTTTTCATATATTTCTTTTGAGGGTTCTAGCTTTGATATATATGGAATGAGAGAGTCTTTTATGGATTCTATAAGAATCCTTCGGGCTCTTATGTCTCCCTTCATGTATTTGATATATGCTAGAATGTCTTCTTTTGGAGGTTGAATTGTACATCCTTCTATGAAGCCCATAACTTCATTTTCAATTAGTTTCAGATTTGTCCTTTTCTTCCATGCATTGAAGTTTGATAACCCAACCAATTTGTTGCCCTCTATACAATAAGTCATTTTGACAGATTTAGATAAAGTCATAGATACTTACTTGAGTAAGTGACTTTCTCCTTCAACAACTTCCTTGATGATGACAAAGAGGTTAGGAACTTCTTCTAAGATAGAAATCTTCAATCTAGGTGATCTTGGATTCTTGATGGTAAAGGATGTCTTCAAAAGATGATTTCATCTTCTAACAATGTCTTGAATGTAAATCTTTGATGGCAAAGATTATTTTCTTGAAAGGTTGATCCTTTGATTGAGATGAAGATCTTTCTCGAAAATAGCTTGAGATTCTTCCTTGCAAACTGATTTGACTTTTCACCCAAATTTTGATTTTTGCTTCCTGGAGTGTCTCTTTGTAAAGTAGCCCTTGAGTTTAGCACCTTAGCTCTGATACCATGTTGAGAATTTAGAGGGCTAGTGATTAATTCAAAATTCTCTTCTTGATAATTACTTGTGAGGTTACCTGACTTACTTATGTCTTCCCTTCATTAGCTTATTAAATCTTTCATCAAGTCAATTATGAAAAGAAACAAGACACAATAATTAGGCTCCTAGAGCCAGGGCAAAACCTCTCCCTGAGAGGAAAACCCACAAGAAATTCTTCTTATAGATTTTCAGATGACAAGTACCATGACCCAAAATTAGACCCTTGACCTATATATGCATCCAAGACCTTGTACTTACTTATTTGATGTCCTTCAATGATGATACTTCTTTCTGTTGAGATTTTGTGTATTTGGGGTAGCATCAGTTGTGCTCTAGCTCCCAAACTTTGTGGAGGGACTAGAGTTCACCTGATCTACAAGACCCAGAAATAGATTTGGGAAATTTCATCTGGTTTAGGAGATATTAAATTAATTAATTATTTTAAGTGTATTTCCTAAGTTAAAACTTAGGGGACTTAAATAATTAAAGTGAATTTAATTAAACATGTGATGAAATTGTCTTAAGTCACACGGATCAAGCTTTCTTTTAATCTTAGCCATTGATTCAAGATTTGATCATGGTCGTTGATTTGTCAACAAGAAAAGTATAAAGGAAAGGTTTGGGGTTATTTGTAGACACACACAGAGGCAGAGCACTGAAGCTAAGCTGAGATTCTAAGGCAGAGTTTTCTAAGAATACTCAAAAGTGTTTCAGCTGCAGAGAGGGGAATTTAGACCAAGGGGATGATCTAATCCCAGGGTCTAGAATACACAAGAGGCAGAGAACGAGATCAGCTCAAGGGTAGCGCAGAGGAAGGCAGCAACAACAAGGACAGCGTAATTTTCAGGAAACCCTTCAGGGGTTATGCAAATACCTTTAGGGGCAGCGTAGTGACTGCGTCACCCATTCTGGGGTAACGCAATCCCTTCCGAAGCAGCGTTGAGGGTTTGGAGGCCATCCAAGGCTAACGCAGAGCCTTTCACAGGCTTCAGAGGCTGACACAGAGCCTTTCAGGGGCTTCAGAGGCTGACGTAGAGCCTTTCAGGGGCAGCACTGGGTTTCTAGGCCTAGATCTTGCTGAGTTCTGTAAATCCCGTTTGAGGGTGTGGATCAGTGATAATTTTGGCCCTAGATTAGCCAATGAGCAGAAGATCTAGTGTTCTCTCTGTTGGGTTTTCCCGATCTGGAACCCAGAGTTGTGTATTCAGAAATATTCTTAATAATAGAGCCCTCCAGCAGCCAGAGACCGGTTTTCCCACCTTGGGTTTTTCCGAGGACTATTTGTCCAAAAATAACTGTGTCACTTTGTCAATGTGTGCATGTGCTTATTCTAGATCTGAATTGGTAGAGATTTGTTATGTGTTTTGCTTCGATTTTAACTTGAATTTATTCAATTAATAACTTGTATAAGTAGGAGGAGCTTAACTGGATTAACAGTAATAATTTCTGCATAAGATATAAGATTCAGAAATTTCTACACTTTCCTTCACCGACTTGCACTGTACTGCACCAACACTTCCTTTGTATACAATTGAAACTTTAGTTACTTGAGATATATATCAGCTATATTAAGGAAAGAAAATCACAGATTTACTTTCCTACTTTCTCCCAATGTCTAATCGCTTCTTCTCTTTGTAAACCACTGTTCCAATTCTACATGAACTAGAGATGAATACATATGTCACCTTTTATCTGCAGACATATACGCACTTCAACATAGAAACAGATCCGCACTTCAATATATAAACATTGTCCTTGAACTGACCCTTTCTCGCTATAAATTCTTCAGGATAGTCCGCACTTCTTCTGGTGGATAGTCCGCACTCTTGTTTCAGCAAACCGCAGCTCCTATCATACCAAGATACGACAGGGATATGTATATCTTAAGCAGCCCTAAAACCGCACTACACCTCGTCCAAAATCCGCACTGAACTTCGTACTATGATCTGCACTGCACTTCAAAGACAATCAAAAATTTGAGTCTTCAAATGACCGCAAAACAGAGGTATATATATAGATAATTACTCTGTCTTTAGGCCAACCTGCCAATTAGCTTGTAGGTCGACTTATCAACTATAAGGAGGCCGACTTTAACACATTATTATAGCTTCTCTTCCAGCGTAGATTTGAGGGCTGACATAAGCTCTTCTTCCATGGATTCTAAGACAAGATCTTGGAGCATTTAAACTAGATTCTTCATACATATGACACCTAATTATATTTATTCCTAGAAGACAAAAACCTAATAGACATCAAGAAGAAGTCTATTTAATCTATAATAAAATCTTTCTCATGAAACCCATGAAGCAAGTACAACAAATATACATTTTATTATCTTTGTCTTCTTCTTTACATAAATACATAATTATATAGTCAATATGAAGACCGGTCCTAGTTACACAACACTGTCTTATTTAGTAGCGAATTTCTCTGAGGTTTTTACAGAGTTTAAAATGCGGATTTGTCTGAGATATTACAGTGGTTAAAATGCGGACATGAGATCAAGAAGATTGCAGATAACTCTGAGACTTTACAGCATCATAAAGTCTAACATGAGTACGGGCTAAAGGACAGAGAAAGATGCGGATTTTTTGTGTAATGAAGTCTAGATTGTGTACAAAGTTAAAGCAACATTCAAGTATGTTAAGTACTGAGGTAAAGTGCGGATCTGTTTCGAGAAGTTCTTGTGGATTACCCTGAAGCAGTAATTACGGACCAATGTAAAGAAGTTGCGGATTCAGTGAAGGTGTTGTAGATTAGTATGGAAGGAACCTGTATGCGTAGCAAGTACTGTAACTTACCCATAATGATATGCACTTCGAAGTGAGAGAATAGAAGGAAGGTAAATTTGTGATTTACCTTCCTATCTTCAGTACACAAATGGAAAAGTAATATATCTCAAGTAAATAAAAAGCAAGGAGGGGTGTATTGATAAAAGAAGACTAAATTAAGAAAGATAGAATTAGAGGCCAAGCTCTCTAGTGTTGGTTTAAGACAGTGCAGGTTGGTGCAGAAAAGAAGGATCAACGTTGGAGGTCGACAAAGAAGCGGTGACAAGGTCTTGGAGGCATACATAGGTCAAGGGTCTAAGTCTTGGTCATGGTACTTGTCATCTGAAAGGTCTATAAGAAGAATTTCTCATTGGCTTTCCTCTCCAAGAGGGAGAGGTTTTGCCCTTGCTTGAGGAGCCTAATTTTTTTTGTGTCTCTTGTACTTTGATAATTGACTTGATGAAAGACTAAATAAGCTAAGAAGAGAAGACATAAGTAAATCAAATAAGCTCACAAGTAATTATCAAGAAGAGAATTTGTATTAATCACCATCCCTCCAAATTCTCAACACTACGCAGGAACCATTTTATGGGCACAAGTGGGAGAATGGAGGAAGATTGTGGGAGCTGGATTTTGCCAGGAAATTTGAGGAGATCTTCCAGGAGGTGAAACTCAGCGTTTTTGGAGTGATTGGAGGCTTGATATAGGGAGGTTGCAGACAGGCCGTATTATTCCAGCCAGTTGAGGAGGGCGTGGTAATTGGGGCCAATTTTCAGAGGTCGAAACTAGGCCAAACCCTTTCTGGGTTTTGGTGGGTTTATTGAGTGTTGAAAAGTGTAACTAGGATCGGTCTTCATATTGACTATATAATTATATATTAATGTAAAAGAAGACAAATAATAAAATATGTTCATCGTATGCTTGCCTCGTGGGTTTCATGAGCAAGGTTTTATTTTAGATCAATAGACTTCTTCTTGATGTCTATTAGGATTTGTCTTCTAGTTATTAATATATTTAAGAGTTATGTATGTAAAGAGTCTAGTCAACAAAATATGCCTCAAGACCTTGTCATGAAACCGTGAAGAAAATGCCCCCAGAAGGATGCTCAAAGAAATCCTCAAATAGCCTCCTCTTTAACGCTAGAAGATAAGCCTCTCAAGTCGGCTAGAAAATACTGTTGAAAAGTCGGCTCATGAACAGTCACAACCATTCATGGTCAGGTTGGCTTATTGCAAGGTCCAACAACTATAAATACCCCAGAAGACTGTGCAGAAATCAAAGGAAAAAATCCGCACATCTCTGAGTTTTTCGAACTGCAATTGCAAATTAGAACAATTCGGATACCTCTGAGTTTTTCGAGCTTGATCACGAGAAGATAAGTTCGGATAAGTTCTGAAATTAAAGGTGAATTAAAGGTACAGTTGGAACGTTGAAGAGGAGACAAAACAATGAAGGGAAGATGGTATAAGTTACCTCTATTTTGGGTTAAATCTGCCATGTCATGTTCCAAGATTACAGTGCAAAGAAGAGTGTGTTTCTGGGTGCATAAAAAGGAGGCAATACAACAACGAAGGATCACGAGATAACACAATGATAGGCTCTCTATGTTGTGAAGTATACATCTACTTTGCATATCTGTAGTAACTTCAGGAAGGTTGACATAACAAGACTTTAATCCAGTGTGTGGACAAGTACGTAAAAGAAAGAGAAGCCAGCAAGGACAATCACAGATCGGACAAGTGATTTCAGTCTTGAGATCAAGAGTATAGGAGGCCGAGGCTAGAGGAAAAGGAGTTCACTAGGAACCGAGCTTTCCTAGGATCAGTACAAGGGAGTGCAGAAATGAAGATCAACATATGAAGCCTAATGAAGCAATGACAAGGTCTTGGAGGCATACAAGAGTCAAGGGTTTGTCATGGTCATGGTACTTGTCAATTGAAAGTATATAAGAAGAATTCCTTACAGGTTTTCCTATCCAATTGAAAGTATTCTCTGTGAGTACTGCAGGAGAAGAAAATCTCTCTGAGACAAGAACTATACAAAATGAAATTGTCAAGAGAAGAAGGAATCACTTCATACTTGATGAGGATTTCTGAAATAACAGATCAACTGCAGGAACTGGGAGAAGTAATGTCTAACACTTAGATGACTACAGTGGTGTTGAATGCTCTACCAGAAGAATGGGGAAACTTCACTTCAAGTTTATACGGGAAGAAAGAAGCAACACCATTCCATGACTTATGGTCTCTATGTAAAATAGAGGAAACAAGATTGAAAGCCAAATCTGATACAAGATCAAGTGAAGGGAATCAAGCCTTTACAGCGATATCCAGGAAGAAAGGAAGATTCAGAAAGTTTAGTTCTCAGAATAAAAGAAGAAATATCGACAAAGTACGATGCTTTGGATGTAATGAACTTGGGAATTATAAAAGAGATTGTCCTACATCTGGAAAGAAGAGGAAAAAGGAAGAAGCCCATGTCACAGATATGATGGAAGAACCTGATACAAAGAAATATAAGAAAGATCAAGCGAAGGATCTCTATTACAATTGAGATCATCTTTTTCTTTAAGTGATTTCCATTGGTTAGTACGATAGAAAGCAATGTATGTTAATAGCATCATGATAGAAGCATGGTAGGAGCTCTTAGTGAAACAACTCCGAGAAAAACTCAATACTGATGGAAGACAGTCATCAAGTTCAAGGGTCATCATGGAAATAGGTGCTGACAGTTTCTAATGGAATTCTTTATGAATTCACTGGTTAGAAAGAAAGAAGAAAGTTTTCATCAAAAAATTCAATGCTACATAATTCTGGGATTAGGATGTGATGACATATTGATGAAGCGAGACAATGGAATGAAGTTCCTCATTCTAATAAAATTGCTACAGGATGACTCAAAGGAAAAACTTATGAGGTGTATATATATTTATATACTGACACTGGATGCTATGTAGTCATTTCATATGGTTGCAAGCAATGAACTTTAGATGTATGATTTCTCACGGTGCACAGACAGATGAAATCAACATAATATATCCTCATATGGAATATGAGGTGGTTGTATATGAACAAAGAACTGGAAATTGGAAGTTCATAGAAAAGAAGATGTGCAGAAAGGAAGAGATCATGAAGTGCAACCATGTCAAGAGGCAATTATCATCCGGAAGCCAAGAAGATGTGACTAGAATATCTCCTGGGAGGATATGTAGACTCTGATAGAAGTCTAATAAAGAAGAAGACCCTTGACAAGACATATCATTAGGAGATGTGTCAATCTAAATAGAGGATGTCGATGCCTACAGGAATGTAATATTCCCAATTAGCTTTGCTAATTGGAATATTTCATTTTTGCTTTATTTTGCCGCTTTAGCTAGAAATAATAAGTAAAGTGAGAAATAAGAGGGGTCACCTCACTTTAGTCACCTCACTTTATAAAATAAAGTGTTTTCCTAGTAGATTGACGTTATAACTTAGAGAGGGGGCCTTGGGGGTCCACATGTGTATGAGGGGAGGCCTCAGGCTGACCCAAGGTTAACTGCGCAGGCCAAGGAGAGTGAAGGACGTAGTCAAGGTTTTGGAGGGAGTTTAGCACTATAAAAGGTGGGGCTCTCACCTCATTTTGGCATGCATGATTTGATATTGATATTGAGAGCTAGACTTCTGTCTGCTTCAGCACGCCGGTTGTTTAGTCGGTCTGCAGCACTGTTTAGTGCAACCGAGTGTCTCCGGTCGGAGATCTCACCCTTAGCCTCGGGGGACTTCGAGTGCCTGCCCTGGTAAGGTTATTTCTGGTTTCACCCTTAGCTTCGGGGGGCTTCGAGTGCCCGCCCTAGTAAGGTTATTTTACGAGTAACATCATCGGTTTTCGTGCGGAATTAACGGCCGGTTTTCGGGCGAGATTTGGAGGGAGGGCGCACACGCGTGCGCGCCGGGGTCCGGGGAGGTGGGGCCGGTCCGGAGAGAGGGAAGGACGCGCCAGTCCGGCGGGGGAGGACGCGGACCGAATAGTGAGACGTCCCGGCCCCGTCGAGCGAGAGAGAACGCGAGATGCGAAGAGGTATTCGGCATGTCCGGTCTTGGGGGACGCGGTGCGGAGGAGCTGGTAGCCGGATCCGGCCCGCGGAGGACGCGGATACGAGGGGTGTTAGCGAGATCTGGCAACGGAAGGTGCGGGAATGCGGAAGATGTCGGATCCCGGCCTTGGAGGATGCGGTGCGAGGAGATATTGGCAGTCCGGCTAGATCTGAAGATATAGCAGCAGATCTAGCCTTGGAGGACGCAGATCTGGAGTGATAGGACGCAGATCTGGATAGGAGGACTCAGATCCAGCAGATCTGGGCAGAGAGGACGCAGATCCAGTCAGGGAGGACGCTGATCTGATGAGGAGGATCTTGTGTGTGGGGTTTGGCAGCGTTTTTCAGTGTTTCCAGCCTTGAGGAGCTGATCATTTCATCTGGAGGTTTTGTGGCCAGCATTTCATCTGTCTTCTGCGCTGTCACTAGCAGAGACAGCGTTTTTATTGGTGAGGATTTGGAGGATTGAGATCAGCCATCTTCTAGTCTTCAGTCCATAGTTCCATTGCATTCCAGCAGCAGCTCTTCATAGCAGATCTTCAGCCAGCTAGGACGCTGTCCTTATTGGCAGCCATTATTTGTTCTGAGAGGGTCTCCACTTGCCCAGGGCAAGGATAGGTGCACTCATCCTGATTATCTTGTACTCCTCTATATGTATTCTCAGATTAATAAAATGGCTTAGTTTTCTGGCATTCTATGTGTACTTGTTCCATGATCTGGTTCCAGCATTGTATTTTGTATATCTGTCTGGCATATTTCTGCGTATTACTGGTTATTCCCCTTTGGGGATATTACAGTGGTATCGGAGCATAGATCTGGCTCAGCCTGTGGTGCTAGCAGTCTATGACGCCCGGGGATAACCCCTACATCTATCGGAAGGAACGCAGAGAAGCTGAGGATAGGTGGAAGTTTCCCTTCGGGGGAAGTGACTCTGGTCAGGAGCCACCTGAGACAGATTCTGAGGCAGAGCAGCCTGAGAAGGGCCCAGAACAGCGTAACCCAATGGCAGATGATGATGTGAGGTTTAAAGAGGCGGTCCTCCGTCACATACAGGAGGCGTCACAGAAGATGCAGGAGACGTCACAGAGGCTCTTGGCCATGGAGATCAGTCAGAGAGAACTCCCTAGAGTTTTTCAGGTCGGTGAAGGATCGGGTATGTCTCGCCACGTACCAGTGCACGATGCTATTCCCATTGTGACGACTCAGGTACCCGCGCGATCCACTATGCCCACATTCTTGCCAGAAGACACAGGGACAGGAGTGCGGGGAGGTGCACAGAGGGACAATCCAGCACCCACGCGACCCACCATGCCTACCTTCCTGGTAGAGGACGAGGGGTCGACAGCACCGAGAGATGTGGGTCCAGCTCAATGGGCAGCCGTTTTTACAGAGTGGCAGGGCTTAGGACAGGCATTCATGGATACTCTCCCCTTTGAGCGCTATCTCCAGTATCGATGCGGCATCAAACCCCCTGAGCATGAGCAGCACCAGCACAAGGGGCGCGGATACCACCGTGATGACCGCCGTGCGGCTAGTAGATTCCATTTGCCTATGTTTGATGGTTCATCAAAGACTACGGCAAAGTCCTGGGTGGAGAAGCTGGTGTAATATTCCCAATTAGCCTTGCTAATTGGAATATTTCAATTTTGCTTTATTTTGCCGCTTTAGCTAGATATAATAAATAAAGTGAGAAATAAGAGGGGTCACCTCACTTTAGTCATCTCACTTTATAAATAAAGTGTTCTTTTTCCTAGTAGATGGACGTTGTAACTTAGAGAGGGGGCCTTGGGGGTCCACGTGATGATGATGGGGGAGGCATCAAGCTGACCCAAGGTAAACTGCGCAGGTCAAAGGAGAGTAAGGAAGCAGTTAAGTTTTGGAGGGAGTTTGGCATTATAAAAGGAGAGGTTCTCACTTCATTTGGATCATTCATGATTTGATATTATTATTGATAGCTGGACTTCTGTCTGCTTCAGCACGCCGGTTGTTTAGTCGGTCTGCAGCACTGTTTAGTGCACGAGTGTCTCCGGTCGAAGATCTCACCCTTAGCCTCGGGGGACTTCGAGTGCCTGCCCTGGTAAGGTTATTTCTGGTTTCACCCTTAGCTTCGGGGGACTTCGAGTGCCCGCCCTAGTAGGTAGTCTCGAGTACATCTTCCGGTTTTCCAAGACGAGTAGCGACGGTCCCCGGGTGCAAATGCGGGAGAGGGAGAAACGTCCTCTTGTGGGCACACGCCGGTTCGGGAAGGAAGGACGGCGGCTCATCGAGGAGAAAGGACATTCAATTCGGGGAGGGTGAGGACGGCGGCCCGGGGAGGACGCCGGTCCGGTCCCGAGCGAGAGCGCGGCGTCGGGAGGAGGAAGAACGCTGATCAGCCTGGGAGTGAGGACGCTGTCCATTTCTGAAGAGAGGGTTGCAGATCTGAAGGCACATTGATAGATCCAGCCTTGGAGAGGGTAGATCTGAGCAGATATTTGCAGATCTAGTTTTGTATGTTGCAGATCTAGAGGTTTAACACTAGATCCAGCTTGGGAGATTGCAGATCTGAGGAGATATTGGCAGATCTAGTCCAGATCTGAAGAGATAACATCAGATCCAGCCTTAGAGGCTGCAGATCTGAAGAGATATTGTCAGATCCAGCATAGATCTGAAGGTTTGGTAGCAGATCTGATATAGGAGGACGCAGATCAGGAGGGACAGGACGCAGATCCGATTGGAGGCTTCAGATCTATCAGATCTGAGCATTCAGGAGGCAGATCCACCAGGTAGGACGCTGATCTGAGGAGCAGGCTTGTGTGAGAGGGCTCAACAGCGTTTTTCCTAGCATTCAGTAGCTGATCTATCTGTCAGGGGGTTTTGGTGAGTTGTGCCTCACTTATTTCTGCGCTGTCACTAGCAGAGACAGTGTTTTCTTTTGGTGAGGGTTTGCAGCTTGAGATCAGCCATTTTCCAGGTCTTCAGTTCATTACGTTGTCCTTGTTGCAGCCATTATTCTGATTGAGAGGGTCTCCACTTGCCTAGGGCAAGGATAGGTGCACTTACTCTGATTTTCTTGTACTCCTCTCTATGTACTTTCAGATTAATAAAATGGCTCAGTTTTCTGGAATCCTATGTGCAATTGTTCAGTGATCTGGTTCGGCATTGTATTTTCTATATCTGTCTGGCAATTTTCTGTTTATTACTGGTTATTTCCCTTTGGGGATATTACAGTGGTATCAGAGCATAGATCTGGCTCAGCCTGTGGTGCTAGCAGTCTATGACGTCCAAGGGTAACCCCCGTCTCTTCGGGGGAAGTGATTCAGATTCAGAGGCAGAACAGCGGAATCCAATGGAGGCCATGTTTGCGAAGTTGACTGAGAAGATGGATGCATTCATGCAGGATGTAACCAAGAAGATTGCAGAGGGGACGCAGAGAGAACCCCCTAGGGTTTTCCAGGTGGGGGAAGGATCGGGCGTGTCTAGTTGCATACCGGATGCTATTCCCATTGTGACAGCGCAGAGGGTCGATTCCACACCCACGCGACCTACCATGCCTACCTTTCCGGTAGAGGAAGAGGAGCAAACAGCACCAGGAGATGGGGGTCTAGCTCAACATGCGACTCTGTTTGCGGATTGGCGGAGCATGGGACAGGAATTCATGGATGCTTTTCCTTTTAATCAATATATCCAGTTCCGATGTGGCGGCAAATCTTCTGATCGAAACAAGGGGCGTGGCTCCCACCGTGATAGTCACCGTGCAGTAAGCAAATTCCATTTGCCAATGTTTGATGGTTCACAGAAGACTACGGCCAAGTCTTGGGTGGAGAAACTAGACCTCTATTTTCAGCTTAACCAGATGCCAGAGAGGGAGGCCATTAAGATGGCTGCATTACATCTAGAGGGTGAGGCCCAGAACTGGTGGTTCCATGGGTTGACAACACTAGGACATTCCGCAGTGACCACATATGCTGAGTTCACCAAGAGAGTGGTGGAACGTTTTGACAGGAAGGACCCGGATCAGCCTTTCCTTGAGCTGACCAAGCTCAAACAGACGGGGAGTGCAGAGGCATACATCTCAGACTTCTTGAGGGTTTCAGTAATGGTACCTGACTTATCAACAGCTCGGATGATCACGATGTTTGTGGAGGGGCTGTCAGAACCACTTCGTGGCCTAGTCCGGTCGAACAAACCGGCTACACTACAGGATGCTGTCAGTAGGACCCGTGACCTACAAGATGTCTTGCCTAGGCCTCGGCCACCTTATCCCCAGAGACAGGCTTTCCAGCCTAAGGGTAGGGACACGAGGGTTCCGCCTCCCAAGGCGAATCCCGGACGAGGACAGTATGATGATGAGGCTAGGAGAGAGCTGAGACGGAAGCGATTATGCTTCACCTGCCAGGAGCCGTGGGCACCAGGACACAAGTGTACGGCAGGGAAGGCACATTTCATAGAGGTCTTCTCTGAGGGCAGCGGGGAAGAGGATGAGATGGATGATGAGGAGGCAGGAGAATGTTATGCAGCGCAGAGTACCTTACCACCTCCACCACCCGATGCAGGGGGGGCATCATTCGCACCTACTGGGGGAGCTCTAGCAGCATTACGAGGAGTCCCCAAGTATCTGACATTGCGCGTACGAGTGACAGTGCGCGGGCAGCGGGTTTCGGTTCTAGTCGACAGTGGGGCCACCCACAACTTCATCGATGCCCAGATGGTCGCTCGGAGAGGCATACCAACGGAGAGCTTTGATGGGTTCTCTGTCTTGGTACCAGGAGATCAGACCATGGCATGTGCCCGATATGTACCCGAGTTGTCAGTGACGATGGGCACCTATACATTGACCGATCACTTCTTTGTGGTGGACATTCCAGATACCAATGTGATATTGGGGGTCCAGTGGCTTATCACTCTGGGGAAGGTCACGACGGATTGGAAGGCCCTAGAGATGGAGTGGGATGATCCCAAGACGGGGAAGCACGAGAAGATACGAGGGAAGAACACATATCCACCCCAGACAGTATCAGCACACAGCATGGAGGCGACATTCCGCAAGGGAGATATAGAGTGGGCAGTAGAGTTGCGGGCTTCAGAGATAGTAGATACGGGAAGGGCGGTGCACCCTGATCTACAGACTCTTCTCGACAAGTATGCAGTAGTTTTTGGAGACATTCCACCAGGACAGCCACCAGATCGGGGGTTTGAGCACACGATCGAGTTGGAGCAGGGGATACAGGCAGTGATCACCACACCATATAGGCATCCCAAGGCCTATCGGGATGAGATAGAGCGGGCCATTCAGGAGTTGCTGGCCCTTGGGCACATTCGACCCAGCACCAGTCCTTTCGCTTCTTCAGTAGCGCTGGTGAAGAAGAAGGACGGCACATTACGCATGTGCATTGATTACAGGGCTCTAAACAAGAAGACCCTGAAAAACAGGTACCCCATTCCCAGGATCGATGAGTTGATGGATGAGTTGAGAGGAGCACGGTTCTTCTCAAAGATTGATTTGAGATCCGAGTACCATCAGATACGCATGAGGGAACAGGACATTCCCAAGACTGCTTTCAGGTGTCACTATGGGCACTTTGAGTTTCTGGTCATGCCGTTTGGGCTGACCAATGCACCTGCTACTTTCCAGTCTTGCATGAACCACATTTTCAGGGATCATCTGAGGAAGTTCGTGCTGGTTTTCTTTGATGATATCCTCATATACAACAGGACCTGGGAGGAGCACCTCCAGCACATTGAGACGGTCTTGCACATTCTGGAGGAGCAGCAATTCTTTGCCAAGCTCTCCAAGTGTGAGTTTGGATTGACAGAGATGCTGTATTTGGGACACATCATAGGAGTGGACGGAGTGAGAGTCCACGACGAGAAGATCCGGGCTATCAGGGACTGGCCAGAGCCGCGGAATGTGACAGAGCTTAGAGGGTTCATTGGTATATGTACTTACTACAGGAAGTTCGTCAAAGGCTTCTCACAGCTTGCTGCACCCCTCACGGAGCTGACGAGGAAGGGGGCATTCAGTTGGACGGATACCGCCCAGCGAGCTTTTGATAAGCTCAAGGAGGTGATGAGTAGTTGTCCCGTATTGGCATTGCCAGATTTTACTCAGCCCTTTATCCTGGAGTGCGATGCATCAGGAGAAGGCATTGGGGCAGTTTTGATGCAGGAGGGCCATCCGATTGCGTTCGAGAGCCGGAAGCTCCTTCCACACGAGAGGCTTTATCCTATCTATGACAAAGAGATGTTGGCCATCATGCATGCATTGGCCAAATTCAGGCAGTACCTGGTAGGTGGCAGATTCAGGGTCAGGACAGATCATAACAGCCTGAAGTACTTTTTGGAGCAGAAGCAGTTGCAGGAGAGGCAGCAGAAGTGGATCAGCAAGATCCAGGCATATGACTTTGACATTGAGTATGTCAAGGGGAAAAATAACGTGGTAGCAGATGCCCTTTCCCGTAGACCAGCCACGTTATCACTCATGAGCTTGGACGCTGATTGGAAGGCTCGACTATTGGTTGAGTATTCCAAAGATAGATTTGCATGTGAGGTGCTGGATGGACAGGTAGCAGATAGCAGATACAGGGTGGCCGATGAGGTCATCTATTACAGGGATAGGATCTTCTTGACTGAGGGATCTCAGCTCAAGGGGAAGATACTCCAGGCTTCTCATGATTCACCATTGGCGGGCCATCAGGGGTTCACCAAGATGTACAGGGCCATCCGGGAGAGATTTTCATGGAAAGGCCTCAAGGAGGACGTACTCCGGCATGTCAGGGAGTGCGAGGTTTGTCAGCGGAACAAAGGAGAGATGAGCCATCCCGCAGGGTTGCTGCAGCCACTTCCCATTCCGGAGGGGAAATGGGAGAGTGTCTCGATGGACTTCATCACGGGGTTGCCCACAGTACAGGGCAAGGACTGCATCTTCGTGGTAGTGGATCGGCTAACGAAGTATGCTCATTTCTTCGCCATTTCGGCACATTACACAGCAGCACAGGTGGCAGAGTTGTTTTTCCGGGAGGTTTTCAGATTGCATGGTCTACCCAAGACCATTGTTAGTGACAGGGACAGCCGTTTTATGGGTGGATTTTGGCAGGAGCTCTTCCGATTAGTGGGGACCGAGTTGACACCGAGCACTAGTTACCATCCCCAGACGGACGGGCAGACGGAGATAGTTAACAAGTGGCTAGAGGGCTACTTGCGTAACTACGTCAGCGGGCAGCAGAGAGCATGGTTGAAATGGCTACATCTGGGCGAGTACTGCTACAACACAACCCACCATATGTCTATCGGTATGACACCTTTTTATGCATTGTATGGATGTCATTCCCTATCTTTTGTGGATATGATGTTTGGGGTTAGCAGGGCTCCACGAGCCAAGTTATGGATCCAAGAGAACCAAGATATCCTCCGGACTCTCAAGGACAACATCGCCACAGCACAAAATCAGCAGAAATTGTATGCTGATAAGGGTCGAGTGGAGAGACACTTTGAGGTAGGGGACCTGGTCTACCTACGGTTACAGCCATACCGACAGTCTTCACTCAAACAGAAGGGGGCAGAGAAGCTTAAGCCTCGCTTTTACGGACCATACAGGGTGATACGTAGGATCGGACATGTTGCATATGAGTTGGAACTGCCCCAAGGCAGCCGGATTCATAACATCTTCCATGTATCATGCCTGAAGAAGGCACTGGGCCAGCATGTGACAGCCACTGGGGAGTTACCACCGACAGATGATGAGGGGCACTTGGTATTACAGCCGGAGGCCATTATTGACACCAGGGAGAGACAGCTGCGTAGCAGGAAGATCAGAGAATTCTTGGTGAGATGGAAAAATCTGCCAGATGAGGATGCCACTTGGGAGGATGAGAGAATCCTACAGCATCCCTCACTTCAGTTGCTTGAGGACAAGCAACGTTTTGCCGGGGGAGACTGTAATATTCCCAATTAGCCTTGCTAATTGGAATATTTCATTTTTGCTTTATTTTGCCGCTTTAGCTAGATATAATAAATAAAGTGAGAAATAAGAGGGGTCACCTCACTTTAGTCATCTCACTTTATAAATAAAGTGTTCTTTTTTCTAGTAGATGGACGTTGTAACTTAGAGAGGGGGCCTTGGGGGTCCACGTGATGATGATGGGGGAGGCATCAAGCTGACCCAAGGTAAACTGCGCAGGTCAAAGGAGAGTAAGGAAGCAGTTAAGTTTTGGAGGGAGTTTGGCATTATAAAAGGAGAGGTTCTCACCTCATTTGGGGCATTCATGATTTGATATTATTATTGATAGCTGGACTTCTGTCTGCTTCAGCACGCCGGTTGTTTAGTCGGTCTGCAGCACTGTTTAGTGCACGAGTGTCTCCGGTCGAAGATCTCACCCTTAGCCTCGGGGGACTTCGAGTGCCTGCCCTAGTAAGGTTCTAGTTTCACCCTTAGCTTCGGGGGACTTCGAGTGCCCGCCCTAGTAAGGTTCGTTCTGAGTACATCTTTCAGTTTCAGTAGCAGAGTAGCAGCAGATTCTGGTGCAAATCTGGAGAGGGAGAAGCCCTCTTGTGGCTGCGCAGTTCAGAGAAGGAAGGACGCTGTCTCATCAGGAGAAAAGACGTTGATCAATTCAGGAGGGTGAGGACGTTGTCCCAGGGAGGACGCAGTCCAGATCTGAGCAGAGAAAACGCTGTCCAGGAGGAGGAAGAACGCTGATCAGCCTGGGAGTGAGGACGCTGTCCATTTCTGAAGAGAGGGTTGCAGATCTGAAGGCACATTGATAGATCCAGCCTTGGAGAGAGTAGATCTGAGCAGATATTTGCAGATCTAGTTTTGTATGTTGCAGATCTGGAGGTTTAACACTAGATCCAGCTTGGGAGACTGCAGATCTGAGGAGATATTGGCAGATCTAGTCCAGATCTGAAGAGATAACATCAGATCCAGCCTTAGAGGCTGCAGATCTGAAGAGATATTGTCAGATCCAGCATAGATCTGAAGGTTTGGTAACAGATCTGATATAGGAGGACGCAGATCAGGAGGGACAGGACGCAGATCTGATTGGAGGCTTCAGATCTATCAGATCTGAGCATTCAGGAGGCAGATCCACCAGGTAGGACGCTGATCTGAGGAGCAGGCTTGTGTGAGAGGGCTCAACAGCGTTTTTCCTAGCATTCAGTAGCTGATCTATCTGTCAGGAGGTTTGGGTGAGTTGTACCACACTTATTTCTGCGCTATCACTAGCAGAGACAGCGTTTTCTTTTGGTGAGGGTTTGCAGCTTGAGATCAGCGATTTTCCAGGTCTTCAGTTCATTACGCTGTCCTTGTTGCAGCCATTATTCTGATTGAGAGGGTCTCCACTTGCCTAGGGCAAGGATAGGTGCACTACTCTGATTTTCTTGTACTCCTCTCTATGTACTTTCAGATTAATAAAATGGCTCAGTTTTCTGGAATTCTATGTGTCATTATTCAGTGATCGGGTTCGACATTGTATTTTCTATATACGTACGGCATATTCTGTTTGTGCGGATTTATTTCCCTTTGGGGATATTACGAGTGGACATCTATTTCCCGGCTTAACCGGATGTCGGAGACGGCGTCTGTGGGGCCAACTATGCTTCAGCGGTAGGCACCTCAGAACTACGAACGATGATTCCATGGAGTTGGCATTTCAAAACTCAAATTAACGTTTTATGTCAGTTAAATGTCAGGCATGCGTTTCGCGGAGGGATCCGGAGCAGCATTTTGTTGACCTGACCAAGCTCAAACAGACTGGGAGCGCAGAGGCATACATTTCAGATTTCTTGAGGGTTTCAGTGATGGTACTTGATTTATCGACAGCTCGGATGGTCTATATGTTTGTGGAGGGGCTGTCAGAGCCACTTCGTGGCCTAATCCGATCGAACAAACCGGCTACACTGCAGGATGCCATCAGTAGGACTCGAGACTTACAGGATGTCTTGCCCAGGACTCGGCCACCTTATCCCCAGAGACAGGCTTTCCAGCCTAAGGGTAAGGACACGAGGGCCCCGCCTCCCAAGGCGAATCCGGGACGAGGGCAGATTGATGATGAGGCCAGGAGAGAGCTGAGGCGGAAGCGATTATGCTTCACTTGCCAGGAGCCGTGGGCACCGGGACACAAATGTGCGGCAGGGAAGGCACATTTCATAGAGGTCTTCTCCGAGAGCAGCGGGGAAGAGGATGAGGAGGATGATGAGGAGGCAGGAGGATGTTATGCAGCGCAGAGTACCTTACCACCTCCACCCCCCAATGCAGGTGGGGCATCATTCGCACCTACTGGGGGAGCTCTAGCAGCATTGCGAGGAGTCCCCAAGTATCTGACATTGCGCGTACGGGGGACAGTGCGCGGACAGCGGGTTTCGGTCTTAGTCGATAGTGGGGCCACCCACAACTTCATTGATGCCCGGATGGTTGAGCGGAGAGGCATACCGACGGAGGGCTTTGATGGGTTTTCTGTTTTGGTACCAGGAGATCAGACCATGGCATGTGCTCGATATGTACCCGAATTATCAGTGACGATGGGCACCTATACATTGACCGATCACTTCTTTGTGGTGGACATCCCGGACACCAATGTGATATTGGGAGTTCAGTGGCTTATTACTCTGGGGAAGGTCACGACGGATTGGAAGGCCCTAGAGATGGAGTGGGATGATCCCAAGACGGGGAAGCATGAGAAGATACGAGGGCAGAACACATATCCACCCCAGACAGTATCGGCACACAGCATGGAGGCGACTTTCCGCAAGGGAGAGATAGAGTGGGCAGTAGAGTTGCGGGCTTCAGAGGCAGTGGATACAGGGCGGACGGTGCACCCTGATCTACAGTCTATTCTCGATAGATATGCAGTAGTTTTTGGGGACATTCCGCCAGGACAGCCACCGGATCGGGGGTTTGAGCACACGATCGAGCTTGAGCAGGGGATACAGGCTGTGATTACCACACCGTATAGGCATCCCAAGGCCTATCGGGATGAGATAGAGCGAGCCATTCAGGAGTTGCTGGCCCTTGGTCACATTCGGCCTAGCACTAGCCCTTTTGCTTCTTCAGTAGTGCTGATGAAGAAGAAGGACGGCACATTACGCATGTGCATTGACTACAGGGCTCTGAACAAGAAGACCCTGAAGAACAGGTACCCCATTCCCAGGATCGACGAGCTGATGGATGAGTTGAGAGGAGCACGGTTCTTCTCAAAGATTGATTTGAAATCCGGGTACCATCAGATACGCGTGAGGGAACAGGACATTCCCAAGACCGCTTTCAGGTGTCATTATGGGCACTTTGAGTTTCTGGTCATGCCATTTGGGTTGACCAATGCACCTGCTACTTTCCAGTCTTGTATGAACCACATTTTCAGGGATCATCTGCGGAAGTTTGTGCTGGTTTTCTTTGATGATATCCTTATATACAGCAGGACTTGGGAGGAGCATCTCCAGCATATTGAGACGGTCTTGCACATTTTGGAGGAGCAGCAGTTCTATGCCAAGCTCTCCAAGTGTGAGTTTGGGATGACGGAGATGCTGTATCTGGGACACATTATAGGAGTGGACGGAGTGAGAGTCCACGAGGAGAAAATCCGGGCTATCAGGGACTGGCCAGAGCCACGGAATGTGACGGAGCTTCGAGGGTTTATTGGTATCTGCACCTACTACAAGAAGTTCGTCAAGGGCTTCTCTCAGCTTGCTGCACCCCTCACGGATCTGACGAGGAAGGGGGCATTCAGTTGGTCGGACACAGCACAGCGAGCTTTCGACAAGCTCAAGGAGGTGATGAGCAGTTGTCCCGTATTAGCGTTGCCAGATTTTACGCAGCCCTTTGTCCTAGAGTGCGATGCATCAGGAGAGGGGATTGGTGCAGTTTTGATGCAGGAGGGTCATCCGATTGCTTTCGAGAGCCGGAAGCTCCTTCCGCACGAGAGGCTGTATCCCATATACGACAAGGAGATGCTGGCCATCATGCATGAATTGGCCAAATTCCGGCAGTACCTGGTAGGTGGCAGATTCAGGGTAAGGACAGATCATAACAGCCTGAGGTACTTTCTGGAGCAGAAGCAGTTGCAGGAGAGACAGCAGAAATGGATCAGCAAGATCCAGGCTTACGACTTCGACATAGAGTATGTCAAAGGAAAGAATAACGTGGTAGCTGATGCCCTTTCTCGTAGACCGGCCACGTTATCACTCATGAGCTTGGACGCTGACTGGAAGGCTCGACTACTGGTTGAGTACTCCAAAGATAGATTTGCATGCGAGGTTCTGGATGGGCAGGTAGCGGATAGCAGATACAGGGTGGCCGATGAGGTCATCTAGTACAGGGACAGGATCTTCTTGACTGAGGGATCTCAGCTCAAGAAGAAGATACTCCAGGCTTCACATGATTCACCATTGGCGGGCCATCAGGGGTTCACCAAGACATACAGGGCCATCCGAGAGAGATTTGCATGGAAGGGCCTCAAGGAGGACGTGCTCCAGCATGTCAGGGAGTGCGAAGTTTGCCAGCGAAACAAAGGAGAGATGAGCCATCCTGCAGGGTTGTTGCAGCCTCTTCCCATTCCGGAGGGGAAGTGGGAGAGCATTTCGATGGACTTCATCACAGGGTTGCCCACAGTGCAGGGCAAGGATTGCATCTTCGTGGTGGTTGACAGGCTGACGAAGTATGCTCACTTTTTCGCCATTTCGGCACATCACACAGCGGCACAGGTGGCAGAGTTGTTTTTCAGGGAGGTTTTCAGATTGCATGGTCTACCCAAGACCATTGTCAGCGACAGGGACAGCCGTTTTATGGGCGGATTCTGGCAGGAGCTCTTCCGACTAGTGGGGACAGAATTGACACCGAGCACTAGTTATCATCCCCAAACGGACGGGCAGACAGAGATAGTTAACAAGTGGCTGGAAGGCTACTTGCGTAACTACGTCAGTGGGCAGCAACGGGCGTGGCTGAAATGGCTACATTTGGGCGAGTACTGCTACAACACAACGCACCATATGTCCATCGGTATGACACCTTTCTATGCTTTGTACGGATATCATTCCTTATCTTTTGTGGACATGATGTTTGGTGTTAGCAGGGCTCCGCGAGCCAAGTTATGGATCCAGGAGAGCCAAGACATTCTCCGAGCTCTCAAGTACAACATAGCCACAGCACAGAATCAGCAGAAGTTGTATGCTGATAAGGGTCGGGTGGAGAGACACTTTGAGGTAGGGGACTTGGTCTACCTACGACTACAGCCATACCGACAGTCTTCGCTCAAGCAGAAGGGGGCAGAGAAGCTGAAGCCTCGTTTTTATGGACCGTACAGGGTGATACGCAGGATCGGGTAGGTTGCGTATGAGTTGGAGCTGCCCCAAGGCAGCCGGATTCATAACATCTTTCATGTGTCATGCCTGAAAAAGGCACTGGGCCAGCATGTGACAGTCACCGAGGAGCTACCGCCTACAGATGATGAGGGGCATCTGGTGTTACAGCCGGAGGCTATCATCGACACTAGGGAGAGACAGCTGCGGAGCAGGAAGATCAGAGAATTCTTGGTGAGATGGAAGAATTTGCCAGATGAGGATGCCACTTGGGAGGATGAGAGGATCTTACAGCATCCATCACTTCAGTTGCTTGAGGACAAGCAACGTTTTGCCGGGGGAGACTGTAATATTCCCAATTAGCCTTGCTAATTGGAATATTTCATTTTTTGCTTTATTTTGCCGCTTTAGCTAGAAATAATAAATAAAGTGAGAAATAAGAGGGGTCACCTCACTTTAGTCACCTCACTTTATAAAATAAAGTGTTTTCCTAGTAGATTGACGTTATAACTTAGAGAGGGGGCCTTGGGGGTCCACATGTGTATGAGGGGAGGCCTCAGGCTGACCCAAGGTTAACTGCGCAGGCCAAGGAGAGTGAAGGACGCAGTCAAGGTTTTGGAGGGAGTTTAGCACTATAAAAGGTGGGGCTCTCACCTCATTATGGCATGCATGATTTGATATTGATATTGAGAGCTAGACTTCTGTCTGCTTCAGCACGCCGGTTGTTTAGTCGGTCTGCAACACTGTTTAGTGCAACCGAGTGTCTCCGTTCGGAGATCTCACCCTTAGCCTCGGGGGACTTCGAGTGCCTACCCTGGTAAGGTTATTTTCTGGTATCACCCTTAGCTTCGGGGGACTTCGAGTGCCTGCCCTAGTAAGGTTATTTTCTGAGTAACATCCTTCAGTTTCAGTGGTAATTAGCAGCAGTTTTCTGGTGGAGATTTGGAGAGGAGGAAGCCCCTTCTTGTGACTGCGCAGATCCAAGGGGTAGGACGCTGATCCAGAGAGGGAAGGACGCAGATCCAGCAGGAGGACGCAGATCTGAATAGTGAGGACGCTGATCCAGTTGTACAAGGCAGAGAGGACGCAGATCTGAAGAGGTATTGGCAGATCCAGCCTTGGGGGACGCAGATTTGGAGAACTAGTAGCTGATCCAGCCTTGGAGGACGCAGATCTGAGGAGATATTGGCAGATCTAGCCTTGGAAGGTGCAGATCTGGAGAGATACCATCAGATCCAGCCTTGGAGGATGCAGATCTGAGGAGATATTGGCAGATCCAGCCTAGATCTGAAGATATAGCAACAGATCTAACCTTGGAGGACGCAGATCTGGAGTGATAGGACGCAGATCTGGATAGGAGGACTCAGATCCAGCAGATCTGGGCAGAGAGGACGCAGATCCAGTCAGGGAGGACGCTGATCTGATGAGCAGGATCTTGTGTGTGGGGTTTGGCAGCGTTTTTCAGTGTTTCCAACCTTGAGGAGCTGATCATCTCATCTGGAGGTTTTGTGGCCAGCATTTCATCTGTCTTCTGCGCTGTCATTAGCAGAGACAGCGTTTTTATTGGTGAGGGTTTGGAAGATTGAGATCAGCCATCTTCTAGTCTTCAGTTCATAGTTCCATTGCATTCCAGCAGCAGCTCTTCATAGCAGATCTTCAGCCAGCTAGGACGCTGTCCTTATTTGCAGCCATTATTTGTTCTGAGAGGGTCTCCACTTGCCTAGGGCAAGGATAGGTGCACTCATTCTGATTATCTTGTACTTCTCTATATGTATTCTCAGATTAATAAAATGGCTTAGTTTTCTGGCATTCTATGTGTACTTGTTCCATGATCTGGTTCCAGCATTGTATTTTGTATATCTGTCTGGCATATTTCTGTGTATTACTGGTTATTTCCCTTTGGGGATATTACAAGGAAGATGTCATGGTGAAAGATCATCACTAAGGTAACTTTTGATTTAAAAGTTCATATGTATATGCTTATTTGGATGAATTTGTGTAGGGTTGCTAATAATGTGAAAGGATGTAAGATCCTTGGAGATGATTCGAAAGTAAAGCAGCATAGCATAAAAGTGGACCAGATGAGAAAGTTTGATGAATCACTTTCTGGTAGATGACATGGTTAATGAATGAAAGTGATGGTTGATCTGTGCCCTATGGAGCTTGTTATCGCTTGCCGCCTACACCTACCTACAGTTAGCGGGAAAAGCCTTTAACCCCACATAGGAACTCAAAGAAGGGGTTGTCACCTATTCCTGACTCTCTCCGTTTAAGCTATCTCCTAGGTTAGCTATGAGGGTTGGTCCCTAAAGAAAAAACTAAGTTAAAGATGTGAGTTTTCTAGGAGAATATTAGAGTGAGATTGGATTACTTTTGAAGATTCATGAACATTTATGAGCAACTTCGAAATAATGACAAACCATTTAACCAGTGCCTTTACAAATATCGTGCTCAAAAGTAAAAGAAATGCTCAAAGAGATGAGAACACAGTAATCCTGAAATGGAAACAAAAGACTATTAGCACAAGATATTAGAAATGCTCTCAAGATAAATAGATTTATGAATCAAAGCATGAGAAACTATCTTGCTCATAAGGAAACATTTAGTGTTCTACTTTTGGAGAATGTAAATGAGATGATAGAAAAACTCAAATGTTAGACCAAGATCACAACATGCAATTAAATTTGCAACGCCAAATAAGGGTATTTGCCAATGAAACGAGATATATCAATCATCCATAAGCATAATGATCATTAAAATGACAACATGCAATGAAGTTGCAAAAGTAAGCAAATTTCCAAGTACCATAGAATTTAACTTGTTGCAAAATTTAAGGAATTAAAATGCTTGCATCCAAAGTGCTTCTTGAGATAATATTTGCATGTGAATCTTTAAACTGTCAATATAGCAAAAAATTTGGGAACTTTGCAAGTAAATGTTATGAGATAGTGCTCTTGGTTTATTTTATTAATTAGTTCTAAAGCAAGGTTACAATTGAACTCTAATCCTCAGACCTCACCCTCGCCCAAATATTTGGATCTCACAGTGAGGAGTCCATAGAGGTAGAGGGTCCTTAAAACGTCAATTCAACCAACTTAAGCTGGAGGTAAATTTTAGAAATGCAAATCTAGTATGAAAAGTGAAATGCCTAAATGATATGAAAGTGAGTTTGCAAGTGCTATGTAAAAGATGAGATGATTCAATTAAATATGCTTCATAGTTAGAACAATAACTCAAGTTGCCAGAAATTGAAAGTGTTATGCTTCTTTACTTGTAGTATATTGTGAAACTTATCCAAATGAGAAATAGATCACAAAACATAAGTAAGTGGTAGCAAATGAGATGGCAAATTAAGAAATTAAAGAATTATGTGATTTGTGTTACTTCCTAATTAGAGCATGCATATGTGATGTGAAAGAAAACAGAAATGTCAAAACCACTAAGTCAATCCATCTACAAATTCTCTCCTTTGCAATGGAGAGATAGGGATGCCAATGGGTAAAACCCATGCTCCCACAACAAAAATAGAAATTTTATTAATTTTACAAGAATGAAATGACCATGAGGCCTTTTCTAAACCAAGGAAAGTCTTTACAAATATTGAGACCATAGACTTTTCCTCGGTGAGAATTTTTTTTTTTAAATTTCAACAGAATTCAAACTTTACAAAAGGAGAAGAGAAGCTAAGCCCCTTCAATTCCCACAACCAAAGAAGAGAGAGTTATCCTCCTCATTTGAAATTCGTAGCCCAAAAGTCTTGCAACAACTTGTTAGTAATTTCCTGTAGTTGTCCAATCAAGTTGTCACAAGAAAAAATTCGGAAAGAGTGCTACAAAACCAATCAAATATTAGATAGATAAAATTACAAAATATTGCACAACAATTTACAAAGGGCTAAGCCAAAGAGTTCGAGTAAACTCTCCTCTTTACTTAGTCATCTTCAAGCTCTTAGATAGCAAATGAAAGCAATGAAGTATAATGTTTTAAAAGATATTAAATTTAGAAGTATTCGGCTTGTATACAAGCTATGTCCCAAAACCCCTGCAAAAACACTTTGTAAGATAAGACTATGAAGGTTCAAAGAACAAATGAGAGCTCCCTTGAGAATGTATCAAGAGTGGGTTGGTCTCTCCAAAGACTTCTCCCAACACTTGATTCTTTGATCCCAACAAGATGTTCCCTCTACAAAACTTCAATCAAGAATTAGTTCCATATAGATCTAACAATAAACAATGATAAGAAACTCTAGAGATTTATTTGAAACCAACTAGAGCATTTTATACCTAGAGCATACTCCTAAATCAAATGTCAATGTAAGATAGCTCTATATTAACAAATCTGTAAGAGTATATGGAAATAAATTAGATCAAAGCATGAGTAAAAGAAATTATACCAATGATCAACAATTCATCACACTCCAAAAGGAAGAACACCTCATGAATGAAACTCCAAAGTCTTTATTGATATTTTTGAAAGTGTACAAGGCAGTAGCGCTTCCGCAAGCACAATAGCTAGTAAACAATGATTACAATATGAGAGCCCATGGCTCCATTATATAGAAAGTTGGGAGCAAATCCCAATGAAGAACCATATGCCAAGTGGTGAGAGGGAGGAGATCTCAAGGAAAATTCGAATTTGGTAAGTGGAGCTCCAATGCCAAGTGTAAAATTCGAATTCTAGCAAGTGGACATCATTTTCTTCTTCCCTTATGTGCCAAATTCGAATTTTATGATGGAATGACATGTGTATATGGTTGGTAACCCATGTGATGACAATTTCCAACAAAAATCTCCACCAAATATTCTCCCAAATCCTCCCAAATATGCACTAACTTCACAAATTCGAATTTCCAAGTAAGCAACTCTCATTTAATGCCGGAAATTCAATTTTATTTGAGCACATGTCTTTTCCTTGATTTTAAGAGTCCATATCACCTGGGACTTCACTTTAACTCCTCCATAATTTTCCACCTCATTTAGCATGTGTGGATATTTATTTTTCTCCATTTATTTAATTTATGGCTTAATTAATTGCCAAATTTCTCACTAAACTTAGAAAAAGTGGGTTTTGAGGGTTCAAAACACATTTTTAACCCCTCAAAGTGTGTCATAGTAGAAAGTTGAGCGTGAGAGGTGTAATTTTGATTACTCATACCCCATACAACTTCTCTAAACAACACTTATTACAATTCAATTATAATTTTTATTGCAATTTTCGACTTGCGGGAAATCTAAAAAATTAAAAAATCACTCTTAGACCTAACCAAATTCCATGAAATGTTTTGTGTGATCTAGTATGATAATATACATTGACTTTAGACACTAAGAGTCACCCAAGGCCTCACCATCAAGCCGTACTCCGGCTTTGGGGTAAAATTGAAGGAAAATACTCAATTAATTATCAACTCCTAGTAGGGAGATGATAATTAACCAAGTAAAAAAAACCTCCCAGAGTAATACTCACTTGTTAACAAGGTCCCAGGCTACCTAGGCCTATTACAGACTCAATACTGACTCAAAACTCATCATTACTAGCATCACTTATTACAATTCCCCGTAGGGCGTGGAATCTAAGTACAAGAGAAAATGATAAGAGTAGAAGTAGAGTTTAAAAACTCTGTTGAACTGATGATATCTGATGATATCTGATGGTACAAATGTCTTCTGGTTCATCCTTGGGCATGGAGTCTTCTCATTATCATCGAGTGCCACTCCAGTGGTCAACATCGAGGGCAGGAATTCTTCATGAGCAGTTGGGTGTCACACCCTTGCTACTATAGGTCCCTAATTGAGAGGGAGCCTGGTGATAAGTTTCTTACTTGGAAGAAACTGGATAATTCCTAAATATGAGCTTAGGTACATTCCTTATACAGGAATGAGTATATTCCCTTGTGCAATAGATCCTCCCTAGCTGAGAGGGAGAGATAGACACATCATTCTGATCTTCACTTGGGAAGACAGAATGGAGGATTGAGTAATCATCTAACATTTGATAGTCTTTGAGAATGTGATAGGGCATTCAAGATAAGAGTAGTCGTGGACCGATATTCTTTGAGGGCGAACTACCCAAGAGAAGAATAGTCCAAGAAGGTCATACTTTGTGAACACCCGGGTGGAGTATGTACCTTGGAGAGACAATGACTATGGTGTCTATAAGTCATGTGTCTCGCCAGCGTTGTAGCCCATTGTCTCATTGAGAGATGGGGTTGTTAGTCAACGCCTTGCACTAGGACAATGCTAGTTGATATGATGCTATACAGATGTGATTACCAATCCGATTCTTCTTATGAGATTCTTTAGTTTGAAGGTGACCGACCATGTACATGTATGAATACCTCCCTAGTTAAGAGGGAGTGTTGAAAAGTGTAACTAGGATCGGTCTTCGTATTGACTATGTAATTATGTATTAATGTAAAAAAAACAAAGATAATAAAATATGTTCTTGGTATGCTTGCCTCATGGGTTTCGTAAGCAAGGTTTTATTTTAGGTCAATAGACTTCTTCTTGATGTCTACTAGGATTTGTCTTCTAGTAATAAATATAATTAAGAGTCATGTATATGAAGAGTCTAGTCAACAGAGTATGCCTCAAGACCTTGTCATGAAACCGTGAAAAAAATGGCTCCAGAAAGATGCTCAAAGCAGTCCTCAAATAGCCTCATTAACGCTGGAAGATAAGCTTCTCAAGTCGGCTGGAAAATACTGCTGAAAAGTCGGCTCATGAACAGTCACAACCATTCATGGTCAAGTTGGCTTATTACAGGGTCCAACAACTATAAATACCCGACAAGACTGCGCAGAAATCACAGGAAAAAATCTGCACATCTCTGAGTTTTTCAGACTGCAATTGCAGATTAGAACAGTTCGGATACCTCTGAGTTTTTGGAGCTTGATCACAGGAAGATAAGTTCGAATAAGTTCTAAAGTTAAAGGTGAATTAAAGGTATACTTGGCATGTTGAAGAGGAGACAAAACAGCGAAGGGAAGATGGTATAAGTTACCTCTGTTTTGGGTTAAATCTGCCATGTCATGTTCCAAGATTACAGTGCAAAGAAGAGTGTGTTTCTGGGTGCATAAAAATGAGGCAATACAGCAAAGAACGATCACAAGATAACACAGTGATAGGCTCTCTTTGTTGTGAAGTATACATCTACTTCGCATATCTGTAGTAACTTCAGGAAGGTTGAAATAACAAGACTGTAATACAGCATGTGGACAAGTACGTAGAAGAAAGAGAAGCCAGCATGGACAGTCACAGATCGGACAAGTGATTTCAGTCTTGAGATCAAGAGTATAGGAGGCCGAGGCTAGAGGAAAAGGAGTTCACTAGGAACAGAACTTTCCTAGGGTCAGCACAAGGGAGTGCAGAAACGAAGATCAACATACGAAGCCTAATGGAGCAATGACAAGGTCTTGTAGGCATACAAGAGTCAAGGGTTTGTCATGGTCATGGTACTTGTCAACTGAAAGTCTATAAGAAGAATTCCTCACTGGTTTTCCTCTCCAAGAGGGAGAGGTTTTGCCCTGGCTCTAGGAGCCTAATTTTGTGTCTTGTGTATTTTGATAATTGACTTGATGAAAAGACTAAATAAACTAAAGAAGAGAAGACATAAGTACTTAAGTAAGCTCACAAGTAATTATCAAGAAGAGAATTTGAATTAATCACCGCCCTACCAAATTCTCAACATTGAGAGGGGCCCGGGCCCTAATTTTACAGAATTTTCTGAGCATCGGAGGTGGGTCTTCCAGCAGTATCTTTTCAGCAGACTCTGCAGTTTTCCAGGGCAGCGCAGGGCATATTTGGAGCAGATCACTCTTTCATCCAGGCATTGTATTTCCTCACCTAGGTCTTGCAAACTTGCCATTGAGGCAAGCCCAAGTGCATTTCTTCCATACCATTGTACTATTGCTCCAAGTATTTAATAAAATGGCTCAGCTGGATGGTGTTTTTGAAGATTTCATGGGTGTTCTCTTATTTTTCTGAATTTTGTGGTTGCATGTCAGTTTTTGCTTTGCTTATCACTGTTTTTCCTAATTAGGAATATTACAAATGTGGTATTAGAACTACTGATTATAGCCCCAACGTTGTAAGGGATAGAACTTAGAAGTCAGCTTGTACATGAATAAACTACAGTTTATGTGACAAGTGTTTGACAAAATTTCTCCAGGAGCATAATTTGGGAAAATAGCATTTGAGCCTTGCAAATGTTGAAGTGAGTTTTGCAATTACCAAATTGGAAAGTTGTTAGAGCATTTGGGTAGCTTATGGAAGCATAAATGAAGAAATCCCCGAATTTTAGGGTTAGATCTGTGAAAATTTTGGGAAAATGTAGTTGCAGGTTATGTGTTTGACAGAATGTCAATGAAGAGAAGTGAAGAACACCTGTAATTGAGAATTTCATGGCTTTGGAATGCCTAAATGGTGCTGTTGAAATAAAATATGGGTGGGTATGGAAGCCATGTTAATGAAGTTCTTAAAATACAAAATTGAACTCTGCATAAGGAAATATGGTATATATCTATATTAATTTTACCATTGACAGGTGTTGGAATTCTACGCAATGGAGTTGTAATTCTACTTGGATGCAAAACAATTCAAAATGAAAGTCAAATTTGGAAAGCCACTGCGAGAAAATTATAGTTATTATTGTTGTTTCATTGTTAATAACAAGACAAAAGGCCAATTGTCAAAATTTAATAAATTTAGGGCATTGAGATTCATAAATTGATTAGTACAGAAATCCAACGGAGGAGCCGGATGGAATCTGAGGCACAAGTGGCTGACAAGGTAGCATCGAAATTTACGCATGGACACCAGTGTCATATCAGTGTACACATGTCATGGCAGCTAATAGAGAGGACACGTTAGCAAGGATGCCACATCAACAAGAGCTACAAATTTCAAATAAAATAAAGTGTGTGTGCACATATAAGTCTAGAAAAAGTGCAGAAAATTGAATAGGTTGATGTTTTTAGTTTAGACAAGTACTTCAGCACAGGTCTAAGTGTCTAGACATGTGGAAGTTGTCTAATTGACTCTTAACCTTAGTAATTATTTTAATTATTAAAGCAATTTCTTTCTAAAAGAAAAAGTGAGTTAATATAATGAAATGTAAAGGCTATTTGCATTAGTGAAATAGATAAATCCCAGCCATTGATCTCAAGTGAAGTTGAGATCTAATCTTAACCATCAATAGCTTTGGAGATTAGGGCCATGGATTTAGTCATAACTCAAACTTATAAAAAGAAGGTTGGACTAAGGGAGAAGACACATTATTGAGCACAAGACACAGTGAGCTAAGTGAAGATCTCAGTTATTGGTGAAGGACATTCACCCAAGTGTGCAACAGCCAGAAGAAGACAACAGTAGTGTGTGGCAACAAGTAAAATCATCCAAGTGTGTAGGTTGTAGCTATACAGGGGTAGATAGAACAAGTTGAGGCATAGATCAGGTCGTACAGAAGTTGTATACCAGACCAGCGCACAGATTTAATCAGCAAAGTGAACCGTACAGCAAGATGGAGAGGTCATACATGCAACATGGATCACATCAGCAAGCAGAAAGTAGTTCAGAAATTTTTCTGAGGGCCATAAAGCTTATACAGGTGCCCAGTTTATTCCTAGAATTTTGTTGTAGCTAAACTGTTTTCTGAACGCGCTGTTTTCCTACTAAGGGAGCCCTTGTATGTCTAGAAATTATTTAATGAAAGGCAGATTTTGAAGGGTAAAGATTTGTGTACTTTTTCTAGCATTGTTGCGTGTTAAACCCCTCCTCTTTTGTTAAATTTTCTTAGGGCTATATTGTCCTTTGCTGTTGAAAATTGCATTTTTATACTTTTCATCATTTACATATGTATTCATCCCATATCATCATCACATCATTGGAAATTATGTAGAACGAACAATATCATCAACAATGCAGCAGAACAATAAAAGGAACATTAGAAGCAAAGCACACACAAATAGGGACACTAGGATTTGGTCGGAGACCAAGACAAAACCCCACAAGGGGGAACACCCAAAATTCAATTCTTCTTCTTCTATTAGATATTCATCAATTGTTCAGATGAGATACAAAGTACATCCAAAGTGAGATATATCATTATATCATGACACTTAGGGCCACTACAAGTCAGTTCACAACTTCGATTGTGAACTGACTTCTGATAATCAAATAATTCCAAGAAAGCTTTTGCCATATCACTTTTGCATAAGTTGTCGTATAACCTTATTCACATACTGTCAACCTTAACTTGAAGAATGTAAACCTGAATGTGGGAGAGCCATATACCATCAGGCCATGCAAGCCATATACCACTGGGCCATGCGGGCCATATATCACCAGGCCATGTGGGCCATATACCACCAGGCTATGCATCATCAAGCCATGCAGGCCATATACCACCGGGCCATGCAGGCCATACATCACCAAGCCATGCGGGCCATATACCACCAGGCCATGCGAGCCATATACCACTAGGCCATGTGGGCCATACATCATCGGGAAATGCGGGCCATACACCACCGAGCCATGCAAGCCATACTAACCATCCTATGCGGGCCATGCTAACCATCCTATGCAGGCTATGCTAACTAGCTTGTGTGTAGAAATTTCTAAATCTTAAATCTTATGCAAAAATTATTACTGTTAATCCGGTTAAGCTCCTCCTACTTATGCAAGTTATTAACTGAATAAATTCAAGTTAAAATCGAAGCAAAACACATAACAGATCTCTACCAAATGAGATCTAGAATAAGCACATGCACACATTGACAAAGTGACACAGTTATTTATGGACAAATAGTCCCCGTAAAAACCCAAGGTGGGAAAACTGGTCTCTGGCTGCTGGAGGGTTCTATTATTAAGAATATTTCTGAATACACAAATCTGGGTTCCAGATCTGGAAAACATGACAGAGATAATGCTAGATCTACAGCTCACTGGCTGATTTAGGGCCAAAATAATGACTGATTCACACCCTCAAACGAGATTTACAAAACTCAGCAAAGATCAGGGCCTAGAAACCCCAGCGTTGTCCCTGAAAGGTTCTGTGTCAGCCTCTAAAGCCCCTGAAAGCCTCTGCGTCGGCCTTGGAAGTCCTCCAAACCCTCAGCGCTGCTCCGGAAGGGACTGTGTTACCCCAGACTAGGTGACGCAGTCACTACGTTGCCCCTAAAGGGTCTCTGCGTAACCCCAGAGGGTTTCCTGCAGTAAATCACGTTGTCCTTAGAGAGACTGCATTGTCCTTATTGCTGTTGTTGCTACCTTCCTCTGCATTGTCCTTGAGTTAATCTCAGCCTCTTGTGTATTCTAGACCCCGGGATCAGATCATCCCCTTGGTCTAAATTCCCCTCTCTGCAACTGAAACACTTCTGAGTATTTTTAGCAAACCCTGCCCTAGAATCTCAGCTTAGCTTCAGTGCTCTGCCTCTATGTTTCTTACAAATGACCCCAAGCCTTTCCTTTATACTTTTCTCGTTGACAAATCAACGACCATGATCAAATCTTGAATCAATGGCTAAGATTAAAAGAAAACTTGATCCGTGTGACTTAAGACAATTTCATCACATGTTTAATTAAATTCACTTTAATTATTTAAGTTTTCTAAGTTTGAAGTTAGGAAATATACTTAAAATAATTAATTAATTTAATATCTCTTAAACCAGATGAAATTTCCCAAATCCATTTCTAGGTCTTGTAGATTAGGTGAACTCTAGTCCCTCCACAAAGTTTGGGAGCTAGAGCACAACTGATGCTACCCGAAATACACAAAATCTCAACACTCCCTCTTAGCATCAAGGGTGTGCTCTAGCAATACATCACTTATGCATTACATGACTTTGAGTACTAGTTCTGTGTTGTTGATGCTTGGCCACCTGCCACTCAACTATGCACTATTGTTGCCATTCTGTACTGCTGCGCATGACTCTGCCACTACCACTACAACCACTCTACTGCAGCTCCCTCTCAATATGCTGCATTTGTGCTGCTCATAGCACTGCAACTTCAGTTGTTGAGAGAAACAAATGAATCTCCTACCCAATCTTTGACAAACAAGTCTGATGGGTTGCATCCTCATCACTAAAGCTCTCTAGGCTACAAATCTGTGATAGCATCTAAAGAACGATGCACAGCTACAGCTCTGCCTGCGTAATCAGACTCCCTCTACACTACTGAAGTCACATCAACTCCTTGTGTTGAAATTTATCACGTTGTTGCTGCACTGCGTTGCTGCAGCTCTGCACTGCGTAAGCAGCACTGCTCTGCGTTGCTGAAGTCACATCAGCCTCTACGTTGCTACTACTTCTACGCTGCTGCTGCTGCTTTGCTCTACGCTGCTCCTCCCAGTCTTCAGATCTGCCTCTACTCTGCCTCATCTGTGATCTATGCACCCATTGCTTCACTTTTCCCACTACTGTCTTGAAACTGTCGTAGCTCTCTTGTGATCTAAGAGATGAGTTGCTCAAGGATCCCGCCTCTCTTCCATGTAGCTCATCTATATATCCATGTCACCCCACCTTCGTGGTTCATGAGCACTCATGGCTGCATCATCTCCTGACCCATCATCTGCCACAACTGCCTTGGAAGAGGATGCTTCCTTGTCCCTTTTCTTCTCCGGACAATGGCTGGCAAAATGTCCCATTTCACCACACTGGAAGCAATTGATCTTTGAAAGATCCTTCTTCTTCTTCGGCTACTTCTTCAATGCCAAGGCTGCATCTTCCTCATCTTCCTTCTTTACTTTGCTCAACGCAGGGATGTGCTGCCTCTTGGTGAATCTACGTAGTTCTTCTTGCTGCAGGATTGACCACAAGCTGTCCAATCTGGGAGGTCCGCTCTGCCCAAGATACTTTGGACAAATGTTTCCCACTCATCCGTGACTGCATTGAGGGCAGTCCTGACTATCACAGCATCATCTACGGTTGCACCCGTTGTAGTCAGTTGATCCCTGATTGCCTGCAATCTGAAGAGGAAGTGTTCTATGTCTTCTCCCTTGATCATCATCAATGACCTCATTTGGGTCTCCAACAGCGTTTTCCTTTGGACGGACTTTCCCTCATACAGGGAAGTCAAGGCCTTCCAAATCTCATTAGATGTCTTCTTCTCAACTATGTGTGGTACAATATGGTCCTTGATACTATCCATTATCAGTCGCTTGGCATGCCCAGCAGCTTCCCTATGCTTCCGTAGGAGATCCGCATCTGTCGGTGTGGCCAAAGTCTACTCTGCATGGCCTCTTAGATTGTATGCCTCAAGGACAATCAGGATCCTTGCTTTCCAAACTGCAAAGTTTGAGAGGCCCTCTAGCCTATCCTGATCACGCAGTCCATGAGGAGCCATCTGCTCATAATGTGTCGAAACTTCCTTTTCTCTTTGCTAGAGAAGTGGATCTAAGGTCCTTGGTGAAATAGGAACCTTCTGCTCCCTCTGACAATTGATTTCCCTCCTTGGAAATCTACCAAATCAACTATGATTCAGCTTCTTCTTTGATCCTCTGATCAAACTGCAAGTTTCCTTTGGCAAGAAACTTTCTAAGAAGTTGATCTCCTCCCAATCTTTGTCACTTGTGCTAAGGCTAAAAATCTGAAATCTTCAGAGTTTTAACCCCACCAGCTTTTCTGAATTTCTGTAACTTTTCTGCAGACTTTTTCTGGATCTGACAGATTCATATTTGAATCACACTGGCTGGTTTCAGACCCAACTAGCGTTATTTCTGAGCTGCCTTTGCGCAGTAATTGCGTGGGCTTGCTAGGACACAGTGCTAGACAGTGTCACCCTTCCCTCTGCATGAATCTGCTCCTGAAAACTGCATTGTCCCTTCAAATCTGCTTCTCTGCTGCTTTTCTAGCTACTTTCTGCAGCTAGATCCTTCAAATTCTCCTGCTCGTGACCCTTCTAGATCTGCAATTGCTCCGATACCATGTAGAAATTTCTGAATCTTAAATCGTCTACAGAAATTATTATTGTTAATCCAGTTAAGCTCCTCCTACTTATGCAAGTTATCAACTGAATAAATTCAAGTTAAAATCGAAGAAAAACACATAACATATCTCTACCAATTCAGATCTAGAATAAGCACATGCACACATTGACAAAGTGACATAGTTATTTCTAGACAAATAGTCCCCGGAAAACCAAGGACGGAAAACCGGTCTCTGGCTGCTGGAGGGTTCTATTATTAAGAATATTTATGAATACACAAATCTGGGTTCCAGATCTGGAAAACCCGACAGAGATAATGCGAGATCTACAGCTCACTAGCTGATCTAGGGCCAAAATAATGACTGATCCACACCCTCAAACGGGATTTACAGAACTCAGGAAAGATTAGGGCCTAGAAACCCTAGCGTTGTCCCTGAAAGGCTCTGCGTCAGCCTCTAAAGCCCCTGAAAGTCTCTGCGTCAGCCTTGGAAGTCCTCCAAACCCTCAGCACTGCTCCGGAAGGGACTGCGTTACCCCAAACTGGGTGAAGCAGTCACTACGCTACCCCAGAAGGGTCTATGCATAACCACAGAGGGTTTCCTGCAGTAAATCACGTTGCCCTTGGAGAGGCTGTGTTGTCCTTACTGCTGTTGTTGCTGCTGCCTTCCTCTACGCTGTCCTTGAGCTTATCTCTGCCTCTCGTGTATTCTAGACCCCGAGATCAGATCATCCCCTTGGTCTAAATTCCCCTCTCTGCAACTGAAACCCATGTTACCAGACTCAGAATCGGCAATAAATCGGTGAGGCAAAAGAGTGAAAATTTTTAATCGGATCGGGAAAAAATCGGTGAATTCAATAAATAAAAATATACATATATATTGAATTTAAAAAAAAAAAACATTTTTCATTGATATTCAATAAAGGCATATCCAATCAATGCATATTATCAATAGATGTCCAAAATATCATAAATGAATAAGTATCTCATATATGTTATGAGTCCAAACACGATCCAAAGTACAAAGTCCTGACTCCTAACCAATGACTACATAGAACCAGAAGCATCTGCTTCTAAAAATTTACAAAAAACTGCATACTAATCAGTAAAAAATCAGTAACTAAGAGTCTAAGACTCTTAAGAGTGAGAACTAGAAGCGATTCTTCCCACTCCTTCGCTTGCTTGACTCTCAAAGTTCTCCAGGTCATGTAGGCTTAAAAGAGGAGCCTCCTCTAATTGGACCTAATCTGCTGCATTTATAGTTTGCAAATCTATCTCTTCAAGGTCGATTGGTGAATGATCCAAACCTGTCATTATCATGAGACATTGAAATGTGAATTAAATTTTGAACTTTGAACTTTAAAGTGCAAATCAGATTATGAAACCTTCAAATTCAAGCTCTCACCTAGTATTTGCTTGTTGCGAAGTCATAGATTGTGTTGGACAAATACAAGGTCATTTACGCGCTTTTGTGTCAATTGGTTGCGCTTCTTAAAATGTATTTTCTCAAACATGCTCCAGTAGTTGCGCTCACAACCAGAAGCATTGCATGCTTGGTTTAAGATTTGAATGGCGAATCTCTTCAAATCTGGTGTATCACTACCAAAGTTTTGCCACCAAAGACCTAGCAAGTGGCAAGAGTTCATGTCATCATGAGTAGAAGTACTAAATACTAAATACTAAAAACTTAAAAAGACAAAATAAAGTTTGAAGTTTGAACAAATTTAATGAATTGATGAAGCCTTCAAGCCTCAAAGTGTACCTGGCAACATCTTGGACCTTTCTCGTATAGCACTGTTATAAGCAAATAATTTAGCTGGCACCCTATAATCCTGTAGTTGGGAAAAGACACAGCTTTGAAATTCTGAATCAGGGAAGCACCTTTCAATGCATGTCATAAGTCCTCTGCCAACCTCCCCATCCTCGTTAAATTTGCTCTTCATCATAAAAAAATTGTGGGTTTAAGAAGTACCCAGCAGCATGTAAGAGGGAATGCAATTGCCTATCCCAACGTGCATCAATAATGTCCCAAAGAGGCATATACTTTGCCTCCTCATCCCCATATCTTCTTTTGATGGCCTCCTTTTCGAGATCCATTGCCTCATAAATGTAACCCATAGCAAGTTTGTCACCATCAACCATCCTAAAAGTTCAAGCTTTCAAATTCAAAGAAATATGAAACAATGAAAAAAAAAAAAAAACTTGAAAGGAAATTTTAAAAATGAAAAAGTTAAAAGACTTGAATTACATGAGTACTCTAACAAGGAACTCCGTCACAGCAATAATCTCTTTGGCATCTTTCCAGAAACCATCATTAAACACAAGTGCAACAATTTCAATGCCTTCAATGGTCTTGGAATGTTTAGATGCCATCCACTCAGGTCCCAAGAACATCCTCTTCAGATTTATCTTTTGCTCAACCACAAATTGCAAAGATATGAAATTTGTTGCAAATCTAGTAACTGCGGGTCGAACAATTTCTTTACCTTCAGTGTATTTTCTCATTGTGGTTAGGACAATAGTGTGGTTGTATAGGTATTTGGTTATTGATTTTGCCTTCTCCACCACCTCATGTATCCAATGAAGCTTACCAATGTCCTCAAGCATTAAATCTATGCAATGGGCAGCACAAGAGGTCCAAAAAATAGTGGGGTGCCTAATATCAAAAAGTCTACCAGCAACCATATAATTAGCTGCATTCTCGGTGACAATTTGTACAACATGTTCTTCTCCCACTTCTTGAACGACTTCCTCCATCATTTCACAAATAAGTTGGGCAGTCTTAACCTTGTCTGATGCATCCACTGATTTGAGAAACATTGTGCTTGCTGGACAAGATACAAGGAAATTTATTAAAGTTCTATTCCTCTGATCTGTCCATCCATCACTCATGATGGTGCACCCTATTTCTACCCATGATGAACGAAACTCAGATAGGACAAGCATGACATCTTCAACACTCTCTAACAGCAAATCTGTCCTAAGGCTCTCTGATGTAGGGGCTTTGAACCCTGGACCTACAACAGCAACTGCATCAATCATAGCTTGCCAATAAGGACTTCTGGCACAGTGGAAAGGTATGTCAAAATAGTACCAAAAGTTAGCAATGGCCTTCCTTGCCTGACTATGGATATTTTTTTTCCAACCAGTTGCATCCAAGGCAGGTTGGGAACCAAGTTTTGTGCAAAAAAAGTGTTTATGTTTCCACCTCCAGTGTTGAATGAAGGAGGATTCATTTGGCCTTGAGTTTGTCCTGGACTTGGAGGCATGTGTAGGAAACTTGGGAATGGCATTGAGGATTCAATAGAGGGAGATGACAATGGGGCATTGGAAGAAAATTCATTAACTCCAAGAGTTCCTATTTCTTTATTTTGCTTTGCTTTTTTGGCATTACGCTGAGTCAACATATCATTGGCCAAGGTTGCTTGGTGTTTGACATTTTCGTCAACATCTTTGCAGAGACCTATATCATGGCCGGGTATTTGTGCAAGGTGGTACTTGAATCTATAAATGCCTCCACTACATTTCGATTTGCAAAATTTACAATGGAGTTTGGGGTCTCCCAGAATCTTGTCACAATAAACCCAAGCAAAGTCCTTCTCCCTCGGCATTGTAGTTGTTTTGGACTTGTGTTTAAATTGTGGCTTCTATTAAGATTGAAGAATCGAGATTTGAAGTTGTGGCTTTGCTGCTTTTGTTTAATTTATGGCTCCTGTCACCTGTAAGACAAAAAAAAATTAAAAATTAAAAATGCAGATAAGTATGAGAGAGGGTTTCACTGTTGCAACTTGTTGCCAAGTACTCAATGAATAAAGATATCTATTAAATTAATAAAGATATCTGAAATCTGATATCTATTATGTTACCTTTAAATTTACCTTTAAATTTTAAAATCAAATATGTTATAATGATAATGATTTACAAAATTAGTATATTTTAAAAATTTAATAATAAATATATCATCGTAATAATAATAATTTCTATTTAATATTATAATTAAAATAACAAAGCGCATTAAAATTCCGAAAATACAAATTAATTAAAATAACAAAGCTCACATTGTAGTTAATATTTAGTTCTACTTAGTACTATTTACATACAAGAAAATATAATTTAATTAAAATGAAAAACATAATAACACAAAATAAAAAACAACTAATAAAATATTACCTGGCTCGCAAAGGCAGCAAATAAGATGGCTCACAATAATCAATAGATTGCCCACAGCGATGACATGGGCCACAATGGCATGGCTGACAATGGCACAATGGCACGAGGATGGCTGACGATGGCTCTGCTATGGCACGTCGGTGATGGATGGCTGACGATGGCTCTGCTATGGCACGTCGGTGATGGATGGCTGACGATGGCTCTGCGATGGCACGCCAGTGATGCAATGGCTCCATGATGGAGCCACAATGATGCAGCTCCACGATGATGTTGTGCGATGGCTCCACGATGGTCGAGCGATGGATGGTCGAGCAATGGATGGTCGATGTTATGCGATGGCTCCACGGTCGATGCGCTGAGAAATACTGTGCGAATCGATGATGTTGTGCGATGGCTCCACGGTCGATACTATTCAGCGAGCGAGTTAGTGAAGGTTCCACGAGCGATGAGGCGAGAGTGAAAGACGGCGACAAAGTGATGACAGCAAGCGCATTAATTAAAAAAAAAAACCCTAAAAAAAATCCCGATTCAATCGTAAAAATCGCCGCAATCGCAAGTCGCTAATGGAAATCGCGTTGACCACGAGTCAAACTCGGTCAACGCGAGTTTGACTCGTGCAGATTTGAGTCTACTCGTTTAGCCACCGAGCAGAGTTATACTCGCGATTACTCGGCGAAATCGTCGATTCCTGTTTCACTGACTGAAACACTTCTGAGTATTCTTAGCAAACCCTGCCCTAGAATCTCAACTTAGCTTCAATGCTTTGCCTCTATGTTTCTTACAAATGACCCCAAACCTTTCCTTTATACTTTTCTCGTTGACAAATCAACGGCCATGGTCAGATCTTGAATCAATGGCTAAGATTAAAAGAAAGCTTGATCCGTGTGACTTAAGACAATTTCATCACATGTTTAATTAAATTCATTTTAATTATTTAAGTTGCCTAAGTTTTAAGTTAAGAAATATACTTAAAATAATTAATTAATTTAATATCTCCTAAACCAGATGAAATTTCCCAAATCCATTTCTGGGTCTTGTAGATCAGGTGAACTCTAGTCCCTCCACAAAGTTTGGGAGCTAGAGCACAACTGATGCTACCCCAAATACACAAAATCTCAACACTGTGTGGGCCATGCTAACCATCCCATGCGAGCCATCCAAGCGAGATATGCAGACCATCTTGTGCAGGCCATGCTAACCATCCTGTGCGAACTGTGGGCCATGCAGACCATACTACTTGTGAGCGCTGCAAGCCATACTACCAGGCCATGTGAGCCATACAAACCATTCATACTGTATATCGATGCCAACCATATTGTTATGTGAATCAACCCAATGTGAGACTGTAGCCATTGTAGAGATGCGAGACTATAGATAGAGTATCAATGTCATTCATACTGTGAGTCGATGTCAACTAAATCACAGAGAACAAAGCCATACATACTTTGTATTAATGCCAATCAAATTGTACAAAATCAAACCAATGGGAGATCGAATACCACAATCATACCATGCGGGATCATATACCAGGTGAGATCATATACCATACAAGTATCATCCTCTAGCGAGAGCGAAAGCATAGACTGGAAGCCAAAGCGAAAGAGGTCCTGCAAGAGTATAGTAAAGTCTTGTAGCATAGCGAGACAAAAGTCCTGTAGTCATAGCATAGTCATGAAGTCAATGCGACAAAGAGATTAATCCTATGGCAGGAGTATAGCCCCATAGCCAGTGCGAAGTCCTGTGATCAAAGCGAAGTTCTATAATTGTAACCAATAAACCTATAGCGATAACCCTTGAAAAAGTACCTCAGACCATAATAGATAATCGAACTTCAGAAGAATGCGAACCTTTAGAGAAAAAGGAATAATGATGATCAGTATTCCTCTTTGAGATTCGAGGGTCTTCATTTATACAAATAGATTGGGGACATTTGAAACCCTTGTTGAGGCCGACTTTGGTCTTTCAGAGGTAAACATAAATTTTGAATTGTTTTTTAATAATGACTTACCCAAGGGTTTTTGACATAACATATAATAAATATCTTAGATTCTTCTTTGGGGCACTTGGGCTTCCTATGGGTCTTAGGGTTTCCCCTCTAGGGAAATTCATCTCGAAGCTGCCCAATTTCAGCACTCCCTCTCAACTAGGGAGGAATTTTCATCAACTTCATAAGTCTCTTTGCGAATGAAATGTTTCAATATAAGAAGGCAAGTAGTTGCATCATCATTACATCTCATTTTATCGCATAGAAGAAGAATAATGCACAATCAAAGGTAGGGGAGATCAATCCTCAAACCCTACTAGTCTCCAAGACCAATCTCATGACCATCATCTCAGCTACATCAGCAAAACATCCATTTCCTCATATCTCATCTCAACTTGATTCCTTTGATCATCAGTTGAACAATATCGATCCAATAGAAGAAGAAGAATCATCAAAGGGGAGCCTTTGCAACCACGCTTTATCAATAGGCGAGATCTACTTATCGCAAGGGCAAGGATCACACTCTGTCCTAGTGACCTATGACAATAAGTGAGATCGACTTAAGGATCACACTTTGTCCTATACAATAGGCGAGATCATGGTTACTTGGGAGCAAGAGCGGGAGCGGGAGCTCCATTTTCAAAAGCTCTCGGTGCGGAGCGTTTCGGGGAGCGTTTTTTTTAAATATATATATTTTTTATATTTTTTTATATTTTGATGCATATATGTCAACAAAAGCATGTAGAATGATGAATTAGACATAAAAAACATAAAACATAGATTGAACCATATAACATCAATCATCTAGAAGTTATAATCTTCATCAACCACACCCACAAGTTGGAAACAGGTAACATATTGACTCTTGAGTCTCATGATTCATCAATCTTAAAGTTTCAAGCTTTCAAAATTCAATATATAACATTTATCATCACTGATTCATTCATTTCAAATTTCAATATATAACATTTATCATCATTGATTCATTGATCACCATAGTTGTACTTGTAAGCTAAGTGTAACCAATAACCATTACAACAAAGAATATTTAACATGAAATGAAATGTTATAAAATGAAACGAAATGAACTTTTATGAAGCATCATATTCATAATTCATAATGACTATAAACTTATAAATGACAACTTCAAAGTTTCACCTATCAAATTCAAACTTCAAACTTAAATTGTTATATATTGTTTACAAAAATTATCATAATAAATATGAAAGAGTCAAGTTTCAACTGTTCAACAGTTATAAAAGTTAAAAACTACTAGAAAATAGAAAAGACTAGTAAATAGTAAATCTATTTTATCTATTGGTTGGCCCCTTGCCACGCCCACGAGAAATGTCTAATTTGTGAGAACCACAAGGCAATGGTGGTCTTCTAGTACTCTCAGGAGTACCACGACCATAACTAGAAGGCGGAGGGCAACGTGAGGATGTAGGTGGAGGCGGAATCTGCAAAGGAACAATAGCTGGAAATCGAACACTGGCATTGGCACCCGCATTGCTACTGGATGGTGGGACTGGCCCTGGGTGTGGCGGTGGCATAGTTGTTGTTGCTTCATCATCATCCCTCAAAATTTTTGCTTCCAATTCTTCCATATGTATAGTGTCGTCCTCCAAATTATCGTCCTCTGGGTTGTTGTCCCAAACTATATGATTGATCCTCATAAGCCCGAAAACAGTAATGACTCAACAAACTCAAGTTGTAATGCACATAAACCAAGCTTTCTGCTCGGTTTTCATTCAGCCTGTTTCTTCTCACATTATGTATGAAGCTGTAGGTGCTCCAACACCTCTCTGCAGAAGAAGTATTTACAACTTGTGAGAGAACTTTTTTTGCCAACTTTGGCAAAAGTCCCATGCCGTCATATGCTTCCCACCATGTGAAAGCATCAAATCTGCCTCTGTCTTCCATTGCATGGAAAGAACCAAAGTTACCAGTGCAACTAAAGTATCTGCCTAATTCAAGGCGCAATCTAACACACTCCTCCCTGTCGGGGACCAACTTATCTAATGCTTTCATGTATCCCTCTTGTATCTCTGGATCTGTGTGAGGTTTGATCCTAACCCCACCTCCAGGTGCAGGTTGGCCCAACCAAGATGGAGAGTAGTATTTTGGCATAAGGACATATGCCAAGGCATGTAGTGCAACATTAAGTTTATTCCACCATGCACACACACAGTTGTGAATCATTGCATGCAAGTTGGGATCATTTTCCTTAACAACATCTTTTATTTGCCCCAACATCCTAACCATCTGCTCATACACCTCCCCAATCACTGGTTTATCTGTATCTAAAAAGCGAATCATGTGATAAATGGGCTTGGTGAAATTCAAAATTTCCCTCACACATGCCCAAAACAAAGGATCAAGGGCGGTCTCCTCCACCTATTCAAAACCTTGCCTATCAACTATTGTTGCTACCCTGTCCTTTAATACCTGCCAGTGTGGACTTGATACCATGGCTGCCAATGACTCTCTTACCTTCAAAAGGTGCCTGAAGGTGAGGTAATAGCTAGCAAATCTAGCCTTTGCTATCTTCAACAACTCCAATTTTGAGTGAGTACGGAAAAGCCCATGGGTATTGCTATGATTTGTAATAAATTTTATCATTTTTTTACCTCTCTTGTACAAATCACCAAGCCATTTGTATTGAGGTTGTTTATTTTTAATTATATCATGCATCAAAAGGTTCATTGTGTGAACTAAACACCCATACCAAAATATGTTGGGGTATTTATCCTCAATAATTGCTCTCGCTGCCTTACAATTAGCAGCGTTATCAGTGATGACCTGGATGACATTGTATGGTCCAATACTTTCAATTGTTTCAAGTAATGGTTCTGCAATGTTAATGTCGGTCTTGAATTTGTCTGAATAATCATATGCTGAAAGGAATATTGCACCACTAACAGACAAAGCTAAAACACTTATCAATGGCTTTCCCTTTACATTGGTCCATTCATCAGATACAATGGACACCCCATGCTCATGCCAAGAACTTGTCATTCTATTCAAAGAATGAATTATTTTAGCTTTTTCATGATCAAGTCCCACGGTTCTGGCCTTGTCATACCCAGGGCTCTTGTATCCTTTGGGGGCATCATTAATGGCAGAAACCATTTCATGCCAATAAGGTGAGCGAAGAACATTGAATGGTACCCCACATGCATAGAGAAACCGGAAAACTTTTGAATTCACATCATTCCTAGACCCTTCGTCAAGGAAATCGGATATGGTTCTACGCCTTAAGGAGATGTTTGGTCTAGGTGTGCCTCCATATCCACTGCCATGGGTGGAAGTTGATGGACTTCTTTGTCCATGATGTGATGGACTTGATGGTGCATAAGAGTCAATGAAACCCCTAGATCTTTTAGATCTCCGTTGGGCAACCTCCTCTTCCTTTCTGTATTTCTCTCTCTTTGTTGCTGGCACACTTACACAAATTTTGATTCCTAGATTTCTTTCCCATCCCCTGGCATTTTCGCACAAAGGTGCCTTCTGGCACGGGTGTATGAACCTGTGTATTCTTTATTGCAATGGGAGAAAATAAATTTAGTGGTTCCACCACCTTTCCCTCCTTCCTACTTCTGAACATATTTCCACAATGGTGTTTGAGTTTGGTCTTGTTTAGTTGGGGTGTTTGTGGCCTCATGTTCTCCACTCTCCCCTTCCTCCTCAGCATACTCCTCCTCTTCAGGATTTTCATCAAATCCACTATAACCCACTTCTTCATCCTTCTCTTCTCTAATGGGCCTCTTTCTTCTACTCTCCGACACCATTATTACAAAGAAAGAAACCAACATGAAGAAAACCCCAAGCCATATAGCCATGATGTTTCAAGTTTCAAGTTTCTAGCCTGCAAAAAAATGGAGGAATGCCAAATGGGAATAGGAAAAAATGCAACAGAGAAAAAAAACAATTCAATTTTTCACTTTTCAACACATTAAAATGCAACATTGAGAAAAAAATTCAAGTTTTCATTTTTGAACAACTTAAAAATGCAACATATTAAAAAAAACTAGATTGGAGAGTCCTACCTCTTTGTCCCGAGTCCTGACTCCTTCAATCCTCCTTGTTGCTCTCTTCAAGCTCCTTGCTCTCTCCTCTTGCTCTCTTGTAGCTTGCTCCTTGCTCTGTCCTTGCTCTCAAGCTCATTCACAAACAACAATAACAACAATGAGGAGGGGAGGGCTTTTTATTACCCACCTCCCCCCTCCCTCCCAAAAAAATTCGTCGCTGAATTTGTTTTCTGCGTCGGGGAGCGTTTTTTTGTTGGGGAGCGTTCGGGAGCGAACGCTTCCTAAGCGCTCTCGCCATTTAAAAAACGCTCCCAATTCGTTTTTTTAATGGCGAGAGCACTCAGGGAGCATTCGCTCCCGAGCGCTCCCTGAAACACTCCCTATAAAACAAGGAGTGTTTTTTGAGGCTCGGAAGCGCGCTCCCAAACGGAGCGTTTTTTGGGAGCGGGAGCGGGGGGGGACGCTTCGCAGCAACCTTGGGCGAGATCAACATAAGGATCACACTTTGTCCTATTGTTCGTTGATCCTCCATCTAGACCCTTAAGAGTCAAGTGGTAGAACACATACATCCAATACTTGAGCGAGATCGGCTTACCACATGGGCAAGGATACACACCCTATCTCAAGTCACCTCAACCCATTGGTCAGATGGGGAGGTCAAATCCCAACAAGCCCAGCTTATGGGTAGGATGCCAACTAGGGTATACTCTATCAAAGCCACAATAAGCGATATCGACTTACCACAGGGGTAAGAGTACACACCCTATCTTATTGTCTAGAGGTCCCTCAACCCCAGGATCCCCTTACTGCTACATTCCCACCATTGGCGCTCAACAAGGGGAAGAGCATGCTTAGTGTTCTCGATCAGTCGGGACCCTTACCCAGGAGGGTCACATCCATCAGTCCAAGTTTCTTTATGAAGATCAAAAATATGATGGAGCATCACTGCTTCTCTCTACAACATATCAAAATGCTCATATCTGGCACTAGCTCAAACAACTCACTGAAGAGTTCAACCACATTGCCTTATGCAGTAGTTTCGAGCAGCAATCCTCTGTTTTCCTATTGATACAGAACATCAAATCAAATATTATGTTAGAGCAAATGTATGACTTAAATAAAAGAATGCCATATTCATCCTTTCTCCCTTTCACACAGTGAGGCAGCAACCACAAGCCTAAGCTTGTCTTATACAACAGCATTATTTTAATCCATGAAGATGTCTTTGTCCCAACTATATATGTCTGGACTCTATTTGTTTCAGGGTACATGCTTGCAACACAAGGATCCATCTGGTTGATTGCTCATTACGGGATCCACCAAATCTAGCAACAATAACCATCAATGCAATCCAGAATTCCATGATTCTGACAAAAAACTTCTACACGGGAAGTGGATCCAAAAACTGCTTAGGGAAAACAAGTCCTGTTAGCAATGAACTGTTAGCACATAAAATTAGTTAACAAAGACATACCTTTAACAACATCAGATGTTCATCAATCCAAGTCCGGAAGACTCATTTCGATTTGCAATCATGGTTCTTCTATTCATCCATCTCAAAAATTCTGAGGTAGCCCCAAGTTTACAATCATTACGCAAATAATAATAGGTGTTGGGATCTCATCAAGGGTCTCTCCCTCTGAATGGGAAGCTTCTTCAATCATCATCAATGCATCAAGATCATTATTTCTTCAGGGCATAGCCAAATTAGTTCATACAAAACTGTCATATATCAAATCACAAAGTCAAACTATATCAGGTATATACATCATTGTCATGACAAGTCATCATCTTTTGCTGTCATACATGTATATGTCATCAATCATTCATCAAGGGTTCATTTCATACAATTAGGGTAGCTGACAAGTGTACCTCCATTCAATATCACATCTCTATCATGTTATACATTCAATTCCATCAGAGTCCTAACATCATCAAATCAGGGATCCATTTTTGTCACATTGTCAAATTTATCATGTTGTTGAGTCATCATAGCAGTTATAGCTTATCAAAGCCTTATCAAGATCAACAAGAAGATAGTCAATAGATCCTAAGTATCAATCATACAGCCACAGTATTTCCATCAGGGTTACCATACTCATTACAAATATTGACAACAGTATTAAGTTACCATATATCAAAGTCAATGTTTCTGGCTATACTTTATCTTTAGACAAAATCGGGATATCCAAATATCAATGAGATTTAAACTATAGAGTGCATTAGTATATCACATGTACTAGGAATCAAATTTACTCACATACGTATAGATTGGCATGCATTACTCAAGAGTACTATATGAATCAAGACTTTTCTGAAGGTAATATTCTTGTCATACCCCAAAGCTTAACTTGCCATCCCAATGTTGCTGCTAAATCAAAACATAACATTGTAACAATTATGTTATACTATACATACCTCGTAGTATTCAGATACCTTAGTGACTTGTAACATATACACATTGTCGTCTCGCATATGCCCATAATACTTTTCACTAGCTCCTAGAATAAATTTGCTTCAGGTTCCTTTTCCTATTCTAGCTTCTTGCTCTTATTCTTTTTCTAGTTTTTCTTTTTTTGCACTAGCTCTCTTTTCTTGCACCTTTCAGTATCCAGATGATCCTCAAGAAGGATTTGCTTATCACATCTTTATCCGAAAGTTAGAAGTAATCAAACATTCAAATATTCTTGTAGGAAGGATAAGCAATAATCAAAACAATAAATCTAAACAAGAGCAGTGTCATAAAGAAATAACATAAGTTTAGAAGGTACTTATCTTTAACGAAAGGTGATCAACTCCCTCTTGAACCAGCCTTCAAGAATCATTACTGTCCATCATCCATATGTCAATGTTGCCTTCAATATTTTCAGTCGTCTTCATCAATAGCCATGCCCAACTAAGACTAGCCCATTTAGGGTTACATAGAAATTGTCACAAGTGCTAAAATAACTTCTTATTAATCATGCTAGGGTTTCGAGACTTGCAGGACTCAAGCCTTTATCATATCCAGGCCCTTCTTCCAAGCACACTTCATGGGTTTCTACCAAAACCATAACTTCTCTTGCTAGAACAAAGTTGCCTAGGGTTTCCTTCAAACCCTAACATTCTTTTAGGTTTCTGCCATCCCTTTCAATTATTCACCGGTGTCCTCACATGGGTGATCTCAATGACTTTTCTTCAGCCCAATCCCGATACAATGTTAAATTTTCTTAGGGCTATATTGTCCTTTGTTGTTGATAATTACATTTTTATAGTTTTCATCATTTACATATGCATTCATCCCATATCATCATCACACTATTAGCAATTATGTCGAAAGAACAATATCATCAATAATGAAGTGGAAAAATAAAAGGAACATCAGAAGAAAAGCACACAAATAGGGACACCAGGATTTGGTCAAAGACCAAGACAAAACCCCACAAGAGGGAAAACCCGAAATTCAATTCTTCTTCTTTTATTAGATATTCATCAATTGTTCAGCTAAGATACAAAGTACATCCAGAGTGAGATATATCATTATATCATGCCTCTTAGGGCCACTCCAATCAGTTCACAACTTCGATTGTGAACTGACTTCCGTAATCAAATGAGTCCAAGAAGGCTTCTGCCATATCACTGTTGGAAAAGTTGTCATATAACCTTATTCACGTACTATCAACCTTAACTTGAAGAATGCAAACCTGAATGTACGAGGGTCATATACCATTGGGCCATGCGAGCCATATACCATCAGGCCATGCGAGCCATACATCACCAGGCCATGCGAACCATACATGACTGGGCCATGCGGGCCATACATCACCAGGCCATGTGGGCCATATACCACAAGGCAATGTGATCCATATACCACCGCACCATGTGGGCCATACATCACCAAGCCATGTGGGCCAAATATCACCAAGCCATGCAGACCATACTAACCATCTTGTGTTGGCCATCCAAGCGGGTCATGCTAACTATCCTGTGCAGGCCATCCAAGCGGGCCATGCAAACCATCCTGTGCGGCCCATATTAACCATCCTTTGCAGGCCATCCAAGCGGGCCATGCAGACCATCCTATGCGGGCCATGCTAACCATCCTATGTGGGCCATCCAACCAGGCCATGCAAACCATCCTATGCAATCCATGCTAACCATTCTGTGCGAACTATGGACAATGCAGACCATACTACTTGTGGGCGTTTGCAGGCCATATTACTGGGCCACGCAAACCTTCACATTGGGCCATGCGAGCCATACAAACCATACATATTGTATATCGATGCCAACCATATCAATATGCAAATCAACCGAATGCGAGACTGTAACCATTATAGAGATGGGAGACTATAGACAGAGTATCGATGCCATCCATACTGTGAATTGATGTCAACTAAATCGCAAAGAACAAAGTCATACATACTATGTATTGACGCCAGTCAAATTGTAAAGAACAAAACCATACATTGATGCCCATACTATAATGTGAATCTAACCAATGCGAGATTGAATACCACAATCATTCCATGCAGGATCATATACCCTGTGAGATCATATATCATACCAGTATCGTCATGTAGCGAGAGCGAGAGAGAATCTGCAACATATGAGCAAGAGCATAGACCGGAAGTTAGAGCGAGGGAGGTCCTACGAGAGTTTAGTAAAGTCTTGTAGCATAGCGAGAGCGAAGTCCTGTAGTCATAGCATAGTTCTGAAGTCAATGTGATAGAGAGAGTAATACTCGGCAGGAGTATAGCCCTATAGCCAGTGCGAAGTCCTATGATCAAAGTGTTGAGATTTTGGGGTAGCATCGGATGTGCTCTAACTCCCAAATTTTGTGGAGGAGCTATAACACATGAGATCTCCAAGACCCAGAAAGCGTTTGAAGAAATTGCATCAGGTTTAAAAGATATTTAATTAATTAATCTTTTTAATTAAGGACTCTAAGTCTAACTTAGGAAAATTAAAAGATTAAAGTGAATTAAATTAAACATGTGATGAGAATGACTTAAGTGACGCAGATCAAGCAGCTTCTAAACTTAGCCGTCGATTAGAGATTAGATTACGACCGTTGATGTTTCAACGAGAAAAGTATAAAGAAGGGCTTGGGGTCAGTTGGAGAACACACACATTGGCGAAGCACTGAAGCTAAGCTGAGATTCTAGGGCGTGGTTTGCTAAGAATTTCAGAAGTGATTCAGTTGTAGCGAGGGGCAATATTGCCAAGGGGGATGGTCTAATCCCAGGCCAAGAATACAACCAAGGCAGAGAGGCAGCCAGGGGCTACGCAGTCCAGCAGAGGCCACGTAGAAGCAACGCAGAGGCAGCAGGAGCCACGCAGGGCTGACGCAGGCCCAATCAGGGCAGCGTAAGCCCTTCAAGGGTGACGTAGGCCCTTCCAGAGCAGCGCAGAGGCTGATGCAGAGGGCTTCAGAGCAGCACTGGGGTTTCTGGGGGGCCAGAAAGGGATTAAGTTTTGTAAATCCCGTTTGAGGGTGTGAATCTGCGATATTTTTTGTCTCTGAGGATAGAGGTATTGCTTGCAGTGTTTTTTCTCTGTCGGGCCAACCAGTTTTGGTGCCCAGAAATGTTGTATTCAGAGTTTGCTTGATAATGAAAACCCTCCAGAGCTAGTTGCACTGGTTTTCACGCATTGGGTTTTTCCGGGGACATTTGTCCGAAAAATCTGTGTCACTTTTTCTATGAGCATGTTATTCAGTACTTGATCTGTATGTGTAGGTTGTTATTTGTATTTACTTCGTTGTTAATTCTGAATATTCAGAATAATAACTTGTGTATGTAATCAAGTAGGAGAAGTAAATCGAGAATTAACAGTAGGGTTTTTTAGATTAAGAAATTTTCACACAAAGCGAAGTTTTGTAACCAATAAACCTGTAGCGATAACCCTTGCAAAAGTACCTCAGACCATAATAGATAATCGACCCTTAGAATAAAGCAAGCCTTTAGGGCAAAAGGAATAATGATGACCTATATTCCTCTATGACATTCGAGGGTCTCCATTTACACAAATAGATTGAGGACATTTGAAACCCTTGTTGAGGTCGACTTTGGTCTTTTGGAGGGAAACATAAATTTTGAATCGCTTTTTAATAACTGATTGCCCAAGGGCTTTGACATAACATATAATAATATTGTTTTAGATTCTTCTTTGGTGCACTTGGGCTTCCTATGGGACTTAGGGTTTCCCCTCTGGGGTAATTCATCCTGAAGTTGCCCAATTTCAACATCTTTAGGGTTGATGTCATCATTTAGTTGTTATTTACGCATGATTTCAGGCATAAAACTCCATTAAAAATCCTAAATCCTTGGTATTTTAATTTATATGAAGGTTTGGCCTCCTTTGTTAGTTATTCATTGAAAGACCTTTTCTCTAGGTTGTTATAAGACATCGAATGTCTTAGCATTGAAAATATACAAAACTCTAACTTCTAACAACCTAAACTTTGCCATAGAGTATTTAGGCCTTCTAGGCTTTGCCAATTATTGATTTTTGAGTAGCATCGGATGTGCTCTAGCTCCGAAACTTTGTGGAGGGGCTAGAACACATAAGATCTCCAAGACCATGAAATCGTTTAGAGAAATTCCACCCGGAGCTTATTATTTCAAATAATTAATTATTTTAATGGAGACCCTAAGTTAAATAATTAAAGTGAATTAATTTAACATGTCGGTGAGAATGTTCTAAGTAACGAGGATCAAGTCTTTTCTAATCTTAGTCGTCGATTAGAGATTAGATCACGGTCGTTGATTCGTCAACTGGAAAATTATTAATGGAAGACTTGGGGTCAGTTGAAGAACACACACAGAGTGGCAGCACTTGAGCTAAGTTGAAATTCTAGGGCGCAGTTTGCTGAGAATTTCGGAGTGAGCTTGCAGTTCAGTGAGGGGTAGTTCAACAGTAGGATTTCGGATCCAAGGCCGAGAATATAGTTGTAGAGAGGCAGATCTACCAAGGAGAGATAGTGCAGCCCTTGAGAGGGTGACGCAGGCCCAACTGGACTCACGCACAGCTTACGCAGAGGCTAACACAGGCCCAGAGGAGTGATGTAGTCCAGGAGGAAATGATGCAGAGCCAAAGGCTGCAACGTTGGGATTTTTGTGGGGCAGATCGGGCTCAGTTTCAACAGATCGAAGAAGGGTGATGCAACCACTAGGAAGGGTGACGCAGTTCTAGCGTAGAGCTTGTTGGGGACTGCGTAGGCACCTGTGGGGTTCGTCATTCTGACACTGGATCAACCATAATATTTGTCTCCGGATAGAGGTACTTCTGCCAAGGAAATTCTCTATTGGGTGAGCCATTTATGGCACCCTAGTTTGTATTCAAAAATATACATAATAATAAAAACCCTCAAGAGTTGTTGCACCAGTTTTCCCGCATTGGGTTTTTTCTGGGGACATTTGTCCGAAAAATCTTGTGTCCTTTGTCTGAATGCGCTTATTCTTCAGTTCTTGATTTAGATAACTGTGTAGGCTACAGTGTGTTTACTTCAATGTCTTCATGAATATTTTTGAAAATAACTTGTTAAGTTAAATACACAAGTAGGAGAAGTAAACCAGATTTCTACAGTAGGATTTCTGTAATTCAGATTCAGAAATTTTCACATGGTATCAAAGCGTTTGCAGATCAGGAAGAGCTGAAGCCATCAGCAGAAGACCGAAGAAATATTTGTTGCAGGAAGGTAGTTGTCCCAAGTGACAACGCAGATCGAGAGAGAGGCGAAGAAGGGTGACGCAATCACCTGTGGAGCTCACACAGAGCCAGCAGGGCTCATGCAAAGGGACGCAAACCTAGGAAGAGTGACGCTATAGCTGCGCAGAGGCAGCACATCACTTGCTGGGCCAGCGCAGAAATTTTGAGCTCCAGTTGTTGTGGCTAGAAGTGCATATCGTGTTTCTTCAGTAGTTGTTGGTGGGGCATTGTTTCTGTTGGAGAATAACAGCGTCTAGCAGGGCATCACAAAGTAAGGAGAAGCAGTTCCTCAGAAGACTCGCCAAGAAGTCTAGATCCAGTGTTGATCAACAGCAAAGAGTGATCAGAGAGGGTTGATTCGACATCAGTTGGCCGAGGATTTCCGAGAGGGAAATCGGTTTTCAAAGGGAGCGTGATTCCTTAGAGGGTTTCTAGCACCAAGAAACCAAGATCTGATTTTTGTTGGGGCAGCAGCAAAAGAGGGAAAAGCGAATCAGTTCGACATATTCAATTGAGTAGTGATGGCTACATATGCACTGAGAGATCAGGACAGGTTGGATGGTGCATCCAACTTTTTCATCTGGAAGACCAAGATCCTAGAAATCTTGGATGAATATTGCATCAAATATCATGCCTTGAATACCATGGTTGTTCCTATTGATGCTGAAGCCCTCAAGAAGAACGAGAAGGCTCAAGCGAAGGCTAAGGGCTTGATCATGGATGGAGTCAGGGATCATGTGGTCCCACATGTGGCTGAGAAGAACACAACACATGAGATGTGGACCTCTTTGATCACATTGTATCAGAGGACTTATGTTCAAAGGAGGATGCTTCTTGAGAATCAACCTTGATTATTTCAGATGCTGAAGGGAGAAGAGATCGACCCCTTCCTCATTAGATTGAAGGCGATCCATGATCAGCTGGTTGTCGTGGGGGCCACACCTGATGAAGTTCTTATGGTGAGGATTGCTCTGAATGCAGTTACCGATCACTAGGAGAACTTTGTCCAAGGCATTTTGGGCAGCGCAACACTTCCCTGTTGGGAAAACATGTGGGCAGCTCTTCGACAAGAAGAGATCAAGAGGATGACCAAGGCGGGAATCAGCAGCGGAGGGATCAACATCAAGAAGGAGGAGGAGGAAGATGCGGCTCTTGCATCTAAGGGACAGCATGGGCAGCAACGGAAGAAGAAGAAAGACCTTTTGAAGGTCAAGTGCTTCAGGAGTGGTGAACTAGGACATTTTGCCACACAATGCCCTCAAAAGAAGAAGGGTGAAGACAAATCTGATTCGAATGTTTTTGCGGCGAAGGACGATGATGAAAATGATGACGATGTTGCCATGAGTGCTCACGTGCCTCGAGAGAAGAGGTGGGGCGACATTGATTTATAGTTCTTTCAAACTGCAGTGACGGGGTAGGATCCTAGAGGTGTCTCAAACTCTTGGATCACACACGAGCTACAGGAGCCCCTAATGACAGTAGCAGGATGACTAGAGTCAGTTGGTGCAGAGAATAATGGAGCAGCATTGGCAGAGCTAGGATGATGAAGTCTTAAGCAGCGCAAAGCAGAGGCAACAGCAGCGTGGCAGCAGCACAGAGGTTGATGGGATTTCAACAGCGTAGAGTCAGTGCTCACGCAGCGTAGAGCTCTAAAGGGTCAACGCACATTAGCAGCGGAGGGTGCTTCAGTTTCGAGGTGCACTCAAACTGACTTGTATGTCATGTCTTTGAGATGTTTCAGTTGCTTAACTCTCAAAAATTGAGTTGCAGTACATTAGTTAGCAGTGGCAGTGCTATGGGCAGCATGATGCAGCATTTGAGAGGGAGTTGCAATAGAGATGAGGCAGTGTCGATGTCAGTGGCGTGACATGGGCAGTAGCACAATGGATGAGGGGCAGCAAGCCGAGCATCAGCAGCGCAGAGGACCGATGCCATGGATTAGGGTGATGCTTCAGGTTGAAGTATTGCTAGAGCACATTCCTCGCTAAGAGGGAGTGTTGATTTTTGGGTAGCATCAGATGTGCTCTAGCTCTGAAACTTTGTGGAGGGGCTAGAACACATAATATCTCCAAGACCCAGAAATCGTTTGGAGGAATTCCACTCGGAGCTTAAGTTATTCAAATAATTAATTATTTGAATGGAGACCCTAAGTCTAACTTAGGAAAATTAAATAAATAAAGTGAATTAATTTAACATGTCGGTGAGAATGTTCTAAGTGACGAGGATCAAGTATTTTCTGATCTTAGCCGTCGATTATAGATTAGATCACGGTCGTTGATTCGTCAACTGTAAAAGTATTAAAGGAAGGCTTGGGGTCAGTTGGAGAATACACAGAGAGTGGCAGCACTTGAGCTAAGTCGAAATTTTGGGGCGCGATTTGCTGAGAATTTCGAAGTGAGCTTGCAATGCAGTGAGGGGAAGTTCGACAGCGGGATTTTGAATCCAAGGCCGAGAATACAATTGCAGAGAGGCAAAGCTACCCTGGAGAGACAGCCCAGCCCTTGAGAGGGTGACGTAGGCCTAGCTGGGCTCACGCAGAGGTGACGCAGGCCCGGAGGGGTGACGCAGTCCAAGAGGAGGTGAAGCAGAGCCAAAGGCTACAACGTTGGGGTTTCTGTGAGGTGAATCGGGCTCAATTTCAGCAGATTGAAGAAGGGTGATGCAGCCACTAGGAAGGGTGACGCAGTTCCAGCGCAAAGCTTGTTGGGGCTGCGTATGCACCTGTGGGGTTCGTCATTCTGACGCTGGATCATCCATAATATCTATCTCCGGATAGAGGTACTTCTGCCAAGGAAATTCTCTGTTGGGTGAACCGTTTATGGCACCCTAGTTTGTATTCAGAAATCTGCATAATAATAAAAACCCTCAAGAGTTGTTGCACTAGTTTTCTCGCATTAGGTTTTTCTAGGGACATTTGTCCGAAAAATCTTGTGTGTCCTTTGTCTGAGTTTGCTTATTCTTCAGTTCCTGATTTGTATAATTGTGTAGGTTGCAGTGTGCTTACTTCAATGTTTTCATGAATATTTCTGAAAATAACTTGTTAAGTTAAATACACAAGTAGGAGAAGTAAACCAAATTTCTGCAGTAGGATTTCTGTCATTTAGATTAAAAAAATTTCACACCAATGGTATATCCCAATTAGTAAACCTCATATTATTCCCTGAGACATTTGCATTGAATATCCTTTCGGTAAGGATTTAGGGAAACCTCCCTTGTGGTCCAATACCACTAAAGAGCTAGAGAAAGGTTGTTGAGGTGATTGTGCCAATTGATTCTCTTGTTGCCGAAAGCTCTGATTTTGCCTAGTGGGGCTTTGCACTAGGCATGCTAGATCTTGCGGCAACAAGCCACAACATTTGAAAGCACTCCATTAAATAAGGTCAAAATTGTTCCCTAAAATTTAAGAGGGTGAAGACTCAAAACACAAAGGACAAAACAAGAGCAACCATAGAAGGTGATGGATGCAAGGTATTGAGAATAAATGGGTTAAAATGCAAACAATACCAAAGACTAGAATGGACTTTTAAGACACATGCATTCATGGGGATGACTCTACCATTGCTTAGAAGTTGAAGTTCACTTTTATTCATTTAAATTTTCCAAGGGATGAGTTATTGCTAGAAGAGCGAATATTAAATAAGGTGTTTTATGAAGGCAAGGATGTTTGGTGCTCTTTATTGGCTTGCTTCAATAAAGGGGAGAAATACTACGGGAAAAGTTTGATGATTAGATAGCATGGTGTGAAAATTTAAGGTATGATTAATCGTTATGCCCATCTTTCCTATGGAAAGTGAGGCATAAATCTATATTCAATGACTCTACCCAATTTAACTTTGGGAAAATGGAACATTAAAGCTTAGTCAGTTCCTCAACTCATAGCCAAGGGAAGTATCTTTAGGAAAGTTGTGGATTCTCTAGAATTTCAAGCTAAAACTAACATGATGGTTCTTTCTTATATATAAGGAGGAGCCACATCTACAAATTTGTAACCCCTATTAAAATAGTGTAAGCCTATTAAAATATTCAATCTACTATAAGATGCATTTTCTTCAAAAATATTATAATGAAAGGAACAATGCTAAGAAGTGATATATGGAATAATTTTTTGAGTATATTGCCATTGATGTCAAAGTGGGAGCAGGTGTAGTAGGTGCAGGATGTCATTGATGTCCTCAGTAGGTTGGTATGCATGTATGAGATGATGCAGTGATGAAACACTAGGGTTTGGATTCCCTGGACGATGAACATACCCCCACAATTGTTGGCGATATTGATGATGCAGATCACAAAATTTCCCTTGGATACCCTCGCCAGTGGATTCTACTTGTCATGCCACTTTCAACGGTATGCGGATCGTCACAAGAGGCCTCACGGTTGGAGAGATATGAAAAGACAAAGATGGTGCATCCATTGGTTGGTAAAAGTTCCCAAAGTCAAAACCTATTTGTTGGTCAAGGTCCCCAAAATATGATGATGTGGCAGCACAATATATGTTAAATTAAATTGAAAAATTCTCCAAGGGAATATGGTCCAAGGAGACCATTTAGAAGGTGATCAAGTTAGCCCAAAAATGGGATTCTTCAATAATTTGTTAATCCAAGTAGGGGTTTCTAATAGTTGTTGGTTCAAAGAATTAAAAATTAAAAAGGGAATTTTTCTCTTGGTCCAAAAAGAATTCAAAATTTAAATTTGAAAAAGGGGTTTTCCTTCCAAAGGAAGGATAACTTGGCACCATCGAATCCTCTCCTCATTTACATAAATTGAAACCAGTTCTCACTTGATTGATGAGGCAGTGTAGAACGAATTCTATCTCTGAATTTTAATCCAGCTTTGTCACGCCAAAATTGTGTTGGAAAATCAGAAAAGCAGAAAGATTTTCTTATGTTGATAATTACTAGTGATATTCTTATGTTCTTATTAACTTTCTTGTGTTCTTTTATCTTTATTTCATCAAGCAATTATCAAAACCAAAAACACGAAGATCAGGGACACTAGCTATAGGCAGACAGCCAGGGAAAAACCCATATACAGGGGAAAACCCAGTCAAGAACTCTTACTTCAGTATATTCATATGACAGTGAAACAACCAAGACTCTAGACAAACAGACCTTCCTCCTCCTCCAAGAAAGCCCTTCCTCCCTGTAAGTGTCAACCCTTCAAAGTGCAGCTACAATCCACTACTTCGATCGAGCAATAGAATTTTCAACCCAGCTACTCCAGAATTTCAGCCTTCCCAACAACTGCAGAATTTTGTCCTTCCAGCAAAACTCTAGTACTTCACACGTGTGAGATAATAGAGAGAGAAGATGACTTCCTTAGCAAGATAATGACCTTCTTCTGCTTCACTAGCCCTTGCCTTCTTCTTCCTTGGAATTCATGCCCTTTTACTGCAACCAACCACTGCAATTTACTGCAAATCAAAAATAATGAGTATGTGACAAATGAGGTCGAGTTGCTCCAATATATAGGCTTCTTGTGAGGTCGAATTACCCTGTTTGAGGCCGACTTGATCTTCTTTGAGGCCAACTTGGTGGAGGAGGCCTAATTGACGTAATTTACAATCAAATAATTTTCTTTCTTGACAAATAATTCCCAAGAAGGGTTCTTTACAATATGCCATGGACAAGGACATTTGACATAAACCCTAGAGGTCTACAATGGATACCTTGACCTAAAAACGATTGACCCAAGCATGAACCCATGCTTTAATAAGTTAATTTATTTAATAATAAAATTTCTTTTTCTTTCTTCTAATAAATACATTTCATTCCCCGGATGCAGGTGTTTGTTAGAAGACATGGGGCGGCCATGTGGACGAACACATGGCGCACCCACGTGATCCTCCCTTGGGATCCCCACAGTGTTAACTGCTGGCGTGAGACGGCCATTAAAGCCCCCTCTGCCACCCTTGAGGCGACGTGCCGGGGCACTCTTGCATTTACTCTCACCATGACTATTAATCTCGCCACCCCAGCTTCTTCCTCCGCATTGCATTTCGACAGTTTGCTAGTTGTGCTCTTCATTGTTCTTGCTGCCCTGTCTCGGGAGCATCGCCTCGACCCCTCCTCTGTTCATGAAAGTTGCAGCTTCTCCCCTAATTCTACCTCCTCCCCCCTTCTGTCAAGAGCTTCTCCCTTCTGCACCATTATGCCCCGTCATCACAAAATGAGGTGTCGGAAAGCAGGGGGCGGGGCCTTCCCTCTCGACCGCCTCTGTCACTCTCCCTAGACCGTGATTTCAACCTTTCCTCCTTCGCCTGGAATGTGCATGACAAACCCCCTCCTACCGTCCTGAATGCGCAACTCTCCCTGCAGCTTCCCGCCCCTGCCCTCCTCCCTTCCACCTCCCGCAGCAGGAAACGAGCTCGCAAATCGACTATATCTCCCAGGAGTTGGCTTTCATCCCGCGAAGATGAAAGCACTTCTCGTGCATCCCGCTTCTAGCAGCAGTGGCGACTCCAGCAACTCCAACAATGGCAACTCGGACCTAGATGTTGAAGACATCCAGGAGCAGAAAGGTGATGGCAGTTTAGACCGCCCCCAGGTGCTTGAAGCCTCTTCGCGGAACAACTTGCAGCTGGACAACCTAGTCGAGCATCTTGGTCTCCCAGCCTCGCCACGCTCTTCTCCTACCGCAAACGTGTCCAGCTTAGACACTATGGATTATGGCTATGTCTGCAGAATCCTAGAAGAAGCTCCTTCCCCCAACAACAAGCATGACGGTCCTCCTTAGAATTTCCATTTCAACTCTTTTCAGCATGTTCAAGTCTAGGAAAGCTATACTTTGCTTTTTATGCTCATTTTTTAAAACTCTCTCTGCTGGTTTCCCGTCTCGAGCAACATTAACTCTATGGTCTCTAAGGACTGGTTTCCCCTCTTGGGGCAGTCCAGCTCTTGGCAGCAAACTCTCGAATTATCCCTCTGGAATGGACTTGTCCATTACTCAAGACGAGCCTTGTAACTTTTTGTTAAATATGATATAATAGAGTTAGCTTTACTTAGGAAAAAAAAAATACATTTCATTATGACTCAAGTGCAATTATGAAGACCGAACCTATTTACATTCTTCAACAATCTGAAGGGAAAATCAAAGCTTGAAACATTTCTTTTGGAGTTTATTGATGACACTTCGGCCCTAAAATAGACATATCTAAGGCATCTATTTTGGCATTATTTACAGACACAACCCCAATCAGTAACAAACTTTCAAATATACATATAAGTAAACACAAACCTTCGAGGTCTTCAATCATCTTGATGCCACTTTATTTATATGCAACTAGTTGGAAGCTTTTCTTCTTTAATTTCTTCAGCAACACCAAGACATCCTCAATACTTTGTAGTGCATTCATTCTCTGATTTTTACTTCAAGGTTTCCACCATGACTATCATGATATGCTCTCCTCTCAACTGGGGAGATGTATCCTTTCTTCTATTCAAGCTCCCTCTTAACTTAGGGAGATTAACTATTTTCTATAACATCGGAGATTCCTTCATGGCTTCTTTCCTTCTTATCAAAATCATCTTGATCTTATAGCTTTCTTCATCCTGATTTTACGAACATCTTCAGTGTCTTGAAGATTGTGTATCTTCAACTTCTTGCTAGGGTTTTGTTGTAAACCCTAGATCACATCATTAAAACTTAAAGTAACTCAATCAGGATATCAGTCTCATTATACCTAGGGCCTCAATATTACTTTCAGAGATATGACAGACTCTACTATGATGTATTGCATACCCTAGATTCCATCTTTGAGACATTGAGCCTTAGATATCAACAATCAAAACCAATCATAGCACAATCTAAGGTTTCAACAATATGATCAACTTCTACCCTAGATTTTATCATTACATTGGAAACAATATCACCATATCCTAGAATATCAAACTTCTACTAAGGCTTTGTTACAAACCCTAGAAATTACAAACTATGAGCATCAACAATTAGGTTAGCATATATACATATCTAGGATTTCATAATCATGCACAACAACATCTATCAGGCAAACCCAAGACGCAAATGTCAATACATTAAAGTTAGACATACAACAATTTTTGATCAAGCTAGGGTTTCAATTAGACAGACAAATGTATGCCTAGGGTTTCATTCCTAGGAACTTACTATATTATAAGGGCTTTTTTCATAAACCCTAATTTACCAAAACCCTAAACATCAAAAGAATAGTATTTTCTAGATTTCATCAATAACCCTAAGTAGACTAGGGTTTCATAATCAATATCGACACACCCTTAGGTTAGAGTTTTACAGTGAACCTGTTAAAATTCCACAATGATGATTTAATGAGGGTAGATTTAATCTAATGATTAATCACCCTAACAAGAATCTTTGTGATTCAAAGTCCTAGACATAACAATGTTAGTACCCACGCATGATATATGCACTCCCTTAATAACTGGTTCAAAAAGCATGAGTGGGAACAGCGTAAGCTTGGTCAGGGACCCACAATGGAGGAAAAAGGCGGGACGAAGGCTCAACAAAGATTATAAAAGGAAGCTCACTTCATTTGGCATTCATGGCTTATCGATTTAATCTCAATTGCTCGAGCTGCTTAGTCGGGTCACTTGTTGTTTAGCATGAGTTTTCCGAGCGGAGAACTCATCCATTCTTTGGGGGACTTCGAGTGCCACCCTAGATTGGTTTTTCCATTATCATCCGAGGGAGTTCCATCGAGTTATCTTCAGAATTTGCATTCAATTTGCCCCAGCAGTGTGTGTTTCTGGAGGACGCAATGGTATTTCTTGTGGGACTATTGCAGCTCTTTTCTGGAGGTTTACTACCGAGATAATATTTGGAGGAGGAGGCTCAGTAGCTTGCTAAGCTATTGGATGAGTTTGGAGGCAGGGATTGATAGCATTATTCGGGAGCTTTTTAGCAGTCAATGGGGCCAATGAAGAGGAGGAAAGTTGGGCACATGTGTTAGATAGTGCCTTAGTCATTTGGGTCGTTTTTTGTCGAGAGAAATAAGGGAAGTATTGGAGGAGTTGTTTGTTGCATTTTTGGAGATTTGTGGAGGATTTTGCTCGTGATTCTACAGATTGCGTACTTCAACAGTCACTGGGGAGCGTAGGGCCGATTAGAGGTCAATTTGAAGGGTCATGATCAGGCCAAACCATTTCTGGGTTTTGGTCAGGATAGCTTGAGGAGTTCCAGAATAATTTTGTAGAATTTTCTGAGCACCGGAGGTGGGGTTTTCAGCCATTCCATTGTAGCAGCTAGTGCAAATTCACTGGGATAGCGCAAATCATCAGTTGGTCAGCTTTCTGGGTTTATTTGTCTTACCTGGGTTTTGCTCCGCTTGACAAAAACGCAAGCCCAGGTGCATTTCTTCTATATATTTGTACTCTTGCCCATTTCCATAATAAAATGGCTCGACTACTTTCGTGTTTCATATTGTTATGAGTATTTACTGCAATGTTTTGTATTTCCATGGTGTAAATTTATGATTTTCTGTATTAGCATTGTTTTTCCTATTTTGGAACATTACACACGGGATCCTAACCCTCCAGAGGGCTACAATGGCACATATAGGGTGTGTGTAGAGAACCATGGGCCTCCACGGCAATAGAAAACACTCCATGGATGCCCAAAGATGCTCAGAGATTGCTCGAGATCCACCTTTTGGAGGGGGAAGATGTATCTAGTACACTATGCCCAGCTGGCCCCGCAGGTGCACCACACACTTGGAAGGTGTCCCAGGATTGGTACGTTGACATGCCATCATTCATTCCATCATCTGGGCCCTTACAGATGGTCTATAGGCATCTTCGACTCATTTGGAGACCCATGAGGTCATTGGTGTACCCCACACCCACTAGGAGCACCACAGGTTTACTATTTGGAGAACAAGGGAACACCCCCTTGTCCGTCACTTTTGAGGATCCTACTCATCATTATGGCACTTATGGACCTCAGCAGACCTCTTGGAGGGCCCTACGACATGCATAGATTATTATTTGACCTCTTGAGAGGCTTATTATTTTATTTGTGAGCTAGTTTGGTGGGCTTGTCATCAAATGTTAGTTAATCTGCACAATATTTTATTTTAGGGGCTAATGTAGGCCCATTAGGTAATTCAAACTCCTAATGAGTGTGTAAATAGGAGTTGGATGAATTCATTTTGGATCATCACGATTTGGCCTATGCACCATAAATTTTTGCAAAGAAGAAAAAATACACCAGCAAACGCAGGTCTTCAACGCACAGGCACGCAGGCAACATTCTTCACGTAGCAATCTTAGTCCACATGTTCCAATGTTGCTTTATTCAGGTTCTTCACGTAGGCACCAGACACGCGGGTTCTCACAGATCTCACAAACACTCAGATCCCTAGCTCTGATACCAAATGAAGAAAAATACCAGCAAAATAACAGAGAAAAACATTCAAGAATAATGACACCTGGCTCAAATTATTTCATTACCAGAGACATATATTTATACATGAGAGGAGAGGTCTCGGGAATCTGTCATCTCCTATAATCTCTCATCAACCACTCCAACATTTTCTCCACAAATATCTCCAGATTTATCTCACTCAAAATAACAACTTAAATAATACTAACAGTTAGACAAATGAATCATTATTCCAACACTTAGAAATGTGCTAATAGAATATCTAAGTCCCCTGACACAGGAACACGAAGGACACGAGGATTCGAGTGTCGGACATGGACACGTTGACACCCTGGAACAGGACACGCTATATATTATTTTATTAAAAATATATATATATATTAGATATTTCTTACACAAATTCATTGATTCAAACATAGATCTTCATCTAGATGTAAGTTTTACAAAGATACAAAGTAACATTATGCATACAAATACAATTGTGACATATTCATCAATGATCCAATAGGAGAAAGACAAGATACTGTAGTTTTCTCATTAAGTCATCAAAATCAAAATGCGTTACATAGGTAGTACAATGCCAATGGCAAATAGAAATAGCAAATACAAAACAACTACAAGTCTACAAGCCTCAAGGAAGTAGGTAGCTCATGAGTCATGATTCATCAATCCTCATCATCAAATTAATGTCACTGTACTCATCATCATGGTCACCACTGCTCTCCTTTGTCGCATCCTCCTCCTTTGTATCCAAAGTCATCTTTGCATCCGTTGGTGTGGAGGATGACCCCTCTACAATATCACCATCATCAAATGTGACAGGCTCTAGCACTGGCTCGTTGAGATTCAAGTTGGCCGATGCCAACTCAACACTATTATCCAGACCCATATCATCAAGAAAGACATCCCACACCTTTGTCTTTCCCTTCAACTACTCATCCATCTGCCTGTAAATAAGACAAAGGTTGGTGTGCACATACACCATTGTCTCTGCCCTGGACTGCTCAAGCCTGCTCTTCTTGACACCATACAAATTCCCATATGTGCTCCAATTCCTCTCTCAACAAGAGGATGAAGACACCTGAGAGAGGAGCCTCATGTCTAACTGTTATAGAGGAGGACTTGTTGCCCCATGAGTTGCCCACCAAGAATAGGGCTTCTTAGCCCCCTTGTCTCTAATCACATCATATCCTGCAAATCGACCAGTGCCAATGGAAAACTATGCAAAGGCATCCTCCACCTCATCAAGGGATGCTCTATCCTGAAAAATCCACCTGAATGCATCTTTCCTCCCCTGTGAGATTTCACCATCCATGTGAGGAGGGAATCTGCAGGAAGGTCCACCATTCAGCCATTCATGGTTGTAGTATTTTGGGTTCAAGGAGTGAGCCAAACAATGTAAAGGTGTGTAATTCGTGTCCCATATGCCGACAAGAATATCCTGTATGGTGGCGAAGAAGGCCTATGGTGATGTCTCATACTCAGGGCACTCACTCTATAAAATAATTAACCTCACAGCCTCAATCATGGAATCCCATCCCTCATTAACCTCTCCTAGGATGGGTTGGTCTGTATCTGCAAATTGAAGCAAAGAAATGATAGGGTCCATGATATGAAAAAGTAGATCTACCCTCTCCCACCAGGCATCATCTAACATTGTGTCCTTCACTCTTTTTGAGACTACTTGATCTGTCTTTCTCCAAAAAGACAAAACCTCTGAAACAACCATGGCCCCAAGAGTGGTCTTGACCTCCCTCGACCTCTTCAACATGATGAATGAAGAGGCAACCGTGTATCTGTAATCTTCAAAAATGATAGATTGGTGTAGTCATTGTAGATAGTGAGGGTTGTATGATTTTGTACAAAGTTGCAGATATGTCATGCATCCTCAATAATGCTTCCAATCCAAAGCACAACAGAAGAAATATATTTAATTGCTAAGTTCAATGAATGGAACAATGCAAGGTGTCCAAAATACTTGTGGATATTTTGCTTCCACAATCATGCCGCCGACCTTGCAAACAAAGTGCATTATCCGTAGTGATTATCACACAACAATCCACACTTACACTTTCAATAACTTTGACAACAATTCACCCATATATTGTGCATCCTTGTATTTTCCAAGTGCATCCACCGACTTTCATGAAAACGACACCATTCGAGGATGACACCATGAAGTTAATGAGTGGGGTGGCGTGTTGGATCTATCCATCCATCGGTAAACAATGCTAACCCCGCATGTTGGCCATGTTGATTTAATAGGCTCAAGCATTTTGTCCACCTCTTCTTTGCCTTTGTCAACAATGTGGTTCTCCGAGCTTCTTCGACCTAGAATCACATACCTTGATGGAGCCCTTATGACAAAGAGCTCGACACATCTCAATAAATAGAGGTGACCGTGCAACATTAAAGGACATGTAGAAGTTCTCGATAGAAAAAATGGTGAGACTGGCCTCTTTCTTTGGAAAATCTTCGTTCATTGGACCAATTGGTGTGCTTGCCTTTCTCTCTTTCTTTTGCTAATTCTCCTCACTAAAAGTCTCGCAAGGAACTTGTTGTCGCTTTTCCTCAAGAATGGAAGGGGGTCATCATATTCTTGGTTTTTTTTTGATTTTTGCTGCCACATTTGCCTTCACCAATACTCGCTCTTTCCAATTCCTTCCTATTTCCACATTCAATTGTTGTACAACATTTAATGCCACAACCTCGAATACCCAACAAATGAGCTTTCACACGGAAATATGCAAGTGAATGGCCATTGCAAAAATTGCATTTCCATGAACAATTTCCTCCTCCTTTTTTGCCGCCTTCCTCTCTTGTCACATATTTCCAATAATGGGTATTTTGGGGTCAACAATTTGTTTTCCCCACACCCAGTCGGGCCACATGTACCTTCACCTCCAATGGATGGAATACTTGGGCGGCATCTTTGATGAAAGAGGACAGAGGGGTATCTCCAATGGAGACATTCTTCCCCCTTTCTTTGCCCCCCGTCTTGCTACCTTTGATTGAGCCATGAACACCGTAAAATAAACAAAACAACTAAATATATAAAACATATGCACATGCAAACACCAACAACAAACTAAATGCAAAATATAGAGGGACAAATCACTTACTCTGATGCTCAAATCTCTTCAAAGAACTCCTTTCTCCTTGCTCACACTTGCTCCTTGCTCACACTAGCTCTCCTTCTCACTTCACACAAATGAAATGGGCAGAAAAAGAGCGAGGAAAACCCCACTTTAAAGCCAAAATCACACGATTTCTACCCGCGAGCTCCGCCGTATCCGACGAGATGATATGGAGGACCGACCTGGCACGGCTCGGATATGCCGTACCCTGCTCGGACAGCCGTATCCGGTGAATTGGAGCAACTCGTATGTATATGTAACACCCGATACGCATCTCGGATTCGTGGCCCCTTAGGCGTAATCCTATGCGCTTAGATGATAGCAATAAACGTCGTACGACCACTCGAGAACGGCTAAACAATCGTATAGAACCGTACAAATGTTTTTCTCAAATTCGTGCTCGTAAAATGCCTCAAATTTTGTGTTGAAGCTACCGTCCTTTTTTCGATTTTTCGTGCCAAAAAATGTTAGTTGTACTTCGATTTTCGTGCCTAGATTTCCTCGCCTCGAACTCTCATATCTAATGCTAATGCCCTCTTCCTCGATTTTTTGTGCCCTTCTGGAAACAATACCTCTCTACATATGGATTTCTACCTTGGGATTTGTGCCAATAAGGTGTTGTGACGGACGAGCCAAGAATCCTTGGTCACGCTTCTCCAACTTTCAACGTTTTCGGTAAAATCTCCTTTGCTTTTTCTTTCTCCTCTTCTCTCAACCGCTCGATGAAAGATTGAATGATCTTTTTCCTTCTTTTCCCCTCCTTTAACCTAACCCTATGACCTTTTTGGGGAATCCCTAAATCCAATGCATAAGATAGCTTTAGATTCAGGGCCTAGATTAAATGTGCATTAAATCTCTACTTTTTTTAATTCACTCCACTTTAATAAAGACCCTCTTAGTCTTATTTCCACCACTTTTCACTTTCTCACATTGACTTTATTAAAGTCACTTTAAAATTAGACTTGTAACTTTATCACTTAAAGTCACTTAAATTAGATTTAATTTTACCACGATAGAGCTACTTTAAGAGAAAAAAGTTAAATACATTTGGACACTTTTCCAGCCAAAGATCAAAGCCTTAGGGAACCACTCTGTCCTTGTACCCAAATTTTAACACTTCCTCTTACTGAGAGTGTTCCTCACCACACCCATCTTGTCTTTGAAGTAGACATGCTTGCCTTCGTGGCAAGGCTTTGGTGAATATATCCTCGCTATCACTCATCATGGGAATATACTCAAGCTTCACAACCCCTTCCGAACATAGTCTTTGATGAAATGATATCCCATCTTTGATATGCTTGACCCGTCATGAAATATTGGATTCTCCGTGAGTTTAATGCAACTTTTGATTATCACGCAAATCATCAAGGTCTCAACGTCGATCAACACAACAACATTCATGGGCTTACATGGCTCACAACTAGCCGACTGTCATGCACGTTTTCCGTCGAACTTGTTACCGATCGGCGTTTTGGGTCGAACTACCACACAATCGTCGAACCCAACCCAAAACAACACCGCGTTTTTCCTATCGTGGCTAACAACCTGCCCAATCGTAATCGTTGTAATTTTTTGCCAATCTCACTCCATCTCCTCGTCTACAATCCGTACTCATAATCCATCGTCTTCTCGCAAGTACCGCAAAATGTGCTTCATAAAAGAACTCAAAGCAGCCTCTCGGGCTCACACATGAACTGCTCACGCAAGTCGATCGTAAAACACATATCCGGCCTAGTGTTGACCAAATACATCAAGGAACCAATCAGCTTTGCCTATACAATGTGGGATCCATCAACTTAAATCGAAGCATGAAGCTTCTTCCGCTAGTGATCATAGTGCCGACATGGGTTTGCAATCCTCCATGTGAAATCACATGATGTCCCAGAAGAAGTGCCTTCTCCTTCTACACCTCCAAACCCAAAAAGTAATGCATCAAGCCAATGTCCTTCATCTTGAACCTCAAGAAGATCTCTCTTGCGCCCTTCTATGAGTCTCTCTCCGCACCGTAATGACCAAGTCATCCACATACAACACTGTATCAAGAGGCTCTCACTCGTCACAATAAAGTATAGGTTCGGACCGCATCACTTCGTGAAACCCATCTCCCCCGCAAGTACGTACGAATCTCGGAGTACCAAGCTCTCTAGGAGCTTGCGTTAGCCATAAAGTGTCTTTCTACCGCATACATGGGACTCTCTTCCTTATGCACCTCAATGCTCGCGATCGCTCAATGTACACCTCCTCTCGTATGAAGCTATTGAGAGAAATGCAAACTTTCACATCCATCTCAGGATCTTTCAACCCATCTCTGGCCGTTATCGATATAATGGAGCGAATGGAAGTATATCAAGCCACGAGTGTGAAGGTCTCCTCATAGTGAACTCACTTTCACTCGGGAGAACCCTTCTAGCCACAAACCTTGCTCTTGAACTTCTCGATGTCGCTATTCTTACGTGCTTTACCTTGAAAGCCATCCGGGAAGCAATTGCGGATTTTCTCGTGGATTTCGCACCACCTTTTCCAAACATCATTCTTCATGACAGAAGAATACCCTCCCCGCATGCCTTCTTCGTACCGTTGGCTAGTCAGCCTTCGCAGCTAGAAGGCTCGTCAATGATGTCGGCAACCATTGCCATATACACAAAATCGCCAGTGGTCCGGCTTTCCGACCAGTTTCCCTTCGCACCAACAACGTATGTGGCTCTCTCTTCTCAAGGCATTCTCGAAGCCACGAAGCCTTTTTCTCGAGCACACTTCTTCACCTAGAGAGTGAAACTCATCCTCATTAGGAAGCTTGAACTCTTGAATGTCCGTCCGCCGTCCTCCTCGCTTGAACCTCGGCTCGCAGATGCCGAAGTACCGTGTCAACTATCCACCGCGGGACTACCTAGTGAACAACTCTCGTGGATCGCTTTGCCGGCCGCCCAAAGCACCACCCTCTCGACTGCGAGCCACCGCTCACCGATTGACTCTGACACCGTAATCGATATACCTCCCCGATCCTTGTCCATCGGATGCCCGTGACCGACTCACCGGCTCGAGGGTCCGGTGAATCTGCATACTCTAACCCCGTGGACCTCCCCGAAAAGCCCCCGTTCTCGAACCACACATCCTTCCACAAACAACTCTCCTCCATGCAAGGAATATAATCCGAAAAGGCCGGTGTCTCACCGTAGCCCACAAAGATGCTTTCCAGAGTGGGCTCTAGCTTGGTCCTCTTTCTCATTGGGTACGTAGGAGTATGCAATACACCCAAAGATACGAAATGACTAACGTCGGGGCTTTTTCCCAAAAAAGTCTCCTCTCGAGTCACATGCCCCAAGGCACAATGTGGATTCCCCGTTTGCAAATACATATAAGCAAGGTGCCCTTCGCCCACAAAAACAACGGTAACCCCCGATCATGTAGCATGGCTTTGGCGGTGCCCCCACCAGACGATCTTTTCTTCTCTCCGCAACCCGTTCGTCAGTTGTAAGGAACGTGAACTCCCTCTCGATGGTCGCTTCCGCACAATAATCAACAAAACTCACCAAGGGTGTACCCTTCCATTGTCCGCCCCGAGGGGACTTGATCTTCCGACTTGTCCGAGTCTCCACAAGAGCTCGAACTCCTGAAACCACTTCTGAAGACCTCAATTTCCTGGTCTTCACAGTCAGTCGTTGTGTCTTCCCCGGAGTGATCATCAATGAATAAAATATAGTACTTTACATCCACTCAAGGAACATGAGACATCCGATCGTCACGGGGCATGGGTATGAATCAAATCAAGAATCTCAAATATCCGTCACCGCCGGGAAAGGGGATTTGGAAAACTTCCCCATAGCACATCCTCTCGCATGTATCAATGTGACTGCAACTAAAATGTGGCACACCCGTAGTGATCTCCCGCAATGTCCTCAAGGCCCCATGATACATGTGCCCATCCTCGCGGTGCCAAATCTCGACAACCTAAACTGCTAGCTCGTCGTTTCGTACTATTGCTTAATGCCGTAGCGCTTCAAATGAAAACCTTGTATACCATGGCATACCAATCACTCTAGCCGAATAAACTAGAGCGCCTGGTATATATAAGCACTGTCTCTCTCTTGAACAATTCTCATACCTCTATCCTCCAATGTTGAGACAGATATAAGGTTCTTCTTCATCCTCGGTACATATAGAACATCCGATACTAAGGAGGTTTAGTTCCTATCAAATGTCAATGTCCTCACACTAACTCGCTCTAACAATGTTGTCGCTTCCAGTACTACCTCTATATCGTTGCTACTCGTGAAAGCTTGAGAAGTACTCGACGGATCATTGGCCATATGACGTGAAGCCCCCACTTCGTCAACATACCAAATACCCGAAGATGCTCTCGCTTAGTGGAGGGAAATGCACAATTTCTCTCAATCTCCGCAAGGTGTGATGTGAAATTTTCAGAAGAAAATATTTCTCGAATACTTGGTTTATTTCTCCTACTTATGAGATAAGTTATTTACAGACAAGCCTGGGCACCGAAATAAGCACATTTGCGCATCTTCATTATCATTAAGAGTATAAGAACAAAGATAATTTACACCAATATAAAAAATAGAAATAGCCCACATAACACATGTTTTTGGACAATTTGTCCCTGAAAACCCAATGTGGGAAACCTATAGAAAGAAGATGAGGTTTTATATTTATCTTCATAAATGGAAAGTACATTTACAATATTGATGAGTAGAGAAAAATTAGCAAACACTTGGCTTGTCTTGCATCTTCCGTACAATTTTCGACTCCCTGGGGTGACCTCTCATTCTTACGTCATCCAACGTGAATGCTTTAAGTACCTCTCGGGATTGTGTGACTCGTGAGGGTTCTTGTCACGATCAGCCCTCACCCTTCCCTTCACCCTCTTGAGATTCGTTTTCCGATAATCGACTTCTCCTTTCCTCTCGCTTTTGCAACTCACCCTCTACAAACCAAAGGTTTTAAAACCCACGTGCTGAGACATTCCAGAATCGCTCAAACCCATTTATTTACCAAGTCATCGGTGGAACTGTATCATAATCGGTTCAAGGGGGTATCTCACCAAAAAATCCTTGTTAACCGGACCTAACCGGTCGGTTAGTGAGAAACCCGCCCTACACGACAAACCGCTGCTAGGTGTCCCATGCTCAAGTTTGGGCTACCATTTCAAAGGAGGGCAAGGGGGGGCTCACTTTGACTTTTGTCTATCCTCCTATTTTTCCGATCCATCCTCTTGGCAATTAATGGTAATGCCAAACCCTTAAAGTAAAAGTGACATTTCCTTTATTTTTCATTTTCATCCTTTTACTTAAATTTTTAACATTACCACAGAATGACCAGATGTTTAAGAGTGGTTTATTCTCATTGATTTCATATGGAGAAACTAGAATTTTAGATTTACCCAAAATTCGAAACAGACTTAATGGTTTTCGTGCTCTGTTATTTGGGGGTTTGCAATGTTTCCATTTGTTTCTATCATGTATGGAAGGGTACGGTAGATTGGCATTTGATCAAGAGCATGAAGTCATTTAAGAACCTTGATGTTGGTGGCATTGATTGTTGAACTTTTGTTGATGTTGGTGGTATTGATTGTTGAACTCTCTACCGTGGCCTTAACAAGAATTTACCTTCACCGAAAGGAAAACAACCGGGTTAGGCATGCGAATATTTTTCTATCGTATTTTAAGGCTGAGGAAATGAACCCTTCACTCAAACCAAAATCACCGGTTAGGCATGTTAAACTTTTCAATTTCTATCATGTTATAAGGTTGAGCAAATCAAGTCTCAAGACTTTGAGCTAGATGATGTTTATATATCTCTCGTTGACATCCCAATTCTAGTAGCGATGAATCAATGATGAGTTTCATGAGAGCATCATGTCGTCGAGAGACCATGTTTACTATTACCACTACTGTGTTGTAGAGAAGTTTTAGGAGTCCCCAAACTCGAGCCATATTATTTATGTAGCTCTGGTGTTGATGATCCCTTGTCTAGTAGTGGTGATGATTTTGACTATGATGAGAGTGATCATGTTATTGATCACTAATACGTAGTCTTGTATTGTGCTACCTGGCCACATAGCTTGTAGCATTGTTTTTGGACTCTTATGGGCCATTTGGAGCCTCATTGCTTATGTATTTTTTGATGATATGTATTGCATCAAAAGCCATTTTTTGATATTCACCTTTGCATGGTATATAAATGAGAAAAATTTGCATATTTTGTCTCTATTGGCTAAATCATGGTTGGCAAATCTTAAAAATAGTTTTTTTTATTAAAAAATAATTATTTAATGTATTTTTTTAAAACCGGTTCACTGCATCTGCTCCCGCTCCCGTGCTAGGACTGTTCCGTTAGACCGGTTCCGTTAGAAACCCTACCATTAGGCCACCGGTCCCACCACCGGCTCGGTTTTTAAAACATTGCTACAAACTCACACCCGCCGAAATCGATTTCACCTGCTTCGGTAATCGATTTCCTTCGTGCATCGAGAATGTCCCCCGGCTTGGGTCCCAAAATGGCCCCCAAGTCTTTTCTTATGTCTTTTTCGCCGATGAATTAACGGCCAAGATTATATCTAATCACCTACGAGATTAAAAGATGACTTGATCTTCATTTTCTCTAGAAGATTCACACTCGCTCTATTAATTTTCTTTAATTATTTAATTTCCCTAAGTTTATACTTAGGGTCTCCGTATTACAATAATTAATTATTTTAATAAAGCCATAGCCCGAGTGGAATTTCCATAATCGATTTCGGTTCTCCGGATAACCGAAGTCTAAGCCTTCTACCAAAAATGAAACTTAGAATGCTTTCTAATGCTATAGAAATCAACAGTGATCCCGAACTAGTGGACTCACAAGTAATGAACCCAAACCCTACCAAAGCTCTCCAAAAAGTCCTCTATCTCTCGTCGATGCCGCTACGGTCTTGTCCTTTCCTTATTCTTCTCCGGACACACAACCGCATAGTTCCAACTTCTCGACAATTCCAACACTTCACCTTGAAGAATCCTTCTCCTTGTTCACTTCGTCGCTTATCTTTACCTTTGCCTTTGCCCCACCACCGTTTGTGGAAGCTTTCGTTTCTTTCCCTTTGGTTCTTCTTGCCCTTGCTAACAATGCCACTGTCATCCTCCTCAACCCAGTTTGGCTGCCTCAAGATGGTTCTTTTCCCGATCTCATTCGAATGCAATCATCCCACAACCCTCCCAAGTGGGAAGGGTCTCCCGTGCAACAATTCCATTGGCAAAATTCTCCCATGTCTTGGGAAGACCATTCAATGTAATCCGCACCAATCCCGCGTGAATGGCCCCCTCCAACAAATGCCAACTCATCTCTCACATTAATGATCTTTGTGATGGGGCATGCAAGAATACTCATCACTTTTTTTGCCATCTTACCTGGCCTTCAAGTTCTCCCTTAGGACCATTTTTCCGTTTTCATTGGTATTGGTAGAGATTGGTCAAGGATGTCCACATCTCATGCAAGTCTCTTCTCCTCACATGAGGAATGACATGTGGTTTTTAATACCATCCGTAATCGCCTTTTTTTCCTTGGAATTCTTTTTTATTAAATTCAATCAATCGAACAGTCACGAGAGGGCACTGCCATCGGGTGGCCGGCGGTGTGAACCATGGAGTGTGTCCCGCATTTTCCGCCTCCTCAAAGATGTTTCGGATTTCTCTCCATGAACCGGAGTTGTCGTGCCTATCCAACCTATCCTCCACCTCAAGCCCAAAGACATGCTTGCTATCCTAACAAACCGAAAATTTCAATGCCGTGGTAAAGGTTCAGTTTTCCGTAAACATAAGCTTGCTGTAATTTTTCACTTGCTGTCCCAAACTGCACTTTTCAGCCAACCAAGCTCGATACCATGTGTAAAATTTTGACCCAACCGCGGTCATCAGTTTTTCTCATTACTCCTAAGTAGTTAAATTTTCTAATTCCCATAAACATACATTCAACAAGCTGAAATAATTTCTGCATTTTCCAGCACTTTGAAATTTCCAGAATTTGTGTTTTCAGAAATATTTATTATTTCCAGCTTGTTGAATGTATGTTTATGGGAATGAACATTTAACTACATGGGAGTAATAAGTGAGAATCCGACAACTGTGGTTGGGTCAAAATTTCTACACAATACTTTGGTTTAGTCTACATGAGTTGTAAATTTACTTTGGTGGACATTGCTAGGGTGCTGTTAGACTATGAAGATACAATTCATTAGACGACATCATCTGTATAAAGGAACAGTTTTTTTTTTCCTATCTATGTTTAAATTAGGTGCTCTTCCTCTAGCATCTTTTTCAAGTGACATTAAATATATTAACAGAGTCCATAGGGCGAGAATGGCTATGATGTCGCCATTTTGACTTCAATGAAGAAGATTTATACAGATGCTCCTTTTGACGAGGGAGAATCAGTAACTAGAACACACTATCATCCGCACTGCCAGAGATCACATCACACTTCCGCTGCCACTGCAACCCCTTGGTCGGATGGAACAGTCTGCAAACCTGCTGAGAGGATTAGCCAGGATTCGAACCAAGGTGGAAGCATTAACACTGTGGGCCTCTAACCACTTGGATTGTTCTGACAGGGGATTATAATGGATGTTCTCAGGAGAAAAGCTTGGTGGAGATATTTTCATCAAGAGACGGCATACTACTGTCTGTCCTTTGTAGGTACCGCGAATATTCTGCACAACCACTTTCAAAGTGATAATATAATTCGACATTCACCTGCTGAAACCCACGTGCTGTATTATCTGCTTCTTAACAAATTTTTGAGCATTTCATGCATTAATCTCATGCAATCTTGTGCAATGGGCTGTTTGTTTAGTGCATGATAATAGAGGCAGTACACATTCACAAATTGCCATCGAGTATGAATGGCAACTGGCACTAATGAGCTAATAGATATTTAATTCTGTAACTGTAGGTTGCCTGACTGCAGGACAAGAACCCTAATGATCTGTATTTACATAACACTTCTGTCTATATGTATTATAAGACAAGGCCCTTTCCGTTTGGAAAGTGATTTGGCACAATTAAATATTTTTTCTGGTAGGATCTTTGTTACCTCACTTCTATGTATATTAGAGTTTTTCCCCTAGGAGTTGGACTTATGCTTTCCTCTTTTATGTGATGCTGTCTCATTCCTGTGGGTTAACTTTTGTTCCCTTGTTGTTTAATTATAAGGATGCCATTGCGTTCCATATCTTGATTGATTGGGTATCTTAAGGACATGTTAGAGAGAATGTGGTCTTCTGCAGTTCGACCTTTCAGTTATACACATGTTAAACATCAACAGTTATTGCATTGTTTAACTTTCCATTGCAAAGCAGTGGATTTTCTGGAGATATTATCTTCTGATTTTGTGCTCTATTTGCTTTTGGTAATTCTGTAGCCATAAGGAGCTTGGTGTGATTCAATTATATTAGTTCATGATAAATGCCTTTTAATTATGTATTTCCAGTTTTTTAGCTTCATATCTGTATCCAACGTTTAGGAGTTGAGACAGAGCTCCTACAGAAACTTGTAAAAGATAACTGATATGTTTTGCGTTTACAGCCAAGCACACTTACTGGTATGCCATCCTCAACATCTGCGACTGGTGTACAAAGCATAGCTCAAGCACAGCAGTCATCAAGGCCCCGAGCTCCTCCTGCATCAGTTGTCACAAGCAGTTTTCTCCCCGTGAGGCCTTCACCTGTGATAGCTTCAAGCGCTCATTTGCAGTCTCAGCCATCTACTGTTCCTGCTTCAGTAGGTTTGTCTGTCCCAGCAGCACCTCATTTGCAATGGTTGAGCAGTGGAGTGGGATCGGCACCAGCTCCACCAGCACCTGCACCTCCAGTTTCAGTATTCACTCTCATCACACCTCACGATTTCGGTGTTGCATATCCTCCTGCATCAGGAACAGCTACATCCAGTTCTCAATACTTTCCTCTACCATTCCATCTCCAACAACAGCAACAACCAGAACAGCAATACCCTCAGCAGCAGCAGTATTTGATACAATATCAGCTCTCAAGTTCAGAAGTTAAGTACCTTTAGTATCACAACCCCAACAACCAGTTGTTATTCAAGCACCTCAGTACCAGTACTCCTCTTATATCCAGCTTCAGCATCTGTGGGTGGAATTTACTCACTTCTCAGCAACAACAGGTACATCAACATCCTGACATACATTATGGATGTACTTGTAATTTCATTTGCATTCATTTATGTTTTTTGTTTGTAAAGTGGGGGAAGGGGATTTCAATTTTAGAAATGGTTTTAGCTGCATTATGGTTATCGAGTTATTATATAGGTAATACTGGATTGACTTTGTTTTCTCAAGTTCCTCAGCAATATTATTTTTGTTGGTTTAAGTTCTCAAGACAGTTGTTTAGGTTTTTTTTTTCAAATCAATGTTAAAACCACAAAATGAAAGTAAATGGACAGGAAAAAGGAGTATTGCATGTTTACACCTTGTTTTGTGGAATATAGTAACTTCTTCAGCAACAGTTAGTAGACGTATTATTCTTTAGAGATTTGAGCATAGATGAAAAATTGCCGAAAAATTGGCAAATATTCTGAAAAATCGTGATTTTATTAATGAAAACAAAATTACATCATGTAGATGTTTTCGCAGAGCATTCAGTCAAACCAGTCAAAACTGGTGCTCACAGAGACAGAACAATAAAAAAACAATAAAAAATAAACAGCTCCTAGATGGAAGAACTTAGTTACCCTTTTCTTCATGTCTTTTTCTACCTTCCGCCCATCCTCCTTGATTTGGAGTGGTCATTACAAGTGCTAGCTGTTTCCTTTCATTTATCGTAGGATTTTCCTTATCTGAATCAGAACCTTAAAACATGATGTCGTTTGAATTTGGAAACCTCCCATCTCCTTTTTCTTCAGGGATTTTCCTGCTGCATTGCTGGGACTGGGGTTCCTGCTGCTTCTCCATGGTTAGCTCCTCCATTTGCTACACTTTCTGTGGATTCGGGCTTCTTCATTGGATAGGAAGACCCGTTTCGTCATCATCCTCTTCTTTCCATCCCTTGGTGTCAATTTTTGTAGATGTTCTATGCTTGTAGCAATTTCACTTTTCTTTCAGCAATCATACAAGTAGGTAAGCAAAATGCAGATAGAACATATAAGTAGATCTTACAGAAGACAAATCAAATGTGAAAAATGTGTGTTCGTTTCGGCGTCAATGTGGATGCTTCAACCAGCAAAGTCTCCTTTGGTCAGCCAGCCCAGCATGTGTCACAACAACCCTCCAACCAGATGAGTCAACCCAAGTCAACTCGCAAAAGTCAACGCTGTCCTGAAAGTCAACGCAGGGGCAGCAAGCTAAAAGTCAACGCAGCAGCAAACGGTCAACCCTTTGACCTCGACAGTTGTGGGTACGGCCTTCATAAATCGAACCTTCCACCACCAGTTTAGCTGACCAAGCGTTGACCAAAGTCAACGCTGGTCAAAGTTACTGCCAAACCCTAGCAGCAGCAAATCCGTACTTCAGCTTGACCGTACGCCTTGTCCTCTTCGTCCTTCACACGTGTGGATTAAATTCGTCCTTCTTGGTAGCTCGTACTCCTTGATGAGAGAGGAAGATGTGAGCGTATGATGATCCAAAATCTCTCCAACTTCTTCTTCCGTATATATCCATCGTGAGGGTGTGTGCACACATCCGTTGGGCAATCCGAGTCACATTACAAAAAATCGTCGTACTCTGTACATAATTTATTAAAAATAATAAATTCAAAATATAAGTTCTCATTACCTGATTAAGACATATTTTATATGGATTTTACACCTCTTTAAAGAGGAATCCAACAAAAATATTAGCTCTTCATTCCGAGCATCTTAATATGGAGTTTGGACCTAGTTGTCCAAATTTAACAATTTCTCCTCAACTAGGGAGAACTCCATCTATTAGTGCAATCAACATCGTGCGTCATCCCGCCCCCCGAAACTTGCTTTGTCAAGCCGCCTGCAGTAATGTGGCGGGCCGCCCACAAAGACATCCCCCCGACCGACATAGTCGCTCCGCAGGTCCTGCATTCTCACAAATCTTGATCCCGGTATCAAGTGGTTGGACCGTGCCATCTCTAGATAGAGAGTACTGCAAATCTCCTCGATGCGTCCACCGCCCCTGTTAACAGTCTCTAACATTTCCACCTCATTGGCCAAATGAGAGGTACTTTCCCATGAGCTCCGAACTCAATGGGTAGATGCATACGGTAAGGGCGAAATGAGAGGTGGAACCAACCTGAAAATCACAATGTTGGGGGTCCAAGCACACCACCAAGGTTGGCAAGCTCAGCTCGTGGTTGCCCACAGCTCCAAGAAGCTCTCCCCAAGCTCCCGCAGCTCCTGCAGCCATCGTCCAACAAAGACCCACACTATAGGGGTCTTTCCACTGATTCCAAGATTCTCACGAAGGTTAGGAACATGACCTTCCCCAAGGGCATTGTGAGAACATCCGCGACCTCGCTCATCAGCCTTATATGATCAGCTCGCCTGCCGCCTATCGTACCATATCCCGTACAAAGTGGTACCACGTATCAACATGCTTGGATCAATCGTGGAACCCGGATTCTGCGACAAATGAATCCCTCCGGTTATCACAAAAGGACAACGGTGGCATCTAGCACATGCTCGAATGTACTTCAAGCGAGCTTTCGCAACCAAGTGATTTCCCCACAACAGCCACATGTTACTACGTATTTGGCCTCGGGGCTTGCCTAAGACTCATTACCTCTTAGATCCTCGCTCGGCGTATCTTCATGAAGTAGCATCTGATGTGCTCTTGCGATCCACCACATCGCTGTTGTACCTAACTCCAAGATTGCAGATATCCACGGAGTGTCATACTTCGGTGAAGCAGTATCTCAAATTTTCATGGTCCGTCGTGCTCGTAGATATTCAAGAGTTTTTTGGCACCAACCCAAATGAATGTTATGATCAACCATGTGTTGACTCAAAGTGTTCACCGCGACAAGATATGTTCGGTCATGTCTACCGAGGAACATCGTGGTCCTTATGAGTTCACGACACTATGACCTTACCAAAGAACGTTGCTCCTCAACTTCTTAAAGTTGAGTTCCATCTAATGATGACTTGACTTACACCACCATTCCAAATCTTTTCGTAAGCTTCACAATATATTTTCCTTGAGAAAGGAAAATCTCTCCGTGTCTCGCCGTACCTGTGCCTGGGGTAGAATAGCATCACCTAGGTCCTTCATCCTTTTAATTCAAGAAAGAAGCTCCCCCTCACATTGATGAATGAGAGGGTCATCACCAACAGAAGAGGTCATCCACATATAGTACTAGAATGAGAGGCTTCTTTTCACAACTCGAAGTATAGGTTCGGATCGGCGCATCGAGTGAAGCCCAGCCTTCATCAAGTAATCTGTCCATCCTCTTTACCAAGCCTGGTGCTTGCTTAACGACGAGGGCTTTTCAACTCGTTACATAAGTGTCTCGATCTTGAACTTCAAATCTCGTAGTTGTTCCATACACCTCTTTCCTTTATTGCACCATGCGTAAAGTGTCCGGGATATCCATCCGATGAAGACCTAACTTCGCGTAGCAAGGGCTATGATTGGACGGATGGTGGTATATCGTGCTGCTGTGCAAATATATCGCTATAGTCAATTCCTTCTCTTTGAGAGAAGCCACGGCAACAAACCTTGCCTAAACTTTTCAAAGACTTATCGTATCCATATGTTTGATTTTGTAGAGCCATTCCAAAGACACGTATTTATCCTTCGTCTTGGACCACATCCCGTACATCATTCTTCAATAGACTCATATTCTTCATGCATAGCATCCTTCCGTACTTGATGCTTGATGGCTTCCTCAAAAGATCCGTGCTTTGCGAGAGGTTGGCCGCAATGTCATAGTAAGAACATCCCAGGATGTTGCTGTGCAACATACCGTAAATATCGAATGGACCAAGCAATATCTCGATGTCTTTTTGTGACACTTGAGGGGAAAGAAGGTCCCCTTGTTATGTTATATTCTTCAAAGACAGCCTTCTACATACACCTTCCTTGTCGTGAAGGGCTTTCCGCATCTACCGTGCTACAGTTCGGTTTTGCTCGATAGTATCACAAGTCATAGCTCCCAACTGACTCCCTCCAACTCGATAGAGTGTACCAACCCTAGAACCAATTGAGATAGCTTCCTTGAAGCTCTTCTTCCACATGAGCACCTTTCCATCGCAGTGTTACATTGAATCCTTTGTCTTCCATTATGTATACAAGACAAGGTTCTTCTTCAATTTGGGTGGTAATACAGAGTACATTCTGTAGACCTTAGGACTTGTCTCTGAGACAAGTGAAGGGTCATGGGCTCCGTCCCTTGACAGATAAGTGGCATTATCCCCAAGGATAATTTAGATTAGTATCCCTTTCAACCATGTCGAAAGTGCTTCCTCGAATCCGGTGATATGTCTTGAGGCACCACTATCAATTAGCCGCACATCCATCGTTCGGGGCAAGAGATGCACCGAGAGAGCAGATACTCAGCATTATACTCATTTCTTTTTTATAAGCAACATTAGACTCTACACCGTATTTCTTTGACTTCAGAAGGTTGATTGTTTCCTCCAAAGTGAGCCTTCTCCTCTCTTTCCTTTGGATTTGGTCATTTCTTTGATTCCTGATTTCTTCTAAGTTGTTGTTGTTATCGTCATCATCTAGAGAATCCTCCTTGAAGGCACTTTCAGCATAGTGTCCAGCTATGGCAGAAACATTTACCTTCTTCTCTGAGTCTTTGTTCTTCTTTGTCCTTAGAATCACCGCAGTTCTTCTTTCTGGAATGAGCACCATAGCAGATTTCTCTTTTTCTTTCATTATCAAATTCCTTCACCTTGTTTCTTCTTGCATACATCTTGACGAAGCTCATCAAAGTTAGGAATGGTATTATTGTTGAGAATGGTAGTTGTGAATACTTGCCATTCATATGGAAGTCCTCCAAGCCATGGAGAACCATCTCACTACCGCCCATTATCTCCCAATAGCCATGCGTATTGTCTGCTCTTGGCCAACTCGTAAAAGAAAGTTTTGAACAGACTCATCTCGGCCCTTCTTCATATTCTTCAACTTGTTCTTGAGGAATAGCACTTGGTTCACATTATCATTTTTGAAACATAAGTATCAATTCGTCATACATTCCTTGGATGTGCCTAATCTTTGTGATATGGTGGCAACCGTACCTCTTATTTATGGATTCCCCCCGACTGCCAGCCTTTGCTTTCGATTTCTCCCTTCTTATACTTGTTTCTAACAGCTAGCAGAGGCATTGGATGGAGGTTTCTTGAATCCTTCCTTTCACATGATCCAAGAGATCATGATTCTAATTTGAGATCTAATATCATCTTCAGGATGGAAGTCATCACTCCAGCTCACCTTTGTCATTCTCCTTGAATTCAAGACTAGTGAACCTATTTCCTTCGATGATGATTGCTATAGATTGAGTTTGCTCACCTCAACCGATACCATGTCAATTTTTGTAGATGTTCTATGCTAGTAGCAATTTCACTTTTCTTTCAAAGAATCATACACAAGTAGGTGTTTAAAATGCGTATAGAACATATAAGTAGATCTTACACAGAAGACAAATTTAAAATGAAAAAAATGTGTTCGTTTCGGCGGTCAATGGATGCTTCAACCAAATAAAGTCTCCTTGGTCACCAAACCAACATGTGTCACAACAACCCTCCAACCAAGAGATGAGTCAACCCAAGTCAACTCGCAAAAGTCAACGCCTGCCCGAAAAGTCAACGAGGGGCAGTGTTGCAAGTCAACGCAACAAGAAAATCTGGCCAACCCTTTGACCTCGATTTTGTGCTGTAGTACGGCCTTCATAAATCGAACCTTCCACCAATTTTCGCCTTGTTTAGACCTGCTGCTGACTAAAGTCAACGCCTACCAGTTATCACAAATTAGCAGCAGCAATCCGTACTTCGCCTTGACCGTACGTTTTGTCCTTCTTCGTCCTTCACACGTGTGGATTAAATTCGTCCTTTCTGGTAGCTCGTACTCCTTGATGAGAGGAAGATGTGAGTTGTGATGATGATCCAAAATCTCTCCAACTTTTCCGTATATATATCCATCATGAGGGTGTGTGGACACATCCGTGGCATCCGAGCCTACATTACAAAATCGTCGACCTTGCACATATATCGACAAAAAATAACAAATTCAAAACAGGAGTTCCCGCTTTCTATCGGATTAAGATATTTGGTAAGGATGTTTCACGCTCTCGTAAAAGAGGAATCCAACAAAAATATTAGCCTCTTAACCGGAAAGACCCGATTATGGAGTTTGGACCCAGTTGTCCAAATTTAAGCAATACTTTCTTCACTTGTTTTTTCCTCTCTGGATCTTTTTTGGCTATAGCATGAGTTTTGTAAATGTTCCGCGTTTTCAAAGTCTAAAAACCGTGTCCAACATCGCTTGTTATGTGTCAAGACTCAAGAGGATGTGATCCGGCAATCCTTTGCCGAGGTCCACCTCCACACAACTTGTGACTAAAGTGTAGATTCCTTCTTCAGCTTCTTTTTTAGTCCGTTTTCTATGTACCTCCCTAATAGACCTCAATTTTCCACTTTATTGTGCCGTGAAATGGAGAGGGAGATTATTCATTCTAACCCAAACCGGCATTCCGGATACCACCATTGTATTAGCATCAAATTCGGAACCCCCCATGGGGTGAGAAAGTTCCTTCGTTACCCCGGTAACCATGGGGTAATGCAATCAGAAAAAATTTCTGCTCATAATCATTTGCAGAACAAGGAAATTATCAAATCCATACCCGTAGCGAATGAGTTATAAACTAGATCAGCTATTTGATTAGTACCCTTCGTAACCCAGAAGGGTCGAGCATCCCAAGTGAAAATTTTTGTCCTTGATCAAATAGTAGTTGGTAATTTACTCTCTATTTATTTTTGAAATATCATTATTGATAATGAATATTCGTCCGTAAATTGTTACATTCCCGGTGATCGAATCCGTTGCGAAGTCGAATCCCCGTTGCCTCCTTGAAAGAGAGATGCCCGGAAGTCTACATGGGAGCTAATGAAATACAAGAAGTCCTTTTCCGGAAATATGGACGAATGGGGAGGGTTCTAATCCTCTTCTCCGTTGTTTTTCAACAATCACATTTATTGGTCCGGTCCAACAAGGAAAAGATGTACTTTGCTTCCAATGATCAAACTTACTATGATGAAACCCCCGGAGCATAGGTGATTATCACAATGAAGTTGTCCATGTTGTGGATATCTACCTTCGTTTTGGCCAGAAACCGTTGAATCTGCATATGACTGCCTGGGATTCATTAAGATTGTACGTATCATTTGTCTCTGATAGATCTACTGCCATTGCTGTGTCTTTGATTCAGTTGCTCCACAATATCGTAAACTGGGAATATTGAGAGTCTGATCTGTTTTGGATGAGGCAATAGACTTTTAAGAACATCTTTAAATGAAGTAATCCCATTTACTTGTCCCTTTTATTCACTCAGATCCTTTAGGATACTAGATCCAGGCAAACGTCCTAACCTCAGATTGATAAAGATTGGAGGGTTTTGTTCAACTCCTTGGTCGGGTAGCAACATATCATCTTTGGCATAGATCTGCTCGCACAGATCAGATTTTGCATCTCCATGGGAATATCTGTTTCTTTATAGATCTCCCATTTCAGATCCCACACCGGTGTTCCTTTCGAACTTCATGAGAAGTGATCTACCATCTGGTGTCTTTGCAAAAAATGAAAGGAAGCTTCTTCTTCAATGCCGCTGCAAGGCGATTATTCTTATACCTCAAGCCAATCTGGAGGGCATATAAGGCGGATTTGTAACTATTGGGAACCAACAAGCTCGTTCATGGCCCGATCCGTGTTTAGGAAGAGCGGAATCCATTTAGTAAATAAATTGAGCGCTCCTACCAAAAGATCACTTGAGAGCCGCCCCACACCAGATCTGCGAGAATAGACGCAGAAACTCCTGCCCTGAACCCCATAACCCCATCTGTATAAACAGCAAACGGATTCCCTGGAGATCATCACCGCAGGGAGGTGGAAACCGAGAACGGAGTTGTTTAAGGACATAAACTTGAACTTCTGCTCGCGTCAGCCCTGAATCCAATGTGGTCAAAAATTTAATTGGAATTTCACCTATTCGCTCTCCCGGCACTGAGCGTCATTACCATGAGTAGTTGGAGATCATTGACTGCGGCGGAAAATTTCTGAAGGCGAGAACCATATCCATTTTCCTCTGTCATTCCTTTTTTCATTGTTTCTGTCGATGCTACTCCATTAAGTGTCTTCTGAAAATCGTGATGTCTAAACTCCAAAACAAATATTCGAACAGAAAGATTGTGAATCTTGATATTTAGCAAAATTACTAATAATGCAATGTTTACTAAAAATTACATTTTGTGTGGAAAAAATGGGCAATATTGGAGACATGGAAAAAAAGTGCCAATATAAGCCTAGAAATTGATTTTTTTTGGGGGTCATTTTTCTGAATTTATTTTTTGTTGGTAGCCATGACTGGCAACATAAGTTGTAAATAAAATTACATCATTGACTTTAGGTTGATCTAATTAGGGATTGTTTATCTTAGTAGCAATATCCATATGAAATATTGGTGGAAACAAATAAATTAAAACCAGTATTACAAGCTAGTCACCATATGGGGATGCAAGCTTATAAATGTTCTTAAGAAACCATCCTAAAATTTAGAAATGTGAATATTTCATTATTTGTTTACAACTTTATCAAAATCATTCATTAACTGTAGGACTTTAAGAAGATCATCCTTGTAATGTTGGGATCTGATAGGGCTCTGTCATTCTTTTTTTATATTTGTAAGTGTAGCACCAGAACATATAGTAAAGTTCAGAATAATTGCCTATGAGAAAACATTGAGATTGTTTCTTATAGAAGAGTATTATCCGGAAAAATATAGTAAGAAAAGTTTAATCATCCCATTATAGGACAGCAGTTATCAAATATTGGTTTCCAAGCCTATTATATCAGCTCCATAAAGGCATTTTCCGAGTACATTGTCATTTTTCCTTGTTTACGAAACAAATTGTATTAATATTACATATTATTACTACCTGACTCAATGTTACAAACTGGCGTGGTTCATAAATCAATATTTGACAGAAGTGCAGAATAAAGGCACAATGTAAAAACATATATGAATTACATATTTAATATTGAAATGATTGATGATTGATACAATTACAATGTAGTGCATAGAAATATTATCAAAAGTTATTGATGAAAGTGAAAATTCTGACCCAATGTTCATATTTTCATTTGATTGCATGTAATTGATATTTTTTTGATTATGTTGGCGTTCTCTAATATGCATGTTTGTCATTTATATTGAAAAGACAAACTCATTTTGTGTGCTTCTCTCACTGCTTTATGACTTTCAGTGGTTTGTATCAATTAGGTTTCACAGTTATTCCAGAAGGATGCTCAAACCATCACACCTGAAGCTCTTGAGAATGTAAAGGTTGCTCTTGCAAGTAGTGAAAGTGAGCACGTGCAGAGACGTTAAAAAGCAGTTCCACGAAAAGTTGCAGGACAATCATGAAGACCCAACACTTGCAGATTGGCCCGAGGGCACAAACTTTCGTTTTATCTTTTTTGCTTTTTTTTCAGATTATGATGTTATCTGGATGACTGTTATATATTCCCATCGCACCTTTATAATCATAGTACGTACTTGTTTTTAGTCCCACTGTTAATGTGGGAATAATGCTCAAACTTGTTGACTTTCATTGGGTACTATGTATCCTACTTGAGTTGGAGTTGGTTGCCATGCTAATATCGGGAGAGGATTGAAGATTGAGTGAAAAATGTCTTTCTTACTGGGATAAGTTAAGTCAGAACCCTTAGAGATGCATCTATGCATGAGGCATATAGGTTAAGGAGTCTCTCATTCAACACACGCAAAATGATGAGATAGATTCAATTGAAAATGAGAAAACTAAAGAGATTCATCTGTTGACATGAAAGTTGTCAATTTCGTGCTCCTGAGATTAGTCTGCCCACGTCACAACCCTATTAGTTAACTTATCATTGTATAATTTTTAATACCATAAAGTTCAATGAAATAAATATTTTATACTCTTTACTGTGTCTTCATACATTACTATTTTTCCTTAATTGTTCATTAGACTTGTTTCTGATTATTGTATTGTTTCCCACAGCAACTTTTGTCCAGACTTTAGAAAGTTACAATCTTTGCATCTAGTAAAACAATCGTAGCAGTTGTGGATGATGTTTGTGATCACAAAAGGATGTGGCCTTGGAAAGTTGGGGCTAATTAAAAAAATCAATGAGCATATATTTGTCATATATGTGTGTGTGTGTGTATGCATGTATATAATACACCCATGCTAATATGGAGTCATATTATACATAATGTTATCTTGGATGTCTTGCAAGATTGTTATCTTACAGGCTTCCAAGTGGTCATGTCCATTACCTTATAGGCCTCCTTGAATGTCTTTTCCATATGCCATGTTCTTTTGTAAACTCCATAGGCTTAAGCTATGCACACCACAGGTATTATACCTTGTGGGACTTGTGGGTGTGTCTTGATGGATAGGTGTGTTGTACTAGGCATAGACATATAGATTTGTCCTTAATCACCTGATTCATGTTTGAGTTCCAATTCGGGTGGCTGAATTTAAGAAAGGATCCCCAGTGCAAGAACACATTGGATAAATTCACCTATTAAGTTTGAGAAATTACATCTAAGAAATATGTTTATACACTAAATAATGTGTATTAGCTTACTGTTAGCACTTTAAACTGTCTGGTAACAAGGTAACTAGGAATCAGATCACTGTTACTGTGATATGGTACCTCTAAACTTTGGGCTAGTGCATGCTAGCCAGTAAACTATGAATGTTAACCTGCCAAACAAACTCAAATCTGCAAAATAGCTTTGCTCTAATCTAAATTTCAGCGTAATAAATGAGTCATTGTAAGCTAAACTTATAGAGTTACACCTAATTGACCTCTCAAAACTCATTTTCTCTGTGTAACCAGATCTGTACCTTCAAATATGAAAAGTTAACCTCCACAGGCCTGTAAGGGCAAGTGCTACTGTTGTAGAACGTTATTTGTAACGTTATTTATTCTTTTTAAGGACCAGATCTCGAATCCCAAAGGGGGGGTTACAAAGTTGACGATGAGCAATTTGCAGAAGCAGATGATAAGTCTGAGTTGTGGGACTTGAGAAGACTAAAACCAGCAAACTAATACTGCCAGGCCTGCAAGTACTACTGCTTTGGAATGTTAAATAAATGCTATTTATTGTTTTTAATTGGTCAGAGCTCCAATCCCAAGGGGTTTACTGAGTCGAGAAAGAGAAAAATCATACAGAAGCAGATGTTAAAATCTGAGTTGAAGGACTTGGAAAGACTAAATACAGAAAGGTATATGTCCACAATGATATTTTGACCACCAATAATATTTCACCTTTATTCTGAAGAGTCAAATACAATTTTCAGTAAGTTACATACCTGTTACCGCTGTTCAGTACGGTCCTAGGAGGGGATCCTATAGGGCAACTACTAGGTCAAGGGAAACAATGGAATGATAGCCCACTGTCATCTAAGGCCTCTGCCTTTACGGATTTTCACCGAGGAGGAGACCTGGCATGATGGAATCACTAGAATATATGTATTTATTGTTAGGACAAGGAGGTGATTCTAGGCCAATTCACAAGAGAGACTCAATTTAGATGGGTTGGTTGCTCAGAAGCAAGGTGATGGACTTCTCTAGGAAGGGCCAAGAGGATCGCTTGGGCTAGGTTTTCAGAGTATGCTTTGTCAAGATGGCTCTCAGACCCAGAGGTCTTTATGGGAGACTTGGCTTTTATGTGATCTTTGTGAAATTGGCAAGTCTTGGTTTGGTGGATTTCTCTCCTGATTGAGAGGATTGGTGATGACATTATAGCCTCTATTTATTTGTCATGCACTAGGCCAGGGCCAACAACCGTACGTTCAAGTGAAGGCCATAAAGGGAGAATGGGGTCCGGAGGATTGGATAAGCATTTGGAGATTGGGTACTGAGGATGAGGTGGGGTATCCAAGACAAGAGTAGTCGAAGAGGATTGATATTCTTTGAGGGTTGGGAACCAAGATAAGAATAGTCCTAAAAGGACATACCTAGTGAACATCCGGGATGGGGTATGTGCCTTAAGAGGCAGTATGTAGTGTCTCACGTAAAACATCCCAAAATTATGCTCTGATATAAGTAGGGCTTGTTAATTAGCCTTTGCTATGTTAACAATGTTGGTTATGATATTGATGTTTAAAAGATGACTTATCAATCCGACTCTTCTTATGAGAATACTTGGAATCGAGAACTTGTACCTCATGATGGATTGTAATACTTCCCTAGTTAAGAGGGAGTGTTGGAGAATATAACTATATTAGGTCTTCATAATGACTTTGTCATCATGACATTGTATATTTTGTATAAAAAGAGAGAATTTCTATTTATTCTAGCAGTGGGTTTCCATGCTCAAAGTCTAGGTCAAAGCACATTCTTCATGCTTCTAGGGCTTGTTGAGTCAAAGAAGAATTTTTGTCATGTATTGTAGTCCTATTTGGACTTGTAACAAAAGAAAATCATTACGGGTCTAGGAGGTCAATTTGTCCCCTAAGACCAAGTCGACCTTTCCAAGGATAAGTCAACCTAGGAAGAGGCTCTTAACTTCAGCTTTGAGTAGTGTATATTTAGAAGAGACTTCGACTCATTTGGGAGACACTTCTGGTAAGTTCGTTCTCAAGCAAGACAAGAAGAAATTTCAGACCGAAAGCCAAGATAGAAGAAAATCAAGAAAAATAAGAAGATTCATCTTTTCTACTCATTTTTGCTCACACGTGAGGAAGGGTTTTTGCAACAGCCGGGGGCCGAAAGTTGCCGAGCTGACTGCGTACCTAAATTTATGACCGCAACCGTGAGTGGGGTAGATTGGAGAGTGTGACATTCGTCGACTTTGGAAGACGTTGATTTGTTTGGAAGAGATCTTATTGGAGGGTCGACTTGGTGCTTGGGAGGAATCTTGACTTTGGTTTTGGGTCTTGGAAGCTCCACTTTGATTTGATTCTATATGAAGAGAAGTATTTTCCGGGTTTTCCCCTTGGAGGGCTTTTTCCAGCTTGGAGCCTATATCTTGTGTACTTTGCACTGTGATCTTTCATTGTTTTGGTAATTTATTGATGAAGAAGAAATAAAAGCAATAAAAGGCCAACTAATATCACAAGTAATTATCACATGAAAGTCAACTCTAATCTACAAATACTTTGATGTTCCAAATCAGATGTCCAGACATTGCATACAAATGTGAGGAGGAGAAACGGTTACATTAGTTACTCCCAACCTTGTTTTTCTCCACCCTCTTTATTTGCCTTTGATTTTTTCTTGTATTGCCGTTTGAAGCTCCTTGTGAAATGAGAGCATGTCGTGAATGATGTAAAGCACTATCACCTCATGGATAGTTCATTTCAATCAGCGGTTGGGACGTGCATGGGTTCCTTAATGATGTGAGGGGTACCCGTAGGCCCAAGGAACTAGAGTGATGGCCATAATGATAAGGGGTAGAGCTCATGTTTGGCATTTTCCCCATGTGCTATAATAAATGTCCCGACCATCTTTTGCATTTTGTGATCTTTTAACTTTCTTTAAAGGTAATTCTAACCTCAGGGCAATGTTTCTGGGTTTAACCTTGGAGTATGGACAAGGAGAGGAATGTGCGAGGCTCAGGGTGACATTGGTCATGTGGACCCGTTGTGAGAAGGAAAACGATGAAATAGAGCTTATAATGTGCGAGGGGAATGAAAATGTGGAATGGGAATACGAGACCACACTACCAAAATCGTGGTTTCCCAAGTAGTGCTCTTCCTAAAGCTACGTATCAACAGGGGAGATCCTACGAGAATATGATTGAACATTAACCCCATTTACAGAGGAACAAGACAACGGTCAAATCCTTCCTCCTTCCAAGTCACCTAATAATCCCTTTGCCTAAATTCCCAAATGAAAAATAAGCATAAGCCTTTGATCACACAATGAAAAACATACCTTTTGGGTTGAATGCCTACCTTCTAAGATATGCTCGAATAAGGTCAGAGAAACATACTATTGATGCAGGAGGAGATAAAGTGGCGCATCACATCGACTATGAGATGACCACCGTGGTCATTGCCAAGCCGACAGAAGATGAACAGAGAAAAGCTCTCCTAGGGGTACCCACTTTGGTGGGTAACATCCGACTCTAATTGGGACGTGAGCCTGTACTATAAATCGCATGATCCTTGTACTCAAGTAGGGAGGTCATGAGAACTTTGACAACTTCCGTGCCGTAGACCTTTGTCTTGTGCACCAAAAAAAATGCAACTATTGGAAGCATGTATTGGGCATGCTTTATCGCCTATGTTTTTCATAAAATAATAAATCAATATAGGAAAATAAATCTATTTTAAGATGCAAGACTAATCTAAATGCAATCTAATCTATCATGAGAACATGTAGGATGATAAGAGCTATGCAAAATCAATATGCAATACACCTACTTACCATTTCCTACATGTAATGTCATGTATCTAGGAAAGTGGTGATGAGGTTAGCTTTGATTGGTGAGGGTCGAAGTTCACCATCAAGATTAGCAATATAGAAATGGCCAAAGACCAACCTTCCCATGGATTTTTGGACAGGAAGACGGGGTGATCACCTGAGCCAAAACCATCTCATCAATTTGGGGCTCCTTCTTAGATTTCGACATTACTTTCTTATGCTTTGATGGCTTGGAGGGTGGGAGTGGGGTCATTCAAGAGACATAATTCTTGAGGAGGGGGAAGATCGGCCCAAGTAACTTACCCATATGTCTAGTCTTTGGTTGTTGTTTGGGATACGAGAAGGGATCCAAATCTTCTGTAAATATGAATGGGAGTTTGGGTTCCCTATATACATTTAATTATTGGGGAATGGTAGCATAAGATAGATCCATTTGCAATTGGTCACCCATAGATGCACCTTCTACTTAGATAACAATATGCCCACACATCAAGGATATCAATCACAACCACATCCATTAACACAAATATATCTTTATTACGAGCTAAGGTAACCTTTAGATCTTTGATGAGCCTATGCACAAAATCACAAAATTCTTATAAGTCTAGTAATCTATAACCCACTGGTTAGTAATTTTTACTAGCTTAATGTTTGCAACAAAGATTTACAGAATCTAGCATACAATATGGAGGAGGAGTGTTGTTTAGGTACATTGCTAACAAGAATGGCTCATGCCCGGGATTAGTTTTGAACATGTGAATATTTTTGGGCACAATAGGAGGATCTTCATCATCATCCAACCCCAAGGCTCTTCGACGTGCTCTGCTTTGAGTAGAAGCTTCATAATCTCTTTTAAGGTACTTGCATGGTCATTTTTCCCATGTTGATGCCAACATCAATGTCTAACTCAACTTTCTTTTCGCTTTAGTCTTGTGCTCGGCTCTCGTTTTGGGTATCCCGTTCTTAGGAAGGGCTTCCTTAGAAGTAACTTGAGTTTGTTTGTCACTTTCTTTGAATATTGCATCCCTTTGAACCTTCCACTACTCGTTCCGCCAAAACTTCCACCTTTGGCTCTTTCTTGACATCACTTGACTTCGTCCAATTGTGGATGAATGTTGTTATCAACCAATAGTATGTTGAATGGGTTGTCTGATCAACATTATCTGCACTGTTCGACCTCCTCTCGCATTTTCGCCTTTCATGATGAGAGATTTCTTCTTCCTTGGAATCTTGACTAGGATGTTCACCTTGTCTTACCATGTTGGTAGGCAAGAGTGTTTGGAACGTTTTGTTGATAAATAAATTTTCCTTCGTCAATATTCTTTGGGAAAAAATCTCTTTTGTTAGGTTGGTTCTTTTCGGGAGATAATTGTACCTCCTTTATTTCCTTAAGGGCTACTAGCTTATTCATGGTAGCTTGGCTAACAAACATCTCATTAACTTTTCACAGCCGTGACCACCTCCTTCATACTAGAATCACCCCCAACCCTTTCTGGATGGAAGTTTTACTCTCGATGATTGAAGAGGTCAATATGAGATGTATTGATATTGCAATCGCCTGAGGACAATGTTCTTACCAAAGGTCTTTTCTCTCCTTGGTAGTGGGGTGGTTAATGGTCAACCTATGAGGTGCTTCTAGCCCTTAAAGGAAGTGTCATTTTCTTGGTCCACCCTTCAATTGGATATGTTAGTGTATAATAATGTGGTATGGAGGGGAGAAGACTTCATGGTCAAGTGCCATGGTCAAAGGACCAACTGGGATGGGGGTGTCCACATCTTGAGTGTATAGCGAGGAGGAGCACCGGGATGCATGAGTTACCGCCCAACCCTAATTTTTCCACCCTTCTGTGCACCTTCCTTTTTTACTTTTGATTAACCCTTGTATTATCGCTTATGCAACAAGTAAGGGTTAGAGCTTGCTTTTTACGATGTAGCAAGATTATCACCCCTTTAAGATGAATCGCCTTATGTCTCATAGGGTTGGGGACATGCAAGGGTTCCTCTTTGATGTAATGAAGCATCATGTGCTCAGAATCGGGTGACAATACATGCGGTAGGTAGAGCCTGTTAGGCTTTTTTCCATGTGCTAATCTTTATGTTTCACCATCTTTTGCATTTTGATTTCTTTTCGCCTGATTGTGTCATGAAATGCTTTTTCTTTTCTTTTTTGTAGCATCAACCTCCTTAGGAAAATTTTTCTACTGCCACTGGCATGAAGCTGTTAACGCAGTGCAAGGGCCCCCCCCCTATGTGAAGTCCCACTAGGAGCCCCAATTTAATACGACCGATCGCCAAAGCGATGGGTTTTAAGGTGTGCCTTGGTTGCAATAACCGCACAGAATGATGTATACGTAACTTTGGGGAAACAAGGTATAATTTTGTGAAGAGTCAAGGTGATGCATGAGGAAGTTCCATCAATAATCAAAGAAAAGAGAGTGGGCCCTTAGAAGCTCGTAATAGTAATTAGCTTGAAAGGGACACACAAGCAACAAGAGAATCATAAGGTAAACTGCAAAATAGTTCACAACATAACCATCACTTCCAAATAACATGACAACACACATTCAACAAGATTCATACCAAGGAAAATGAAATAGTTCATAAGTGTCAACATAAATGGCAAACAACACATATCATAAACATAACAAGAATAGTCTTACTACATCCAATTTACATATGCATGAAGACATGCCAACTCCGAGCTTTTATTAAAGTGGAAAAAAGTTCAAAACATACATGTACAATTGACAACCACTAGTCCCAATAGTGGAACATGAAGCCAACACATGCTCCTCCAAAGATAGATAATTTTCTATGCTAAAGGAGAAGCCAAGGCTCTAAAAACCTCCTTAGCTTTCGATCCTAAGCCAAAAGACCCACCAAAATCCCTTTACATGAGGTATGAGGGTATATAACAGGTTTAAAACCCATGGGATGTATGTCCATCTTCCTTTTTGACCCTTTGACTTCATTTACACAATGACTGTTCCAAAATTGACACTTGACTTCCTCTTTCCAATGTATATTGAATTGATGTAAGATGATTACAAATGAGAATGAGGGATTGCTTATATACCCCAGGGCAGTGCTCTTTCTTTCCATGAATGACCATGTCTCTAAGACATGCTTCTTCATTACTAACTAACTAACCATTAGTTAATTAATTATTAATTATTATTATTATATTTATATATATTATTTTTTATAAGAATTATATTCATAACAAAGCTCACTGTAAGATATCAACCGCTTTGCTTAAGGGGAGATGTATTGGAGCTTCATTCTCTCGCACCATGTCACGAATATATGGGATATTTGATGCCAATATGCTTTGACTTGCCATGGAACACTTGACTTCCTCGACAAATTTCCTATACAACTTTGATTATCACAGTATTATCATTGTAGCTTCTAGTATTTGATCAAATAACCCGATAAGCATTTTCCTAAGCCAAATTGCTTTTTGAGTCACAACACAAGTTGTCTCGTATCCAAATCTCCGCAAACATAATACCACAACATACTATTTTCTACTTATCCAAGAAATATTTGTGGAGCCTAGATAGAAACATTCACCGACCGTACTTTTTCCATCTTCAATACTTTCGATCCAATCAAAGTCAAATAATCCCCATACCTCATACTCTAAACATATTTTAGACTAATTAGCAACTTGCTCATCAATAGACATGTATAATAGATAATACAAGCCATAAAACAACGTTCGAAGCCCAATTGCTTGATAAATCAACTATGCAATAAAACACTCATGCCATTGGAGTCAGAGCACCCAAAAGTGCTATGCATCTAGTCAAAATGGAATCAACATCAAATGATTCAACGCAGCCAATCAAAAGAGGGATTCATCAATTCAAAAGAGTAGAGCTTCTACATCATTCGATATCCATGGACTCACAATCCATGATGTCAAATTCCCGTGAGGAGTTCACCAAGCATCATAATTTCAATCTGGGTGGGACCAAGATTCTTCAATCAAATCCCTCTACACGCGTATAGAGTGTTGGGAAAATCAAGGTAATTGGAGATTAGGGTTGATTTTCCTTACTTGATAATTACTTGTGAACTTTGTTGGCTTCTTATCAAATTCTTTGTGCTCTTTTTCTTCATCAATCAATTACTAAAATATAAACATGAACATTACAAGAGACAATAAACACAAGATATAGGCTCCACGCTGTGGCAAAACCTCGAACAACTTCTTCCTTATAGAATCAAATCAAATGAGATATTCAAGATCAAGACCAAGACAACTTCTTCCATAAGATCCTCAAGTCAACCCTCCATTCCTTGTCATGTTTTGTTCTCAAACATATCATTACAAGCTTTACTTTGTAGATCTTCTTAAGCTTGTAAGTTACAATTATTATAGTCCTTCACCACCTTGCATGTCATCACAGAACAATCCTGGTAGCTCACATATCTTCTCAGAATTCGCATCCTTTCCAATAATCGACACAAAAGATTCACCCCTTTTTCATCACAAAAGAAACCTACGTCTATGTCTTCAATCTTTCTCATAGAACAACAACGAATTTATTATCTTTTTCAAATATCATGCCCCACAAGAAAAACTTTGTTCATAAGCATATGATTTTTCCAACATCAACCACTAATTTGTTCGTTTGGTGGACGATTCACAACTATATATAGTTGTTCGTCGCTATGAAAAGTCACATCCGTTGAGCAAAACACCGACCATCCTGAGGGCCAACTTGGTCTAATGGAGGTCAATTTGTCTTTGACTAAACAAAAATCTTTTCTTCTTGCAATAGTCCAAATGGACTTTGACTCCAACAAAGCCTAGAAGCATGAAAACACACTTGTCTAATGAAAAATTAACAATTTTATTTTCTTCTACATGAAATACAAATCAATAGAAGTACACAAATAATTATGAAGGCCGAACTCAGTTACTTTTCCAACACTTATCTTAACTAGGGAGGTATTCATAATGACTCAACACATCTATCTCAAGTTGAAATGTTCACATAAGAACCTTAAGAAGGGATCCGTATCGTATAAGCATCAATGATGATAGTATCATCATTGCCACCATTGTCACATTGATAGGTACCTATCTCTCCACAAGATCAAGAGCATAATGTGAGGAGGCATTCCATGGAACACCACACCGCGTTTCCGAGGTACATACCGCACCTTAGGGATACCGATTATGTCCTCCACCGTAATTACTTCCCCTCAAGGAAATGTCCGTCCACCGAACCATTTCATTCAATTCAAGGTACTTGACCAGTATTTCCATCATAATCCATCACACCATGACTCAAGAATGTTCCGCTCAAGATTCTTATCCACTCCACCATTCTCCTTATCCATGTCCATGTAGTTGACTTAGGATACTGCCACAATCGTCACAATACCTCGATACAAGAACCAACGTTCAATCTACTCCTCTCAACCCGAGAGGAGAAATCCATGTTCACCCTCTCAAACAACGGGGAGAGTGCATCAACAAGCCTACTTGTCTCGGATGTACCACACTTCCTCATATCAGCCTACCTCAATCCGTAGCCGTTGTAGCTTCCTCGCATAACCCTTATCACCGAGTTTGTTCATCTCTCGCAACTTCGTTATTTCATGGAGATTCCGTTGTAGCTTGTCAAGCAACCTCTTATCACCGAGTTTGTTCATCCGCAACCCCCGAGCTGTGGCTCCAACCGCTCCAACAAATTATGATTCCTTCTTTCATGATCCCGCACTTCTGAGGTCTTCATCTACCGTATCCCGGCAGACGGCCCATTCGTCATTCTTTGGTCATCTCGAAGACCTCTAGGTCTACCAAACTGCCTTAACTCTATGACAAATCAATCGTTTTGTCACTCTTGGGGCTCTCAAATTTGTCCATCTTGTGCACAACCGGCCGCTCTGCACGGGGCCGCACTCAGGGGTTGAACAAATTTTCTCCTTTTAAACATCCTTCAAACTTTACCGAAAGATCGCGTTTTCGGTGGCTTTCTCCTTAAAAGTCAATCCTTAGGGCATCAATGTACAAACCTACTCGTTGCCACTCTTACACAACATTTAGATTCTCACAACCACTAACCGTCCTCCAACCACCGTACATAGGTCGTCGAATCGTCCAAAACCTAAGTTGGGTGCACGAACGGGGAAACGGAAACGAGTTTCGAAACGGAAGCGTAAGCGAAACGTCGACCTCCTCAAATTTTGGAAACGGGGAAACGCGGGTATATATATATATATATATATATATATATATATATATATAATTTAACTTTATATATTAGAATTTAGGACATTTAAGAAAATATTATGTGAAATTATAAAAGTTAAAAACATACATGATACATGATAACTAAAGCATAAACTAGTTACAAGTTACAACACATTTACTCATGAATGATAATGGGTACACAATGGAAATAGCAATCCTATCATCGGATTGGTGCTCTTGATTAAACAGAGTTCCATACCCTAATACATGACAAAATACAATGAAAACATTGCAATCACCCAAATCTCTCCAAATCTTGAAAATCGATAAACCGGATTTTGAATGAAATCTAAAATTCTACTTTCTCCATATGAAATCCAATGAGGTCGAAACCACTCTCAAACATCCCGAGTCATTTCATGGTAATGTTAAAAATTTAAGTAAAAGGATGAAAATGAAGATTAAGGAGAATGTCACTTTACTAAGAATTTAACATTACCACGAATCACATATAAATACTAGGGCCATAGGCTTTAAAAATCCATCTACAAGCATCCATAAACGATTAATATAATGTTAAAAAGCACGAAAACCGTAAAAAACAAAACCAAGTTAACCCATGAACGCAAGGAAACGCGCGCACGGCCCCGGAAACGCGTTCGGCCGTACCGGCAACGTTTTCTTGCACGGAAGTGCTGCGTACGTGGCCGGAAACGCGTTTCCAAAGCCGTACGGCACGCGTTTTTTCCGCGTTTCCGCATCGTTCGGTGTGACGAAACGGACCCCGCGCTCGTCGCAACTTAGCCAAAAAACCGATCCTTCTAATCCTTTACTATGCGAGCCCTTCCTTGCCGTCCATTTGTTCTCACTACGCATATTTTCTCAGGCTAAATATGCCCACGAAGATTAGGACAATTTTCAAACAATGTGGTCATACCTTTTCTTCGGCTTAGGGTCTCGACTCCCATTTTATGTACTCTGCTTCTTAAGAGCAACTTAACACAGAGTTTAGGACAACCTTTATGGGCAACACACCATTGAAGGAGCCCTAAACTAGGGCATAGAAACTCTGCCTCAATCCTTCAGACGGATCCTCTTAGCAACCTTCATCCACAAGACTTAGTCTATTCGGGCACTTCTACCACAGCACTTTCTTATGCCTTTAACTTCCCCTCAAAATTTCACCATATTGCAGGTGTTTGTGATAACCCTAGCCTTGTCCTCGAACAGTTCCCCTTACGTACCCCGCAAAACCCTTCCTTCCTCATTGTTCCTTGAGGTTACTCGAACCTCTAGTCTACGTACATTAAAGGCTTCTTGGCCTACTTGTCCAACAACTGCCCTCGCCCTCCTCCCGTAATTATAGACTTCCGCCCTTTCCTTCTTGAGAACAAAGATACTCGGCTCAATTTTAGGCCTCTATCCAATAGGACTCGACCGCTCAATCACCGAGAGGTCGCTTTTCAACGTTTAGACAAGTCTCATAAGCTTGGCTAGATCAAAGGACAAAGATCCTTCCTACTCCGCTACTTGAGAACTCGGTCGTACCTTGGCTAGTGGTTTTCTTTGAGAAGTTGTAATCGGGATGGATTAGATTATGACCTCCTTAGCACTTCATCTTGACCTTCAAGTTTGGTTCTCCACATGGACTACATCTCAATCTCGAAATGATTTTGTATCACACATATCACTATTTTGTCAATATAGGTAAATCGAAGGACATCGTCATTTCAGATCTCATTTTGAATTTTGCATCATAGTTAGAGTAGCATCGAATCGCAGTCAAAGCTCACATCAGCGCCTCAAAGGGAAATTCACATCGTATCTTATTGCTCGTGTATCTTTTTGTTATGTCCATGAGATATCTCTCATTACCGTTTTGCCGCATTCTCTATAGTTGTTTAAGAACATATCTTGACTACTGCTACCACCGTAACCTTCCATAGTAGCTTCGCAAAAGAGTTTTGGACAAGGTCTTTCACAAAATTCCGATAAGGATCTTTCATTGAGTTTGAGATGAGGTCTTTCATAGAACTTTGAATCGCTTCGTATTTCGGATCCATGTAGCTTCACTTCTGCATTAAATCTCAAAAGAGAGACTCGCATCACCCGTGTATGAGTAACTTATATTATTGTCATACCAGAATTAATTCACACTACCGAACCATCAAGGATAAGCTTTGGATCACCGATCGTAAGTGTTCTTGATGCAACTCGTTTGCATATGAAAATTAAGGTTTCCGTTGGAAGATGAGCAAAAGTAGTAACCGCAATACTCGTTATAATCTCAGAATACCCAGAGAGTCAAGAAGATCCGTATCACAAAGATAATTTGTATCAAGGAGATCCATATGATAAGAAGAAACTCACGTAGCCTCCACCGGAATGTAGTCCTTAAGAAACTTGCATATGAAATTTTAAAGACTCGCATTTGCTCCACCATATGGCTTCAGGAGATTTCGTTTCTTTATTCATGTAGCTTCGTATTCTATATCTTCCACTTTAATTCATCACGTAGAAGAATTCATATTTCTCGAAGTAGGATTATTTCGAAGTCGAATACTAGCCAGGACTTGCTAAAGCATGCCATTTCTTCTTCTTTCCTTCGATGAGGAATTGGCCGAGCTATATCTTCAACTATGCCAACAAGAGTGATCTAAGTCGCTTTCTTCTTCAATACCTTAGCTCTCATACCATGTTGCAAAATCAAGGTAATTGGAGATTAGGCTGATTTTCCTTACTTGATAATTACTTGTGAACCTTGTTGGCTTCTTATTAAATTTCGTGTTATTTTTCTTCATTAAGCAATTACCAAAATATAAACATGAAGATCACAAGAGACAAAAAACACAAGATATAGGCTCCACGCCAGTAAGGGAAACTCGAATAATCCTCTTTATAGAATCGATCAAATGAGATATTCAAGTACTAAGACTCAAGACAAATTCCATAATATCCCCAAGCCACCCCTCCATTCCCCCGTCATATTTGTCCGAAACAAGATTCATCACGTGCTCTTATTTGCGTATTTTGTAGACCTTCTTTAGCTCGCAAGTTACAATTATTATAGTCCTTCATCAGCTCACATGTCATCACAGAACACTGTAGCTCACATATCTTCTCGTAAATTCACATACTTTAAGGTGTCAATTGGATACGTAAGATTCACATCCTTTTCTTATCGCTTAAGAAACTCACGTCTATGTCTTCTCAATCTTTCTCACAGAACAACAATGAATTTGCTTATCTTTTCAATATCTTGTCCCATGCCATAAAAAAAACTCATTCATAAGCTTCGATTTTTCCATAGAACACTCACAAATTTCTTTCCGTTTTGGTGGAGGATTCATGCCTATATATAGTTTGTCACTATGAAAGGTCACATTCGTTGAGCAAAGCGACCCGACCATGTGGAGGGCCGACTTGGTCTTATGGAGGTCAATTTGACTTTTTTTGTCTTAACAAAAATTCTTTTTTTTCTTTTTCTTACAAATAGTCCAAATAGAATTTGACTCAAATTTAATCCTTCGACTCATGTGTAAAAACCTAGAATCATGAAGTACATGCTTGTCTAATGAAAAAATAAGAATTTTCTTTTTTCTTCTTACATGAGATACAAATCGATACAAGTACAAAAAAATAACGATGAAGATCGAACCTAGTTACTTTTCCAACATAGAGATCCTCTCGTCTTTGTCAGACATGTGTTGATCTTCAAAGAAATTCGAAATAACAACAATCATCAAGACTTAGCCATCTGGAAGTCATAATAGAATTCTTCTTCATATATCAATACTTCAAACTAAGCCGATTTTGTCTACTCCTCCTCGGGTCCGAATGCTGCTCATCAATCACAAGTCTTCTTTTCATCTTGTTCTTTCTATTGATTGCCATGACTCGGGCAATATTTTTAATGTACCGCAATCCTCATTAGAGGCCAAGGAAGGACAAATACAACCAAGCAAGTTACCAGGGACAAGAGTGAAAATAAAACAATAATAGAAATAATCAAAGCATTTCATTCTTGAGGGTATATTAGCTCCCTCTGATCTTGGTCTTCTTGCATCCTCATCCACACTGGGAGGCTAGGTTTCTTCATTGATCCTGCTTTCTAACCTAGAGTTTAGTTATGATTCCCACAAATCCTTATGGTTGGCTATGGTTTACAAATTTACCTATTAGTTTTAATGCCAAACCTCTAGAATTTAATAATTCTTCATGTTTGGTTCAGGATAAAATAAACCCTAAACATTCAACTTTGTATCCAACAAACCCACGCCTTTATTGTTCACCCCCGTTTAGGGCCTACAAACCCTAATCAATCAAACCCTCTAGGGCTCATAAACCCTAATCAATCAAAACCCTTACAAACAGATACTCAATAGAGCATTAAACCCTAGTTCAAATGCCAAACCAAACACTCATCAAGACAATATATCTCAAGAAACCTAATTGCAACATCGACCTTACCATACAAGACATAGCAATATCTGCATTAAGGTCTCATCAAACTCATGCCGAAGTACATCATAGTATGAGGACAAAACTTCTGCCAATACAAGGAGCTGAAATAAATATTATTCTTCACCCTTTGCACTAATCAACAACCATACTCAATGTAATCTTAAAGGACAAATTCATCAACACATCAAATTTATTAGCCCTCGTGTTAATTTTTTAATCAGGCATTCATTTATACTCCCCCGCAACAAAAACGCTCAAATTTATAGAATTTCGCAACAAAAAAATACAAAACCTTTCTATTTAATGAGACAATATTATCAAGATCCAGTATATGAAGTGTGAAAATTTCTGAATCTAAATTAAGGTAAACCCTACTACCGCAATACGATTTCTCCTACTTGTTTGATTTAATTAATAAGTTATTTTTTCTCAACACTGTGAAACATCAAAGTAAACACTATCACAGCCTTTCACACATACATACGCATCAAGTATTGAAGAATAAGGCCCACATGACAAAGGACACAATATTTTTCCTTTGACAAATGTCCCTAAAAACCCAATGCGGGAAAACTTGCACAACAACTTCCAGAGGGTTTTTATTATTATGAGAATCATGCACAGCTTGTACCTCATCACCTAGACATTTAAAATATGGCTAATTCAAGTGAGGATGAAGAAACTGACGGTGCTTACGTGCCGCATCACCCTTCAAAGGTGGCTACTTCACAACTTTCCGGATCTACCGAAACGAGCCCTTTCGGCCCACCGGAACCCCAACGCTCGCTTTCCTCTCGGCATTTTGTCGCCCTACGGCCCGTGAGACTGCAGCACCACCTGCTGGCTCTGCGTCACCCACGTCGAGCCTACGCAGCCGTCCGGCTTGGCCCGCGTCACCGGGCCGAGCCTACGTCGCTCGGCTTGGTCAGGTCACCCTTGCTGGCCCCGCTCGGTACGGACCGCTCGCTAATGTATCATCGACCTTGGATTTGAAATCCCACCGCCGATTTGCCCTCATTGCATCGTTGTAAGCCACTTAGCACTTCAACAAATCGCGCCCCATAATTTCGACTAAGTGTGTTGCGTGTGTGTTCTCCAACCCACTCCCAAGCCTTCAATACTTTTCTTGTTGAACATTTAACGACTACATCTAATTCCCAATCGATTTCGCTAAGATTAGAAAAGACTGATCCACGTCACTTAGAACATTTTCACTCACATGTCTAAATTAATTCACTTTAATTATTTAATTTCCCGAGTTAGACTTAATGTCTCCATTAAAATAATTAATTATTGGAATAACTTAGGCTCCTAGTGGGAATTTCTCCAAACGATTTTTGGGTCTTGGAGATTTCATGTGTTCTAGACTCTCCACAAAGTTTCGTAGCTAGAGCACATCTCGATGTTACCCAAATGTCAACACCCTCTTAGCGAGGAATGTGCCTCAGTTAACACTATCCTAAGCACCACCGATCCATGGCATCGTCCCTGGGCCGATGCCTTTGCCATCGCCCCTCATTCACTGCTGCTGTCGCTTCTGCATCGTTGCCCATGACTCGCCATAGTCACCGCCTATCAGACAGTAACCCTTCAAATGCCGCATCATGCCGCCCATAGCGTTGCCATCGCTAATCGCTCGCATCAAAAAATCCATTCGTTTAGATTAGAAGCCAAGAATGACAACCATGGTATGTTCTATGCTTAGTGCAGCTTTATCACTTTTCTATTAGCTCAATTCAAAGTTGCAATCACATAACCACGAAAGTAATGCCTATAGAACATGTGTAATTAAATCGACAAGACAAGCCAATACAAGACACAAGAATTTGTAATTCTTTCTTATTCAACAAAGATAGAAAGAAATGTGTTTTACAACAAATTTCATCAGATGCCCTAGCCAACAAAGACTTTGGTCGGTCAAACCAGCCCTTTCAACCTCCAACTCTGTGCTTAGTCAAACATGGTCAAACCTTTTACCTTCCTTCAAAGTCAAACTCACCTGAAAACTAGTCCACAAAATTGTCAAATCAATAGTCAAAATTTGTGGTCAAACCAGCTAACGCTATGGTCAACTTCCGTACAATAAATGTTGCAATTAATGCCGCAATAAATGTTGTTGTTAAAGGTCAACGTTTGACCTCACCTTTTGTGCCGTTAAATGTGGCCTTCCAAGATCGTACCCTGGTTTAAAAAATGGCAACAAACAATGAGGTTTGACCCATGGTCAACGCTCTTAAACAAACTTAAAAATGTTCAAAAATTTCCAAAATTTCGATTTCGTACGTATGGAGGAGAGAGAAGCCTCTAGGCCGTACGGACCAATCACATGAGATGTGTGAGATGAGTTGATGTACAAATGAGCATCAAGTCTCTCCAATTTATGTCAATCAATGAGGGTGTGTGACACATTCGGGGCTTGTGAGCCCACATTACTATTCTCGACCGACCTGACAATTTGCACTTGTGGAAAATAAATTCAAAATATAAATTCTACTCATCCTAACAAGATGATCTTTAGATCATCTTGCACCTCTCCTCGAAAGAGGAATCTAACAAAAATATCATCTCCATCATATGAGCAATGCGACATGGATTTTGGACCCAGTTGCCCAAAATTAACACTCCCTCGTTAGAGAACTCCATCCGTCCACTAGTGCAATCCAATCATCCAAAGACCATCATGTACTATTGTCATCATCATCATGCAATCCCATGTCATCTTGTCAGAATCGCATTGCTAACTCTTTCTCCCCGCAAACGAACGAGAGTGAGTCACAAAGAAAAACCTCAACCAAACTCAAGAGGAGTCACACACCGACCCGGTCGGGGCTTAGACGTAAGAATTCTCATCCAAACTTGATCGTAGATCAAGGTGTTGGACACATACCATCCTAGATATAGAGAGCACGACAATCCTCGATGCATCCATCGGCCATGCTATCGGTCTCTATCCTCATTTCACGTCTCATTGGCCAAATGAGGTACTTCCCATGAGTCCTAGACTCACGGGGTAGGATGGCGGGCGCACAGATCAAAGACAATGGTGAACCACCTCAATACACCAACAAGGTAAGATGAACCTTGCCTTCTCGTTGCTTATAGCTCCAAGAAGCTATCCCCAGTCCCCTTGAGCTCCTAGAGCTCATAGTCCAACTCAAAGTAGACCCTCAGGATATGGTCTGGTCTAATAATACCAAGCTTCTCATGGAAGGTTGGCAGAATTTGACCTTCCCCAAGGGCTTGCAGAATATCCGCGACCGCTCATCACTCCCATTGTGATGGGAGTCTTACCGGCACGTACCATGTCTTGACAAAGTGGTATCTAATATCAATATGCTTGACCTGTCGTGGAACACGGGATTCTTAGAAAGACGAATCTCACTTTGGTTATCACAAAGGACACTATGGTATCCAACACATGTCCAAACAACAACTCATTGAAGAGATTTCTCAACCAAAAAATTCACAACAAAGTTACACCAAGGTAAATGTATTCGGCCTCGCCGTGCTCAAAGCACCGATTTCGCTCCCCGCACATCCAAGATATCAAAGCAAAACGAAGAGTGAAGCAACATCCGGACAGGTTTCACGATCCACTCAATCGCCCCTCGCCCAATCAACATCGCATATCCTTGGAGCTTCATACTCCGGCAAGCAGTATCTCACCATGGTTTATCGTGCTCCCCAAGATCTTGATTGTGCCCCCGATGATATCTCAAGAGATTCTTGGCACCAATCCAAAGGAATGCATGAGGCTCATAAATTTTTGTAGATGTTCTATGCTTGATGCAATCCTTACTTTTATTACAAAGAATCACCCAAACAAATAAGTGAAATGCCGATAGAACATACTGTGGGATTCCATGGAAGACAAACCGGTAAATGGTGAAAATGTGTGATGGTGCATTATGGCGTCTTTCAACAAGATGCTTCAACCAAATAGGTCTCCTCGATCGCCCAACCCAAAATGTGTGACAACAATCCTCAAACTTACCACCAAGTCAACACAAGTCAACTCTAGAAAGTCAATGTCGGCCTTAAAAGTCAACGCAGGCGCAACATAAAGCCAACGTTAGCCCAACTTCAAGCCAACCTTTTGACCTTAAGCCAGGCTAATGTGGCGCCTCCAAAATGATTCTAATAATGTTTTCAGACTATGCCATGTTGTCCAAAGTCAACGCTAAGCCAAACTTCCTTGAACCTCGGAACAGCAAGAACTCAGACATTTTCCTTTGACAAGAACTCAGCTTTTTTCTTCAACGTGGTAGCTGAATTCTGCCTCCAAGGAGCCAGACGAAATCAGAGAAGAAGAAGAAGATGTATATGAGGAGTGTGGAAATTGTCTCAAACTTGATCGTATTTACATCAGCTATCAATGAGGTGACACACTTCACTGGGGTGTAAACCTTAAGGTCGACTCGCACATATCATTTATTATAAATAATAAATTCAAAATAAATGTTCTTGCCTACTGATTTAGATAAATTTTATATGGATCTTACACCCTCCTAAAAGGAATCCAATAAAAATACGTATCTTCATCTCGAGCATCACAACATGGAGTTTGGACCTAGTTCAATTTTAACACTCCTCTCAACTAGGGGAGAACTCCATCCACTGTGTTGCAATCAAACATCGTGCGTCATCCCACCGTAACTTGCTTTTGTCGTCTCTTTATTTCGGTAATGTATGGGTCACTACAAGACATCATCCTACCGACAAGTTCAGCCTCGCAGGTCCGAAACTCTATCGTACTCACAAAGAGTCTCCAACCAACCCGAAGTTGGTTCATCTAACTCCGAAGTCGCTATAGTCCGAAACTCACTATACTTGATCCGCATCAAGTAGTTGGACCGTGCCATCTCAGATAGAGAGTACGGCAATCTCCCGATGCGTCCATCAAGATTTTTGCTACCAGTCTCTAGTTTTCCCATCTCATTGGCCAAATGAGAGGTACTTCCCATGAGCCTTGAACTCAATGGTGATGCATACAAGGCACAAATAATGAGAGGTGAACCAACTCAATAATCACACCCAAAAGGGTTAGCCTCCACAAGGTTCGGCAAGCTCTTAGCTCTCCTCGTGAGTGCTTATAGCTCCGAGAAGCTATCCCCAAAGCCCCCGCAGCTCCCGTACTACCGTCCAACGGGACCCACATCATAGGGTCGTTCCACGATACCAAGATTCTCGCGTAAGGTTAGAACCTGACCCCCCCAGGGGCTTAGTGAGAATATCCACACCGCCATCGCCCTATATGATTGAGCCTCACGCGCCGCGCTCGTACCATATCCCCGATGAAATGATACCTCGACATCAATATGCTTGACTTGGTTGTGGAACACAAGGTGGGATTTCGGGCCATGCGAATCCCACTGTTATCACAGTATCACTAAGGGTATCTAGTACATGTCCAAACAACTCACTAAAGAGTCAGAACCAAATTGCTTCACAACAGGCCATACTAGCCGCAATGTATTCGGCCTCGCCGTGCTCAAAGCCACCGACTTTTGCTTCCCCATCCATGAAATCGGCGTAACCAAGATTGAAGCAACATCCCCGATGTGCTCTTACGATCCACCACACGCGCCAATCGACCATCAATATATCCACGGAGGTCGTTAATTCCTACAGTTGTATATCTCGGCCCCATGGTTTATCGTGTGTCTCTAAGATATCTCAAAAGATTTTGGCACCAACCCAAAGGAAAGTGATGAGGCTCAACCATCCGTTGACTCAAAGTGTTCACCGCAAACATATATCCGGATTCGGTGTTCACTAAGAACATCGCAGCTCCTACGAGTTGACGATAGATTTCGGGGTGAGGATTTGCCAATACAGTTCAATGGTCACCGCCACTCAACTTTTTGAAGTGAGTTCCATTGGTGTTGACACACGTCTGCACCACCATACCAAATCTTTCCGTGTTTCACAATGTATTTTCCTCGAGAAAGGAAAATCTTCTGTGTCTCTCGCTGCATTCTCCGTGCCCAGGAAATAGTGCATCCACCTCTAGGTCCTTCATCTCGAACTCAAAGAACAGCTCCCCTGCATTGATGAATGAGAGGGTCAAGACCGTCGAGAAGAGGTCGTTCACATACAAAGACTCGCCGTAACGAGAGGTTTCCCCTCGGGACAACCTTGAAGTAAAGGTCTTGACCAAAGATTACTTCGAGTGAAGCCCAGCCTTCATCAAGTAACTATCCATCCCTTCGTACTAAGCCTGGTGCTTGCTTCAACCCATAGAGGGCTTTTCAACCCGAAACATGAGTGTCCCGATCCCGAACTTCAAATCCCGCAGGTTGTTCTAGCATATACGACTCTTCTTTATTGTACCATGCAGAAGTGCCAGACATCCATCCGATGAAGACTCCATCCCCGCATAGCAGCAAGGGCTATGATTGGATCAATTGTAGACATCGTTGCCAGGTGCAAACATGTCATCATAATCATTCTTCCTTTGAGAAGCCACGGCAACAAATCTTGCCCCTGAACTTTTCAACACCTCCATCGATCCATGCTTGATCTTGTAGAGTCATTTCCTCAAGGCATATCCATTTGTCCTTCGGTCTTGGAATCACATCCCCAAACACTATTCTTCGTCATTATGGACTCATATTCTTCGTGCATAGCATCCTTCCTACTGATGCTTTACGGCTTCCTCAAAAGATCTGTGTTCGATTGTACAATGGTACTCATGGCGGCTCAGACACCCTTGTATCCGCACGGCTTCGTCGCGGAATGTCCCCTCGGGGCGATGTCCCCGGCGCATCTTCGAGGGTGTCCTCGAGCCATGATGGTCTCTTTCCGTTGAAGGGAGATGATTGATAATAGGGTCCATTGGTCCTTCAACATCGTGCATTGTCTCATCCTCGCTGCTCTTCTTGATTTCCGTGCCTAGCTTCATGATTTTCCTCGTATCTTGGAAGACCTACTACTTTCTTCGTGGAAGCATCTTTCGTCAAAAGACATCATGGCATATCTCTACTTCCCTTTCGACCAGCACATAGACTCTATAGGCTCAGAGTGTTTCGTCGTAGCCTACAAACATTCTCTTTTTCTTCCTGCATAATCAACTTACTTCTCTTTTTCTTTTGGCACATGAAATAAACAGACATCCAAAAATTCTAAAAATGTGAGACACTGTGTTTCTTACCAAAGAAAAAAAACCCTTCGGGAGTTTTGGAGTCCAGCGGAATGAGGGCATCGGTTTTGAATGTATACCAGTATTTGTAGCTTTTCCCATAGAAACTTCGGTAGACCTCGTCACATAGCATGGCACGGGCAGCCTCTTCCACAATAGTCCTCGTTCTTGCGTTCAAAGAACACACCATTCGCTCAAGAGCAGGCGTAGTAGTCTCCTCTTAATGCCGCCGACAAAAGTCTCTGAACCTGGCTTGACTCATATTCGTTGCCATTGCTTCGTCCTCAAAATCTTGATCTTCTTTTCCCGATATTTCACCAAGGCTTTGAAGGTACGGAACCACATGAAAGCCTCATCTCTTTCTTCAAGAAGTATATCTGTGTTTTATGAGGAAGTCATCAAGAATGTCATATAAAGAAGAACATCCTCCTTTCAGGGATGTCAAGCAAAAGACACTGTATAGACCGGGGACGATTCGTATGCAAAATATCGATGTCTTTGTGGCACTTGAGGGTGCTGTCTCTCAGATGCTTTCTTCGGCACAACCCTTACACACCTTCGCGAGATTATTTCAAAGTTTGGGCATCTCGTCACCACCTTCCTTGCTTCTAGGGCTACTCTCAGAATGAAGGTGTCCAAACCCTGTCATAGTTCGGTTTGTCGAATAGCATCACATGTCATAGCTCCTAGTGACTTCTTCAACTCGGTAGAGTGTTCCAACTCTAAACCAATCACGATAGCTTCCTAAGGTTCTTTCTTCCACACACCTTTTCCACTTCACCACCACATTGAAGCCTTTGTCTTCAATCGTCGATATGGATGGTCAAAGGTTCTTCTTCACTTTGGTACATAGAGTACATCCCGCAAAATGTGTGACTTGTCCTTGAGACAAGTGGAGGGTCAGGTCCCCGTCCCTTTTCACGGGATAAAGGTCATCTCAAGGATACCGCATTGGTGTCCTTCTCAACCATGCCGCAGAGTGCCTGAACCCGTTGGAGGTTCGAGGCACCACTATCTATCAAAACGGGAAGAACTACAGTGCCTTACAAGGATATAGAGCGTATACAAAGAATATATTCATCTTTTTTATCAACAACATTTGACCCTGTACCGGAGTTTCTGACCAGATGCTGCTGTTTCCGCCGTAGGAGCCTTCCTTTGGATCACGTTTCTTTGATTTATCCTCCGTTGTTGTTGTCATCACTATCGTGAGAATCTTTTCTTGAAGGGACATTCTCTAGCATAGTGACCAGCTCTGGTGACAAGTGAAACACTTACCTTCTTTCCTTGGGCCCTTGTTCTTCCTTTATTCTTAGGACCATTAGAGTTCTTCTTTCAGAATGAGCAAAGACAGCGCATTTCCGTCATTTCTGGCTCCTTCCTATTCTTGTTTCTTCGCATGCATCCTGACAAGAGCTTCCATCAAAGTTAGGAATAGCATTATTGGTGAATGGTAGTGGTGAATACTTGCCATTCATATGGGGAGTCCTCCATGGGAGTGAGTAATTATCTTTCACGATCGGCTATTGTCTCCCCAATAGCCACGATTGTTCCTAATCTCTAACACCTCCTGGGTAAAGAATGTTTGGACAAACACTCATCCCTCAGTTTTCTTCTCAGATTCTTCAATTGATTTCAACAGCACTTGGTTACATTGTTTACCTTTGCAATTAGGATCAATTTATTTACACATCTCTTTGGATGTACCCAACTCGCAGATGTAGGCCACTGTGCTTTATGAATGGGATTCCCCGATCATCGCCTTTGCTTTTGATCTTCCTTCTTATACTTGGTTTAGCAAAGCAATGTGAGCATTGGATGGAGAAGTTCTCGTATCTACCCAAAGACATGATCCATGAGATCATGGTCTTCCAATTTGAGATCTAATATCATCTTTCTCCAAGCATGGAAGTCATCCTCTGTGTCACCATGCCCCCTGAATAACCTTACAATCAGGAACCTATTTTTAGATGGTATCAAAGTTAGGCTGTCTTCAATTCTGCCTCCGATACCATGTAACTTTGTAGATGTTCTCTATGCTTGACAACTTATTTCTCTTTATTACGCAATCACCCAAATAAATAAGTAAAATGCCGATAGAACATACCAAAGGATCTATGGAAGACAAACCAGAACAGAAAAAAATGTGATGAAAAGCATGCTGGGTCATCAGGATGCTTCACAAACCAGAAAGTCTCCTTGATCACCCAACCTTAATGTGTCACAACAATCCTCAAATCACCACTAAGTCAACACAAGTCAACCTTAAAAGTCAACGCCTGCCAAGAAAAGTCAATGTGCAGGGCAGCAACATAAAAGTCAACGCAGCCCAACTTCGGCCAACCTTTTGACCCTACCAAAGCACGTACGGCCTCCCAAAATCGAAGTCTCCAATAAATTTCAGCCTTGACTGACTATGCGTTGACCAAAGTCAACGTGGTCAAACTTCCTTGCAAACCCTAGCCGCAACAACTGCGTCCTTCTTCTTTGGCCGTACAAACTTTGTTCTTTCTACGTGTGAGCCGCCACCCGTCTTCCAAGGAGCTTGCGCTAAATCAGAGAAGAGAAGAAGATGATGAGTGAGTGTGAAATGCTTCAACTTTGACCGTATTTATATAATATCATCGAGGTGTGACACATCCGTCAAAAAACTCATGTCGACTTCCGCACATATAATTTATTATAAATAATAAATTCAAAATAAATGTTCGCTCATCGGATTTAGGCAAATTTTATATGGATTTTACACTCTCCAAGAGGAATCAATAAAAATATCGATATCTTCATCTCGAGCATCACAACATGGAGTTTGGACCTTAGTTGTCCAATTTTAACAGTTCGATCGTGTATTGACTCAACGTGTCTATTGCAAAACATATGTCCAGATGTCAGTCACGAAGAACATCAAGGTCCCTAACAGTCGATGATACTCAATAGGATTTCCTAACCGTCCAACAACACTTCCACACAACTTCTTAAAGTTGAGTTCCATCGGAGTAGTCATGGACTTGTGTACTCCACCATCCCAAATCTTCAAAGAACTTCACAACATATTTTCCTTGAGAAAGTGGCTTTTGCCAAACCCTCCAAGCCTAGGAACAAAGCAGACCGGGCCCCAGTCCTTCATCTCAATCAAGGCTAGTTCCATCTTACATTGATGAATGAGAGGGTCACCACTGGTTTAAAGAGATCATCCACATAGAGAACTAGAACAGAGGTTTATCATTGTCAACCTTAAAATAAAGGCTTGGATCAACATCACTTCGATTAAAGCCCAACTTCATTAAGTAGCTATCGATCTCTCCCATACCAACCCTCGGGGGCTTGCTTCAAACCCAGAGGGTTTTCTTCAACCTCGTACACATATATGTCTCTAGCTTGGACTTCAAACCCTGTGTTGTTCCACACATACCTCTTTCTTGATTGAACCATGTAAAAAGATGTACTTTCACATCCATATGATGGAGACTCATCCTTGCGTTGCAACAGGCAATGATTGATCGAATGGTGATATAGCCAAGAACAAGTGCAACATATCATTATAATCTATGCTCTTCCTTGAGAGAAGCCCTTCACAGTCAGCCTTGCCTTTGTACATTTCAAAGACCTCCAGAATGCCTCCATGCTTGATCTTGTAGAGCTACTTTCGAGGTGACAACAGATTTGTCCTTCTGCTTAGGGACCACATCCCGTACATCATTCTTCATGACTTATCCATATTCCTCGTGCAACAACATCCTCCAAACTTGATGCTTTCGACGACTTCTTCAAAAGTTCCGGTGCTCGTATTGTACAATAGTACTATGGTCGCTAGTACCTCTTTGGTACCTATTCGACTTCTACTTTCTCGAATGTTCCCCTTTGGGAGCAATATGACTCTCGACATTCGAGAGTGTCTCCTAGCCATGAAGGTCTTCGTTTGAAGAGGGTGGATCTATAGGATCCACCTTACCTTCACCATCTGCAGCAACTAACAATCCCCGTTCTTCTTGCCTTCAAATTTTCTTCTTTCTCTTCCTTGAGATAGATGATTTCTAACCCTTTCCTTAGGGCAACATCTTCATCAAAGGTGACATCATGGCATATCTGTTTTTTTCGACTGCACAGATTCTATATGCCTTCGAGGTTTCACCGTAGCTCACAAACATTCCTTTTTTTCCTAGAAGCATCCAAATTTTCATTCTTTCGGCTCATGGAAATAAACGAGAGCCCAAAAACTCTAAAATGAGAGACATCGGGCTTTCATGGTATGACTTATCGAGAGTTTTGGAGTCCAATGTCGAATGTGGGCATCTATATTGTGTTGGACATTGATAAACCAACGCTCAAAAGGTGTTTCGCACATGGACTAACCGCCTTTCGTGGATCTTTATCTCCCGGCGATGCGATCGTTGACCAACACTGCGGCTTTGCCCAACGCACAATCGGATTCCCAACAAGTGGTATCGTAGCGTAGGTCACGGAAGTTCGATACACACCCGCTCGTTGGGGGGGGAGATTGTTGGACATTGGACAACCAACGCTCCCCCGTGTGTTTCGGCGACATGGACCGACCGCTCGTGGATCTCATTCTTGGCGATGCGATCGTTTTTGGACTAACACTTATGGTTTTTGTCTAACTTAATAAATCGTATTCCAACATTTTGAAAATACACAATGGTGTTGTTGTGTTTTCTTCTCCCCATAGAAACTTTAAAAGACATTAATCATAAAGTTAACAGACAAAACAACTTCCAAAATGTTTTATTTTCTTTCAACAACACCATTTTGTTCGCTGGGAGTACACATAGTGGTGGTCTCCCTCAATGCCACTTAACAGTCATTGAATTACTCACCCATATTTGGTTCCATTATCATTCCTCAAAATTTTGATCTTCTTCCTCGTTTGATTTTCAACCAAGCACTCAAGGTAATAAATCACTTGAATGCCTTGTTCTTCTTCAAAGATATATCCAAGTCTTCATGAGAAGTCATCTATAAAGATATAATATAAACATCCCTCCTAAGGATGTTATAGGCAACATACCAAAAGACTTCTAATGTATCAATTGCAAAATATTAGATGTCTTTGTGACACTTGAGGGGAAATGGTCCACTTGTATGCTTTCCATGTTATCGTAATCGAACTTGCCATTTAATCGGAAAACCTCAGACCGGGAACCGATCGTAACCGGACCGGAATCGAAAACTAAAAATCGGTTTACCAAAACATAAAATATTTATTTAAAGTTAAAAACCCGTATATATTCATGTACACCCATATTAATCCAAACCATTTAAACACAAATATGCAAAAGTTTTCATTTATATAGGTGTATAGCCAAAAATAACACTTAGTGCAAAACATCGCCGAACCAAAATGCAACAAACATTAAGAAGCAAAGTTTCAGTTGGCCTTTATAGTCCAAAATAACATGACTTCATAGTATTATACTATAGCTTACAATACTACAAGCTACATATGATCAAATCATCAATCATCATCGTAATCACCATCCTCCTCATCCTCATATGAAGAATGAGTAGCATGAGCATCCAAGTCGCAATGGGATGGCTTGATTCTCCTAATTCTAAGCGATTACTAGTGCTTCTGATGTATTTTCCTTCCGCATCCGTGAGGTGGGTCCAAGTCCAACCAAGAAAGGTCTTCTGTTGTCAAATGTCGTGTGCTTCGACTCTTCACAACCCATTTTGATGTTGGATCAAAGTCATCCAAGACAATGTTGCTTGTTTCAAGGGTTTTATTTAGCAATTGATCGCGCTCAACCTAAGTTTGCATTGAACAAAAACCATGTCATTCAACCGTTTTTGCTCCAAACGGTTCCTCTTCTTGGTGTGTATGCGCTCAAACACACTCCAATTCCGCTCACACCCCGAAGCACTACATGTCCGGCTCAAAATTCGAATTGCAAATTTTTGTAATTGAGGGCATTCACTACCAAATTGTTACCACCAATAGGCCTAAAAAGTGGTAGAAGGAAAAAAAGCATTAGCAAATGAATTTGAAACTTGAAACTTTAAACTTAGAGTCAACAATTTGCAAATTTTAAAAAGTTCTTACCCTGGGACTCTTTTGCTCTATTTCTAACAGCCATGTAAATTCCAAAGGTACCAATACTCTCACCGAAATTCAAGAACTTGGTTATGAATTTGATCTTGAGTCTTGGAATCTAGGACCATGCGCTCAATGCATTTATACAATCCCCTAAAACCTCCCCATCACCTCAAAATTTGTAGTGCAACGGCACTAAAATTTAGAAACAAAAACATATTCATCAACTCAACAAAACTAAAAGCTAAAACTTATAACTTATAACCAATGACTCATTGAGAATTGAACTAAAATTACATACCTTGGATTTAAGTAGTAGCTTCTAATTTCCGCATGTAAAGGTCTATGGAGTTGTTTGTTCCATCTTTCATCAATGATTCCCCAAAGAAGAATGTACTTTTGTCTTTTATCCCTTACATGTCAACACTGTTCTTGGCTTGATCCATTGCCTCATAAACAAACCCATAGCATTTATTCCTATCCACCATCCGCAAAACTCGACAAGAGGCTCAACAACAGCACACACCCCTCGCCTTTAACCAAAATCTTTGTCATATACTTGGTCAACCATCCGTTTCCTTCCTCGCTTTTTTGCTCCACCGAGATGAATCTCCATTCATCGATGAAAACATCTTCAAGTTTGCTTTTTGTTGAACAAGGGATTGCAACGAAAGGAGGTTGGTTGCAAATAGTGTGATGGTTGACGAACAAGCTCTCTACCCCCCCGTGTGCTTTCTCGCGTCTCGAAAAACCCATGAGTGGTTATACCTACTTGGTTAAGATTTGCATCTTCCACACACTTCTTCACCCACTCAATTTTCCCCAATATCCTAATCAAGAGGTCCAAACAATGTAATACCGCACATGGAGACCACCAAATGGTGGGGTGTTTTTCCTCTAACATCTTTCTCGCCGCAACATAGTTATAGGCATTGTCCGTTATAACTTGTACAACATTTTCAACCCCCATTTCATAATTACTTCATCCAAAAGACGAAATAACAATTAGCATCCCTTCACTCGATCGTATGCATCAACCGATTTTTAGAAACATAGTGCCTTTTGGACAAGCAATTAAAAAATTTAGTATGGTGCGAGATCTACCATCAAATTATCCATCGTACATAATAGCAGCATCCAAATTTTTGGTCCATGATTGCTTGAACTCGTAAGGTACTCTTCTATTCTTTGGACTCTATTTGTAAAAAGTGGCCCCCTCGATATCATATGAAACTAGGGCCTTTAAGCCTGGTCCACATAAAGCTATACGACCAATCATGGGTTGATAATAAGTGTAATTATAGCATTAAAAGGTATGTCCGGCATCATACCATTATCTAGCAATGCATTCATATGCATCGCCCTTTCTATTTTCTTCCATTTAGCATCAAGGGGAAGCCAAGGAGAACTGTGGGTGGTGCGTGGTATAAAGAAGGAGTCAATCCCTTTTACTGCCACTGCCCTCTTAGGTTTAAACCACTTGAACTACCCTCTCCACTCTTAACAGAAAACTAGAGGAATCTTTCAAAAAAAAATCGGGCACATATTCCTCAAAATCGTGTCACTAAACATAGCATCATCCTTTTGGCTTTTGGCTATGTCTTTTTTAAGTTTTTTGTTTCTCCCCTTCTTTTCAATATAGGTTTAACAAAACTTAGCATCTCTCCGTTTTAAGTCATCGAAACATTTTCACAAGGTTTAACTTGGGTTCTCTCCAACGTGCTAGGTGTTCTTCGACTCTATGGATCCCCATCCTTAACTTTTTTGCCACAATAAGTTGCACTTTTATCCCTTGTCTATTTAAAATGATAGTGAACCCATCACTGATCATTCTTGATTTTAGGGCCATGAGGAAAAAATGCAAATCTGCAAAGAAAACCTATGGATTTTAGAATTTTATGACATATTTTTTGTTTTTTAAGGAAAAATAAAAGAGAGTAGAAACAATGAAATACTCATTGAAGATCCGTAAATTTTGAGAAGAGAAGAAGCTCCAACCAATTCGAAAATAAACTCTTCAATCAGGCCCCAAAACTTCTCCAAAAAATTTTGCCAACGAAATCCCTCAGTCAACCCCGCAAATTAAAATAATAGTTGGAGAAAAAATAGAAGAAAATAACAACACAATTTTTATTCCAACAAAAAATTACAAATCTGAAATTTGAATTCTCAGACAAAAAACTGGGTTTTAAAAATTTCAAGGGAAGAAAAGAATAGATTTAAGAAAAACAGAACATTTATGGTTGAAAAAATACTTTGAATTTCCTCTTAGTTTTCCGAAGAAACTCGGTCAGCTTCAAAGTCAGCATTGATCAGCTCCCCACAACCGCATAAAACACCGTTTTTAATTTTTATGAGAAAACAATAGCTGATTTTTGCAGAAAAATTTAACAAAAAAAAAGTTAAGTAAAAATTTCCCTTGATTTACCTCTAAATTTTTTTTGGAGTAACCGCCCAAAATCAGCCATGTAGTAGCCCCAACAAAATAAAAAAAATTCTTCCAAAGAAATCGCAAAAACCATCGAAGAAACCCAAGGATCTCCGGAAAAAAACTTTGAAGGAAATAGAAATATTCGAACCCAATGTTCTCTCTAAGATTCCAATCGCTCAACCGCAAAACTCTCTAAGAACAACCCGCAAAAATTCTCTCACCGACCCACCAAGAATTGCAAAATACTTGAATGAATAGCAAGGAGTGAAACAGAGGGGGTGGGGCCTTTTTTAAATAGCATTTAGGGGGGGGCTAGGTTAGTTAAAAATATTAAAAAAAAATTAAAATAAAATAAAATAAAAAAATTGAAAAAAATTTCGATTTTTTTTTTTTTTTTTTGCCTTAGCCATATGGTCGCTCAATCGAATCGAAGTGAACCGGTCCACTGAGCTCGTACCGAACCAATCGGGTTCTATATGGAAAACGACTCTGCTCATAAGCCAAACCTATTCTTTTCCAAGTTTCTAGAGGGTCGTGTTTTGCCTCCAAACCTACGGACCTATCGGTTTTTGCGAACCGGTTTAGTTCTGACAATATTGATGCTTCTTCGCACAACCCCGACATACACCTTCATGATCATCTTTGAAATCGGCATCCTCACGCTAATTGCTTTCGGCGGGCTTTGTAACGTAGGTGCAAACCTCCTGTGCTCAAGCTCAAGTTGAAGAGTTGTGTCACATGTCATGCTTCAGCTTTTACTCGCCAACTTGGTAGAGTGTATCAACCCTAAAAGCAAGAGTGAATGCTTCTTTGAATTTCCTCTTCCAAATGCGTACCTTTCCATCGATGAATGGTACCTCCTTGAATCCTTTGTTCCTCCATCGTCGTGATAGACACTATAGATTCTTCTTCAAGTCGCACGTACAACACATCCGTGCTGGGTGAGACTTGACCTTGATTTAGATGAAGGGTCACGCTCCCCGTCCCTTTCATGATAAAAAGTGCTGTCTCCAAGGATAATTTCTAAATTAGTATCCTTTTCAATCAAATTAGAGAGGGCTTCGTTTATATCCGTGTTGAAGTGCCTTGAGGCAATTGGCTATCAATCAATCTCAATTGTCTAGGGTGTTGAAGGAGATGCAACAGAGAGGGAAGATATAAGAACATATTAATTTTTCCTATCAACAACATTAGATTCATCATGCGCAGAATTCTCGACCCTCAAAGGTCGACTACTCTACCGATCGAGGGAGCCTTCCTCTTCCTTTGAACTTGTTGTTCCTTTGACTTCATTCCCCTCTCGAAGTTGTTGTTGTCATCATCTCCAGAAGAGTCCCTTCTATTAGGCACCGTACAGTGACCAAACTTGTTACAAGTGTAACATCTTCCTTTTCTTCCTTTGAGACCGCTTCCATGATCTGTTTTCTCACCAACATTGTTCCTCTTCTTTGCATGAGCGGAGAAGGCAGAGAGGGTCACTTCCATTCCCATTCGAGGGTTTGTCTCTTTCCCCATCATCCTTGTCTCCTTGAGTGCGTTTCTTCAACAATTCACTAAAATCGTGAATCACATTATTATTAAGAATTGTAGCATTGAATACATACCAATCTTGTGGGAGTCCTCCAAGAGCAATGAGAGTGAGCTCAACCGCCTATGGCTTTCTAATAGCCAAGAGATCATTCTTGGGATTTTGGTGAGCCTCATAAAATATGACTGGATGGATTCTCCTTTGCCTTTGGATCTCCTTCAACTTGTTTTTCAAAATTAGAATTTGATTAACATTGCTAGCCCCCGAACATGCCGACCAACTTATCATACTTTAGATGTGCTCAACTCGAGATATACAACCAAGTGCTTATGAATAGAACTTGATGATCTTCTTCGCCCTGACTTCCCTTTCTTGTATTTTGTCTTATAGTGGGCGCCATGCATTTGATGGAGGCTCATTGATGTTCCCCCTCGCACATATCCATAACATTTTTGTCTTCCAATGTCAAATCCACATTTTTCTGCTGATGATAACCGTAATTTACTGCCTTATCATCAGATTTGAAACTCCTTGTATGATGGCCTCAAGGAGCCATTGATCTCGATCCTTGATTATTCAACTTCTTTGGTGATTGCTTTTCACACTTGCTTGGGCTTTGTATTCACCTAGCTCTATACTGCAGTTAATTTTAGACAACCATGGCATGTTCTATGCTTAGTGCGTGTTTTATCAATCTTTTCTTATTAGCTCAATTCCGTATTTGCAATCACATAACCATTGAAAGTAAATACTATCAGAACATAAAATTAAATCGGCAGAAGACAAGCCAATATAAGATACAAGAATTTGCACTTATTCAACAAATATAGAGAGAAAATGTGTGTTTCTTTATAATAAACAATCGGGATGCCCTAGCCAACAAAGACTTTGTTGGTCCTCCAATCAAATTAATCAAACATGGTCAAACTTTGACCTCCTTCAAAGTCAAATTCACCCCAAAACCCAAATTTCCAGAAACAAAACCGTCAAATCAATAGTCAAATCACAAGTCAATTCATGACAAATAAATACACACAAGTTATCAACGTTTGACCTCGATTTTTTGTGCCCTTAAATGATATTCTGGACTTAAATTTTTACCTCAAAATTGCAAATAAACAAAGGAGGTTGACCCACAATTAACATGGTCAACGCTCCTTAAACAACCATAAAAATAGTATGCCAATTTCCACTTCGATTTCACATGTGTGGAGGAGAGAAGCCTTCTTTAGGTTGTACTAACCAATCGTGATGAGAGAGATGTGTGAGATGAGTCAAGGATAAAATGAGCATCAAGTCTCCGCAATTTATATCCATCAATGAAGGTGTGTGACACATCTTTTGGGGCTTGTGAGCCACATTACTATTCTCGCCGACCTCGACAATTTGCACGCGTGGAAATTAAATTCAAAATATAAGTTTTACCATCCAAACAAGATTATCTTTAGATCAATCTTGCACCTTCCTGAGGAATCCAACGAAAATATCATCTCCATCATACGAGCACGTAAATATGGAGTTTGGACCTAGTTGCCCAAAATTAACAAGAAGTTAAATCGAAGGACATCACCCAAAATACTACCAGACAAGCCGCCTGGTTGCATCTCGACATCGGTCTCTTTTGAAGCTCTCGCGTTGTTTGTCGGCTTCCGCACCGTCGCGCCGCTGGGCCGCCTCTCCGCATCGCTCAGCTTCTTCGTCGTCCTAACACCGGCCAAAGTGTTCCACAATCCTCCTCGCACCAACCAACTCACTATCTTGCTACCGTTCTCATGGGCTCGTAGCTTGTATGTGATCCAAGAGTTTGGGCACCTCAAGGATCTCGCCATATCTCTAGCCCAAGAGAACTACGCGCATCAATGTCGCCCACCTTTTCTTGAGGTAGATGAGCACTCATTATCACTCGCCATCATCCTCTTGGTTGCTGCACTTTGAATCAATCTTCTGCCCTTTTTCTTCTCGAGGACAAGTATTGGCAAAGTGTCCCGTGTCACTAACATATGAAGCACTAGACCTTCTAGGTCCTTCTTCCCTCGTTGCTACCTTTGTCCCTTAGATGCGAGGGCAACATCTTCCTCCTCCTTCTTGATCTTGGCTCGCTACCTGGCCGCCCATCTGGACATTCTTCTCGATCTCCTCTTAATGAAGAGTTGCTCTGTTAGGCCTCCCAATTTGAAGTTCTCATTTTTCCCAAAATACTTTGGACAAAGGTCTCCTAATCATTGGTGATTGCATTCGGGAAGTCCTCACCACGAGACCATCGTCGTATTGGCCCCACAAAGAACCAAACCATCCTCGAATTACTTTACAATTGAATGAGTAAAGGACTGTATTTTCCTCTCCTTTCGTGCATCCGAAATAGTCGCAATCGTTTCTCCTGTACATCTTCCTTGGACAAAGGCACCTTTGATACATTGTGTGTCAAGGTCGTCAACATCTCACTTGCTTTATTCTTCTCGACAATGTGGGACCACATGATCCTTTACTCCATCCATTATCAAGCACTGGGCTTTTGCTTGCGTTTTCCTTCCTCACTTCTTCAATGGATCGACGTCGACCGGGATACTCACAACCTTCTGGTGACACCTTGATGCGATACTCATCCGTACATATAGGATCCTCGGCCTTCCCGTATGACGAAGTTAGATGCTCCATCTAACCTATTCGATCCTCAAACCATGAGAGGCCATCTCTACTCAAATCTATGCTCTGTAAATGTATGCTCTTCTCCCTTCTTTCTACTATTGCTTCCCGCAAGAGACCGGATCCGGCTTTTTGGCTATAAAAACCCTCTAGAGAATACACTACATCCGACCAAAGGATTTCTTCTGTAACTTCACCGATTTTGTCGAATCAACCCTCTCCAATCACCCGTCGATCGAATCTCAAACTTCTTGCTGGTGAAAGTTTGTTGAGGAACCCGTTTCTCCTTACTTTGTCAACCTCGCTAGACACTATTTCGCACCTACAGTAAACAATGCTCCACCAAACAACTGAAGAGGAAAAATCGCACTCTCTAGCCACGACAATCGGCACAATGTCGCTCCTCTCGGACCGGCGTCACCTTTCGTTCGTGTTAGCTAGATGTTCGTTGCCACCCTTGCATCGAACTTTGCGTGAACTACAAGCAGCGTTGCGACACTTCGTTGTCCGTTACTGCCTCAGTGTTAAAATCGCTCTTTTTGGACCAGGGCCGGCTCAGGCTACTTTCCGGCGTTAAAATCTTCGCTACTTCTACCACGGCTTTAGCTCCCCGATCTCATAAATAGTTTTTGATACCATGTGAAAATTTTTAATCTAAATTACAAACCATATTGCGCTTTCTCGATTTACTTCTCTCGTTTGATTTAATTAAGAAGTTATTTTTTATGAAATATAAGTAAAACATCAAAGTAAACACTATCGTTGTACCACACACATACGTACGTATCAAGTGTCAAGAATAAGGCCCGTTATGACAAAATGACACAATATTTTTACAAATGTTCCCGTAAAACGCAATGGGAAAAACCGTGCAACAACTTCGTAGGTTTTTATTATTATGAGAATTTCGAATACATTCAAGGGTACCCACATGGTTTGCCTAAACAGCAGAAAATCACGACAGATGTACCTACTCGTACATTTAAACATGGCCGATTCAACCGAGGATGAAGAACCCCCACGGGTGCCTACGCAGCCGCGTCACCCTTCGCGTGGCCGTTCACACCTTCTCGGACCGTTGAAAACGCAGCCCCTTCTCGGCCCACCGGGAACCTCGCCGCCGCTCTCTCGCAATGCGGCCGGGGGGCCCCCACAACCGCGGGAGCCCTCACGCAACATTGGCCGGGCCCTACCGCCACCTGAAGCCGAGCTCACGCAGCCTTCGCGTAGCTTCCGGCCAGCCATCACCTCGGGATGAGCCTACGCTCGCTTCTCGCGCTCGCTCTCGTCAGCTTTCCGAACACAACATTACAGAGATCCCACCGCAAGATTCTGATTTACTTTCTCCCTACTTGGTATCAATTATACAAGTTATATTCGCAAATACCAAAGTAAACACAACCATAACCACACACACACAAACATCATTTACTAAATAGTACGCTCATTCAACAAAAGTGACACAATTTTTTCGACAAATGTCCCCGAAAAACTCAATGTGAAAACCGGGGGCAATGTATATGAGGGTTTATTGTTAGCAGAAGCAACAGCTTCTCGAGTACATTTTAGTGCCATAACCTACAATCCCAATAGAGCAGAAAACTCGAGCTACGTAGAAATGAGATATACCCCTACCGCAAGTCTCGCTGATCCTGCCGATGAGCAATCGGTGAAACTCTCACCAATTCACGCAACCTCTCGCGCAAAGAACTACGTAGCCTGGCCGAAGAACTCGTCACCCTAGCTCGCATGGATATCCTCCCCGGATCTCTTGCCTAACCCTTCCGGGCTCGGGCCTCGAGCCTCAAGACTGCCTATTTTTGACATCCATTCACTACTTTTCATTCTCGACAAAATCCATAAGCTCAACTGTTAGTTTGCATATTTTCAAATTTTCCTAGTGCTGTATTTAAATTGATCTCTCTTTATATTTTAATGTTTCTTATTATTTGAATGTACCTGTATTTAGCTGCTGCACTGATGCACCGTAGCTAATCCCCCCCGTTCGTAGCTACCAACATTGTTTAGCAAAAAAGTTCCGAAGAAGGAAGAGGTCCGACCTCAAGCCTTTCTCTTATACTTTTTCGTTGACACATCAACGACCGTGATTTAATCTCTTATCGTACGACTTAGATTAATAGACCGCTCGATCCATGGGACCGCTTTCGACGAGAACATTTCATCACATGTATTTAATTAATTCACTTTACTTTTCTAATTCCCCTAAGTTAGACGAGAGTCCCTATTAAAAAATTAAAATATTTTTTAATATCTCACACACCTGGCGAAATTTCTCCAAACGCTTCGTTTTTTTTTTTTTTTGAGGCCTCAGGTGTCTTAGCCCCTCCACAAAATTTCGTGGCTAGAGCACACCCAATGCTACCTCAAAATCTCAACACCTCAAGGTCCTCACAATGTATCCTCGGCCTCGGATCCGAAATCACACCGCCGATCTCGCCCCACCGCACCGCAAGCTCACTTGAAAATTCTCAACGAACCGCGCCCTTAATTTCGAATTAACTCAAGTGCCGCTACTATGTGTGTTCTCCAATTGGACCCCAAGCCTTCCTTTAATACTTTTTCATTGAACATTCAACGTCTTGATCTAATCTCTAATCGTACGAGATTAGAAAAGGTCGTTGATCCTCGTCACTTGGAACATTCTCACCCACATGTCTAAATTAATTCACTTTAACTACTTTAATTTCCAAGTTAGACTTAGGTCTCCATTAAAATAATTAATTATTGGAATAACTTAGGCTCGGTGTAATTTTCCAAACGTACTTCGGGTCTTGGAGATCTCATGTGTTCTAGCCCCTCCACAAAGTTTCGCAGCTACAACACATAATGGCGTCACCCAAAATCTCAACATGATGTTTTCACAAAACCCTTATGAAGTCAAAATATAAGCCGCGCACTTATATCACCCAACTTTTTTAAAGCGTGATCATACCATGAAAATTTCGCGAGGAAGACACTTAGCAACACCATCAAATTCATAGGAAAACTCTTTAGCTCCTATCGTTGATCTTCCGCATAACACACCGATCTTGGCAACACACATGCAACCTTTTGTCACCGTAGACCTCTCTTTTGATCCAATGCATAAAATAACTATGCTAGCGCTCATGTAAACTCTATTCATATATTATCTCAAAGCATCACATCATTTTAATGCAAGGATTATGTAAATCAAGGACATTTTGATCCATAGATTAAATGCATTTCAATTATACCGTAAAACATAACAATCTGCACATAATCTTTCAACGCATACATATGCTTGCATGTGTTGTCAACTACGTATCATTACACACTAATGATAGCTCGTAACTTGATCCAATTGTGATTGATCTAAGTCAATAAAAAGAAGAACGATTATGGTGCATCAAATGGACCACAACCTCCACATAACTTAATCGGTATATTCACACGGTCGGCTTCGACGACATTTATGATCAAAAGTAACCAAACAAAATGCAAACCATCAAATGCATATGTTTGGATCTATGAATATACTGTAAGAAGAAGCTTTTGCGCACAACAATTTTTTATATATAGTAATAAAATCGCTAAACACCCATCGCAATGTTCTTCAATACAATTGCGTCAAATCATATCATTAGGAATACCTCCGCAACCTTTAGACATTGATCCATATAACAATCTTCTAATAAACTTTGTGTTCACTTGCCACAGAACACGTCGAAGGAGGCTCTGCTTAAAGAAAGAAACGAAACGAAAAACGCGTATCGTACGAGCGGTCATATCAATAGAACGGTGTTGTACTATTTAAAACGCGTTTACCAACAGACAACACCGTTCGTTCCATATAATAATTTTTTGAATTTTTTTTTTGTTTATGCAATTTAATGTATTTAATTGTTTTCTATTAGGTATTGAGTGTATCTAGAAGTTTTTTCTAAAGTTATAAAAAGAGGCTTAGCCTCATTCTCTCATCACACAAATTCATCAAGTCGATTCACTGGTGAATATTTACTTTGAAGAGGAGGAAGGAGGAAGAGATGTAGTGCTTCTGTACTTGGGTGTTTCTACCATTGAGCAAAGGAGATTGCCAGAAATAAGAGAAAAGAGATTTGAGGAGCAGACTTGGAGTGCAAAGTTTCCCTCAAGCCACGTACATTCTCGGGGTTTTTGGCTTAGCCGCAACCATATTTCTCTTGTTTTTCTCGGCATTTGCAGCTTCAGCCGATAAAAATTATTTTGGGTAAGAAACATTCAATTTCTTTGTTTTTTTTCATTGTTTTGTCTAAATATTTTTTCAGGTTTATGTCAAAATTTTAAATAAACGTTTTTTTATTTATAGATTTGTTTTTTATTTTTTTTACAAGAATGGCTTCTTCCATCCAAGGTTCAAGTGCAATCTCAAGGCCAACCCAAGGGCTGAATATTATCCTCTATGGAGGCATGTTGAGAAGCCGCAAAGATGGAGGTGGTGGCTCATGGGAATGGTGGTGTACTCTTTGCACAATTGTTATAAGGGGTTTTACCCAAGAGTGAAGGCACATCTTTTACATGGAGGAAAGAGTGGATTGTGAAATGTATGAAAACATCTCGACCCTATAGCAAGGAGGGAATATCAAAGAGAGCAAGATCAAAGTTGATGGAATCAAAGAAAAGCATGATGATTTTAGTCTAGCAAGCCTAAAATCACAAACAAGGAGCCAAGGATTGTAATTGAAGCAAGGAGAGAGGCAATGGCACCCCAAATAAACTGCACAACCACCATCCAGGGGCATTTTGCACTGTCACATCACAAAGGATTGCTGTCGGTGAATGTGCAAGGAAGAGTAAAGGTTTCATTCCTAGAGTGGCTTGGTGCATCTATGCATGTGGTCTCCCATTCAATGTTGTTCGCTCTCTCATCGGGAAGATATGATAAGGGTAGTTAACAAAGCTCCTCAAGGGTACAAGGGGCCCAACTATGAGAAAGAACTCAACTTCTAAAAAGTGAGAAGGATCTGTGGAGGATGTGTTATCACCAATTCGTTTTTCTTGGACTAGCCTCCGGGGGTTACCATAAGCCTCGCATGGATGGACAGAGCACAAGGCGTAGACCATTGATAAACATCATTGTCATACTTCACCAAAAGGAGCAATGTTTCTAAAGGCGTAAGACCAAGCCAGGAGAGGTGAAATATGCACACCCACGTCGATGTCATTATCAAATCTATTGAACAAAGTTGGTCCTAACAAGGTGGTGCAAGTTATCACGGATAATGCATTGGTATGCAAAAAGTTGCAGGTTTGATTATTGAGGAGGCATGACCACATCTTTTGGACACCTCGCATTTGCCTACAATCTCGAATCGATCTAGAGCAGATCGACAATAAAGTTCTGCGGATAAAGACCCTACAGGGGAAGCAAGGAAATTGTGAAATTCATCACCAACCACCACCATTCTCACAATATTCCGAGAGTACTCCAAATTAAAGTTGTAAAAGTTGCCGAGACAAGATATGCCTCAAACTTCAGCATGTTGCGCCGCCTTGTTGAGGCGTTAATAGGTGTTTATGGTGGTGAGTCGTGCCTTGGGTCGAGTGGAGATAGGGCGTATTCAGAAAGTGAACCGTGCGTAGATTGTGCCTTTGATGAGGATTGGTGAGCAAGGTAGATTTTCACATCAAGCCACAACCCCCACATTTGAGCTTCTTCGCATGTTGATACCGACCAACCTTTCTTAGGAGAGGTATATGATGGCATGGATTCCATGGTTGAGAAAACTATGGAAATTATTTCACATGAGGTCACCACAACTTTTGTTTGTAGATGGTTTACTTATTAATTAATCAAGAGAATCATTGTCGACAGTGGAATACCCCCAACACCCATTGCATACTTTAGCACATGCCTTGGAACCCAAAATTTTATGATGAGGAACTTATTGCTCAAAGCAATGGGAAGAGAAGGCACCCCCATAAGGATAGAGAGGTGGCTAATGGGGTGAAAAAAGCCCCTATGAGAATTTTTCCAGCCATCTACACAGGAGGTGAAGGAAGAATTTGCCCGTTTCCTACAGTATAGATGATTATTCGTACATATCATCTTTGAGGAGAGAAGCACCATGAATCCAAATAGGGTGGTGGATTTGTCATGGAGCAAATGGTGCACATTTGTAAAACCTTGCCATTCGCGTCCTTTCGCAAGTGGCAAGCTCTTCATCACAGGAAGGAATTGGAGTACCTATGGTTTTATTCATTCTCAGGAAGCGCAACAAAGTTGGGCTCTGCTGGCAAGAGGATCTTGTTTATGTGCACCTGAACCTTCGACTCTGCATCTCGGCAGGGGTCTAGAATATGGCAATGGTTCTTCTAAGAGTGGATGAAAACTTAAAAATCCCCGATTTGGATCTCTCTGTTGCTCTGAATATTGAGGACCGTGATCATAGAAGTGGAATTGGCTGGAAACATCTTCTTCAAACCTACACCATCCCCCCCGTTGAGCTTGCTTCTCCGCCGCTATATTTGATGAGGATTCCGATAATGAGTATTAGTCTTTTGACTTTATTGCATTTATAGCCTCATATATATAATAAAGCAATGTGTTTTGGAGGTTCCGATATTGCTATTTTCATTATGTGTCCGTTTATCAATGATCATTCATGAGTAAATGTGTTGTAACTGTAAATTTGTAATAGCTATGCTTTTATTTTATGATTTATCATGGTGTTTTAAAATTCTGAAACAAGAACTTGTATGATTTCACATAACATTTCTTAAATGTCCTAAATTATAATATATATATATATATATATATATATATATATATACCGTGTTTCCTCATTTCCAAAATTTGGGGAGGTCGTTAAGCTTTCCCTTCGCTTCCCGTCGTAAACTCGTTTTCGTTTCCCGTTTCGTGCAACCTGGTTCATTTTGTGATCTAAGCAAACTAGATGTGCTATAAACATCAAACCATAAATCTAATACTGCACACTCTATGCAACCATGTTCGTAAATACACCACTAATGCGCTTCTTTCGAGAAATGATCCATGCATGTATCCCTTCTCTCGTTCCATACAAACATCATAAGATTATATATATGTAGTGCTAAAAAGTCTAGTGAATGTGTGTGGTGTGTATACGCATGTACCTCCATCAATAACCATTTCAAAAATTAAGGTGGGATCAAACCTTTAACAAAGAAAAAAGTTCAATATTCAGTTGATCCGAACAAAGCTTTTTACATGACAGTCAAAACCAACTTTAGATAGTTGAACCATTTTCTTCTTTTTAGATCATCGGGTTCCGTATATTGGTGAAAACAATCCTCAGTAAAAATCTACCATTTTAGATTGAAACATGTCAAATAATGGTCATTCACATCACTTTCTTCCCGTTCCGCATCAAACAAAATACTTGAAGATTGTCAGTGCTAGAACTAATAACTCCATAAAAAATGCACACACTTGATTCTCGCACCGTAGATAAACCGCCCCAGAACAAATACATAGATGTGTTTGATGCAATATCATTCCACTAAGACACTCCATTGCCCGACTATCTAACGTGGCTCGATACCATGTTGAAAAACCAAGTACAAGATGTACGCGTTTCCGATTCACCGATAATTATTTGTGAGTTTATTATAATTTATTCTTCTTCATCAAATAATTATACTCCGTAAATTCAACAAATAAAGAAAAGAAAGAGAAAAAGAAGAGATCACAAAAGTGAACAATACCAAAAGACACTAATACCTGTAAATTCAACCAACAGCAAAGAAAGAGAAAGAAGAGATCACCGTGAACAATGCCAAAAGACACGAATGTTTAGGTCGTATGCCGTGAAAACTCCCACAAAGGGAAAACTCAACCAAGCTTTTCCTTAGAGATCATTCAACAAAGACATCTAGACATAGATAATACAACCCACAAGATGACATTCACAAGTGCTAAGTCTCCAAAAAGAGAAAGAAGAGATCATGAACAATACCAAAAGACACCAATACTCTAGAAATTCAACCAATAGCAAGAAAGAGAAAGAAGAGATCACCGTGAACAATGCCAAAAGACACCAATGTTTAGGCCGAGACCGTGAAAACTCCACAAAGGGGAAAACCCAACCAAGCTTTTCCTTAGAAAGATCCTTCAACAATACATCCGGACTCTACCCCGACCCCGTATGCGCTGAGTCGTGCACCGGACCGGAGGACCTTGAGACATCGATTACTTTCGTGTCGTGTACATCATTGAGCAAGCACCACAGAGTCGTAGGTGTGCTTCGGCAACATGGCAAGAAAGGGGCCTCGAAGAGAGCAATTCACTAGAGTCTACTAATGGACAGCTTCACGCATTTCGGCATTTACAGTTCAAAGTTCATGTAGGAGGACAGAGACAAACATAGACTCTATAGGCTCGAAGTTTTCGACTGTAGCCCACAAACATCGTGGTCTCCTCTTGATGACAAATTTTCTTTGCAAAAGTTCATGAACTCGTTCGCCTATATTCAAGGCCATTATCGATTCCTCAATATCTTGATCTTCTTCCTCGTTAGATTTTTTTAAAGGTACGAAACCACACAGAAAGCCTCATCCTTCAAGAAGTATATCCAGGGTTTTGCGAGGAGAAGTCATCTATGAATGTCATATAATAAGAACATCCTCCAAGAATGTCACGGCAAAGATACCGTATGACTTAATGTAGTAATTGCAAGACATCGATGTTCCTTGTGACGCTTGAGGGGAAAGGTCCCTTTGTATGCTTTCTCTTTCGCACAACTCGACATACACCTTCATGATCATTTGTGAACTCGGCATCCTCGTCACCACCTCTCGTCGTGAAGGGCTTTATAGTGAAGGTGTCCAAACCTCCGTGCTACAGTTCGGTCCGTTTGATAGTATCACACGTCATCGCTCCTAATGGACTTTCTCCAACCTCGGTAGAGTGTATCAACTCTCTTAAACCCAATCGTGATAGCTTCCTTGAAAACTATTCTTCTAGATACGCACCTTACCATCGCTCTAATGCCACATTGAAACCTTGTCTTCCACAATGCATAAAGGTTCTTCTTCGTTAGGTACATATAAGACACTCGGGTGAAGCTGAGGACTTGACCTTGAGATAAGTGGAGGGTCATAGTCCCCGCTCCCTTTCATCAGATATGTGGCATTATCTCCAAGGATAATTTCCGTATTAGTATCCTTCTTAACCAGGTCGTAAAGTGCTTACTTGAACCCAATTATGTGTCTTGAGGCACCACTATCTATCTACCGATATCCATAGTGTGTTGGGTGGAGATGCAATAGAGAGGGCAGATACAAGAATGAATTAATTTCTTTATCGACAACATTTGATTTCTCATACCTAGAATTCCTCGACCTTTTGAAAGGTTGCCCATTTCACCGTAGGAAGCCTTCCTCTTTCCTTTGAACCCGATGTTCCTTTGATTTCATTCCTCTCGTTGTTGTTGTTTTCATCATCATCGGGAGAATCCTTCTTGAAAGGGCACTTCCCAGCATAGTGACCGTTTTCAGACAACCGTAACACTTGCCCTTCTTTCCCCAAATCGCTTCTTTGTTCCTCGACTACCAAAATTTTCTTTTCTAGAATGAGCAGTCAAGGCAACATTTTCCATTTTCATATTCCTTCATCCTTGTCCTTCTGTACGCATCTCGATAGTACTTTGTCAACATTAGGTATCACATTATTATTGAGAATGGTAGTGTTGAATACATGCCATTCCTGACGAGAGACCTAAGTGCGGTGAGTACCATCTTCGACCGCCTATTGTCTCCCTCAATAGCCAGCAGATTATTCCCGATCTCTGGCCAAATTTTTTAGAAAATATGATTGAACAGACCATCTCGCCTTTCTTCGCATTCTTCAATTGATTTTTCAAGAATAGGACTCGATTCACATTGTTGGCCTCGAATATGTGGACCAACTTATCATACAAACTGGATGTGCCTGTACTTCGTAATGTAGGCAACTAGACCCACATGAATTGAGTCTCTCCGATCATTAGCTTTGCTTTGATTTCCCCCTTTCTTGTACTTTGTTTTGCGGTGCTAGCCGCTTGCAGAAAGGATGGAGGCTTCTTGGATTTACCCTCGCACATAGTCCATGATATCTTGGTCTTCCAAATTAAGATCCAATGTCATCTTCCAGCATGGAAGTCATCCTTCCTTAAATAATTTGTCATTTGTACTTTAAAGCTATTTTTTTGTAGTTTGAGGAACCTCCATCCTCTTCGGGGTTGATTGCTACAAATAGGGGTCATTTCTCACCTCTACCCGATTCACACTTATGTAGATGTTCTATGCTTGATGCAACTTTACTTTTTCTCCAACACGTATAGCAATCACATAAACAATAAAGTAAAATGCCGATAGAACATACCGCAGGGATCGACAGACAAGCCGTAACATATATAAAATAAAGACAATGCACAATGATGTTTCAATCCGTAAAGTCTCAATATGGCTTCTACCCAAACCAACAATGTCACACAACTCTAGGATGCCCAAATCCAAGCACCTGCAAGTCAACCCAAAATGTCAATGTTCTCTGCCGTCAATCAGCAAATGAAGAAAGCAGCAGCAAGGTCACGCAACAAGTCAAAGTCAACGTCCACCTTTGAATAGTGCCAAAAAATGGCAAAGATTTGGAAAATCGAAAATTTGGGAAAGTTTTCTGGGTCCGATGGATCTTGCGTTGACCAAAGTCAACGCCGGTCAAAGTTGTTGTAGAAACCCCAGTTTTAAAACAAACCGAAAACAATTTTCTTCCTTGGTCGTACTTTCCCACGTGTGAAGAGAAGAGTTCCAAGCGTCGTCAAACCAATCGTATGAGGAGAGAGAAATGTGTGTGGATGAGATGAGTAGAAAAATGTCTTCCCGACGTTGACCAATTTATATCCATCGTTGAGGGTGTGTGACACAACCCGCTGGGCACAAAACCTTAAGGTCGACTCCGCACATATCTTGAATAAATTCTAAAATAACAAATTGCCTACCTGATCAAGATGATCTTTAGATCGATTCGTTTCCTCTCCGAAAGAGGAATCCAATAAAAATATTGGTATTCTTCATATGAGCATCACAACATGGAGTTTGGACCTAGTTGTCCAAAATTACAGAATATATCCATTAAAGAGTGTGTAAGAGAACTTCTTCATGACATGCTTTAGTGAGAGCATAAGAGTGTAAGAGGAATCTTTATGACGAGCTTTTAATGACCGTAAGAGAGTGTGAGAGCATTAATGAGAGTGTAAGATGAATATGCCATGCCAATAATGAGATTGTAAGAGAACATTATCGTAGAGCCACGATTGAGTGACTTGAATTTCTTCTTTTTTATTAATAATAATAATAGTAATAATAATAATATTGATGATTAAGTTTGTAACAACTATTAGGATTGATTTATGATCAGAGGGATTTTCCATCAACAATACTTGATTACCAATTGACAAGGTGATTTACTATTTTTGAAAGTCACGACTCATAATTAAGACTTTCATTTAGAAATTCATTTTTTTAACTTTTCTTCTGCTTAGAAATCATCCTCTGAGTCGCCAATTTTTCAATATAATGAGGTTACATTTTGTTTGGTATCAGAGTATCCATGCCTTGTTCAAATATACCAAGTCCACTTCTAGCCCATTTATTTAAAAATTGTTCCCACATACCCGTAACATGTTTTTCAAATGAACCAAACTAACAAGATCCAACATATCAGATTATTTCCAACAATCACTTATTCAGAGAAGTAGCAATAATATCATTAAGAAACTCACAATAAACTATAACATTTGTGAGTTTTTGTGTCTATGATTCGAGGTGGCATTCACGTTTTTTTATTATTTGTCATTTAGTTGCCATTTCTTTGATTTTTTTCTTATGGCTATTTTCGTAGCCATCAAGTTTGAGATATCATTTTTAAAGTGCTATGCATCTATTATTCCCTAATTTTCACTTGTCAATTCATCAACTCTGGTGAAAGGAGCATTGGTGCCCACACCCACTATCAACTCGCTCTGTTAAGGAATCATTAAAGTTAGTAATCACAATTCATCAACTTATTTGTTAGAGAAGCATTAGCATCTTTCAATTACTCAAATTCATCAATGAGAGCTTCATTTTGTAGTTTTCCCCGTTTAGTTTGAGATCGGTGCATCGTATCTTTTATTTTATCATCTCCAAATGAATGTGTGATTATAAAACCACCAACACAAACACACCCATAAGTTTAAGTGTACTTTCTTCAAAAATGTTTACGAGGAATACCAACCAAATGCAATTATAACAGAGAAGATTTAGTAGTTAACCTTAAAATCAAATACCGTACTGTCACTTGGCTTCATAAATCACAATATAAATCCATAAATAAGTCCTCAGTGAAAAATAAGTATATAGAAATAAATTCAAGGGTATTGAACGTGGTAGCTTGGCAAAAATTTCCTTGAAACCAATTATTTAAGGTGGATATACCAAGCTAAATCTTGTGAATCACAACCAATGACTAAGTCCATCAACAATTGTTATTTTATTATAGAAAACAAACAGCCAACTCGAATTTCCAAATAAACCTCAAATTGGTATCCTCGCAAACAATATTTTTGTTTGGTGCCCTTAATTGGTATCCGGAAATTATTTCAGTTCCATGACTAATAAATTCTGAATCAATAGTATGATTTCTTGTTAGCTCATGATGAAATTTCTCAGAAATACATAGGGATGTGCTCCCCCGGTGGGGATGCATCCGTCCGTTTCCCCACAATTTTTGGAAGGGGAAAGTCACTGGGGTGTTTTACCAACATCTCTCATCTGGGAAACTTAGGAAGTAGGGTGGGATGTTTCCTAACAAATGGGTGATGTTTTCCTTTGTGGGGGGACTCGGGCACGTCCCTCCAAAAAGGGGGACGGATGCGGGGTGTCCTCTATGCTTTTTTCCCAATGGCACTGAAAACGTCAATTAAATATTCCGTAAGATTTGAAATATCCTAATATCCATGACGACACAAACACATGCCAGAAAAGTGATGAATGAATGATTGAATGTTACAAATGAGGCTCGCTTATATAATTACCAGCCTTTTCTATTAAAGGTCATGTCTTTTCTCGTGTACATGGCCTTTCAAACTCATCAATAATTAACTAATTAATCACTATTTACATTATTTTATTCATTACATTGCCTTCCTCTCAAGCTAACAAAGTTCTTCTCAAGTTAAATATTCCGGTATGATTTGAAATATCCGAATATCCATGAGGATACAAACATTATATTATATATGATGAATGAATCGATTGAATGTTACAAATGAGGCTCGTTTTATATACTAGCAGTGTGTTTCTTCACGAAAGGTCATGCTCTATCGCATGGCCTTTCAACCTAATTACTAATTAACTAATTAATCAATTATTTATTGCCTTTATTTTATTACATTGCCTTCCTTCCTCAAAAAGCTTTATCTCAAAGCTTGTTGATGAAAGGCTCCTGCTTTCTTTTTCTTGTTATTAGGAATATCTTCTTCGTTCCTGTGGGCGACCATCCTTGTCGACACAAGTTGATATGATCTTCTAAGTGACAAACAAAACTGGTTGTGGACTCAGAATGGATCAGACCATCCTAAATCAGCCTTCGTAACCGCGTTTACCTCTGAAACTTAGCCTAATTATCACTGAGCGCATTGCATCGATATTAGTATTCTTCTTTAATATCAACTTGTTTTCGTTCGAAGACATAGCTTGATCTAGTTGTCCGTCCCGTGATTTGGATGTCGATAGGAACTTTTTTGGTTTGACTTTCCATTCTTAGTTGTGTGGTGATGTTTTGATTTTTTTTTATATGATGTTATTGAGTCAATACATAACTGCTTTTGAATGTTCATCGCTGCATCCGATAAATATCTAAGTTTGCATTCAAATCTCTGTTTGTCTTCTTCTTTTTGACAGACATTTATCGTATTAGTACCAGCTTTCTCCTCTTCAATCACTTGGATTTCTACATTCATGTTTTAATATTTTCATGTTGAGCAACTTGTTTTGACCACTCTTGTCTTTCTTCAACTTCTTAATTTGCGTTAGTAATTTGTCGTTGTGGTCCTTGAGGCTATGAGCAACTTCTTCATTCTTATTAGTGGTGATTTTGTCGATTTCCTTTTGCATATTTTGTATCACCTTTTTACCTTCTTGAGAAATTCTATAAATTTCTTGCACGTCTTCAAAGCGTCACTTTAATTTGGCTTCAAGTTAACGTCTTGTAGCGTTATCTTCTTCTTTTGCAGTGAATGTCAAAAATTTCTTTTTTCGTATTTAGGATAACGAAATCCCATGTTTCCATCCATGGTGGAACTCAACATGTCACTATTATCCAAAAGTAAGGTTTTCAATGGTAAATTGATAGACAGTATAATCCCAATGTTTAGTTGTAGATTTTTTATGTCGTATTTTTTTTCTTGTCAAAAACGTCTACCTTTTCGATTATATTTGACTTAGGAATCACCAACCCAAGTTGGCAATTTAGGTTTATATAATTTTTCTTCAACAGTGATATAGCAATAGTGACGTCTTTTCCCTCGCGATACTTCCTTTAATTTTAAGTAGCGCTTTTTAGGGTCGATAGGTAGCGTTTTCTAATTCTAAAAATCACCACTTCATTTTTGTATTAGATGTCATTTTGCTTGTTGAGACAATATTCTCCAACTTCACCCTTTTTAACTTATAATCTTAATTTTCCTTGGTTTTGAATTTGTAATAACTCTGCAATTTTTTTTTTTTTTTTAACCTTTTCTTTTTACTTTGTGAGTATCTAAATACTAAAATACTCTTTTAATATTTATTTTAACAAGGTTAACTTCTGACGTTTTAAAATTCTTATAGTGCTTCTGTCTCTCTTTTTTTTTCTTAGTCTTTTTCGTTTTTTTGTTTTTTTTTTTTTTGCAATTAAATTAATATATATATATATATATATATATATTAATAATAATATTTTTTTTGTGTCTTTTTTTCTTTTTTCCAATGATAATTATTGATGTAACAATATTTCTTTTAATAGCTTTATTAAAAAGTCACGACTCTTGGAATTAAAACGCACCCTTTTCTCTTCCTTGTCTTAATGGTGTATAGAACTCCTACAATAAAATTATCTGCTTAATAATTTATGGAATGGTAAAGTTGATGGACTCAGAAGTTTTCGTGACTCATGGGTGTCACAACGCGCACTCAACTTATGACTTTTCCACTTTAAGCCATTTATACCAAAGATGCATTGCACAGTATGTGTTGGAGATGCGTTTGCTGATTCCGATGTATGAGCCTTTGGGAATGCCATACGGCCAGGTTGTGTCACCGCCACAAGGCAAGTGTTTGGCGATGGGCCTGAGTCACGACAAAGCAGATTATGGTGGGGAATCTTCACAAATTATTGATGGAAATTTGCCGTAAATTAGTCATATCGCTGTATCAAAATGCAGAAACAATTGTTGAAATTTCAACACAAAGCACCTGCCCTTCCACTAAATCTCGATCCTCCTTTAACAAACTCGGCCTCTCACAACGCATCAAGGATAAACCGTGAACCTTCCGACCGCAATATACCGGAATTCAAACAAATTTCTCTCTATCAGAATCTCTCTCCTACTATGTACCCACCCAAACAACACACATGGCTCAATGCATAAATCTCCTATGAATTTGCAAAATGTAATTCAACCCCGTCAAACCAAAGTGACTCGGTTTGATCAAAGTGATGTCGTAAAAAAATTCTTCATAGGATTCGCTAACAGAAGGACATCTACAAGTGATGACTTCAATAAATTTCTCCCCTTGATCAATCGACCTTTATCACGATTCCACCAATTGCCCAAAAATGCGACCTATTTGGAAATTAATCAACGATTTTAGTCTCCATATAATGCTTTCAGCTTGCTGAAAAATTGACTAACCTCCGACCCGCTAGGGGACGCTTCTCAACCCCACAGCACCAAGGAATACTTTGTGCTCTGGTCATGACCGGCTCAGATAATACGAGTCATTAAACTTACCTACCTGCAGATCCATCGCTTCTTATGCGTTTAATTGAACCTTATTTTCCCTCACCGTAATAATTCGTGCGTTGTTTCGTATACACATGCACTTTTCTCCTTACCAAATGTGAACCCTGCTTTTCTATTCCAAACTTGATCTGCTTATTTTTTTTCTCGAAATTGAACTCTTGCATTCGTTGATACTCGACAATAAATTTTTTTTTTTCCTTTGTATATATATTTTGATTTGTATTCTTGTACGTTTTCTTTTCTAACCTCTTTTTTTTTTAATTTTTTTTATTTAGATATATTCTCTTGTTTTCTAATCAATAATTTTTTGACCTTTTCATATATCCCTTTTTTTTAAATTTTTTAAAAATGGCCAAGGGCTTTGACGAAATCAAAGAATTTATAAACTCAAAAGTGTAGCGAAACACTTCAACGACAACAATGTTGACGAATTTGACTGGCTGGCGTCCCGGGATCGCAGAGCGCCAGGCCAAGGCGGTCGGGCGTTCGAACTCGATACCAAAAATGAAGCGAACAAAGTTCCTTCTCGTTAAATATTCCGCAAGACGAAATATCCGAATATTCATGAGGACAAATATTATATTAGAAAGTACGAACAGAATTGATTGAATGTTACAAATGAGGCTTGCTTATATACCTACGCAGTGCTCACGAAAGGTCATGTTCATCGTACATGGCCTTTCAACCCAATTACTAATTAACGAATAATCACTATTTTCACATTATTTTATTCATTGCGCTCTCACAATTTTTGGAAGGGGAAAGTCATTGGGGGTGTTTCGCCACATCTCTCATCCGGGGAAACTTAGGGGAAGCTTAGGTGGGATGTTTCCCAAGAAATGGGTGATGTTTCCCTTTTGTGGGGGACTTGGGGCATTCTCTTCCTCTCCAAAAGGGGGACGATGGGTGTCCCCTATGCTTTTTTCCCAATGGCATTGGAAACGTCAATAATTGAACCCTACAGTGAATGTGAGTATTTGTCTCATGCTTGTGATCAGTCATTATTTTCATATATTTAATTTTTTAAGGATTTTGGACAGGGTTCTGTGTGTCAGAGGACCCAATGATTCCTAAAATTTGGGTGTGTCTTGATATGCTCATCAGACATGTTACCTTCTTGCATGTCCCTTGTCCCAGAAACCGGCTTTGGATCATGTTTTTTCAATTCAATCTTCGAGGTCAAAGGTTCCCATATTGGGAAGGCTTGTTATATATGTTATGACATCATATTAAACATGCCTATTACTATAATCATTTGTAAATGGTTATGTATATTATATATGTTCATCTGTGGAACTTCAATGCTTCATTAGATAGCTGACATATATGCCAAATATCAGATCTTCTCATGTATTCTTTACATTTTTTATTTCACCCATATGGACAAGGTTATTTCATTAGGATCTCGTTATTCCAGACCAATTGTCCAGATTTGCTGCAAACTATAAGTATTTCTTATGTTTTCTATTTTATGTGAATTTTCATTGCAAAGTGATACATTTTGATTTCACTGTAACTTCCAGCAGTTTAAATAATTTTTTTGCTTATTTTACTTATATTATGATCTTAAATTTTGCTTACCTATGATCATGTTGAATAATACTATTTGCAGATGATTTTCGTCTGTTCTGTGGAGATCTTGGCAATGAAGTCAATGATGAGGTTCTTATTGTGTTGCTTCTAAGATATGCATCTTTTCTATTATGCCATAAGAAGGAATCTTCAATTGTTGTGGTGGTTTATTAATATGTTGAATAGTGCCCACATAAAGTGACCATATTTAAAACTAACTATTACATTTATATTTGATCCCATGTATACATCTAATAGGGTCATCACATTATCAAGAATGACATGATTATTTTTGACCAAAACAAGCACTGCAACATTAGAAATGAAGAAAATATAATTACCTCACAAATGATCAAATTACATGTGGAACTGGTATCTACAGTCTACTGTAGCAGAGTTTTAGTGCAAATACAAGATAAAATTGAAATTTTGGAATTTCACAAGTCTTTATTAGCAGTTTTGGTTAAATTCGAGAAACTTCAGAGAAATGTAAATCATAGTGAGCCAGGTGGTCTGTGATAGGTACCATGAGACCCTACCATATGCTAATCTTAAAAATATATGAAAACGATGATTAATGTGAAATTATACTATTTGATATTTGTCATAATCTCACTAGTCATCCTAATGAATGAAATTTTTTGTGACATTGACCTTGTTCTTTCCAAGTGGTAGACCTCTACGTAGTACTGAAGAAACTTTGAATTTAAATTGCTACTCATGTGGCTTAGAACTGAAACTGTAAAAGTAGATATGTAGTAGTTGACATAAATTAGTAGCAGTACAGGATTACATGAAGGAAGAAGAAGAATGCTCAAAGGAATGCCATGTTTTCCATTGAAAAAGTTCATACCATTTTCTATTTCCAAGTAGAAACAAGTAATGACATCGTTGACAGTAACCTCTCATGATAGAGGCGCTCCTCTAGCCTGGAGTGTAAAAACTTTGATAAACTTGAATAAGTATATATATTATTATTGATAAAATATGAGATATGATTACAATGGGGAATCATCAAGGCTTTAAATATAGCCTTATGGTGTCCCTGATGGAGAGGCATGATCTTTGATCATGCCCTTTCACTTAATAAAACCTAAGATAACTATATCTAACTAATAATTAATAAAATATACATAACATTGCCCTTCCTTAAAGATGCTTTGTCTCAAAGCATACATAACGATGGACAATGTTGACGAACGCCAGGTTTCGAGCGGTGGGCTCTTGCTTCTCACATTTGGTAAGATCGTAACATCTTCGAGCTCCATATGTTGGTGATGTGGATAGCGACAAGATTTGATACATTGAGTTGTGGTCGTGTCCTTCTTTGACTTCTATTGGATGTTCATGTTCCTTATTAGAGGTATTTTTATTATGTCTTGGAAGACTTTTTCGTGTTTCCTAACTACTTTTGTTCTTTCCGGTGATTTTTCGTGATTTCTTTAGATTTAGAGGTAAGTTACCAACAATTATCGTTCGAATCAACTTCTCCTCATCATCAAACGCTTCCTTCTTAACAACCATATCTCATGGAACATTGAAGGCCCTCAACAAATTTTCCGGCACCTGACGTTGGCTTCAAATGTGTTTATCTCTTCACATTTTTCTTCAATTCCGGGATGAAACATTTTGGTCGTTTATAAGAAACTCGTATTTTCGCGGATTCTTCATTTTCTGAATTCATCATGTTCCGTTACGGTATCCGTATAACAACACGTTAAATTCTTATGTGGCTCCTCACCAAATACTGTTTCTTTTTCTCGCCATTGGATTTTCATTTATATGGGAAAAGTTTTCTTAAAATAATCTCCGTTGTTGCATCATCGGGTTTATATGGATTGAGTTGCATTTTCTCTCTTTGGTTTCTCAAATTTACAATCTTCATGGTTGGATTTTCTGCAGTCTCTACTTCTAGGTGGTTCAACACTATAGCCTTCATGTGAGCTGATTTCCAATTCAACCTCATTTAATTGCTCTTTTTTCAAACATGTTATATTCATGATGATGATCCTAATTAGCCGAATGTTTTAGTTGATTATGTTCGACATTTGGGAATATTGGAAGAAGCGACTTAACTTTCATCTATCTTATCATTTAGCTTATTGAAGAGTTCGTCATCTTTGTTCATTGCTTCGCTATGCTTTCTTTCAAAGTGACTCCGTAATGATTTAGCCAATATTTGTCTTTTCTATTCGATTTGTCGTATCATGAACCTTTTTCATGTCATTGGAGTACTGCAACCCGTACCTTCAAGATCGATTAATCTTTTCCAAAGTCATATGAATTATTATTGATCCGTTTCTCAAGATCCACCAATTTTTCCTGAATTCGGCCACCGACACTCAGCGTAACATACTGACATGTATGATAAACATTTTTCTCGCCAGCTTTTCCCTCTCTTTTTTTAAAATTAATTAATTAATTAATTAAATTAATTTTTTTTGGAAATAATAATAATAATTTCTATTATTATTATTACTATATATATATATTAAACAATAATAATAATAATAATTATTATTATTTTATTATTTGAATTATATATATATATATATATATATATATATATATATATATATAAGAAAAAGATCACACACCTTGAAAAGTCATTGAGCTAAAAGTCACTTTGTTTTGAAAGGGCAATTGTTTTCCTGAAAGGGAAAATGGGTTTTAACACCATGGGCAATTACCATGGGCCCAAAACCACAGCAATTACTCTTCCTTTTACCCATTTTGTCTTCATACGTACATTTCTTTATATATATACACTTTTACTTTTTTTTTTTTCTTTTCTTTTGGAACTATTTTCTTTTAAATATATATATATATATTTCTTTTAATTTATTTCTGTGTTAACTTTCCTTCTTTATTTTTATTATATATATATATATATATATATATATATATATATTATATATATTTCTTCTTTTTTTAAAACAAAGTGTTGTTGCCCACAAGCACTTGGTTTTTAAAAATCTGCAATTCGGGAATTTTCTTAATTCCTTAATTCTCAACATCATGACAGATCTTAAGAGCAATGGCTCCGATACCAATGGAGTGCAAACTCGGTAAACTTGAATAAGTATATATTATTATTAATAAAATATGAGACATGATTACAATGGGGAACTACCATGCTTTAAATATAGCTTTATATGTCCTCAAGAGACATGATCTTTGATCATGCCCTTTCTACTCAATAAAACCCAAGATAACTATATCCAACTAATAATTACTAAAATATACAACATAGTCTTCAGGGTGGGTCTAGCAACAAGGGAACATGTTGACTCTGAATTCCTAGCTTATAAATGAAATTTGAACCGGAACCTGATATCCTACCGTCCAATGCTTTTGCTGTGGCATGCGGCACCATCTGATCTTTGTCTTCACGCTTTTCGCTATGTTCGTGTTGGTGATGATGTTAATGCGTTCGCACAAAGATCAAACAAACAATGACAACATACAAGCATATATTCATCTATAGCTTTTCGTGCCCAGTTTACAGTGTTAAACACTTTGGTATATAAATGGAAACAAAGTTGGAACTAGAACTACCATGGCTATTGATGAGAAAAGAAGTTTACAACCTTATGCCTTGATGTTGCAGATTCTTCATTAAACCATACTGGTGCTTCAAGCATTCATTTGGCATTCGACTCAATGAGGCAATGGGCTTAAACTTTCCTCAACAATGGATTCTTCTCTCGCCTTCTTCAACACACCACTATAATGAATGCTCAACTAGATGAATCAATGTGAGAGGAGGAATTTATAGGAGAGGAGGAGGAGGAGGGTTGGATCCTGTTATAAGGTGGAGGAGAGGTCTATCCTTTGGGAGCAAAATAAACAGAACTATCGTTCAAAGGGAGGAGCTCGACGTGATTTAATGCATCAACCATGATGACTCACGAAGTCATGAAACATGGGAAGTTTACCCTATTTTAAATAACTTAAAAGTAGCTCTCAGGTGTCCTTTCCAGACAGAGGCTAGGGCATGAGGCCATAATCGCCTACCGGCGCCGACCCAATATCATATAAGCTGATGTCCGCGGAGGAATGATCAACAGATTATAATCCTCACATGCCAAGGGATGCAATGACATTTGTGTAATGTATGACATATTATTGTAAGTCACTCAAATGGTCCCCTCCAATGTTCATGAGGCACAATAGTTGCTAAGGTTTTGCAATGGGGTAGCAAGCTAAGTGGGCTTTTGATCATGGGGAAAAATCCATAGTTGTCCTGAGCCGAGGGAGTTCGGGATGGTGACTCCCTAAAGTCTCAAGCATTTATGCAAGCCCAAGTGAGATGATCGACGCGATGTGATTCATTTCATTAGTTTCGCCGCACTTCTTCACACTCCCTATGAGCATCACCCGATGCAATGAGTGCTAAGTGGATTATTAAAAATCATGAGAAATTAGCCGCTTACGACTACCTTCATGGAAATGGTCATAGATGAATGACTAAATTAACGCAACTTGAATCCCAAAAATGAATATACTGCATCATGGATAACCCTCATACTTAAAAATATTAAGAGTAAAGGGACTTTTCCTTGAACGGTTCATGAGGCACAATAGTTGCTAAGGTTTTGAAAATGGGGTAGCAAGCTATGGGCTTGATTGTGGGGAGAACTCCACAATTAAGCGCGCTGAGCCAAAGAGCTTTGGGATGGGTGACCTCTCGGGAAGTTCCGGTTATCGGTGCTCCCGTAAGTGATGATTGACGCAACGTGATTCATTTCATTAGTTTCAATCCCACTTCCTTTCACCCCTATGAGCATCACCCGATGCAATGAGTGCTATGGGATTATCTAAAAATCATGAGAAATTAGTCAATTACGACTACCTCTCATGGAAATGGTCACAAATGAATGACTAAATTAACGCAATGGAATCCCAAAATGAATATAATGCATTGTTGACAATCTCATACTTAAAAATACTAAGAGTAAAGGGATCTCTTCTTGAATGGTTCATGAGTAACAATAGTTGCTAAGGTTTTGTAAATGGGGTAGCAAGCTATGGGCTTGATTGTGGGGAAAACTCATAGTTAAGTGCGCTTGAGCCGAGGAGTTCGGGGATGGGTGACCTCCTAGTCTTCTGGCACGGGGTGCAAGCTCCCAAGTGATGTTTAACGTTATGTGATTCATTTCACTAGGCTTCAATCCCACTTCTTCACCCCCATGAGCATCACCCCGATGCAATGAGTGCTAAGTGGACTATTCAAAAATCATGAGAAATTAGCCGCTTACGACTACCTCTCATGGAAATGGTCATGATGAATGACTAAATTAACGCAATGGAATCCCAAAAATGAACATAATGCATCGTGGATAACCCTCGTACTTAAAACACCAAGAGTAAAGGGATCTCTTCTGAATGGTTCATGAGGCACAATAGTTGCTAAGGTTTTGCAAATGGGGTAGCAAGCTAAGTGGGCTTGATTGTGTGGGAAACTCCATGCTTAAGCGCGCTTGGAGCCAGAGAGGGAGTTCTGGGATGGGTGACCTCCTATAGTCTCCGGGTTAATGGGCAAGCTCCTAAGTGACATGATTGATGCTATGTGATTCATTTCTACCGCCTGCTCAATCCCACTCTTACCTCCCTTGCGAGCATCTACCCGATGCAATGAGTGCTAAATGGACTATTCAAAAAATCACAGAAATTAGCTCGGCTACGACTACCTTCTCATGGAAATGGTCATGGTGGCAGATGAATGACTAAATTAACGCAATGAATCCCAAAAAATGATATCTCGACAAATAATGTGGCCGCATGCCCCTAAAGCATGAAGTCCAAGAGAGAGAGAGGGGTGAAAATGCTTTATGAGAACATGCCTAAACCAAAATGCCGCTCGGCTTGGCATCCATAAGAATAAGCATAATCGATATCTCCGATACATGAATATGTGGTATGGGACACAACCATTCATAATAGAGTACATATAACAAGATCCAAGGTATGGACGAAGCCATCCAACGAAAAGGATCATCAAATAGACCAGTATGGTCATGCCTATCCAATTAGAAGAGTCATGCATATAGTCATGATAAACCAAATGCCTCTCACCGGATCTCGTCGTACAAAAACCCGTGGTCTGCGTCCATTCGACCGAACAAGTACAAATTCAAGCATGCAAATGAATGAACTCAAGTTGAATACAAGAAATCGCCGATTACCGCCTAATGATGAAAGATGTTAATAAAGTAGAGAAATCACTGTAAAGAATGACAATGGTCCTCAAGGCACAACTAGTACAACTACGTAATGTGAACAATGAGTTGAGCGAACACCGTGAAATCACCGATTGAAGGCCAATGAAGAGAACCTACCGTCGAATGCGAAGAACTTGCCATCGAGGTGTCGTGTAAGCTCTAAGGTACTAGAAGGGAGTCTTTTAGATCAACTTCCGGATAATGAGTCAAGCTTCTATAGGAAGTGACCCTGCCGAAGAGGGCCATAATGCTTCCTACATCATCGACACGAGACAGCAGGAACAAGATGATAGTAACCGTAACTAAGCCGCAGGATTAGGGTTGAAAACTCATATAAGGACCTTTCTTGAACATGGCTGGCGACACGACTTCGGAATTTGCGTATTTGACATCATGATCCGAGGTCATGGTGACGGGGCGAAGAGCAGATAAGAGGTCAAAACGGATAACCCAAACCGATGAGGCAAAATGACAAATGTGGGATATCCCTTACCTCGACACGAATTGCGTACAATTATCATGTTCAAGAGCGACATACTATCGACACCACCGAGAAATGGTTCCATTTTCCTCCACCATTTCGGCGAGTACCCCAACAATTCTTTGGAAACAAGTGGAAGGGGATAAAGATATGTTGTTTACATAAGTTTACCCTGACAAATCCATCCTAGTAAATTTTATGAGCCCTAGGAAGGAGGAACTTGCAATGTCATGGTGACGATTTCGATGTCATTAGGTTTTAACGAGTCTAACAAAGGAAGAACTCAACGTCTTTTCATGTTTAGAGAGTTTGAAAAGTAGTGACAAGAAAACTCAAAACAAGTCTCTTTTCGTAGATAGTCTCATAGATTTGAAAAGGTAGAAAACAATATATGGGAGAACTTCTTAGTCATGTTTGACTAAGGTATTCTTCGTAAAATAATCCGTCTCAACCCCGAAAAAGGGGTAAACGATACTGCGTATGGCATTTTGTAGCGTTTAATGAGTTCAAAACGACAAGAGCTCCTATAATCTTTTCATGTTTTAAGAGTCGAAAAGAGCCGAAAGTTGACTTTCTCCGGAGGAACAAGGGCATTAAGGGTAGCAACTCGGTTCCAATGATGGTGGAACCGCCGTAATAAGTAAAGGTCAAGAGGCCGGCTAACAAGACCACTCATTGCAAACTTGTTCCTGTGAATGGGGTAAAACAATCAAGTGAGGGTACAAGATTGGTCGAGCGTATGGCAACGATGAAATGAGAAAACCAAGACTCGAAGTCAGCAAAAACAAAATGAGCAAATGGCACCGCTAGACGCAAAATAAGAATGGTTTCCATTTTTACACAAACTTGAAATTAGGAAACTCGCTGAGATTGGTTTCCCATTTCGTGCTTGAAATGAAAACAAACTATGCTTGAAATAAGTTTGCATGCCCCCAACATGATGACTCAATTCCGAGGTACATGCCCCTAAGCTTCATGGCATTCAATGGAGTAGTTCCACGTTACTAAGAGGTGGATGGAATGAAGGTTCAATTACGAGATCAAAGTAAAAGACTTGGATCGGGATACTACGAGATCTAAACAAAGACTCGAATTCGAAAAGGGAACCTGCTTTCATTTTTTTAATGAGGTTAACACAAGAAAAGAACTATCCTCAAGGACCTAATTCATTTTTTAATGAGGTTGACATAGCAACAAACTTTCCCCGTAAGAGCTATTTTATTTTTTAAGGAGCTTCGACACAAGAAAATGAACTATGCTCCGACAACTCGATCAAGACATACAAAGAGTGATGGCTTCCAAGAGGTTCTCAACCGATGGGAGAACAACAACATCTCGGAAATTAGGACCCAATTCCCTTAGCATATTGTGTACTACCTCACTTAATAAATTATCAGCAGGATGCGGACATGGAACAGGTGGCCACATAATTGATCCGTGGGGTGGGGAAGATATCACTTGGGAGGGTAAGGACCAGAAGGGGATGGGCGTAGTCCGTATGGAAAGATCAGTGACCAAAGAATGAAAGCCGATTAATGGTCAAGACCCGACCTTCGTGTGGTGCCGTATCACACGAAAGAGGGAAATGTACAAGTGCACCCATGGCATAAGCATAATCGCGCCCCAAGAGTAAATTATCCCCCTTGGTATTACAGAGCGAAAGACCATCCTCTTGAACTTTGGGAATGAGAGGAGGATCACTTCTTCGGAATTGTGGCGATGGGGAGTCGACAGGATCACCCTCTCGGGATCACCAGGATCACCCTCCGATCCCTGGTGAACCGGTGGCAAAAACCTCGACCGGGATGCGTCCACTCTCGACGGAAAAGACTTGATGAACCGTAGATGGAATCGTGTCGACGTTTTTCAACCAACGATTGGTCAAGAATGGACTCGGGGGACCGATCAGAGAGAGTGGAATTGACCTGGGAGATGAATCCCGATCAATGGGTTGATCAATTATTGGAGGACCTTAAGAAAAACTTCTAACCACCCGTAGTTATTGTGACTCGTGTCGAAAGGGTATCCAACACTCTTAGAAGCTTCATCCATATAAGGACAGGTGAATGGGATGGTTCTCACACAACCTAAGGTGAAATTGGATCTTTACCATGTTTCTTATGAGTTTCATCATTACTAGTCAAGATGTGTCACCAAAGACGACTTCCGCAGGATGATGACAATGGCGGATGGCCATCAAACCACACTTCGAGCACTCCAGATGCCAGGGCAATCTCTAAGAAGGTGGTGCTGCACTTACATAGCTTGCAGGAATTTGAATTTCCATGGAGGGTTGAAGGTTCGTCGACAAGGTACTGGGAGCAATAGGGCCGATGGCTGGCCTCTCACATCCGATTTCTTCGTCTTCTTCTTCTTCGTACCCCAGCGACGATTCCGTACTTTCATACTCGTGGTGCAAAGTAGAAGAGGAGGACGAAGAAATAGCGAAGAAGGCGAGAGGTCCACTTTAAAATCAACACGATGTTGTTTAGGCGAAGGAAATAATTGTATCGCAGGTTGGGACACTCGTGATCACCGAGGTGGAAAATAACCAAACGGCAAACCAACAAGCAACTCAGAAGGGACAATGTTGCCATATAAGGAGCACCAACATTCCCGAAAGAAGGAAAATGACAAGTGATTCCTTCTTGAGGGGATTCTACAGTAAACTCGAACGTTGCCATTGCAAACAACCTTCAAAAATCATACAAGATAACTTTAACCAAGAGTATTTTTTGTGGGGCGTTTAATTTTTTAATATTGACTGGAACAAAACTTCGCCTTTTCATATTTTAAGAGTCGAGAAAAGGACAAAGGTGACTCTAGTCACTCAGCTTTGAACGAGATTGAAAGGACACAAGTGGGCCACGATCTTTTTTCAAATTTTAAAGAGTCACGGAAAGATCAAAATGACTACTCGAGAACTCTAGGGCACAAGGATTACCAAGTAATCGTGAACCTAATACACACCCTTGTTGATCAAATGAAAGAGTAAAATGACCAAGGACTAACGTACGTGGGGTGCAAATTTCGACGTCGTGTTTGCACGCGTTACGGCGATAGACTCGTTTCCTATGGATAAAGGATTGCAAATCATGAGGGTCTCTTATATACGCGATGAAGACGGAGCACAAGTCCGTACTAGTACCGCTCTTAATGCGAGATGGCGATCGACAACCTGCTAGTTTAACGACGTTAGCCACGCCACTAGCCTAGACCTTAAGTGTGAGCGTTAAAGTTCAATGCTTCCTAGATTGATTGAATTAATTTTATGGTTGATCTTCAATTATGTCTCAGCTTCAAAGCCCTGTCGTCACCGCAGAACTTCTAATTGTACCATATATGAGGAAGAAATCATTCATTTCGAGAATGCTATCTAGTTAAGGGAAGAGTCTCTAAATTAATGATGCAACAAACAATAATGTTGCAACGAAACTTTTTCCCAACTAGATGACCACTATCCAAAGTAATCTAAAACATTCAACGATGGGAATTACAATGTAATCCTTATGCAAATTTTCTTTTTTGGAAAATTATGCATCGTAATCTATGCACAATTTCCTTTTTTCTTTTGAATGAATAAGAATGCACTCAATGCATTTTTCGATGAAATGAGAATCGACTTAATGCATGCTTAATGGAAGAGAATGCACTCAATGCGATTTTAGTTTTCAATCATTAAACAATGTAATCTAAGTTCAATGATAAATTTCAAACATGACTTTTCAATGCAACTCGATCTAATGCATTTTAACGAAAAGCAAACTTTGAGACAAAAACTAAAAAGAATGCAATTTTTCTTAATGCAAAAATGATGCAACCAAACATTAAGACCAATCTTGTTTTGAACACTTTGTAACGAAATTCCCTGCAAGGCTACAAGACATAAGGAGTTTTAAGCACAAGAGGACTTTCGAAGTGGGCTCAAAACAAGGCATTCATTCTCTTTTACATCACAATCATAGAAAGAAGAATTTTTAGCCGAACAATTATTTATCACAAGCGAACAAGTTTAATTTCAAAATGAACTCTGGACAGACACTTGAGACTTGGATCACCCAATCAACCAAAAGGAAAAGGCAATCAACTAGAGATGGCTTATCACAAGGAGACCGTCTCTAACTGCCAGGGTGATGTCCCGCGAAGCATGCAACCAGAAATTGGATGCACAATCCTAGAAACCTAGGATGTTAGGATGCACGTCCCAACTGAAAGGACAAAAAACAAATCCGTGCCAAGCCAACGCAGCCAATCAAGCAACCTTGAGTGAGGGGAGAAAATGTAAATCATACAGAGAAAAGCGACCGTATGGCAAGACACTCTGCAGAAAGAATTAGGAAAACCTTAATTTCTTCACACACAGAGGAATGGGTACCACTTTTGGGGCCGAAATTAGCATCGAAAGCCCAATTCATGCGACCGTATAACCGGCAACTAGTGCTAATCGACTAATGGGCGCGATCGTTAGACAAATAAAAGCGCTTATCAAAAAGAAAAAAAAACAAAGAATTTCTCTAATTCAAGACCAAAGCCACCATTTCAAGAGAAAACTAGAAGATTGTAATTGATGAAAACATAGGAATCAACAGTGAAATGGTTGTTTAATTTAACTCGTTAAATGACTAAGACCTCAAAGAGTGATAAAACTCAAAGGAAATTCCTCAATGGAGTTGCCAATTTGTTGTGAAGGCAAATTCCCTCTCGCGGATAGAGGCGATCTCGCTAGACCTAGGGTGGGTCTAGCAACAAGGAACATGCCGGACTCCCGAATTTCTAGCTTATAAATGAAATTTGAATCCTGAATAAGACATCCTACCTCGGTCCAATGCTTTTTCTCATATATATGGCAATGATCCTTCTATCTTTGTCTTCACGCCTTGCGCTCCGTGTCATGACGATGTTAACGCGTCTACACAAAGATCAAACAAACGATGACAACACATACATATACATTCATTTGCAACTATTCAACAACAGGAGAGCTAAACACTTTGCATATAAATGGAAACAAAGTTGGAACCCTAAACCAACAAGGTATTATTGATAGAGAAAAGAAGTTTACAACCTTATGCCTTGACATTGCGCATCTCCTTTCGACGTTCACCGCGTTCAAGCATTCGTTCGACATTCGACCAATGAGGCAATGGGCTTAAACTCTTTTTTCAACAATGGATTCTTCTCTCGCCTTCTTCAACACACCAACTATAGTAATGACCGTTCAACTAGCCGAATCAATGGGAGGAGGAAGAATTTATAGGAGAGGAGGAGGAGGTTTTGGGATCCTACATAAGGTGGAGGGAGAGGCCCATTCCTTTGGGATTTGCACAATTGTAGGAACTAACAAGCCAAAGGGAGAAACTCGACGGATTAGCCGAACAAACCATGATGACCCGCTCACGAAGCTGCGAAGGCGGAAGCTTCATTTCTATTTTAAAAAACTTTCCAAAGTGTACCAAAGGCGGGTGTCTTCCGAGACAAGATCAAAGCGGCTCGAGGCCCGGGTTGTTAATTTCTCCATGGGCACGAGGCCATACTTGCCTACCGCGTCGCTCAAAATCATATGTTTTTGAAGGTCTCGTTTGTGGAATGATCATGAGATTACAATCTTCGACATGCCAAGGGATGCAATGACATTTATGGCAATGCATGACGTTATTGCCGTGGTCGCTCAATGGTCCTCCAATGTTCGAGATGGGGATCACAGTGACGGTGGCAAAATACCAGGACACATATTTTGTGGCTAGCATTTCATACTTTAATCGAAGCATCCGTAAAGCTATATTTTGTAGGAACACCGAAAAGACTTGGGCAGCAGACCAAGTATTAAATTTGCATTGTGGAAATTTAAAAATTGCCTTTTAATGCAAATTTACAAGTTTCATCTCAAACTTGAGGTTGTTCGGATCTATATTCCATGAACTTTCAGTCATTAGTGTTGAATCAAATATAAATACAAATGTATATTTGAGGCATATTTCTTGAATATGACATGAGCAACTTGGTTCATGCACCGAATATCCAAAATAAAATGGAATAAAAGAATCCATAAATCAAAATATTGTTTTCAAAAATTGTCATGGCTTCCGTATTTCCTCAATGAAAATAAAAGGAAGAAATTGTAATTTAAAATTTGAATGTTCCCTCCAAAATCTACAAGTCGGCCTCATGTTATTTCAAGCTCACTGGTCTAAAGGCACCCATTCGACCTCCCCCCGCAATGAAGCAGTATAAAGAGACCTTTCGTCATCATTTGCAACACATCGACCTGTCTTATCTATCTCTCATCCAATGAATTTTAAGGAGAAAAGAGGGTTGAAATTTCGTGAGGAGGGTCGGGACTTCATCTTGTTCTTGGGTATTGGTTTGGCTATTCTCTTGATGATGTTTCGATGTATTATTAAATTGTGCACTCTCTCTCTCTCATAAGAAATAATTTATGGGTTTTTCCTTTGCGGTTGTGTTCGGCTCTGTGCCTAATTTTTTGTCTCGTCTCATGGTTTCTTGGTTATTTCTTTTGTTTTCACTGCTTTCCTGCGTTTATGAACAATTTTCTATAACCGTTTTGATGTAAAATGTTAATGCCAATAATAATTAAGCTGAAGTCGTTATTCGTATAAGAAAATCGTTTCTAGTATTGCCATAGTAAAATCAATAACAGGAATAAAATACATATACTTCATTTACAATGATGAGTGGCTCGGTATTGATTATTTATAGTGCTATTTACCACAAAATGTAAATAATAAGCCTCACTAGATTGTTACATCAGGAGCTACACAACCATCACCTTAGCAGTGAGTTCTCACACTTTCGCTATGTTCCATGCCATTTCGCATTAGGGCAATAACAATCGAAGAAGATAGAACATACTAATAGATCGATAGAAGACAAGCTAAGACAGAGATACAAGGAATAAAAGTATAAAACATCAATGATGCTTCACCCACAGTGCTCCAATAGGTCATTCACCCAAGCGTGCTTTTCCACACATATAACCCGTACAAAGAACAATCCATATATATATCACAACTCCAACGCTATCCCGAGAGAGAGAATTTCTCCACAACAATGTGTAAAGCCAATGATCTCTAAGTCTCTCCAATATAGAATCTTTGTGGGTGTATGGACTCATATATTTAAGTATATTTAATCTGTGCCGACCTAGCAATAATAAGTGGAATAAATTCAAAGCACATGTTCTCATTTATCCGATTGAGATTGTTGAAATTTGGCACCGATGATTATGTGGTTCCTCAAGGCTTCGATCTTTGGCCCAGGGAAAAGTGTCCAAAGAATTTAATTTTTCTCCTAAAGTGACTTTACAAAGTTATACAAAGCTGTAACCATTCTAAAAGTGACTTAAGTGATAAAGTTGCTAAAGACTTCATAAAGTTATAGAAGTCAAATCTAATTTAAGAGTGACTTTATGACAGTTACTTAAAAGTTTTATTTTAAAGTGACTTTAATAAAGTCAATATAAAATTAGAAATAAAAAGACTATGGAAATAAAAGACTATGTCTTTATTAAAGTGCGTAATTAAAAATAGAAAGTGAGATTTAAATGAGCATTTAATCTCACCCCTAGATCTCAATCTATCTCACTCATTGGATTTAGGGATTCCTCAAAAGTCACTTAGGTTAGAAGAAGGAGGGTAAAATGAGAAAGGGTCATTCATTCTTTCATGAGCAACATTAAGAGAAGGAGAGCAAGAGAGCAAGGGAGATTTCGGGCAAAGGAGGATATGAGGCAACACTTTGGTACGTATTCCACAAGATTTTGGAAGAAGACATTTCAGCGCATTTAGCAAACGAAACAGCAAACATTTTTGGCACGGTTTTCAGCAGGAGGTTGTGACAACAAGGTCGTACAAAATAGTGTCAGCACAACAATATTGGGCACGAAACTGGCGGCAAGCATAACAAGACGACAACGCAGTTTTACAAAACAGCTTTTGGCAAGTGCAACCAGGTTTTTGGACAACATCATTAATTGTCGCCGCTGTACGCATTTTGAGGAGGCTTGCATACCGCATTTATTGGTGTATTTTTGGCACGCAAATCGAGGAGAACGTAAATATCATTGTCGTTCTGCTGCTTTTCGTTTGTACATTTTCCGAGGCGTGTTGCTACCCGGGAAACGAGACAAGTTGGTAAAAGTCTCCGTTTTTCTGCTGATTTTTATTTCACAATATTTTTCTCAACGTAAAAGCATTTTTCCGTAAATAAGAAGGAGCTTTCGAACCGAAGCTTTCCCCTGAAGAGCGTAGGGGGTTTTTCCAGTGTCACCTTTGACCAAAAATCATCGTGTTATGACAGTTGAATGGTCGTTTGTTACCGCCGTTTTTTTATTTCTGCATTTTCCACCTGGGAGTCCACCGCGACGCCCACCACAGACCAAGATTCGTTAGTGTTCAGCAGCAGATATCAAACAGATGACAACAGAGTCTTGCCCCGATGTTGAGGAGGAGGAGTTTTATTCTCCCACGTAGTGAAGCGGTGCTCGTGAAGAGGAAGCCCAAGTGGCTTCAGCATTATCTTTGAGAGATGCCACATCTCGAAGGTTTAGCTCTAAGAGGTTCTGCCGGTAGAGAGCAAGTACTCACTCCGGAGAGGTTTTGTAGCTATATGGCAATGACTACCAAGATCTCGACTCGAGCCTTTCAGGTTTGCGAGGAGGTAGCCACGCAGTCCGGAGAGAGGTCACAGAGGAGTATTCTTCTATCATGAAGAATGATGTTTGGGAGGTGTGCCGAGGCCTCGAGGGGCAAATCCGTGGTTACCTCCGATGGCTTTACATGGTAAAGCATGCTGCAGATGGCAAGATTGGAGAAATTCAAAGCGAGATTTCAGGCCGTAGTGTCTTCTCCTTAGAGGAGTTGATTGCGAGGAGACCTTTCACTCCCGGCTCGACATACTTCGATCCGCTCCATTATATCGATAGCGTTAGTAGAGGCTGGGGCAAGATCTCACCGCATGTGGATGAAGACCGCATTTCTCAATGGTCGCACATGAGGAGGTGCACACGAGCACCACGTGCTTTGAGGTACAGCGAGTCCCATGTGTGCGGTGATCGAAGAAGTTCTTTATGGCCTCAAGCAAGCTCCCGCAGCTGGCACTCAGGACACACTTACCACAGAAGATGTGGCTTCACAAAGAGTGAGGCGCGCATCCAAACCCTTACTATATTGTGATAGGTGAGGAGCCCTGGCCTCGGGTGTCGTATGTGGACACTAGCCGTTGTGCGTTAGGAGACCCACAGAGCACGGCAGAAAGAGATCTTTGCGCGGTGTAGTTTGAGATGAAGGACATCGGCTTGATGCATTACTTTTTGGGTTGGATGTACAGAGTGAGTATTTTCGGGGGATGGGGAAGTATATTGTGGGATATCCTTGCGTATTCCACATGGAGGATTGTAGACTCATGTCGACATCGATGATCACCAATCGGAAGAAGCTTCATGCTTTGGGATTCCGAGTTGGTGGATCCTACATTGTACGTACAAATTACTGGTTCGGGATGTATTTTGGGTCAACACTGTAATTTATATTTGTTTTACAAACAACACGATGAGTCGCCTATATGAGCCTAGGAAGGTTCACCGGGTACTAAAACACATTTTGCGATACTTGCAGACAAAGTGGATTGCGTCCACTACAGCAGGGGATGGAGTGAGACTACAAAGTTACACCGATCTTCCGATTAGGCGGTGTTGTGCTTCCGATAGGAACATACTGTGGCACGTTTTCTATTGGGTTCGGCGTTGGTGTCATGGTTCACCAAGCATGAACAAGAGTATTGAGTTCACCAAGCGTAGCATATGGCAAATGGCCTAGCTAGTTGTGAGGCCATCCGGCTTCGCAAGATGTTGTTTGGCTTATTTCCATCACCGTCGAGACCTTCTTGGGAAGTGACGCATCGTGACACCGCAGTTGCATTAAACTACTTGAGAATCCAAATATTTCCGCACGTGTCAAAGCATAACGGGATCAAATATCATTATTTCATCGCAGACTATGTTCGTATGAGCCGTGAAGCTTGAGTATATTCCCACCGCGATAAAAGCGTATATTCTTACCAAAGCCTTACCACGGGCAAGCGTTCACTTCTGGTAGACAAGATGGGGTGAGGAACACCTTCCCCAGAAGAGGGAGTGTTGAAATTTGGTACCGAGGACACGTGGTTCCCAAGGCTTTTGATTCCTTGGCCTAGGGAAAAGTGTCCAAAAGAATTTAATTTTTTCTTCTCTAAAGTGACTTTATAAAGTTATAAAGTCAAATCTAATTTAAAAGTGACTTTAAGTGATAAAGTTATTAAAGTCTATTCTTAAAGTGACTTTAATAAAGTCAATATAAAATTAGAAAGGAAAAAGTGACTTTTGAAATAAAAGACTAAGTGGGTCTTTATTAAAGTGGGGTGAGTTAAAAAATAGAAAGTGAGATTTAAATGAGCATTTAATCTCAAAATTTCCCCAGATCTCAATCTATCTCAAAATGGCTGGATTATGATTCCCCAAAAGTCACTTAGGGTTAGGTTAAAGGAGGAAAAGGAGGAAAGGTCATTCATTCTTTCATGAGCAACATTGGGAGAAGGAGAGTGAGAGCAAGGGAGAGCCACAGTTGAAGAGAAGGAGGCACTGCCTACAACGTATTCTGGGCGTATTTCAAAGAAGACACTTTCAAAGAAGACAAGGGCAAAGAGATTACAAAACAACAGCGTATTTTTGGCACTAAGCCAGGGCAGGGAGGTCAGATGAAGAATATTGAAGACTGGGAATCGAGGGCGGTGTTAGTGGGCCGTACCGCACAAAGTAGTTGGCAACAGCTTTGGCACGCAAATCGAGGTTTTTGGACAAGAAAGATTAATCGTCGCTGCGCGCATTTTGAGGAGGCCGCATAGCCGTACTTATTGCGTACTGGGGCACGCAAATCGAGGAGAACGTACAACATTTATCGGCTGTTTCGTTTTTGTTGCCAGGTTACTCTTCTCGAGGCGGTTGCCAATGGGAAAACGAGATAAGTTGTAAAAGTCTATTTGCTGATTTTTATTTTGGTTTAATATTTCCCCACCGTAAAAGCATTTTTCCCGTAAATAAGAAGAGTTTTTCGAATCGGTTTTCCTGCAAGAGTTGTGGGGTTTTTCTGGTGGTCACCTTGACCAAAAATTCATCGTGTTATGATTTGTTGAATGGCTGCTTGTTAATGCCGTTTTTATTTCTATTTTCCACACTCGAAAAATTTTAATCTAGCCAAGAAAATTTATTTTCCATTGTTGGAACGTTATTATGGGAAAGGGCATTTAATTATTTTGAGTAATAAGGTGAAATTGAAAACCGTGGGTGGGAAACTATAAATTTCTACAGATGATCTTTAGATCAACTCACCCCTCCGAAAGAGGAACTAACAAAAATATCAGGATCGTCATCTCGATAAAGACAACCCGGAGTTTGGACCCTAGTTGTCCAATTTAACACTCCCTCTCAACTAGGGAGAACTCCGTCCACCACCGCAATCCAAACATCGTGCGTCATCCCGCCGTAACTTGCTTACTCACTTTTATTTCTAAATGGCGGGGTCACCACAAGGACATCATACTTCCGCCGACAGATCTGTACCCCCGCAGGTCCGAAACCCCATAGGACTCGAAAGAGTCTCCAACCAACCTCAAGTTCGTCTACTGACCCGAAGTCGCGAGGAGGTCCGAAATCCTCACTATACTTGATCCCGTAATCAAGTGGTTGGACCGTGCCATCCTAGATAGAGAGTACGGCAATTTCTGATGCGTCCATCAGTCTTTGCTACTAGTCTCTAGCCTTTCCCATCTCATTGGCCAAATGAGAGGTACTTCCCATGAGCCCTGAACTCAATGCGTAGGATGCATACGGGGCATAGATAATGAGAGGTAAACCAACTCAATAATCACAACGGTGGGGTCCAAGCACACCAACAAGGTTCGGCAAGCCTAGCCTTGTGGTTGCTCATAGCTCCGAGAAGCTGTCCCCAAAGCCCCCCAGAGCTCCCAGAGCTCATCGTCCAACAGGAACCTAAGAATAGGGTCATTCCACGATACCAAGATTCTCACGGAAGGTTATGAACATGACCTTCCCCAAGGGCATTGTGAGAATATCCGCGACCTGCTCATCAGTTCCTATATGATCGAGCCTTACGGCGCCTTGCTGTACCATATCCCAGATAAAGTGGTACCAGCCATCAACATGCTTGGATCAATCGTGGAACTCGGGATTCTGTAACAAATGAATCCCCCTCTGGTTATCACAAAGGATAACGGTGGCATCTAGCACATGCTCGAACAACTCACAGAAGAGCTTTCGCAACCAAGTGACTTCACAACAGGCCATACATGTTACAATGTATTCGGCCTCAGTGGTGCTCAAGTCTACCGACTTTAGATTCCTGCCCGAAGTAGATCTACATGTGAAGTAGCATCCAGATGTGCTCTTGCGATCCACCACACTGCCAGCCCAATTGGCATCAGTATATCCATGGAGTGTCATACTCCCGACAGTGTATCTCAGCCCATGGTCTATTGTGCCTCCGAGATATCTCAAGAGTTTCTTGGCACCAACCCAGTGAATGTTATGATCAACCATGTGTTGACTCAAAGTGTTCACTACACAACATACGTCTGAACAGGTGTTCATTAAGAACATCAGGGTCCCTATGAGTTGACGATACTTAGTAGGACGGGCCCAGCGACGCTGCTACTCAACTTCTTAAAGTTGAGTTCCATGGACTTACAGTCCATCATACCAGAAACTTCATAATGTATTTTCCTTGAGAAAGGAAAATCTCGCCAGGTCTCTGCTAGACCTTTAGGCCTAGACATTCGTCCTAGGTCCTTCATATCAAACTCAGCAGCGAGCTCCCTCTTGCACTGATGAATGAGAGGGTCAGCACCTGTCAGGAAGAGGTCATCCACATACAGCACCAGAGTGAGAGGCTTCTCTCTATTAACTTTGCAGTGAAGGTTCAGTTCAGCAATACTACGAGTGAAGCCCAGCTTCATCAAGTAGCTATCTATCCTCTCGTACCAAGCTTAGGGTGCTTGTTTCAGCCCATAGAGGGCTTTCTTCAACCTGCAGACATGGGTGTCTCGATCATGGACTTCCAACCCCAGAGGTTGCTCCACATATATCTCTTCCTTTATCGCACCATGCAGAAATGCGGTCTTCACATCATCTGATGAAGACTCCATCCTTGCGTAGCAGCAAGGGCTATAATAGATCGAATGGTGGTGTATCGGGCCACAGGTGCAAATATGTCATCATAATCTACTACTTCCTTTTGAGAGAAGCCACGGGCAACGAATCTTGCCTTGAACTTTTCAGCACTTCCATCAGATCCATGCTTGATCTTGTAGAGCCATTTCGAGGTGACAACTACTTTGTCCTATGGTCTTGGAACCACATCCCAGACATCATTCTTCATAATGGACTCATACTCTTTGTGCATAGCATCCTTCCAGACTTGATGCTTTACGACTTCCTCAAAGGATCCAAGCTCAGATTGTACAATAGTACTCATGGCTGCTAGATACCCTGGTATTTATATGGCTTCTTGGTTTTCCTTCGGAATTTCCCCCTCTGAAGCCATATGTCCCTGAGCCATGAGGATCTTCTTTCGTTGAACACAGGTATCCACTCAGGAGCATATACAGATATATCTCCCTCTTAATGTCAGCTTCTCTCTCGAGAGAAGACATCTATTTTAAATGAGGGCATCCCAGACACCAACTTGGAAATGGGACTTAATCTCCCATAGTCAAAGCCATCCAACAGACTTTGCTGATCATGATTCAAGATTCCAACCATGTGACAAAAAGCTGCATAAACTTCTCAGTTCACATTTTAAGTTTACCATAACGCTCCAATGTAAGACTGATACAGTCACATGCTTGCTGCTACATAGGTGTCTATCTATGTCACTGTCATACAGGGGGAACATATCAACAAGCCTCAACTTGTGTTAGAAGTCCTTTCAGCCACTACCTGTTATTCTATGAGTAGCTCCTTCAAACAGCCTTCTAAGACTGCAGCTTACAAAAACTAGGGATCCAATCTACCTTGGTTTATCCTGCACTTGAGGCATTGCACCTTGATTTACTTCCAAATCTGCCCATTTCTGGTTATTTCAGCAGACTGCTCCTAGGGCTGTCAAAATTTGACCACTACATAGAATTTCCCCAAGGGTTTCTGCAGTCAACCCTTAAAACTTCCAGCTCCAAACATGGGTGTCTGTCTATGTCACTGTCATAATGACAGTGACATAGAATCACAGATTTAGAACTATCACATTCATCACTGCTTGCTGAATCACTGATCTGGCCAAGACTGCAGATCTCAGTTCTGCGATTTTTCTCATGAATTTCACAGATCTAGGAACCAATCATACAGATTTTATACCCTGCTCCATGTCAGTCCATGCAGATCCAGCACAGTCATAATGGCACCCCTGCTCATCAATGTTTCAGCCCCAACCATCCAACAGGATAAATCTGGACAAGGCACTTCACTGCTCCTTTATGTAGAGATCTTAAAGACTTTGTCAAGTACATCAAAAACAATTTCTTTGTCTTCACTTGAAATCCAGTCTATGCCATGTGCACAGATCTGGGAATTATTGTGATTTGTCTGCGTTCAACTTTAGCTTGTATCTATGGCTGCCTCAGACGTGTAGCCAACCCAGGATTAGTGAGCACACAGTCAAAAAACATATGTGGTAATTTCTGGAAGAAATGCTTCGGTCCTCTGCTACTGATGGTATAACTACCAGGTTGCTTCTTCATGGTCCACTGCATAAATCCTCTCCTCTGGACTTACACCTGTTATGTCCACCGTTTCTTCAAATATGCGGAACCATGTGATCAGCTATTGGAACCATAACGCATGAGTGGACTTGTTCACCAGACCAATCAAAAGATCTCTTTATACCCACATTCTTTATGTTGACCAATTACGATCTCCGCACCACAACTCGGCAACAATAGTCACTCAGAGTCGTCCTAACAATTTTATATATTCAGTACCTTGATAATAACGCAGCCCGACCCTGTTATATATACGGTACCCTGTTACGTCTGCTATGAGTGGATGCGACCCGACCGCATGGATACTCCGAAACTCGGTGAATGGTGACTCAGCCCATCAAATTGCTACCCAAAATTGCTTGCGGCTCCTTTCTTTGAATTTAATTGGCATGACAATTTGGCCTTTGATTTTCACAGCCCCACAGATAGAACTCGGCAACACCATAGATGAGAATTCGGCTCTCAGTGTTAACGCACACGGCCAGATCGATCCATCAATACCTAGATCAGAATCACAGACCATAACTTGCAAAGCCATTCTAAAATTATACCATCACTTTTGCCATTACGCTCAGACTCAGAACACAGCCTCTTGGATTCAACTGTGACCACCCTCCACAATGGAATCCTCGCTCGTGTAATTCGAGCCACAGTATAATTCCACCCAAAGATGTTGACGGAAAATTTGTCGTGGACCACACAGTTACTGAAAGTCGCCACTTGGACAGGTGACATGGCAGTTTTAAACGTGACGTAGCATCTGCCACGAATTCGTCCCTGAATATCACCACGGATTCGACTCATTTCTCAGGGAGCACGATGGTGTTATCCCCAGTGCCGACGTGACCGACAGAGATGGTTCTCGAAAGTGGACCCGAGTTCGGCCTTCTGAAAAAAAACTTACGTCGATACACATGCTGAACAATTTTTGACCGTTTATCAAGCTGAGTGTTTTAAACATAAATATGCCCTCTATACGGCTGTTCACATCAGAGAAGCTGAAAAAAAAAAATCGTGAGGTGCAATTCAGCGCTCTCATCGACGGGGCTTTTGCAAATTTTAATTCTTTCCTACACGACAGTCTACAGTCTACATAGAAAATTCCGAAAAAAAACGTCTTCAATTCGACTATGTTTCTTCCACATCCGCACATCGAAGATTGGTTCCATATCCTTCTCCGGCTGAATCATGGTACGAATCACGCCGGTAAGCACTCGAGTGTAAAAACATATCGAACCACATTCGCGGAATGCTCGGAGGTTTGTGCGAACCATCCGCCACTACCGGACGACAGAAGATTATCGATCGATTTACGATCGCATTCGCATTGGTGTCCATTGCTTCTTTCTTCTCGTCTGAATTCGATCTAAAACAGTTTCTCGTTTGAATTCGATGGTCGATGTGCGTATGGTTGCTAAGTGAGATTTTGTTCCCTCCAAAACCGACGGCTATCCTGTATTCTTGTAGCGGCTGACAGCTATTCTGTGTTACAAGAATTTCAGCTTCTATGAACAGCTACAGAGAGTGCAGCCCTTCACATTAAGTAGTCCTTCATTTTGGACGGCATACCCTACAGAAATTCGGTTTTATTTAAACCTCTCCACGCTGTCTTGAGGTGAACTCTCTTTTACGCTATCTTGAGCCTTCCTAAACAAACCTAACCAGATTTGTCTTGGCCCATAAACATACCTCAACAATGAACTGTCACCTACAACTTTTTCCATGTTAATTAGGGCAAACTTGCTCACGCTTATTCAAGCCTAGGGCATTGTCTTCAACCCAGCTCTGATACCATGTTAATTTCTGTTTATGTTCTATGCCATTTCAGATTAGGGCACAATACTGAAGAAGATAGAACATGCTAATAGATCGATAGAAGACAAGCCAAAATAGAGATAGGAAATGGTGGCGTTACAGCGATCAGCAGGATGCTTCAACCAGCAAAGTCTCCAATAGGTCATTCAGCCAAGCGTGTCACACATATAACCCAGAACAACCCAAACAAAGGACAGTCCATATATATCACAGCTCCAATGCTATCCAGAGAGAGAGAATTCCTCCACACCAATGTGTGTCAAATGAACTCTAAGTCTCTCCAATATATAGGAATCTTTGAGAAGACATTTAAGTCTATATTTTATTCCGTGCCTACTCAGCACATAAGTGGAATAAATTCAAAGTATATGTTCTGCTCATTCGATCAAGATGATCTTTAGATCAATCTTACACCTCTCGGAAAGAGGATTCCAATAAAAATATTGGGATCGTCATCTGAGCAGCACAACCCGGAGTTTGGACCTAGTTGTCCAATTTTAACAATAATCTTACTTGTAACATAATTCTAATCCAAGTTGCTAGGATATTCAGTTGTATCTCTTGAACTTGTTCGTTTCTGATGGGTTCCTCATCATTCTATCTGTAGGGACTACCCCCCTTAGTTTGCATTTAGGAGATAGCTTAAACGGAGTAGGCAGGGATCAAAGTGACAGCCCCTGTCCTGAGCGTTGTCGCATTGGGTGTACGATTCGGGCAACAACAAACCTCAAAACCATTAATGCTAAAAAGAAACATTTGAGCTCTAGAACAGCTGGCGATATAGAGCAAACATCATACATGTCATGTGCTAATAATAGGCACCCTTGAGTAATCGTCTACAACTGCAAGTTCCAAATTCAGTTGTATCAGTAAGGTTTCCCCTTAGCGATACTCACATCTAACAGTGACAAGTATACTATTAAATTTAAATTTCACATCTACCAGTGACAAGTATACTCTTATATTTTCAATGCAAGTAATAGAATAAATCCCAGGAAAAATCCAATCTATTATCCATTGTAAAAGAGCTTCATATGCACATTGCTTCTATAAATTTTCAATACGATTGTCTCATTATCAGGGTTACCTAGAATCAGGATGCATGGCAGCAAATCTCTCGAGGAAAACAATTGCCTCTCTTGTGTTTAGTTCGAATAACTGCACACACTAAATTAAGTACCATTAGGACTCTATAAACAAGTAGATCAATAAGCAAGAAACTTCCAAATTCCAATATACAAAAATTTGCAATGAGATACTATTAGCCAGCAATAACTTTTGCAAAATTGCAAGCAGGTAACATGAAAATGAAGACAGAAAGCAGTGACACCACATGTTTTTCCTTTTATTTTGAATACTAGTGCTATAAATTGATCAATTTGATCAAATCCATCAAATCATCCATAAACCACAATATATAGATTAGTTGGCATGTAATTTGTAGAGTTGTTTATGCAGATTCTCTATCACAAAGAATCAAATTTCACTGTTTGGCTCATTTCTTGCTTACCCACTTTTTGGTCAAAAACCTATATGGGGTCTGGACACAAAATATTGCAATCTGTCCCTAAGCCTACTTCTGATCATAGTGAGACTCACCCTAATCACCTGAACCTTGCCATTGGTAAAATCTTCTCGTCAAATATTCCCTTGACAAGCTACTAGTGGGCACACCAGAAAATGTGCACCACAGCTATAAAGATGTGTTTGATTAAGTACCCTATTTATCATTATGGTTTGTTTGTGATTACTACAGTCCATTTCTGCATTTAACATGGTAATTATATTCTCATGTTGATGATGATGATGAAGTTGTGATGTATGGTTATGGTTGTGATTATATGCAGCTGTAACATGAGTTTAACTCACTCTAGGACAACTACAAACATTTGATTATGAATGCATAACCACTGTGGAAATATTGCATGGTTGTGCTGGCAATTATTCACATGATGATAATGATTCGGTGGCTCTCTTCTCTATTTATGATTTGATCTCCCGTACCTTTTAAAACAATAGTTATTATAAACTTAAAATGTAATGGTCTGTGTGTGCACAAGAGAACAAAGGCTTACTGTATGGATATACGTATGTGTTATATAGTAAATGTGTAACTAGGGCCAAGACTTCAACCCCTCACCCCACAATAATGTTGTCTTTAATAACCAATTATGAATCAAGGAACAAAGAGAATTTAGACTCAAGAAACCCCCTAAGGGGAAAATCTATACTAAATAATCATTGCTGGATGTAATTCTATTGTACAAATTGTTAAAATTTGGGTACCAGAGAACAAGTAGTTTCTTAAGGCTTTGATCTTTGGCCTAGGGAAAAGTGTCCAAATGTATTTATTCTATTCTCCTAAAGTGACTTTATAAAGCGGTAAAGTCAAATCTAATTTAAAAGTGACTTTATAAGTGATAAAGTTACAAAGTCTAATTTTAAAGTGACTTTATTAAAGTCAATGTGAAATTAGAAAGTGAAAAAGTGACTATGGAAATAAAAGGCTAAGTGGGGTGAAT